>CM044305.1:56122940-57576690 GCA_024291935.2 Okapia johnstoni | reverse complement strand
TATGCGACTACTGGAACTAAGGAAAAAAGTTAAGCAATAATAATTAAAAACAAGATATTTAATTTAATAGATTATAAATAAATCATATATGAAATTTAAAAATAAATTTTATTTAGTACAATTTGATTATAGGAGGGGAAATTCATGTTGAATAAATAATATTTAATATAAAAAATATATAGGTTTTGATTTTATAATGGACTGAAAGCAAATTATTTTCAATTTTAAGCATAGGTTTAAAAGATTGTTGAGAATGAACCTTTTCTTGCTACTGAAAATCTTGGTTTTAAGGAAAATTGTACAAGACAAAATTGTGTGCCATGTACAGAGCAGAGCACTTGTTGAACATATTGAATTTGATGCTCATAGGAATGGCCTCAACTGTGCTGATGGTAATTACATTTTCTTTTAATGATTGAGAGGTTAGACCTGCATAAAAACAATTAAATATGCCATTTCTGGTATTTTGTCCCAAACTCTGTGAGTTTTAGTGAATAGCTTTTTGTCCATTTGCACTCCCATTGTCTCATTTAAACTTTAGACTCTCGCAGCTTCAAAATTTTTAATATTCTTCTAACAGCTTCCACCTCATCCCATCCTCTGATTCTCTCTCTATACAATCCTTAGAAAATTATTTGAGCAATATTAAAATCTTATGCTACTGTCATGTTTAAAATTCTTTAGTGATTCTTTATTATCTATAGGATAAAGTTCAAACATTTTGGCAGAACATCCAGTAACCTTCATGAATGGGCACTTGCCTACCATATTTTTTGTCTCCCTTTGCAACATTCTCCCCATAGTCACCCTTCACTATAGCCAGGTCTAACTAATTTGTGTGGCCAGTGTAAAACTTTTTTTCTCAAATTTTATTAACACTTTCAAAATGGTGATGACAGATTATTAAATAAAATATGGGGCTCTTCCGAGTGGGGGGCCATGTGCAGCTACACAGGAAACTGGCCCTTATTTCAGCTACTCTAAATGATTTACAGTTTACTGAATATCTCCATTCATTTCTCTCTGGTGTACCTTTGTATATTCTGTGTTTTTTGTTATAATGCATCTTCCCTCATTTCTTTTAAGAGTTTTCAACTAAGCTAAAAAATGTTTCCTCTTCTAGAGTTCCATAACACTGGGGCATGAACTTGTTATAATATTTTCCACATTACTACTACGTGTTTACATCTGTTTACAAATATGTCTCCTTCACCAGTCTCTCAAAATGTTTAGGGCAGAGATCATATCTTTATTCATCTCTATGTCTTCAGCCTCACCTCAAGATCTACTACAGAAAATGTGTTCTTGAAAGTAGATGCAGCATTTATGTGGCTTAGTTTCTTCAGTGTGAAATGGAAATAACTAGTAGAAAGTAAAGAATTGATTTAGTAGCAGAATTGCTTCAATGATAGTACCAATGTATCATTAAAAAGCTGTGTACTTAATCACTTTGTTGTGCTCATGTACAAATATCCATGGGGCTTCTTTCAGCGACTTTGCAGACAAAGTGAGGAATATGATCCAACATATTTTTATTGGGCCAGTGGGGGAAAATGTGTGATGGTTGATGCCTTTGTATTCTGGTTAAACATGTGAGAGTAGGCATTTATCATTTTAGTCTGTATCTCACTAATCACATTTCATTTGCTAAGGAGACAGAGGATGGTTTTAACAAAACGTGTGACTATCAACATTACAGGTCTAGTTATAAAAAGCACTTCGAATTTTATACTTTTGAGAAGCAAAATATTCACACAAAAATAGAATACAGAGGTTTGTGAGAAGGAAATCCAGTGTTTGTTGTGAAGCACAGAAAGGTACTAGATTCTGGAGCATTTATATTTCTGTATAATGTTACTGAATTTAGTCTTTCTGAAAGGCCTTTGTTTTTCAGATCCTTACTTAAAAATGTGTGTGCTTTATATTACGATGAGATTCTGACCTACGCCAAGGCAGAAAGAGCAGAATGACAGGGTCCTTTTGATACATGCTTTTGTTGGATATAATGCCCTGCCACACTTGTACAAGAATCTCAGGTTGCTAGGGATGTCTGAACAAAAATCTTATTGCTGTTAGGAATGCCCTTATCTTCATAGATCAAATTTTGCTTTATGATTATCATCAGAAAATGCATTTGCCATGATTCAAAACTGCAATATCTCAAAGCTCCTCACAAAGGGCTTAAGGAAATATGTTTTCATGTACACACACAGTGATATAGACATAAAACCTCTGCTATCTGTGCTTTAACTGATATGTATTCTGTGGGGTTTATTGAGATTCTAGATTGTCATTTCTTCCACTTGGATACACTGTGGGGGAGGAACAAAGCATTCATTCTGCTAGGAACAACCTTAACCACTGGTAGTGGATAGGGAAATGATGGAGTTTATTGGGCAGCTACAAGTAACAGTAAAAGATCCCAGTAAAGGAAAGGAATATTGAAAAATAAGATGGTTTGCCTTCATAATTTTGCCCAGAGTCACACTAAGGTTCCAGTGTCTGAATGCCTAAGGTAGCTTGTACATAGACCCAGAGTACGAAGGAGAACTTTGAGACCTCTTGTAGGCTGTTTCCTCTAAAAACTCATTTGTTAAAATAAATAATGGTGGGGCCTTTGGAAGGTATTAATATTTGGGTAATGAGAGTAGAGCCCTCATGAATGTGATAGTATCTTCATAAAAGAGATCCAGAGAGTTCCCTTTCTCCTTTTACCATGTGTGGATATAGTAAGGATGAACCATGAATGAACAAAAAAAAGTCTCTTTACTAGACACTTAATATGCTGGAGTCTTAATTTTGGTCCTATATCTTCTCAAGTGATGAGAATAAAATTGTCTAAGACACCTAGTCAATGGAATTTCTTTTACAACATCTGGAATTACACTAAGACAAGATCCTTCATTTCCTTCCTCCAAAACTTGAATTCCTTCTACAACATTTTAAACAAATGAATGTTCAGTATTTTTGCTAGATGAACCTCATTGACAGATAACTCACTAATTGCCCAGGCAATCAATTTTACCTTTATTCACCCTAAAACCATTGAAAAAATTTCTCCTAATTTAGGTTATGTGGTAATACAGGTTTTATTGCTATTCCACGTAACAGTTCTTCAGCTATTGAAGACAGAAATTAAAGCACTTGGACATCTCAGTACCCTAAGTTCAAAGTTCCAACAACTCTTCTTACTTTGACATGACTTTTCATCCCTATATTATTCCTGAATTTTCCTATTCTTTTTATAAAATTTTACTGAACTATAGTTGAATTACAATATCACATTACTTCTGCCCATACAATATAGTGATTTGATAGTTTTATATATTAAGCTCCATATAAAATTATTATAAAATTTTGGCTGTATTCCCTGTGATGTACATTGCATCCTTGTATATTATTTATTTTATATCTTGTAGTTTGTACCTCTTGATTCCCTTCTACCATCTTGCCCCTTTCCTCACCCCTCTTCCCACTGCTAACCACTGGTTTGTTTTCTGTATCTGTTTGTCTGTTTATGCATTGTTATACTTCTCTGTTTTAAATTTTAGAATCACATGTAAGTGAAAACATACAGTACTTGACTTTCTAAGTCTAATTAAACAAACACAGTAACTTCCAGGTCCATTCATGTTGTCTCAAGTGAGAAAATTTTGCTCTTTTTGTGTATAAATAATATTCCATTATATATATATATATATATATATATATATATATATGTGTGTGTGTGTGTGTGTATACATATATATATGTATATATATGTGTGTTTATACATATATACATATATATATATATATGTATAAAGTGAAAGTGTTGGTCACTCAGTCATCTAACAACTGTAGTGCAAACCCACAGACTGTAGCATGCCAGGCTCCTCTGTCCATGGAATTTTCCAGGCAAGGATACTGGAGAGGGTAGCCATTCCCTTCTCCAGGGGATCTTCCCAACACAGGGATCAAACCCAGATCTCCCACGTTGAAGACAGATTCTTTATCATCTGAGCTACCATGGAAGCCTTATATATGTATATATGTATACACACACACACACACGCACACGCGCACACACACACACACACATTTATGCCACAACTTCTTTATTCATCCATATATGGATGTGCACTTATGTTGCTTTCATATCTTGGCTGTGGTAAATAATGCTATGAACACTGAAGTGCATATATGTTTTCAAATCAGTGTGTTTGTTTCTTTGGATATACATTCAGTAGTGGAACTGCTGGATTTATTAATGTTAGCTATATTTTTACTTTTAGGAAGCCCCGTAATGTTTTCCATAGTGGCTGTAACAATTTACATTCCCACCAATAGTGTACTATAGTTCCCTTTTCTTCATATCCTCACCAACACCTGTTATTTGTGATCTTTTTCATAATGCCCATTCTGACAGGTGTGAGATGATACCTCATTTCTGTTTTCATTTGCATTTTCCTGATAATTAGTGATGTTGACATTTTTTCATGTGACTTTTGGCCATCCATATATCTTCTTTGGAAAAATGCTTACTCAGGTCCTCTGTCAAGTTTTTAATTAGATTGTTTGTGGTTTTTTTTACATTAAGTTGTATGAGTTATTTATATTTATTTAATATTAACTTCTTATCAGACATTGTCTTCTCCTGTTAATGTGTGACTTTTCATTTTTTTCTTGCTTACCTTCCCTGTGCAAAAGCTTTTCAGTTTGATTAGGTTCCATTTGTTTATTTTTGCTTTGTTTCCTTGTCTGGGAAGACAGATCCAATTTTTTTTTCCTAATATCTATGTCAAAATGCTACAGCTTATATTTTGTTCTAGAAATTTTATGATTTCTTGTCTCACATTTAGATCTTAAATCCACTTTGAGTTTATTTTTGTATGTGGTATGGAGAATGATCTTTTTTTTACATGTAGCTGTCCAGTTTTCCCAATGCCACTTATTGAAGAAACTATCTTTCTCCATTTTATATTCTTGCCTCTTTTATCACATACTAATTGACCATATATGCTTATTTCTGGGCTTCCTATTCTCTTCCATTTATATATGTGTCTGTTTTTGTGCCAATACAATACTCTTTTGATTATTGTTGCTTTGTAGCATAGTTAAATCAGGGAACATAAAACTTCAGCTTTGTTCTTTTATTCCAAGATTGCTTTGAAAATTTAGTTTTTTTCTTTTTTGGTTGCATCCACATTTTAAGAGTATTTGTTGCAGTTTTATGAAAATTATATTGACATTTTGATAAGTATTGCATTAAATCTATAGATTGCTTTGCATAGTATAGACATTTTTAAAATATTGAACCGTAGCAATGATGTTACTTTCAAGTGTCCTATAATGTCTGAACAGTATATAACAGCTATGGAAGCTGTTAGATGATGGATGAATGCATAGATGCATGGAAAGATTGAAGATAGGTGGGGAAATAAACATAAAAAATAAATGGACAGTCAATATAAATTAAAAAATAATTCTTCCATTTCTTAAATACAAGATATATTTAGATTTATTAGCATTGTCTTCAATTTGCTTCATCTGTGTCTCAAGTTTTCAGAATATACGTCCTTAACTTCAAATTTATTCCTAGATATTTTATTACTTTTGATATGGCTGCAAAAGTGATTGCTTTCCTGATTTCTTTTTCTAATGTTTCATTATTAATGTATAGAATAACAACAAATGTATGCACAGTAATCTTGTATACTGTGACTTTACTGTATTAACTTATTAGTTCTAAGTTTTTGTGGAGACTTTAGGGTTGTCTATATACAGTATTGGGCATCCCAGGTGGCACTAATGATAAAGAACTCAGCTGCCAGTGCAGGTAGACATGAGAAGTGGGTTTGATCCTTGGGTTGGGACGATCCACTGGAGGATAGCACAGCAACCCACTCCAGTATTCTTACCTGGAGAATCCCATGGACAGAGGAGCCTGGTAGACTATGGTCCATAGGGTCACAAAGAGTCAGACACAACTGAAGCAACTTAGCACACACACATATATAATATCCTGACACCTGTAAATACTGGGAGTTTTACTTCTTGACTTCCAATTTGGATACCTTCTATTTCTTTTTCTTATTGCTATAGATAGGATTTCCAATACTGTGCTAAGCAGAAATGGCATGACTGGGTGCCCTTCTCATGTTCTTTATCTTAGAGGAAAATCTTTTGGCTTTTCACCATTATGTATAATGATTTTGTCATTCAGTTCACTTCAGTTTCTCAGTCGTGTCCAATTCTTTGCGACTCCATGGACTGCAGCATGCCAGACTTCCCTGTCCATCACCAAATCCCAGAACTTACTCAAACTTGTGTCCATTCAGTCAGTGATGCCATCCAAACATCTCATCCTCTGTCATCCCCTTCTCCTCCTGCCTTCAACTTTCCCAGTATCAGAGTCTTTTCCAATGAGTCAGTTCTTCTCATCAGGTGGCCAAAATATTGGAGTTTCAGCTTCAGCATCAGTGCTTCCATTGAATATTCAGGACTGATTTCCTTTAGGATTGACTGGTTGGATCTCCTTGCAGTCCAAGAGACTCTCAAGAGTCTTCTCCAACACCACAGTTCAAAAGCATCAATTATTCAGCACTCAGCTTTCTTTATAGTCCAACTGTTACATCCATACATGATTACTATAGTTTTGACTAGACAGACCTTTGTTGGCAAAGTAATGTCTCTGCTTTTTAAGAGCCTTCATTGTGTTTAGATATGTTCCCTATATGCCCACTTTGTTGATAATTTTTATCATTTAGGAAAAAAAGGATGCTGGATTTTGTCAAGATTTTGTTCTGCATCCATTGAGACGGTCATGTGATATTTACCCATTGTGTTGTTAACATGGTGTATCAAGTTGAATTGTTTGCAGATATTGGACTATCTTTGCACCTCTGGTATAAATTCCACTTGATCATGTCATATGATCATTTTATGTATTGTTCAATTCAGTTTGTGAATATTTGCTTAAGTGGTTTTTGTATCTATGTCTTTCTGATTCACTTTTCTTTAAGATAGGTTCTAGAGATTTAGCCATTTATTCTATGCTGTGCAACATTTTGGTAAATATCTATTTATAATATTCTTTGTAATATTTGTATTTTTGTGATAATTGTTGTAACTTCTCTTCTTTCATTTCTTGTTGTTGTTGTTATCATTCAGCTGCTCAGTCATGTCCCACTCTGCAACCCCATGGACTGAAGCATTAAAGGGTTCCCTGTCCTTCAACATCTTATGGATCTTGCACAAACTCATGTCCATTGAGTCGGTGATGCCATTCAACAATCTTGTCCACTGCCTTCAATACATTCTCATCCTGCCTTCAAACCTTTCTACTCCTGTCTTCAATCTTTCCTAGCATCAAGGTTTTTTTTTTTTATCTCTAACATGTCAGCTTTTAGCGTTAGTTGGCCAAAGTATTGGAGATACAGCTACAGCATCAGTCCTTCCAAAGAATATTCAGGACTAATTTTCTTTAGAATTGACTAGTTTGATCTCCTTGATGTCCAAAGGACTCTCAACAGTCTCATTCAATACCACAGTTCAAAAGCATCAATTATTTGGAACTCAGCCTTCTTTATGGTCCAACAGCCTTCTTATGGTCCATGACTACTGGAAAAACCATAGCTATGACCTGGACTGTTATTGGCAAAGTAATATCTATGTTTTTTTAATACACTGTCTAGGTTTGTCATAGCTTTTCTTCCAAGGGGCAAGGGTATTTTAATTTCATGGCTGCAGTGACCATCTGCAGTGATTTTGGAACCCCAGGAAGGAACTCTGTCAATGTTTCCATTTTTCCCCATCTACTTTCCATGAAGTGATGGGACCAGATGCCATGATCTTAGTTTTCTGAACATTGAGCTTTAAGCCAACTTTTTCACTCTCCTCTTTCACTTTCATCAAGAAGCTCTTTAGTTCCTCTCTGCTTTCTGTCATAAGGGTACTGTCATCTGCATATCTGAGGTTATTGATATTTATTCTGGAAATCTTGATTCCAGGTTGTGCTTCATCCAGCCTGGCATTTCATGTGATGCACTCTGCATATGTTAAATAAGCAGGGTGACAGTATACAGCCTTGAGGTACTCCTTTTCCAATTTGGAACCAGTCCATTGTTCCATGTCTGGTTTTAACTGTTGCTATTTGACATGTATACAGCTTTCTCAGGAGGCATTTAAGGTGATCTGATACTCCCATCTCCTTAAGATTTTTGCACAATTTGTTGTGATCCACACAGTCAAAGGATTTAGCATAGTCAATGAAGCAGAAGTAGATTTTTTTTTCTGGAATTCCCTTGCTTTTTCTATGATCCAAAGGGTGTTGGCAATTTGGTCTCTGATTCCTCTGTCTTTTCTAAATCCAATTTGAGCATCTGGGAATTCCTGGTTCACATACTGTTGTAGCCTAGCTTGGAGAATTTTGAGCATTCCTTTGCTAGCCTCTGAAATGAGTGCAATTGTGCAGTAGTTTGAACATTCTTTGGCATTGCCTTTCTTTGGGATTGGAATGAAAACTGATCTTTATCAGGCCTGTGGCCACTGCTGAGTTTCCCAAATTGTTTGGCATATTGAGTGCAGCGCTTTAACAGCATCATTTTTTAGGACTTGAAATAGCTCAGCTTGAATTTCATCACCTCGACTAGTTTTGTTCGTAGTGATGCTTCCTAAGGCCACTTGACTTCCGACTCCAGGATTTATGGCTCTAGGTGAGTGGTCACACCATGGTAGTTATCTAGGTAATTAAGATGTTTTTTGCTTAGTTCTTCTTTGTATTCTTTCCACCTCTTCTTATTCTCTTCTGCTTCTGTCCATACCTTTTCTGTCCTTTATTGTGCCCATTTTTGTAGGAAATATTCCCTTGGTATCTCTACTTTTCTTGAAGAGATCTCTAGTCTTTTCTATTCTATTGTTTTCCTCTATTTCTTTGCCTTGATCACTGAGGAAGTCTTTCTTATCTCTCCTTCACATTCTTTGGAACTCTGCATTCAGATGGGTATATCTTTCCTTTTCTCCTTTGTCTTTTGCTTCTCTTCTTTTCTCAGCTATGTGTAAGCCCTCCTTAGACAACCATTTTAACTTTGTGCATTTCTTTTTCTTGGGGATGGTTTTGATCACTGCCTCCTGTACAATGCTACAAAACTCCATCCATATTTCTTCAGGCACTCTGTCTATCAGATCTAATCCCTTGAATCAATTTGTCACTTTCACTGTATAATCATAAGGGGTTTGATTCAGGTTATACCTGAATGGCCTAGTGGGTGGCATAGTTGTGAAGAATCCGCCTCACATTGCATGAGACACATGTTCAATCTCTGGGCTGTGAAGATCCCGTGGAGTAGGAAATGGCAACCCACTTTAGTGTTCTCATCTTGAAAATTCCATGGACAAGAGAGCCTGGTAGGCTATGGTCCATGGGGTCATAAAGAGTCAGACATGACTGAGTACACATGCATATTAGCTGCATATGTGATAACAAATGTTATATCCTCTTCTACTGACCTATTTATCATTTTATAATGCACTTTTATCTTGTATTGCAGACCGTTTTAAATACTACTTGTCTAATATGAGTTCCACTATGTCAACTTTTTTTTATTTCCATTTGCGTGGCATTTTATTTTATCCCCTCACTCTTAGTATGTGTGTCTTTAGCTCTAAAGTGAGTCTCTTGTATGCAACATATAAATGGGTATTAGTTTTACCCAGTCAGCCACACTATAGTGTTGGATTGGAGTATTTAGCCCATTAATACTTAAAGTAATCATTGATAGATTTGTACTTATTCCTTTTTTTTTTTTAACTTGTTTCTGGGTTACTTTGTAGTTCTTGTCCCTTCCTTTTTTTCATCTTATAGTCTCTTCCCTTACAGTTTGATGACTTTCTTTAATGTTATATTTGTTTTCCTTTATAGTTATTCCGTATACATTATATATATTTTTGGTGATTACCATGGAGTTCATATGTATTCACCTGTAACTCTATCTACTTGTTTTAAGTGGATATTTGAGTTCAAATATATTCTAAAATATTGACATTTTTACTCCCTCCTCTTATGTTTTGTGGTTTTGGTGTCTTGTGTTTTTAGTTTTCGTATGTTATTTTATATCTTCATGCCAATCATTTTTTATTGTAATTATAGTTTATTTTACAATTTTGTATTTCAAACATTATTCTAGTTTATCTAAGTTGTTCATCAACTTTCTTCTCTGTATATTTGCCTTTACCAGTGGGATTTTCCCCTTGCTCTCTCTCTCTCTCTCTCTCTCTCTCTCTCTCTCTCTCTCTACATATATATATATAATATATATATATTATATATATAGATGTAGCTTTTTCTTTTTCCCTTAAAGAATACCCTTTAACGTTTCTTGTAAGTTTGGTTTAGTGGTGATGAACTATTATTTTTGTTTGTATGAAAAACCATTTATCTCTTCTTCAGTTTTAAATGATAATCTTGCTATTATACTAGGTTGTAGGTTTTTTTTGTTTGTTTGTTTTGTGTTTTTTTTTGCTTTCAGTGTATTAAATATATCATGCTACTTCTGGCCCACAAGGTGTCTGCCAACAAAGCAGATGATAGGCTTACTGGGCTTCCTTTTTATGTGAATCTTTTTTTTTTTTTTTTCATTCTGCCATTAAAATTCTCTTTTTTTTTTTGCCATTTTAGTTATGATATGTCTTAGTATGTGTCTGCTTGAATTTGTCTTGTTTCTGTCCCTCTGTGCTTCCTGGATCTGGATATCTA
This sequence comes from Okapia johnstoni, assembly GCA_024291935.2. Taxonomy (NCBI): domain Eukaryota; kingdom Metazoa; phylum Chordata; class Mammalia; order Artiodactyla; family Giraffidae; genus Okapia; species Okapia johnstoni. Next base: position 57,565,956 of record CM044305.1, on the reverse strand, counting down.
TTTCCTTCTTCAGATTTGGTAAGTTTTCAGCCATAATATCCTCAAATATATTTTCAGTCCCCTTTGTCTCTCTCTTGTGCTTCTGGGACCCCTGTAATACATTTATTAGTATGTTTGATGTTGTCTCCAGGTCCCTTAAACTAAACGTTTGTAATATTTTTTTTCTGTTTTTATTCAGAATTTTCCACTATCCTGTCTTCTGTATCACTTATGAGTTTTTCTGTGTGACCTATTCTGTTCTCAGTTACTTCCAGTGTATTTTTTTCATTTTGGCTAGTATATTCTTCAGCTCTGACTGGTTTATTCTTATATTTTCTAGTTTTTTGTTGATATTCTCACTGTGTTCATGTTTTCTTTTCTCAAGTCATTACCATTTATTACTTTTTCTTTGAACTCTTTATCAGGTAAATGATTTACCTCTATTTCATTAAGATTATTTTTTTTCAGGGTTCTGTCTTTGTTCTTTTATTTGAAACATATTCCTCAGTTTTCTGACTTGCTTACATTTTTCAATCCATATGAAATCAGGTGAAACAGTCACCAACTCTTGTCTTAAAGGGGTATCTTTTGTGGGAGCATAACTATGTGGTTGTATGTGCCCAGCAGCTTTGGTGGGAAGGCTGGGTCTGAAGGGAGCACAAATCACCATATATCTCCTCAGAATGTGCTGGAATTTGCTAACTTGTTGGGAGTTAGGCTCAGATTTGGAGGGGCTACAGCCAGAGACTGTTGCAACTCAGCATTTCTCCTAGGCTCAGTGACAGTCACCACTCTATTGGAAGTAGGGTCCAATCCCTTTGGACCAATGGGTTGTAATAGTAGCCTTGAGGGAATTGGGGTTCCCCTGAGTGTGATGACAGTCTCTGCCTTAGTTGTAGGTGCAGCCATGGTCCAAAGGCTTGAGTCTCTTCTGAGATGATGCTACTTTTTTTTTTTTTTCTTATGTGTATTCCTTGGTTAGAGGTTGGGTCAAGGCCAGAGGGGTTGAAGCTGCACTACTGTGTCCATTCTGCACTTCCTCAGGTGTACAGTCATGTGCATGATGGCAATGTTGATCTCTTCCTTTATCAGAGGCAAGACTTGGGCCCATGTTGACTTTCTTCCTCCCAACCATGTGCATACTTGTTGGCAATGGCTGCTTCTGCCTTAGAGGTGAGTAGCACTGGAACAGGATTTGCTGGAACAGGGAAACAATGCAAAGTGTAAGGGGCACACTGGGACAATCTTTGTTGCTTCCTGGAACATTCAGTAGTTTTTAATATGCTGCCTACTCACTGGGATAAGGAGTAAGTAAGACTATATACATTCTCCAAGAAATGAGTTTCAGTTTTTTACAGTCCTCTAATAATCCCTACTCATTTTCAAACCAACTAAGTGAGCTCCTTTTCTCAATGTTGGACCTCAGCGCTGGGGTGCCTAATATTTGGCTTGAACCCCTTGCTTCCCAGGCAGGATCTCTGAGCCTGTGATATTCCACTCCTCTTTTGAGTCACTCACTATGATTGTAGGCCTGACTAGATTCCTTCTCTCTTAACAAATACTGTCATTCTTTCTTTAATGCTTTGGTTGTAGAAGAGCTATTCTACTAGCTTTCAGTTAAAAAAAAAAAAAAACAAGAAGTCTTTCTACTTTCCACTGGGATCTGCTATTGTCATAGGGCATGAGAGCTCCACCCTTTTGTCTCCTGGACCTATTTTGATTTAGGTTTTTCTCTATTAATTTTCACACTTTCCCTTTTTGATCAATATCTTTCTCTAAAATTATTGCTGATAAAGAGTCAGGTTTTCTGGTTTCAGTGGCTTTTTTTCCCCTCAATGTCAAGAATGACCTCTTCTGTGTGTGGTATTTCATGTCAAAAAGAGAGTGTACTTGTTAAAAATTGATTGAGGTTACACATGAGTAATAAGGAGTGGTAGAAGGAAAAAAGTTCAGGCATTCTTTATCTAAAGTCCATTTGTTAACATTATCACAGACACTGGAGATCATCTGAAGCATTATCATCAAAGGTTTTGGGGAAAATAAAAAACCTCAACAGATGTGGTGTGAATGATATGAATATCTTGGAAAAGATGTCTCATCAAATGCAGTCTGCATCAATTCCAATAAATACATACTTTCATGTCAACAAATGATGTGAAGTTTCCATCAGGGTTTGGCACTTTTTTTAGATCTGTCATGTGAATACAAGAGCCTATTCCTTTAAATTTGGCAGGACAAGGATAAATTAGCATTATTAGATAAGGGCTTTCCCAGTAAGTTTTAAGAGACTCATTACAAAAGTGCTTTTTCCAATAGAATAAATCTATAAGTTGTAAGGTATGATGTTCAAGGTTTTCATCTGCTGAAAGTACACTGAAAAGATTGTTATATTATAACATGGTTATTTTTAATAGAAGCAATTAAACTAATGCAATGTTGAAGTATCTCTCATTTATCAGTTGTGGATCATAGATGCAGGAGCCCCTAATCTATGAAAAATGAGGCAAGAATATATCAATACAATAGAGAAAACACAGTCTCTTCAATAAGTGTTTCTGGGAAAACTGGACAGCTACATGTAAAAGAATGAAATGAGAACACTTCCTGACACCAGACATAAAAATAAGCTCAAAATGGATTAAAGACCTAAATGTAAGACTGGATACTATAAAACGCCTAGAGGAAACTATAGGTGAAACACTCTCTGACATAAATTACAGCAAGATCTTTTTTGATCCACATCTGAGAATAATGAAAATAAAAGCAGAAATAAACAAATGGGGTATGATTAAACTTAAAAACTTTTGTGCAGCAAGGGAAACTATCAGTAGAATGAAAAGAAAATCCACAGAATGGGAGAATATATTTGCAAAAGAAGCAACTGACAAGCTATTAATCTCCAAAGTACACAAAAACTTCCTGCAACTCAATATCAGTAAAGCAAAAAATCCTAATAAAAAAATAGACAGAAGACCTAAGCAGACATTTCTCCAAAAGAGATATACAGATGGCCAAGAAGCATATGTAAGGTTGCTCCAACACAATTACTAGAGAAATACAAATCAAAACTACAATGAGGTATCACCTCACACTGATAAAAATGGTCATCTACAAAAAATAGGAGAGTGTAGAAAAAGGGCACTCTCTTATAGTATTGGTGGGAATATAAGTTGGTACAACCACTATGGAGAACAATGTGTTCTTTGCTTAGTCACTCAGCCGTGTCCAACTATTTGTGACCCCATGGACTGTAGTTCATCAAGCTCCTCTGCCCATGGGTATTCTCCAGGCGAGAATACTGGAGTAGGTTGCCATGCCCTCCTCCAGGGGATCTTCCTAACCCAGGGATCAACCCAGACCTCCTGCATTGCAGGCGGATTTTTTACAATCTGAGCCACCAAGGAAGCCCAAGAATACTGGAAAGGTTAGTGTATCCCTTCTCCAGGGGAACTTCCTGACCCAGGAATTGAGCCGGGGTCTCCTGCATTGCAGGCAGATTCTTCATCACCTGAGCTATCAGGGAAGCCCAGAGAACAGTATGGAGGTTACCTAAAAAACTAAAAATATAGTCTGAAGTCAGGCAGGTTGATTCCTCCAGTTCCATTCTTCTTTTTCATGATTACTTTGGCTCTTCAACGTTTTTTGTATTTCCATACTAATTGTGAAATTATTTGTTCTAGTTCTCTGAAAAATACCGTTGGTAGCTTGATAGGGATTACATTGAATCTATAGATTGCTTTGGGTAGTATATTCATATTCACTATATTGATTCTTCCGATCCATGAACATGGTATATTTCTCCATCTATGTGTCTCATCTTTGATTTCTTTCAACAGTGTTTTATAGTTTTCTACATATGGGTCCTTTGTTTCTTTAGGTAGATTTGTTCCTAAGTGTTTTATTCTTTTCGTTGCAATGCTGAATGGAATTACTTCCTTAATTTCTCTGTTTTTTCATTGTTAGTGTATAGAAATGCAAGGGATTTCTGTGTGTTAATTTTATATCCTGCAACTTTACCATAGCTATTGGTTAGCTCTAGTAATTTTCTAGTGGTGTCTTTAGAGTTTTCAATGTAGAGGATCATGTCATGTACAAACTGAGAGTTTTACTTCTTCTTTTCCACTCTGGATTCGATTTATTTCTTTTTCTTTTCTGATTTCTGTGGCTAAAACTTCCAAAACTGTGTTGAATAGTAGTGGTGAGAGTGGACACCCTTGTCTTGTTCCTGACTTTAGGAGGAATGCTTTCAATCTGTTACCACTGAGGAAAATGTTTGCTGTGGGTTTATCATATATGGCTTTTATTATGTTGAGGTATGTTCCTTCTATGCCTGCTTTCTGGGAAAATTTTTTTTATCATAAATGGGTGTTGAATTTTGTCAAAGGCTTTCTCTGCATCTATTGAGATAATCATATAGTTTTTGTCTTTCAGTCTGTCAATGTGGTGTATCCCATTGTTTGATTTGTGAATATTGAAGAATCCTTGCAACCCTGGGATAAAGCCCACTTGGTCATGATGCATGATCTCTTTAATGTGTTGTTGAATTCTGTTTGCTAGAATTTTGGTGACGATTTTCCATCTATGTTAATCAGTGATATTGGCCTGCAGTTTGCTTTTTTGTGGTATCTTTGTCTGGCTTTGGTATTAGGGTGATGATGGCCTCATAGGATGAGTTTGGCAGTTAACCTTCCTCTGTAATTTCCTGAAAGAGTTTGAGAAGGATAGGTGTTAGCTCTTCTCTAAATTTTTGGCAGAATTCAGTTGTGAAGCTATCTGGTCCTGGGCTTTTTTTTGTTGGAAATTTTTGATTACAGTTTCAATTTCCATACTTGTGATGGGTCTGGTAAGATTTTCTATTTCATCCTGGTTCAGTTTTGGAAGGTTATACTTTTCTAAGAATTTGTCCATTTCTTCCAAGTTGTCCATTTTATTGTCATATAGTTGCTGATAGTAGTCTCTTATGATCCTTTGTATTTCAGTGGTGTCTGTTGTTATATCTCCATTTTCATTTCTAATTGTGTTGATTTGATTCTTCCACCTTTGTTTCTTGATGAGTCTGGCTAATGGTTTGTCTATTTTATTTATCTTCTCAAAGAACCAGCTTTTAATTTTGTTGATTTTTGCTATGGTCTCCTTTGTTTCTTTTTCATTTATTTCTGCCCTGTTTTTTTTTAATGATTTCTTTCCTTCTACTAATCCTGGGTTTCTTCCATTCTTCTTTTTCTAGTTGTTTTAGGTGTAAAGTTAGGTTATTTATTTGATTTTTCTCTTGTTTCTTGAGGTAAGCTTGTATTGCTCTAAACCTTCCCCTTAGCACTGCTTTTACTGAATCCCATAGGTTTTGGGTTGTTGTGTTTTCATTTTCATTCACTTACATGTATATTTTTATTTCTTTTTTTATTTCTTCTGTGATTTGTTGGTTATTTAGAAGCGCTTTGATAAGCCTCCATATGTTTTTATTTTTAATAGTTTTTGTCCTGTAGACACTGCATTGTGATCAGAAAAGATGCTTGAAAAGATTTCATTTTTTTGAATTTACCAAGGCCAACTTTCTGGCTCAAGATTGATATATTCTGGAGAATGTCCCATGTGCACTTGAGAAAAAGGTGAAATTCATGGTTTTCGGGTGAAATGTCCTATAGATATCAACTAGGTCTAAGTGCCCCATTGCATCATTTAAAGTTTGTTTTTCCTTCCTAATATTCTGCTTGGCTGATCTATCCATAGGTGTGAGTGGGGCATTAAAGTCTCCCACTATTATTGTGTTGCTGATAATTTCCCCTTTCATACTTGTTAGCATTTGCCTTATCTATTGTGGTGCTCCTATGTTAGGTGCTTATATATTTATAATCGTTACATCTTCTTGGATTGATCCTTTGATCATTATGTAGTGTCCTTCTTTATCTCTTTTCATGGCCTTTATTTCAAAGTCTATTTTATCTGATATGAGTATTGCTACTCGGTCTTTCTTTTGTTCTCCATTTGCATGAAATATCTTTTTCCAGCCCTTCACCTTCAGTCTGTTTCTGTCCCTTGTTTGGAGGTGGGTCTCTTGTAGACAGCATATATAGGGGTCTGTTTTTGTATCCATTGAGCCAGTCTCTGTCTTTTTGTTGGGGCTTTCAACCCATTTACATTTAAGGTAATTATTGTTAAGTATGATCTGTTGGCCATTCACTTTGTTGTTTTGGGTTCAAGTTTATAAACCTTTTCTGTGTTTCCTTTCTAGAGAAGATCCTTTAGTATTTGTTTAAGTGCTGGTTTGGTGATGCTGAATTCGCTCAGCTTTTGCTTGTCTGTAAAGCTTTTGATTTCTCCTTAACATTTGAATGAGATCCTTGCTGGGTACAGTAATCTGGGTTGTATGTTTATCTCTTTCATCACTTCAAATATGTCCTTCCATTCCCTTCTGGCCTGAAGAGTTTCTATTGAAAGATCTGCTGTTACCCTTATGGGAATCCCTTTGTGTGTTATTTGTTGCTTTTCCCTTGTTTTTTAATTATTTGTTCTTTGTGTTTGATCTTCATTAATTTTATTAATATGTGTCTTGGGGTGTTTTGCCTTGGGTTTATCCTGTTTGAGACTGTCTCAGTTTCTTGGACTTGGGTGGCTATTTTCTTCCCCATTTTAGGGAAGTTTTCAACTGTTGTCTCCTCAAGTATTTTCTCATGCCATTTATTTTTGTCTTCTTCGTCTGGGACTCCTATGATAAGAATGTTGAGGCACTTAACATTGTCCCAGAGGTCTCTGACATTGTCCTCATTTCTTTTAATTATTTTTTCCTCTCTACTTCATTTATTTCTACCATTCTATCTCCCACCTCACTTATCTTAACTTCTTCCTCATTTATTCTACTTTTGGTTCCCTCCAGAGTGGATTTGATCTCAGTTATTGCATTATTCATTATTGATTGACTCTTTTTTATTTCTTCTAGATCCTTGTTAAACATTCCTGCATCTCCTCAATCCTTGTCTCTAGTCTATTTTTCTGTAACTCCATTTTATTTTCAAGATTTTGGGCCATCTTTACTATCATTATCTGAATTCTTTTTCAGGTTGAATCCCCATCTCCTCCTCTTTTGTTTGGTTTGGTGGGCATTTATCATGTTCCTTTACCTGCTGAATATTTCTCTGCCTTTTCATTTTATTTACATTTCTCTGTTTGGGCTGTCCTTTTTGTAGGCTGGAATTTTTTTTTTGAGGTATGACTGTATTTTATTTTGTTCTTTTCCCTCTGGTTTTATTTATTATTTTTATTTTCTTAAAATTAGTTTATTTATCTATTTTTAACTTTACAATATTATATTTGTTTTGCCATACATTGATATATAGGCTGGAATTTTGTGGTTCATTTTTATTGTGGAGTTTACTTCCTGTGGGTAGGGTTGGACTGGTGGCTTGTCAAATTTTCCTTATTAGGGAAGCTTGCATTATTGTTCTGGTGGGCGGAGCTGAATCTCTTCTCTCTGAAGTGCAATGAAGTGTCCAGTAGTGAGTTTTGGGGTGTCTATGAGTTTGACATGACTTTGGGCAAAAAAACCTCGAAAAGCCAAAGCAATCTTGAGAAAGAAGAATGGAACTGGAAGAATCAACCTTCCTGACTTCAGACTATACTACAAAGTTACAGTCATCAAGACAGTATAGTACTGGCACAAAGACTGAAGTATAGATCAATGGGAAAAAATGGAAAGCCCAGAGATAAATCCACACACCTATGAACACCTTATCTCTGACAAAGGAGGCAAAAATATACAATTAAGAAAAGACAATCTCTTTAACAAGTGGAGCTGGGAAAACTGGTCAACCACTTGTAAAAGAATGAAACTAGAACACTTTCTTATACCATACACAAAATCAAACTCAAAATGGAATAAAGATCTAAATGTAAGACCATAAACTATAAAATTCCTAGAGGAAAACATAGGCAAAATACTCTCTCACATAAATTGCAGCAGGATCATCTATGACCCACCTCCCAAAGTAATGGAAACAAAAGCAAAAATAAATGAATGGGAACTAATCAAACTTAAAAGTTTTTGCACAGTGAAGGAAAGTATAAGTAAGGTGAAAAGACAGCTTCAGAATGGGAGAAAAGAGTAACAAACGAAAGAACTGACAAAGAATTAATCTCAAAAATATACAAGCAGCTCATGCAGCTCAATACCAGGTAAATAAGAGACTAAATCATAAAATGGGCAAAAGAATTAAACAGACATTTATCCAAAGAAGACATACAGATGGCTCACAAACACATGGAAAGATGCTCATCATCACTCATTATCAGAGAAATGCAAATCAAAACCACGGTAGGGTACCATCTCACATTGCTCAGAATGGCTCCTATCAAAATGTCTACAAACAATAAATGCTGGAGAGTGTGCAGAGAAAAGGGAGCCCTCTTACACTGTTGGTGAGAATGCAAACTAGTACAGTCACTATGGAGAACAGTGTGGAGATTCCTTATAAAACCTGGAAATAATGACCCAGCAATCCCACTGCTGGGCATACACAAGGAGGAAACCAGAATTGAAAGAGACACGTGTACCCCAATGTGCATCACAGCACTGTTTGCAATGGCTAGTACATGGAATCAACCTAGATGTCCATTGGCAGAAAAATAGATAAGAAATCTGTGTACATATACACTGTGGAATATTACTTAGCCATTAAAAAGAATGAATTTGAATCAGTTCTAATGAGGTGGATGAAACTGGAGCCTATTATACAGAGTGAAATAAGTCAGAAAGAAAAACACGAATATAGTATATTAATGCATATATATGGAATTTAGAAATATGGTAATGATGACCCTGCATGTGAGACAGAAAAAGAGACACAGATATAAAGAAAAGACTTTTGGACTCTGTGGGAGAAGTAGAGGGTGGGATGATTTGAGAGAATAGAATTGAAACATGTATATTACTATATACGAAATGGATCTCCAGTCCAGGTTTGATGCATGAGACAGGGTGCTCAGGGCTGGTGCACTAGGATGACCCTGAGGGATGGGATAGGGAGGGAGGTGGAAGGGATTTCAGCATGGTTGACACATGTACACCCATGGCTGGTTCATGTCAGTTTATGGCAAAAACCACAACAATATTGTAAACTAACTAGCCTCCAATTAAAATTAAAAAAAAAAACTAAACTAAAAATAGAGCTACCATATGATCCAATAATCCCACTCTTGGGCATATATCTGGAGAAAATCATTATTTTAAAGGGTACATGCCCCCCCCCAATGTCCATTGCAACACTCTCTACAATAGTCAGGACATGGAAGCAACCTTTGGGAACCTTAGCAACCTTTAGCAACCATTGATGAAAATGGATAAAGATGTGGTACACATATACAATGGAATGTTACTCAGTCGTAAAAAAAGAACAAAATGATGCCATTTGCAGTGACATGAATGGACCTAGAGCACTGTCAAACTGAGTGAATTAAGTCAGACAGAGAAAAACAAATAGCATATGACATTGCTTATATGTTGAATCTAAAAAAAAATGGTACAGATAAACCTATTTACAAAGCAGAAACTGAATCACAGATGTGGAAAACAAATTTATGATTACCAAGGAGGAAAGGGAGGAAGGATACATTTTGAGATTGACAGTGACATAAAAACCTACTAATATATACAAAACACATAAGCAATGAAAACTTACTGTGTAGCACAGTGAATGCTATTCAATACTCTGGAGTGACCTATATAGGAACTGAATCTAAAAAAGATTCATATATATATATGTTTATGTAGAGTGTATATGTATATGTGTATATATGTTTATGTAGAGTGTATATGTATATATGTATATATATGTTTATGTACAACTGATTCACTTTGCTGTACAGCAGAAACAAACACTATATTGTAAATCAATTACATTCTAATAAAATTAATTTAAAAGATGCAGAAGCCAAGTCTATTAAATATTTGTGACTCTCTCAAAGGATGAAAACTTAAGAATTGGAAACAGATGGGTCTGATCTGAAATTTATTAATAGTAAGACCAATAGCAATGATCTTGGCCAAGTTATTTAGAGGTCTTCTATGAATTTTGCCAATTGAATTTGTGTAGTTAATTTATTTATCTATTTTTTAACTTTACCATATTGTATTTGTTTTGCCATACATTGACATAAACCCACGATGGGTGTACGTGTGTTCCCTTCCAGAACCCCCCTCCCACCTCCCTCCCCATCCTATCCCTCCGGGTCATCCTGGTGCACCAGCCCCGAGCACCCTGTATCATGTGTCAAACCTAGACTGGTTATTTGTTTCACATACGATAATTTACATGTTTCAATGCATTCTCCCATATCATCGCACCCTCGCCCTCTCCAATAGAGTCCATAATACTGTTCTATTTATTTGTGTCTCTTTTGATGTCTCGCATACAGGGTCATCTTTACCGATTAACTAAATACCATATATATGTGTTAGTATACCATATTGGTGTTTTTCATTCTGGCTTACTTCACTCTGAATAATAAGCTATAGTTTCATCCACCTCATTAGAACTGTTTCGAATGCATTCTTTTTAATGGCTGAGTAATATTCCATTGTGTATATGTACCACAGCTTCCTTATCCATTTGTCTGGTGATGGGCATCTAGGCTGCTTTCATATCCTGGCTATTATAAACAGTGCTGCGATTAACATTGGGGTACACGTGTCTCTTTCAATTCTGGTTCCCTCAGTGTGTAAAAGACAGCCTTCAGAATGGGAGAAAATAATAGCAAACGAAGCAATGGACAAACAATTAATCTCAAAAATATACAAGCACCTCCTGCAGCTCAATTCTAGAAAAATAAACAACCCAATCAAAAATTGGGCCAAAGAACTAAACAGACACTTCTCCAAGGAAGACATACAGATGGCTAACAAACAAATGAAAAGATGCTCAACATAACTCATTATCAGAGAAATGCAAATCAAAACCACAATGAGGTACCATTTCACGCCCATCAGAACAGCTGCTAACCAAAAGTCTACAAGCTATAAATGCTGGAGAGGGTGTGGATAAAAGGGAACCCTCTTTCACTTTTGGTGGGAATGCAAACTAGTACAGCCACTATGGAGAACAGTGTGGAGATTCCTCAAAAAACTGGAAATAGAACTGCCATATGACCCAGCAATTGCCAATTGAATTTTAATGATGTAATTAGCATGTTCCACTGAAACAGAGGATTGAGTATGGTAAGGTCAGCAAAAATATTTTACAACTGACCAAAAAGTATAGATTTGTCAAAGAGCCTGACCAGCCAAATGGCTTCCTTGATCACTATGAAGTTTGAGAGGAGTTCCCAATGTAAGAATGATAGTTTCCAAAAGGACTTTAATCACAGAAGAGTCAGTGATCTGAAAGGAAAGGCTATGATCCACTGTGAAAACATACGGACTGTGATTTCTCTGGTGGCTTAGTGGTGAAAAACCGGTCTGTGGAGACGGGAAAATCCTGAGTCAGGAAAATCCTCTGGAGAAGGGAATGGCAACCTACTCCATTATCCTTGCTTGGGAAATCCCACTGACAGGGGAGTCTGGCGAGCTACAGTCCATGGAATAGCTAAAGAATCAGACACAATTTAGTAACTAAACAACAGAAAATATATTTATATCCATGATATGTAGGCAGTTGTATTAAATCTATTTACCAGACCTCAAATGTCCTTGAGCAGTAGAAACATACTTCCCTGAGTTTTATTTCAAATAAAGAGTAGGAACTTTCTGTGGCCTTGTTAATGTTTTCCCACCAATGTTGATTGATGAATGTTATCATATTGTCATAATATGAATGGTTTAATACATGAATAATTGTGAGGAATTCAAATTTTAGTGTCTCTCATAGGACTGGATTGTTCTTTGATCTGAACCATAGCGTTATCTTCTTATCAAACCAACTATTGCTGAATTTCCAATTTTGTTGTTCCTTTCCTTAGGTCAATTATTGGGATTCTCAAGACAATTTTTCTAAGTTATCGTTGGGGAAATAGTCCTTTGTGCCATGACAGAGATCTGATTGATATTGATTTCTTTAAGGGTAGTGCTCTTTGCAAAAATATCAGCAAGTTGATTTTCCTTAGTTTCCAGGGTCAAATTTGGAAGATCTCAAAATCTTAACAATAACTAGAGTTGCAGTAAAAGTGTTGCATCCAAAAATCCCTGAACATAGGGGTCATTTTTAATTTTATATCCACTGGAAGTAAGGAAGCCATGTTGCTTCCACAGCATTCTAAAATAATGGCTTCTCCAAATGAATACCTACTATCAGTATAAATATTGGCTTTTTTGCATGTGGCTAATGTGTAAGAGTACATACTAAGCCTATTGGGCTGAAGTAACAATAGGTAATATTTTTGCCTAAAGGTAATATTTTGTCTCGGGCAATATCAAGGTGAGTTGTAGAAAATATTGCAACACAATATTTTCCATTTTCACCTTTTATATAAGAAATATCAATGAACCATGAGAAGTTGGCATTACCCAAATAATTTTCTGGCAGAACGGAGTTAGGAGGAGTTAAGAGTTAGGAGGTGATTCCTCAACATGCAACTTGAAGGACTTTGTTGGTAATGGAGGGGAGAAGACTAGCAGGATTAAGGTTATTACAATGTTATAGAGTTATTAAAAGCAACTAACAAAAAGTCTTCAAAGGTGAGGTGACTGACAGAACTGTTGAATGTGATGAGAATTCAGGAGGGCTTCTACTGCATGAAGTACTAAAATAGTTAAATAGAGTCCCACAATGATTTTCGCAGAGTCTTAGCCTAGAAGGTCATGGTATTATTGGCTCCAAAGCAAGGTGAATACCCTTGTGCCATGGAGTCTGGGTTCTAGCTATAATAATCTATGGATTGATGGTGGACCTTGTATTTTGGAGTGAGTACCCCAAGGGAATATACAAAAAGAAAAAAAATAAAATAATCTGATAATTGGGATGCTCAAGGGCATGCAGGTTTATAAAACTCTGTTTTAAAACCTTAAATGTTATGTTGTCCTGTTCTTCTTATAAACTTGGATTAGGTCGTTATTCTTCAGATGTTTGGCCATAAGATAGACATTTGAAATCTAATTTTCCAGTAACTAACTAGCTCAAGTAAACCTGGCAATTAGCACTATTTTGGAGTTTTGGATAACTTAGGATATTAATAAGCCTACCTGGGTCTAGATGTAGCTCTTATTCTAAAATCACATACCTTAAATATCATGCGTTGTTTTGGACAAATTACAAATTTTTCTTGCTGGCCTTATGTCTCTTTAAGTTTAAAAGCTTTAGAAAGTAGATGCTATCTTCCTGTAAGGTGGTTTGAGAAGGAGAGCAAAGAAACATATTATCTACATATCGCAGCAAGGTGGGAACCCTTATGAAACTTTATATCATCCAGGTCAGCCTTCAGGATTTATAAGAAATAAGGAGTTTCAGCATAATCCTGAGGCATTACTGCCCAAATATTTTTCCTCCCTAAATGAAGTCAAAAAGGTATGGCTAGTGTCATCAACTGGAACACTAATGAATATATTGCATAAATTAATTACAGTAAAGAATTTGTTTCTGGTTGGAATGGTTGTTAGTAGCAAATGAGGATTAGGAACAACAGTGTGTCAAGGGATAACAATATTGTTTTTTGTTTAGAGATCCTGGACAAACCTCCTCCTTCAGCTTTCAGATTTTCTCACTTGTAAAATAAATGTATTACAGGGACTAGTAGAAGGAATAATGAGATCTTGAGCCTTGTAATCTATTGTGGGTTTTATGCCTTGAAAGACTTAACCTGTTATACAGAGTGAAGTAAGTCAGAAAGAGAAAAGCCAATGTCATATATTAACACATATATGTGGAATCTAGAAAAATGGTATTCATGAACCTATTTTCAGGGCAAGACTAGAGACACAGACATAAAGAATGTGGGAGGGGATTTCAGGATGGGCAACACATGTACACCCATGGCTGATTCATGTCAATGTATGGAAAAAACGACTACAATATTGTAAAGTAATTAGTCTCCAATTAAAATAAATAAATTAAAAAAAAGAGAGACTAGTGGACATAGTGGGGGAAAGAGAGAGTGGGAAGAATTGAGAGAACAGCACTGAAACATATACATTGCCATCTTTAAAATCCATAGCTAGTGGGAAGTTGCTGTAAAATACAAGGAACTCAACCTGGTACTCTGTGACAGCCTAGGAGGGTGGGATGGGGAAGGTGGGAGGGAAGTTCAAGAAGGAGGGGATATATGTATACTTATGGCTGATTCATGCTGTTGTATGGCAGAAATCAACATATTATTGTAAAGCAATTTTCTTTCAACTTAAAAATTTATTTAAAAAAAAGAGTCTTTACTCACAGGTTATTGATGAATTTTGCAAAGAGGTTTTGACTGATCTATTTGAATCTTGATGGCAGGTGTGTTATAAATTGTGCCAAAATTACTCGTAGATTTTGTCCATGAGGATGATAGTTGATTCAATAGGGACGAAAGATCATGGTTTCAGAATCTACTTAGTACTATCAGAAAAAAAAAAAGTCGAAGATTTGTTTAATTTACCTGTTTGGCTACTTTAATGACTGCTGTCAGATACTAGAATTATTTCTCCCTATTGGGAGAAATTCCAACTTGATGATTCTCTAACAAGTCTCAGACAAATAAATGAATGGGATTAGAGGAACTAAGGAGTCAATTATGTGTATCTCTCAAAGGGCCTAAACAAAAGAGAATAGTTTCAGAGAGAGAAATCCATTCGAGGTCCTTAGAGATTTTCACAGTTTCAACTATTGTAGTATTCAGAGGCAAGGGCTGTTTAATAGCTGAGTATTTGTGCACTAAGAGTATAGCCCCAGTATCAGTTTGGACTGGAAAAAGATTCATCCCCAATGTGGAGGAATGTTTCTCCAAGCCAGTTAAAAGGAAAGATTTAGAAAAAGCCATATTGCTATTTGGAGCCCTATTACTGAGAATTGAGAGGATGTTGGAAAGACTGGTTAGAGAGCTGAAGGCACCTGAAGCACTTTAGTTTGTACCAGTATCTTTTCCCAATGCCCTGGGTCTTTGCAATAATAGCAGAAACTAAGGGGCTTTTGATTTCACTTGGGGGTCTTAATTTGCAGAAGTTGAAAAATAAGAATTTCAGTGGTCTTCCTTTTAGGTGACTCATTTGAATGGGACAGAACTTCTGCCAGGTTAACTAAAACTGGAGTGGAGATAATTTTCCATTCCATTCTGATCTTTTTTGCTAGAATGAAAATCTCGTAATTCTGCTCATTAATAAATAAAGTTAAAGGCTACCCAGGTAAAATCAATATCTGACAGAAGACCAGAACTTTCTTTAAAAATAATATGAAGTCAATTTTAATAGTTATGAAAAAATTCACTAGATTTTCTGTGTAAACCTGAATTTTGTTTCAAACAACAGACTTTGGAAAAGCCCTAGGAATTGCTCACTTAGTGACTGCTCAAGTCTAATCATATAACAAGTTAGCCAGTTGGTCTTTTCTTTGTAATTCAAGAGACCTTTAATGTTTTTCCCAATGAGCAGTTTTCATACAGTGCTGGGTCTGGCCTTCACTGACAAATGTGTGAACTAGCTAATATGTCAGAAAAACCAGGTTGATCAGTCTGAATGATTATATTAAATTCCTCAACAAATGTTTGATTACTTTAGGAAAATTTTGAATATGGCTTTCAGTTCCATTTTAGTTTAGGAAATATAAGAAATTAAATGTTTAGCCTCTGAATCCTCAGAAGGTTTAATTTTAAACAGTCAAGTTCTTATAGGTTCAGAGGAAATGGGACCAACGAGAGTTTCAGGGAAAAATGGAAGTTGAGCTAGAGAATTAGAATGTGGGAACTGGAGTTATAGCAGAGGTACAGGTGGTAAATAAGGGAAGGAAGACGATGGCACTGTAGTTGGAGCCTAATCACAGGGAGCTGAGGGAGAGAGACAAAATAGCCCCAGAGTCATACCGTGAACCAAAGAAGCTAAGAAGGGCATGTGGTCTCAGAAGCCATTTTGTCTTTCTTCAAATGTTTGTTTGCTTCAGTTAATCTTAAATTCTTGTATTGCAGAAAGACAATTTACATCTCCTGGTAACATTTAAAAGCCTCAAAAGTCCCAAATGAAATAGGTATTCCATTGAATTTTAGAAAATTTAGAGCTATAGTTATTCAATTAATTTTTTTTAAGAAAAAATAAGTTTGGGTACTGCAAAAGTTACCCAAAATGGTTGTTGATATTCTGAAGTGCTTTTGGTCAGATTGGCCCATTTAGTATGAAATTCACTTAAGGGAGGACCACAATTTTTAAACATAAAATCAGCTGGGCCCCTTTAAAGGGACACCCTCAAAATATTTAGATAACTAGGATACCATGTCTCAGTAGTTTTTCTCTAGAGTAAGAGATTGATATTCAAATAGCCTGAATAACTCAGACAGCTCCAATACTTCAAATAGCACAAACAGCTTAAATAGCCTACAGGCCTAATACCAGTTTGAATGGAACTAGTCCTGGATAAGACAAGTTGAAGGCTTTTCAGAACAGTTCCGACCAGTCTCTATTCTAAAGGAATGGGCTAAAACCTGAACAAGCACTGTTCCAATGAACCAGCCCCTGTTCCTGAAAGAATGGGCTGAAGGCTAGCCAGTTTCAGCTGGAAAAGTCTTATTGAAATATCAGGTCAAAGTAAAAAATAAGTACCCACATACAGAATAAGGCCTTAAGTAGAAAAGACAAATTCTTTTTCAAAATATCTTGAATAAACTTGGAGAGCTTTAAAGTACAAAGAGGACAAATCCCAGATTCAGGAGTCAAACTTACCTTTAATTTTCAGGATCAGTGACAAAAGCAGTGAGCAACAATGGGTTTATGTGTGTACCACACCTGTTTACTCACCAGCCTTGGAGTCATCAAGGCTTTTCTCTGGACCCCTGTATGGGCCAACAAAATGTTGACCTAAAACAAATAGACTGCCAAGTATCTCTCTAGCAAAAATGGGCTTATCCAAGATCTATAATGAACTGAAATTTAGGTTCTGCAACCATGGCTAGCTATATGCAAATCCTCATGAAGCAGGGAGAAGAGAACTCTATTATAAATGGGAAAAGGAAGTTGGAGCTATAGTAAAAGAAGAGTCCATGGCTTTTCACTGGCAAAAGTTGACGAGTTCTTGTCAGGAAAGAAGAGTGAGCCTTTCTTCTTCCTACTGGGCTCTGTTATTATCGTAGGACATGATTGTCCCCCAGTTTGGGTCTTTGAACTCTACAATTGAAGTTTCTGTTTATGAACTTTTGCAGTTCTTTTCTCCCTCTCCTTCTCTATCCTTATCTTTTTATCTTTCTTGGTTTCTTGATTTATTTCTTTCTAATTCAGTTTGTTTAAAACATATTTCTTATCTTGAAATCAATATGGTACACGATTTTTTGACTTGACTATACTCAGGCTATATTCAGAAGTTTAGATAATTCTAACTTTCTCAATTGTGTGCACACCAGCCATTACCCTAGAAATCTCATGAAAGTTGTAACTTTTGATATATAATTTTTTTTTATTTTTCACACATGCATGCCAAGACATCAACAAAGGAGCTGATTGTACCTCTTCCCTTTCAGTATCTAACCTCAAGTTGAAACATCAATTCAAAGAGAAAAGTGATCAAAACATTTTTTTAGTTTAAGAAAAACACATACCCAAGCAACTGAATTTTCCCTAATGATGATTTATATACTTTAAAATATTATTTAAGGTCATTTGAAGGTTGATCACCTTAGAGAAATATGTAATCTCCATTTAAGATCAAATCATCCCATTTAAACTCAATAAATATAAGAATTGGTGGTGAGGATAATTAGGACTTTCTAATCCTTTCTCTGGCCAGAAATGTTTTCTGAGGAAGCCCTATTCAAACAGTTTACTGAGTGTAACATAAAAGGATTGACATTCTTTCTCTCTATTCTTTCCATCCCACATAGTTCAGACATCAACATGACATTTACAGCTCCCACAATGGTTTCTTTCTTTTCTTTTTGTTAACTAATTTATTTATTTTAATTGGAGGCTAATTACTTTACAATATTGTGGTGGTTTTTGCCATATATTGACATGAATCAGCCACAGGTGTACATCTGTCTCCCTGTCCCAAACTCCCCAACACCTCCCTCCCCATCCCATCCCTGTGGGTTTTCCCAGTGCACTGGTTCTGAGTGCCTTATCTCATGCATCAAACTTGGACTGGTCATCTGTGTCACATAGTAATATACATGTTTTAATGCTATTCTCTCAAATGATCCCACCCTCACCTTCTCGCACAGAGTCCAAAAGCCTATTATTTACATCTGTGTCTCTTTTGCTGTCTTGCAAATAGGGTCATTGTTACCATGTTTCTAAATTCTATATGTGTGTGTTAATATACTGTATTGATGTATTTTTTTCTTTCTGACTTACTTCACTCTGTGTAACAGGCTCCAGTTTCATCCACTTCATTAAAACTGATTCAAATGCTTTCCATCATGTATATGTACCACAACTTGCTTATCCATTCATCTGCTGATGGGCATCTAGGAAAAAAATTACCTAAAGAAACAACAGTTCTGTATACAGAAAACTATAAAACACTGATGAAAGAAATCAAAGATGACACAAATAGACAAAGAAAAATACCATGTTCATGGATAGGAAGACTCAATATAGTGAAAATAATGATGCTACCCAAAGCAATCTGTAGATACAATGCAATTCCTATCAAGCTATCAACGGTATTTTTCACATAAATAGAACAAAAAATTTCAAAATTTGTATGGAAACACAAAAGCCTCTAATAGCCAAAGCAATTTTGAGAAAGAAGAATGGAACTGGAGGAATCAACCTACCTGACTTCAGACTATACTACAAAGCTACATTCATCAAGACAGTATGGTACTGGCACAAAGACAGTATTATAGATCAGTGGAACAAAATAGAAAGCCCAGAGATAAATCCATGCACCTAGGGACACTTTATCTTTGACAAAGGAGGCAAAAATATACATTGGAGCAAAGACAATCTCTTTAACAAGTGGTGCTGGGAAAACTGGCCAGCCACTTATAAAAGAATGAAAGTAGAACACTTTCAAACACCATACACAAAACTAAACTCAAAATGGATTAAAGACTTAAATGTAAGACCAGCAACTATAAAACTCCTAGAAGAAAACATAGGCAGAACACTCTCTGACATAAATCACAGCAAGATCCTCTATGACCCACCTCCCAGAATAATGAAAATAAAAGTAAAAATAAACAAATGGGACCTAATTAAACATAAAAGCTTTTCCCACAATGTTTTCTAATATTTGATCTATTTCATTTTTATTTTCTGTGTGGTCTAAGTGAAGAAGTGTGAGCATGTGAAAAAAAACATTGAGCTGACAGGGACATTGTTTCACAGCCTCAAGGGGCTTTTAAAGCTGAAAAATATCTGAAGGCTTATGGTATTTTCTTCTAACTTTACTGTGTAACCTTAGGAAAATTACTTCCCTGAGCTTCAATTGCCTCTACCACAATTAAGGCATGATTACACAATCACACGATAACGTTTAAGAGAGGAGAACTCTTTAACATTATTGATTATAGAATTATAGCTTCTAGAAAAACACTTCATACTCAATTATCCATCAGAAAGTATTTTGTCTTTAGAAATACTTCTACCTTCCTTAAAAGATTGTTGTAAGGATTACTTGAGATACCATATGTAAAAATGTTTTGAATATTAAGAATTATACAATTGATATTTTAACTCAAAATTAAAAAGATCTAATATTAGTGTGGCTTTTAAAATACTTTCATATACATTTTCTCCATTGATTTTGACAACAACTTTATGAGGTGAATGCTCTTATTTTCATTTTGCTTTATTTTGTTTTCAGTTCAGTTCAACTCAATCACTCAGTCATTTAGGATTGACTGGCTTGATTTCCTTGCAGTCCAAGGGACTCTCAAAAGTCTTCTCCAACACCACAGTTCAAAAGCATCAATTCTTTGGTGCTCAGCTTTCTTTCTTTCTTTTTTTTTAATAAATTTATTTATTTTAGTTGGGGGCTAATTACTTTACATTATTGTAGTGGTTTTTGCCATACATTGACATGAATCAGCCATGGGTTTACATGTGTTCCCCATCCTGAACCCCCCTCCCACCTCCCTCCCCATCCCATCCCTCTGGGTCATCCCATTGCCCCAGCCCTGAGCATTTGTCTCATGCATTGAACCTGGAATGGTGTTCTGTTTCACATATGATAATATGTATGTTTCAATGCCATTCTCCCAGAACGTCCCACCCTCACCTTCTCCCTCAGAGTCCATATGACTGTTCTGTGCATCTGTGTCTCTTATTCTGTCTCGCATATAGGGTTATCGTTACCATCTTTCAAATTCCATATATATGCATTAGTATACTGTATTGGTGTTTTTCTTTCTGGCTTACTTCACTCTGTATAATGGGCTCCAGTTTCATCCATCTCAATAGAACTGATTCAAATGTATTCTTTTTAATGGCTGACTAATATTCCATTGTGTATATGTACCACAGCTTCCTTATCCATTCATCTGTTGATGGACATCTAGGTTGCTTCCTTTATAATCCAACTCTCACATCCATATATGACTACTGGAAAAACCATAGCCTTGACTAGATGAAACTTTGTTGACAAGATAATGTCTTTGCTTTTTAATATGCTGTCCAGTTTAGTCATAACTTTCCTTCCAAAGAGTAAAAGTCTTTTTTATTTCATGGCTGCAGCCACCACCCTCAGTGATTTTGGAGTCCCCCAAAATAAAGTCTGCCACTGTTTCCACTGTTTCTCCATATGTTTTCCATAAAGTGAAAAATATGTTGTTTTATTTTATAGATAAATAAACTGGGAGTCAGTGGCTCACTTGCTAGTCAGGAATTGCTCTGAGACTCGAATGCAGGATTTATGGAATTGCTTCAAATTTGCTTTTCGATTTCTAAGTCTTTTGGTGAATCTTACACGACAACAAACATATATGTAATATGTAGCCCAAAATATTAAGCTATTTGGTTTTAAAGTTTGCATACATTTTCATTGTTTCCCCTTGCTTTACTCACACATGCATGATTTGTGAATGTCATTCTTCAAGCCACATCATTATTAAAGGTGAAACTCATGCTTTTGCAAGGTCACAATTCCAAACTGACAAGGAAATAAAAATTGAGCAAGGGTAAATTTGCCACAATAAGAGGCAAACAAAACACTTTCTGCTCTAACATTTAAACAACATGACTCATTGTAAATTTCTCAAAAATTATGTGAAAGATATTTTCAAATTGTTTTTAAATTGAGTATACTGATATCTGGTGCTGAATTTAGAAGGAAAGACTACATCAATTTCACACAAACTGAACTCTCAAATTTTATTATAATTGCTTATTTTAATGGCTAAGGGGTTATACTTAATGGCCTCTGAAGTAGTACCTTTTAACTTCATATTATGTGCACTACCATTCTTCACTTATCACCTTGGGATAACCAATCAAAAGTTGCATTTTTTTTTAAATCAAGGAAAAAACACAAGTGCTTGAGGGTGAATGATTCTGAAAGACCATTGTTTGGTTTGGTGCTGTTTTATTTTCATTTCTTTTGAACTTAGTACATATCTCATGCAACTTGGAGGAAAAAAAAAAAAACATTTATTCTCTCCAGTAAGATTATTCTTTGTGATGAGCATTAAAAGATAGCTTTAAGCCATCCACAATTATGACCTTGACTAGAAAAATGTAAGTTAATAAGGCTTCAACAAATTATGGTCTTTTTGGTCGATTTGCCTAGTGAACTGTTAATTGTAAAACTGAAAGACATTATGTTCAGCTTTCTCTATCACATCTTTTGTGTTTTAACAGTGACACTTCATTGAGTGCAATTAACAAAGCCTAGGAGATTTATTAACACACTTCTTCATGGCCAATGATCCATTCCGCTTAAGACATAACACTGTAAAATGCACATTATCTCCTTTTGGCACTTACAATAATGCTTCATGAACTAGGAAGGCATATGTTAGAGCAGATAAAATAGCATTATTAGCTGACAAATTTTACAATTTATTAGACAGTTAATTTATCAGCTTAAAAGACACTTAAAACAGCTGTGCATTTAATGTCTTTTTAATGTATCCAGTAAAACTTGCATAATTGCCTGTAGTGCAATTTATTTTTAGCTATGTTGCAAAATGCCTGCATTTACTGTTTACCTCTTTTTAAATTTTTCCTGCAAGGCTCATCACATCTTTGCCTGTGCCTTAACAACCAGGGCCAATAATCTGACAAAAAAGCCCCCTCAAACAAATAGTTCCCATGAATGAACTATTCAAAATTGCATTCTGTTTGTGACCCAAGGAGTGTTAGCGTTTTACGTCCACCCCAAGGGCAAAGGCTGAGGTTCCAAATAAATAAATAAAACAGAAGAATAAAATCAGGGTGACTCAAATAAGTAGGGTTTATGTGAAGGCTTGAAGGCTGATTCAAGCCTTCACTTATCAGAGAGTAGCAGTCTAAGTATTCAGATTCAGAGCCCATTCAGAACTAAATATCTATGTGTGAACTAACAAGGCTTTCAGATTACATTAGCAAAGTTTTTTTTTTTTTCACTTTATAACTAAGCAAACAGGTCCCTGCTAATCAACTGGTATATACCTAAGTACTGCACTAGTGGAACAGGGGCATAGGAGAAAAGTGTGAAAGATAAGACAGGTTTCATAGCTCTAACACGTCATTTGATTCAGTATGCTTACTGCTCTTTGATTTAATGAAACTGTCAACTACAAATTTGCACTTAGCAAGAGCATTGCCAATGAATGAACAACAAAGGCGTTTGCCATCTGCCTCTATGGAGGTTGAACCCCATGCTGCTATAGCTATTGACCTTCAACAAGCCCTGAGGGAGTTCAGGGTGGAGTGAGGCACTCCAGGGAATCTGGTGAGACAGGTCTTTAGATAGTCGGATGTTTTTAGAAACACATTTTCTGTTCTCAATCCTTGCATCTCCTCATATCTAAAGAAGCACTAAATCCCTTCATGGTGACATCAGACCCTTATGACTAACAAAAACCTTTTATAAAACGAGTGCTTCATGTTATTGAACTTCCCCTTCACCAAAACCTTATATATTGACTTTCCCCCACTGCTGCTTTGGAGCAGTCTCTCAGAGCTATCTGAGATGCTGCCTCCTGGACTGCAGTCCTCATTTTTCCCCAAATAAAACTTAACTGACAACTCTCAAGTTGTACATATAAATATATATATTTTTTTAATCGACAGTACCTTTGTAAAACTTTGTTTTTTCTTCTATAGAATCTTTCACAGTGATAATATCTGGGTGAAATGAGGCTAGTTCACACTAAAGCAAAAGTCAAACATTGTAAGCTGTCCATAATGAAACAACAACTTATGATTTAATCTTTGGTCTTTAGGAGAGTTTGCAAGAGAGAATCTACCAAGAGAGAGACTTGACTTCTCATTCTAACACTTAAATGTTTCTCCCTTCCCCCCATTTGATGTGATTATCCTACAGCTGTAAGGTAAAGGCAAGGGCTAAATTTTTTAGATAATGAACATTGCCCAATTTCAACATTGCCTTTCCACAGACTTAAAAATTTCTTATAATCTGAGAACTTGTGGCATAAGTCCTCTTGAAGGAGGTTACCATTAGCCTTACAATGATGCCTGTAGCCATATCATAGAGACTGCAGACTCCTGGAGAGGGCTGCCTCAAGGCAAACACTAACAGGGAGGGAGCACGACCCCACCCTTCAGCAGAAAATTGAATTAAAGTTTACTGAGCATGGCCCTGCCCACCAAAACAAGACCCAGCTTTCCCCACAGCCAGTCCCTCCCATCAGGAAGCTTCACAAGCCTCTTACCCTCATCTATCAGATGCCAGACTGAAGAAGCAAGAACTACAATCCCACAGCTTCCAGAATGAAAACTTCAATCACAGAAAACTAACCAAAATGATCACATGGATCACAGCCTTGTATAACTCAATGGAGCTATAAGCCATGCAGTGCAAGGCCACCTAAGATGAACTGGTCATAGTGGAGAGTTCTGACAAAGCATGGTCCACTGTAAAAAGGACTGGCAAACCACTACAGTATTCTTGCCTTGAGAACCCCATGAACAGTAAGAAAAAGCAAACAGGTATGACACTGGAAGATGAGCCCCCAGTTCAGTAAATGTCCAATATGTTACTGGGAAAAAGCAGAGAAATAGCTCCAGAAAGAATGAAGAAGGTGAGCCAAAGTGGAAACCACACCCAGTTGTGGATGTGCAGAGTTTTTCCCATGTGGCCCTGGTGGCATAGAACCAGACTGCCAATGCAGGAGACTTAAGAAACTCAGGTTCCATCCCTGGGTTGGGAATACCACCTGGAAAATAAAGTGGCAACCCATTTCAGTATTCTTGCCTTGAGGATACCATGGACAGAGGAGCCTGGTGGGCTATGGTCCATAAGGTCACAAAGAGATGGACACAACTGAAGCCACTTCACACGTGCATGCTGGTGGTGAAAGCAAAGGTTGATGCTGTAAGGAAAATATTGCATAGGAATATGCAATATTAGGTTCATGAATCAAGATAAATTTCATGTGGTCAAACAGGAGATGGCAAGACTGAACATCGACATTTTAGGCATCGGTGAACTAAAATGGACCGGAATGGGTGAATTTAATTCAGATGGGCATTATATCTACTACTGTGGGCAAGAATCCCTTAGAAGAAATGGAATTAGCCCTCATTGTCAACAGAAGAGTATGAAATGCAGTACTTGGGTGCAATTTCAAAAATGACAGAATGGTCTCAGTTTCTTTCCAAGGCAAACCATTCAAGATCACAGTAAAGCAAGACTATGTCCCAACCACTAATGCTAAAGAAGCTGAGTTTGAACAGTTCTATGAAGACCTACAAGACCTTCTAGAACTAACATCAAAAAAAGATGTCCTTTTCATCATAGAGGACTGGAATGCAAAAGTAGGAAGTCAAGGGACACCTGGAGTAACAGGTAAATTTGGCCTTAGAGTACAAAATGAATCAGGGCAAAAGCTAACAGAGTTTTGCCAAGAGAACACACTGATCATAGCAAATACCCTCTTCCAACAACACAAGAGACGACTCTACAAGTTGTCTCTTGGATATCACAAGATGGTCAATACCGAAATCAGATTGATTATACTTTTTCTAACTGAAGATGGAGAAGCTCTGTACAGTCAGCAAAAACAAGACCTGGAACTGACTGTGACTCATATCATCAGCTCCATATTTCAGAATTTAGACTTATGAAGAAAGTAGAGAAAATCACTAGGCAACTCATGTAAAATCAAATCCTTATGATTATAGAGTGGAAGTGACAAATAGATTCAAGGGATTAGACCTAATAGATAGAGTGCCTGAATAACTATGGATGGAAGCTCATAACAGTATACAGGAGGCAGTGACCAAAACCAACCCCACAAAAAGAAGGCAAAATGATTGTCTGAGGAGAGACATTAAAAATAGTTGAGAAAAGAAGTGAAATGCATATCCAATTGAATGCAGAGTTCCAGAGAATAGAAAGGAGAGATAAGAAGGCTTTCTTAAGTGAACAATGCAAAAAAATAGAGGAAAAAACAATAGAATGGGAAAGACTAGAGCTCTCTTCAAGGAAATTAGAGATACCAAAGAACAAGATGAGCTCAATAAAGGACAAAAAATAAGACAAGGACCTAACAGAAGCAGAAAAGATTAAGAAGTGGCAAAAAATACAGTAAAAACTATATAAAAAAGGTCTTAATGAACCAGATAATAACTATGGTGTGGTCACTCACCTAGAGCCAGACATCCTGTATTGTGAAGTCAAGTGGTCCTTAGGAAGCATTGATATGAATAAAGCTAGTAGAGTTGATGCAATTGCATCTGAGCTCTTTCAAATCCTAAAAGATGATGCTGTTAAAGTGCTGCACTCAATATGCCAGCAAATTTGGAAAACTCAGAAGTGTCCACTGGACTAGAAAAGTCAGATTTCATTCTAAACCGAAAGAGAGGCAATGTAAAAGAATGCTCAAACTACCATAGGTTTGCACACATTTCACATGCTAGTACAATAATGCTCAAAATCCTTCAAACCAGACTTCAACAGTATGTGAACCAAGAATTTCAACATGTGCAAGATGGATTCAGAAAAGGCAGAGGAACCAGAGATCATATTGCCAACATCCGTTGGATTATAGAGAAAGCAAGGGAATTCCAAAAAAAAAGAAAAAATCTACTTCTGCTTCATTGAGTATGCTAATGCAATTTGACTGTATGAATCACAAAAAACTGGAAAATTCTTAAAGAGATTAGAATTTCAAACCATCTTACCTGACTCTTTTGAAACATTTGTGCAGATCAAGAACCAACAGTTAGAATCAGACATGGAAAAATGGGCTGGTTCAAAATTGGGAAAGGAGTACTACATCAAGGCTGTATATTGTCACCTTGCGTGTTTAGCTTATATGCACAATACATCATGCAAAACGCCAGGCTGAATGACTCACAAACTGGAGTCAAGATTGCTGGGAGAAATATCAACAACCTCCAATATGCGGATGATAACACTTTAATGACAGAAAGCTAAGATGAACTAAAGAACCTCTTGATGAAGGTAAAAGAGGAGAGTGAAAAAACTGGCTTAAAATTCAACTTTCAAAAAATTAAGATCATGGCCTCTGGTTCAATCACTTCATGACAAATAGCTGGGGAAAACATGGAAGCTGGAAGATTTTATTATCTTGGGCTCCAAAATCACTATATGTGGTGACTGAACCCATGAAATTAAAAGGCACTTGGTCCTTGGAAGAAAAGCTATGATAAACGTAGACAGTGTATTAAAAAACAGAGACATCACTTTGCCGACAAAAGTCCGTATAGTCAAACCTGTGGTTTTTCCAGTAGTCATGTACAGGTGTGAGAGTTGGACCATAAAGTGGACTGAACACTGAAGAATTGATTCTTTCGAACTGTGGTGCTGGGGAAGACTCTTGAGAATCCCTTGAACTTCAAGAAGATCAAACGAGTCAATCCTAATGGAAATAATTCCTCAATATTCATGGGAAGGACTGATGATGAAGCTGAAGCTCCAATATTTTGGCCACCTGATGCAAAGAGCTGTCTCATTGGAAAAGACTCAGGAAAGATTGATGGCAGGAGGTGAAGGGGATGACAGAGGATGATATGGTGGGATGGCATGACATACTCAATGGACATGATTTTGAGTATATTCTGGGACATAGTGAAGGACAGCAAAGCCTGGCTTGCTGCAGTCCATGGGGTCACAAAGAGTCAGACAGAATTTAGTGACTGAACAACAATAAGTGTTTTAAACTCTTTTCAGAACTTGAAATTACATACAAAAGAGAGAGAAAGATTTGTCAGCATACATGCACATCCACACCATTAAAATAATTTTAGAATTATAAACTCATGTATGGATGAAGAAAATTACTTCTTCCATGGATTGGCCAAGATGCTAGGTATTAGGTTTAATGGAAACAGGACTTCACATCTAATTCTTAAATATTCAATATTGTAGCCAATATAAATTAGTCAGGTAGACAGAAATGAGAAATTTCATACATTTTGTCTTTTGTTTTCTAACTTGTTTTCCACTGATGTGGGTTTTTTTCTCTAGCAGCTTTGCAAATGTCTGCATGCTATAAAGAAATGTTAAATATATTCTCAAAGCTTCTTATAGAAGGTGGTGATGGCTAAGAGGAGGGATTACACTAGGATCCAGCAAGTCAATGTTGTTTGCAAGATAGACTTTCTGTGGATTTACAAGCCTGAAGTAAATGGTTTTCCTTAATTTCTTACCTAATTTAGATGTAAGTTCATTTGAGGCTCAGATATTTAGTCATATGGACCCTAACTTTACAATTTAGCCAGACAGAATAATCAAAGTGGTTGTTTAACTTAATTTACACTTGCATTTTCTCAAACTCGACTAATTGCTATAAAAATTGAGGCATTTCAATTCTTATACACTTAAGTTTTGAATCTTCACATCTTCAAAATAGCCCTAGGGGGTAGATATTAAAATCACCAATGTATAAATGGGAAGAAACTCAGAATCAAAGGATTACTTGTCATGTAAATCTCAAGGCTGGGGTGAAAACTCACAACTGCTCCCTAATTCAGTTTCTTCTTCTATCATTCCTGCCTTAGTCTGGCCCCATAGAACCCATAGAAATAAAGCTGCCTAGACTGAAAGTTGAGGTAAAACCAAAAGAAAAGTACAGAATAATTACATCTACAAAACGTCTCTAGTCCCATTGTTTAAGAAAAATGGATTATATATTCAGCTCCATATCTTCTAACATACATATTTACTTAGTCATTTTGAGAAAAAAAATCAATTATATTCCAGAAGCTGTTTTCTAAGAATATATTGAAATATTTGAGCAGGTCTCAGTGAAGAAAAAAAAAAAAAGAATCTTTTATGACTCTAGTGAATCCTTTCCCAATGTATTTCTAATTTTGAACAGGAAATTTTACTTATCTACTCTTCAGTTTCAAGTTTTCAGAAAGTATTGAACTACTGAGTACCAAGTATTCTTACTCTGTCTCCTGCATTTTAGGTGGGTGAATGTACTTGTTCTATAATGGATATAACTTAGTGACAGCATGAGCATGTGTGTGTGTATGTGTGCACATTCAAATGAGTGCATGCTCAAAATCAGAAAATAAAGAATAACATATTGAGGTTAACGACAATATTTATGCCCCTTACCTACCTTCATGGAAATGAGACACTTATCTGTCTCATTATTAATTTATAAACATTTAATGCCACATTCTTCACATAAGCAATAGTCTACTAATGAATAATTGCTTTGTCATTTGATTAGTCTTGTATGGTGGACAATATTACTGCTAGAGTGGAAATGATAAGGTACTTTTCCTTCCTCATTGCCCATTGGTTTAGATATTTTCTTTTGGAGAAATCAATCTGCCAATTAGTGACTCTAATAAAGATCTTTTAATAAAGGGACTGAAATTTTACAGAAATGAAGTAAATCACATAATATTGTCACTAAAATCCTTTCATTTACAGAATTTAAAAGCTAATAATTTTCAAAGTGCTTTAATTACATGCTTATAATTTCTATGTCTTGAACATGGAAACCAAACACAGTAATGAACGGAGATCATGGTTGGGCCTAGAGAATATTGTACTTAGTAAAGTATTAGTAAGTCAGACAGAGAAAGACAAATAGTACATGATATCACTTATATGTGAAATTTGAAAAAACAATATGAATTAATCCATATGCAAAACAAATAGACTCAGACATATAAAACAAACAGTTATTAAACGGGTGAGGGAGTTGGAGGAGGGACAAATTAGGAGTAAGGGATTAGTGGATACAAGCTTATAGACATAAGATAGATAAGCAACCAAGATTTATTATATAGCACAAGAATTTATATTCACTATCTTGTAATAACTTATAATGGAATGTAATAAAAAAATAACTGAATAATTTTTCTGTACACTTGAAAATAGCACAATATTGTAAATCAACTGTACTTCAAATAAAAACAACTCATATCAAATCAAAGGAATATTATTATTATGACTTCCTTATATTTAACAGCAAAATAATTTATTTTTCTTCATAAAAATCATAAGCTCCACAAATACATTTGGAGCTACTTTAGATGGCTCTGTGTGCCCAGGGGAAAATCATATACCTCCCCCGTTTTATGCTGCATGAGTTTAAAAATCAAAACATCTGCTAAGAGTTAGAGTTCTTGGGAATCAAGTTTTCTCATAATAGTGAAATCACCAGTGAGTCTTAATAAAAGATAGGGCTGACTTGTCAAGGGACCTGGATTCTAGCCCTGGTTTGGCCTTGAAATAGAAATATCACCTTAGGAAAAAATGACTTAATTTCTATATCAATTTATTTAGCTATCAAAAATGTGAGGAACAAAGAAAGCATTTGAAAAATTCAAAAATAACACAAATAAAGATGGCTACATGAATAATTTGCGCTGCCTAAATTACTTCAGGGCAGTTTTAACTTTATTTTAACACATAGAATTTTATCAACTCATGAAAAATGTTATGGTCGTTTTTTATTAACAAGGTTACTTGTGCTTATTTATGGTCAAATTATATGAATATAAGATATTGTTTTCTCCAAACTTCAGGCAAAGATTTTAGACCTTAGACTCATATATATTGTATTAATATATGCATTCTAACCATGGTGTTTGAGATTTCATATATTATCTTTATATTCCAACATTTCTGTATAAAAATAATGTAACAAACCATGAAGAATGTGAGTGATTCTTTTCTATGGATGAATAATATTCCATTGTATGTATGTGTATATATATAGTATATTCCTTTATATTTTACATATTCTTTATTCATCCGCTGATGGAAACTTAGATTTCTTCCACATCTGCTAAGTCACTTCAGTCGTGTCCGACTCTGTGCGACCCCATAGACGGCAGCCCACCAGGCTCCCCCGTCCCCGGGATTCTCCAGGCAAGAATACTGGAGTGGGCTGCCACTTCCTTCTCCAGTGCATGAAAGGGAAAAGTGAAAGTGAAGTCGCTCAGTCGTGTCCGACTCTTCGCGACCCCATGGGCTGTAGCCTACCAGGCTCCTCCGTCCGTGGGATTTTCTAAGCAAGAGAACTGGAGTGGGGTGCCATTGCCTTCTCCGCTTCCACATCTAGTCTGTTGTAAATAATGTTGTTATGCATATTGAGGTGCTTGTGTGTGTGTGTGTGTGCATCCTCAGTCACGTCAGACTCGTTGCAACCCCTTGGCCTGTAGCCCTCCAGGCTTCTCTATTTTGGGGATTTCCCAGACAAGAATACTGGACTGGGTTGCGATTTTCTACTCTGGGGATTGAGGTTCATATATCTTTTCAAATGAACGTTTTAGGTTTTTTTCAGCTATATACCCAAGAATGTAATTGCTGCATCATATGATAGTTTTATTTTTAATTTTTGGAGGAACTCCGATAATGTTTTCCATAGTGGCTGCAGCAATTTACATTCCCACCAAGACTATACTATGGCTCTCTTTTTTCCACACTCTCACCATTTATTCTTTGTCTATTTGATAATAACCATGATGACAGTTATAAGGTGTTCTCATTGTGGCTTTGATTTGCATTCCTTTGATGATCAGCCTTTTAATGTTCTTGTTCAGTTCAGTTCAGTCGATCAGTCGTGTCCGACTCTTTGTGACCCCATGTATCGCAGCATGCCAGGCCTCCCTGTCCATCACCAACTCCTGGAGTTTACCCAAACTCATGTCCATTGAGTCAGTGATGCCATCCAACCATCTCATCCTCTGTTGTCCCCTACTCCTCCTGCCCCCAATCCCTCCTAGCATCAGGGTCTTTTCCAATGAGTCAACTCTTCGAAATCAGGTGGCCAAAGTATTGGAGTTTCAGCTTCAGCATCAGTCCTTCCAATGAACACCCAGGGCTGATCTCCTTTAGGATGGACTGGTTGGATCTTCTTGCAGTCCAAGGGACTCCCAAGAGCCTTCTCCAACACCACAGTTCAAAAGCATCAGTTCTTCGGTGCTCAGCTTTCTTCACAGTCCAACTCTCACATCCATACATGACCACTGGAAAAACCATAGCCTTGACTAGACGGACGTTTGTCGGCAAAGGAATGTCTCTGCTTTTTAATATGCTATCTAGATTGGTCATAACTTTCCTTCCAAGGAATAAGTGTCTTTTAATTTCATGGCTACCCATCTGCAGTGATTTTGGAGTTCCCCCAAAAATAAAGTCTGACATTTTTTCCACTGTTTCCCCATCTATTTCCCATGAAGTGATGGGACCAGATGCCATGATCTTAGTTTTCTGAACGTTGAGCTTAAAGCCAACTTTGTCACTCTCCTCTTTCACTTTCATCAAGAGGCTTGATAGTTCCTCTTGACTTTCTGCCATAAGGGTGGTGTCGTCTGCATATCTGAAATTATTGATATTTCTCCGGGTAATCTTGATTCCAGCTTGTGCTTCTTCCAGCACAGCGTTTCTCATGATGTACTCTGCATAGAAGTTAAATAAGCAGGGTGACAATATACAGCCTTGACATACTCCTTTTCCTATTTTGAACCAGTCTGTTGTTCCATGTCCAGTTCTAACTGTTGCTTCCTGACCTGCATACAGGTTTCTCAAGAGACAGGTCAGATGGTCTGATATTCCCATCTCTTTCAGAATTTTCCACAGTTTATTGAGATCCACACAGTCAAAGGCTTTGGCATAGTCAATAAAGCAGAAATAGATGTTTTTCTGGAACTTTATTGTTTTTTCAGTGATCCATCGGATGTTGGCAATTTGATCTCTGGTTCCTCTGCTTTTTCTAAAACTAGCTTGAACATCTGGAATTTCACAGTTCACCTATTGTTGAAGCCTGGCTTGGAGAACTTCGAGCATTACTTTACTAGCAAGGGAGATGAGTGCAGTTGTGTGGTAGTTTGAGCATTCTTTGGCATTGCTTTTCTTTGGGATTGGAATGAAAACTGACCTTTTCCAGTCCTGTGGCCACTGCTGAGTTTTCCAGATTTGCTAGCATATTGAGTGCAGCACTTTCACAGCATCATCTTTCAGGATTTGAAATAGCTGAACTGGAATTCCATCACCTCCACTAGCTTTGTTCGTAGTGATGTTTTCTAAGGCCCACTTGACTTCATATTCCAGGATATCTGGCTCTAGGTGAGTGATCACACCATCATGATTATCTGGGTTCCTGTAAAACATCTTTTAATGTACTGTTGGCCTTCTTTACTTCCTGTTTGAGAAAATTGACAGTTCAGGTCTTCTGCTCATTTAAAATAAAAAAATACTGGAGTATAGTTGATTTACAATATGTTAGTTTCAGGTGTATATTGAAATGAATCAATTATATCTGTACATATATATATTTACTATATATATATACAATTACATATACACACACACACACACACACACAATTACTAGGAGCTGACTGTGGTTCAGATCATGAACTCCTTATTGTCAAAATCAGACTTAAATTGAAGAAAGTAGGGAAAACCACTAGACCATTCAGGGATGACCTAAATCAAATCCCTTATGACTATACAGTAGAACTAATAAATAGATTTAAGGGACTAGATCTGATAGACAGAGTGCCTGGTGAACTATGGACAGAGTTTTGTGACATTTTACAGGAGACAGGAATCAAGACCATCCCCAAGAAAAAGAAATGCAAAAAAGCAAAATGGCTGTCTGAGGAGGCCTTACAAATAGCTGGGAGAAGAAGAGAAGTGAAAAGCAAAGGAGGAAAAGAAAGATATACCCATTTGAATGCAGAGTTCCAAAGAATAGCAAGGAGAGATAAGAAAGCTTCTCTCAGCAATCAATGAAAAGAAAGAGAGGAAAACAACAGAATGGGATAGACTAGAGATCTCTTCAAGAAAGTTAGAGATACAAAGGGAACATTTCATGCAAAGATGGGCTCAAAAAAAGGACAGAAATAGTATCAACCTAATAGAAGCAGAAGACATTAAGAAGAGGTGGCAAGAATACACAGAAGAACTGTACAAAAAAAGATCTTCATGACCCAGATAATCACGATGATGTGATTACTCACCTAGAGCCATACATCGTGGAATATGAAGTCAATGAGCCTTAGGAAGCATCACTATGAAAAAAAAGCTAGTGGAAGTGATGGAATTTCTGTTGTGCTATTTCAAATCCTAAAAATTGATGCTGTGAAAGTGCTGCACTCAATATGCCATAAAATTTGGAAAACTCAGCAGTGGACACAGGACTGGAAAAGATAAATTTTCATTCCAATCCCTAAGAAAGACAATGCCAAATAATGCTCAAACTACCACACAATTGCACTCATATACAGTTGAATATTACTCAGACATAAAAAAGAATGAAATAATGCAATTTGCAGCAACATGGATGGATGCAGAGATTGTCATACTGAGTGAACTATGTCAGACAGAGAAAGACAAATATTATAAGACATTTTTTATATGCAGAATCTAAGCAAAGAGTACAAATGTAAGATAAGAGTACAACTTGTCTACAAAGCAGAAAGTCAGTTACAAATGTAGAAAAAACTTATTGTTACCAAAGGGGAAAGGTGGTGGGAAAAGATAGAGAAATTGGGATTGACATACTCACACTACTATACATTACACAGATAACTATTAATAATAAGAACCTACTGTATAGCACAGGTAACTCTACTCAATACTGTGCAGTGGCCTATGTTGGAACATAATCTGAAAATTATATCTGGGTTGGGGAGATCCCCTGGAGAAGGGAATGGCAATGCACTCCAGTATTCTTGCTTGGAGAATTTCATGGATGGAAGAGCCTGGTGGGCTACAATCCATGGGATCACAAAGATTCAGACACAACTGACAGACTAGCACACACACACACGTGTGTGTATACATATATATAATTGAATCACTTTGCTGTATATCTGAAACTAACACAACATTGTAAATCAATTATACTTCAATTGAAAAGAAACTTTCACTCTTTCAATGCCTTTAGCAGAGCTAATTTTTAGGAAAAAAGCATTTCACCTAAAAGTGCAACAAGTATTATCCCCTACAATTGCAATGACACAAACTTTAATTGAATGTCTCATATATACATTTTTGTTGAAAAAAATTGCATGTTTTAAATCCTTTTGAGTTTATCAACCAATACAACATTTTAAAGCAAATAGTGGATGTAAAAATCATGAGCATAGATTTCATGATTTATGCTTATCCGTCCACTGGTAAACCAGGTAATGTCTACACCAGTGGTTCTCAAATGCCTGTTCTCATCTACATACCAGAAGACAGGTGTCACAGTGAAATAAAAATACGAACAATGAGGAGAATAATATAGTTTTTTTTTAACTTGATATTTTGTTCATTTTATATTTTGTAATGGTAAAATAGTATTTCTTATGTGAACTCACAATACAAGTAGATAGCATTAGATGTGTCGGAGAAGGCAATGGCAACCCACTCCAGTACTCTTGCCTGGAAAATCCCATGGATGGAGGAGCCTGGTAGGCTACAGTCCATGGGGTCGCTAAGAGTCGGACATGACTGAGCGACTTCACTTTTCGCTTTTCACTTTCATGCATTGGAGAAGGAAATGGCAACCCACTCCAGTGTTCTTGCCTGGAGAATCCCAGGGATGGGGGAGCCTGGTGGACTGCCGTCTATGGGATCACACAGAGTTGGACACGACTGAAGCAACTTAGCAGCAGCAGCAGCATTAGATATGTAATTATTTGGTAGAATGAAAAGTTAGCAGACTTGTAGATCTGTGTTGGTCAAATAAATTTTTCTTGCAGCTGAACAGTTTATGAAAAATCTAACTCTGAGAACTACTCTTCTCAACAACTCTAAAGCAATTCATCAACATTGAAAATTTCATAAATGGTAGTAGGGGATGGGAATAGGGTGTTGAGTGGTAGACAGTGGGCTGAAGAACTAGGGAAGGAGAAATTTATCGACTACAAAATGGCCAACTGACTGAACTTTTGCCTCAGAAAAATGACTTTGGCTGCTACAATCACTGAAAGTTCCCTAAAGTGTCTTTCTTTGCACTTTAGTCCTGAAATACAGATGCAGTTCTCATTCATAACTTGCATCATGCATGCTAAAGGTAGATTTTCATCTTGAGAAGAAGAGAAAAAATAAACTATTGATGCATAAGTTATAGGGGAGAAGGAAAGGAACTGTATGGAGAAGGGGAAAGCAGAAATCCCCTTTATCTTTGTTTAAAGAGAATTGAGAGAAAAGTCCATTTAGCTTTGACTAAATTGAAATGTCTTTTTCTATGTGCTAGGAAATTCAGATGCTTTAAAATAACCAGTAATTTCTATTGGGATTAACCTAGCTAGTTCTATTGGGACTAGCTCTTGTTGTTGACTCACAACTTTCTCTGAATTAGGAGTTGAAATACGTACTAGT
The DNA here is from genome assembly GCA_024291935.2 of Okapia johnstoni. Lineage (NCBI taxonomy): Eukaryota > Metazoa > Chordata > Mammalia > Artiodactyla > Giraffidae > Okapia > Okapia johnstoni. The sequence continues at coordinate 57,529,970 of CM044305.1, read as the reverse complement.
TTACAAATCTGAGGCTGATCACTACAGAATCATTCACCCTTCTTAGAAAATTCACCTTTGGGCAAACTTCCAGCAGTCATAGGATGGAACAGAGGAATGACAGGAAGAAACATGTTGATGCTAAAGCCTACAGGACTGTCCAAGCCAGATGTCTGTTGTGAATGTCTTGCTAGGGCCCACCCACACAACTGTTTATTTTTGGCAACAAATCTGGACATTTGACTTCTATAGATTGATGCCAAACACCTGCCTGCAGCCAATTCAGACAGTTAGGCACAGAGGCAGAATAACCAGCCACCCTATGAAAGTGTGTTTTCAGGAATGGCAGAAAAATATACACATATCTGTGTGCACATGCATATGTATCCTTTTATAGTCAAGTTCTTTGCCAGAATCCTTTCACTTCCCACTGATATATTAGCCTTTGCTACAAATCTCTTATTTGAGAGAGAGCACATTTATACTAAGATGTAAAAGACTAATAGCAGAATCTTTCCCCAGGATAATTTTTCATAAGCAAAACCTGCTGAGGCACTAAAAAAGAGAGGTTTTAATCTAGGAAGAAAAAAGGTAAATAAAAGGTAATAAAGTTGTAGTAGGCACTCTTCAGATATTTTGCAAGGGTCAAGCTTAATGACCAAAATATGATTTAATAGAATCTTGAAGGAGAAAGAATCTAGCCCATACACATGGAATATTATGGGATATATTCAGTCTATTGTTAGCAATACCATGCATGCATGTGTGCTCAGTTGCTTCATTTGTGTCCAACTCTTTGCAGCCCCATGGACTCTAGCCCACCAGGCTCCTCTGTCCATGGGATTCTTCAGGCAAGAACACTGGTGTGGTTTGCCATTTCCTTCCCCAGAGGATCTTCCCAATCCAGGGATCGAACCCAGGTCTCCTGCGTTGCAGGCATCTTCTTTATCACTGAGCCATCTGGGAAGCCCCAGGTGGTATGGAACCAATACCACAATCTAAAATAATAATGATGCTCTTCTTACCACCTGGTATAAAAATAATTTAAGGTAGGAATAACAAAATTCAAATTCATATTTTATCATACTTCATATTTTGAAAAGTTCTTTAATATTTATTCTCTTATTTAAAATGATTTGTAATGTCTCATTGCCAAAAAGTGAGTGGAAGTGTATTTATAAATAACAAAACCAAATTAATCTTTTGTCTGAGAATGTTTCTAAACCAAGCTGTTTATACAGTGTCCTTTCTTTTGAAACACTTGCATACATTCTGAACTCTTGTCAATGGTTTTAACCTGCAATCATAGATGATGAACTTGCTATTAAACTTGCTTGCAGCTAATATCAGTTTATCCTCTAGCATCAGACGACAGATGTTTTTGGTGAGAAGAAAATTAATGGCCTAAATAATGAATCAATTGAGGAGCAGTGGCCATAATCCATCTGCTCTTTAAGCCAAGGCCCTGAGACAGGCTGGCTTCTGGCTACACAGAATTTTAATCAGTTGAAGAGTTAAGCAGAGGACCCATAGCCATTGTTTTGAGATGCCTCTGGGCACCCCCAAGCCACTCCTTCTATAGGCTAGTCTTTGTACAAGAAATGAATAGGAAAACAAATGGCAGGAGCCTGAGAGAGAACTATATAGGATGAGTAATTTGGATCAACTGCCCCTTGTATGTGCAAGGAGAGATTAAATATTGACAGTGGGAGCCAAAGCCAAGCCTCCTCTATTTGGAAGAAATCATATATCCTAAAAACACAATCCATTTTGGTGACAGTTAAATTATTTATTTATTGAGTTTCACCCTATTTATTTGTCATTGTTTTCTTTACTCCATTAGCATTCCTTCCCAGTCCACACATTGATATCTTATTGTAGTTTAATGTGAGAAATCCGTTTATACCAAATAAAATTCTTGTATGTACATAAATTTTCTGAGAGCTTGAGGCTTCAGCCTATATCTTCTTGTTTTTCACTTCCGTTTTTTCTGGGTACTTGAAAAGGAAGTATACGGGAGTCAATGAATGACCTAATCAGGCACTTTCTCAAATGAAGGCATGTGATCTGATTCATTCCTTTTTAAAACTCTGAACTAGCTTATTTCATAGGCTTTAAGGGATCACACAAGCAGCTTTGATACCTAGTGTATCCTTTTACTTATTTCTGCTCTCACCTTTCAACTACTTAGGTAGAACATATATTGTTTAGATAAAAATTTAAAAATTCCAACCAAGATTTCTAGAGATTGCCAAAATTCCAGACGATAAAAATTAATATAAATAAATTTCCTTTTGTGGAGTCATTGGCCAGAGATATGGATACAAAATTAGTGATTGGGTGCACTGCCTAATCACCATGACAAAAACATGTCAAATAGGAAGCTGGGGCCCCACCTATGAGAATAGCTATACAGATTAATTTATTTAATATTGCATGATGTCCTTGAGTGGAAATGATTTCCCAGACACATGTCTAGAAGTCAGCAGTTGTGTGAGTTTTTACTTTGTAAATTACAATTAATCATAAGGAAACATACTTTTTTCAGGTCTCTAGTCAACTTATCTCAAGTCAGCAAGAGTTAATTGAGCACCCTTTGTTTCTACAATCTGTCACAGTCTGCATTGGTTGAAAGAGATTATTTTAAATAGAGCCAGGGATCAATCAATGCCATTTATGCCTATGAGATGTGATTTTTGAATGGTCTTAAACAGCAGCTACACAACACATCACCTAATCATTTTAGCCCTTAATTGTCTTCACTTTGCTATTTTCCTCTGGGAAGTATCCTACTTAGAAACCAATTGAAGAGGAAAAGTTAAAATTTTACATAACCTCCTGCTCATTCTGCCTCTGTAACTCAGCTTGCCCCTTGTAAAGTCTAGATCATGTAGAATAAATGAAGAAATATTTAAATCACAAGCTAAAAATCTTAAAAAAAAATTACTTCATCTTTTAGCTCAGGAACCACTGTATCTCACCTGTACCTCCTATACTCTGTTAAACTCAGAGAAATAGGGTCCTAGTGAAAATATCTCTCATACCCAGACTGACCCTTGGTTGGAACACTGTAGGTAAATCAGCCGTCTCCAGGGCTGCATAGAGGAAATGAGTATCCTTTGCTCCCTCTTTCGTTCTTGCCATTGCCTAAGGATTGCCTGGCTCTGAGATGAAAATGGCCAGTTTTCCTCAGCACAACTTACTGCATGCCTGTGTGCACAACCATGTGCACATACACACAAACACAGATCCTAACCACAATACTCACCAAAACTTTCCTGTTCATGATCAAGATCTGGAATGCCAGTGGGGCCTGGGAAATGATCTGGGTAGAACTGGACCAAGTAAAGTAGACTAAGACCAATTTAGAAGTTTGTAAAAGTAAAGTGTCCCTAAAACAAATCCAATCTGCCTTACTGTTAAGTGTGCAGGAATATGGAGCCACCACTTTCCACACGCAGAAAATGTACCACCAGATAAATACTCTTTAGCACCAGATTTCACTTATTTAGTTACTACTAGTACTTTAAAAACTTTCTATTTAAAATATTGTCAAGTTAAAAAAATAAAATAAAATCATTCTAAAATATCAGCAGTTTTGATCACTTTCTAAACTAGTTAATACCTTTCAGGTTTGGTAAGTGAAAGGATAGAGAAAAGGAAAGGATTTAATAATATTGCTAAATAGAAGAGCTCAAAACCTGTATGCTATTTTGAGATGTGGAAAGGACAGTGTGACTAGAAGTGAGATTAACTTCCTTTGTCCCTGAGACTGCTACTTTGGACAGCTCTGCAATCAGAGCTCATTGTGACTGGACATCTAAGAAATAAAATGTTGTTTGTTTTGAAATGTATATGTACCATTTCCTCAGAGAAATATAAGCATGCATCTTCTGGTAGGAGGAGGAAGTATCCATAAAGACTGTTTTGATCATGATCATCCTCATCTCAGTTACTATAATTGAGTTTTTTTGAATCTGAAGGTGTTTTGTTTAGGTCATGAAAGGAGTTGCAACAATGGTATGAGTGCCTTTTCTTTCTTAAAATTCAGTCCAAAGAATCAAAGTAAAATATTCTCCCAAAATTTCTTTTAATCTTCATATTTTGTTTAGTTGCATTCATGCATTATTCTAAGGAAGATTATGTTTGTTTACTTCTAAGTGAAAGAAAGAAACTTCTTTATTTTCTTGGGCTCCAAAATCACTGCAGATGGTGGCTGCAGCCATGAAATTAACAGATGCTTGCTCCTTGGAAGAAAAGCAATGACAAACCTAGAGAGTGTATTAAAAAGCAGAGACATTACTTTGCCAACAAATGTCTGTATAGTCCAAGCTATGGTTTTCCAGTAGTCATGTATGGATGTGAGAGTTGGACCATAAAGAAGGCTGAGCACCGAAGAATTGATGCTTTTGAACTGTGATGTTGGAGAAGATGCTTGAGAGTCCCTTGGACTGCAAGGAGATCCAACCAGTCCATCCTAAAGGAAATCAGTCCTGAATATTCGTTGGAAGGACTGATGCTGAAGCTGAAGCTCCAATACTTTGGTCACCTGATGCAAAGAACAGACTCATTTGAAAAGACCCTGATGCTGGGAAAGATTGAAGGCAGGAGGAGAAGGGGACAACAGAAGACAAGATGGTTGGATGGTATCACTGACTCAATGGACACGAGTCTGAGCAAGCTCTGGAAGATGGTGAAGCACAGGGAAGCCTGTCGTGCTGCAGTCCATGGGGTCGTAAACAGTCTATTGCTACTGAGAGATTGAACAACAACAGAAAGTGAAAGAAAGAAAAACAGGAAACTTCTACAACATCTGAAGGAGTTTTGTTGTTGTTGTTGAGTGATTTCTATCTCCATTCTCATATAAATTAACACTTTCAAAATATTAATTAATGTATTTTCCTCTTTTTAATCTTTTGTGCAAATTATCTTCTGTTTAACACTAATTTTAAGGCTTTAAAATTGAAATTTTCTGATTTGTCTCCTTTATCTTGACTTTTCAGGTAGTCTCCGATTTCAATTTTAATATGTTATCCTCAATATTTTTGTTTTCTTTCTAAATGAATAAATTTTAATTTCCCTCATTTTATGTTGTGGATTTATTTTTGAGTTTTTAATTTGTTTCTAATCTGATAAATCAGTCATGAAATTGTAATTTGCAATCCTTAGGTTTCCTCATCATCATCATGGCAAACAAGCTGATGAAAACAGAACACATCTGGATTTCTTAATCACTTTGACTTGAAATTCTTATTTGTAAGCCACATTTTAGTTTAGGAGTTGTCTGTATTTTGGTAAATTGCAACAATGCTGAGTGATCTGGCTATTAAAATGCAGAATGCAAGTTTAACCAGGGATCTATTTTTACAATAAACAACTTCCATTAAAATGGTATCTTTTGCATCACATTTGTTGTTTGTTTACACTTTTAATTTGGTATATTTTTATAAGCTTATTTTTGTTTTACAAAAAATCAATAACTGAGTATAAATTTATGAAAACATAACCAACCCTACTGCCTCATTTTGGTCGCTGTATGAAAAAAAAATGTTATTTTCCCACTTGATTTTGCTTATTTAAATTTAATGTAAATTCTAGAAGATAGAACACTAGCTTGTTTCTTTGTATCATTAAAAATCTGAAATTATATTATCAATAGAGAAAAAGAAAGGATCAATTGCCTTTAAAAAATTAGCAGTTCTTATAGAAGTTAATTTTCAAAGATCATATAATTAGATTATCTCTTTTCATTCACACCCCCTACTTCAGGTACCCTTGAATATCAGCTCACCTCCTATAATATTAACACTTCTATAGATTTCTCAGCCTAGAGAATGAAAAGGAACATTTTCTTACAGACATGCACTATTTCAGACCTTGAGATCACCAGGAGGGCAATAAGGAGTCCTTTTGGCTTTACTCTGCTCTCCTCTTCAAAAGGCCAGCTTTTTCTCACAAAAGGATCGTGTTCTCTTTCTCAGATAGTTCAACCATTGTCGTTGTTTCCTTGAGTTGGTTATTACTGAGCAACACATAATGAAGCAAGGATTTCTATGTTTACTTCCTTATGAGGAAGCCTAATCACTTGCCCCACTTCTCAGTGAATATCCCTGTGAGAGAAGTATCGTTACACTCAGTCCACTGACAGAGAAAGGGAGACATAGAGAAGTGGTTAGTGATAGGGCTAAGAATATGACCCTAAGATCCTAATCCCTTAGCCAGAGTTCTTTTGTTAAACTACATTGCCTGGTGATAGAATTTCTGGAATTTGTTTTCCCTTTCTTTAGTTGTAAACTTTTCTACTAAGACTGAAACACATCAGTAGCCCCATGCATCTGAATTTTATTTGTTATCAAGTGACAATACTTCTCTAGTCTTCAAAGTTAACAACTTCAGTGATGATTTTGTTTTAATTTTTTCTGTGGCCAGCCAGGAGCCCTATCCTGCTCTAGTCTCACCCTACATCAGTACCAAACACTGAAACTGGTTGATTTTTTTTCCTTAGTGTTTGCACACTGACAGCAGTATTGTAATTCTGGTGCCTCACACTGAAATAGTTTCCTAAGTGGTCTTTTTGGTCTAGACCCCTGCCTATTATAATGCAACACTGCAAACATGGCCAGAAATTTTATTGTTCCAAGACATCATTTTGATCATATCCTTTATGTAAAAACCCTGAATCTCTTCCCTTTACTTACAAAATCCAAATTTTTCATCTCGTATTCATGGCCTACTTTTAGAACACAACTTGCATAACAGCCACTCATCACATATGACTATTACAGATATTTGTAATATCATTTACCGTTTTTGGTTCCTCAAGGTCAGAGACTGTGCTGTTTTTAACTTTAAAGTTCACACAGCACCTAACATAGTGTATAATAAATATTTTAGAATGAATATATTAAATATATCTAAATATTTTCACTTTGACTTACTATCTCATTATTTTCAAAATTGTTTATCAGAATGGTAAATTTTAAGGGTTCAAGTGATACATAAAGAAAGAAAATGAGTATATGGTAATTAAAAAAAATGACCTGTGTTCCTCCAACTAATGTATTGTAGAAAATGTAGGAAATTCAGGTAAGTACAAAGCACAAAGAAGTACATAAAATTACTCAATCTTAACATTTTGTTGTCTAACCTTATAAACATTTCTCTTCCGCTAGCAAGCAGTAACTTTGAGAGGAAAAAAAAAAACAACTCAGAACTCTCTCCTCTACTCTAACTTGAATTAATACTCTCGTTCTATGGAGTTTCTATTTTGTTATGACTTTTAGAAAAGTTAAGGGTTTGAGTTTGCAACTAGAAATATAATGAATATATTCTTGTATCTTACATACAAATTATCTACTACTTTTCCTGTCACTGAAATAAATTGGACGTTAAGAAGGGAAAGGACAGAAAGTTGTAATTCCCCTTACTATTTCTGGTGCAAAAAAAATATTTAAATCTTTCACTCCTCCACAGGAAAAGAAAAATGAAAAAAACAATCTCAAATTTCATATAAAGATTGACATTGGCAGGTTTCTCAGGGATGCTTCAAAGGGACAGTAGCATTTGTACTATATTGTTATCCTTTTTAAAAAGAAGGAAGTTCAATTTTCCATGTGGGTAAAGAATGACAACTGTTACTGAAGTACAAGAAACAGAATTTATAGTATTGTTTCTTTAGTGCTACTTTATTTGAGCATTCCTTTCACTTGGTCTCCTTAAGTGAAAAAAAAAGTATATATATATGTATATATATATTGCAACATTTTATTCTGCCAAGCAAGAAGGAATGTTTAAGGAAAGTTTTTCTCTCCTAGGTCACTCTCCCAGTAAACTTGTCAGACAACTGCAGTACAGGGGAAAGGGCAACGGGCTCAGAAATAAGTTGTTCCTCTGCCTCTGGCTATATGAAGATATTCCACCTCTTCTTTTTTCCTGTTTCAGGAAAGTAAGCTTTCTACTCCTTCAAAATCCCCAAATAAAAAGTTACCATCAATTTATCTCATTTAATAAATGCTATCTTATTTGTCTCAGAAATAATGATTTTATTGGTTAAATAAATGAACATCAATTCAAATCAATGGCACAGCTGTAATTCAAAGGTTATTGCTGTCACAGGTAAATGAAAGGAACGCAATGGTTTATAATATTAAAATATCTCCTACTATTAAATTATAGGTTTGTTTTTAGTAAGGAGGTACTCATTGTAGATATTGATAACTTTTAAAAACACTTTTTGTCAAAGAATTTGGATCACATTTATTACATAAAAGGCAAGCATTTATTCACTGCAGTGATATGAAGGCTCACTTGCAAATAGTGTGTGTGTCCTGGAGGTCTGTCCTTCAGATTTCAAGGCTGTCTTTTTCCCATTTGACCAACAAAGAAAGCCACATTACTGTAAAAAGATGAATGGAAATGGATGAATGAATGTTACAGTTGAACTACAAGAGGTTAATTCTTTCCATGCACTAGAAAACTGTTGCATTGACTATTGTTTTTAAATAGTATTTCCCCTCTTAACATGACCTGCAACTGAAAGTCACTCAGTCATGTCCAACTGTCTGTGACCCTATGGACTATACAGTCCACGGAATTCTCCAGGCCAGAATACTGGAGTGGGTACACTTCCCTTCTCCAGGAGATCTTCCCAATGCAGGGATTGAACCCAGGTCTTCTGCATTGCAGGTGGATTCTTTCCCAGCTGAGCCACAAAGGAAGCCATGTTTTAATGGTATTTATTTTAAATGTCCTGCACCTCATGAAGCCTTCCTATCAAATCACACACTATAACAACAATTAAAAATAAATGTATCTCTCCTCAACTACTACCCATCCCTGAAACTTCTGTTAGAACATTACAAATTTAAACCTATGGTTAACTCAAAATTTATATTTAAATCAAATCAAGAAGAACTGAGAAAATGTTCTCACAATCTGGACACTTCCTGGATCACATGGTGTAAGGGATTGGGAACAAACACATTAAAATACATATTACATAAGCATATTCATACTTTATGAGCACACATATGGCTGACCAAATTAAATCCTTCCTCCTGTCAGTCTAACTCCAAAATCCTTTTTTAAAACTGACCCTTCTCCAAAGGATCTTCCCTACCCAGGTATTGAACCTGAGTCTTTTATGTCTCCTGCATTGGCAAACGAGTTCTTTAGCACTAGTGCCACCCGGAAAGCCCCAAACTGACCCTACAATGCAATAAAGATTCTGCTTTCTACACATTAGGTAAACTTGTTGGCTTATAAATATAATAGATGATGGGATGTGGTCAATTCTGTTGAAAGCCTTTGAGAAAAAGACCAAATGCTGAATTCCTGTTTCTTGTATTTTGAAATAAAGTGGTGGTGGTGGTGGTGGTGGTGGTTTAGTCGCTCAGTCATGTCTGACCCTTGCAGCCCCATGGACTGTAGCCCACCAGGCTCCTCTGTCCATGGGATTTCCCAGGCAAAAATACTGGAGTGGGTAGCCATTTCCTTCTCCAGAGGATCTTCCTGACTCAGGGATCGAACCAGCATCTCCTGTGTTGCACACAGTCTCCTGCATTGAAGGCAGATTCTTTACCAACTGAGTCACCAGGGAAGCCCATAAAGGGTATAGGTTTCAATTTCTATTTTCATGGACACTGGCAGGCATGTTGGGTGAAAGAAGCTTTGAAGTTATCATTTTTTTAATCTAAATGATCTAGAGCAAAGTAGAGCTGTCTGTTACCCTTGTGAGTCAAACTTCAGTGTAAATAACTTTACCCAGAAGCAAATATTTGACTGTGTCCCACATCTGTCAGTGAAGCATTTGTATCCAATCTAATCACAAGCCTGAAAAGGGTAGTGGCAGCACACATGAAGCTTACCAAATTCTGTTATTTTGGAAGCCTAGTTTTTGTTTTGAAATAAACAACTGAAAGGAAAAAGCAGATATTTGACATTTCAGTCTGTATGTTGTTTTCCTAATTTTTGATCTCCCAAACAACCAGAAATACTCTTGTGTTAGTTGTCTTCACTGGTGAAAATCAAGCCATTGTATGGGCTTCCCTGATGACTCAGCAAGTAAAGAATTTCCTCGTAATACAGGAGACAAAGGAGATGTAGATTCCAACCCCTGGGTTGGGAAAATCCCTGGGAGAAGGAAATAGCAACCCACTCCAGTATTCTTGCCTGAAAAAATCCCATGGACAGAGGAGCCTGGTGGGTTAGAGTACATGAGGTTGCAGAGAATTGGACACGACTTAAGTGACTTAGCACACAAGCCATTGTATAGCAAAGTAAACTGCATGGAAGGATTCTCTGTCTCTCTCACACACATATGCACACATACACTTGAAATGTAGAACAGCCTTATGGGTGACTTGCCTTGTGGTGACAAATTTTTTTGGATGGAGGATTGGGGGTTTAACTAAATTTTCAGAACCTGAAAGTCTAAAACTCTGCTAATTCTTTTTATTTTATTGTTTTGTTAAAAATAGTTATCTATATGCTACTTTCAGAATCTTGCACTTTTCTTCTCTGGTTCTCTGTGCTAGGTGATGTAGGGAAATGTGGTATTTTGAAATAATATCTCAGAAGTATCTACAAATCTAATGTACATTTTAAAATTACAGCTCATAAACCTTTTCTGATATCAAAAATGACCCACATGAGGGAGAGTCAAAAATTTAGTATTCAAATGTGTTGTTTTATGAGAAAGAAACAAACAAGCATATAAAAGCTGATATTCAGGGCTCGTATTTCCCCAACACCCCCAGGTAGCAACAAAAACAATGTGTTTCAGAGTTGAGAAATTCATCTCTGTCTTAGAAACCCATTACCCTTTAAAGTGAGAATAAATCCTCAGTGATGGCCCGAATTTTGCCCTGGCTCAAAAATGGTTATTTTATGTACCACAGCTTCCTTAAAAAATAATGCTGTGGTACATATACACAATGGAATATTACTCAGCCATTAAAAAAATACATTTGAATCGGTTCTATTGAGGTGGATGAAACTGGAGCCCATTATACAGAGTGAAGTAAGCCAGAAAGAAAAACACCAATACAGTATACTATTGCATATGTATGGAATTTGAAAGATGGTAACGATAACCCTATATGCGAGACAGAATAAGAGACACAGATGCATAGAACAGTCTTATGGACTCTGAGGGAGAAGGTGAGGGTGGGACGTTCTGGGACAATAGCATTGAAACATGAATATTATCATATGTGAAACAGAACACAATTCCAGGTTTGATGCATGAGACAAATGCTCAGGGCTGGGGCAATGGGATGACCCAGAGGGATGGGATGGGGAGGGAGGTGGGAGGGGGGTTCAGGATGGGGAACACATGTAAACCCATGGCTGATTCATGTCAATGTATGGCAAAAAGCCACTACAATATTGTAAAGTAATTAGCCCCCAACTAAAATAAATAAATTTATTAAAAATAAAAAATTTTAAAAAATGGTTATTTTAATAAGCAGCTTCTACATATTAGGTTCTTAGGATTTTTTTGGTCAACCCACCCATCTCTTTTGGAGTAGGAAATGGCAACTCACTCCTGTATTCTTGCCTGGAAAATTCCGTGGAGAGAGGAGCCTGGTGGGCTACAGTTCATGGGGTCACAAAGAGTCAGACATTTCCCTATGGGCATGCATGTGTGCCCATCTCTTTGTATGATTTACAAAATTTAATATACATTTCAGTTTAGTTTAGTCGCTCAGTCATGTCCGACTCTTTGCAACCCCATGTATCGCAGCACCTCAGGCCTCCCTGTCCATTACCAACTCCCGGAGTTTGCCCAAACTCATGTCCATCGAGTCGGTGATGCCATCCAGCCATCTCATCCTCCGTCGTCCCCTTCTCCTCCTGCCCCCAATCCTTCCAAGCATCAGGGTCTCTTCCAGTGAGCCAACCAAGTGTAATTTACCAGATCAAGTAAATAGCAGAACCATGATTTGTTCTTAGGAATGTGTGACTTTAGATGCTAACCACCATTCTTTAGTCATATAAGTATGTAATTCTTCCTATGTCATACTAAGTATATGAGCTTTATACACTAGGCTAAGTATTTTAATATTAAGATGAGGTAATTCTTCAAAAATCCTGGTAAAGTGCCTTGTACAGAATATGCAGTCCTTAAATGTTAAAACATCACTATTAAAATTCATAAGTAAATAATAGAACCCTTTAAAAAAAAGAGTTTACAGTTTAATGGGGGCATAAATCAAACTAGTAAAATTTTACATTGTACAGAATTTGAATCAGTAACTTATGATAGCCATAGAAATGTGATAAGGCAGTGCATAACTCATTATATAGACAATATTTCTTTAAAAGAGGGAGTATTTTAAAGTGAACAAACTATAAGTATTCAAAGGGTAAGTGGAATTTGGGATTTTTCTTGAGTGCTGTATAGAATTTACATAGGGAAGTGAAAAAGACATTTCAGATGGTTAAAATTACATCAGCAAAGGGAGAGAGGCTGAGTTGTTAAAAAATATTGCTATGATCATTACATTTTTAGGATTTTGGATTCTCTCCTAAAATTTGTGATTCATTTATAGCAGATATAGTAACCACTGAATGAATATACTCTTCAGTTCACTTATGAGATTGATAGTAAAATAAAAGGAATACCAGCATAGTGGTCAGAAGAACTTCACTAGGTGTTTTGCATATACATAGTATTCTACTAAGAATAAGGATAGGAAGAGGAAAGGACAACAGAGGATGAGATGGTGGGATGGCATCACCGACTCAACGGGTTTGGGTGGACTCTGGGAGTTGGTGATGGACAGGGAGGCCTGGTGTGCTGTGATTCATGAGGTCGCAAAGAGTCGGACATGACTGAGCGACTGAACTAAGAATCCAAGAAAATTGAACTACATTTGTCTGGAAGTGAAAGCTTTTCATTACTAAATTCAGGATATAGGCAGAAAAATTGTGCTTATACATCTTGAAAAGCATAGTCTAATATGCTATGAGTATGCATGTTTTATGTGTGTATGACACGTATTTATCTTAAGAGAGAAGGAGGGGTATAGCAGATGAATTGAAATAATGGGTCACTTCTCTTATTTTTAACAAAAATTATGGGGATTACTGTAAAAGTAGGAAGAATCAGAGAACATGAAGCAGAGAAGCAGCCATTTAGCTTATCCCCAAGCACAATTATCTGTACAGTTGATACCCTCATAAACAAAGCATTCGTGTATGTCAGTTGCTTTTGCTAAACAATGTTGTGCTGTTATATGATTCAGGTAAATTACTGTAGAGATGTTGTTGTTGTTCAGTCATTCAGTTGTGCCTGACTCTTTGCGACTCCATGGACTGCAGCACACCAGGCTTCCCAGTCCTTCACTATCACCCAGAGCTTGCTCAAACTCATGTCCATTGAGACGGTGATGCCATCCAACCATCTCATCCCTTGATTTCCTCTTCTCCTTCTGCCCTCAATCTTTTCCAGCATCAGGTAATTTTCCAATGAGTCAGCTATTCCCATCACGTGACTGAAATACTGGAGTTTCAGCTTCAGCATCAGTCTTTCCAATGAGTATTCAGGGTTGATTTTCCTTAAGATTTACTGGTTTGATCTCCTTGCTGTCCAAGGGACTCTCAGGAGTCCTCCAGCACCAAAATTCAAAGGCATCGATTCCTCGGTACTTGCCTTCCTTACGGTCCAGCTCTCATAAATGTTCGTGACCACTGGGAAGAGCATAGCCTTGAGTATATGGACTTTTGTCAGCAGAGTAATATCGCTGCTACTCAACACACAGTCTATGTTTGTCATATTTTTCCTTCCAAGAAGCAAACGTCTTCTGATTTTGTGGCTGCAGTCACCATCTGCAGTGATTTTAGAGCCCAAGAAAAGGAAACCTGTCACTACTTCCACATCCCCCCCCCCATTTGCCATGAAGTAATAGGGCTGGATGCCATGATCTTAGCTTTTTAATATTTAGTTTTAAACCAGCTCTTTCATTTTCCTCCTTCATCCTCATCAAGAGACTCCTTAGTTCCTCTTCACTTTCTGCCATTAGAGTGCTATCATCCACAAATCTGAAGTTGTTGATGTTTCTCCCACCTATCTTGATTCCAGCTCCTAAATCATCCAGCCCAGCATTTTTCAGGATGTGCTTAGCATATAAACAAACAGGGTGATAGAAGACAGCCCTGTCCTATTCCTTTCTCAATCTTGAACCAATCAATTGTTCCATACAGGGTTCTAACTGTTGCTTCTTGACATGCATACAGATTTCTCAGGAGACTGGCAAGATGGTCTGGTATTTCCATCTCTTTAAGAGCTTTTCAAAGTTTATTATGATCCACATGATCAAAGCCTTCAGTATAGTCAATGAAACAGAGGTGGGTGTTTTTCTGGAATTCTCTACCTTTCTTTATGATCCAGCAAAAGTTGGCAATTTGATCTCTTGTTCTTCCTTTTCTAAACCAAGCTTGGACACCCGGAAGTTCTTGATTAGCATAATGTTGAACCCTAGTGTGCACGATTTTAAGCATCACCTTACTAGCATGAGGAATGAGTGCAATTGTCTGATGGTTAGCACATTCCTTAGTACTCCCCTTTTAGGGACTTGGGATGAGGATTGATCTTTTCCAGTCCGGTTTTGTTTTACTCTACAATATTATGAACATTTGTCCATAGTTCTTCAGGCAGACTGTTTACAAGCTCTAATCCCTTGAATCTATTAATTACCTGCCCTGCATATTCATGGGGGATTTGATTTAAGTTGTTGGCTGGCCTAGTGGTTTTTCCCACTTTCTTTAGTTTAAGCTTGAATTTTGCTATGAGAAACTGATCATCTGAGCCTCAGTAGACTCCAGGTCTTGTTTTTGCTGACTGTATGCAGTTTCTCCATCTTTGGCTACAAAGAATGTACTCAATTTGATTTTGGCATTGGCCATTTGGTGATGTCCATGTGTAAAGTCATCTCTTGTGTCACTGAAAAAGGGCATTTGCTATGACCAATACATTCTCTTGGCAGAATTTAGTTAGCCTTTGTTCTATTTCATTTTGTTCTCCAAGGCCAAACTTGCCTGTTAACTCCATGTATCTCTTGAATTCCTACTTTTGCATTTCAATCCCCAATGATGAACAGAACATCTTTTTTTAGTCTTAGTTCTAGAAAGTCTTCTAGGTCTTTATGGAACTGATCAACTTCAGCTTCTTTTGCATCAGTAGGAGGGGCATAGACATGGATTAATTACTGTGATGTTAAATGGTTTGCCTTGGAAATGAATCAAGAATATTCTGTCATTTTTGAGGTTGCACCCAAGTACTGCATTTTAGACTCTTTCATTGATTATGAGGCTATTCCATTTCTTCTGTGGGATTCTTTTCTGCAATAGTAGATATAATGGTCATCTGAATTAAATCCATCCACTACCATCCATTTTTGTTCACTGATTCCTAAGATGTCAATGTTTATTCTTACCATCTCCTGCTTAACCACATCCAGTTTACCTTGATTCATCCACCTAACATTCCTTCCAGGTTCCTATGCAATACTGTTCTTTGCAGCATCGGATTTTACTTTTATCACCAGACACATCCACAACGGAGCATCATTTCCACTTTGGCCCAACCACTTAATTCTTTCTGGGACTATTAGTAGTTCTGCTCCAATCCACTGTAGAAATTCCAGGTCTTAAATATAACTGTAATCAATAGAGTGTCATAATTCTCCTCCTTCACAGCTGTAACTCAAATGTAGTAATTATTTTCACTTCAATCCCAGCATATATTGAACATTTGCCACTGAGAATGCTAGCATGATAAGATCTTAAACATTTCAGTACATTTTCCTCATTACTACCAAGTGTGGGTCTCACCTAAATGAATACCCCTATAGGCAGTGAAGCAGTTTTGAAGTCACAAAGCTGGTTACTCAGCTCAATTCTCTGCTGCCTTTATTAGAGCACTTGCAATTTATCTCCTAAAGTAGTGATTGGACTGCATCTTGTAATCCAAGAGGCATTTATCAGACATCCTCTCTTAAAAACAATGAATTTTTTAAAAGTAATTAATGATGAAACAAATCAAAATTATGATAATGTTTATTTTTTGGTGTAGTATTTTCTATTTACTTTTTTAAATTTATAATACAATTTTAATACAACTATTATAGTTAAGAATGTGCTGGTAACAGAATTATGGTATCATCATGATTAACACAACATGGCTATGGAAACATTTGGCTGTTGCTTCCAGACTTTTTCTTAAATGTACTGCACTCATTGCAAAAGGACAGCTACAATATTTAGCTATGAGAGGAACTAAAACATAAACTATAAAATCTAAAGATAGCCACATAAACCAAACACAACTCTTACTTTCTATAGTGCTGTTCTCCGAATTTATTATATCAAAGAATTGTACACACAATTAAGACAAATGGAAAAATGAATTTAAATAACTGCAAATATCCAGGTATGTTAAATACTTTTATTTTTTTTATATTTTTTATTTACTGTTTTTGTAGATCAAAGTAACTTTTTCTGGAACAGAGCCATGAAAGTCCTTCTGAGGACTTGTGGTGAGATTAACAGTAGCGCCTTGCCAATACACAGATGATTCGCTTCTGACATGTTTCCCAAGGAAACCAGTTTGACTATGATTACCCTTAGTTGGTATTACTGACCAAAGACCCTATAATTTTGAATGTGTTGAGTGTTTTTAATATGAGTTTGAACAAAGTCCTCTCGTTTGACAACATTTTAATTTTGTGAATCAAAATGAATTCAAACAATTTACACAATGGCCAAAAAGGGGACTTCCATTCTTGGCCCTCAAGACAAATGTTAATAAATTTTATATGAAAAACACTAATTTTCAGATGTTAGCGGAAAGAAAAATCCATGTAAGAGAAACACAGGCTTTTGTGAGGACAGCCCATCGCTTAAAAATATATATGGTCAATATGGATCAATAGGTTAGAAAAATAGATTATCCTAAATCCTAAACATGTTTCAATCAATTGTATTTACTTCTGGGAACATAAAGATTTTCTCCTAAATCTATTTATTCTAAGCTGTTTAAATTGTTTCTAGCAGCAGACTAAAGCACAGCAAAATAAAAAAAAAATATTCTAGCTTGTGTAAAATTATAAAGTTGCTGATTTAAAACATAAGCAGAAGATGACATCATTACAATACACAATTTAAACACACCCAAAATATCACTAATTAAGTCCATATCAGTTTAACAAAGATCATGTGCTACAGCAAGCCTATCTTTTGAACTACTATTTATTTTAGAAGTTACTTATTTCCAACTGCCCTTGTTGAAACTTCTTGTCAGGATGTTTCTTTGGTCTTTCAAAATTCTGTCAAAATAAACATTGTTATATTATTTAAATATATGAGCAGATAAAAATGATTTTGATAGACTGTCCATAAAAGCACCCCTGCCTTCCCCTCCTCCCAAAATGTAAAATATGATTACTCCAAACACCTGGAATATATACATTTATATATGCACACATTAATGTACTTATATATAATGCAAACATACAATTTACATATATAAATAATTATATATTGTATATGTTAAATGTATATTTTTTAAGAATAAAAAATGTAATTCACAATGCAGAAGACTCTCTACTTATATTTTTGTATGTGTTCTTTAATTTAAACCTGCTGAATTGGAGATTTCATGTGTAAGCTGTCTATACAGGCAAGAAAGCATTCTGTGACCAATTAGGACAAGAAATTCAGTAGTGGAAGGTTTTGATATTGTGTTATTTAGTTAACATTGTGGGTAGGCTAAGTTTGGGGTAGAGTAAGAAATAGCTATGAAAAGGTTATTTCTTTGTAATTAACTCTTGAAAATCTGCTTCATATTGCAGACAGAAACACAAAATGAATGTAGATTCCTTATATGGTGGTTTATTCACTCATTGATGTCCGACTCTTTCAGTCCCATGGACTGTTGCCTACCAGTCCCCTCTGTCCATGAGATTTCCCAGGCAAGAATACATGAGTGGGTTGCCATTTCCTTCTTCAAAATTCCTTATAGTACTAGGTCAATTATAATAACTTAAAGACATCTTAAAGAATCCTGACAGAGTGAAAACATTTCATTTACTTCAGGTTGATTTCTCCAATTGTACTCCATGCCACTTCAAGAAGGCCATATTTAGAAAAACGACTGAAACTACAAAAACAAGTCATATATGAAAATTAGGTGCTGACTATTTTCATTACTAAAAGTTTGTTCAATTTTCTAAAGTCCCTCACATCTCAATACATACATATCCCCACACACAGAGCATCAGTGCTTACCTGGAGCCTGAAAAACCTAGAGTAAAACTTTAGGAGCAACTGTCTATTAAGACCTGTCAGCTGTAATGATAAAACAGCTCTGAAATTTTAATGTGAGTTGATGGGAAAATGGGATTTGACTTAATAACACCTTGACTTTGTATCATACTTTTCTCCTTTTTAAAGGCACAGGATTCTCATAACAGATCTATGAGACTTGTTGTAATTAAAAATTCATAAAACATCAGAACTGAAAGAGTTCTTTGTTTTTATCTTATCTTCTCTTCATATTAAAGATACAGAAACCAAGGTTCAGAAGTTGGATGGAAAACCTTAGGCCAAATGTACAAAATGGAAGAAGCACTGATTGTGGTCAAAATCTGATGAATTTGAGATTCAGCTCTGCCCCCAGAACTGTATAAACATCCTTGGGCAAATAAAGTTCTTTGAGTCTCAGTTTTCTCACCTCTAAAATATGAAACACTATGCCTAATTTTTTGACATGCTGTATAGATTAAGTGAAACTATGTTTGGAAAATACCTAGCACAGTATCGGGTACAAAGCAGGTACTCAACTGGAGATAGTTCTATACTTGCAGGATAGTCTACAATGCAGAGACACACATATATCACCAGGAATATACTTATTAATTGAAACTACGTGTACCAGTATATAAAGAAGGGAGACTGTTGGCAAAGCTTAAAGAAATATAGCTTACTACAGTAGTAATAACATAGTAATATGGTTTACTAGGATAAGCTGAACCCAGGGTAGACAAGGCACAAGCAGGGAAGCTGGAAGAAAACTTGAGGAGCCATAGGAATTGCAGACATGTTCATTCTCTCTGGGCAGCAGCAACCAGGGATCCTCAGGTAGGACTTACATACTTGTACAGAACAAAAGTGATTCGTGGCCAAATGGGTACAATGTGACACACATGTGCAGTGCTACAAGTTATCTCAGGTGTTACATAACCATGCAAAGTCTGCAAAGTCATTGTTTATAGAACAAAGGGTGATAAGGCATGAGGGAGTGGGGGGAGAGAGCTTTATCGACACTATTTTGTTAATTTCTCCACAACCTTTTTTCATTTCCCCACATCCCATCCCTGCAGGGTCTCTTGTCCCACAGAATATGTAGGTTCTGTCCTCTGCAGCATCTTCCTAGCACATACTGCCACCACTTACATCCACATACCACAACAACAGTCGAGTCTACAAAAACAAACCACTAGGGTACAAGCTATACTCCAATACAGAGAAAACCCAAAGCCAGGTACTGGACAGTCTGGCCTACCATTCCTGCAATGGGTCTCCAGTAAGCCATTGTATGTCATTTCTTCTGTCATGTGCTGTAATGCTACTGTAAAGTTTTTTATGATTATCTGATATATACACACAACATTCTGTAACCAGTAATGCACACAAGCCACCTTATGTGAAAGTTAACAAATTAAGGGCCATTCATTTCTGCAAAACTGTTTGCCTTATGTGCTACATTTCTTCATCTAACAGGGTTAAGGCTTGGTGTGTATAATTCAAAGCACAGGCAGTATTCCAAGCAAGGGCATTAATTTGTGCCTCAGTAACTATAGCTATTCCTTGGCAAAAAAACAGGGCCAAGGGGTAGTACCACCATTGGGTCTATTTCACTCTGTATCATGCACAAACTGTGTTCCAACTGACAGTTCTGTGTGGGAGAGTTGCATATACTGAGGCGGGCAGGTAGAGCTGGCCCCATGTGCACTGTCCCGTCCAATTCCCATGTAAGTATGGCCATCTGTAAGACTGACATACCCACGGGGTGCCATGAGGGACAAGGGTTACACTATTGGCCTCTCCATAGCCCAGATCAATGCTAACATTAACACACAGAGATAGGGGTGTCCACTCCACCGGCTCAGAACCATTCTTTTTTTCCACACAAAGGGGTGAAATGTCCTATAATTCAATACTCACAGGTGGCAACCAGGAGTACATGTTCTCCTTGGGGGCAAAGCATACATCTTGCATGATCAAGTGCTTTGTTTCATTACATTCAGCCATGTTCTGCTCCAACCGGAAAGTGCTGTGTTTCCAGGTCCAGTTAGTCACAGTCATAGGCTGAATGCTCCAGGGGAGTTCCACGGCAGCTCTAACAGGAAGCTCAGTGCAGACCCAACATGCCAACACATTTTGTACTGTTGCGTAGGTGTGTACCGAATCTACAATCATATCGGTCATTATACACCTACAGGCAGAAAGACAAAGAGGCACCAGCATAGGTAATTCCTTTCTATCTAACAGAAAACATGCAAGCTTTGTGTTTTTGGAGAGAACAGTTCCTGGCACTGGAGGTTTCACTTCAGTTCAGTCACTCAGTCGTGTCCGACACTTTTCGACCCCGTGAATCGCAGCACGCCAGGCCTCCCAGTCCATCACCAACTCCCGGAGTTTACCCAAACCCATGTCCAACGAGTCAGTGATGCCATCCAACCATCTCATCATCTGTCGTCCCTTTCTCCTCCTGCCCCCAATCCTTCCCAGCATTAGGGTCTTTTCCAATGAGTCAACTCTGCATGAGGTGGTCAAAGTATTGGAACTTCAGCTTCAACATCAGTCCTTCCAATGAACACCCAGGACTGATCTCCCTTAGGATAGACTGGTTGGATCTCCTTGCAGTCCAAGGGACTCTCAAAAGTCTTCTCCAACACCACAGCTCAAAAGCATCAATTCTTCGGTGCTCAGCTTTCTTCACTGTCCAACTCTCACATCCACACATGACCACTGGAAAAACCATATCCTTGACTAGACGGACCTTTGTTGGTAGAGTAATGTCTCTGCTTTTAAATATGCTAAGTTGGTCATAACCTTCCTTCCAAGGAGTAAGCATCTTTTAATTTCATGGCTGCAATCACCATCAGCAGTGATTTTGGAGCCCAAAAAAATGAAGTCCGACACTGTTTCCCCATCTATTTCCCATGAAGTGATGGGACCAGATGCCGTGATCTTAGTTTTCTGAACGTTGAGCTTTAAGCCAACTTTTTTCTCACTCTCCTCTTTCACTTTCATCAAGAGGCTCTTTAGTTCTTCTTCACTTTCTGCCATTAGGGTGGTGTCATCTGCATATCTGAGGTTATTGATATTTCTCTCAGCAATCTTGATTCTAGCTTGTGTTTCTTCCAGCCCAGCGTTTCTCATGATGTACTCTGCATATAAGTTAAAATAAACAGAGTGACAATATACAGCCTTGACGTACTCCTTTTCCTATTTGGAACCAGTCTGTTGTTCCATGTCCAGTTCTAACTGTTGCTTCCTGGCCTGCATACAGGTTTCTCAAGAGACAGGTCAGATGGTCTGGTATTCCCATCTCTTTCAGAATTTTCCACAGTTTATTGTGATCCACACAGTCAAAGGCTTTGGCATAGTCAATAAAGCAGAAATAGGATGTTTTTTCTGGAACTCTCTTGCTTTTTATTTTTTTGTTTTTTTCGATGATCCAGCAGATGTTGGCAATTTGATCTCTGGTTCCTCTGCCTTTTCTAAAAGCACCTTGAACATCTGGATGTTCACGGTTCACGTATTGCTAAAGCCTGGTTTGGAGAATTTTGAGCATTACTTTACTAGTGTGTGAGATGAGTGCCATTGTGAGGTAGTTTGAGCATTCTTTGGCATTGCCTTTCTTTGGAATTGGAATGAAAACTGACCTTTTCCAGTCCTGTGGCCACTGCTGAGTTTTTCAAATTTGTTGGCATATCGAGTGCAGCACTTTCAAAGCATCATCTTTGAGGATTTGAAATAGCTCAACTGGAATTCCATCACCTCCACTAGCTTTGTTCATAGTGACACTTTCTAAGGCCCACTTGACTTCACATTCCAGGATGTCTGGCTCTAGGTGAGTGATCACACCATCCTGATTATCTGGTTCATGAAGATCTTTTTTGTACAGTTCTTCTGTGTATTCTTGCCACCTCTTCTTAATATCTTCTGCTTCTGTTAGGTCCATACCATTTCTGTCCTTTATCAAGCCCATCTTTGCATGAAATGTTCCCTTGGTATCTCTAATATTCTTGACGAGATCTCTAGTCTTTCCCATTCTGTTGTTTTCCTCTATTTCTTTTCATTCATCCCTGAGGAAGGCTTTCTTATCTCTCCTTGCTATTCTTTGGAACTCTGCATTCAGATGGGAATATGTTTCCTTTTCTCCTTTGCTTTTCACTTCTCTTCTTTTCCAAGCTATTTGTAAGGCCTCCTCAGACAGCCATTTTGCTTTTTTGCATTTCTTTTCCATGGGGATGGTCTTGATCCCTGTCTCCTGTACTAGAAGTTTACCCAGCTTTATATACCCCATCTTGTTTGCCTGATTACTCATATCATGTGGCTCTATATGAAGCATAACAGGGAAACTCATGATAGGCCACAGGGAGAGTACAAATGCACCTTTCAGCACCAAGGTGGCTCTTTGAAATCCCAGCCAGGTAACTCACACATGAGGAGGCCGGATGCTTGTCACCCAGGATACAACCTGGAACTCATGTTGTAATCTTTGCCCCCATGGGGCTAGGAAACCTACCCACTGCATGTTAGGTGCCTTTATCTTCTATGGCCAAGTCCAGTCCACTGTTTGTCCTTGTGAAATCCCAGTTGGAGCTGGCAACAGGATATTAACTTGGGTTCCACATCTGCTGTTGTCACTTGCAGTTGTATAGGTGTCACAACAGGATACAGAAGAGCCTCCACAGGGGCAACACCACTCCTGAGAGGTTTTTTGTTAAGGACCTGCAAACCCCCCCATAGATATTGGGCCCATCCCTTCAAAGAGGGAGGATCAATAGACATCTGTAGACCTCACTTCAGCAAGCCATCATATAGCTCAATCATACCTGCTGCCTGTGGATGGTGTGGGACATGAAATATTCACTGTATTCCTAGTCTATGTGCCAATTTACAGACCTCCTTTCTGGTGAAATGTGTACCTTGGTCACTTTCTATGATTGGAGAATGGCTGTACAGGGCTGTCAGGCAGTCAAGTGCCTTAAGTGCACAGTGCTGATCAGTGGCTTTTCATGGCCAAGAAACCAGCAAACCTGTAGCTGTGTCTACACAGTTAGAGCAAAGCTGACATTGTTTAATGTTGGCAAAGGCTCTATAAAGTCTACTTGCCATTGAGTCAGAGGAACCCTTCCTCTTACCATGTGTCCATCAGTGGCTGCCAGCTTGTGGAGACAGAAGTCCTCCTGGGCACATGTGGAGCAGTCATGATAGGCATCTGCTATCTCCCGCTAGGAAACAGGACAATCACATCTTTTGGCAACTGCCCACATGGTTTTTGTTCTTGTATGATGCAGGCGCCAGTGCAGCCAAGCTGCTACCTCGTTAGGAGGGGCTTGCTCCACCCACTGGACATGTGCTAGCATGTGGACTTCATCATTCTCCAGGCTCCCCATAGGCAGATGGCCAGTTACATGTACTACTGTTATGTCCTTTTCATCTCTGAAGTCCCATAAGTTTTGCCACATGGATTATCCCCACAGGGGTCTGTGGCCTACCAGCCACTGCTGTGTATTCCAGATAGTAACCCATAGGGTTAGCCCTTTGTAAACTGCCCAACTATCAGTACAGATAGTGAGGGGCACTGCTTCATTCTTAGCCACTATCAAGACAGCACATAACTCAGCCAACTGGCTGCTTTGATCGACTCCAGTGTCAAACCACATGGTGTCTGTGGCAGGGTGGATAGCAATGACAGTCCTGGAGGAGGCTTGACCTCTAATGGATCCATCAGTTTACCAGGCTTGAGCATCTATTGGGGGTTTACCTTCTCTAAATGGCGAGGGTTCCAGCTCTGTCATTGTTAGGGTGTCTTCCAACATTTTGACTGTAAATGTAACAGGTCCTAGACTATGCTGCAACTCTTGTGACAATGGACTGGCAGATAAGGAGCTCCTTTGTTCTAGGGATGCTCCCCACTTAGCCAAGTTCGGGGTTTGTGACTCTCCTGTCTTGGGAGATGACACCCAGTATTGTAGCCAGCCCATTCTAGGACATGTTGCTTTGACAAGCTCTGGGGACTTCCCCGTGATAGCCTCTGTGGACAACAAGGTGGCATACACAGCTGCTAACTGCTTTTCCACCAAGGATTACCTTGTTTCTGCCCCTTGCCACAATTAGAACCAAAATCCCAAAGGAGAGTGCAACATCTCTTGTCATTGCCACAAGTCCCATCCAAACCCTTCCTGGGTAACATGTACATCTAACTAAAAGGGCTTAGTGGGATCCACAACTTGCAATGCCTGGGCCTGCTGCACTGCTCACTTAGTGGCTTGGAATGCCTATTCCAAAGTATCTGACCATTCCCAGGTGAATCCCTTCTTTATCAGAAAGTATAAGGGACATATCATTTGGGCCAGGTGAGGTATATATGTCCTCCAGTAGCCCAAGAGGCCTATAGGTTTGTAACTGAACCACAGTTATCGGTTACAGGAGCATATGTATTTTATCAACCACCACTTCTGGTATAACTTTTGTCTTACTGGACCAGACAAATTCTAAGAACTTGACAGATAACCCAGGCCCTTGGGTTTTTGTGGCATTCACACCCCACCCACGTGATTCCAAATCCTTTATAAGCTCTGGTGCACACTGTTCTGAATCTGCAAAAGAATCAGAGGTTAGTAAAACATCATCATTATAATGAAACAATTTCACCGATGTAGGGCATTTCCATTTTCCCAAGTCTCTTGCAAATAGCTCATGACATATCAGGCTATGTAGATACCCTTAAGGAAGGACTTGAAATGTCCACTGATATCGCTCCCAAGTGAATGCAAATTGATCTTGAGTCTCAGCCGCTAAAGCTACAGAGAAAAAGGTGTTAGCTAAGTCCACCACATAGTGATAAGTGCCTAGCACTGTGGTCAATTTGTCCATCAAGTCATGGATCAAAGTCATGGCAGCATGCATAGGTGGCACCATTTTATTCAGCTCTCTGTAGTCCACAGTCATCCACAATGAGCCATCAGGTTTTCAAATGGGCCACACAGGGGAATTAAACAGACTCTGTGCAAGTTGTACAATGTCCACTTTCACCAGCTCGGCAATGGTGGCATGGCCATGGTCACCTGGTAGATGATATTGTCTCATAGTCACTATTCTCCAGCTTCTTGGCAATACCTGTGAGGGATGCTTTGCATATGCCCTCACAATGGCCTTCACCACAGGCACTTGGAGATGGAATTCCCCCCAAAGTTCTGTAGCATTAAGCCTCGAAGAATATCTATTCCCAAAATAAAGTCACTGGGATTGGGGACACACACACAGTGTACATTCACACAGGAACTTGTTCAATTTCTAAAGGTAAGGACACAGCTTTTACAATTTGGTCACCGTAGCCATCAATGTGTGTACTAGGACCAGGGAATTGTTCTGGTTGGCCATAAATAACGCCGCATTCAGCACCAGTATCAACCAGGGTCATTACTCTTTGTACATTAGCCGGTGACCAGTGTATTGCAAGTTCTACATGGAGCCTCTGGTCCCTGCTTGGGCTCTCTGGGCAGGAACCTTGGCCTGAGCCCTATTCAAAGCAAAGCAAAGCAGTGGCAGTACCATCTCTGGATGGCATAAAGTCCCCTAGTTTAACTGCCCATACCTCATGCTGTGGGCGATTCTCATACTTGGTAAACTGTTTCTCTGGACTCAATTGCTTTCATAGCTCTAAGAGTATAGCATTGGGTTGTTTACCAATTTTATTTTTGTCAACTCCAGCTGCCAGCAAATTGGCCCAAATTTGCACTTGCATCACCCAGGTGGGGCCTTTCCCAGCTCGGCCCCTCTTTGGGGTCTTCACATTCCTAACACCTTTGGCCTGCTGCCGCCCCTCTGCTTCTCCCAAGCTAGCCATCATCAAAGTTACCTCATAGATAGGGCATCCCACACAGGACATAAATATAACAGGCAGGGATCCAAAATGGGTAGATGGAGCATTGTTCAAAATGGTCTCGCACACCTCCAGTAACATGCTCATCATCTGGGCCTTGGGTATTTAGGTTGAACATTGCCTGTCTCATGCCCATCTTTTTCATTACCTGGGTCAACTCGGCATAGGTATGTCACTTACTCACAGTATGCCAGAGCTCTCCCACATTCGCATACACAGTGAAGATGGCAGCATTAATCCATTCAATCAGGTAGTGTGTTTAGTTAGGGGCACCCTGCATGATCTGCCAAGCATTCTTCAAACTTTGTCTCCACAAGGGGTGCATGGTTAGAGATTCTAGCCATTCTACCTCATCCCCAGGACAAAGGATACCATCCACCTCTGTGTCCCAAAGTCATAAAACCCATGCTGCCAAGTGTTCCCTGTGTGTTTGCCAAAACAGTTGACCCAAGTTGACCAAGTCTTCTTGAGTATATGGTCGATATGTCATGAACTCAGTCACATTAGGGGCCCCTTGCGGATGCTCCCCCCCTCGCCAGGCCATAGGCTGCTCATGCTTTGCTTTCTGCTGCACAAAGTGTCACTGATAAGCGACAATCCGCAGGCTCACAACACTCATCATCAGCTCTCAATACCTCATAATCTGAGGCTCCATGTTCCTCAAGGCAATGCAGCTCTTGTTCCAGCATGCATATCTGTTACTCCAGCTCCTCTGCTGTCTCTGCAGTTCATGCACTTATGCATCATCATAGAGAGCACCATCCATATTTGCCTTCAAGGAAGTCAACAAAATCCTCCCATGTTGCCAGCAGCAGTATGCACCACTTTGTCCAGCAATCAATAATTCACTGCCTGTAACACCTCTTCAATACTATCCAGTGACCCATTCACCACCTTCCAGTCTTCCAAGGGGGCCCACGCCAAGAGGACCATAGCCACTGGGTACCACATATCATGTGGTGGCCATTGGCTTCCTCATTCAATTGGAGCCTCAGGCTCCCCTACCTACTGGATATCCTGCTGACTATGCCAATTGTCTTGTTTCTCATACTGTTTGCTGAACCCAGGGTAGATAAGGCACACGTGGGGAAGCTAGAAGAAAACTCGAGGAGCTGTAAGAACTGCAGACATGTTTATTCCCTCTGGGCAACAACAACCGGGGGTCCTCAGTTAAGAGTTACATACTTGTTTTGTACGGAACAAAAGTGGCTCGTGGCCAAGCCGGTACAATGTGATGAACATGCACAGTGCTACAAGTGATCTCAGCTGTTACATAACCATGCAAAGTCAGCAAAGTCATTGTTTACAGAACACAGCATGATAGGGCATGAGGGAGTGGAGCAGAGAGCCTGACTGACACCATTGTGTTAATTTCTCCACATTCTTTGTTTCCCCACAGAAGTCTTTGATAATAAAACTAGGTTTGGGTTCTGCTAGCTGCCATGCATTTTAGCATTGGGACCTTTTCAATCTTGTGAGAATTTCCCCGTGTCATTAAATACTAGAAAACATAATTTTAGTAGCTACATACTATTTTCATGATATGAATATTTCACATTCTATCGTAAATACACTCATTTCTTACAAACTCAGTGTAATTGGGCTTAGCGCAGCTATCAACAGCGTTATCCTTCTGCATTGGCAACTTTGTCCCTAGTGTTTATAGCCTATTTTATTCCAAGGATGTATACAGGTGATAAATAATATATTGATAGATAGAATATATTAAAATACTTGTAAATTTTAAACCTTTAGGTAGAACAAATTTGTTTGTTTTGTCACAGTTCCCATAACTTTATCATTCTATTACTGTTTAGTTTACCTTACCTACTTGGCTCTGGAGGGTACTTGTTTATGTCTTTAGAAACAACTACCAGATTGATTAAATTGTAATTATTTCAGTATCTTTCCCCTCTGTTGATAAGATTCAGCTTTGCACACAAGTTCATTTGATGGCTACCTATTTGGCATAATCGAAGATAGAACAAGAAACTATTCTTCATTACTAAATGCTTGAACAGTTAATACTAGCATGTCTTTCTACTCTACTCTTTTTTTAATATTGTGACCCTCCTGTTTTTAAGTTTTTCCTTTTCTAAGTTTTTCTCTATCTTATCAATAGAGGAAATATTTAAAGAATAGACAGAAGACAGCTAAACCCAGTTTTGGATGTTATTTCATGCCTTTAACCAGGACTAAATCCCAGGTATAATAGAAAAAGGTCTGATGTTCATCATCAGCCCAGAGACACAACTGGTAATTAATTGGCATTTTGTCTGACTTGGAGCCACAGACCTTTTACATTGATCTATAATGTTCTCACTTGCATTCCACTGAACTACTTTAGTCAAACAGCATGGATTCCCTGCACTGCTACCATATATCTTGTCCTGAGTTTACTATGGGAAAAAAACTTAAAAACAGGAGGGTCACAATGTTACAAAAGGAGTAGAGCAGAAGGACCTGTTAGTATTAATTGTTCAAGCATTTAGTAATGAAGAGTAGTTTCTTGTTCTATCTTCAATCAGGCCAAATAGGTAGCCATCAAATGAACTTGGTTGCAAAGCTGAATCTTATCAATAGTAAAGTGACCTGAATCTAGAAGGCAAAACTCAATTTCTTTCTGAAATGTGTAAACGTTCATCCCTTTTATAGTTCTATTTTAGCCAGTGCTTACACAGGAAAAGTGTAACCCTAAAACTAATCCTCACTCATTGACACCTGTTTGGAATAGGACTGTCAGTGGGGACTGTGGAAATGCAGCTCTCATATAGATATTCCTGGATCCATTCCTTTCGCTATAGATTGCCAGCTAGGCCAGCTGTACTCCTGCCTGGTAGTAAAGCACACAGTTGACCAGATTTGACTTCAAGCACTGCCAGCACTGACTTTGTCACACTAGCTTTCTTTTGAGTTCTCAATAATAGAATTCTTTGAAGAGATCCAGAAATACCATTGTAACTGCCAGTATTATGCTATATACCTCCATAAAGTGAAATAAAGTGTTAGTTGCTCAGTCGTGTCTGACTCTTTGCAATCCCATGGACTGTAGCCCACCAGGCTCCTCTGTCCATGGGATTCTCCAGGCAAGAATACTGATGTGGTTTGCCATTTCCTTCCCCAGAGGATCTTCCCAACTCAGGGACTGAACCCAGGTCCCCTGCATTGCAGATGGATTCTTTATCATCTGAGCCACCAGGGAAACCCATATACCTCTATAGTACTCATCTATAACCTGCATCACTAAATTAGTACATGCCTCCATCCTAGGGTCTCTGGAAAATCTAATAAAACTGTGCATGAGTGGAAGCATTGTCAAATATAGAACTCTATCGTAGCAGGAGTGAACATTATCTTTCCATATTCATTGCTCTTTCTCCTTCCCTAGATACTACTTCACAGGGGTGACAATTTTATCTTCTCTGTCTCATGTTCTCCCCACCACTAAACTCAGGACAGGATATACAATAGGAATGCAGTTAATTCATGCTGACTGACAGATGTAGCTCAGTAAAACGTAAGCAAGACCATTACAAAACTGTTTAGAAAGATCTGGGTCCCCAGGTTAGACAAATTGCCAATTTGTAACTAGCTGTGTCTTCAGGCTGATGATAAACATTACATTTTCTATCATTCCTGGAAGTTGGTACTTGTTAGAAGCATTAAATAACATACAGAATTCTAGTTCAATTTCATGATTTCTCCTTGAATTTTAATTTTAGCCCTATTTTTAAAGACTCAAGGAACATGAGAAGTGTGCATTTCTGAATGATAGAAGACAATAGCTCTGACTGCTGTCTTACCAAAAGCAAAATTAAAATAAGTGCTTAATCCTTAATCTCCTCTTCTGTCAACTCCTACACATTCACAGAGGAGGGCTAATCAGAGCTCAGAGAGGTCGAAGGGTAGTGCATCTAAGCATCAGTAGGCAATAAGTACCTGACAGTTCATTCAAATTAGAGCTCCAAGGGGCACAGTTCTGAAAGGAGCAGCTGGAGACCCAGCTGACATCAGTCACCTCTCTGTAGAATATCACATTACAGCTCCGCAATCCAGATGAATAAATGCAATTCATTTGAGGGGAGTGGCAAGAGCTAGCAATGAATTTAGAAGTAGCAAGAAAGGGGTCTTTAGGAAGTCTCTTAGAAAAAATATATTTAGGCATAATTTAACTAAGATGATCTCCAAGATAATCCCCAGAGTGTAATTTCCAGGTTTATTGATAACATCGTGAGGAGTCTTTGAAGGGATTCCAACTGGTCCTTTAGTCCCAAGTTATCTTAACACTACTTGTCAGAGATTCCAGGATTGCAATATTAGAGATACTTTCATTTGGGCTTTGTGAGACCACAAGTCAAAGCCAAGAAAGCATAACCTAGACTTTAGAAGGATTTTGCTTGACCTTACCATGATTTTTAAATAAGTGTGCTGAATGTTGTTTGGCAAGATATACATTCTTCTGTTATCTGCATCACTCATCTTGTGTCACCTTCTACCATTTTCCTGCATAACTCAATGTCCCTGAAGAAAATCTCCCAGGTCCCGTCCACCTATGATAGACCCATGGTTTATAATCTTGAGGAATCAAGGCTCAGCAAAGCCTCCTAGTATAATGCTAGCATATTGGAAATCTGTGTTCTTTTAAGTCTTTTTAGGGAATTCCTGCCAATATGCTGAAGGCAAGATAAAGTGGAAATATTGCAGGAAAAAGAGATGGTGTCTATAGATAAGAGAATAGTTGATATGAGTAAAAAAAAAGGGGGGGACCTTAATGTGTCTCAATAAAGACACATTTCTGCTTGACATATTTTGCTATTTGATTTTTCCACAGAATTGAGGGTGAGTAAAAGCCAGGAATTCATGCCTGTGGCCACTTGTCCTCAAGTGCTCAAGCTCTAGAGATACAAAAGTAATCACTATTGACCAAAATTATCACAAGAATTCTGTGTAACTCAAATAAATATAAGCTGAGAATCCCCTCTCTCACAATCAATGAGCAAAACAAAATCACCTCTGATGAAACTAAGAGATTCCCATAAAGACTTGCCTGCCTACTGTGGCAGACAATCGTCATAGCAGTTTTATTCTCATAAAGTGAAAGTGAAGTCTCAGACGTGTCCAACTCTTTGCAACCCCGTGGACTGTAGCCTATCAGACTCCTCCGTCCATAGGATTTTCCAGGCAAGAATACTGGAGTGGGTTGCCATTTCCTTCTCCAGGGGATCTTCCCTACCCCGAGTTCGAACCCAGGGATTGAACCCGGGTCTCCCGCATTGGAGGCAGATGCTTTAACCTCTGAGCTACCAGGGAAGCCTTTATTCTCGTAAGAGACACGATAAACTCCAAAGTATTCAAGGGAACCTGATATTAATACATTCAGGTTCACAAAGACATGTAAAAGTGCCTTTATATAAATAGATACAATTTATACCAAATTGGAAAATAGATGTCCCACTGGCTCTCACTTTTTCGATTTTTGTTTTTTGATCTCCCTTAATACTCAGGTTATGATAATAATCAAATATATATAATAGTAGAATGTGTATCTAATATTAACTGAGCTTTTATTATTTGCTGAGAATAATGTTTTATCTATTTAATAATCCTTTATCCTAGGTGTCATTTCTATCATCCCCATTTTATAGATGTGACAACTGATTTCTGAGAGGTCAAATAAATTGTTATTTTTAAGTAACATAGGCAGAAATTGAGCGCAGATTTGCCTGCCAAAGCCTGTTGGGCTTTATCCTGCTACAGAATGTATTTAATATATTGGACTGTTTCTCATAATGATGCAACCAGCAAGACAAGAAGTCTTCCATGCATTTTAATTCAAACACAAAGTAATAACTATGGTATTCCTAAAAAGGACTGGTATTTTCAGCACCTTCAGGTGGGAAAGATCCTTTGAAGTTGAACCTTTAATCCAGTGAAGGCATTCCACAGGATCTCTAATGGATGATCACTTAGCTTCTGCTTGTAATGAGGAGCTTACTACTTACTAACTCCTTGCTATCAAAAGCTGACATGAGTTTTCCTGTGGAAATCTGAAAAAAATATTTTCAGGAAGTTATCACACTCTTCCCAAATATTCTGTCTTTTATTCTGAGCATTACCAATCTCTTCTCCTATTTTAAAATACTTGTTACAGCATCTGTTTACTCATTCACACATTCAAAGATCTATTGAGCACCTATTATGTCCCAAGTACGATAGATATCCAGTAGTGCACAAAGTGGAATTTTTTTTTTTTTACTAAACTAGTTATAATGGATCAGGCAGATGAGTAAAGAAATTTCAATTTGTAGTTCTGATCATTTTCCTTTAAGTGAACATAAGGAGTAATAAAGACAAAATTAAATTCAAATGTCCCGTTTCTGACACCAGTGGAAGAGAGAATTGGGGTTAAAACAATAATCTCAGTGATTTTATACTTCCTATTCTATGCACATGTTATTTTTTCTGGATAAAAAGTTTTTAAACACTGTTAATACATTTGTATCAGTTAACTATTACTGCATAACAAACCATCCCAAATCTCGGTTATTTAAAGCAACAAGCATGTAATAAATGTTTATCAATAGCAATACATTTACTTTTATTAAACAGTAGCAATTATTCAAAAGTAATAATAGTAATAATTTTCATTAGTCTACTGATTGGCTAGACATCTCTACTGATCAGGGAAATGGTTGAGTGACCTCAGTTGGTTTTGGCCTTGTGTCTTCAATAATCTTGCAGGTCACTTTAGTCCATGTCTAGGACTCCTTCACATGGTTTCTCAACGTCTGTGTTCTCATGAAAAGTCAGGGTTTCAAGATAGCAGAAGTGTACAAAGAGCCTAGTCTCTGAATCAGCACATTGTTCTATCTATTTCAGTCTGTTGACCAAAGCAAGTCAGAAGGTCAGCCCAGGTTAAATAACTAAGAACTATATTCCATCACTTGAGTATAACTGGGGCAAAATCAACTGCCAAGGGCATGGATATAGGGAGAGCTGGAGAAGTGAGGTTTTTTTTTTTGCATTCAATCTACTATAATATTTGAATTGGGTGTTCTTACAAGCAAATCTATAGATTATATTTTCCCTGATTCCAATCAACAGACAAAAAACCACCTTCTTTAGAAAAAAAAAAACAGTTGTGACCTTGTATTCCTCATCATTCAGAATCTAGCAGAAGAGCTACTCTGTGCCACAATGCCAGACCAATGCTGCCCTTGTGCTATATACAGTTTGATTAGAATGCCGTAACTGCCCCCCAAAGAACAACTGAGAAGCAGAGACTCACCTTCTCTCCATCAGGGAAACCTATTGAGGCTTGACAACTGTCTCTTACAGTTTGAATTCTTACACATGCACAAGGAGCACCAGGAAAGTCACATAGCTCCAAAAGTGTAGCGTGCATTATGTCAGGATTACACCAGGATAGACCTCAAGCCCTGATCTTACAGGGCTAGAAATTTTATTGAAATTCATTCCTAAGCCTCTTCATTCTTAGTTAATCAACGTGATTCTTTATCAGGTAACCTGAAAAAAGGGAAACACTGGAAACCTAGATGAAGAAACAACTTTGAAAACTTTGCAGAATTACTTAACTGCAGTGGATCTCAATCCTGGTTGCATATAAGATTTACTGTTGCTCTGGTACCAGTTCCCAAGGATTCTGATTTAATCAATATGGATTGGGCCTGATGAACATTTTATAAAAGCACCCTCATGTGATTTTAATATTCAACTTAAGTTGAAAACTACTAGAAAATCTAGCTAACTTAGAATTATTTCATTTAAACATTAATTATATTGAGGTCTGCAAAATTTGAATTTATGAGCCCAGAGGGCACTAAGGAAGAACAATACCTGCTATTTGGTAGCCATCATCACTCCCTACCATGAGCACTGAGGAACTCAGTCTGGGGTGATGTGAAAAAAGCAGGATACTGGCCTCAGATAGCTAAGATGCATATGAAAAGAATGATTTTAGTGAGTCCAGACTCTTGCATCTTCCCATACATGTGCTTAGTCACTCAGTCATGTCTGATTCTTTATGAACCCATGGACAATAGCCTACCACATTCCTCGTCCATGGGGATTCTCCAGGCAAGAATACTAGAGTGGGTTGCCATGCCCTACTCCAGGGGATCTTTCCAACCCAAGGACCAAACCCAGATCTCCCACATTGAAGGTGGATTTTTTATCAGCTGAGCAACCTGGGAAGCCCTGAACATAGAAAGGCACTAAATTCCTTAACTTGATATCTAGTTTTCCTTAATTAAAAATAATATTTTGATGTTCAGACTACCTGCCTTTTGCTGCAAACTTCTATATAACCTGATTCCTTCACCCCTCTCCCACCACCCCCACACCAAGCTCCCTTCTGCCTCCTCAGAGCTGTTCTTTCAGGGTGACATGAGATGATATCTCCCAAACTTGAAGTCCTAAAAATTCCCACCAAATAAAATATAACTCTCAGTTTTTCATTTCAGTTCAGTTCAGTCGCTCAGTCGTGTCCGACTCCATGGACCTCATAGACTGCAGCATGCCAGGCCTCCCTGTCCATCACCAACTCCTGGAGCTTATTCAAACTCATGTCCATTGAGTCAGCGATGCCATCCAACCATCTCATCCTATGTCTCCCGCCTTCAATCTTTCCTAGCATCAGGGTATTTTCAACTGAGTCAGTTCTTCGCATCAGGTGGCCAAAGTATTCGAGTTTCAGCTTCAGCATTAGACCTTCCAATGAATATTCAGGACTGATTTCCTTTAGGATGGACTGGTTGGATCTCCTTGCTGTCTGAGGGACACTCAAGCATCTTCTCCAACATCACAATTCAAAAGCATCAATTCTTTGGTGCTCAGTTTTCTTTATTGTCCAACTCTCACATCCATACATGACTACTGGAAAAATCATAGCTTTGAGTAGATGGACTTTGTTGACAAAGTAATGTCTTTGCTTTTTAATATGCTGTCTAGGTTGGTCATAACTTTTCTTCCAAGGAGCAAGCGTCTTTTAATTTCATGGCTGCAGTCACCATCTGCAGTGATTTTGGAGCCCCCCAAAATAAAGTCTGTCACTGTTTCCATGTTTCCCCATCTATTTCCCATGAAGTGATGGGACCAGATGCCATGATCTTAGTTTTTTGAATGTTGAGTTTTAAGCCAACTTTTTCACTCTCCTCTTTCACTTTCATCAAGAGGCTCTTTAGTTCTTCTTTGCTTTCTGGCATAAGGGTGGTGTCATCTGTATATGTGAGGTTATTGATATTTCTCCTGGCAATCTTGATTCCAGCTTGTGCTTCATCCAGTCCAGCAGTTTTTAGGTTGTGCCTTTTTTTTAGTCAATAGTTTCTATATTATTATTTTTTAATTCTTTGCCATCATGGTTTCTTACAAGATATTGAATATAGTTCCCTTTAATATACTGTAAATTCTTATTTATATAATTTATTTATGATAGTGTGCATCTATTCATGACATGTTCCTGTTCAATTGCCAAGTTGTGCCTGACTCTTCGAGACTCCATGGACTGTAGCATGCCAGGCTTCCCTGTCCCTTGCCATCTCCCAGAGTGTGCCCAAGTTCATGTTCATTGCATCAGTGATGCTATCCAACCATCTCATATACTGTCACCCTCTTCTTCTGCCTTCAATCTTTCACAGCTAAGAATATTTTCCAATCAGTCAGCTATTCGCATCAGGTAGCCAAAATATTTCAGCTTCAGCATCAGTCCTTCCAATGGGAATATGTCACTGACATGCTGCCAGCTAAATTGGCATTTCTCCAAAGAAGACATACAGATGGCCATGATGCAAATGAAAAGATGCTCAATATCATTAAATATTAGAGAAATACAAATCAAAACTATAATGAGATATCACCTGACACTAGTCAGAATTGCCATCATCAAAATGTCTGTAAATCATAAATGCTGGAGGGGTGTGGAGAGAAAGGAACCCTCCTACACTATTGGTGCTAATGTAAATTGGTGCAGCCTACATGGAGAACAGTATGGAGTGAGAAATGGAGTATTTCTTGCCATATAGGTAAACAAGGATGTCACAATTATCAGTGACTTTAGCTCTCCAATATGGGCCCTAAGAGTAATGGGGAATGAGAAGAACACCTGCCATCTGGCAGCCATCAGATTGTAGCCACCCCCTACGGTGAGCTTCAAATAAATTTTTCACGGTGTGAAAAACAGGGTGCTGGCCCCAGATAGCTTAGATGCATATGAAAGAAATGATTTCATTGAGCCCAGACTCTTACATCTTCCCATTAATAGAAAAGCAAAAAATTCCTTACTTTGAGATATCTGGCTTCCTTTAACTAAGATTTTTTTTTTGATGTTCAGACTACCTGCCCTTTGTTGTATAACTTCTATATAACCTGGTTCCTCCCCTTGCCTCCTCAGAGCAGTTCTCTCAGGGTGACTTGAGATACTGTCTCCTGGGCTTGATGTCCTAAAAATTCCCACTGAATAAAACATAAACCTCAACTTTTAGGTTGTGACTATTTTCAAGTCAATAGGATATTCCTTAAAAAAAAAAAACTAAAAAATAGAGTCACCTGTGTGATTTTTGAAAACTACCCCCCTCACATTGTCATATACTGCTGTATATACACATTGTTACATACTGTGTCATTGAAGCATGACAACCTCCACTGAAAATAAAAAATTTGGTTCAAAAATACACATGGGGTGGAGTCTTATCCAAAGCCATAAAGCAGTTCAGAGAAAAAGACAGAACCCATTTTACATTCCCACCAAGATTCTTTATGCAATATCAACTATTCTATTAAAACACAAAATACCCTGAGAGGATAACATTCTCGCTCATACATCAGAGTTAGGATCAACTTGAATAAATTATTTTATATACAGAAAGAGGACAGTAAAATAACTTTCCCATAAGAAGATATGCTTAGGAAGAAAAATGGACTTAGGTATAAGGAATGGACACATGAAATGAGCAAAGAAAGCTAAGAAGACGAACTTTAAATATTTTTCCATCTAGCCTAGGATCTTCTCTACATTCAGGTGAAGATTTTGTTCTGTCACCTAACACTGTCTGGAGGTATCCCCTTCTTGGCTCTCACATGCCCTTGAAATAACCAAGGAAGAATAGGAAATATGTATAACTTTTCAAACTATCTATACAGTGGAATTATAGATATTCATTGGGATTTATAATACAAGGGCCTTGGGAC
The DNA here is from genome assembly GCA_024291935.2 of Okapia johnstoni. Taxonomy (NCBI): domain Eukaryota; kingdom Metazoa; phylum Chordata; class Mammalia; order Artiodactyla; family Giraffidae; genus Okapia; species Okapia johnstoni. Next base: position 57,492,598 of record CM044305.1, on the reverse strand, counting down.
TTTAAAAGAAGTGAGATTCATTTAGTGCTTGATTTTTTTTTTAAAGACTTAAGTTCTCGAAGTTAATCTCTGTTTTACCCTAAGGAGATGGTGACAGTTGTTATACTAAGTACTTTTGCTTTTAATGAGTAAAAGAGTTAAATGAATAAATAGTCTCATAAAAATGCATGGAAATTGTAGTGCTTATTTTACTGCTGCCCTGAGCTACAGAGCTTTTTGCACCTTTCTTTGTAAATGTCTTTATGGTTATGACTTCATTATATTGAAATGCATGGTTTCTTCTTCCCTATTTATGCACTGGACTTGGCAAGCCCCCTTTGGGCTGCATGTGAATGCAGCGAGGTGAGATGTTTGCCTTGCATATTGAGGGGAGCTATCAAAACCATAGATAATTGAACTAGAAATAATCTTGGAAATTGTTTAAGTTTTCCAAATTGCCCAAAGAGTGGCATCTCATGTAGTCAGTATTTAATATTCCAGAAAGGTAAAAAACTATATATCATTTTCAAAATTATTTAGCTAAGTGTATAATATTTATAGTGTTCAAAATAAATTTTTAAATTACTTATTGTATTTGAGGATGATAACATCTTTCTGTAGTGGTAACCTGAGATTTTGACCTTCTGATGTAGAAGTGGAGAGTGAGTGGTCATTTCAATGAGTGTTTCTTTCTCTAAAATAGTTTTAGTATTCTCTAATTTGGCATTTTCCATTGGTTTCCCTTTGTTCCTTTTGTATTTCCCATATGATCCAACTCCATTTTGTAGCTAGCACATTGTAGTGTATTTTGTAGATGCTCAAAAAATGTTTACTGGCTGAAAAGAGCAAGGAAACAAAGAAGGAAAGAAGGAAAAAGGAATAAAAGAAGGAAAGGTAGGACAAAAAAAGGAAGGGAGAGAGGAAAGGAGAGAAAAAAAAGAAGAAGAGGGAAAGAGAAAAAGGCTAAAATACTTTCCCTACAATAAAACTATTAATAAAAAAAATCAGTATTAGCTCTTTATATAAAATAGCTATATAGGAATTTGGGGAAGTTTTGTTATATTGAATGAAAATTTAAAAAGAAACAAAAAAATGAAGTTGCAATATGACTACTATCATTTTATTTTTGTGTCGTATGTTGATAAATAATAAGCTTCACTGACATTATTTTTTAGTGAATTTGTGTTTATTGAAAGGATATATAAAAATAACTTGGAAGCTTACTTACTTGCCCGGGCTTTCAAGACCTCCTCGAAAGGGTGCCCTGAGCCTATGTAAGCGGTGCAAGCCCTTTGTCTTAGGGTTTTATCAGTATTCTGCGTAAACCAGAGAATATCAGCCTCTTTCTTTCTTTTACTTTTTTATTGTCTACTCTGTATCACCAGGTTCCAGTCCATTAAAGGACCTCAAAAAGTGGCGCCCCAAAACAGGGATTTGGTACACGTGGCAGTTTGGGCAGAGTGACCCGGAAGCCTATAGAGGCTGGTAAGTACTAAAGACATGGGTATAATGGCTGGAAAGCCCCATCACTTTTCTACTTTACTTTATCACTTAAAGTTCAGGGACTTTCGGTTTTGCGCCAGCGAATAGAGGCTTGCCTTCAAACAGTGGTTGAATGTAACCCTTGGTTCCCTGATGAAGGCAGTTTTGATTTAGAAATTTGGCACCAGGCTAAAGAGAATGTTGAATGAGCCACCGGACAGGGAAAAAAATATTCCAATAGATTTCTGGCCCTTATGGCTTCTTATTAAAACTGTGATTCTGCCATTTCAAGGTAATTCTGGCCTTCTTGATATTCAGCAACAGGCAGAACACTTATTACATGAATATGAATTAAATGATGAAACCTTACAAAAGGCCCAATTAGAACAACATAAAATATTTCATAATTTTCCTACCAACCCTGCCCTGGTGGCCTTAAGTGATCCTCCTCTGCCAACAGGTGCAAATCCAAAAGTCTCTCCTTTGCTAGAACTTAATGACTCTGGCAATGACTCCCCTAAGACACCTTTTGACATTAAAATTGACAAACACCTTTCTGAATAACAATGATGAGTTTTTATTACATACTCTTAATTGTAGAAATTTGCTACCCACTCTCCTTGACAGAGTCTTTCTGAGTTGCTGGCTTTGCAATCGCAGGTCTCTGAAACCGATGGTTTTTCCCCCTTTCCACTTTTAAGAAATCCTGACACTCAAGGGTACATAATACCTCATTATGAGGCTATTAACTTTTATCACATGCAACAAATCACTATATATGGCCCACATTTGCCTTTTACTAAAGTACTTCTAAATTCCATATCATCTTCTATTGGAAATTTTATTCCCCATGATGGGCGAACTTTAATAAAGGCTCTCCTTAAACCAGGAGAATATCTTCAATGGAAAATGTGGTTTCACATATAGCCAGAGATCATGCTAACAGAAATGCTCAAGCTGGCGCTCCCCAAAATCAAATTGCTTTTGAGATGCTAACTGGTAGAGGACAATCTGATGCTATAGAAGCTCAAATACAGTGTCCTCCTTTGTTGCACGAACAGTTAAAAACAGTGGCACTTGAGGCTAGGGTTCGAATTACTCCTCAAGGGGAGCCTACACTAAAATATTGCAAGGGCCTGATGAAACGTATGCTGATTTTTCAGCTAGACTAGAAACTGCTATTTCCCATACTGTAATCAGTCGCTGTCCTTAAAAAAAGGAAATGAAGGATGTTTTACATGTGGATATAAAAACCATTTTAAAAGGGACTGCCCTAAGAGGGCTAATAAAAAACTTCCCTAAATCTGCCCTCACTGCCGTAGAGGAATGCATTGGGCCAAAGATTGTAAATCTAAATTTGACATCGAAGGGAAACCTATTCTGGGAAACTCCAAGCAGGGGACCCCCCAGGTCCCCTTCAACAAAAACCAGGGGCAAATTCCATCTTTTCCCTCAAACCCTCAACATCCGGCAGTGCTGCCGTCGATATACCAGCCCTAAATGACTTTCTCCTTTACCCTCAAGCAGTTCCCTCTAGAATACCTACTGGATTTTTTTGGACCCCTGCCCCAACAAACTTTCGGTCTTTTACTTGGCTGGTCTAGTTTCACTTCTAAAGGAATTACTGTTCACCCTAGAGTAATTGATTCAGATTATAGTGGAGAAATTCAAATTATGATGTCATCTCAGATTTTATGGCAATTCAAAAGGGGGACAAAATTGCTCAATTACTTCTTTTACCTTACGTTTCTATTAACTCCTCTAAAGATGTACGGATGGGCAGATTCAGCAGTACAGATCAAAAACAATCCTTGTGGACTTCATTAATATCTGAATTTGCCCAACAGAATATAAATATCAAAATTAATGGTAAAAAATATTCTGGTCTCCTCGACACTGGATCTGATATTACTATTATTTCCAAATATTTATGGCCCAAATCTTGGCCTATACAAAAAATTTCTTGCCAAATTGTAGGAATTTCTCAAACTAAAGTACAAGAGATGTATCAAAGTACTCAAATATATCCATGTGAGGGACCAGAAGGCCAACCTGCAACATTAAAACCTTATGTGATAGATGCACCCCTTAATTTAATAGGGAGAGACTTACTTATGCAATAGCAGACTCAAATTCACATTCCACATCTTTCCTAGTAGCCACTGCTCATTTAACAAACAATGCAATTATTAAAATAACTTGGAAGAAAGATGAGCCTATTTGGACAGAGCAGTGGCCCCTCACAAAAGAGAAATTACAGGCAGCTAAAGAACTTATAGATACACAACTAGAATTAAAACATATTGAGGAATCTTGTTCTCCTTGGAACTCTCCTATTTTTGTTATAAAAAAGTAATCTAACAAATGGCATCTCTTAACAGACCTTAGAAATGTTAATGCATCTATGAAACCTATGGGTGCATTACAACAAGGAATCCCATCACCTACCACCATTCCTCAAAATTGGCGCATTATTATTATTGATTTATAAGTTTGATTTTTTAATACACCTCTACACCCTTTAGACTGAGAGAGATTTCCTTTTCTCTCCCTTATCCTAATCATATCAGACCTCATAAATGGTACCAATGGACTGTACTGTCACAAGGGATGATGAATTATCCCACCATGTGTCAGTACTACGTAGTTAAAGCCCTTGAGCTTGTGAGAAAACAATTTCCTAACTTTCTTGTTATTCACTATATGGATTATATATTGTTTTCAGCTCCATCTATCTTAGAAACACAACACATGTTTGACATAGCTCAATTATGCTTTAAAAACTCTGGATTAATCATAGCCCCTGAAAAATTTCAAACCTCTACACCTTACCATTACTTGGGGTTTGTTGTTAATCGACAACATATTACTCCCCAACTAACTCAAATCTTTAAATTATCAACCTTAAATGATTTTCAAAAGATCTTAGGTGATATAAAACTGGATTAGACCTTCTTTAGGCATTGCTAATTATCAACTGAATAACCTATTTAATACTTTAAAAGGAGATCCTGATTTAAATAGCCCTCATTCACTTTCTCAAGAGGCACGAGAAGAACTCTATTTAGTGCAAGATAAATTGAAAAAACAGTTTCTTACTTTCATCAGACTAGATTTACCTCTAGAATTATTTATACTCCCTTCTCTCCATTCTCCCACAGGACTTCTTGCCCAACAAGAACACCTGATAGAATGGATCTGTACTCGTTTTAGGGGAATAAAGTCACTTACACCCTACCTTGATTTAATTGCTCTAATCATTATCAATGGTAGAAATAGGACTAAAATTCTAATTGGCTCTGATCATCATAAAATTGTAATACCAATCAATAAATCTCAATTTGAGAACGCGTTACAAACTTCTACTGATTTCCGAATAGTTTTTCTGGAATATTTTGGAGGAATTTCATTTCATGATCCTCTGGTAAGCTGTGGAATTTCTTCAAAAATACTGAATTTATTATTTCCCACGTTATCAGCTCAAAGCCTATACCACAAGCTGAGGTCTTTTATATAGATGGGACTAAAAACGCCAAAGCTTCATTCTGGTCTCTTAAGGAATATAAAGTCTTTTATACTAAATTTCATTCTGCTCAACAAAATGAATTGCATGCTCTTATTCAAGTTATTTGTCTACATCCTTATGCCCTTAATATAGTCTCTGATTCCTTATATTCAGTTTTTGTATTAAAAAATATAGAAACCTCCACCATAAACTCCAGTCAACCTATTATTCAACAACTTTTTTTCGAACTGCAATCCATTATTAGAAACCATACTTCTCCCATTTATATTACACATATTCGAGCACAAGCCTGTCTTCTCGGTCCTATGACTCATGGTAATGAACAAGCTGATAAACTTATTTATTTTGCTACTCCAGTGGAACAGCATACTCTGTTGCACAATAATTCTGGCTCCCTACAGCAGCTATGGAAAATCCCATACCACCAGGCTAAAGAAATTATTAATAATTGTTCCACTTGTAGACCCTTACATCTTCAACCCATCGCACAAGGTATTAATCCTCAAGGTTTGCAACCTAATGAACTATGGCAAATGGATGTGACTCATTGCCCTGAACTTTCTTCCTCTTCTTTCTTACATGTCTGTATTGATACAAATTCTTCTTTTATTTGGGCCACATCTCTTCGCAGTGAAGCTGCACAACACGTTATAACTCACTTACTAGCTTGTTTTGCTCTAATGGGAACTCCTACTTCTATTAAGACAGACAATGGCCCTGCCTATATTCCTAGGCACTTTAAACACTTTTTACGATCATTTTCTTTTAAACATATTACAGGTATTCCTTATAATCCACAGGCACAAGGCATAGTCGACTGAAAACATCACAGACCAAAATTGCAAATAAAAAATTAAAAAAGAGGGAATACACAGGAATACTACTGTCTTCCTTATCTAAAGCAGAGTTTACTAGTTTCCAACATAAGATATTTTCTAAACCTATAACTATTGTTAATACAGCTTTATTTGTTTTAATTTTTTTAAACTTACCACAGGGAAATATCTTAACAAGAGCAGAAAAACATTTTGAGGAATTGAAGGACACTTCTTTTCCTCTGCCCATTTGGTACCAAGACAGGTTAACGAAACAATGGGAATCTGGGAAACTAATCATACAGGGAAAGGGGTATGCTCGTGTTTCCCCAGATGGATCCAACGAACTCACATGGCTTCCTCTTTGGAAGATTCGACCCCAAGGGGGCCCCCAGCCTTCAAAATAGAGATGAAACAACAAAAACCCCAGGAAGGAGAAATTCCAATATGGGTCATGACAACTCTAAAGATCTCCAGAAAGCACTGTCCTTGGCGGCATCAACCTTATGATTTCCCCACTTGGGGACAAATAAAAACCCTTACTAATCGAGCTGAAAATTTGGTCTTTCAACAGGGAATGCCACGGAATCCTGAATACATTTTCCTGGCAATGCTCAGTCTGCTTGCCTATGCCTCCATCCCCTCCCCCCCCACCTGAGCCGAACTAATTAATCATACCCAACCCCCCTTTACTACAGGTGGTAGAATGGACGGAGAGAGGACCAATTGTTTCTACTAATGACTCTATACATATGCCTTCTCCCTGGAGTATTAAAGGGCCCTCACACCTGAAGAAGGGAAACTAATTAATATTTCTCTAGGTTATGAAGTCCTTTCTTTGTGCATGTGTCCAGCAAAATTATGCATAAACATTAGCCAACAAATTTGGGCCTTCGCCCTGCCTCCCAAAAAGGACTTTTGGACGTTGCTTGGATTGTTTACAGCCCTTTCTTTGTCTGTGAACCATGTTTATACTATAGAGACTTTAGGGAAAGAATTAGGGAAAGAACAGAGAACATTATGCAAAGGGTTTCCTGTTCACTGGGACAAATGTCAAGCCAAATCAGGAAAATCAATATCTGTGGCTAATCATACTATTGTCGATTGGGGACCCCATGGTATGTGGTTATCTAGCTGCTCAGATGATATTAACAGCACTGTGTATGACTATGATACTCAAGTCACATGGAACGTTACCAACAATATGATGGAGCATTATGATGACAAAGGACTTCTTGAGTGGCTTGACAGAGAAATCTCCCCACTTCACCCTCGAATCGTCCTCCATAAACAGATTGGGCCTGAACAATGGGACATCTGGAAACTTGCTGTGAGCACCGAAGAACTCAAGACTTGGAACTATTTCTTTTGCTATAATCAATCCTATTTTATACAGGCCTGTGTCCCACTTCCTTTTGTTATATCCATAGGAAACTTACAATTTAATAAGACTTTACGTTCTGTAACTTGTACTAATTGCAAACTATATACTTGTCTTACTCAATTTTGTGTTACTCCTGTTCAATTTAATCATAGTGCCTACAACTGAGAACAAATCAAATTCATGTATAAAACATACATGATAATGCCTCTCTGAATGTACAATTACTGCAAAAAGAAATCTTAGATACCCTTTCTAAATGTCTGCCTTCTTACACTAATTTAGAAACTTTAGCTGTACAACTAGCTGATCAATTATCTGGGCTAGACCCACGAGGTTGGTTTCAAAATATTATTCACAGCATCGGGTCTGGAACTGTAACTTGATGGCTGTATTGGTGATTATATTTGTTGTTCACCATTGTCTTTCTATAAGAATGGTTAATACTAAACAAACTCAAATGGTCAGGACCTTTTTTACAAATAATAAAATAGGGAGAATTGTTAAGGAGCATTTAACAGGAGGCTTCCTGTGTGCTGTTTTTTGATATGTCATGATTCCTTTGTTCCTTATTAATCCTTAAATATTCTAGGATTGAGAGGAGCTGGCAAGCCGCTCCTGGGGACTGAGGAATGCATGCATTTCCTTTGTTAGCTTTTCCATAAGGTGAAAATTAACTATTTACGGCCCTCTTCCTTTCTGATATGGAAAGTGATTATTTACAACCCTCTCTGTTTGACATGAATTCTGGCCTTATGTTTCCTTGATAATTTTGTAAGATTTTTGATCCTTATCTTTGCTGAGAAAGCTACCTTGTAAGACAGTATATATACCCCGCACTATGTTGAATAAAACATCCTTGTTCCATCAGAGCTTGGGTCTCCGTGTCTTTCTTCATCTCTCTCTCTCTCTCCCCTTCAGGCTAGTTCTCTGGAGCACAGAGGCTCTCCAAAGCTTACTTGCTTACCCGGTCTTTCAAGACCTCCTCGAGAGGGCATCCTGAGCCTACGTAAGTGGTGTAAACCCTTTGTCTTAGGGTTTTATCATTTTTTTGCGTAAACCAGAGAATATCAGCCTCTTTCTTTCTTTTACTTTCTTATCGTCGACTCCGTACCACCAGGTTCTGGTCCATTAAAGGATCTCAACATTCTAGGCCTGAGGACTCCTTCAGTATACACATAACTGAATCACTTTGCTGTAAACCTGAAACTAACACAGCACTGTTAATCACTGAAAATTTGACTTAAAACTCAATGTATGGCAAAATGTATATGCTCCAATATAAAATAAACATTTTGAGAAGTATTATAAAATTATGCATATATATTAAAAATCAATAGTTTTTCATTATTATATTATTTCAATTTTTCAAATTATTATTATATTTTTAAATAATTGTATTGAAATATAGCTGATTTACAATGCTGTGCTAATTTCAGGTGTACAACAAAGTGACTCAGTTATATAAACTGTTCTCCATAGTGTCTGTACCAATTTGCATTGTCATCAACAGTGGAGGAGGGTTCCTTTTACTCCACACCGTCTCCAGAATTTATTATTTATAAACTTTTTGATGTTGCTCATACTGACTGCTGTGAGGGGTCATCACATTGTGCAGTATGATAATGGCACAAAAACATAAAAAAAGATCAATGGAATATGAGAGAAAGCCCGGGAATTAACCCCTATGCATATGGTGAATTAATCTATGGCAAAGGAGGTAAGAATATACAATGGAGAAAAGCCAGTCTCTTCAATAAGTGATGCATGGAAAACTGACAGCTTCATGTAAAAGAATGAAATTAGAACATTTTCTCATGCCATTTATTATACAAAAATAAACTCATAATGGATTAAAAATATAAATGTAAGACTGGATACTATAAAATTTCTAGAGGAGAACATAGAGTAGTCTTTGACATAAATTGTAGCAATTATCTTCTTGGATCTGTCTCCTAGAGTAATGGAAAAATAACAAAAATAAACAAATGGGACCTAATTAAATTTAAAGGCTTTTGCACAGCAAGGGGAGTCATAAATAAACAAAAATACAACCTACAAAATGGGAGAAAATATTTGCAAACAATGCTACTGACATGGGATTAATGTCCAAAATCTACAAATAGCAAATGCAGTTCAATATCAAAAAGACAAACAGTCCAATCAAAAAATTAACAGAAGATTAAAAAAAAAACAACACTTCTCCAAAGAAGACATACAGATGGCCAAAAGACACTTGAAAAGATACTCAGTAACACTAATTATTAGAGAAATGCAAGTCAAAATTGTAAGTGGGCCTTAGGAAGCATCACTACGAACAAAGTTAGTGCAGGTGATGGAATTCCAGTTGAGCTATTTCAAATCCTAAAAGATGATGCTGTGAAAGTGCTGCACTCAATATGTCAGCAAATTTGGAAAACTCAGCAGTAGCCACATGACTGGAAAAGTGCAGTTTTCATTCCAATCCTAAAGAAAGGCAATGCCAAAGAATGCTCAAACTACTGCAGAATTGCACTCATCTCAAACACTCAAAACTCTCCAAGCCAGGCTTCAACAATATGTGAACTGTGAACATCCAGATATTCAAGCTGGATTTAGAAAAGACAGAAGGACCAGAAATCAAATTGCCAACATCCATTGGATCATCAAAAAAAAAAACAAAACAAGAAAGTTCCAGAAAAAAAACATCTACTTCTGCTTTATTGACTATGCCAAAACCTTTGCCTGTGTGGATCACAATAAACAGTGAAAAATTCTTAAAGAGATGGGAATGCCAGACAACCTGACCTGCCTCTTGAGAAATCTGTACGCAGGTCTGGAAGCAACAGTTAGACCTGGGCATGGAACAATTGACTGGTTCCAAATCGGGAAAGGAGTATGTCAAGGCTGTATATTGTCACCCTGCTTATTTAACGTATATACATAGTGCATCATGTGAAATGCCAGGCTGGATGAAGCACAAGCTGGAATAAAGATTGTCAGGAGAAATATTGATAACCTCAGATACGCAGATGACACCACCCTTATAGCAGAAAGCAAAGAAGAACTAAAGAGCTTCTTGATGAAAGTGAAAGAGGTGAGTGAAAATCTGGCTTAAAACTCAATGTATGGCAAAACAAAACAAAACAAAACAAAAAAACACTGCAATATTGTAAAGTAATTAGCCTCGAATTAAAATTAATTAATTAAAAAAAAAAGAAAACTAAGAACATGACATCTAGTCCCATCACTTCATGGCAAATAGATGGGGAAACAATGGAAATAGTGAGAGACTTTATTTTTATTTTTTGCCAGGTTGGGGGGGCTCCAAAATCACTGAAGATGATGACTGTAGCCATGAAATTAAAAGACGCTTGCTCCTTGGAAGAAAAGCTATGACCAACATAGACAGAATATTAAGTCTGCTAACAAAGGTCCCTCTAGTCAAAGCTATGATTTTTCCAGTAGTCATGTATGGATGTGAGAGTTGGACTATAAAGAAAGCTGGGTGCCAAAGAATTGATGCTTTTGAACTGTGGTGTTGGAGAAGACTCTTGAGAGTCCCTTGGACTGCAAGGAGATCAAACCCATAAATCCTAAAGGTAATCAATCCTGAATATTCGTGGAAGGACTGATACTGAAGTTGAATCTCCAATACTTTGACCGCTTGATGTGAAGAACTGATTCATTGGAAAATACCCTGGTGCTGGGAAAGATTGAAGGCAGGAGGAGAATGGGACGACAGAGGATGAGATGGCTGGATGGCTTCACCTACTCAATGGACATGAGTTTGAGTAAACTCTAGGACCTGGTGATGGACAGTGAGGCCTGACGTGCTGCAGTCCATGGGGTTGCAAATAGTCACACACAACTGAGGGCCTGAACTACACGGAGGAGTCCAATAAAGCACACTGCTGCAATTTATGTCAAAGAATGCTCTGCCTGTATTTTCCTTCAGTAGTTTTATAGCATCTGGTGCTTTGTATAAATCTTAAATCTATTTTAATTGATTTTGTATATGGTGTCAGAAAATGCTCTATTATTTTACATGTAACTGTTCAGTTTCCACAGCAAAACTTATTGAATAGATTGCCTTTTCTACACTGTATACTCTTGTCTCCTTTGGCATAGATTAATTGACCATAAGTGTATGGCTTTATTTCTGGGCTCTCTATTCACATCCCATTTTTGTGTGTGTCTGTTTTTGTGTCATTACTATACCGTGTTGATTACTCTAGCTTTTTATTATAGTCTCAAGTCAGAGTATATAATTCCTCTAGATCTGTTTTTCTTATCAAGATTGCTTTGGCTTTTTGGCATATTTCGCCTTTCTATTCAAATTTTAAAATTATTTCTTCTAGTTCTGTGAGAAATAATAAACGAATTTGTCAGAATTCCTCTTTGTTTAAAAAATATATATTTATTTATTTTAATTGGAGAATAATGACTTGACAAAGTCAACAAAGCCCACAAAGGTCAGTTTAGTCAAAGCTTTGATTTTTTCAGTGGTAATATATGGATGTGAGAGTTGGACAAAAATAAAGCTAAGCACTTTCTCCAGGAAAGCTCTGGGAGTTGGTGATGGACAGGGAAGCCTGGATTACTGCAGTCCATGGAGTCGCAAAGAGTCAGACATGACTGAGTGACTGAACTGAACTGAATGACTTTACAATATTGTGATGGTTTTTGCCATAATTCAACATGAATCAGCCACAGGTATACATGTGTTCCCTCATCTTGAATCCCCCTGCTACATCCCTCACCACACTATCCCTCTGGGTTGTCCCAGTAATTTCTCTTTATGATAGTTTATTGTTAGATTTTGGAAGTGCAACGGACTTGTGTACATTAATTTTTTATCCTGCTACTTTATCAAAGTCATTGATGAGCTCTAGCAGTTTTCTGGTAGAATCTTTAAAGTTTTATATATACATATATATAATATCATGTCTTTGCAAACCATGACAATTTTGTTTTTTTTAACTTGGATTCCTTTTATTTATTTTTCTTCTCTGATTACTGTGGCTTGGACTTCTAAAACTCTGTTGAGTAAATGTAACTAGAGTGTGCATCCTTGTCTTATTCTTGATCATAGAGATAATGCTTTCACCTTTTCACCACTGAGTACGTGAGCTGTTGTTTTCTTACATATGTCCTTTTATTACGTTGAGGTAAGGGATGTTTTGAGGAAATATAATTTTGGTCTGTCCCACTTTGGTGGTTGCTAGGTAGCTGGTTTACCAGTTTCTAGTTTAGCTAACTAATTACTATGTTTAGGAGACTGTTGATTTTTAAGCCTGCCTTGAAAGTAGAGAGCCAGGAAACTGCTGGTTTTCCTGATATTTGGTGTTTTCTCTTGAATAAATGCTCCTTGTATTTTTCTAAGAATTTGCTTAATATCCCAAGTTATTAAACATTTCACTTGACTTTTTTTTAGCGTTATCATTGTTTTATTGAAGTAGTAGATTTCAGATATTTGTATTGCCATTGAGAACGTTTCACTTATACTATGTAGATTTTCATCACTGATTGAATGTACATTTAAAGAAGATACTGAAGAAGAATTTCAATTAAGGATGTGCAACATCAGTAAAATAAAACCCAATAACTACATATTTTTAGGACTGCAGCTCAAAGCTACCATGATAGAAGAGGGACAGTATTACTCATGGCAAATGTTCAGGGGAAACACTTTTTGAATAGATGTGGAGGAGTATCAGTAACAGGAACAAAAGTTGAGAGAAGCAGATGAGAAAATGCAAGAGTTGAGAAGGCAGAACCAGATGATATCAATAAAAAAATAAAACATAGAAACTTGATCAAAGGAAGGAAATGTTGAAAAAAGTGGGAGGTAAAACTGAGCTGGTCTTTTAAATCAGCAATCAGCAGAAAGGCTGCTTATGAGATACAGTTTGAGGTGTGTTGGGCATGAGGCACTTCTCCCCTATCCAAAAGGGATTGTTTGGTTTCAAATAATGACATGGTCACATTTAGAAAACTTGTCCATATATGGCTTTCCAGATTATCTAGATTCCTTTAATAAGAGATAAAAAGCCCAGGATCAGGATCAAGGTGATAGATCTTGAACTCACTTCTACACATGGTCACAACAAAATAATAACTAGTTAGAAAGCAACTATCAGTGAGAATGACTTGAAGACTAGCTGAAAAGATTTTCTACAATAAAGATGTAAAGAAAGAGCCACAAACAAATGGGTAAGAGAGGTGGAAATATGGTCTAGTCAGGACTTACATCCCTTGATGAGTTACACACAAACTGGAGGGCTTTCAAACCTGCAAGACTCTTCCTGAAGATTTAGTTGTCCATGCACCACAAGGGGATCCCCATCCTAGAGATCCTGAAACATGAAGACAAGCGCTCAGGACATTTGGCTTCAAAAACCAGTGGGATTTATATTTGGGAGATATAGAAAACTATAGAAAATAGAGATTCCACTCTTGAAGGGTACACACAAAATTTCACATGCTTTAAGTTCCAGTGCATAGGCAGTAGTCTGTGTCTGGGTCAGACCCACTTACTGAACTTAGTCTCTCAGAGAGACAAGAGACAGCTAGCTGGAGCACCTGCACTAGCAAGTGCCATTTTAGAACACTTCTTCTATTAGCATTTAGTGCCTGCTGCATCTACCATTGGGCTCACAGAAGTAATATGTTGACAGACTGAATGAATAGGATGAATAGAGGGGTAGGAAGAGTGCCCAGGCCACCAGTGGCCCCACAGCTGTCAAATGCTGCCAAGTTGCATGGTCAGTAGAGTGGGGAGCCTACCCCATAAACTTGCAGGCCTGTAGCATTTGCAGGCCTCGTAACACAACAGGTATCACAATCAGCATTCCTGGGGTTCCACATCACCCACCAGTATGCCTGCAGCAACCACTCAAGGAAAACTTCAGAAACTACCAGGTCTGGGGCCAAAAGACACCTACCAGCTCTCCTAAAGTAGTTAGCTCCACCACAACAGAAGGGTGCATGCAGCCCACATAGGGTAAAATCCTGAGCATATAATTCTGGTGGACAAAAGACAGCATGTTGCTGGGTGTCATAGGACATCTCCTACATAAGGCAACTTCACAAAGATTGAGAGAGTTAATGGACCTATCTAATCATAGAAATAAATATAAAGAATTAGATTAAATGATAAGACAAAGAAAAACATTTCAAATGAATGAACAGATCAAACCCTCAGTAAAAGAACTCAAACAAATGGATTTAAGCAATCAGTCCAATAAGAGGTCAAGGTAATGATTATACAGAGGTTCACTGAACTCTGGAGAAGAATTGATAAACACAGTGAGAATTTTAACAAAGAATTAAAAACTATTTTAAAATTAATAAAAAAAAAAAGAAGTTAGGAATACAAAAGCTAAAATTAAAAATACTCTTGAAAGATTCAACAGTAAATTAGATAACACAGAAGAATATATCAGTAATCTGGAAGACAGAATATTAGAGACAATTCCAATAGAATAGAAAATAGGAAAATAATTAAAAAAAATAAGGATAGTTTCACACCCCTGGGACAACATCAAGTATACTAATTTGAAGTATAGCAGTCCAAGAAGGAGAAGAGAAAGAAAGAGACAGAAAATCTATATGAAGAATATTGGATGAAAAACTTCCTAGCCTGTGGAAGGAAACAAATATGCAGATGCAAGAAACTCAGAGAGTCCCAAACAGGATGAACCCAAAGTGACTCACTTCAAGAAATATAATTAAAATTACAAAAATTAAAGACAAAGACTTTGATGGTGTGCAGTGGGGTGGGAGAGATGGCAGGGACACAATGACTTTCTGGAATTTCTGGGGGTAGCAGTGTCATCACGTGGTACTGTCACTCTAAGGAAGTGACACTGAAGTTGAAAACTTCTCAACACCTCCTATCTGTCTGTGGCAGAGAGAGCTGTTCAAAGTGGTCTGGTGCCCAGGGCCCTCAAGTGTGGACCACAGATGGGCATCCTGGTGTCTGTGACAGATTGCATGTGGTTTCCTAACCCTGCAGTAAGAGTGTGTGGAAGTTTCTGAGACAGTTTCAAACGGCAGCAACCACTAGAACAGGATGTATGGAAAAAATCAGGGGTGGGGGAAAAAAAAACAGGTGTCCTGCATTGCAGGTAGATTCTTTACCATCTGAGCCACAAGGGGAGCTAAAGATAAAAAGAGGATCTTAAAAGCAACAAGAGAAAAGCAAATATTTATGTACAACATTCATAAAATTATCAACTGACTTTTCAGCAAAAACGTTGCAGACCAGAAGGGAGTGGCAGGAAATATGCAAAGTCATGAAAAGCTGAAAATCTACAACCAAGAATACTCTACCCAGCAATATCATCACTCACAATTAAAGGAGAAAAGAGAGTTTTACAGAAAAGTTAAGCTGAAAGAGCTCATAAGTACTAAACAGGACTTATAGTAAGTGTTAAAGAAACTTTTCAACATGATAAAGGAAAGGTCATACAGTAAATAAGAATATTATGAGAGAAAAATCTCATTGGTAAAGGCAAGCATAGAGTACAGTTAGTAGATGAAACCACTTAAAAAGCTTGTTGCTATTGTTCAGTCCCTAAGTCATGTCCAACCTTTGAGACCCCATGGACTGCAGCATGGCAGGTTTCCCTGTCCTTCATTATGCCTGGTGTGAGCTCAAATTCATGACAAGTGAATCGGTGATGCTATCTAACAACCTCATCCTCCACCACCCCCTTCTACTTTTGCCTTCAATCTTTTCCACAAGCAGGGTCTTCCAGTGGGTCAGCTCTTTGCAACAGGTGGATACATATAGGAGCTTCAGCTTCAGCACCATTCCTTCCAATGGATACTCAGGGTTGGTTTCCTTCAGGTTTGACTGATATGATCTCCTTGCAGTCTAAGGGACTCTCAAGAGCCTTATCTAGCACCACAGTTCAAAAGCATCAATTCTTCAGCACTCGGCTTTCTTTACAGTTCAACTCTCAGCTTTGAGTATACAGACCTTTTTGTTGGCAAAGTGATGTCTGCTTTTTAATCTGCTCTCTAGGTGTGTCATACCTTTCCTTCCCAGGAGCAAACCTCTTTTGATTTCATGGTTGCAGTCACTATTTGCAGTGATTTTATAGATCAAGAAAGTAAAACTTGTTACTGCTTCCACTTTTCCCCCTTTTATTTGCCATGAAGTGATGGGAGCAGATGCCATGATCTTGTGTTTTGAATGTTGAGTTTTAAGCCAGCTTTTACATTCTCCTCTTTGACTCTCATCTAGAGGCTCTTTAGTTCCTCTTCACTTTCTGCCATTATAGTGGTATCATCTGCGTATCAGAAGTTGCTGATATTTCTCCCGGCAATCTTGATTCCACCTTGTGATTCATCCAGCCATGCATTTTCCATGATGTACTCTGCATAGAAGTTAAACGAACAGAGTGACAATACACAGCCTTATACTACTTTTCCACTTTTGAACCAGTCAGTTGTTTCATGTAAATTTCTAACTGTTGTTTCTTGACCTGCATACAGGATTCTCAGGAGATTGGTAAGGTGGTCTGGTGTTCTCATTTCATTAAGAATTTTCCAGTTTTTTGTGATCCACTCTGTCAAAGGCTATCACATAGTCAATGAAGCGGAAGTAGATGTTCTAGAATTCCCTTGCTTTCTCTATGATCCAACAAATGCTGGAAATTTGATCTCTGGTTTATCTGCCTTTTCTAAACTCTCCTTGTACATCTGGAAGTCCTTGGTTCATGTACTCCTGAAGACTAGCTTGAAGGAATATTAGAATAATCTTGCTAGAATATAAAATAAGCACAATTGCCTGGTAGTTTGACCATTATTTAGCACTACCTTCTTTGGAATTGGGATGAAAATGGACATTTTCCAGTCCTATAGCCACTGGTTAGTTTTCTAAATTTGTTGACATATTGAATGCAACACTTTAACAGCATCATCTTTTAGAATTTGAAATAGCTCACCTAGAATTCCTTCAGCTCCACTAAGTTTGTTTCTAGTAATGCTTCCTAACGCCCACTTGACTTCACACTCCAAGATATCTGGCTCTAGGTGAGTGATCACACCGTCATGGTTTTCCAGAATTGTCAAGGACATTAAGGCCATTTTTTGTTTGTTTGTTAGTTTAGTTCTTCTGTGTATTCTTGCCACCTCTTCCTAATGTCTTCTGCCTCTGTTAGGTTCTTACTGTTTCATTCCTTTATTTTGTCCATCATTGCATGAAATTTTCCCTTGATATCTCCAATTTTATTGAAGTGATCTCTAGTCTTTCCCATTTTATCATTTTTCCCTACTTCTTTGCATTGTTCATTTAAGAAGGCCTTCTTATCTCTCCTTGCTATTCTCTGGACTTTTCATTCAGTTTGGTATACATTTCCCTTTCTCCCTTCCTTTCATTTCTGTTCTTTCCTCAGCTATTTCTAAAGCTTCCTAAGACAACCACTTTGTCTTCTTGTGTTTCTTTTTCTTTGGGATGATTTTGGGCACTGTCTCCTATACAGTGCCACAAACCTCTGTTAATATTTCTTCAAGCACTCTACCAAATCTAGCCCCTTGAATTTATTCATCACCTCCACTGTATAATCATACAGAGTTTGATTTAGGTCATACCTGAATGGCCTAGTGATTTTCCCTACTTTCTTCAATTTAAGCCTGAATTTTGCAATAATAAGCTCATGATCTGAGCCACAGTCAGCTCCAGGTCTTGTTTTTGTTGGTTACATAGAACTTCTCCACCTCAGCTACAAAGAATATAATCAGTGTTTTCATTTTTGCTATACATCAATACGAATTAGCCATAAGTGTACATGTGTCCTCTCCCTCTTGAACCTCCTTCACACCTCCCACCCTTTCCCACCCCTCTAGGGTGTTACAGAGCCCTGCGTTGAGTTCCCTAAGTCATACACCAGTTACCCTTCAATCAAAAATATATAAATTTTAAAAAGAATATAGTCAATGTGATTTTGGTATTGACCATTTGTTGATTTCCATGTGTAGAGTCATCTCTTATTTTGTTGGAAAAGGGTGTTTACTATGACCAGTGAGTTCACTTCACAAAACTGTTAGTCTTTGCCTTGCATCATTTTGTAGAAGGCCAAACTTGCCTGTTACTCCAGATATTCCTTGACTTTCCTACTTTTGCATTTCAGTCCCCTATGATGAAAAATACATCTTTTTTGGTGTTATTTCTAGAAGGTCTTGTATGTTTTCTTAGAACTGGTCAACCTCAGCTTTTTCAACAATAGTGTTTGGGACATAGACTTGGATTACTGTGAGGTTGAGTGATTTGCCTTGGAAATGAACTAAAATCATTCTGTAGTTTTTAAGATTGCACCGAAGTACTGTATTTTGGTCTGTTTTGTTGACTGTGAGGACTATACCTTTTCTTCTAAGGAACTGTCATATATACATTACGTCAAGTGTGTATATTCAGTTACTGAGTCATGCCCAAATCTTTGTGACCCCATGAACTCGGACCAGTAAAGACTTAACAGAGGCAGAAGAGATTAAGAAACAGTGGCAACAATATGCAAAAGAAATGTAAGGAAAGATTTTGATGTCTCAGATAACCAAGATGTTATCTAGGTCACTCACCTAGAACCAGATATCCTGTAAGGTGAAGTCAAGTGGACCTTAGGAAGAATTATCATCAATAAAGCTAGTGGAACTGATGGGATTCAAGGTGAACTCTTTCAAATCCAAAAATATGATGCCATTAAAGTGCTGCAGTCAATATATCAGCAAGTTTGCAAAACTCAGCAGTGGCCACAAGACTGAAAATTGTCAGTTTTCATCCTAATTCCAAAGAAAGGCAGTGCTAAAGAATGTTCAAACTACCAGACAATTGTTCTCACTTCCTAAGGTTATGTTCAAAATCCTTCAAGCTAAGCTTCAACAGTACATGAACCAAAAAATTTCAAATATCCAAGCTGCATTTAGAAAAGGCAGAGGAACCAAAGATCAAATTGCCAACATCCGTTGGATCACAGAAAAAAGCAAGGGAATTCCAGAAAAAACATCTAGTTCTGCTTCATCGACTATGTGAAATCCTTTGACTCTGTGTATCACAACAAATTGTGGAAAATTCTTAAAGACATGGGACTACCAAACCCTATTACCTGTCTCCTGAGAAACCTGTATGCAGGTTAAGAAGCAACTGTTAGAACCTTACATGGAACGACTGACTGATTCAAAATAGTGAAAGTATTATAACAAGGTTGTATATTTCACCCTGTTTATTTAACTTCTAGGCAGAATACGTCATGTGAAATGCTGGCTACATGAGTTACAAGCTAGAATCAAGATTTCTTGGAGAAATATCAACTACCTCAAATATGCAGATGATACCAATCTACTGGCAGAAAGCAAAGAGAAATGAAGGAGCCTCTTGATGAGGGTGAAAGAAGAAAGTTAAATAGCTGGCTTAAAACTCAGCATTCAAAAAACTAACGTCATGGCATCCATTCCCATTACTTTATGGCAAAAAGAAGGGGAAAAAGTGGAAGCAGTGACAGATTTTACTTTCTTGAGCTCCAAAATCACTGTGAACGGTGACTGTAGCCATGAAATTAAAAGAGGCTTGCTTCTTGGAAGGAAGGTTATGACAAACCTAGACAGCATATTAAAAAGCAGACATCACTTTGCCAACAATGTTTCGTGTAGTCAAAGCTATGGTTTTTCCAGTAGTCACATATGGATGTGAGAGTGGGACCATTAAGAAGGCTGAACAATGAAGAACTGTGGTGCTAGAGAAGACTTTTGAGAATCCCTTGGACAACAAGGAGAACAAACCAATCAACCCTAAAGGAAATAAACCTTGAATATTCATTGGAAAGATTGATGCTGAAGCTGAAGCTCCAATACTCTGTCTACCATTGCTGAAGGGCTGACTCATTGGAAAATACTGTGACCCTGGGAAAGATTGAAGGCAAAAGGAGAAGGGGAAGACAGAGGATGAGATGGTTGTATGTCATCACTGCTGCAATGGGCATGCACTCTTGGTTGAACTCTGAGAGATGATTTGGGACAAGAAGGCTTTGTGTTCTGCAGTCCCTGGGGTTAGAGTCAGACACAACCTAGCGACTGAACAACAACAACATGGACTGGGGTCTGCCATGCTCTTCTGTCCATGAAATTTTCCTAGCAAGAATGCTGGAGTGGGTTGTCATTTCCTACTTCAGGGAAGTTTCCTGACCCAGGAATGGAATCTGAATCTCTTGAGAGTTCTTTAGAACTGTGCCACCTGGGATGCCCATATGATGTTTTACATAGGCATTATAACAGCCACGAACACAAAACATATAGTACATATGTTAATAAAGAAGGGAAAAAAATAAAACATAGCACTAAATTTAACCATCAAATCATGGGAAGAGAGCAAAAGATAAAGAGTGAATTAACAAATAACTACAAAAAAAAGTATATAGAAAATGCTTAACATAATGGCAATTAGTACTTATCTATCAAAAATTTATTAAATTTAAATAGACCAAATCTTCCAAAGACTGTAGAGTGGCTTAATAGAAAATATGTATATAGGCTCTTTAGTAGAAACTCACATCAGAGCTAAAGACACAGATATAGAGTGAAATTTAGGTGACAAAGAAAAGATGCTCTATTCAAATAAGGAATAAAAACTGATTAGCAATACTTGTGCCAAACAAAATAAACTTCATTTTTTGTATTTTTTTATTTTTTCTCTTAATATATAGATTTTATTGAAATATAGTTGACTTTCAGTGTTTCATGTGAACAGCAGAGTGATTTAGTTATACATATACAGATACATTATTTTCCAGATTATTATCCATGATAGGTTATTACAAGATATTGACTATAGTTCTCTGTGCTGTGCAGGAAATCTTTGTTGCTTGTTGCATATCTATTTTTATTTATTAGAAGTCTAACATTCTATTTATATTAAGTCAAAGAAGTGGAGTCAAATGTCATAAATGTTTTAGGCAAAAATTCATAAATTTTCTAAAATACATATATTATACATATTATTTATATATATGCATACAAAAGCCATTCTACTAAACTCGATAAAAGCTTAAGAAAGAACATCTAAAAAAAGAAAATATGGAGAAATTGGAAAACATAAACTAAATGAAATGGGAAAACTGAATATGAAGTAGAAAAAGTGAAACAAACTAAATAAAAGTAAAAGATCATATAATCTTCTTGTTTTTAAACATGACTGTTCATTAGAAACATATCTGAAGCTCTAGAGAAAAACAACAACAACAACATCTGGGCATTTGCATTTTTCAAAATTTTTCAAGATAATTATTATATGCCTTTGGATTTTAAAAAGTGATTACAGTTTTTCTACTAAATTGTAGTTTTGGTGATACAGAGTTCTATTATTTTTCTGTTGACCAATCATGAAACAATGGTGTTAAGTGAGTAATAGTTGCAGTATCACGATAGTAAAAATGTTTAACAGTTTTCACAATCAATAGCCTGAGAAAAAATACAAGATAATTACAATTGCAAGCCCTAATGGAAACACAATTAACCTAACAACATAAAATAATTACATACAATTTGAGGTGTCAAGCAAGGTGATGTGGTAAGTGGAAGTGCATACATGCACATATTTTCAGCAGCCCAGCCTGTATTTCTTTTGGTTGGTGCATTTAATTCATTTGCATTTAAGGTGATTATCAATATGTATGATCTTATTACTGTTTTCTTAATCTTTTCTTTGTGTTTATTTTCTGTGAGGTCTTTTCCTTCTCTTATGTTTCCTGCCTAGAGAAGTTCCTTTAACATTTGTTGTAAAGGTGGTTTGGGGGTGCTGAATCCTCTTAACTTTTGCTTGTCTAGAAAGCTTTTGATTTCTCCGTCAAGTCTGAAGGAAAGTCTTGCTGGGTAGAGCATTCTTCATTGTAGGTTCTTGCATTTCATCACTTTAAATATATCATGCATTCCCTTCTGGCTTTTAGAGTTTCTGTTGAGAAATCAGCTGATAGCCTGATGGGAGTTCCCTTGAATGTTGCCATTTTTCCCTTGTTGCTTTTAATATGTTATCTCTGTCTTTAATTTTTGTCATTTTGATTACTATGTGTCTTGGTCTGTTCCTCCTCGGGTTTATCCTGCCTGGGACTCTCTGTGATTCCTGGATTTGGTTGACTATTTCCTTTCCCACGTTAGGGAATTTTTCAGCTCTGATTTCTTCAAATATTTTCTCAGATTCTTTCTCTCTCTCTTATCCTCCTAGGACCCCTATAATGTGAATGTTGGTGCATTTAATGTTGTCCCAGAAGTCTCTTAGGCTCTCTTCATTTCTTTGCATTCTTTTATCTATATTCTGTTCTGTGGCAGTGATTTCTACCTTCTGTCCTCCAGGCCACTTATCAACTCTTCTGCCTCAGTGATTCTGCTATTGATTCCTTCTAGTGTATTACTCATCTCTCTTTGTTTGTTCTTTAGTTCTTCTAGGACTTTGGTAAACATTTCTTGCATCGTCTCCATTGTTTTCCTGAGATCCTGGATCATCTTCACTATCATTATTTTGAATTATTTTTCTGGAAGTTTTCCTATCTCCACTTCACTTAGTTGTTTTTCTGGGGTTTTATTTTATCCCTTCATCTGGAACATAACTTTCTGCTTTTTCATCCTGATTAACTTTCTGTAATATGGTTTTTGTTTTAGTAGCTGTGGAACTGTGGTTCTTCTTGTGTCATCTGATGGACGAAGCTAAGAGGCTTGTGTAAGTTTCCAATGGAAGGGACTGGTGATGGGACAATGAGTTTTGCTCTGGTGGGCAGGACCTTGTTCAGTAAAGCTTTAATTCAATAATCTTCTGTTGGCTGGACCTGCATTCCCTTCCTGGTAGTTGTTTGGCCTGAGGTGACCTAGCCCTAGGGTCTACAGGCTTTATGTTAGGGTTAATGGGGAACACCAAGAGGGTGTACACAAAGAGGATCTTACCAGCCTTCTGCTCTCAGTACCTCTGTCCCTGTGTTGAGCCCCTGCTTACCAATGCCTCTAAAGGAGGCCCTCCAACACTAGCAGGTAGTTTTTGTTCAGTTTCCTTTGGGGTCACTGCTCCTTTCCTCTGGGTCTCAGTGCCTGCAATATTTTGTTTTTGCCCTCCAAGACTGGATGCTCTGTTTCCCCTAGTCCTGTGGAAGTCCTATAATTAAATTCCACTGGACTTCAAGGCTAGATTCCTTGGGGATTTCCAGTCCCTTTGTCAGAACCCCAGACTGGGAAGGCTGATGTGGGGTGCAGAACCTTCACAACAGTGGGAAAACTTCTTTTGTATCACTGTTCTCCAGTTTATGGGTCACCCATCCAGAAGGTATTAGGTTTGATTTTATTGTGATTGTGCCCCTCATGTTGATGTTTGTTCAACAGCTAGTTGCAATTTTGGTGCTATCACAGGAGGGGATGAGCCATCCTTCTACTTTGTCATCTTGAATCAAAAGGTCAAAATAAACTTTAAAACAGCAAATGTAATGAGACAAAGAAGGACATTACATAATGGTAAAGGGATCAACCCAACGAGAAGATATAACAATAGTAAATATATATGCATCCAAAATAGGAGCAAATAAATACATAAATTGAATATCCAAAAGAGTAAGGAAAAAAATGGACAACAATATGAAAAGCCAAAAGGGGAAAATTAACAGCTTGCTTACATCAATGGACGGCTTATCCAGAAATAAAATTATTAAGGAAGCATTGACCATAAATGACACATTTAGGATATATATATATATATATATTATATACACACACCCACACACACACCCACACCCACACCCACACACAGAACATTCCAAGCCAAATGTGTATAATCACATTTTTCAAGTGTGCATGGAATATTCTCCAGGATATATAAGATACTAATCTGCAAAAAAAAAAAAAAAATTCAATAAATTTAATAATACTGGTATCATACTATCATCTTTTCTGAACACAATGGTATGAGATGATAACATATCAAAGATAAGGATAAAAACAAACAAAAAAAATCACATGTGTATGGAGTTTAAAAAAATACCAGAATCACACTCAGCGTATATTATATAATGTGTTCAGTGGGAAGCAAAGAGATAAAACTGTAATGGTATCTGGCACAGGAAAGAGAATAAATGTATATTAGCATCTTTTAAACCAAAGTAGAAAACAAACAATAGAATTGAGACAAATTAAAACGAAAATACATTGTTCGAAAATCTACATAGGTGAAAACACTTCTAAAAGGACGTTTTATACAAGTCTATGTAGGAAATAGGAAAAAAAAATTTAAAAAATGACCTAACACTTAAGGGAGGTAGAAAAAGAACCAAAATATCCTCAAACTTAACAGAAAAGAATAATAAATACCAAAATGTAAGTAAATAACAAAGAGGCTTAAAAATAGAAAACATCAATGAAACAGAACTGGTTCTTTGAAAAGATAAAAAAAAAAATTAAAAAAAATCTTTATCTAGACATATCAGGGAAAACTAAAGAACAATATTTCATAGGAACTTGGAATGTTAGGCCATGAATCAAGGCAAATTGGAAGTGGTCAAGCAAGAGATAGCAAGAGTGAACATTGACATTTTGGAATCAGTGAAATAAAATGGATTGGAATGGGTGAATTTAATTCAGATGACAATTGTATCTACTACTGTGGGCAAGAATCCCTTAGAAGAGATGGAATAGTCATCACAATCAACAAGAGTCCAAAATGCAGTTCTTGGGTGCAATCGTAAAAATGAGTGAATGATATCTGTTCGTTTCCAAGACACACCATTCATTATCACAGTAATCCAAGTTTATGCCCCAACCAGAAATGATGATGAAAATGAAGTTGAACAATTCTGTGAAGACCTACAAGACCTTCTAGAACTAACATCAAAAATGAGATGTCCTTTTCATCATAGGAGACTGGGAGGCAAAAGTAGGAAGTCAAGAGATACTTGGAGTAACAGGCAAATTTGGTCTTGGAGTACAAAATGAAGGAGGGCAAAGGGTAACAGAGTTTGCCAAGAAAATGCATTGGTCATAGCAAATACCTTCTTCCAACAACACAAGAGAAGACTCTACACATGGACATCACCAGATGGTCAATTCTGACATCAGATTGATTATATTCTTTGCAGCCAAATATGGATAAGCTCTATACAGTCAGCAAAAACAAGACAGGAAGCTGACTGTGGCTCAGATCATGAACTCCTTATTGACAAATTCAGGCTTAAATTTCAGAAAGTGGGGAAAACCACTAGACCATTCAGGTATGACCTAAGTCAAATCCCTTACAATTATACAGTGGAAGTGACAACTAGATTCAAGGGATTAGATCTGATAGACAGAGTGCTTGAAGAACTATGGACAGAGGTTAGTGACACTATACAGGAGGCAGTGATCAAGACCATCCCCAAGTAAAAAGAAAGGCGAAAGGTTGCCTGAGGAGGCCTTACAAATAGCTGAGAAAAGAAGAGATGTTAAAGGTAAAGGAGAAAAGAAAAGATATACCCATTTGAATGCAGAGTTCCAAAGAATAGCAAGGAGAGATAAGAAAGTCTGAGGAAAGTCATTATCCTCAGCTCCAAATGCAAAGAAATAGAGGAAAACAATAAAATGGGAAAGACTAGAAATCTCTTTCAGGAAATGAGAGCTATAAAGGGAACATTTCATGCAAAGATGGGCAAAATAAAGAAAAGAAATGGTATGGACCTAATAGAAGCAGAATATATTAAGAAGATGTAGTAAGAAGACACAGAAGAACTATACAAAAGAGGATACGCATGACCCAGATAACCACGGTGGTGTGATCACTCACCTAGAGCCAGACATCCTGGAATGTGAAGGCAAGTGGCCCTTAGGATGCATCACTATGAAAACAAAGCTAATGGAGATGATAGAATTCCAGTTGAGCTATTTCAAATCCTAAAAGATGATGTTGCAAAAGGGCAGCACACAGTATGCCAGCAAGTTTGGAAAATTCAGCAGTGGCTACAGGACTGTAAAAGGTGTTTTCATTCTAATCCCAAAGAAAGGCAATGTCAAAGAATGTTCAAACTCCTGCACAATTGCACTCATCTCACATGCTAGTAAAGTAATGCTCAAAATTCTCCCAGCCAGACTTCAACAATACATAAACTGTGAACTTCCAGATGTTCAAGCTGGATTTAGAAAAGGCAGAGGAACCAGAGATAAAACTGCCACCATCAATTGGCTCACTAAAAAAGCAAGAGTTCCAGAAAAACATATACTTCTGCTTTATTGACTATGATAAAGCCTTTGAGTGTGTGAATCACAACAAACTGTGGAAAATTCTGAAAGAGATGGGATTACTGGACCACCTGACCTGTCTCCTGAGAAACCTGTAGGCAGGTCAGGAAGCAACAGTTAGAAACGGACATGGAACAACAGACAGATTCCAAATTGTGATAGGAGGACATCAAGGCTGTTTGTTGTCACCCTTCTTATTTAAATTATATGCAGAGTACATCATGCATAATGCCGGGCTGGATGAACCACAAACTGGAATCAAGGTTGCCAGGATAAATATCACTAATCTCATATATGCTGATGGCACCACCATTTTGGCAGAGAGCAAAGAAGAACTAAAAAGCCTCTTGATGAAATTGAAACAAGAGAGTGGAAAAGTTGGCTTAAAACTCAACATTCAAAAAACAAAGATCATGACGTTGGGCCCCATCACTCCATGGCAAATAGATGAGGAAATAATGGAAACAGTGACAGACTTCTTTTTTGGTCGGCTCCAGCATCACTGAAAATGGTGACTACAGTCATGAAACTAAAAGATGCTTGCTCCCTAGAAGAAAAGCTATGACCAATCTAGACAGCATATTAAAAAGCAGAGACATTTCTTTGCCAAAAAATGTCCATCTAGTCAAAGCTATGTTTTTTTCCAGTAGTCATGTATGGATGTAAGATTTGGAATATAAAGAAAGCTGAGTGCCAGAGAATTGATGCTTTTAAACTGTGGTGTTGGAGACTTGAGATTCCCTTGGACTGCTAGGAGATCAGACCAGTCAATCCTAAAGGAAATCAGTTCTGAATGTTCACTGGAAGAACTGATGCTAAAGCTAAAACCCCAATACTTTGGCCACCTTATGGGACGAGCTGACTCATTGGAAAACTCCCTGATGCTGGGAAAGTTTGAAGGCAGGAGAAGAAGGATGAGATGAGATCCTAGGATAGGATCCTAGGATGAGATGGTTTGATGACATCACCGACTCGATGGACATGAATTTGAGAAAGCTCTGGGAGTTGGTGATGAACAGGGAAGCCTGGCATATTGCAGCCCATGGGGTCACAAAGAGTTGGACACGACTGAGCGACTGAATGGAACTGATTAAGGAAAAGAGACTGGATCAAAATAAATTATATCAAGAAGGAAGAAGTTACAACTCATACTACATAAAAAGTAATGATCATAAGGTATTTTATGAAAAATCATATTCCAAAAATGACCAACCTAGAATGAATGGACAAATTCCTAGAAATGTACAATATCCCAAGACTGAAGCAGAAAGAAAGAAGATATAAACAGAAAAATCACAAGTCACGAAATTGAGTTAGTAATTGAGTTAGTAAAAAAATATAGCCATAGTTGTTTTAACATACAAATTCTACTAAACATATTAAAAAAGAGTTAACATCTATCCTTCTCAAGATAGTCCAAAAAATTAAAGAGGAAGAAACAATTCAGAACTCATTAAACAAAAATAACATTGTCTTGACAGAAAAATCAGACAACCACAGCACAGAAAAAGAAAATTATAGAACGATATCACTGATGAACATAGATGTAAAAAATCATTAAAAAAATTGCAAGTGAGGTTAACAGTATTTAAAAGGGAAACTCCAACATTTTATGAAATGGGTATTAGTTCCCTTTAAATTGAAAAAGATGGTTAAAATCTGCAAAATTTAATGTGGCCCACGGGTATAAACAAAAGGAAGGAAAAAAAATTCAACAGCCTTTCCCCAAAAAATTTAGAAAAATTTTCTGAAAAAAAATTAAAACATGAAAATCCATGGAAAAAAAGCCCCTCAACAAAATTTAAAAATTTCTTTTGAGAAAACAAAAATCAACTTTAATAAAACCCGAAAAAAGGAAAAAATTTCCCAGTCAAAATCATATTTTAAACAAATAAAAAAGCGGGGAAAAAGGTATTTTCTCTAAAGACCCGGGGGTGCCCACTTTTCCCCCATTTTTATTAAAACCATTTTTTTAAAAAAAAACCCCCACCCTTATAAAAAAATTCAGAAAAATTTGAAAAATTTCCCAAAAAAGGGGAATCCCAAACCAGAAAAGGTAAGGGGAAAAAAACTGTCACTGTTTGCGGTTTGGAAAACACTTTTATTTTGGGTTTGGAAAAAAAAAACTCAAAAAAATCCCACTAAATTTACTGTTCTAGTGGGAATTTTCCTAAAAAAACTTTTTTAATTTAAAAAAATTCAGGAAAACCAAAATTAATATAAAGGAAAATTTTTGTTTGAAATCAGTACTCATTTTAATAAAAAAAGTTATCATAAAAAAATTAAGAAAGGAACCCCTATTTTTCCCCAAATTGTTTAAAATAAGAAAAAAAAATTATTTTTACCCAATGTTGGGGGATTTTCAAGAAAAGAGGAGGAGAAAAAATAAAAAGGGGGATCCCCTTTTCCTGCTTAAAAAATTCTTTAAAAAATACATTGCAAGGGGAAAAAAAAAATTTTAAAAAAAACCCATTTTTTCTGAAAAAAAAACGGGCCCAAGGAAAGGACCAAAAAAAGGATTTCCCCAAAAAAAGGGACGGGCCCAAAAATTCCCTTTTGAATGGGGGGTGGGGAAAAAAAAGAAAAAAAAATTAAAAAAAGGGGAAAAAAGTATTTGAGGAGGCGACCTGAAACACGGGGAAAAAAAAAGTCATGAAAAGGGGGGAAAAAAAGTTTTTGCTCCCACTCAAAAAACCCCCTTATGGGGGCCCCAGGTGTTGGGAAGGGATTCAAAAAATTTTGGGAAATTTTGGGGAAGGGGGGGGGTGAATACGGGAAAAACGGGGTGCTTAAAAAGGGAAAAAATTGGGAAGGGAATTAACCCCCAGTTGACCCATTGTGAAAAAAAGGAAACCTTTCCGGGCCTTGGGAAAAAAATTAGTTTGGGATTTTTCACTCCCCAAGGGGGTGGGGGTTTTGAATTTTTAGGTTTCAGGAGGACGGGGTTTTGGGATCTTTAAGTTCTCTCAAAGGGGGTTAGTTTTGCCCACACCCTTTAAAGGGGTCCAGAAAAAAATTGATGCATCCCCCAAGAGGGGGAAAAAAGAGATCATTGCCCCCGGGACTCTCAAACTCTCGGGTTTTTTGGGGAAAACATCATGGGGGAAAACCTCCCTTTTTATAAAAATTCCCCAAAAGATGGGGAAAAGGGAAATTTGGGTCTCAAAAATTGGTTTTTGCCCTCAAAAGGTTCCCTTGTAAACCCAAAAAGCCATTTAAAAAAAGTTGGTGAGAGCTAAAAGGGGGGGAATTTGGGACGTGTAAAGTGGGTTTAAAAATTTCAAAAAGGGTGAATGAAAAAGTGCCCGGGGCTATTCCCAAAAAGCCGGGGTTTTAAAGACCGGGAGGAAAAGGGAAAAAAAACCCCAACCATTGTGATCCTGACCCCAGGGGAAAAAGCAGTGCCCCAACTGTTGGGCGGGTTTTTAATTTTTAAAAAACCCACACACTTTCTTGGGGAAACTTATGAAAACCCCTTGGCTGTCCCGGGAAAGGGAAAAAAGGGCCCCAGGACCAGTCCACCTGGGAGGGGTACATGCCCCAACCCTCGGGGACTGTGGGGGGGTTTTCCCCCCAAAAACTTGCCCAGCTGCACCCAAGCACTCCCCAAAAAAACCCCCCGTTGTGGTTTTCCTTTACCTTTCTCTCCCCCCAGTTTTTGAATGAAAAAAAGTGGAGCCCTAAAAAAGCCACTACTTTTTGGCCCCTTGGTCTGGGTGGGGGGGAAAAAAAGGGACACTGGAGGGGGGGTTTAAAAAAGCAGGGGGTTTGGGTTTCTAAAAAACAAAGGAAAAAAACACCGGGGAAACCCTTTTTGTGAAAAAAGGAAGGGGAAAAAGGGGAAAAAATTTATTTTATACAATCAAAAAAGGTTTTTTTAGCAAAATTAAATTCCAGCAATTACCCTAAAGGACGTGAACGGGGGGGAAAAAAGCGGGGTGGATTTCGGATTTAAGGGAAAACGGGATTAGGAAAAGGCCGGCCCCCAGGTTTACCCACCAAATTTGGGAGATCTTTTTTGGGAAAAAAAATTTTGGGAGAAACTTTCCCTGAGTGGGCGGGAAGGGGAATGACCCACCACTGTATGAAGGGGGGAAAAAAAAATAAATAAAGGGGAAAAAATTTGTCTTTTTACTCCCTTTCTCTCTCTTTTCTCTGTTTTCTCTCTCTCTTTATATTTTTTAAGAGGGGGTTTGTTCAAAAAATTTTTTTTTTATTATTAAACTAATTTTTTTTTTTTTTTTTAATTTAAAATTTTTCCCTTTTAAAAAAAAAAAAATTTTATATTTAAATAAACTTTTTTTTCATTTTTTTTTTTTTTAAAAAAAAAAACTTTTTCTTTAGTTTTTATTCCCTTGTTCCCCTGTTTTTTTTTTTTAATTTTGTATTTTTGCTAGTCTACTTTTTAATATTCATTTTCACTTATGGGTTTGCTTATTGGGGTTTAATGTTTTTTCCTCTTTTTGATTTTCCCATTTTTTTTCCTTTTTTTAATTTTATTTTTCCCCTTTGTCTTTGTTTAAAGGGGGTGGATTTTTTTTTAATTTTTCCCTTGGGGTATTTTTGTTGGCCCCTTCCCCCCATTATTCTTAGGGTTTTGTCTTCTGTATTGTGTGGCCCGTGATATCTTGGTGTGATAGTAAGGTGTTAGGCTTGAACTTTGAAAAATCGGATTTCCCCCAAGTCCCCGGGGGGCTCTGGGGTTTTCCCGAAATACTCCCGAAAAAACATGGAAAAATTTTAAACAAAAAAAAAGAAACTCTCCCAAAAACCCCCCCCATTTTAAACAAAATTTCTAGGGCCCCACTCATAGGTCAGTAAAATCCCGTGGGGGGATGTCTCACAAAACCAAAAAACCTTTAGCCCAAAAAGGAAAAAAAAGTATTTTTCCCCTTAGCCCAAGCCCGGCTTCCCCAAAACCATACCAAACCCCCACAGATAAAAAACAAAAACACACTTAAAGTTTCGTGGCACTGCCCTTCCAAAAAGGGAAAAAAAAAAATTTCCTCCCTTTCCCCCCAGAAACACAAGCATGAGCCTTCCCCCAAATTTGGGGGGAAAAAAACTTTCACAAGGCCCCAACCCCAAACCATGGGGGGCAGGGCTTCCCGAAAAAAAAGAGGGGAAATTTGATCTTTCCCAACCCCAATTAAAAAAAAGGAAAAAACCCCAAATTCAGGGAAAAAATAAAAAAAAAATGAAAAGGGGGGAAGGGAAAAAACATTTCCGGGCAGATGTAAGGGGAAACCCTGGTAAAAAACTCTTTAAAGGGCTAAAAAAAAAATGAAGAAGGGAAAAAAGGGGGAGTCTTCTTGAAAATGAATTCAGAAAAAAAAAAATAAACCCCAAAAATAATCCAAAAAATTTTTGGAAAAAAAAAAAAATGGAAGGGGGGCAGATAAAAAAAGGGGAAATTTTAAAGGGACAGATCGGGGAAGATAAAAAAAAAAATGTTTTTAAAAAGGATTTTAGAAAAAAATAAATAAAACAAAACCCCGGGAATGAAGGGAAAAAACCAAAAAAAATGAGATCAAAAAAAAACAGTTGTGGTAAAGAATCTGTTTAAAACCCGTTTAAAAGGGGGACACAAAAAAGATGAAAGTTGATCCCCCGGGGTTCATGAAGGAAACCCCTAGAGAAGGAAATGGGACTCCACTTCCCGTATTCTTTCTGTTTAAATTTTCCATGGTTATAGGGAGCCCGTGTGGGGTTTTCAAGGGCCATAAGGTTCCCCCCAAAAAAAGGTTTCCCCATTAAAATGAGCAAACCCGGGTACTATATTTCATACAAAAAAAAAAATCAATAAAAAAGTTTTTAAAATGAGGGAGAAAAAGTGGATAAAAGGGGGGGCTGGAAGAGGGGGAAATTTGGGGGGAAAAAAAATGAACAGAACAGAATGGAAAGGAAAAAAAAAAATGAAAAAAACAATGGGGGGGTAATATTTGTCTCAATTAACCCCTGGGGGACCCCAAAATTAAGTGCACCAACAAATTTAAAAATATAGGGGTCCCCCAAAAAAAGAAGAGGGGAAAAAAAAAAAGGGTTTTTGAAAAAAATTTGGAGAATTATAGTCAAAAAAAATGCCCCCAAAAAAATTGGGGAAAAAGGGAAATTTGTTTCTCAAATTTAGGAAGAAAGAGACGTCCCCCACAGGGGGTAAACCCAAAAAAAGAAAAAATGAAAAACACATATTTTTAATCAAACTAAAAAAAAAAAAACAAAAAGGGAAAAAAAAAAATTAAATGCAGCAAGAAAAAGCAACAAATTTGCTTTTTAAGGGGGGGTTTCCCCCCAAAAGGGTTAAAAAAAAAGTATTTTCAAACCCGGAAAAAAATGGGATGGGCGAAAAAGGGGTGGAAAAATATTTCTTTAAAAATTTATGATGGGGGAAAAAAATTTCAAAAAAAAAGATTACTCTATTTCCCAAACAAGGAAATTTATTTTAGTTTTCGTTTGGAAAAAAAAACAAAAAAAAGGGTTTACAGATAAAAAAAAAAGAAGGGTAAGGGGAAATTTTTAGCCCCTACCAAAAAATGCTTTATTAAAAAATGTTTTAAAAAAAAATTTTTCTAGGGGCCGGAAACACCAAGAGAAAGAAAAAAAATGTTTCAAAAACAAAGCAAAAAAAAAAAAAATAAATGGTAATAAAAAAACATACACATCAATTAAAAATTTAAATTTAAAAAGCAAAAAGGGGCTAAATTTCTCCAAACCCCAAAAAAACACAGATTGAAAAGGGGTACAAAAAAAAAAGGGGGCCCCTTTTATATTGCTGGCTTTTCAAAAAAAAAACCCAAATTTTAGGGGCCTAAAGAGGGGCATACAGGGTGAAAAATTTAAAAAGGGGTGGAAAAAAAAAGGGATTCCATGCAAAAATTTTTTTTCAAAAGAAAAGAAAGGGGAAAACAATTCTTATTTTTCCCGATGAAATAGCTTTTTAAAAAAAGGGGAAAAATTTAAAAGAGAAAGGGAAAGGGGGCACCACAAAAATAATTTTAAGGGGGTCAATCCAAAAAAAGATTTTTAAAAATTTATGAATAAAAATATTTTTCCCAAAAAAAAAAAATAAAAAAAAACAAAAACAAATTTCATAGGGGGGCAGAGGCCCCGGATTGGGCTATTAAAGGGGAGGGAAAAAATTTAAGGGGTTTAATTTCAAAAAAGTGGGGGGGAGTTTAATACTCCACTCCCTGGTAATGGACAAAACCCTCCCGGCAAAAAAAAAAAATTAAAAAAGGAAAAAAAAAAGCTTTAAAAAAATACATTGTTTCCCCGTTGGGGGCCTTAAATTTAAATTGGAATTTCCCTACAGGGGAAATTTCACCAAAAATAAAAGGATTTCCCCCCAATTTTTCCCCAAAATTTCACCCCTGGGAAACCCTTTTCAAAAGGGTAAATCAAAAACCCTTGGGGTCACAAAATTTTGTCCTTGGTAAAAATTTTTAAAAAAATTTAAATTTTAATTTTTTAAGGGAATTTTTTTTTTTGAAAAAAAAAATACTATAAGATTAGGGTAACCAAAAAATTTTCAAAAGGGAAAAAAAAAAAAAAAAAAAAAAACCCCCCGGGAAAAAAAAAAAAAAAGAAAACTCAATTTAGTAAAATTAGAAATGAAAAAGGAGAAATTACAACAGAGAAGACAGAAATACAAAGTATCATAAAATACTGCTATGAGCCAATCAAATGGACAAGCTGAAACAAATGGACAAAATCTTAGAAAAGCATACCCTTACAAACCTGGACCAGGAAGAAGTAGAAAATATGAGCACACAATCACAGTCATAGAAATTGAAACAGTAATCAAAAAATTTCCAACAACAACAAAAAGCCCAAGAACAGATGGCTTCACAGGCAAAAAAAAAAAAAAGTGTACAGAAGAGATAAAACCTACTCTGTTCAAACTCTTCCAGAAAATTACAGAGGAATGAAAACTCCCCAATTTGTTCTATGAGGCCATCATCACCCGGATACCAAAACCAGACACAGATACCACAAAAAACAAAACTGCAGGCCAATATCCCTGATGAATACAGACATAGATGCAAAAATCCTCAACAAAATTCTCACAAGCAAAATCCAACAATATATTAAAAGGATCAAACATGATAATTAAGTGGGTGTTGTCCAAGAGATGCAAAGATTCTTCAATATATGCTAATAAATCAATATGATACACCATATTAGCCAAATGAAAGATAAAATCAGTGTAATCATCTCAACAGGTGCATTGAAAGCTTTCATCAAAATTCAACACCCATTGAAGATTAAAAAAAAACAAAAAACAAAACAAAACTCCAGAAAGTAGGGATAGAAGGAACATATCTCAACATACTAAAGAGCATGTATAACAAAACTACTGCAAGCATTACTCTTAATACTAAAAAACTGAAAGAATTTACTCTAAGATAAGGAACAAGACAAGGGTGCACACTCTCATCTTTATTATTTAACATGGTTTTGGAAGTCCTGGCCACAGCAATAAGAGGAAAAAAAGAACTAAAAGGAAGCCAGATTGGAAAGGAATGAAAGGTCTCTTATTTGCAGATGACATGATACTATACATAGAAAACTCTAAAGTTGCCACCAGAAAATTATTAGAACTAATCAATGAATATCATAAAGCTGCAGGATATAAAATCGATACTCAGAAATTTGTTTTATTTCTATACACTAACAATGAAAAATCATAAAGAGAAATTAAAGAGACAATTTCATTCATAATTGCAAACAAAAGATAATATACCTAGGAATAAACCTGCCTGGAGAGACAAGAGACCTGAATGCAGAAAACTAGGAGAAACTGATGAAAGAGATCAAAGGCAACACAAACAAATGCAGAGATGTACCATATTCTTTGATTGGAAGAATTAATATTGTACAAATGACTATACTGCCAAAAGCAGTTTACAGATTCAATGCAATACCTATCAAACTATAATGCTCTTCCTAAATTAAAACAAAAATTTTCAGTTCATATGAACACACAAAGGGCTGTGAATAACCAAAGCAATCTTTAGAAAAAAAGAAAAAAATGGAACTGGAGGAATCAACCTTACTAACTTCAGACTATACTACAAAGCTAAAGTCACCAAGACAGTATGGTATTGACACAAAAACAGAAATATAGACCAATGGAACAATACAGAAAGCCCAGAGATAAAGCCACACGATATGGACACCTTATCTTTTACAAAAGAGACAAGACTATGCAATGGAGAAAAGACAACCTCTTCAACAAGTGATGCTGGTAAAACTGGATAGCTAGTGAAAGAATGAAACTAGAGCACTTCCTAACACCATAAACAAAAATAAACTTAAAATGGATTAAAGACTTAAATGTATGACTGGAAAGTATAAAGCTCTTAAAGGTAAAGTTCGACAAGACAATCTTTGACATAAATCACAGCAAGATACTCTACCCTACCTCTTAGAGTAATGGAAATAAAACATAAAAAAAGGGACCTAATGAAACATAATAGCTTTTACACAGCAAAGGAAACAATAAACAAGATTAAAAGAAGGCTTTCAGAATGGGGGGAAAAAAAACAATTGGAAATGAAACAACTAACAAAGGATAAATTGTCAAAGTATCTAAGCAGCCCATACCTCTCAATATCAGAAAAACAAACAATCCAGTCAAAAAATGAGCAAAATACTTAAACAGATATTGCTCAAGAGAAGACATGTTAATGCCAAACAAACATATGCAAAGATGCCCAACATAGCTAATTATTAGAGAAATTAAAATCAAACCTATAATGAAGTATCATCTCACACCAGTCAGAATGACCATCATCAAAAATTCTACCATTAATGAAGTCTAGAGAGGATCTGAACAGGGAACCCTCCTACACTTTTGGTGGGATTGTAAATTGATACAGTTACCATGGAAAACTGTGGGGATTCAGAAAGAAACTAGGAATAAAGCTATCATATGACCCAACAATCCAACCTCTTGGCATATACGCTGAAGACCTTATTATAAAAAGACAAATGTACCCCAGTCTTCATAGGAGTGCTTTTTAAATTGCTAGGATATGAAAGCATCTTATATATCTGTCAATAGATGAATTGATAAAGAAGATGTGGTACATAGATACAATGGCATATTAGTCATAAAAAATAATGAATTTGAGTCAGTTTTGGTGAGGTGGATGAGCATTTAGCCTGTTATATAGAGTGAAGTAAGTCAGACAGAGAAAAACAAATAGCGTATATTAACACATTCTTATGGAATCTATTAATAGAAAAATGGTATTAATAAACTTATTTGCAGGAAAGAAATGGAGACACAGTTATATAGACTGGACTTCTGGACAAAGTGTGGGAAGGAGAGAGTGGGACAAATGAAAAAAGTAGAGTAGACCTATATGCACTACCATAATGAAAAAGAGATAGCTGGTGAGAAGTTGCATATAACACAGGGAACGAATCCAGACACTCTATGGCGATCTAGAGGAGTGGGTTTGGAGGAGGGGAGTGAAGCTTAGGAGGGAGGAGATATATGTATTCATGGCTGGTTTGCATTGTTGTACAGCAGAAACCATCACAATATTGTAAAGCACTTTTCCTCCAATTAAAAATAGAGTTTATACACATTGTCACTATATTGATTATTCCAATCCAGGAACATGGTATATTTCTCTATCTATTTGTGTCATCTTTGATTTCTTTCATTATTGTTTTATAGTTTTCTATGTATAGGTTCTTTGTATCTTTAGGTAGATTTATTCCTAAGTATTTTATTCTTTTTGTAGCAATGGTGAAAGGGAGAGTTTTCTTAATTTCTTTTTCTGTTTTCTCATTGTTAGTGTATAGGAATACAAGGGATTTCGGTGTATTAATTTTGTATCCTGCAACTTTACTATATTCATTGATTAACTCTAGTAATTTTCTGATGGTGTCTTTAGAGTTTTCTATGTAGAGGACCATGTCATCTGCAAACAGTGAGAGTTTTGTTCTTCCTTTCCAATCTGGATTCCATTTATTTCTTTCTCTTCTCTGATTGCTGTGGCCAAAGCTTCCAAAACAATGTTGAATAGTACTGCTGAGAGTGGGTACCCTTGTCTTGTTCCTGACTTTAGGGGAAATGCTTTCAATTTGTTACCATTGAGGATAATGTTTGCTGTGGGTTTATCATATATGGCTTTTTCTTATGTAGAGGTATGTTCTTTCTCTGCCTGCTTTCTGGAGAGTTTTCATCATAAACAGGGGTTAAATTTTGTCAAAGGCTTTATCTGCATCTATTGAGATAATTATATGGTTTTTATCTCTCAGTTTGTTAACGTGGTGTATCACATTGATTTGTGAATAGATGGAGAAATAAATCATGTTTATGGATTAGAAGAATCAACATAGTGAAAATCACTATACTACCCATAGCAATCTACAGATTCAATACAATCCCAATCAAGCTATTAACGGTATTTTTTCACAGAACTAGAACAGATAATATCACAATTTGTATGGAAATATAAAAAGCCTCGAATAGCCAAAGAAATCTTGAGAAAGAAGGATGAAACTGGAGGAAACAGCCTGCCTAACTTCAGACTATAATACAAAGCTACAGTCATCAAGACAGTATGGTACTGGCAAAAAGACAGAAATCTAGATCAATGGGACAAAATAGAAAGCCCAGAGATAAAGTCACGCACATGTGGACTCCTTATCTTTGACAAGGGAGGCAACAGCATACAATGGAGAAAAGACAATCTCTTTAACAAGTGGTGCTGGGAAAACTGGTCAACCACCTGTAAAAGAATGAAACTAGAATACTTTCTAACACCACACACAAAAATAAACTCAAAATGGGTTAAAGATCTAAATATAAGACCGGAAACTATAAAAATCCTAGAGGAAAACAAAGGCAAAACACTCTCCAAACATAAATCACAGCAGGATCCTCTATGACCCGCCCGCCTCCCAGAGTAATGGAAATAAAAGCAAAAATAAACAAAATGGGACCTAATTAAACTTAAAAGCTTTTTGCACAACGAAGGAAAGGAAACTATTAACAAGGTGAAGAGAGAGCCTTCAGAATGGGAGAGAATATAATAATAGCAAACGATAGCAACAACTGACAAAGAATTAATCTCAAAAATATAGGCAAGCAGCTGATGCAGCTCAATACCAGAAAAATAAATGACCCAATCAAAAAATGGGCCAAAGAACTAAACAGATATTTTCTCCAACGAAGACATACAGATGGCTAAGAAACACATGAAAAAGATGCTCAAAACATCACTCATTATCAGTTCAGTTCAGTTGCTCAGTCGTGGCCTGACTTTCTTTGCAACCCCATGAATTGCAGCACGTCAGCCTCCCTGTCCATCACCAAACTCCCGGAGATTTGCCCAAAACCCATGTCCATTGAGTCAGTGTGATGCCATCCAACCATCTCAGCCTCTGTTCTTGTTGTCCCTTCTCCTCCTGCCCCCAATCCTATCCCCAGCATCAGGGTCTTTTCCAATGAGTCAACTCTTCACATGAGGTGACCAAAGTATTGGAGTTTCAGCTTCAACATCAGTCCTTCCCAATGAACACCCAGGGCTGACCTCCTTTAGGGATGGGAATGGTTGGATTCTCCTTGCAGTCCAAGCAGGGGACTCTAAAGAGTCTTCTCCAACCACCACAGTTCAAAAGCATCAAATCTGCGGTGCTCAGCTTTCTTCACTGTGTCCAACTCTCACATCCATTACATGACTCACTGGAAAAACCATAGCCTTGACTTAGATGGACCTTTGTTGGCAAAATAATGTCTCTCTGCTTTTTAATATGCTATCAAGGTCGGGTCATAATTTTTTTCTCTTCCAAAGGAGTAAGCGTACGTTGTCTTTTAATTTTCATGGCTGCAATCACCATCAGCAGTGATTCTGGAGCCCCCCCAAAATAAAGTCTGACACTGTTTTTCCCCATCTATTTCCCATGAAGTGATGGGACCAGATGCCATGATCTTAGTTTTTCTGAACGTTGAGCTTTAAAGGCCAACTTTTTCACTCTCCTCTTTCCACTTTCATCAAGAGGCTCTTTAGTTCTTCTTCACTTTCTGCCATAAGGGTGGTGTCATCTGCGTATCTGAGGTTTATTGATATTTCTCCCGGCAACCTTGATTTCAGCTTGTGTTTCTTCCAGCCCAGCATTTCTCATGATGTACTCTGCATATAAGTTAAATAAGCACAGTTACAATATACAGCCTTGATGTACTCCTTTTCCACTCATTAGCAGATAAATATAAATCAAAACCACAATGAGGTATCATCTCACACCTGTCGGAATGGCTCTTATCAGAAAGTCTACAAACAGTAAATGCTGGAGAGGGTGTGGAGAAAAGGGATCCCTCTTACACTATTGGTGGGAATGCAAACTAGTACAGCCACTATGGAGAACAGTGTGAATATTCCTTAAAAAACTGGAAATAGAACTGCCATATGACCCAGCAATCCCACAGCTGGGCATACACACCGGGGAAACCAGAATTGAAAGAGGCATGTGTACTCCATTGTTCATCGTCGCACTGTTTACAATAGCTAGGGCATTGAAGCAACCTAGATGTTCATCAGCAGATGAATGGATAAGAAAGCTGTGGTACATACACACAACGAAATATTACTCAGCTGTTAAAAAAATGCATTTGAATCAGTTCTAATGAGGTGGATGAAACTGGAGCCTATTATACAGAGTGACGCAAGTCAGAAAGAAAGGCACCAATACAGTATATTAATACATATATATGGACTTTAGAAAGATGGTAACGATGGCCCTATGCGTGAGACCACAAAAAAGACACAGATATAAATAACAGAATTTTGGACTCTGTGGGAGAAGGTGAGGGTGGGATGATTTGAGAGAATAGTATTGAAACATGTATATTACCATATGTGAAATAGATGACCAGTCCAAGTTCGATGCATGAAACAGGACACTCAAAGTCAGTGCACTGGGACAACCCTGAGCAATGGGATGAGGAGGGAGGTGGGAGGGGAATTTGAGATGGGGGACACATGCACACCCATGGCTGATTTATGTCAATATAAGGTAGAAACCTACAATATTTTAAACTAATTAGTCTCTAATTAAAATATATAAATTAAAAAGACAATTTTTTTAATTCCTAGGAATAAATTTAACTCAGAAAGTGAAAGACCTGTACTCTTAAAACAAGAACACATTGACAACTGTGATTGAAGTCATCACAAGCACATAATAAGATATAGTGTGCTCGTGGATTAGCAAACTTAATATTGCTGAAATGTCTATATTATCCAAGGCAATCTATGGACTTAGCACAATCCCTATCACAATACCAATGATATTTTCCAGGTACTAGAATAAATAATCTTAAATTTTCTGTAGAACCAAATAGGGCCCCAAATAGCCAAAAGAATCTTTAGAAAGAAGAATAAAGCTGAAGTATCATACACTTTCCTTGATTTCAAAGTATGTTACAAAGCTACAGTAATAAAAACAGTATGGTAATAGATTTAAAAACAACAACAACAACAACACAGTGGAATAACAACAACAATCAGTGGAAAAGAATAAAGAGCCAAGAAATAAACCCACACCTATATGATCAATTAATCTATGACAAAGGCAGTAAGAATACACAATGTTAAAGTTTAACTCCTTTAATAAATGTTATTGGGAAAACTGGTTACATACAGGCAAAATAATGGAAGTTAATCAATTTATCATGCCATAAAGAAAGATAAACTCAACATGAATTACAGACGAGTGCAAAACCTGAAACCTTGAATCTCTAGAAGAAAATTGGCAATACACTCTTTGATATTGTGTATATATATATATATATATATATATATATATATATCTCGATACATATATATATAGATAGATAGATAGATACATAGATACCATCAGAGCCACCAGGGAAGCTGAGAATATAGCCATATGTATATGTATATATGTATATATGTATATATGGCTATATTCTCAGCTTCCCTGGTGGCTCAGATGGTAAAGAATCAGCCTGAAATGGGGGAGAACAGAGTACAATCCCTGGGTGAGGAAGATTCTCCGGATAAGGGAATGGCAGCCCACTCCAGTATTCTTGCTTGGAAAATCCTATGGATAGAGAAGCCTGGAAGACTACAGTCCATGGAATCACAAAGAGCTGGACATGACTGAGTGACTAACATTTTCACTTTCATGTCTCCTCAGGAAAGGAAAACAAAAGCAAAATTAAATAAATGGGACTACATCAAATTAAAAAGATTTTGTATAGTGAATGAAATTATGAACAAAATGAAAATATAGCATACTGAATTGAAGAAGATATTTGTATACAATACACATGATAAAGGATTAATATTCAAAGTATATAAAGAACTCACATAGTTCTTTATAAGAAAATGTGCAGAGGACCTGAAAATGTGTTTTGCCAAAGAAGACATACAGAAGTCCAACAAAGATATGCAAAGATTTTCACTATTACTCATCATAAGGAAAATTCAAATCAAAAAACAATGAGATATATCCCCTTACACCTGCCAGAATGGTTGTCATAAAAAAAAACCCAGCAAATAGCAAGGGTTGCAAAAGATGTGGAGAATTCCACTGTTGTTAGGAGTGTAAATTGATGCAGCCACTATGGACAATGATATAGGAATTCCCCAAATCATTGGAAGATTCCCCTGGAGAAGGAAATGGCAATCCACTCCAGTATTCTCACCTGATATATCCCATGGACAGATGAGCCTGGTGGGCTGCACTCCATGCATCACAAAGAGTCCTTAGCAGTAAACCACCACCATATGGCCCAGGAATTTCACTTCTGGGTATATTCCTGAAGTGAAGAAAAAATACTGAATCAACAAGATGCATGAGTCCACTTATTCTTTGCAGTCTTATTTGTAATAGCCAAGATATGGAAGAAACATAAGTTTCCACTGATAAGCTAATGGGTAAAGAAGATATAGGGTGTGTGTGTGTGAGTGTGTGTGTGTGTATATATATATATATATATACATATATATATATATATATATTTACATACATATATATATATATATATATATATATATATATACATACATATATATCCATCTCATCATCCCCTTCCCTCCCATGTCTACATGTACATTCTCTACATCTGTGTCTGTATTCCTGGCATGCAAACAGGTTCATCTGTATCATTTTTCTAGATTCCATACATATATACGTGTGTGTGTGTGTGTTGTGTGTGTGTGTATGTGTTAGTATACAGTAGGTGTTTTTCTCTCTTTCTGACTTACTTCACTCTGTATGATAGACTCTAGGTCCACACACATCACTAAAAATGACTCAATTTTGTTCATGTTCGAGTAATATTCCATGTGTATATGTAACATATCTTCTTTATCCATTCATCAGTCAGTGAACATTTAAGTTATTCCTATGCCCTGGCTATTGTAAGTAGTGCCACAATGAACACAGGGGTATATGAGTCTTTTTGAATTATAGTTTTCTCAGGGTAAATGCTGAGTAGTGAAAATGGTAGTTCTATTTTAAGTTTCTTAAGGAACCTCCATACTGTTCTCCATAGTGGCTGTATGAATTTACATTCCCACCAACAGTGTATGAGGGTTCCCTTTTTTCCGCATCCTCTTCAGCATTTATTGTTTGTAGATTTTTTTAATGATTACCATTCTGGCTGGGGTGAGGTAATACATCATTGTAGTTTTGATTTCTATTTCTCCAATAATTAGTGAAGCTGTGGTTGTGGTTTAGTCACTAAGTACTGTCTGACTCTTGCAACCTCATGGACTGTAGCCTGCCAGGCTCCTCTGTCCATGGGATTTTTCAGGCAAGAATATTGGAGTGGATTGCCATTTCCTTCTCCAGGGGACCTTCCCGACCCAGGAATTGAACCCAGGTCTCCCACATTGCAGGCAGATTCTTTACCAACTGAGCTATGAGAGAAGCCCTAGTGAAGCTGAGAATCTTTCAATGTATTTGTTGTCTATTGGTATATCTTCTTTGGAGAAATGTCTATTTAGGTCTTCTTCCCATTTTTTTTAAACATTGGATTGCATTAACAATTTGCATACTTTTTAGATTAATTCCTTGTTAGTTGCTTCATTTGCAAATATATTATCCCATTCTTATGGTTGTCTTCTCACTTTGTTTAGGGTTTTCTTTGCTGTACAAAAGCGTTTAAGTTTAATTGGGTCCCATCTGTTTGTTTTTATTTGCATAGGAGAAGGGTCAAAAAGTTCTTGCTGTGATTTATGTCAAAGAGTGTTCTGCCTATATAGTCCTCTAAGAGTTTTATAGTAACGGGCTTTACATTTAGGTCTAATCAATTTTGAGTTTATTTTCCTTTATGGTGTTAGGAAGTGTTCTAATTTTATTCTTTTAAATGTAACTGTCCAGCTTTTCCAGGACTACATATAGAAGAGGCTCTCTTTTCTCCACTGTACAGTTATGTCCCCCTTTTCAGAGAAAATATGACCATAGGATTGTAGGCTTTTCTCTGGCTTTCTATTCTCTTCCATTGATCTATATTTCTATTTTTGTGCCAGTATCATTCTGTCTTGAATACTGTAGTTTTTTATTGTAGTCTGAAATCAGAAAGCCTGATTACTCAAACTACATTTCTCTTTTTGAATATTGTTTTGGCTATTTGAAATCTTTTATGTATCCATACAAATTGTATTTTTTTGTTCTAATTTGGTGAAAAAAGTCCAATGCTAATTTGACAGGAATTGCATTAACTCTAGATTGCTTTAGGTGGTATAGTCATTTTCACAATATTGATACTTCCAATGCAAGAATGTGATATATCTCCCCATCAGTTTCTGTCATGTTTTATTTCATTCATGAGTATCTTATAGTCTTCTGTATACTGGTCTTTTGGCTCCTTAGGTGGGTATATTTGTATGAATTTTATTTATTTATTTATTTGCAATGATAAATGAGATTATTTCCTGAATTTCCATTTGTGAACTTTCATTGTTAGTGTACAGGAATGCAAGCACTTTCTGTGTATTAATTTTGTATTCTGGGATTTTACTAAATTCATTGATTATCTATAATAGTTTTCTGGAGGCATCTTTAGGGTTTTCTATGTATAGTATCAACCAG
The DNA here is from genome assembly GCA_024291935.2 of Okapia johnstoni. Taxonomy (NCBI): domain Eukaryota; kingdom Metazoa; phylum Chordata; class Mammalia; order Artiodactyla; family Giraffidae; genus Okapia; species Okapia johnstoni. The sequence continues at coordinate 57,448,116 of CM044305.1, read as the reverse complement.
TCCATACTAAAGGAAATCAGTCCTGAATATCCATTGGAAGGACTGATGCTGAAGCTGAAACTCCAATTCTTTGGCCACCTGATGCAAAGCACTGACTCATTTGAAAAGACCCTGATGCTGGGAAAGATTGAAGGCAGTAGAAGAAGGGGAAAACAGAGGATGTGATAGTTGGATGGCATCACCTACTTGATGGACATGAGTTTGAGTAAACTCTGGGAGTTGGTGATGGACAGGGAGGCCTGGCGTGCTGAAGTCAATGGAGTTGCAAAGAGTCGGATATGAGTGAGCGACTGATTTGAACTGAGCTGATGTATAGTATCATCTCATCTACAAATGGTGACCTTTTAATTTTGTTGTTTTCCAAGCTGGATTCTTTTCATTTCTTTTTCATCTCTGATTGCCATGGCTAGGACTTCCAACAAAACATGGTCCACTGGAGAAGGTAAAGGCAAACTGGATTATAGAAAAATCAAGGGACTTCACATAAAAAAACATCTACTTCTGCTTCATTGACTATGCTAAAGCCTTTGATTGTGTGGAGCACAACAAACTGAAGAATATTCTTAAAGAGATGGGAATACCAGACCACCTTACCTGCCTCCTGAGAAACCTGTATGTGGGACAAAAAGCAACAGTTAGGATTGTACACATAACAATGGACTAGATCAAAATTGGGAAAGGAGTACGCCAAGGGTGTATATTGTCACTCTGCTTATTTAGCTTCTATGCAGAGTACATCATATGAAATTCTGGGCTGGATGATTCACAAGCTGAAATTAAGAGTTCCAGGAAAAATATCAACAACCTCAGATATGCAGATACCACCTTAATGGCAGTAAGTGGAGAGGAAGTAAAGGGCCTCTTGATGAAGGTGAAAGAGGAGAGTGAAAAAGCCGGCATACAACTAAACATTAAAATAAAATGAAGATCATGGCATCCCAACAGATCACTTCATGGCAAATAGATGGTAAGTGGAAACAGTGTCAGATTTCATTTTCTTGCACTCCAAAATAACTGGATGGTGACTGCAGCCATGAAATTATGACACTTGCTCTTTAGATGAAAAGCTATGACAAATATAGACAGTGTACATCACTTTGCTGACACAGGTTCATATAGTCAAACCTATGGTTTTTCCAGTAGTAATGTATGGATGTCAGAGTTGGACCATAAAGAATGGTGAGAGCTGAAGAATTGATGCTTTTGAACTGTGGTGCTGGAGAAAACTCTTGAGAATCCCTTGGGCAGCAAGGAGATCAAACCTGTCAATCTTAAAGGAAATCAATTGTGGGTATTCATTGGAAGGACTGGTGCTGAAGCTGAAGCTCCAGTACTTTGGCCACCTGATGTGAAGAACTGATTCATTGGAAAAGATCCTGATGCTGAGAAAGATTGAAGGCAAGAGGGGAAGTGGGCGACAGACTATGAGATGGTTGGATGGCATCAAGACTCACTGGACATGAGTTTGAGCAAACTCAGGGGGACAGTGAAGGACAGGGAAATCTAATGTGCTGCAGTTCATGGGGTCAGAAAGAGTCAGACATGACTTAGCCCCTACAAAAAACACAACAGGACTTCCAAGCCTATTTTTAATAATAGGTGAAAGAGTAGGCACTCTTGTGTTGTTCCTGATCTTAGAGGGAATTTTTCAGTTTTTCACCACTGAAACTAATGTTTGCTGTGCATATGTTATGTGGCCTTTATTATTTTGAGGTAGGTTCCCTCTGTGCCCAATTTCTAGAGAGTACTTTTTTTAATTCATAAATGGTTGTTGAATTTTGTTGAAGGCTTTTTCTGCATCTATAGTGGTGATCAAATGATTTCTATCATTCAATTTGTTAATATGGTATATCACATTGATTGATTTGTATATATTCAAGAATACTTGCATCCCTGAAATAAAAGTCATTTGGTCATGTTTTATGAACCTTTTAATGTGTTTTTGGATTTTATTTGTTAGTATTCTGTTGAGGATATTTGCATCTATGTTCATCTGTGATATTGATCTATAATTTTCTTTTTTTGTGTGATATCTTTGTCTGTTTTTTGTATTAGAGTGATATTAGCCACATAAAATGTGTTTGGGGCTTTTCCTTCTTCTGAAATTTTCTGGAAAATGCTTGGAAGGTGTTTCCTTTTCTCTAAATGTTTGATAGAATTCTCCTGTGAAGCCATTTGGCCATGAACTTTTGATTTTTGGAACATTTTTTTAAATTAATTTATTTGTAAATTGAAGGATAATTGGTTTACAGAATTGGTTGGTTTCTGCCAAACATCAACATGAATCAGTCACAGGTATACATATATCCCCTCCTTTTTGGAAGATTTTTTAATTGCAGTTTCAATTTCAATGCTTATGATTGATTGGTCTGTTCATATTATCTATTTCTTCTTTGTTCAGTCTTTAAATGTTGTACTTTTCTATGAATTTGAATTGTGGTGTCAATTGTAATTTCTCCCTTTTCATTTCTGCGTGCATACTAAGTCATGATTTATTATTTTCTTCATTTCTTTTCCAGTTATCTATGCTCTGATATTTATGATTTCTTCTACTTTTTTCCTTGTTGTTCTTCTTTCTCTAACCACTTCAGTTATAAGGTTAGGTTGTGTATTTGAGAAAGTCTTACCTCTTTTTTCTTGAGGTAGGATTGCATTGCTATAAACTTCCTTCTTAGAACTGGTTTAGCCACATCCATACATGTTGGATTGTCTTTTTGTTGTTTGTTGTTTGTTTCTAGGTGTGTGTGTGTATGTATATGTGTATGTATATATATATATATATATATATATATATATATATATATATATATATATAAACATTTCTTCAGTGATTTCTTGTTTACTTAGTAACATATTGTTTTTTGCCCATGTGTTTGTATTTTTTAATAGTTTTTTTTTGTCCCTGTTATTGATAGCTAATGTCATAGTGTTGTGACCAGAAAAGATGCTTGATATGATCTAGTTCTTTTTTTTTTCTTTTTTTCAAATTTACCAAAGCTTAACTTGTTACCCAGGATATGATCTATCCTGGAAAGTGTTCCATGTGCACTCCAGAAAAAATTGTCTTCTGTTGATTTTGGATGAGTTGTTCTACTAATATCAATTAAGTGTATCTGATCTAATGTGTCATTTAAGGCTGTGCTTATTTATTAACTTTCTGCTTGTACGACCTCTCCATTGGTGGAAATGAGGTGTTAATGTCCCTCATTATTATTGTGTTACTGTCAATTTCCCCTTTTATGGCTGTTGTTTTGTTGACAAGTTGTGTCTGACTCTTTGTGAACCCATGAGCTATAGTACATCAGGCTCTTCCATCCATGGGATTTTTCAGACAAGAATATTGAAATGTGTTGCCATTTCCTTCCCAGGGGGATCTTCTTGACCCAGGGATTGAACCCATCTATCCTGCATTGGCAGGCAGATTCTTTATTGTTGAGCCAACAGGGCTGTCAGCATTAGCTCTATATATCAAGGTGTTCCCAAGTTGGCTGCATAAATACTTACACTGTTATATGATCTTGGAATGATACCTTGATCATTATGTAGTGTCCTTCTTTGTCTCTTTTTTTATTTTAAATTAGCTTATTTATCTATTTTTTAACTTTACAATATTGTATTTGTTTTGCCATACATTGACATGAATCCACCATAGGTGTACATGTTTTCCCCTTCCAGAACCCCCTTGCCACCTCCCTCCCCATCCCATCCCCCCAGGTCATCCTGGTGAACCAGCCCCGAGCACCCTGTATCATGTATCGAACCTAACAGCCTTTACTTTAAAGTCTATTTCTTTCTCATATGAGTATTTCTACTCCAGCTTTCTTTTAATTTCCACTTGCATAATATATCCTTTTTCCAACACCTCATTTTCAATCTGCATATGACCTAAGTCTGATGTGGGTCTCCTGTAGACAGCATATGTATGCTTCTTGTTTTTGTATCCATTCAGCCAGTCTGTGTCTTTTGATTGGAGCATTTAATCAATTATATTTAAGTTAATTATCGATATGTATGTTCCTATTATGATTTTCTTAATTGTTTGAAGTTTGATTTTGTATTTCTATTCCTTCTTTTATGTTTCCTGCTTAGAGAATTTCCCTTAGCATTTGTTGTAAAACTGACTTTTGTGTGCTGAATTATCTTTAGTTTTTACTTGTCTGTAAATCTTTTAATTTAACCATCAAATCTAAATGAGACTCTTGCTAGATAGATTAATCTTTGTTGTAGGTTTTTCCCTTTCATCATTATAAGTATATCCTTCTACTCCTTCTGGTTCGCAGTGTTTCTGCTGAAAGATCAGCTGTTAAACTTAAGGGGATTCTCTTGTATATTTTTGTTGTTGTTGTTGTTGCTTTTCCTGTACTACTTTCAATATTTTTTTGTGTGTTTATTTTTTTGTCCATTAGATTAATATGTACTTCAGTATGTTTCTCCTTGGGTTTTTACAGTTTGGGACTCTGCACTTCTGAACTTGATTGACTATTTCCTTTCCTATTTTAGAAAAGTTTTCAACTATAATGGCTTCAAATATTTTCTTAGACTTTTTCTTCTTCTCTTCTTCTAGAACCCCTATAATTCAAGTGTTGGTGAGTTTAATGTCATCTCAGAAGTCTCTGAGTTTGTCCCAATTTCTTTCATTTTTTTCTTTATTCTACACTGCAGCAGTATTTTCCACCATTCTATCTTCCAGTTCAATTATCAGTTTATCGACTTATGTCTCATGTGTGGATACGAGAGTTGGACTATAAAGAAAGATGAGTGCTGAAGAACTGATTCTATTGAACTATGGTGTTGGAGAAGACTCTTGAGAGCCCCTTGGACTGCAAGGAGATCAAACCAGTCAGCCCTAAAGGAAATCAGTCCTGAATATTCATGGGGAGGACTGATGCTGAAGATGAAGTTCCAATACTTCAGCCACTTGATGTGAAGAACTGACTCATTGGAAAAGACCCTGATACTGGAAAATATTGAGGGCAAGAGGAGAAGGGGATGGCGGAGGATGTGATGGTTGGGTGGCATCACTGACTGGATGGACATGAGTTTGAGTAAGCTCTGGGTGTTGATGATGGATAAGGAAGCCTGGAGTGCTGCAGTCCATGGGTACACAAAGAGTTAGACATGACTGAAAGACTGAACTGAACCGATGTCTCAGCTATTCTACTGGTGATTCTTTCTAGTATATTTTTTATTTAAGTTATCGTGCTGCTCATTACTGATTATTTGTTCTTAATTTTTCTAGGTTCATGCAAGTTTCTTGTACATTCTTGATCCATTCTATTTCCAGAATTTTGGATCATCTTTTCTATCATTGCTATGACTTTTGTTCAGTTAGCTTTCTTATTTCCTATTCACTTGTTTTGGTCTTCTTCTTCTTCTTCTTCTTCTTATTTTTTTTTTTTAATTTACTCCTTCATTTGCAGCATATTTCTTTGTCTTCTCATTTTTTCTAGCTTACTGTGTTTAAGGTCTCCTTTTCCAACGTTGCCAGATCATAGTTCCTCTTGCTTTTGCCCTCTGCCCTTGGTGGATGAGGTTAGTCCAGTATTGTTGATTGCTCTCTGCTGATATCTAGGCTCCTGTTCTCTGTGGTTCCTAGGCACTGCTCTAGGGTGAAAGGTTGCAGTGACTGGGGGGACATTCTAAGATGGTCTTGGAAGCTGCACTCATCTGCCCAAACTTGGGTGGTGTTCATGCCTCACTCTCACTTTCTCCCTTCTCTCTGGGGCTTTCTGTCTCAGACAGGCTCACCCAGTCTTTATCCCAACTCCGGCTTGCCTCCCCTGCAGTCTCTCCTCCCAGCCATGCCTTATGTTCTATGTTGGCCACCAAGTCATTGGTGAGTTGACCCAAAATATAATATTTCAACTAAAGGCTAGAGCTAATATCCTAGCAGGATAAGTTAATAGGTACTAAAATTTTTTGTAAAGCTCTGAGAAAAGGAGACTATTTTGGCTTGGGGGAAGGATTGGCAACAGCAAAAACAGTGCATAAAAGGGTAATATTGCCCAAAATAATCTTGGCTGGATATAATACTAAGAATAACTACCCTTTTAATGATTGTTTAAGTATCAATAGTATGGATCAGTTGAGACTCAGAAAGCTCTAGAAGTTTGGACATTGTTCAGTGGTTTAAAAGATAATATCAAAAAATGAGAGCAATAGGGTGAAATTATCCATTTGGTTGAGAAACAGTGATGTAAACTATCTTAACTAGGATTTCTCCTTTTCTAACCTTTCATGTTATGACCATAAATTTATTTCAAATAATTCTCCAAAATCCATTGCAATTACCTTTTTACTTCTTAAGTTTATTCCAATGTTTTCAGTTATTACTATTATCTGAATTTTTCCACAGAAAAATAGTTGTAACAACTGGTGATATATGAATAAAGCATACAGTCTTGACATATATATTTATGTACTTAATAAATGAGAACAACCCCATTATTTTTTGAAATATAAACTATTACCAATAAACTATAATTTATCCATGGGAAACTTCCTTGCTTAAGAAATAACTGTGACTATATAACATGTTGGGTGCCAGAGGAACTACACAGTTTTATAACACAAGTTTTCTACTTTCTAGGAGCTTGAATTCTCTTTGGAGTAATAAGCAATATACAAAGGGAAAAAAAAGTAACATAATATAATAAGCCTTAACATTTAGAATGGATGATTTACTAGAATAGGAGTCCAGAGAGGACAAGACACTTTTAAATGGAGGGGCTATGGAAAATTAAGTATTTGGGGGGTATTAAGTATTTGGGGAGCATCTTGTATGGGAAACTAAAGTAATAAAGATTCCAAAGAAGAACAGTTCAGTGAGGTGTACCAACTCTTTGTGAGGCACTACACAGAGTTGAGAAGAAAGTACCTCCTCATAGATTAGTAGAATTTTACTGTATCATTTATTTACTGTATCATTATGTCAGCCCCCTGGTGGTGTAGATGGTAAAGCATCTGCCTACAATGCGGGAGACCCGGGTTTGATATCTGTGTCGGGAAGATCCCCTGGAGAAGGAAATGGCAACCCACTCCAGTACTCTTGCCTGGAAAATCCCATGGAAAGAGGAGCATGGTAGGCTACAGTCCATGGGGTCGCAAAGAGTTGGACACGACTGAGCAACTTTATTTCACTTGGTCTACTAAGCACTACTGATTCTTATATAATGACAATTAATGGCTTATCTTATGCCAGATTCTATGTAAATCATTTTATATGGATTAATCTCATTTAACTCTGATAAAACCATGTAGGAAAGGTACAATTATAAGTTCCATTTACAGATGAGTCAAAAGACACCCAGAAAAGTTAGCTTTTCCAAAGTCACAAAGCTAATGGCAGGATTTTGAATCCAGTTACTTATTCTAGAGCCCACAGGTTCTGGAATATTTTACTTATATTTGTCATTTTCCAAAAATTATAAACTTCCTTGCTATAGCAACTTTGTAAAAAAATATTTTTTGAATGCCCTTCTTCACAATACATTCCTGCAGAGGAACCAATGTTTTTTCAAGTCTCTTCTCAAAACTGATAAACTTTTCGATACTTTAAATAGAAATCACATTCTTCCCTTGCTTTTGTGATCATAATGCATAATTAAAACTTTTATATAAGTTTTCAGTGTCAGTTTATTAGACTATGACTTACATGGTAGTTGTGAAGGTGAAGTGAGGAAATATATTTTTCAAAGCTTAGCAATATATACATAGTAAGCTATCAATAATTAATAATAAAACATTTTTTGCTATTTATTTAATATTATTAGCCACACGTTAAAGTTGTACATAAATATATGCACAAATACATTTCCACCTCCCACATGTGTGTAAATTCTTGCTGGGAAGACATTGGGAAGCTTTACTCCACTACTCCTGTTATAATTATTTGCAGCTAATATGTTTAATAACTGTGTTGAACTGAATTATAGGTTGAAGCAACTTTGAATAATTATGAAAATGTGAAAGGGATAAAATCCAATAGTATTTAAATGCTCTTAAAAATACAATTGAGTATTGTTGCAATATAAAAAAAGCTATACCAGTATATCATAATTTCTATTAAAAGAAATGAGGATTATTTCCATTTATAAATAATCACAATTTTTTGTAAAATATACTGTCAAGAACAAAAATGTGTTAAAACAACATATGTATTCATATTGTTGGATTATATAAGCAATAAACTCTTCTTTCTTATTTTCATCATAAATATTTAATTTTTACCTCATACGCTGTTCATATAGAAACCTTAACAACCTTGTTAAACACATGTTCTGTAAATGAGCCATGGACTTTTACAGTATTCTGAAGCTTGGACCTTGGAAAAAATTGATTTTCAGGTTTTCATCATTATCATTTCTGTCATTCATTTGTAGGTTGATCACTGAGCAGCCAGAAATAACTGGGACTGAATAGAACTGACTCTTCAGTGGACAAGTTATTCTTTGCTAATTGACTTTTTGACAAGTAGGAAGGAAAAATACATACAAACAAATTAATTTTGGTCACTTTAACAAATTGTACAGAAATAACTTTTGTCCCAATTTTAAATTACCCTTGCAAGTACAAAGACGGTTATCACTCACGACCTCCATTTAGTTTACTGATTTTTTTCTTAGATTACATTTACTTAATTTATAAAATAGTAACTAAGAAAGCAAAAATACATACAATCCAATGGGGACTAAGGATTCAGATTTAAATTTCAAAGGTAAACTCTTTGGAGGCAGTGAAAAGGACTTTGATAAGTAGCTAGGGGAGTCATTATGATGCTTACATATTTATTTTGGTTTAATTTTAAATACATTTTGAGCATGAGATTTATAGAAATGATTGTCAATGAACTTGACAAAGACATGTGCTATAATTTTACTATTCACATTCAGTAAAATGCTTTAGATAGTAGAGATTATATATAAAATAATGTAAGACTATAATATTTAATTGCCTATAGAATACAGCTAGAACCCAAGAGACTAATTATTTTGCTTTAGTTGGTCAGGTCAACTGCCTTAAAAACTCAAACTGTAGAACTACTGATAGATTTCATTACACCTTTAAAATAAATAGTGGCAATTTGTCAATGTCATCTTAGCTTCAACATTTCCTTTTGAAACACCAGGAAATAGTAATCCCAACTAAACTGGCCTTTTCTTTTTTAGAATGCAATGATCAAAAAACCTTCTTCTTATCAGATAATATTTATATTTTCTTTATAAATTCTTATTTAGCTTATTTTTGGAAGGCAAAATAAGTAAACTTTGGAAGCAATAGTGTCTACTGATAATTTCCAAACTGTATTAAACACCGAAAATGTTGTAAATGCAGAATTAATGTCTAGTCATTGAATCAAACAACACATTTTAAAGATAACTGACATAGCATCATTAAAAGGAACTCTAACCAAGTTTACAAATCAACATGTATTTTTGAGTCAAAATGAATTTTTGTTTTGTTTTGCCTTGTTTTTCACTATCATCTAATAATTCTACTGTTGATACCACTTATTGTAATGCAATTTTAGTCATTTAGTTCATTTACTAAAATGATTCAAACTAAAATACCTCTCTAACATGGTCAGAGGAACAGAGAAGCTGAGGGGGGAATTTAAGCAGGACAAATTTAAAGGACTGGAATTTTTCCATCTGGAAAGATAAATGCTCACAAAAGAAATGATCCAAGTCTAAAAACCCACAAAGGATACAGAGAGGAAAAAAAAAGATTATTTCCCCAGGCAAATTCTGTTAAAGTAGAATAAAAGGGCTTTCTTTGCAATTTAAAAGTAGAACAACAAAGGGAAATGAAACTAAAATTTCTACCTAGAAGAATGAATTGTATGAGACTGATTGCCTTAACAGGTAATCATAGGCTGAGAAGATAATTTAAAGGGAAGTTTTAGTTAACTAATGCTTGAGAGTGCATTCTCAGTGATCAGGAATCTATGGTTTAACATCTGCTCTTATTTAAACCACTCAATATGTATTTTCCAATTGTCTTTTATGTGCCAGGCACTTGATATAGGACAATAATTAAAACCTCTGGTACCCACCTCCATAGAACTTACTATCAAATAGAGGACATGAATATTTAACAAAGATTCACCTGGTTAATATAAGTTAATGATTTTCAAATTGTTTTGAATCTTGTGAAGAAAAAGTATAAGTGTTTATGTTTTTGAGAGAGTAAAATAACAATGATAAGCTTAGACCTGAAGGTTTGTGCTAAATCAAAGATAGACCTCTCTGAGAAAATAATGTTCACGTTATGACTTGAAAAATGGGTAGAAGTAATTTGATTAGAATGGGCAGGTAAAGCACTGCAGACATTGAAAAATCTGTGTAAAGTACTTAGGTGAAAAAATGTTTTCTGATGGACTTGATAGAAGGCCAATGTAGTTTGAGGTTGATGAAAGAGAAGGAGACTGAAATGAGATGAGACTGTAGAAGTGGCCTGGGTGAATTCAGGTAAGTTATTTAATCACTTTAATACTCAAGTTTCTTTTTTTTTCTTTTTAGTTGGTAAAAACTGAGGATAATAACAGTACTTACCTCTCTTAATTGTTTGTGAGAAATAAAAGAAATCTTACATGTGAAGCACATTTTACAGTGCTTGGCAAATGAGTGCTTAGGACATATTAGGTTTAGCTAATTATTATTTGATAAGCAATGGGGATTATAGTTGCATCTTATAGTCATGCTGTATGGATGTGAGAGTTGGCCTATAAAGAAAGCTGAGCACTGAAGAATTGATGCTCTTGAACGGTGGTGTTGGAGAAGATTCTTGAGAGTCCCTTGGACTGCAAGGAGATCCATCCAACCAGTCCATCCTAAAGGAGATAAGTCCTGAATATTCATTGGAAGGACTGAGGCACAAAGGTAGAAATATAGATCAATGGAACAAAATAGAAAGCCCAGAAATAAATCCACACACCTATGGACACCTTATCTTCGACAAAGGAGGCAAGAATATACAATGGAGAAAAGACAATCTCTTTAACAAGTGGTGCTGGGAAAACTGGTCAACCACTTATAAAAGAATGAAACTAAAACACTTTCTAACACCATACACAAAAATAAACTCAAAATGGATTAAAGATCTAAACGTAAGACCAGAAACTATAAAACTCCTAGAGGAAAACATAGGTAAAACGTTCTCTGACATAAATCACAGCAGGATCCTCCATGACCCACCTCCCAGAATATTGGAAATAAAAGCAAAAATAAACAAATGGGACCTAATTAAAATTAAAAGCTTTTGCACAACAAAGGAAACTATAAGCAAGGTGAAAAGACAGCCTTCAGAATGGGAGAAAATAATAGCAAACGAAGCAACAGACGAACAATTAATCTCAAAAGTATACAAGCAACTCCTGCAGCTGAATTCTAGAAAAATAAACGACCCAATCAAAAAAAGGGCCAAAGAACTAAGCAGACATTTCTCCAAAGAAGACATACAGATGGCTAACAAACACATGAAAAAATGCTCAACATCACTCATTATCAGAGAAATGCAAATCAAAACCACAATGAGGTATCATTTCACACCAGTCAGAATGGTTGCTATCCAAAAGTCTACAAGCAATAAATGCTGGAGAGGGTGTGGAGAAAAGGGAACCCTCTTACACTGTTGGTGGGAATGCAAACTAGTATAGCCCCTACGGAGAACTGTGTGGAGATTCCTTAAAAAACTGGGAATAGAACTGCCATATGACCCAGCAATTCCACTGCTGGGCATACACACTGAGGAAACCAGAATTGAAAGAGACGCGTGTACCCCAATGTTCATCACAGCACTGTTTACAATAGCCAGGACATGGAAGCAACCTAGATGTCCATCGGCAGACGAATGGATAAGGAAGCTGTGGCACATATACACAATGGAATATTACTCTGCCATTAAAAAGAATACATTTGAATCAGTTCTATTGAGATGGATGAAACTGGAGCCCATTATACAGAGTGAAGTAAGCCAGAAAGAAAAACACCAATACAGTATACTAATGCATATATATGGAATTTGAAAGATGGTAACGGTAACCCTATATGCAAGACAGAATAAGAGACACAGATGCATAGAACAGTCTTATGGACTCTGAGAGAGAAGGTGAGGGTGGGACGTTCTGTGAGAATAGCATTGAAACATGTATATTATCATATGTGAAACAGAACACCATTCCAGGTTTGATGCATGAGACAAATGCTCAGGGCTGTGGCAATGGGATGACCCAGAGGGATGGGATGGGGAGGGAGGTGGGAGGGGGGTTCAGGATGGGGAACACATGTAAACCCATGGCTGATTCATGTCAATGTGTGGCAAAAACCACTACAATATTGTAAAAGCTAAAAAAAAAAAAAAATGAAGGATTGATGCTGAAGCTGAAACTCCAATGCTTTGTCACTCGATGCAAAGAACTGACTCATTGGAAAAGACCCTGATCCTGGGAAAGATTGAAGGCAAGAGGGAGAAGGGGGACAACAGAGGATGAGATGGTTGGATGGCATCACCAACTCAGTGGACATGAGTTTGAGTAAGCTCCGGGAGTTAATGATGGACAGGGAAGCCTGGCATGCTGCAGTACATAGGGTTGCAAAGAGTCAGACACGGCTGGCTGACAGAACTAACTGACTGATAGTCATGCCCAAATGGAAATAAATATGGCTGTACTCTTAGGTGGGCTTCCCAGGTGGCTCAGTAGTAAAGAATTTGCCTGCCAATGCAGGAGATGGCAGTTTGATCCCCGAGTCAGAAAGATCTCTTGGAATAGGCAATGGTAACCCACTCCAGTATTCTTGCCTTGGAAATCCCATAGGCAGAGGATCCTGGCAGGCTACAGTCCACGGGGTCACAAAGAGTCAGACATGACTGAGGACTGAGCACACACGTACCCTTAGGTAGTGTTGGGAAAATCATTTAACCTCTTAAACTCAGATTTTCTCATCTATACAATAAAGATAGTAAGTACCTCATGGGTTGTTTTGAGGCTGAATTAAAATAAAAATAACCAGGAATATAGTGACAAACAAATAAATATCAGCCTCTATAGATAACCAGTAGCCAACTGAAGAAGTTTGGGAAATATTCTTAACTTTCAGATCTAAATCAAGGAGCACAACTTAACCTTTCAATGCACTATCCCTTTACTCTAAACTTGAGAAAAATGGTGGAGCTGACTTATTTGGCATTTCTCAAAGAGGAAAAGGGAAATATGGTGGAAGCTGTCAGACTGATACCATCTATAATTGAGGAGAAACTCCCTCCCTGTTCATCTATTCATTCATGCATCTAGTATCACTAAATACCTACTATGTTGGCAATCTCTGAGCTAAACTCTGGGGATAGTAAAGAAAATAACTAGTAGTCTCTGTCCTCAAGGAGCTTATATCACAGACATTTTACTGTATAGTGCAGCAAGTGAGGGAGTGTGCAGTTATACCTTGGGCATTGGCAGGAAAGTTTTTATAAGTTGGTGGGAATTTTCATTCTAGCAAAACTGTACACAAAAGAGAGATTGAAGAGAGGTTGGTTAGGTGTGTAGTGTGTCTTGATTTGACTAAAATTTTGGCCTTTATCCAAGAATCCAGAGATGTTTTAAGTGTCACTCATGAACTCCAGGTGTAACTTAGGAGTAAGGCAGCTCAAAACAACTATTTCAATGCAGTATGGCTATCAGAAGGTGGAGAGATTATAGCATTTTCTAATTTTTTGGAATAAATAATTGGCTAACTAATTAATTTATCTAATTGTGTGCTGCAGATTGTGTCATTTAGCCTCTTTTAATATCAGTGTTTTCTAAGGAAAATGAAGACATTAATAACAGTAATGTATCATAAGTTTGCTGCAATGATTGAATAATATAATGTGATTCATTTATGCTGAATATTAAGATCACATCAGGATCTTTCACAAAAATGTCAATGACTGCTACCCACTGACAGTTTTAATCAATTGGTCTCAGTGGAGTCTAAAGTAAAAGTGAAAGTCATTCAGTCGTGTCCAACTCTTTGTGACCTCATGGATTACACAGTCCATGGAATTCTCCAGGCCAGATTACTGGAGTGCGTAGCCTTTAATAACTTTCTAAAACCTCTTTGTGATTCTAATGGTTGGCCAGTGTGAGAAACCCTGAGATAATGCTTGTAAAGATGTTAGTATAGAATCTAGCATATCAGTTCAGTTCAGTTCAGTCGCTCAGTCGTGTCCAACTCTTTGTGACCTCATGAATCTCAGCACACCAGCCCTCCCTGTCCATCACCAACTCCCAGAGTTTACCCAAACTCATGTCCATCAAGTCGCTGATGCCATCCAACCATCTCATCCTCTGTTGTCCCCTTCTCCTCCTGCCCCCAATCCTTCCCAGCATTAGAGTCTTTTCCAATGAGTCAACTCCTCAGATGAGGTAGCCAAAGTATTGGAGTTTCAGCTTCAACATCAATCCTTCCAATGAACACCCAGGACTGATCTTCTTTAGGATGGACTGGTTGGATCTCCTTGCAGTCCAAGGAACTCTAAAGAGTCTTCTCCAACACCACAGTTTAAAAGCATCAATTCTTCGGTGCTCAGCTTTCTTTAGAGTCCAAGTCTCACATCCATACATGACTACTGGAAAAACCATAGCTTTGAATAGATGGACCTTTGTTGACAAAGTAATGTCTCTGCTTTTTAATATGCTGTCTAGGTTGGTCATAACTTTCCTTCCAAAGAGTAAGTGTCTTTTAATTTCATGGCTGTAATGACCATCTGCAGTGATTTTGGAGCCCCGAAAAATAAAGTCTGACACTGTTTCCACTGTTTCCCCATCTATTTGCCATTAAGTGATGGGACCAGATGCCATGATCTTAGTTATCTGAATGTTGAGCTTTACGCCAACTTTTTCACTCTCCTCTTTCACTTTCATCAAGAGGCTTTTTAGTTCCTCTTCACTTTCTGCCATAAGAGTGGTGTCATCTGCATATCTGGTGTTATTGATATTTCTTCCAGCAATCTTGATTCCAGCTTGTGTTTCTTCCAGCCCAACGTTTTGCATGATGTGCTCTGCATAGAAGTTCAATAAGCAGGGTGACAATATACAGCCTTGACATACTCCTTTTCCTATTTGGAACCAGTCTGTTGTTCCATGTCCAGTTCTAACTGTTGCTTCCTGACGTGCATACAGGTTTCTCAGGAGACAGGTCAGGTGGTCTGGTATTCCCATCTCTTTAAGAATTTTCCACAGTTTATTGTGATCCACACAGTCAAAGGCTTTGGCATTGTCAATAAAGCAGAAATAGATGTTTTTCTGGAATTCTCTTGCTTTTCTGATGATTCAGCTGATGTTGGCAATTTGATCTCTAGTTCCTCTGCCTTTTCTAAAACTAGCTTGAACATCTGGAAGTTCACAGTTCACATCTAATATATATTAAATTCTTAATGTGTTAGGGAACATTAACTAACTTTGAAATGGAAATCAAAGCTCTTGTTTGTGAATCCAAATAATGGAATATACAGACAGCAGACACTCACACAGGCAGAGTTTTATTTCAGAGAGTAGAAGTACAAAGCTCTCAGCATAAAACTGAAAGGGGGAAAAGTGTCCTGAAACATCAGGAATCACAACAGTTTTCATCTTTCCCGATACTGACCTGTTCGTTTTTGGTTGGTTTCAGGGTCCTGATGTATGCAATTCCTGACAAACCAGTTTAAAGTCATCATGCCTAGTTTGTCAGTTTTATGGCTTTTTTGATCTCTCAGTCCTTGAGTTTTCCTAAGACACTGAGTCTCCATCCCCCTACCTTTTCTCGTGGCCACAAGCCATTATTTAAGGGCCAGATGTATGTCTTAATGTTGATGATTCACCTGGTGTTTCTCGATAAGTTGGACATCAATTACTGATTGTCCTGTCATGGTTTCAAGTGGTTTATGGCCTCCAGGCCAGGGAGGCATTCCCTTGAATACCAAGGAACTGGAACAGCAAGTATGGCTATTAATGGCGTTAGATGTATGTGCAAGAAAATAGGTGGAAACTGAAATTGTATTTTTAAAAGAAGAAACCAAGGCCTTATTCCTATACTGACTACCTAATGATTTTCTACCTCAACACTGTAGGTGTTATTGTTGATACTATTATAGTCGTTGCTATATTTTACTTAATCAGTTTTGCTAGCAACTTGTCAGCTCTAAATATCTTTAAATGTTCAATGTAGTTTACTCTTTAGCATATGAATTATTAAAAGCAATAGCTTCATTTACATTGAAATGAATATTTTTAAGTTGCATTTTAAAAATTACTAATTTGTATCTTAATTATTCATCAGTATTAGATTACATTTTGTTTGCATGGTTTCTATAGTTTAAAATTGACCAATATTTTCTTTAATATGCAGAATAGGATCAGTTTTTGCACCTATTGGATATTTAATTTTTATATACGACTGAATATTTTTATTTATTAATTCAAGCCTTATTTAATCCTTACTGATTTTTTTTTATCTAATAGTTACTGAAAGGAGTTACTGAAAGAAGTTTCATCTATTTGTCTGTTTCTCATTTTGCCTATTAGTCTATGTGAGAATTAGAAAGCTATGCAAACTTTTAGAGAATTTGGAGCTATGCTATTAGAATAATTCAAAATTTAAAATTATTTTACTTTCTTGACTTCTGATTCAAGATGGCAGAGCAGAAATATGTGCGCTCATCTCCTCCTGTGAGAGCATCAAAATCACAGCTAGCTGTTAAACAACCATCTACAGTAGGAGGCTGAAACCCACCAAAAAATATACCACATGTCCAAAGACAAAGAAGCCACAGCAAGATGATAGGAGAGGCAAAATCATGATGAAATCAAATCCCATAGATGCTGAGTGGGTGACCCACAAACTGGAGAACGATAATACCAAAGAAGAAATTTTCCCACTCTTGTGAAGTTTCTGAACACCACGTCAGGCTTCCCATCCTGGGGACATGACAAAGGCTCTGGGAATTGCCAGGGAATCTGGTCTTGGAGCCCAGCTGGCTCAAACTCATGTCCATCGTGTCAGTGATGTTATCCAATTAACTCATCTTCTGTCGTCCCTTTCTCCTCCCGCCTTCAATCATTCTGAGCATCACAGTTTATATCCAGTGAGTTAGTCCTTCCCATCAGGTGGTCATAGTACTAGAGTTTCAGCTTCAGCTTCAGTCCTTCAATGAACATTCAGGACTGATTTCCTTTAGGACTGACTGATTTGATCTCCTTGTGGTCCAAAGGACACTCAAGAGTCTTCTCCAACACCATAGTTCAAAAGCTCAGTTCTTTGGCACTCAGCCTTCGTTATAGTTCATCTCTCAGATCCATACATGACTACTGGAAAAAAAGCACAGCTTTGACAAGACAGACCTTTGTAGGCGAAGTAATGTCTCTGCTTTTTAATATGCTGTCTAGGTTGGTCATAGCTTTTCTTCCAAGGAGCAAGTATCTTTTAATGTCATGGCTGCAGTCACTAACTGCAGTGATTTTGGAGCCAAAAAAATTAAAATAAATAAATAAATAAATAAAGTCTGTCACTGTTTCCATTGTTTCCCCATCTATTTGACATGAAGAGATGGGACTGGATGCTATGATCTTAGTTTTCTGAATGTTTAGTTTTAAGCCAAATTTTCACTCATGTCTTTCACTTTTATCAAGAAGTTCTTTAGTTTCTTCTTTGCTTTCTGCCTTAATGGTGGTGCCATCTGCATTTCTGAGGTTATTGATATTTCTCCTGGCAATCTTGATTAGAGCTTGTGCTTCATCCAGCCTGGCATTTTGCATGATGTACTCTGCATATAAATTAAATAAGCAGGGTGACAAGACACAGCCTTGACGCACTCCTTTCCCAATTTGGAACCAGTCCATTGTTCCATGTCCAGTTCGGTATTCCCATCTCTTGAAGAATTTTCTCCAGTCTTTTGCTTTTTCAGTGATCCAGACAATGCTGGCAATTTGATCTCTGGTCCCTCTGCCCTTTCTAAATCCAACTTGAACATCTGGAAATTCATGGTTCACTTACTGTTGAAGCCTGGCTTAGGCAATTTTTGAGCATTACTTTGCTAGCTTGTGAGATGAGTGCAATTGTGAGGTAGTTTGAACATTCTTTGGAATTGCCTTTCTTTGGGATTGGAATGGAAACTGACCTTTTCCAGTCCTGTGGCCAATGCTGAGTTTTCCAGATTTTCTGGCATATTGAGTGCAGCTCTTTCTCAGCATCATCTTTTAGGATTTTAAATAGCTCAACTGGAATTCCATCATCTCCACTAGGTTTGTTCATAGTGTTGCTTCGTAAGGCCCACTTAACTTTGCTATCCAGAATGTCTCGCTCTAGGTGAGTGATCACACAATCATGGTTATCCAGGTCATGAAGAATTTTTATTGTTGCTGTTTAGTCCTTCTCTGTGTTCTTGCCACCTACTCTGAATATCTTCTACTTCTGTTAGGTCCATACCATTTATCTCCTTTATTGTGCCCATCTTTGCATGAAATGTTCCCTTGGTGTCTCTAATTTTCTTGAAGAGATCTCTATTCCTTCCCATTACCAGTCCCTTCCATTGGAAACTTACACAAGCCTCTTAGCCTCCTCCACCAGATGATGCAAGAAGAACCACAGTTCCACAGCTGCTAAAACAAAAGCCATATTACAGAAAATTAATCAGGATAAAAAAGCAGAAAGTTATGTTCCAGATGAAGGGACAAAATAAAACCTCAGAAAAACCTCTAAATGAAGTGGAGATAGGCAACTTTCCAGAAAAATAGTCCAGAATAATGATAGTGAAGATGATCCAGGTTCCCAGGAAAACAATACAGAAGATGCAAGAATTGTTTACCAAAGACCTAGAAGAACTAAGGAACAAACAAAGAGACATGAGTAATACACCAGAAGGACTCAATACCAGAATCACTTAGGCAGAAGAACTAAATGATCTGGAGGACAGATGGTAGAAATCACTACCACAGAACAGAATTTAGAGAAAAGAATGCAAAGGAATGAAGAGAGCCTAAGAGACCTCTGGGACTACATTAAATGCACCAACATTCACATTATAAGATTCCAAGAAGGAGAAGAGAGAGAGAAAGGATCTGAGAAAATATCTGAAGAGATTATAGCTGAAAACTTCCCTAACATTGGAAATGCAATGGTCCATCAAGTCCAGGAAGCACAGGGATTCCCAAGCAGTATAAGCCCAAAAAGGAACACACCAATACACATAGTAATCAAACTGATAAAAATTAAAGACATAGATAAAATATTAAAAGCAACAAGGGCAAAATGACAAATGGCATACAAGGGAACTCTCATCAGGCTATCAGCTGATTTCTCAACAGAATCTCTACAAGCCAGAAAGGAATGCATGATGCATTTAAAGTGATGAAAAGGAAGAACCCACAACCAAGAAGACTCTACCCAGCAAGACTTTCCTCCAGACTTGATGGAGAAATCAAAAGCTTTCTAAACAAGCAAAAAATAAGAGAATTCAGCACCACCAAACCAGCTTTATTACATAAGCTAAAGGAACTTTTCTAGGCAGGAAACACAAGGAAAAGACTTAACAGAGACTAAACCTAAAACAACTAAGAAAATGGTAATAAGATCATACATATTGATAATCACCTTAAGTGTAAATGAATTAAATGCACCAACCAAAAGACATAGATAAGCTTGACAGATGAAAACATGTGCATGTATGCACTTCCACTTACCACATTAGCTTGCTTGGTCCCTCAAATTGTATGTAATTATGTTATATTGTTAAGTTAATTAGGTTCTCACTATTGCTTGCAATTTTAATTATCTCGTGTTTTTGGTCTGGCTATTGATTGTGAAAACTGATAAACATCATTCACTATTGTGATATTGTAACTATTACTCACTTAATACCATTATGTCATGATTGGTCAACAGAAAGATAATAGAACTCTATATCACCAAAACAATAATTTAACAGAAAAAACCTGTAATCACTTATTAAAATCCAAAGGCATATCAGAACTATCTTGAAAATTTTGTAAAAATACAAATGCCTAGGCATTGTATTTTTTTTCTCCAGATATTTTTCTAATGAGCAGGTTAAAGACAACTGGATTATATGACGGTGTTTTATTTTGTTTTCTAGTTTGTTTCACTTTTTCTATTTTATATTCTGTGCTCACAGTTCATTTAGTTTATATTTTCCAATTTTTCAGTCTCTTCTTTTTTTGATGTTCTTTCTTAAACATTTATCAAGCATAGTAGAGACACTTCTGTATACATATATAAAAAAATATATGTAATATAAGTACGTTAGAAAACTTATGAATTTTCCCTAACTAAAAAGTTTATTACATTTTTACCCCACTTGTTTGACTTCATATGAATTGTCGTTCAGTTGCTCAGTCATGTCCGACTCTCCACAACCCCATGGACCGCAGCAAGCCAGGCTTCTCTTTCCTTCACCATCTCCTGTAGTTTGCTCAAACTCATGTCCATTGAATCAGTGAGGCCATCCAACCATCTCATCCTATGTCATCCCCTTCTCCTCCTGCCTTCAATCTTTCCCAGCATCAAGGTCTTCACATCAGGTGGCCAACATATTGGAGTTTCAGCTTCAGCATCAATCCTTCCAGTGAATATTCGGTGTTGATTTCCTTTAGTATTGAGTGGTTTGATCACCTTGCTGTCCAAGGGAATCTCAAGAGTCTTCTCTATTAACACAGTTCAAAGGCATCACATTTTCAGCCCTCAGCCTTTTTTTATTGTCCAGGTCTCACATCCATACATGACTGCTGGAAAAACCATAACTTTGAATACACAGAACTTTGTAGGCAAAATAATGTCTCTGCTTTTTAATACACTAAGTTTGTCATTGCTTGTCATTTCAAGGAGCAACAGTCTTTTAATTTTGTGGCTGAAGTCACTGTCCGCAGTGCTTTTGGAGCCCAAGGAAAAGCTACTGTTGAAAAAAAGCCATGCCTCCACCAGCAACTCCCAATCACACATAGGTAAGTCTCTCTCAGGCTCTTGTGGAGTCACTGCTCCTTCCTCCTGGGTCCTGGTGTGCACATGGTTTTGTTTGTACCCTCCAAGAGTCTCTGTTTCTCCAGTCCTGTGGAAGCTCTGTAATCAAATTCTTCTGACCTCTAAAGTCAGATTTCCTGGGGATACTCAGTCCCTTTGCCAGATCCCCAGGTTGGGAAGTCTGCTGTAGGGCCTAGAACTTTTGTAGTGGTGTGAAAACTTCTTTGGTATAATTGTTCTCCAGTTTGTGAGTCACCCATTAAATGGCTCTATAGTAGAGCTAATGGCTACCTCCTTTAACGGGACTTATGCCACATGCTGAACCTCCCAGGACTGCTGTTGCTAAAGCCCTTGTCCCTGTGGCAGGCCACTGGTGACTCATGCCTTTGCAGGAGACACTCAAACACTCAAAGGCAGCTCTGGCTCAGTCTTTTGTGGGGTCACTGCTGCTTTCCGTCAGTCCTGTTGCCCACAATGTTTTGTTTGTGCCCTCCAAGCATCTCTGACAGATATGAGGTTTAATTTAAACACAATTGCACCTCTCCTACTGTCTTGTTGTTGTTTCTCCTTTGCCCTTGGTAAGGGTATATCTTTTTATTTTTGTTGGTTTCCGACATTCTCCTGTGGATGGTTGTTCAGCAGCTAGTTGCAATTTTGATGTTCTCACAGAAGATGAGCACACACATCTTTCTACTCTGTCATCTTAGGAAGTCAGTATGAATATTATGCTAGATTTCTAATTTAAACAAAATTGATATTCAAAAAGCAACAAAGGTTTACTGTATAGCAAATGGGATTATAGTCAACATCTTGCAATAACTCTAATGAATGGAAAATAATTTCAAAATAATATATGTGTATATGTATAACTGAGTCACCTTGCTGTGCATCTGAGTCATTGTAAGTAAACTATACTTTAAAAGACCTGTATACAGAAAACCATAAAACACTGATGAAAGAAATCAAAGATGACACAAATAGATGGAGAAATATACCATGTTCTTGGATTGGAAAAATCAATATAGTGAAAACGAGTATACTATCCAAAACAATTTGTAGATTCAATGTAATCTCTATCAAACTAACAAAGATATTTTTCATGGAACTAGAACAAATAATGTCACAGCTTATATGGAAACAAAAAAAACCTTGAATGGCCAAAGCAATCTTGAGAAAGAAGGATGGAACTGGAAGAATCAACCTTCCTGCCTTCAGACTATACTGCAAAGGTACAGTCATCAAGGCAGTATGGTACTGGCACAAAGACAGAAATATATGGATCTATGGAACATAGAAAACCCAGAAATAAATCCATGCACCTATGGGCACGTTATCTTTGACAAAAGAGGCAAAAATATACAATGAAGAAAAGACAGTCTCCTTAACAAGTGGTGCTGGGAAAACTGTTCAACTATATGTAAAAGAATGAAACTAGAACACTTTTGAACACCATACACAAAAATGAACTTAAAGCAGATTACAGACCTGAGTGTAAGACCAAAAACTATAAAATTCTTAGAGGAAAACATAGGCAGAACACTCTCTGACATAAATCACAGCAAGATCCTCTATGACCCACCTCTCATAGTAATGGAAATAAAAACAAAAATAAGCAAATGGAACCCAGTTAAACTTAAAAGCTTTTGCACAATGAAGGAAACTATAAGCAAGGTGAAAAGGCAGCCTTCAGCATGGGAGAAAATAACAGCAATTGAAACAATTGACAAAAAATTAATCTCCAAAATATACAAGCAACTCCTGCAACTTAATACCAGAGAAACAAACATCCCAATTAAAAAGTGGGCCAAAGAACTAAAGAGACATTTCTCCAAAGAAGACATGCAGATGGCTAGTAAACACATGAAAAGATGCTCAACATCACTCATTATTACAGAAATGCAAATCAAAACCACAATGAGGTATCATCTCATGCTGGTCAGAATGGCCATCATCAAAAAATCTACAAACAATAAATGCTGGAGAGGGTGTGTGAAAAAATAGGGAACCGTCTTATAGTGTTGTTGGGAATGCAATCTGTTACAGCCACTATGGAGAACAATTTGCAGATTCCTTAAAAAGACTGGGGATAGAACTATTCCCAGTATATGACCCAGCAATAGAATACGATCCAGCAATCCCACTGTTGGGCATACAGCTCGAGGAAACCAGAACTGAAAGAGACCCATGTACTCCAATATTCATTGCAGCACTATTTACAATAGCTAGGACATGGAAGTAACCTAGAGATCCATCAGTAGATGAATGAATAAGGAAGTTGTACATATACACAATGGAATATTACTCAGCTATAAAAAGGACTGTATTTGAGTCAGTTCTAATGAGGTGGATTAACCTAGAGCCTATTATACACAGTGAAGTAAGTCAGAAAGTGAAAGATAAATGCAGTATATTAACTCATATATATGCAATTTAGAATGATGGTAATGACGATCTTATATGCAAGGCAGCGAAAGAGACACAGTTGTAAAGAACAAACTTTTGAAATCAGTGGGAGAAGGCAAGGGTGGGATGATTTCAGATAATAGCATTGAAATATGGACATTACCACATGTAAAACAGATGACCAGTACAAGTTTGATGCATGAAGCCAGGCACCTGAAGCTGGTGCTCTAAGACAACCCAGGGGGATAGGGTGGGGAGGGTGGTGGAAGGGGGGTTCAGGATGGGGGACACATGTATATCTGTTGCTGATCATGTTGATGTATGGCAAAAACCGTCAGAGTATTGTAAAATAACTATCTTCCAGTTAAAATTAATTGATTAAAAATAACTATAACATATATATTAAGAAAAATAAAGTTATTTTGCCTTCTTATTGTATTGATACATTTATCTTTATAAAGCATTTTTTTCTTTCTTTCTACCAATACTTCTTGAGCTAAAGTATTTTTTTTTCTTATGTGGATTAAAACCAGTCCAGCTTTCTTCTAACTGATTTGTACCTACCATGCATCATTTGTTATCTATTTGTCCTATTTGTGCTTTGTCCCTTTTTTTTTCACTTATTTTTCCTTCATTTGAATTAATCAAATTTATTACCATTATCATCATTATTCCCCATTTATTCTCCATTATATTATTAATTATATATTTGGGGGATTATATTTTTAGAGATTACAGCATGCATCTTTGACATAAAACTTAGTATTTTTATCATTTTCAACTAATACAAGGACTATGGATAATTTTAATTCAGTTTGCCTTTCCTATCATTTGTGCTACCATTTTGCATTTTAGTTATATTATGTGTATATGTGTATATACATGCACATATGTACATATATATTTGAAATACAGAAGACATCACTATTTCTAATTTTGCAAAGTTAATATTCATTTATTATTCATATATTTCTAATTACTTTTATTGAGATACGTTTTACACAATAGCATTGTATAAATTTCAAGTATGCACAGAAATTGATTGATATATCAAATATCAATATATATATATCCAATATATATTACCAATTGATATATATTGATAATCATTGGTATATGATTACCACTGTAGCTTTAGCTAACACTTCCATCCCATGACATAAATATCATTTCTTTTTTGTGGTAAGCACATATAAAACCTAGTCTCTTAGCAGTTTTGAACATGTAAGGCACTATTGGTGACTATAATCACTATGCTCTATATTAGATCTCCAGAACATATTCATCTTCTATTTGCAATTTTGACACTTTAACATTTTGCATGTTCATCCTTCTCCAACTCCTGATAATCACCATTCTACTCCCTGTTTCTATGAGTTTGGCTATTTCAGATTCCACATATAAGTGATATCTTACAACATTTGTCTTTATTTGTCTGGTTTATTTCACTAAGCATAATGCCCTGGAGGTCCAAATGATTGTCCCAAATGGCAGTATTTCCTTCTTTCTGATAGTTGAATACTATTCCATTGTGAAAACAATTCTATCATATCTTCTTTATGTGTTCATTCATTCACGGACACATAAAATGCTTCCATATCTTTGTTTTTATCATGAATAATGCTGAAATAAACATGGGAGTGCAGATATATTTTCAATATCTTGTTTTCATTGGCTCTGGATATATACCCAGAAGTGGAATTAATGGATCATATGTTAGTTTCGTTTTGTTTTTTTTTTTAATATAGGAACCACCATACTCTCTTAATAGTGGCTATAGAAATTTTTACATTCCAACCAACAGTGCATAAGGGTTTCTTTTTCTTCACATCCACATCAACACTTGTTTTATCTTCCTGATAATAGCTGTTCTAATAGGTGTGAGGTAATATCTTGTTTTAGGGGAGATATTTTTTTTTGAAGTATAGTTGATTTATAATATTAGATTAGTTTTGGATAAACAGCATAGTGATTCTTGTTTTCATAGATTATTGTCCATTTAAACTTATTACAAAATAATGACTATTATTTCCCTGTGCTGTGCAATACATCTTTGTCGCTTATTTATTTTATACACAGTAGTTTGTTTCTCTTTAATATTTTTTGTTGGAGTATACTTGATTTACAATGCTGCATTACTTCCTATTCTACAGCAAAGTGAATTAGTTATATATATATATACATATGCCCACTCTTTTTTAGACTACTTTTCTCATATAGGTCATCACAGAGTATTGAGTAGAGTTCCCTGTGCTAAACAGTAGTTTTTTATTAGTTATCTATTATATATACAGTACTATATATATGTCAATTCCAATCTTCCAATTTATTTCTCCCCTTTTCCCCCTCTTGGTAATCCTAAGATTATTTTCTACATCTGTGACTCTATTTCTGCTTTGTAAATATGTTCATTTATATCATTTTTCCCATTCTGTAGGTTAAGGATCTTGGAACCAATTTCCAATATGTGGTGGGGAGCAATTCCCACAACATCAAATGATTTTGCAACATCAACTGTGTGTCCTACAGTTCAACTCAATTCTTAAACCAACCACCTGGACTTTATCATTAGATTTTACAGGTTAAACTCTCAGTGCTATAAGGCTTTCCTTCCCAACTTCAGAAGTCAGTCACAAAACCAGGTTGTCACCTGTGCTTTTGAACTACAAGCTATAGATCAGAGGTTCTAAAACCTCATCCTTGGGATAATTAAACTGCAGGAGAAGTTCTCAGAACTCAGATAAGCATTTTATTTACTTGATCATTGGTTTGTTGTAAAAGGACAGAATTCAGGAACAGCTTTATGGAAAAGATGTGAAGGGCAGATTAGGTGTGAAGGACCATTGAGTTGTAATGCTCTCTCCAGGCAAGCCATTATGTATTCATATGTTAACTTACTCAGAAGCTCTCCAAATCTTTTGTTTTGGTTTTAATGGAGGTATTGTTTTGTAGGTATGATTGATTAAATTATTGAACCTTGGTGATCAATTCAACTTCTAGCTTGTCTTCTTTCCCTGGAAGTCAGGAGGGTATGACAGAAAGTCCAAACTCTCTAATCACAGGTTTGGTTCCTCTGGTGACCAGCTCCTGTGCTAATATTCTTTCCAAAAGTTACCTCTAATGTGTGTTAAAACACAACATAAAACAACTTTTTGGTTCTTAGCACTTAGGAAATTCCAAGGGTTTTAGGAGCTTTCTTCCAGGAACAGAGACAAAGAGAATGTATATATTTCTTATTATAAATCATAATTTCACAGTTGACTTTTCATTTTGTTTGTTGCTTCCTTGGTTATGAACAAGTAGTTACATTTGTTGATTCTTTTTGCTTTTGTTGCTTGTGCTTTTGGGGTCATATCTAAATACTCGTTGCCAGTATCAACATCAAGAAGACTCTTTCCTATGTTTTCTTCCAGGAATTTTGCAATATCAAGCCTTAGTTTAGGTTTTTAATCCATTTGAAGTTAATTTTTGTGAGTAATATATGAAAGAGTTCTAGTTTCTTTCTTTCTTCATGTGTATGTGTGTGTGTTTTACAGTTTCCCCACCACCGTTTGTGCAAGAGATGATCCTTCCTTATTGAGTGTTTTTCTCTACTTTGTCAAAATATTAGTTGACCATATATATATATGGAAGATTATTTCCAGACTCTCTAATCTCTTCTATTGGTTTATGTTTCCATCTTTATGGCAATGTGAAAGTGAAAGTCGTTCAGTCTTGTCTGACACTTTGTGACCCGATGGACTATACCATCCATGGAATTCTCCAGGCCAGAGTACTGGAGTGGGTAGCCTTTCCTTTCTCCAGGGAATCTTCCCAACCCAAGGATCAAACTCAGGTCTCCTGCATCACAGGGAGATTCTTTACCAACTAAGCCACAAGGGAAGCCCAAGAATATGTAGTGGGTAGCCTATCCCTTCTCCAGTGGATCTTCCCAACCCAGGAATCGAACTGGGTCTCCTGCATTGCAGGTGGATTCTTTACCAATTGTGCTATATGTATACTTTTAATTTCCTTACTTTGCTAAGGTTTGTTTTGTGACCTATCATGTGATCAATCCTGGAGGTTAGTCCATGTGTATTATGGAGGAATGTGTAGCAGTAGAATTACTGCTATGGATGGAATGTTCTGTAAATGTCTATTAGATGTAATTTGTCTAATGTACGACCCGGGTGCAACATTTGTTTTTTTGATTTCTTCCTAGACTAACTGTAATGCTGACATTGCTGTGTTGAAGCCCTCTACTATTAATGTACAGTTGCTTATTTATCCCTTCACACCTATTAGTATTTGCTTGATATTTTCAGGTGTGCCATGTTGAGTGTATGTTGTTGTTCAGTTGCCAAGTTGTATCTGACTCTTTGCAACCCCATGAACTGCAGCATGCCAGGCTTCCCTGTCCCTCACCTTCTCCCAGAGTTTGCCCAATTTCATGTCCATTGAATCTGTGATACCATCAAATCATCTCATCTTCTGTTGCCCTCTTCTCCTTCTACTTTCAGTCTTCACCAGCATCTGGGTCTTTTCCAGGGAGTCATGTCTCTTCTTGAGGAATTGACCTCTTTGTCATTATATGACCATCTTTGTCTCTTGTTTCCATTTTTGTTTAAACTATCATTTTGTGGGATATAAGAATAGCTACCCTCGCTTTATTTACATTTCCACTGGAATAGAATATATTTTCTATTCTTTGAGACCATGAGTGCAGTTAACTCTGAAGTGAATCCTTGGTGCTTAAATCTGAAGTGAGTCTATTGCAGGCAGCATAGACTTGAGTCATTTTTTTTTTAATTTACCTAACCACTCTGTGTCCTTGAGTGGTGAATATTTATATTTAGAGTAATTATCTAGATTATCCCATTATATTTATTTTATAATTGATTATAGTCCCACTCAATTACATCACTCCATGGCAAATACATGGAGAAGCAATGGAAACAAAGACAAATGGAAACAATGATTTTATTTTCTTGGGCTCCAAAGTCACTGCAGATGGTGACTGCAGCCATGGAATTAACAGCCGCTTGCTCCTTGGAAGAAAAGCTATGACCAACCTAGATGGCATATTGAAAAGCAGAGACATCACTTTGCCAGCAAAGGTATGTATAGTCAAAGTTACAGATTTTTCAATAGTCAAATATGGATGTGGGAATTGAACCATAAAGAAGGCTGAGTGCTGAAGAATTGATTATTTTGAATTGTGGTGCTGGAGAAGAATCTTGAGAGTCCCTCTGACAGCAAGGAGATCAAATCAGTCAATCCCAAAGGAAATCAACCCTGAATATTCACTGGATGGATTGATGCTGAAGGTGAAACTCCAATACTTTGGCCACCTGAAGTGAAGTGCCATCTCATTGGAAAAGACCCTGATGCTGGGCAAGATTAAAGGCAGGAGGAGAAGGGGGTGATAGACGATGAGATGGTTGGGTGGCATCACTGACTCAATGGACAGGAGTTTGAGCAAACTCAGGGAGATATCGAAGGATAGGTAAGCCTGGCATGCAGCAGTCTATTGGGTTGCAAAGAGTCGGTCATGACTTAGCAGCTGAACAGCAAAATAACTAACATTTACATTTAGAATAATTATTGATATATAAGGACTTACAAATGCCATCTTATTAATTGTTTTGTGGTTATTTTGTAGTTCTATTGTTTTTTTTTCCCTGTTATTCCCTATATTTGTATACTGATGTTTTTATGATGATATATTCTTATTCCCCTTTCATTATCTTTTTTTTAATTTATTTTAGTTGGGGGCTAATTACTTTACAATATTGTAGTAGTTTTTGCCATACATTGACATGAATCAGCCATAGGTTCACATGTGCTCCCCCTCCCAAACCCTCCTCCCACCTCCCTCCCCATCCCATCCCTCTGGGTCATCCCAACGCTCCATCCCTGAGCATCCGTCCCATGCATAGAACATGGAATGGTGTTCCGCTTCACATATGACAATATACATGTTTCAATGTTATTGTCCCAGAACGTCCCACCCTCACCTTCTCCCTCAGAGTCCACAGGACTGTTCTATGCATCTGTGTCTCTTACTCTGTCTCACATATAGGGTTACCATTACCATCTTTCAAATTCCATATACATACATTAGTATACTGTATTGGTGCTTTTCTTTCTGGCTCACTTCACTCTGTATAATGGGCTCCAGTTCATTATCTTTTAGAATGCACTTTATGTTTTTCCTTTGTGGTTATAATGCAGTTCAGGTCAGTTCAGTCGCTCAGTCATGTCCAACTCTTTGCATCCCTGTGGACTGCATCATGCCAGGCCTCCCTTTCCATCAACAACTCCCGGAGTTTACTCAAACTCATGTCCATTGAAACGGTGATGCCATCCAACCATCTCATCCTCTGTCAACCCCTTCTCCCACCTTCAATCTTTCCCAGCATCAGGGTCTTTTCCAGTGAGTCAGCTCTTCATATCAGGTGGCCACAGTATTAGAGATTCAGCTTCAGCATCAGTCCTTCAAATGAATATTCAGAGTTGATTTATTTTAGGATGGACTGGGTGGACCTCCTTGCAGTCCAAGGGACTCTCAAGAGTCTTCTCCAACACCACAGTTCAAAAGCATCAATTCGTCGGCACTCAGCTTTCTTTCGAGTCCAACTCTCATATCCATACGTGACCCCTGGAAAAACCATAGCCTTGACTACATGAACCTTTGTTGGCAAAGTAATGTCTCTGTTTTTAATATGTTGTCTAGGTTGATCATAACTTTTCTTCCAAGGAGTAAGTGTCTTTTAACTTCATGGCTGCAATCACCATCTGCAGTGATTTCGGAGCTCCCTCAAATAAAGTCTGTCACTGTTTCCACTGTTTCCCCTTCAGTTTGCCATGAAATGATGGGACCAGATGCCATGATCTTAGTTTTCTCAATGTTGAGCTTTAAGCCAACTTTTTCACTCTCTCTTTTCACTTTCATCAAGAGGCTCTTTAGTTCTATTTCGCTTTCTGACATAAGGGTGATGTCATCTGTGTATCTGAGGTTATTGATGTTTCTCCCAGAAATATTGATTCCAGCTTGTACTTCATCCAGCCCAGCATTTCTCACAATGTACTCTGCATATAAGTTAAATAAGCAGGGTGACAATATACAGCCTTGACATACTCCTTTTCTTATTTGGAGCCATTCTGTTGTTCCATGTCCAGTTCTAACTGTTGCTTCCTAACCTGCATACAGATTTCTCAAGGGGCAGGTTAGGTGGTCTGGTATTCCTATTTCTTTCAGAATTTTCCAGAGTTTATTGTGATCCACAATAATGACAATGATAATGTGATCCACAATAATAATAATGTGGTTATCATTAGGCTGATATAAAATATCTTATAGATAAAACAGTTTATTTTAAGGTGATAGTGTGAACAGTCCCCATATCCTTTTCCTTCCCTTTTATACCCTTATCTGTCACTTCCCCTATCTCTGCCTTTTCCCTAGTCATGAAAGTACCAGTTTAGTACTCTGGATGCTGCGGGAACGAAGTAAGTTCCTTTAGCAGTATCCCACACAGCTTTGGTAGCTTAGCACTCACCCTTAACTCACATTTCTGGTGTGGATTGGTTGCTACTGACTATTACAGTCCTACATTTTGTCACCTTAGGAAATGGCCACTGTTGGCAAAGTTTCTCTTACCCTATTGTTTTCACATGTGTTTTTATTTCCTCCAATATCTTGCTGAAATAATCCCTCAGTAAAGCTAGATTTTTGCACAATTTTTCTCCTCTGTGGGTATCTGTACAAGGGAGCATTCTGTCTATTACTGAGAGGGATTAGGATAGGTTTTATGTCTCCTGCAGGTTCCACAGCACTTACCAATGTTTATCTGCCTATTACTGTATGCACAGCTATGCAGGATTCCTCTTGGATACTTTGGTATATGATGCTATATTTTATAGCTCCCAAAGTGGTACTCTGTAGACGAATATTCAATTATTTAAGAGATGTGACAAAAATGATGGATAACTTACTCTACAATGTTATTTAACTTATATTGGTGGCTCAGATAGTAAAGAATCCATCTGCAATGTAGGAGACCTGGATTTGATCCTTTGGTTTGGAAGATCCCCTGGATGAGGTCATGGCAACTCACTCCAGTATTCTTGTTTAGAGAATCCCCATGGACAGAGGAGCCTGGTGGGCTACAGTGCATGGAATCACAAAGAGTCGGACATGACTGAGTGACTAAGCATGATTATTTATACTTGCTTTGTTCTTCATTCCTTCTTGCTTTTTCATGCTTCAATACAAAATCATTTTTTAGGATTGAGGAATATTGCTTAGTTATATGGTGTAAATCTGTGGGCAATAGATCATGTCAGTTTTGTTTATATTAAAATATCTTAGTTTAATCTTTATTTTTCTTTTTCTTTGCTGAGTCTAGAATTATTATCTTTTTTTTTTCATTTTTAGCTCTTTATGTCATTCTATTTCTGTTCTCCACTGTTCTCTTTGAAACATCTTATTGTTTTTGCTCCTTCTGAAAGTGATGTGCTAATTATTCTCTTTATTTTAATAATTTCTCATTTTATTCAGTTTTCATCAGTTTCACTAAGATTTTCTTAGGAGTCTTTTTCTTTTTTTTTCATATTTCTCTTGGTTGTTGTTTGAAGTGTTTTTTGGTTGTGTGACTTGATTTTTTCTTTTTAGTTCTGAAATTTTCTCATTTGCCTATGCATTTAGAAATGTATTTGTGATATTACTTCAACCACACCATTGGTCTCCTTCTGCACTCAGATTATATATATATATTACTTTTTTGATTCCATGTCCCATATGACTCTAACATTCTTTTTGTATTTTGTGTGATTCTTTCTCTTTGTGTTTTAATATGTACACCAAAACTTAGTGTAATGATCTATCTTCCAAGACACTAACCTTGTTTTAATGAATTCTTAATAGCTTAAAAATATTGGCTTTCAGTTTTGGCTGTCTTGGTTTCCCTAAACTTTTGTGTCTCCTGAGTCCTATTAAACTGTCAAAAGCTTTGAGATGTGTCTGTTTATTCAGCATTTAGTTCATGCTCATCTAGAAAGCAGTAAATTCCCTGAAGGGAAAAGTGGTAGAAAATGTCAGACTCTTACCAGTGTTTTTTTCTTGTCCCTGTGGTCTTCATCTTCCATGTTTTGACTGCTTTGTTTGCTTTCAGATTCTGAACAAGTGATATTATTTATTTAGAAATTTTTTCCAATTTCTATGGCTACTTTAATTAGAAGGATAATTGTAATACAGGTTTTTCAATCATAGTGAAAACTGGAACTCTCTGGCCTCTGTTAGTCTAAGATTTAAACAAAACAGCATTATATTCAATCATAATGCTTAGACAACACAGTCAAAATTAATTTTAAGCCATTCATAGATTGCATTCTTATGCTTGTGTCTATTTTTCTATAACCAGACATATGAACTAAAATCCACAGAGTACCAAGGGTTACTAGTAAGAGTGAAAAGATCCAAATCTACTCCCCAGTTCCTCTGAAGCGCTGGGGTCCAATAGAATAGGACTGCTTTAAACTCTACTACCAAATAAGGGGTGATATACATTTTTAACAAAGTATTGGTTTAATGTGTTAATGTGTTTGGGAACATGTCATGTTTTTATCAATCTGTCAATGAAATATCTCTAAATCAACAAATTTGCAAAAAAGAAGTTGTGGAAGTTTAGAATGATATTATGTGACACAGTCACCTGGTAATAAGAACCACAAAGGCATCATCATCATCCTTATTAAAATTTATTGTGCCAGAAATTGTACTCAGTCATTTGCATTTAATAATTTTTCTTAACTTATGATTTAACTACTACAACTATCCTCATTTTGTGGGTGAAGAAACAAAGATTTAAAGAGATAAAATTATTTTCATAAGGTTATCTTTAAGTAGTCAATGCAGAGTTAGACTAGAGTGTTTCTGACTTCAAAGTCCACCCTATTAACCACTGCGTATTGTCTTGTGTAACCTAGGAAGTCACTGTAGATTTTAAAAAGCAAGCCCATCTAATTAAATTATATTTTGGATTTCAAAGATACTGCTTAGTCATGTCCAGAACAAATTTTACTTTTTTGACATGTGCGTTACATTTTCACTTTTACTTTACATAACTACCTGTCTGGCTCTCACAGCTCAGATCAATTTTTATTTATTCCATTATTCTTCTTCAGCTCCACCTGAGACAAGGCATTTAGGTAAACTTGATTAACAATGTGGAGGAAGCCAAGAACACTGGCTATGGAAGCGAAATTTTGGGGTTTCTGGCTCCAACATTCCTAACTTAAAATATTTGGCAGTAACTTCTGTCTAAATTTCTTTATCATTAAAATGATCATGAAAATTAAAATATGTATATATATTGTTGATATTAAAATAACTAACACACGTAATTAGAAAAACAATTTATGGCAGAAAAAGTGACCAACAAATACTGCTTTTATAATTATAGTAGCTTTTTCTCTAACTAGATTGTGAGTTCTCTAAAAGCAGAGTGTGGACTTAATTTCCAAGAGGCTTCTCTGATTCTGAGTCAGCAAAGAATTCTCCTGCATTGCAGGAGATCCCGGCTCGATTCCTGGGTTGGGAAGATCCACTAGAAAAGTGATAGGTTACCCACTCCAACCTTCTTGGGCTTCCCTTGTGGCTCAGCTGATAAAGAATCTGCCTGCAATGTGGGAGACCTGGGTTCGATCCCTGGTTTGGGAAGATCCCTTGGGGGAGGGAAAATCTACCCATTTCAGTATTCTGGCCTGGAGAATTCCATGGACTCTATGGTCCCAAAGATTTGGACATGACTGAATGATTGTCACTTTCGCTTTCTTTTTCATACATATTCAGCACTAAGCTTATTTCTTACTGCTGAATAATCACTCTGTGATTATGCCATAGAGCAGGAAGACACGGACCTTAAATGAAACAATGAGATTTAGTAAGAGAAAATGCTCATAATGGGTATATCACCCTTCATTGTATAATAGTTTATGACATATATACCAAATGTTAAGTAATCTAATAAAATTACTCACTTCAAAAATTTTTAATTAGTTAATTTATTTTAATTGTAGGATAATTACTTTACAATATTGTAATGTTTTTGGTCATACATTGACATGAATCAGCTATGGGTGCACATGTGTCCCCTCATCCTGTAATCCCTCCCACCTTCCTCCCCAACCCATTTCTCTGGATTGTTCCAGAGCACCAGCTTTTAGAGCCCCACTTCATTCATTGAACTTGCACAGGTCATCTATTTTGCATATGGCAATATATATGTTTCAATACTATTCTCTCAAATCATCCCACCCTTGCCTTCTCACACATAGTCCAAAAGTCTGTTCTTTACATATGTGTCTCTTTTCTGCCTTCCATACAGGATCATCACTAACATCTTTCTAAGTTTCATATATAGGCGTTAATATACAGCATTTGTCCTTCTCTTTCTGACTTACTTCACTCTGTGTAATAGGCTCCAGTTTCATCCACCTTATTAGAACTGCCTCATATGCATTCTTATTTATAGCTAAATAATATTCCATTATGTATATGTACCACAACTTCCTTATTCATTTGTCTGCCAGTGAACATTTAGATTGCTTACACATCCTAGCTAGTGTAAACAGTGCTTCAGTGAACATTGAGGTACATGTGTCTCTTTCAATTCTGGTTTCCTTGGTGTGTATGCCCAGCAGTGGGATTGCTGGGTCATATGACAGTTATATTTCCAGGGTTTTTTTTTTTTTAAGAAATCTCCACACTGTTCTCCAATGTGGTTGTACTAGTTTGCACTTCCATCAACAGTTTAAGAGGTTTCCCTTTTCTCTACACCCTCTCCAGCATTTATTGTTTGTTGACTTTTTGATGGTGGCCATTATGACTGGCATAAAATTATACCTCACTGTGGTTTTCATTTGCATTTCTTTAATAATGAGTGATGTTGAGCATCTTTTCATGTGTATACTTTTCATGTGTATACTAGTATGTCTTCTTTGTAGAAATGCCTGTTTAGTTCTTTGGAGCACTTTTTGAATGGGTTGTTCATTTTTCTGGTATTGAGTTACATGAACTGCTTGTATATTTTGAAGATTAATTCTTTCTCAGTTGTTTCAATTGCTATGATTTCTCCCATTCTGAAGGCTGTCTTTTCACCTTGCTTATGGTTTCCTTCATTGTGCAATTTTTTTTAATTTTTTTGTGTGTTTTTTATAGTTTTTTAACTGTTCACCTTATAAAATTTTAATCTTTACCATTTTCTAAGCAATTTCATACCCTTTAACTGACTCAATCCTGAAGAGAATCCTCTGAGGCAAGTAGGGGAAAAATTATTATCCCCACTCTACATATGAAGAAAAATAAGGAACATAGTGATTAGATATAGTTTTTTTTTCCCTAAAGATACATAGTGAGAAAGAAAGTCTTAGAACTCAGATCATGATTCCTATACATCTACCATAACATCAGATGCTCATAAAGTAAAACATGAAAAACACTTGAGGCTAATTCATCTTTGAAAGTCTGTATACTGCAGTTCTTTATTTTTTATGTAATTTTTGAAATTAGTTATATGTTACACGGACAAAATTCATCCTTTTTGACACACAGTTCTATGAATTCCTAAAAAAAAAAATCCAAGTGTATAATCAACTTTCTACATCAAGATGTAGAACATTTCTGTAAGCAAAAAAAAAAAAAAAAAACCACTCCCTCTTTCTAGTCAGCCCTCTCTCTGTTCCTAGCCTGGGCAAGCACTTATCTGTTATTCATTGTTAGAATTTTGCCTTTGCCATTCATACAAATTTAATCAGACACTATAGCCTTTGGAGTATAGCTTTTTTTTACTTTTACAGAAATTCATTCCTGCTGTTGTGTGCTTTAATAGTTTATTTATTTTATTGTTTTAACAGTATTCCATTGCATAGTTAAATTACACATTTTTTTCCCTATCCACCTGTTGAAGAACATTCTTGCTTTTCACATTTTCTTATAATTATGAATAGAAATGCTATCATGATTGGGGTATATATATTCATGTGAACATAAGTATTTATTTCCCAGACTATATATCTAGTATACAGTTGCAGATTCATATGGAAAGTATGTCTTTAAGGTTATAAGAAACTTCCAAATTGCTTTCCAAAGCTGCTTACAAGTTTGCATTCTCTTCAGCACTATATAAGAGTTCTAGATTTTCTACAACTTTGCCAGCACTTGGTATTGTTGTGTCACTTTTTTTTTTTTAGCCATTTAATAGGTATACAGAGATATCCCATTGTGGTTTTAACTTGAATATCTTTAATGACTAATGCTGTCAGGCATATTTTAATGTGATTATTTGTGAATAATTTCCTTTCCGGAGAAGTACCTTATCATGATTTCCTTCTCATTTTTTTTAAATTGATTCTTTGTTCTCTTATTATTGGATTTTGAGTATTCTTTATATATATATATATATATATATATACATATATATATAATTAGTTTATTTATCTATTTTTTAACTTTACAATATTGTATTTGTTCTGCCATACATTGACATGAATCCACCATGGGTGTACATGTTTTCCCCTTCCAGAACCCCCCTCCCACCTCCCTCCTCATCCCATCCCTCTGGGTCATCAGACCCATCACAAGCACAGAAATTGAAACTGCAATCAGAAATCTTCCAGAAAACAAAAGCCCAGGACCAGATGGCTTCACAGCTGAATTCTATCAAAAATTTAGAGAAGAGCTAACATCTATCCTACTCACTCTTCCAGAAAATTGAGTATTCTTTATATATCCTGGATACATGTATTTTGTCAAATATAAGTTTGTTAATATTTTATCCCAGTCTGAGGCTTATCTTTTCATTCTTTACTGTATTTCACAGAAGGAAATCTTTTATTTTGATTAAGTTCTATTGATTATTTTCCTTATGGATTCTGCTTTTGATCTTGTGTCTAATGTTTGCCTAATCTAAAGCAATATTTTATCTTACATAACTTTTGAAAAATAATAAATTCTCCCATATCACCAAGAATATATCTAGCCTCTCCATTTATTTATCATGTACTCTAGCTGTGCTTCTTGCAGGCTTCCCCAGTGGCTCAGTAGTAAAGAATCTGCCTGCAATGCAGGCAACATGGGTTTGCTCCCTGGGTGTAGGAGATCCTCTGGAGGAGGGCATGGCAACCACTCCAGTATTCTTGCCAGGAAAATCCCATGGAGAGAAGAGCCTGGCAGACTACAGCCCCTAGAGTTTCAAAGAGTCAGACATAACTGAAATGGCTGGGAACACGAGCACTAGCTATGTTCCTTAGCATTAAAGAAATCAAAATCCTTTGAAAAAATTAGGAATTTCCAGCAAAAATTAATGTGCTCATATCGGTTGAATTCTACAGCACATAGAATTATTTACTATTTATAAGCTACTTGGCAACTCTCCCACGTATCTATCACTGAAAGTGAAAGTCGCTAAGTCGTGTCTGACTTTTTGCGATCCCATGGACTATAGACTGCCAGGCTTCTCTGTCCATGGAATTCTCCAGGCAAGAATTCTGGAGTGGGTAGCCATTCCCTTCTCCAGAGGATCTTTCCAATCCAGGGAATGAACTCAGGTCTCCCACATTGCAGGCAAATTCTTTACTGTCTGAGCAATGCAGGAGACCCTGTCTTGATTCCTGGGTCAGAAATATTCCCTGGAGAAAGAATAGGCTACCCACTTCATAATTCTTGGGTTTCCCTAGTGGCTCAGATGGTAAAGAATCTATTACTGAGTTATAGTCAATTTATATGCCTTCAAAAAGCTGGGTTAATCTTATCAATAAAGTAAAAAAGTTAATCAAGTTATTTAGAAACAATAGCATGTTTGTTGAATTGTTTTAATTATTTTATGTTTTTATTCTATCTGTGTCTTTATGGATATGTTAGTTTGATTTCTGGCTAAATTAATACATCGGTGGTCAAATCAGTTTGACATTAAATGAAAACTTGACTAAATATTTAATCTAATCAGTTCAGTTCAGTTGCTCAGTCATGTCCGACTCTTTGCAACACCATGGACTGCAGCACACCAGGCTTCCATGTCCATCATCAACTCCCAAAACCTGCTCAAACTCATGTCTGTCAAGTCAGTGATGTCATCTGGTATTTAATCTAATAGTTGCAAGTTAGTACTACAGATATCTAGAATAAGACCTGATTTTGTTTCAAAAGTAGCTTAGTTTAATGTGATTATTAGTTATATATCTAATTCATTATCGAAAGATATAGGCAAGGCCCAATAAATGCATTTTCCTGTATTTCCACAAAGCCATGTTTTCTTGTTCCTCCCATTCACCCTCTAATAGTACCTCAGGCTACAGAGAGAATGAGTGATTGAATGTAGAGTAAATAGCAGTCATGGGCAATTGAACTTGAGAGCTTGTGTAGAGATTGGAGAAGGAAATTAAACCTTAACTATATACCTCTATTCGTCTACTCCTGACCAGACAATGACCTTCCCTCTATCAGAGGTGGCCATCCCCTTTCAACAGTGGAAGCTTTGAGAGCTTTTATACACAAGGCAGTAAAAAGAGGGATAGGCAACCTGCTTCACCTGTCTGATCATTCAAATCACGTCTGGGGATCAATGTGGTGACAGATGTCTCAGCCAGACCAACTGCACATTCAGTCATAATTAGTGGAATGATAAAACTGTCACCTGTGATATGTGGTAGCATTGGGATAGGGTTAACTATGTTATTATAGCTGAACTTAAGTAACATGTAAAGGACATAACAAAAGGAGAATTAATAAATAAGTAAAAATCAAAGAAATGTTCTCTATTGTGCCCAGTGAAATTTTCTATACTGTTACAAGGACTTTGTTGTTAAAATTCCTCCATTGATAAATTCTATGAACTTTGCAAATTCTGTCTTACAACATGAACATGAGACATTTTAGTAATCTTAGGTATAATCCTTAAATGTGAGCAAATGGGGTTACACCTTAAATTTCTTAATCACGTATAAAAATTGAGGCTTTGAGAGAGGAATTGCCTTATCCAATTTCATAGTTAGTGAATAATAAAGCTAGGTCTAAATCCTAGATCTCCCACACACCCACTATAGGTATCTCTAACTTTATCATTCTGTCTTCCTACTGTCATAAGATATCATGATTTCTTGAATTTAAAAAGTTTTTTGAATGATCAAATTTTTGACTATGCTACTTCAGTTTCTTGAAGTAAATAAAAATGTAGGCTTAAGATGATTTCTGTCAGGCGAATGTATACTCCTCGGTTCCGTCTAATCACAACAAAGATTTGGAGTGACTGACGTTAAAGCCCTCAGCGTGTCACAATTCTCAGGTCTTGGACAAACCGTGTTATAGCTCTCAGGTCTCTAAAGGACTGTGCTATAGCTCTTAGACAAATCAG
Source organism: Okapia johnstoni (assembly GCA_024291935.2). Classification (NCBI taxonomy): domain Eukaryota; kingdom Metazoa; phylum Chordata; class Mammalia; order Artiodactyla; family Giraffidae; genus Okapia; species Okapia johnstoni. Next base: position 57,408,335 of record CM044305.1, on the reverse strand, counting down.
TGTTACAGCTCTGTGCTACATCTCTATTTTATTTAGATAATAGCAGGAAAATCCATCCTCGAGGCATGAGGACATGTTGACCCAAAGACGTGAAGAGAAGAACACCCCAGCGGGCAGGAGAGAGAGAGAGAGAGTGCTTCGGCTCCTCTTTTTATATATATATACTTTTTCCTTCCCCTGAGCCTGCCCTATGTTAATTGGGTTAGCCAGGAGTGTTGTTTGTTTTACCTGAGGTCCTCACTCCAGTCCTCGGACCTCCCTTGGTTCTATTTTTGCGGGCTTTTCCCTTCCTTATCTTTTAGCCACTGCCATTCTGGACTCCTGTTTCCTATTCTAACTACCTAACATACCCAACACATTTTTTTACAACTGCCTCGAAGGACAAAGCAACATACTTAGAAACTGTTAGAGACTGAGGTGAAGTTGTGTTTCTTTTTCTGGGATACTTGTGTGCTTGACACTGTGCATCAACTATTGAAAAGTAATTTATGAGAAATATTTAAATTGTCAGAACCAATTTTCAAGTTGTTGTTGAATTCTGTTACTTCAGACATGCTCTGCTAAATTCTATAGTAACTAAATAGTAGAAAATCAGATTATAAGAGCCAGTTCACCAAAGGAATATATCATATATTTCTAATTCTAATACAACATAAAAATCTCTCCAAGTTTCTCCAACTTTCACAGGACAATAGTTCTGCAGTATAATAATCAGTGTTCTTGGAGTGAAGAATTTGTTTTATGCCCAAATAAATGTTAGATATGCAAAGATAAATATTAGATATGCAAAGGTATACAAAGTTACCAAGGGTTTCTTTATCATAGTATTTCTGAAGAATCGTGCACAAATGCAACCATAGTCCAGATGGTGTAAGACCTATTATGATATGGACACTGTTTCTTATTTTAAGTGTGGTAGAATATCATAGAGAGTTTTAAGAAGTAAAGTAAAATGATTTACAAGGAGACTTATTAAGACGATATTACCATAGTCTAGGCAAAAGATGATGGTGGTTTGGACTAGGTAGTAGCAATAGAAATATTTAAGAAGTGGTCAACTTTTAACCGTGTTTTGAAAGTAGAGGTAACAAAATGTGCTAATAGACTAGATACAAGATATGAGAAACAAAAGGAAGTCAAGATTGCTTATTCTGTTTTAGACCTAAGCCATTGGTGAATGGTGATATTACTGAAACAAGGAAGGCTAGAACAAATATAGGAGATTTTGTAAGGAAGTGGAGTTGGAATCAAGAGTTACTTTAGAATATGTTAAATTTAAGAGGCCTACTAAGTGTTCAGGTAGAAATGTCAAATAGGCAGTTTGAAATATGAGTCTGAAGATCATGGGAATGTTGAAACTGAAGATAAAAATCATGGATTCATTAATGTCAAAATGGAGTTTAAAAACTGGATAGAATCACCTGAGAAGAGAAAAGAGAGAACAGATCCAAGGACTAATTATTGAAATATCCCAACATTTAGAAGTCAGGGAAGTGAAGATGAGTCAACAAATGATACTGCTCAAAGAGTGACTAATAGAGTACGAACAAGCAAGGAATTATTTGTCTCATAATCTTAGTCAAAGTGTTTTAAATAAGTAGTTAATCCTTTGTGTGAAATGCTGCTGGGGCATCAAGGGAGGTAAAAACGGAAATTTGGTTAATTTAGTAACATGAAATCCTTGGATTTGAGAAAAATTGTGTGATGGGAACAAAATTCTAATTGGATTAAGTTGAAGAGAGATGAGAAGTTCAAGGAATGTATCTTGTAAATATAAACCATAGTTTGAGGAGTTTTGTTGTAAAAAGGAGAGAAATTGGGATGGAAAGGGCTAAGAGGTTGTGATACAATGGATTTTTTAAAGAGTGGGAGAATGTATAGCAAGCATGTTTGCTTATGAGAAAGATTTATTAGCAAGAAACAAAACTATTATGCAGAAGGGAAAATAAAACAAGGAGTGACATCCTGGAGCAGTATGAACTTGAAAAATGTTGGCTGTAGCAGCAACATATTTTACCTCTGGCAACCAGGAAGGAACATATGGTAAGGTCTACATATGTGAATAAGATGATATACTCAATAGTGAGAAGGCTAAACAGTGCTCTTTAATGCCTTTTTATTCTCAATGATATTTAAAAACAAACAGACGCGTTGGCTTAAAGAAAGGAAACAGGAAAGGGGGGTTAGAGGCCTGAAGAGAATAAAGACAATCCAAAATAGTTATCTCCTAGAATGAGAAAGCCAATTAATAATGTTAGGGGTCAGAAAATTATGGCCCACGGGCCAAATCTGTCCACTGTCTTTTTTTTGGTATAATTAAGTTTTATTGGAAGACAGTCATGCTCTTTTTATTTTTATCATAACATTTATGGTTCTTTTACAGTAGAATAGCTCAATATTTTTATAAGAAGAAACATGGCCCTCAAACGCTAAAAAAAAAAAAAAAAATACTCTGGAAATTAGAGGAAATGTTTGAAAACTCTTGCACTAAAGCTATGTACAAGGATAACCTGGCAGTGTAGAGGATTAATTTCAGATTTTTAACATAAATTTAAAGTGAGACTAGTCAACATGTTTGCATATGTTTCTCCATCATACTGAGTTTCCTAGGACAAGTTATACAGTAATCAAAAGTCAAATATAATCAGAGTTTTGTTTTGCCAGGCAATTGTGAGAAGGAGAGAGACAGAGGCTAGGAATTTTTAATTTTGGGTTATCATGGTAGATTTTAGAATTTAATCAAGGTAATAAAAGAGTGATAATAAAAATGCTGAGCAGGTTTTAGAGAGGGTGATGCCAACAAGATGGGCCTATCAAGTAGCTCAGTGGCAAAGAATCTGCCTGCCAGTGCAGGAGACTCGCAAGAGATGTGGATTTGATCCCTGAGTCTGGAAAATCCCCTGGAGGAAGAAACAGCAACCCACTCCAGTATTCTTGTCTGGAAAATTCCATGAACAGAGGAATCTGTCAGACTACAGTCCACGAGTTCCTGAAGAATTGGACAGGACTGAGAACACACGCTTGCAAGCATGTCAACCAGATGGAAGAATTGGAAGTCCCAGAAGCTCCTACCCCCACAGAGACACTGACTCAACTCAGCAACAGTACAGGAAACAACTTCCTTTCCAAAAAAAAAAATCCAGAAGCCAATTTAAAGTCTCCTTCACTTCAGACAGGTGATAAAGCACCTGCATCAAAGCTGGTAGAAAGTGGAATGCCATTATCCCTACCTCTGGTTGAGAATTGAAGAATGCATACAAAAATACTGGCTTTTCAGAGGAACTACCTGAGGGACTGCTTTCTACCTTTTCTGCCTCAGAGTGCTAATGAACACAGTTAATCTAGAAACCTGGGAGAAACTGAGAATAAAAGTGAGATAAATGGCTTGCCACTGCTCTAGATGACATATGATACAGCAGACAGAGGCCATTATAGCTTGGGAAACCTCTCCAAAGAGGGAAAAGAGAACATGGAACATGTCTCCAATATTATGGATTTTCAGAGAGCTGGCTAATGGACACATTTTTTCCTCTTGCCAGACTTGAAGCACCCGTGAGAATTGGTATAATCTAGAAGCCCGCAATCTGCTGAGAAACAAAACATAGCTGGGAGGATTATTGTAGCACCAAATAATCTGTCATGACATAGACAGACAAGGAGAGAGAAAGAGATTATGACCTACAAAAAACAAACCATCAAGTGGCATAAAGGGCAGAGAAAAGGACCTGAGCTCACTTTTTCCATGGGCACATCAAAATTTCAACTATCTATCAAGCAAATATCTATGGAAATGACCTGAAGATAAATTGGAAAGATTTTCTACAATCAAAGATATGAAGATACCACAACAAGATGGATAGGAGGGGTGGAGAAAGTGTACATTCAAGATCCACACACTTTGGTAGGTGACTAGAAAAAAAAAAAAATCACAGTTGCAGAGAATCTTTCCAAGTAGCTAAAGTTCTGAGCCTCACATCAAGTGTCCCAGCCTGGGTATTCTGCCAGGAATACAAACCCCCAGCAAGTCTGGCTTTGGAGGTCCTTGCAAAGTCTGTGGGAAATAGACTTCATTTTTTTAAATTTTAATTGGAGGCTAATTACAATATTGTAGTGGCCTTTGCGAGTGAATACCAATGGGTGGTTTTTGCTTATATAGTGACATGAATCAGCCATGGGTGTATACGTGTTTCCCATCCTGAACCCCCTCCCACCTCACTCCTCATCCCATCCTTCTGGGTTAACCAACGGCACCACCCTGAGCACCCTGGCTCATGCATCGAAACTGGACTGGTAGTCTGTTACACATATGATCAATATATATGTTTCAAAAGCTATTCTCTCAAATCACTCCCACCCTCGTCTTCTCCCACAGAGTCCAAAAGACTGTTCTATAGATCCGTGTCTCTTTTGTGGTCTCACATATAGGGTTATCATTACCATCTTTCTAAATTCCATATATATGTGTTAGTACACTGTATTGGTGTTTTTCCTTCTGACCTACTTCACTCTGTATAATAGGCTCCAGTTTCATCCACCTCATTAGAACTAATTCAAATATACTCTTTTTAATGGTTGAAAATATCCTATTATGTATATGTACCACAGCTTTCTTATCCATTTGTCTGCTGATGGACATCTGGGTTGCTTCCACGTCCTGGCTATTATTAACAGTGCTGCGATGAACATTGGGGTACAGGTGTCTCTCTCAATTCTGGTTTCCTCAGTGTGTATGCTCAGGAGTGGGATTGCTGGGTCATATGGAAGTTCTATTTCCAATTTTTTAAGGAATCTCCACACTGTTCTCCATAGTGGCTGTACTAGTTTGCATTCCCACCAACAGTGTAAGAGGATTCCCTTTTCTCTACACCCTCTCCAGCATTTATCGTTTGTAGACATTTTGATAGCAGCCATTCTGACTGGCATGAGATGGTACCTCATTGTGGTTTTGATTTGCATTTCTCTGATAATGAGTGATGTTGACCATCTTTTCATGCGTTTGTTAGTCATCTGTGTGTCTTCTTTGGAGAAATGTCTGTTTAGTTCTTTCGCCCATTTTTTGATTGGGTCATTTATTTTTTGGAATTGAGCTGTACAAGCTGCTTGTATATATTGGAGATTAATTCTTTGTCAATTGCTTCTTTTGCTCCTATTTTCTCCCATTCTGAAGGCTGTCTTTTCACCTCGCTTATAGTTTCCTTCATTGTGCAAGAGTTTTTAAGTTTAATTAAGTCCCATTTGTTTGTTTTTGCTTTTATTTCCATTACTCTGAGAGGTGGGTCATAGAGGATCCTGCTGTGACTTACGTCGAAGAGTGTTTTGCCTATGCTTTCCTCTAGGAGTTTTATAGTTTCTGGTCTTATGTTTAGATCTTTAATCCATTTTGAGTTTATTTTTGTGTATGGTGTTAGAAAGTGTTCTAGTTTCATTGTTTTGCAACTGGTTGACCAGTTTTCCCCGCACCACTTGTTAAAAATATTGTCTTTTCTCCATTGTACATTCTTGCCTATTTTGTCAAATTTAAGGTGTCCATAGGTGCCTGGATCTTCTCTGGGATTTCTTTTTTGTTCCATTGATCTATATTTCTGTCTTTGTGCCAGTACTATACCGTCTTGATGACTGTAGCTTTGTAGTATAGCCTGAAGTCAGGCAGGTTGATTCCTCCAGTTCCATTAATCTTTATCAACACTGCTTTGATTATTCAAGGTTTTTTGTATTTCCATACAAATTGTGAAATTATTTGTTCTAGTTCTGTGAAAAATACCATTGGTAGCTTGATAGAGATTGCACTGAATCTATAGATTGCCTTGGGAAGTGTACTCCTTTTCACCATATTGATTCTTCTGATCCATGATCATGATATATTTCTCCAACTATTTGTGTCCTCTTTGATTTCTTTCATCAGTGTTTCTGACCACAAAGCAGTAAGATTAGATGCCAGTTTCAGGAGAAAAAAAAACTATTAAAAATTCCAACATATGGAGGCTAAACAACATTATTCTGAATAACCAACAAATCACAGAAGAAATAAAAAAAGAAATTAAAATATGCATATAGATGAATGAAAATGAAAACACATCAACTCAAAATCTATGGGACACTGTAAAAGCAGTGGTAAGGGGAAGATTCATAGCATACAGGCTCACCTCAAGAAACAAGAAAAAAGTCAAATAAATAACCTAACTCTACACCTAAAGCAACTAGAAAATGAAGAAATGAAGAACCCCAGGGTTAGTAGAAGGAAAGAAATCTTAAAAATTAGGGCAGAAATAAATGCAAAAGAAACAAAAGAGACCATAGCAAAAATCATCAAAGCTAAAAGCTGGTTCTTTTAGAAGATAAATAAAATTGCCAAACCGTTAGCCTGACTCATCAAGAAACAAAGGGAGAAGAATGAAATCAACAAAATTAGAAATGAAAATGGAGAAATCACAACAGACAACACAGAAATACAAAGGATCAGAAGAGACTACTATCAGCAACTATATGCAAATAAAATGGACAACTTGGAAGAAATGGACAAATTCTTAGAAAAGTATAACTTTCCAAAACTGAACCAGGAAGAAATAGAAAATCTTTACAGACTGATCACAAGCACGGAAATTGAAACTGTAATCAGAAATCTTCCAGCAAACAAAAGCCCAGGACCAGACAGCTTCACAGCTGAATTCTACCAAAAATTTAGAGAGGAGCTAACACCTATCCTACTCAAACTGTTCCAGAAAATTGCAGAGGAAGGTAAACTGTCAAACTGATTCTATGAGGCCACCATCACCGTAATACCAAAACCAGACAAAGATGCCACAAAAAAAGAAAATTACAGGCCAAAATCACTGATGAACATAGATGCAAAAATCCTTAAGAAACTTCTAGCAAACAGAATCCAACAACATATTAAAAAGATCTTACATCATGACCAAGTGGGCTGTATCCCACGGATGCAAGGATTCTTTAGTATCTTCAAATCAATCAATGTAACACGCCACATTAACAAATTGAAAGATAAAAAACATATGATCTCAATAGATGCAGAGAAAGCCTTTGACAAAATTCAACATACATTTATGATAAAAACCTTCCAGAAAGCAGGAATAAAAGGAACATACCTCAACATAATAAAAGCTGTATATGACAAACCCACAGCAAACATTATCCTCAGTGGTAACAAATTGAAAGCATTTCCCCTAAAGTCAGGAACAAGACAAGGGTGCCCACTTTCACCACTACTATTCAACAGAGTTATGGAAGTTGTGGCCACAACAATCAGAGAAGAAAAAATAAATAAAAGGAATCCAGATTGGAAAAGAAGAAGTGAAACTCGCACTGTTTGCAGATGACATGATTCTCTACATAGAAAACCCTAAAGACTCCACCAGAAAATTACTAGCACTAATCAATGAATATAGTAAAGTTGCAGGATATAAAATTAACACACAGAAATCCCTTGCATTCCTATACACTAACAATGAGAAAACAGAAAGAGAAATTAAGGAAAGAATTCAATTCACCGTTGCAACAAAAAGAATAAAATACTTAGGAATATATCTACCTAAAGAAACAAAAGACCTATATATACAGACTTCATTTTTAAAAGGCACATGAAAAAAATCTCTTAGTCTCTGAGTATTGGAACAGAGACAGTTTTTTGTTTTTGTTTTGTTTTTTTAAGAATCTTGGGTCTGAATCAATTGCTAATGTTAGAGAACCTCCTGGGGAGGCAATAGGCAACTAGGACTTGCGCTGAAGACAAAGATGCTGGCAAGTGCCATTTTGGAGTTACCTTTGTAGTTTGTTGGTGCTGGGGTCTTATTCACTTATCAGCAGGTCTGCACCGGACTCCAGTAACCCCCACCACAAGTCCAATAGCCAGTAACTCTGGGACCGAACACCATGAATCAGTGGACTGGCATCAGCCTTAAGCTCCTCTGGGTCCCACAGCCAACAACCCAGGACATGATCACACTCACCATGAAGCTATACCAGCTATGGGAGAGTCCTCACAACATGGTCAGGTACATCAGGAACTGGCCCTACCCACCCGCATGGTGACAAAAGCCCCAGGACACTCCAAGATGAGCAGCCAGTAGTTTCATGACTGGGACATTCCCACCAGTGGGCCTGCAGCCAACTCACAAGGGAAGACCTGGGATACTACCAGGCTTGGGCCAGGCACACTTACTGGAATGCTCACAGCAGTCAGTCCTACTACAACAGAAGGGCCCGTGCAGCCCATAGTGGGGACACCTCCAGAGCATGTAGCTCTGGAGACCAGAAGAGTATGAGCTGCTGCATCCCATAGGACATATACATTAAGCCACTACTCCAAGACTGGGAGAAATAACCAATCTACCCAATACACATAAATCAACAGAGAATTAAGAAAAGTGAGCAGAGGAATATGTTCCAAAATAAATAAATAAATAAACAAACAGGACAAAGCCTTAGATATATTATACAGTAAAGGGAAATATGATCATTATTTTGTAATAACTTTAAATTTAGTAAACTCTATAAAAATATTGAATCACTATGTTGTACACTAAAAATAACATCTTTTGGAAATCAAAGATGCATCAGTACAAAAGACAAAACCTCACAAAAGGAACTAAACAAAGTGGTCATAACCTATCTACCTTAAAAAAGTTTAAGGTAATGATCATAAACATGCCTAATTGACTAAAATGACTGTGTAAACAAATAAGAATATTAATGAAGAGTTTAAAAATATAAAGATGAGACAAACAGCTAAAGAATGTAAAAAGTTAAATGAAAACTGTACTAGAAGCGATCAACTATAGATTAGATAGTATAGAAGATCAGCAAACTAGAAGACAAAAAAGTTAGAACTTCATTAAGTAAAGAAAAGAGGGTACATTAGAAATATGAAAAGTTAAAAAAATATCTCATTGGTAAAGGAAAATTTTCAATGAAGGTAGTAAATCAAACACTAATATAATTATTAGAAATATCATGATAACAATAGTAAGACCATCTATACCTATAATAAGTAGATAAGGAATATACAAAATATCCGCAAAATTTGGTGTCAAATGCACTAAATGGATATGAGGAGAGTAAAAATGTAGGTTTGTAGAATGAGATTGAACTTAGATCAACTTAAAATAACCATATATATAGATAGATAGATAGATCTGTGCAGATATATACTCATATTGCTACAGTTACATAAGAACCTCATAGTAACAACAAAATAAGAACTAATAATAGTTACACACACATAAAAAAGAGAAAGAAATTCAAACATAATAATAAAGATATTCATCAAATCACAAAGGAACAGAAGAATGTGAAGAAAGGGGAAAAAAGAGCTGCAAAAGCAACCAGAAAACAATGAACAAATTAGCAAGAAGCACACACACCTATCAATCACTAATTTTTTCTCTCTGGCTTTTTCAAGAGAGTTCCAGAAAAACATCTACTTTTGCTTTATTGACTATGCCAAAGCCTTTGACTGTGTGGATCACAAAAAAAAAAACTGTGGAAAATTCTTAAAGAGATGGGAATACCAGGTCACCTGACCTGCCAACTGAGAAATCTGTATGCAGGTCAAGAAGCAACAGGTAGAACTGGACATGGAACAATGGACTGGTTCCAAATTGAGAAAGGAGTACATCGAGGCTGTATATTGTAACTCTGCTTATTTAACTTGCATGCAGAGTATATATCATGTGAAATGACAGACAGGATGAAGCACGAGCTGGAATCAAGATTGCCAGGAGAAAAATCAATAACCTCAGATATGCAGATGACATCATCCTTATGGCAGAAAGTGAAGAGGAACTAAAGAGTCTCCAGACGAAAGTGAAAGAGAAGAATGAAAAAGCTGGCTTAACACTCACCATTTCAAAAACTACGGTCATGGCATCCAGTCCCATCATTTCATGGCAAATAGATCGGGAAAGAATGGAAACAGTGACGGACATTTTTTTTTTTTTTGGCTCCTCAAAATCACTGCAGATGGTGACTGCAGCTATGAAATTAAAAGACACTTGTTCCTTGAAAGAAAAGCTATTACCAACCTAGACAGTATATTAAAAAACATTACTTTGCCAACAAAGGTCCATTTAGTCAAAGCTATGGTATTTCCAGTAGTCATGTATGGATGTGAGTTATGGATGGATATAAAGAAATTGATAAATTTCTAGAATCATACAATCTTTTAAGACTGATCATGAAAAACAGAAAAAAATTAAAGGAGCAATTACCAGTAATGAAGCTGAATCAGTAATTCAAAAAACTCCCAAAAAACAAAAGTCCAGGAACAGACAGTTTCACAAGGAAATGTTACCAAATATTTAAAGAAAAGATAATAGTTACCTTTATCAGACTATTCAAAATATTGAGGAGGAAAAATGGCTCTAAACCCTTTTTATAAGGTCAATATTATCCTGATACCAAATCTAGAAATAAGAAAAACAAAATAAATTTACAGCCCAATATTCCTGGTGAACATAAATTCAAATATTCACAAAAAAAATATTAGCAAACCATATTCATTAACACATTTAAAAGATCATACACCAAGTGAGCTTTATTCCAGACATACAAGGATAGTTCAACATCAAATCAATCAACGTGTTATACCACAAATCAAAACAAAGAATAAAAAAAATATATGATCTTCGTAACAGATGCAGACCAAAATGCATTTGACAAAATTCAACATACTTTAAAATTAAAAAAAAAATCAGCAATCTAGAAATAAGACCTGTATTGAGCAGAGTAATGGCCAAGTATTAAAATACACAAAAAATGTCATAGTTAATTATAGAAAACTGACAACTTTCTTTTAAGATCAGGGAGAAGACAAGATGCTTACTTGCATCAATTAAATTTATTCTAGCATTACAAGCTCTAGGTAGAAGGAGTAGACCACAAAAAGGAATCGTGTATAGAATCTAAATTATAAAGAAATATGTTAAATTGTCTCTGATTGCAGGTACTAAATACTATATGTAGAAAAACATAAAGAATTCACAAAATGACATCTTTAAATAATAAATACAATGATTTTGCAGTCTTCAAAGTTCAGTTCAGTTCAGTCGCTCAGTCGTGTCCAACTCTTTGCGACCCTATGAATCACAGCATGCCAGGCCTCCCTGTCCATCACCAACTCCCGGAGGTTACCCAAACCCATGTCCATCGAGTCGGTGATGCCATCCAGCCATCTCATCCTCTGCCGTCCCCTTCTCCTCCTGCCCCCAATCCTTCCCAGCATCAGAGTCTTTTCCAATGAGTCAACACTTTGCATGAGGTGGCCAAAGTATTGGAGTTTCAGCCTCAACATCAGCCCTTCCAATGAACACCTAGGGCTGATCTCCTTTACGATTGACTGGTTGGATCTCCTTGCAGTCCAAGGGACTCTCAAGAGTCTTCTCCAACACCACAGCTCACAAACATCAATTATTCAGCTCTCAGCTTTCTTCACAGTCCAACTCTCACATCCATACATGACTACTGGAAAAACCATAGCCTTGACTAGATGGACCTTTGTTGGCAAAATAATGTCTCTGCTTTTTAATATGCTATCAAGTTCGGTCATAATTTTTCTTCCAAGGAGTAAGCGTCTTTTAATTTCATTGCTGCAATCACCATCTGCAATGATTTTGGAACCCCCCAAAATAAAGTCTGTCACTGTTTCCACTGTATCCCCTTCTATTTGCCATGAAGTGATGGGACCAGATGCCATGATCTTAGTTTTCTGAATGTTGAGTTTTAAGCCAACTTTTTTCACCTCTCTTTCACTTTCATCAAGAGGCTCTTCAGTTCTTCTTCAATTTCTGCCATAAGGGTGGTGTCATCTGCATATCTGAGGTTATTGATATTTCTCCCAGCGATCTTGATTCCAGCTTGTGCTTCTTCCAGCCCAGCGTTTCTCATATAAGTTAAATAAGCAGGGTGACAATATACAGCCTTGACGTGGCCACCCAAGACAGACGAGTCATGGTGGACAGGTCTGACAGAATGTGGTCCACTGGAGAAGGGGATGCAAACCACTTCAGTATTCTTGCCTTGAAAACCCCATGAACAGTATGAAAAGGCAAAATGACACGATACTGAAAAAGGAACTCCCCAGGTAGGTAGGGGCCAAATATGCTACTGGACATCAGTGGAGAAATAACTACAGAAAGAATGATGGGATGGAGCCAAAGCAAAAACAATACCCAGTTTTGGATGGGACTGGTGATAGAAGCAAGGTCCTATTCTGTAAAGAGCCATATTGCATAGGACCCTGGAATGTTAGGTGCATGAATCAAGGCAAATTGGGAGTGGTTAAACAAGAGATGGCAAGAGTGAATGTCGACATTCTAGGAATCAGCAGACTAAGATGGACTGGAATGGGGTGAATTTAACTCAGATGACCATTATATCTACTACTGTGGGCAGGAATCCCTTAGAAGAAATGGAGTAGCCCATGGTCAACAAGAGTCCGAAATGCAGTACTTGGATGCAATCTCAAAAACGACAGAATTATCTCTGTTCATTTTCAAGGGAAACCATTGAATATCATGGTAATCCAAGCCTATGAACCAACCAGTAACACTGATGAAGCTGAAGTCGAACGTTTCTATGAAGACCTACAAGACCTTTTTTATAACTAACACCCCAAAAAGATGTCCTTTTCATTATAGGGGGCTGGAATGCAAAAGTAGAAAGTCAAGAAACACCTGGAGTAACAGGCAAATTTGACCTGGGAGTGCAGAATGAAGCAGGGCAAAGGCTAATAGAGTTCTGCCAAGAGAACACACTGGTCATAGCAAACACCCTCTTCCAACAACACAAGAGAAGACCCTACACGTGGAAATCACCAGATGGTCAACACTGAAGTCAGATTGATTATATTCTTTGCAGTCTTCAAAATCTGCATACAAAAATTGGTTGCATTTGTATACACTAACAACTAACTATCTGAAAAGGAAATTAAGAAAACAGTCACATTTACAATATCATCAATGTTTTCTCTTTGGTTCTTCACAAGTAGCTCATGAAGGAAGCAGAGCAAGGATTAAGTTTCCCTAAGGTCAGTTATTGGCATAGTGTCTGGGAAATAAAAAAGTACTCAATGAACATTGAATAAATTAATAGACAGCAAAATCAGTACTGCTACTAGAGCTTACAACACAGATTCTTGAAAAAGTATATATTGTAACTGCTTTTTATGTCTGTCTTCCTAACTAAATTGTAAAGTCAGCTCTATGAGAATGAAGATACAACTGGTTCTTTTGTATCCCTCACAGATTTCACTACTATGCTTTGAACAGGGTGAATACACAATAAATCTCCATTGATCTAATTAAAAAAGGTTATGGAGACAAACCACTTTGATGTAGTCTTAAATACAAGTAGTTAAATCTGTAAGAAATAAAACAAAGAATTAAAAAAAAAACCTTTTATGAATTGAGACTACTGGGATTCTTGAATCTAAAGAGTCAGAATTTTCCCTTTCCTTTAATAAGTCGATTTTCAGATTTTTTATGCTTAAACTGACATTGAATAATACAGACATTGCAAAACAGTGTCAGAGACAAGATTTTTAATGTTTTGATTGCTTATGATTTAGCAATAATATTTAGAAATAAACTGCTAAATCTTAATTTTTATCATTTATTGTCTGGGTTAGTGTTTTTCCATGTTTGTGTGCTTATTTCAATGATTATGAATACTGATTTAGGAAAAGTGAGCTTCCCTGATGGCTCAGATGTTAAAGAATCCACCTGCAATGTGGAATACATGAGTTTGATTCCTGGGTTGAGAAGATGCCCTGGAGGAGGGATGGCAACCCACTCCAGTATTCTTGCCTGGAGAATTCCCATGGATAGAGGAGTCTGGCAGGCTACAGTCTATGGGGTTTCAAAAAGTCGGACATGTCTGAGTGACTAAACACAGCATGGTGCATTTTATTTATTTATTTATCTATTTTTTTTAATTTACAATATTGTATTGATTTTGCCATACATTGACATGAATCCGCCATGGATTTACATGTGTTCCCCTTCCAGAACCCCCCTCCCACCCTCCCTCCCTATCCCATCCCTCTGGGGTCATCCCAGTGCACCAGCCCCGAGCACCCTGTATCATACATCGAACCTGGACTGGCGATTCGTTTCACATATGATAATTTACATGCTTCAGTGCCATTCTCTGGTGCATTTTTAAAAATACCCCTTGGGTACCTTGCTGATAAAATAGTACAGTTAATGTTACAAATGTCTCTGGGGAAAGTTCACTACTCAAAGCCAGAGAGTACCGGAAAAAGGCAAAGCAGACTGAGATCAAGCAATTTTTAAAGTGGATGGGCCAAGTAGACACATTAGTGACATTTAATATGCAAATTTAGGGGCTCCTGTTGAGTGACCTGTTTGGTAATCCGGATGAGGATGCTTGTTTAGTGGATAAAAGTGTAACTTTAGAAATTGGCAGGAACTCTTGTGTTCGGCCACCTGTATTCTTAGCTACACATGGTGGAAGGGGTATGAACCAAGCACACATTTTAAATTTTACTCTATTTTTGAATTCTTATAACATTTTGGTTCAAAAGAGCCTTTTATAAAATGTAGTTTAAAGATGCATTGACAATACGTAGTGATCACCACTATATAGTTTATTTTCTGTCTTTCCATTGTTAAAGATATTTTTAAACATAAATGGAGAGAAAAAATAGACATTATCTTACTACAATAATTGAGGTGAATTGCCATATGAATGGGTACCTTTGTTGCAGACATTTGGTTATCAAAAATACTATTCACATCTAAGATAAATACTGTGAATTTTTAAAGCAGTCTGCAGAGTCAATCAACAATGAGTATTAGCACTTCAAGGAAATCATCCCTTCCAGCCTGAAAAAAAAAAAACTGGGCTGTGAATGTTGACCTAAGAATATAATTATGTCTTCCTAGATCTCATTATACCTTATGCTCATTTAAGGCCATCTGGGAACCAAATGATGAAAGAGTAGTGCAAATTGATGACCCCCTAGATCTAGCACTAGCCCTTTGGATATTAGGTTGGATTAGTAGCTTTACTGCTAATACAAACACTGTAGGCCAAATTCTGCCTGACATATCTGTACTGTGAGTCCCTGAAAAGTGGAGCAAGTTGACACTTTGAAAAGTTGACAGATGCCTTTATGCTCCAGGCACATGCTGCATGTAGTTTGCCATCAAATACAGTTCTTCAGATCTGCATTTCTTCCACATTTGCAATGATAGCCCCTCCCCTCCCTCGCACACTCCATGGTAATGGCCATTTGCAGTAATAAATTAATCATATGTTTTTTTTCTGGATGATTAAAAGTTCGAGTCAATTTTATGCATAAGATATATATGATATTTAAAATAGAGAAAAATCATTTATGTTCTTGATGCTTGTTAAAGATTGAGCCAAAGAAACTACCTGAAAAACCCTACATTAATTCCTGCTAAATCACAGATTAACACACAAATTTGTATCCAAACTGCTATTACATTATTTGGGATACCCTTTGGAGTTTCTGATATTTCTTCAAATCAGTAAGTCTGTGCTATCTAAACATAAGTGGCACTATTTTCATCTGTAATTTGATAACTTGCATTTTACATATAATATTGCAGGAGTATCAGAACAAAAATCATGTCAGTAAGCATTAGATGCAACATATAAAATGATTTAGAAATTATCTTTTAAAATTGAATAGCACTAATTCTTCATGCGTGTGTGCTTAGTTACTTCAGTCGTGTCTGACTCTTTGCAACCGTATGGACTATAGCCCACCAGACTCCTCTGCCCATGGAATTCTCCAGGAAAGAATACTAGAGTGGGTGGCCATTTCCTCTACCAGGGGATGATACCAAATCAGGGATCAAATCCACATCTGCTGTGTCTCCAGCACTGCAGGCAGATCATTTACTGCTGAGCCACCTGGAAAGCCCTGGCACTAATTCTGCTAAACATAAAAGTTTCTACTACTTATCTGAAAAAGGAATCTTTCAGTAATATTAATAACAATATCACTTTGAAACCCCAACTTGGGATCATGGTTTATACATTAGCTAGCATTGATCTTCACAAAAGAGGATGGGGTAAATATTCTTATCTACATTTTTACATGTAAGAAAATATTCAGTTCAGTTCAGTCGCTAAGTGGTAACTGACTCTTTGCAACCCCATGGACTGCAGCATGCCAGGCTTCCCTGTCCATCACGAACTCCCAGAGCTTGCTCAAACTCAAGTCTATTGAGTCAGTGATGCAATTCAACCATCTCATCCTCTGTCTTCCCCTTCTCCCCCCACCTTCAATCTTTCCCAGTATCAGGGTTTTTTCCAGTGAGTCAGTTCTTCACATCAGATGGCCAAAATATTGGAGTTTCAGTTTCAGCATCAGTCCTTCCAATGAATATTCAGGATGGACTTCTTTTAGGATGGGCTGGATCTCCAGTCCAGGGATCTTCTTGCAGTCCAGGGACTCTCGAGTCTTCTCCAACACCAAACTTCAAAAGCATCAGTTCTTCGGAACTCAGCATTCTTTATAGTCCAACTCTCACATCCAAACACGAAGTCTCACTGTTTCCACTGTTTTCCCATCTATTTGCCATGAAGTGATGGGACCAGATGCCATGATCTTAGTTTTCTAATGTTGAGTTTTAAGCCAACTTTTTCACTCTCCTCTTTCACTTTAATCAAGAAGCTCTTTAGTTCTTCACCTTCTGCCATAATAGTGGTGTCATCTTCATATTTGAGGTTGTAGATATTTCTCCCTGCAATCTTGATTCCAGCTTATGCTTCATCCAGCCTAGCATTTCACATGATGTACTCTGCATATAACTTAAATAAGCAGGGTGACAATATACAGCCTTGACATGCTCCTTTCCTTATTTGGAACCACTCTGTTGTTCCATATCCAGTTCTAATTGTTGCTTCTTGACATGCATAGAGATTTCTCAGGAGGCAGGTCAGTTGGTTTGGTATTCCCATCTCTTTCAGAATTTTCCATAGTTTGCAGTGATACACACAGTCAAAGGCTTTGGCGTAGTCAATAAAACAGAAGTAGATGTTTTCCTGGAACTCTCCTGCTTTTTCTATGATCCATCAGATATTGGCATATTGATCTCTGGCTCCTCTGTCATTTCTAAATCCACCTTCAACATCTGGAAGTTCACAGTTCACGTACTGTTGAAGCCTGGCTTGGAGAATTTTGAGCATCACTTTGCTAATGTGTGAGATGAGTGCAATTGTGCAGTGGTTTGAACATTCTTTGGCATTGCCTTTCTTTGGGATTTGGATAAAAACTGACCCTTTGCAGTCCTGTGGCCACTGCTGAGTTTTCCAAATTTGCAGGCGTGTTGATTGCAGCACATTAGTAACATCATCTTTTAGGATTTGTCAGGAAATGAGGCTAGAATAAAATAATTGACTTATGTAGGGCTCAAGGTTGAGCCAAAACTCAATCCCTGATATCTATGTTTCATTTTCTTTTTATGCTTTCACTATGGCACTGGTATGGGTTGAATTGAATCTCCCTCCCCCAAAATATATCTTGAAATCCATATCCCCAGAGGGTAGGAACTGGGATCATTTGTATATGTAGGGTTTGATCTTGATATATTACTTAATGTTTTATCATGAGAATTTCCCATATCATAATATTGTAAAATATGACATTGAAAGACCACCTGGTATTGTATCACAATTGTGAGTTATTCATTTAAAAAAATCCCTAATTTTGTTCCTTTAAGATGTTTCCCTATGTTATATAATTATACATGAGGCTGCAATGATTATCATTATACATAAATATTAGTGCACAACACCTAATTTCTTTAAGGTAAAGTCCTAAAAGTGGAATTCCTGAGTCAACTTACAAGACATTGATAGAGACAGGGTAAAGATGGTGAAGTAGGAAGACCCTAACTGCAATTACATATAGAGAAACTCTCATTGAGAATGACCTGGATACCAGCAGAATGGCTCTTCTACAGTCAAGGCTGTAAAGAAAGAAACACAAGTAATCCAATAGAAAGGGAAGAGAAGCAATCTAGTAGTGATTCACACGAGTACAGAGTGATTCAGAAGAGAAAGGGGTTACTACAGGTACAGAAATTCTCCTTGGCAAGTGAGGGGTTCAAGTTATATATTACACATCTTAGCCCTAGGTTTCAACACTGGGAGGATGAGCCCGCCTATCTGGTTTGAAAACTAGTGGGGATTGTTGGAAGACTGCCAGAAACCAAGACTCCACTCTTGAAGAGTGCATACACGTACTTATTTGCCCAAAGCCTCAGCATGGAAACAAAAGATTGAAAATTTCTGGGTGCTCTGGCTAGCTTACCAGGACTGACTCTGTACATTCTTCCAGCCCACACCAGCCTCCTGCTCCAGTATGTCCTGTTCTGACACTGTTCACGACTGAAGAGAAAGCCACCATTGCCAATGAGCATATGCATACTTGAAGGAAGCAGAGCCAGCTCAGGCTATGCCTAAAGCCAAGGTGGAAACCATCATTGTCAGTGTGCATGTGTTCTAGGGAAAGAGCATAACCAGCTCACCTGTGCAGTTCCAAACTTTCTGTCATCAATGCTGTATTTAATCAAGGCACACAAACCAAAGAAAAAATGGAAAACCAGCTCAGAATGCATCCCCAAACATTTGGACCCAGGTCACAATCCCAATCGTGACAGAGACTGTCAGTATATCAGAAAAAAAGTGCAACTCCCTCAGAGCTCTTGCTCCAGCCCCTCAGACCCTGGCCAAACCCTCAATAAGGTGGCAACCACCATTGTGCCTAAGAGAAACCTCTGTTCACATGTGGCCCTATCTCTAGCCCCTCCAAATCCAATCCTGCATCTTAATAAAGAAGCTGCCAGTGCACCCCAGGGGAAGATGAACTCCATGCTCACGTTGAATCCAACTCTCCCACCAAAGACACTGGGTACATTGTATACAAATGCTCCCACACAAGGATACACCTTCAAGACAAGGATGGGTAAACGCTTTCACCGAATTTATTAGAAATAAACAGAGAAAGTTAAGCAAAATGAGAAAATAGAAAAAAATGTTTCAAACCAAAGAATAAAACTAAACTCCAAGAAAAAAGCAGAGATAAGAGGGGGACCTTCAAGATGGTGGAGGAATTGGCCAGGGAGATCACTGTCTCACCAACATATATATAAAAAAGTAATCTGCATGTGGAACAGTTCCCACAGAAACTCTCCTGATCATTGGTACAGAACCTCAGACTTCCAGAAAGGCAAACCAATCTTCTTGCAATAAGGCAGGCCAAAAGATAAAGATGAAAAGGGAGACAATGGAGTTTGGGACAGGGACCTGCACCCTGGGAAGGGAGTTATAAAGGAGGAGAAGTTTCCACACACTAGGAAAGCCCCTTACAGTTGAGGTCAGGGGGGCATCTTTGAAACCTCAAAGGGGAACAGAGCACGACAGGTACAGCACTTTCTAGCCAAGAAGCAGCTCACACACTTGTGTCCACCCACAGTGAGTGGGGACTGGGTGTGGAGGCTCAGGGCTTGGGGGTTCAGTCCTTAGGGAAAGGACCAGAGTTGACTTCCATGAAGATACTCTGGTGGGGCTAATGTGACACTGCAGAAGCAGACAAGGGAAAACTCTGGGACTGCCAGAGAAGCAAAAGGTCATTCCCATGGCAAGACTCTAACACCACTCTCTAACTCCAAACACTCACAAAACACAGGACCCTGCCATAGGGAATGCTGAAAGTGGGTGAGACAGCTGCAGTCTATGGTCCCAGTGGAAGAGAAACAAGCATGAACTCCAGAGGCAGAAGGCAGGGGGACACTATGGTCCTGACCCAAGAGATCACAACTACCGCCAAGCTGTGAGAGGCTGCAGGTCATTACCCACATCTTCCTGGGAGCCTGAGTGGCTTGGGTCTGCCAAAGGTACCACACCTGGAAGCAACTACCCTGGGAAAACACATGACCCACCTCAGACTGTGGTGACCTCCCACAGGCACAAGCTGCGGCAAGCACTCTCCATACACTCTAGTGGTGTCTGCTGTACTCTCACCCTTCCCAGCACAACTGAACAAGTGGGCCCTATCAGTGGCTACTTATGTCTGTCTGTTCTCTGCCCAGACACTGATGAGAGACTTAAACAGAGACAGACCCAAAACCAAAACAGAACACCGAGGCTGCCTAAGCAAAGGAATGAAGGGAAAACCACCCTCGAAGTGGGAGGAGCAATGGTTTACATTCTTGCAATTAGCTTGAGACTATGTGCTTTAGGGACAGCTATAGGCCTTGAGAACAAGTACAAGCTGGACCAAGGGAAGATCTGAATCTAAGCTGAAACCACACTGCCCACAACAGGTCCAGATAGCTTTCTAGATATATTGGAAGACTTTCTGAGTAGACAAGTTGACTGGAGCTGGAAAATAAAAGAATCACTTGTACACTCCTCTCACTACCACTCTGTAGTATATCACCCCTTTTCTTTCCTTTTTAACATTTGTTTTCTCATATTATCATTATATGTTTCTTTCTTGTTTTTATTTTTTATTTATTTATATCCTACTATTTCCTTAAAAAAAAACTACTTTTTAAATAAATTCCATATTTTTGATTTTTGTCTCTTTGAGAGTAATTTTTTTCCATGGTTTTTATTTTTTAGCTGTAATTTTAACATAACTTTTAAATAAGTATAATTTTATGTTGTACTAATTAAAATCTCAACGTGTACACACATACTCACTACTCAGCATCCAGTCACACATGAGATTAAGACTAGCCGCTTTCCCTTGCACTGTGCATCCCATATATACACCCTCCTGCAGTCTCTGAAATCCATCTGATATTGCAGCTATGCAATTAATAGATGTTTGCTCCTTGGAAGGAAAGCTATGACAAACCTAGACAGCATATTGAAAACCAGAGACATAACTTTGCTGGCAGAGGTCCATATAGTCAAAGCTATGGCTTTGCCAGTAGTCATGTATGGATGTGAGAGTTGGACTATAAAGAAAGCTGAGCACCGAAGAACTGATGCTTTTGAACTGTGGTGTGGGAGAAGACTCTTGAGAGTCCATTGGACAGCAAGGAGATCCAACCAGTCTATCCTAAAGGAAATCAGTCCTGAATATTCATTGGAAGAACAGATGCTGAAGCTGAAACTCTGATACTCTGGCCACCTGATTCAAAGAATTGACTCATTGGAAAAGACCCTGATGCTGGGAAAGATTGAAGGTGGGAGGAGAAGGGGGCGACAGAGGATGAGATGGTTGGATGGCATCACCGAATCAATAGACATGAATTTGAGTCAACTCCAGGAATTGGTGATGAACAGGGAGGCCTGGCCTGCTGCAGTCCATGGGGTTGCAAAGAGTCGGACACAACTGAGCCACTGAACTGAACTTTGTGTTTTTTCCAGTAGTCATGTACAGACATGAGAACTGGACCATAAAGAAGGCTGACTGCTGAAGAACTGATGCTTTTGAATTGTGGTGTTGGAGAATACTCTTGAAAGTCCCTTGGGGTGTAAGAAGATCAAACCAGTCAATCATAAAGGAGATCAAACCTCAATATTCATTAGAAGGACAGAGCTTAAGCGCCAATACTTTGGCCACCTGATGGGAAGAACTATCTCATTGGAAAAGACCCCGATGCTAGCAAAGATTGGTGGCAAAAGAATGGGACGGCAAAAGATGAGATGATTAGAGAGCATCACCGACTCAATGGACATGAATCTGAGCAAACCCGGGAGTAGTGGACAAAGGAGCCTGGCATGCTACAGTCCATGGGTCACAAAGAAATAGACATGACTTAGCGACTGAATGATAACAACAACTTGTTTGTCTTTGAGAGTCTGACCAAAAACCTGATATGCCTCTACCTAAGCACATTCTCCAAAAGCTATATTCCTTTCCCTTTTCTTTTCAACTCATCCATGTTGCTTTAAAAGTGCATTTAGTTCATGAAGTTGTTTTCCAAAGTGGACCATAGTTTTATTTGTAGTGAGTTCCTAGTCATAATGTATATTCTTCTAGGACCTGCTTTGGTGTCCTATCACCTGATAGATAACTCTACAAATTCATTGCCCTTTCTGTGTCTACTGACAAAAAAAAATCACCTATATATGCACCCACTAGTTCAGGCACCAAGTTTGCCACAAAACTTCATGTTCATAATTCTAGCACCAGCACCCAAAATAAGGAGCTTGTGAACAAGTGTTGTTATAGAAGACCAAATATTCTGAGGTCAGGACTCCTTAACCTGAAACAGTTTGCTCTAAAAAAATGACTTTCTGAACATCCTTAGGAACCTCTTTGTCCCAGATGCACAGCCATGTGGCGGTCAGGTGTCCTCTGTGTATCTATCCTGCCCCCTCTTCCACAGAGCTGACACACTGTACTCAATTACCTCACTTCAAAACAGGAATAATTTATTTCTACGAATATGATTTTAATAATAATCCATAAGTATTCAGTAATCAAAGTTTTCTCCAAGTCTGGAAAAAAAAAACCAAAGTAATTAGCAAATATTTTGTGTGTATATATATGTATGCATACACATATCATTTAAAAAAGCTCTTCCTGTAATTTAGGTCTGACTTTTAAGTGACATAATCAGTGAAGGACTCGAAGTTGAAGCACACTTTGATAAGGATTTTTCATAGCAATTAGTTTCTTGTGAATATTAATCAGACTTACTCTTATTCCGCAAGGTCTCCACCACAGTCATTTCCATGTGCTCCTATTTTGGCCTCTTCACTTAGATTATGAATCTTCTTTTCTTTCAAATCAATCACAGTTATGTTTATATTATCCATCTCAATGCAGATGGGGTGTATCCCTCCAGTCTAGTTTTTCTTCAGAAGACCTACAATTGAACTGTAGCTTCCCTGTGGGTGACACAGATCCACCTTGATATTTCCCAGGTTGACAAAAATGACAGATACTCCATACTCAGGAAGAGGGACCAGATCATCCACCTTGGGCCCCAGAACATTCTAATAAAATTCCCTGGCCTTTCACAAGTTTGGCACTGATACTGCAACATATAAGGGCAGCCCCTTGATGTGAGCACAGCAATGTGGAAGAAGTTCTAACTGTTGGAACTGGAGTCTAAAGTCTGGATAAAAGCCCCAAGCACTTGAAGCCACCTTCAGCATGCATGCCCATCTTGGAAAGTGACTAAATTTTATTTTTTAATCTTTTGTTTTGAATTCTGTATCTTTGAGAGTCTAATTTTTAGCATCAATTTTCTTTCTTTTTTTAAATTCATATGATTTTATTTATGTATTTATTTTTTTAATTAATTTATTTTAGTTGGGGGGTAATTATTTTACAATATTGTAGTGGTTTTTGCCATACATTGACATGAATCAGCCATGGGTTTACATGTGTTCCCCATCCTGAACCCCCCTCCCACCTCCTTCCCCATCCCATCCCTCTGGGTCATCCCATTACCCCAGCCATGAACATTTGTCTCATGCATCGAACCTGGAATGGTGTTCTGTTTCACATATGATAATATACATGTTTCAATGCTATTCTCTCAGAACGTCTCACCCTCACCTTCTCCCTCAGAGTCCATAAGACTGTTCTATGCATCTGTGTCTCTTATTCTGTCTCACATATAGGGTTACCGTTACCATCTTTCAAATTCCATATATATGCATTAGTATACTGTATTGGTGTTTTTCTTTCTGGCTTACTTCACTCTGTATAATGGGATCCGGTTTCATCCATCTCAATAGAACTGATTCAAATGTATTCTTTTTAATGGCTGAGTAATATTCCATTGTGTATATGTACCACAGCTTCCTTATCCATTCGTCTGCTGATGGGCATCTAGGTTGCTTCCATGTCCTGGCTATTATAAACAGTGCTGCGATGAACATTGGGGTACACGTGTCTCTTTCAGTTTTGGTTTCCTTGGTGTGTATGCCCAGCAGTGGGATTGCTGGGTCATATGGCAGTTCTCATTTAGGGGTTTGATTATTGGCTTGATTGCTCTCTTCCTTGTAATTCCTTATCATGTTTTTCTTTTCTTTTTCTCCTTCTTCTCTTTTCTTTTCCCTATATAAGTGTGTGAATCTCTTTGGGTGTTCTTGGCTATTGAGAACTGTTTCACCATTCGTCTAGAGGTTTTGTCTTCTGTGTTGTGTGGCCTGTGAAGTGTTGCAGTTGCTTTAACAGTTTGGGCCTGAACCTCAGACAGGAGACTTGACTCCATGACTTTGGGCCACCAGAGAACTCTCAACTCTGTGAAATGTTAATGGGTGAGAGATCTCCCAAAGGCTTCCATCTCAATATTAAGACCACGTCCCAACCAAAAGCCAGCAAGCTACAGTGTCAGATGCCCCACGACAATCCTACAGGAAAATAGGGGCACAAACATGCACATTGGCATACAGGGAGTCCAAACCATACCTAAGCCATAGATACTACAAAACACACCACTGGACACAGCACTCCTCTCCAGAGAGACAAGACCCAGCTGCATTCGCCAGAACACAGACACAAGTTTCCCTAACCAGGAAATCTTTGCGAGGCACTGACCCAACCCCACCCATGAGGGACAGTAGAGTACCTGAGGCAGAAAAATGGATAAGTGAGCTGGAAGATAGAATGGTAGAACTAATTGAAGCAGGACACAATGAAGAAAAAAATAATAAAAATTAATAAGAACAATCTCAGAGACTTCTGGTACAACATTAAGCAAGCAAACGTTCAAATCATATGTGTCCTAGAAGAAAACAAAAGAAAAGGGCAGGAAAAATATTTGAGGTGATTACAGTAAAAAAAAATTTCCCTAATCTGTGAAAAGAAACAGTCAACCAAGTCAAGGAAATTCAAAGAATCTCATATAGGATAAACCCAAAGAGAAACACATCAAGACGTGTATTAATCAAACTAATAAAAATTAAACACAAATGCCACATATTGAAAGCAGCAAGGGAAAAGCAACAAATAACATACAAGGGGATCCCCGTAAGGCTACGTTGAGGGAGAAATCAAAAGCTTTACAGACAAGCAAAAGTTAAGAGAACTCAGCACCACCAAATCAGCTTTTCAAAAAATAACAAGGCTCTTCTCTAGACAGGAAGCACTAAAAACAAACAAACAAACAAACAAAAAACTTAAAAAAGAAACCCAAAACAATAAAAATAAATCATACATAGCACTAATTACAGTACAGGATCATAAAAATCAACAATTACAATAAATGTAACAGGGCTGAATGCTCCATCCAGAAGACACAGATTGGCTGAATGGACACAAAAGTAAGAACCCTATATATGCTGTCTACAAGAGATCCACCTCAGACCTAGGAATATATATGGACTGAAAGTGAGGGGCTGGAAAAAGACATTCTCTGCAAATGGAAATCAAAAGAAAGTAATAATAGCAATATTCATATCAGAAAAAATAGACAGTAAAATAAAGACCACTACAAGAGACAAAGAAGAACCAAACATAATGATCCATCCAAAAAGAAGATAAAACAATTATAAATATATATGCATTCAACATAGGAATACCTCAATACATAAGGCAAATTCTAACAACTATTAAAGGGGAGATTGACAGTAACACAACAATACTGAGAGAATTTAATACCCCACTCACACCAACGGACAGATCATCCAGATACAAAATCAATAGGGAAACACAAGCTTTAAATGATACTCTGGACCAGTTGGAACTAATTGATATCTATAGGGCATTTCATCCAGAAACAGCAGATATAAGTTTTTTCTCAAGTGCACATGCAACATTTTCCATGATAGATCACATTTTGGGCCACAAATCAAGACTTCATAAAATTGTAAAAAATGAAATAATTTCAAGCATCTTTTATGACCACAACACTGTAAGATTAGATGTTAACTACAGGGAAAAAGTATTAAAAAAACCCCCACAAATATATGGAGATTAAAAAAGTACACTTCTGAATAACCAGCAGATCATTGAAGAAATCAAAAAGGAAATCAAAATATGCCTAGGAACAAGTGACAGTAAAAAACACAACTCCAAACCTATGAGATGCAGTAAAAGCAGGACTAAGAGGGAATCTTATAGCCATAAGAACCTACCTCAAGAAACAAGAGAGATGTCAAATAATTAACTTAATTGTACATCTAAAGCACAAGAAAAAAAGAATCAAAAAACCCCAAAGATAGTAGAGGAAATAAATGATAAAGATTAGAGCATAAATAAATAAAAAATAAATGAAGGAGACTATAGAGAAGACCAATAATACTAAAAGCTGGTTGTCTGAGAAGATAAACACAATTGACAAACTATTAGCCAGACTAATCAAGAAAAAAAAAAAGTGAAGACTCAAGACAATAAAATTTGATATAAAAAGGATGAAGTTACAACAGACAACACAGAAATAGAAAGGATCATAAGAGAATACTATGAGCAACGATATGCCAATAAAATAGACAAACTGGAAGAAATGGAGAAATTCTTAGAAATGTGTAACCTTCCAAAACTGAACCAGGAATATATAGAAAATATGAACAGACAAACCACAAACATAGAAATCAAAACTGTAATAAAAAAGTTCAGTTCAGACTCTCAGTCATGTCCGATGCTTTGCAAACCCATGGACTGCAACACTCCAGGCTTCCCTGTCCATTACCAACTCCCAGAGCCTGCTCAAACTCATGTCCATTACGTCGGTGATGCCATCCAGCCATCTCATACTCTGTTGTCTCCTTCTCCTCCGGCCTTCAATCTTTCCCAGCATCAGGGTCCTTTCCAATGAGTCAGTTCTTCATATCAGGTAGCCTAAGTATTGAAGTTTCAGCTTCAACATCTGTCCTTCCAATGAATATTCAGGACTGATTTCCTTTAGGATGGACTGGTTGGATCTCCTTGCAGTCCAAGGGACTCTCAAGTGTCTTCTCCAACACCACAGTTCAAAAGCATCAATTCTTCGGTGCTCAGCTTTCTTTATAGTCCAAATCTCACATCTATATATGCCTACTGGAAAAACCATAGCTTTGGCTAGATGGACCTTTGCTGGTAAATAATGTCGCTGTTTTTTTTAACATGCTGTCTAGGCTTGTCATAGCTTTCCTTCCAAGGAGGAAGCATCTTTTAATTTCATGGCTTCAGTCACTGTCTGCAGTGATTTTGGAGCCCCCAAAAAATAGTCTCTCACTGTTTCCATTTTTTTCCCCATCTCTGTGCCATGAAGTAATGGGACCAGATGCCATGATCTTAGTTTCCTGAAAGTTGACTTTTAAGCCAACTTTTTCACTTTCCTCTTTTACTTTCATCAAGAGTCTCTTTAGTTCTTCTTTGATTTCTGCCATAAGGATGGTGTCAACTGCATATCTGAGTTTATTTTTATTTCTCCTGACAATCTTGATTCCAGGTCATGCTTCATCCAGCCTGGCTTTTCACATGATGTTCTCGGCATATAAGGTAAATAAGCAGGGTGACAATATACAGTCTTGATGTACTCCTTTCCCTATTTGGAACCAGTCTTTTATTCCACGTTCAGTTCTAACTGTTGCTTCTTGACCTGAATATAGATTTCTCAGGAGGCACGTCAGGTGGTCTAGTATTCCTCTCTCTTTAAGAATTTTCCAGAGTTTGTTGTGATCCACATATTCAAAGGCTATGGCACAGTCAATAAAGCAAAATTAGATGTTTTTCTGCAACTCTCTTACTTTCTCGATGACCCAGCAGATGTTGACAATTTGATCTCTGGTTCCTCTGAATTTTCTAAATCCAGCTTGAACATCTGGAAATTCATGGTTCATGTACTGTTGAAGCCTGGCTAGGAGAATTTTCAGCATTACTTTGCTAGTGTGTGCGATGAGTGCAATTGTGTGGTAGTTTGAACAGTCTTTGGCATTGCCTTTCTTTGGGATTGGAATGAAAACTGACTGTTCCCAGTCTTGTGGCCACTGCTGAGTTTTCTAGATTTGCTGGTATATTCAGTTCAGCACTTCACAGCATCATCTTTTAGGATTTGAAATAGCTCAACTGGAATTCCATCACCTCCACTATCTTTGCTTGTAGTGATGCTTCCTAAGGCCCACTTGACTTCACATTTCAGGATGCCTGGCTCTACATGAGTGATCACACCATCGTGATTATTTGGGTCATGAAGATCTTTTTTCTATAGTTCTTCTGTGTATTCTTGCCACTTCTTCTTAATATTTTCTGCTTCTGTTAGGTCCATACCATTTCTTTCCTTTATTGTGCCCATCTATGCATGAAAAGTTGCCTTGGTATTTCTAATTTTATTGAAGAGATCTCTAGTCTTTCCCATTCTATTGTTTTCCTCTATTTCTTTGCACTGATCACTGAGTAAGGCTTTCTTATCTCTCCTTGCCATTGTTTAGAACTCTGCATTCAAAAGGATATATCTTTCCTTTTCTCCTTTGCCTTTAGCTTCTCTTTTTCCTTAGCTATTTGTAAGGCCTCCTCAGACAACCATTTTACCTTATTGCATTTCTTTTTCTTGGGGATGGTCTTGATCACTGCCTTCTGTACAATGTCACGAACCTCTGGCCATAGTTCTTCTGGCACTCTGTCTATCAGATCTAATCCCTTGAATCTATTAGTCACTTCCACTCTATTATCATAAGGGATTTGATTTAGGTCATACCTGAATGGTCTAGTGTTTTCCCTACTTTCTTCAATTTAAGTCTGAATTTTGCAATAAGGCTTTCATGATCTGAGCCACAGTCAGGTCCTGGTCTCATTTTTGCTGACTGCATAGAACTTCTTTATCTTTGACTGCATAGAATATAAGCAATCAAGATGGTCAAGGAATAGGACGGGGAGACCACTTTCTCCCCAACAGATTCATCAAAATAATAATTTAAAAAAAGTCCAACAAACAATAACCCAGTGCCAGATGACTTCACAGCCAAATTCTAACAAAAGTTTAGATAACCTCTAACACCTATCCTGCATAAACTCTTTCAGAAAACTGCAGAAGAAGGAACATTCCCAAACACATTCTCCAAGGCCACCATCACCCTAATATCAAAACCAAAATAAAGATGTCACAAAAAAGAAAATTACTTGTTAATATCATGATAAACATAGATTCAAAATCCTGAACAAGATTCTAGCAAACAAAATCCAGCAACACATTTAAAGGATCATACATCATGATGAATTGGTCTTTATCCCCAGGATGCAATTGTTCTTTTATATATGCAAATCAATCAATGTGATACAACATATTAATAAATTGAAAGATTAAAACCATGTATTCATCTCAGTAGATAAAGAGAAAGTTTTTGACAGAATTCAACCCTCATTTATGATAAATATTCTCCAGAAATTAGACACAGTAGGAATGTACCTCAACATAATAAGGTCACATGCAGCAAACCCATAGCACATACCATCCTCAGTGATGAAAACCTGAAAGCATTTCCTCTAAAATCAGGAACAAGACAAGTGTGCCCTCTCTTACCACTATTATTCAGCATAGTTTTGTAAGTCCTAGGCACAATAATCAGAGAAGAAAAAGAACTAAAAATAATTCAGATTGAAAATAAGAAGTAAAATTCTCACTACTTTCAGATGACATGATTCTTTACGTAGAAAACCCTAAAGTTGCCATCAGAAAATGATTAGAATTAATTAATGAATACATTAATATCACACGATACAAGATTAATACACAGAAATCCCTTGAACTCTTATATATGAAAAATGATAAATAAGAAAGAGAAATTAAGGGAACAATCCCATTCACCATTGCAACAAAAAGAATAAAATACTTAGGGATAAATTTACCTAATGACACAAAAGAACTATTTATTGCTATCAGCTAACATTACAACAAAAACATTGCAGGCCAAAAGGGAGTACCATGATACATTTAAAATAATGAAAGGAAAAAGTCTAAAATCTAGGATACTCTGCCTAGCAAGGTTATCATTCAGAATTGAGAGAATTTTTCAGATAAGCCAAAACTGAAAGAGCTCATCATCACTAAACTAACATTAGAAGAAATATTAAAGTGAAAAAGAAAAAAGCCACAGAAGAATTTAGAAAATATAGGAAAGGAAATCTCATCTGGAAGAGAAGCCACTGAGTACTCTTCCTCTGGAGGTGTTCCCCTGTGAATGTGCTCTGTTGTGTCCCCTCTCACCCATTGTGTAGGCTCACAGAATACACTGTTGTTGATATGGCCTCTTGCTCCTGCTTTGGCCCTTGTGACTCTCAAGTGTTGTTTTTTACCAGGCCACTGGTTCAGATCCACTATAATCATATCCCCAGATTGCAGTAGTCATGCACCTGGATCTGCTGTGGAAGCTACGGAGGTAGCTCAGGCTCTGGCTTGCCCAAACTCCCACATGTATGTGCTTACAAAATCTACAGCTACTAAAGCCAGAACTGTCACTTCTGTAAGAACACTTGGTGTCCTTTTAGATGTTTCACTGGAGCTGAATTTAGGAAGCCATCAGTGGAAGTGTGACTCCTCAATTCACCCTACCATGAGGAGATATTTCAGCTCTTCTTCTTTAGTCACACAATCCCTGGGACTCAATTCTGGTTTCACTATCCCTTTCAACTGTGGTTTCAGCACCTACTTCCGGGTGGATTTTCTAGTTGAGTGGGGAGATATTTGTACCCTCCCATGACAGCAGGACAGGTCCTGTCACCCACTGGCAGATTTCCTAGTATTAAGAGCTATCCTCATGCTTCTGGGACAGTGGGGCAGGTCCCACCACCTGTTGATGGACTTCCTAGTTGAGGGAGCTCTCCATACCCTCCCAGGACTTTGGTGTGGGTACTGGAACCCACTGGTGGATTTCCTAGTAGCAAGAGCTATCATCTTGTTCCGAGGATAGTGGGCCAATCTCTGGCACAGACTGATGACTTTTCTAGTCGTGGAAGCGCTCTGAAGCCTCCCAGGGATAGTGTGAGCAAGTCCTGGGTCCTGCTAGCAGAACTCCTAGTGGCAGAAACTGTCTCTGCCTTTCCACATCAGCTGGGGCAGGTCCTTTGACCTTCTGGCAGAATTTCTAGTGGTGGGAGCTGCCTATACCCTTCCAAGTTAACAGAAATGGGGCCCAGTATCTGCCTGTTGGTATGAAAGAGGTGGTCAGTGCCCACTTCTGGAGCCCAAGATTGCAGTTGTGACTCATGGCCACTCCTGGAACCCCTATACACCATGTCTTGTTGCCTGGGATCAATCACAGGAAAAGAAGCTCTTATGGTCATCCCATCTCTCTCCTTGTGCACCTCTCAATAATGGTGCCTCACCTCTCTGGAAAGCCTAGGCTTCTTCCTAGTATGTCCTCATTGGCTGCAGCCTCACCTCTTTAGACTATTTTCACACCTAACCCTGGTCCTCTCCCTGAGACTGAGCTCCAGAGTCTGAGCTTCAGTACCCAACCCCCAACCTCACCAACATAGGAGTACCTCAGATTGGAGAGTGCAGGGTGACTCTGCCCACGCTCTGTGCAGGTTACTATTTATTTTGCCACCCACAAACCAGTTTCTTCTCTTTCCCTTAGACTCTGAAGCTCTCCCTCCACACCAGCTGATCTCCTCACTGATGGGGAGGCTTCTTTAGGTGCAGGAACTTTTCCTCCTTTACAGTTCCCTCCCTGGGATGCAGGCTTTGTCCTGTTACCTTTTTTTTTCCTTTTTTCTCTTTGTCCTATCTGGTTATATGATTTTCTTGTCTTTTTGGATGTCTGAGGTATACTGTTGGTGCTCACTAGCTGTTCTCTGTGAATTATTCCACTTGAAGATGTACTTTCAATATTTTTGTGGAAGGAAGTGAACAACTCTGCTTTCTATTCCTCTGCCCTCTTGATTCTCTCTACTTAATTCATATACTTGATGTTTTACCAGAGGCCTCTTAAGCTATTCTATTTTTTTTTCTGTTCAGCTGAAGTTCTTTATAATATTTTCTTCTACCTTGCAGATCCATTACTCTGTATTGTCTAATCTACTTCCTCACAATGTATTGTTCATTTTCAGTTATTGAATTTTTTCCTTTTTGTGACTCTTATTTATATCTACTAACTGCAGATGGTTATTGCGGCCATGAAATTAAAAGATGCTTACTCCTTGGAAGGAAAGTTATGACCAACTTAGACAGCATATTAAAAAGCAGAGACATCATCTTGTCAACAAAGGTCCGTCTAGTCAAGGCTATGGTTTTTCCAGTAGTCATGTATGGATGTGAGAGTTGGACTATAAAGAAAGCTGAGTGCTGAAGAATGGATGCTTTTGAACTGTGCTGTTGGAGAAGACTCTTGAGAGTCCCTTGGACTGCAAGGAGATCCAACCAGTTCATCATAAAGGAGATCAGTCCTGGGTGTTCATTGGAAGGACTGGTGTTGAAGCTGAAACTCCAATACTTTGGCCACCTGATGCAAAGAGCTGACTCACTTGTAAAGACCCTGATGCTGGGAAAGATTGAAGATGGGAGGAGAAGGGAACGACAGAGGATGAGATGGTTGGATGGCATCACTGACTCAATGGACATGAGTTTGGGTAAACTCTGGGAGCTGGTGATGGACAGGGAGACCTGGGGTTCTGCAGTTCATGGGGTTGAAAAGAGTCGGACACGACTGAGCAACTGAACTGAATTGAACTCTTGGTTTAAAATGTATAGCTTCGTACCTGGGTATCCAGTGTTGCCCCAAGTTCTTTGAGCATCTTTGTGGTCATTAGCTTGAACTCTTTATCAGGTAGATTGCTTCTCTCCAATTAGTTCTTTTGGAATTTTATCTTGTTCCTTCATTTGGAACATATTCATCTGTCCCCTCGGGGCTTCCCTCATTGTTCAGTCAGAAAAGAATCTGCCTTCAGTGCAGGAGACCCAGGTTCGATTCCTGGGTTGGGAAGATCTCCTGGAGAAAGAAATGGTAACCCACTCAAGTGTTCTTGCCTGGAGAATACCCTGGGCATAGGAGCCTGGCAGGCTACAGTCCATGGTGTTGCAAGAGTTGGACACAACTTAGCAACTAAACTATCACCACCACCATCTGTTGCCTCATTTTGCCTAATTTATCCTTTATATTTTGTGTATTTGGTATATTGATCACATTTCTTGACCTTAGTAAACTTGTCTTTTTTAGTAGACATTCTATGCATTCTAGCAGTTCACTCCGCTATGATCAATAGAAAAATGTCATCTAAGTTTGTCCCCTAGGTGGGCTTCTTGAGTCATTATGTTGCTGAAGAATGACTATTCTGGGCTGCCTGGTAGGCATGATTGGTCTGTTGGTTGACTGCCAAGTTTTGCCTTGTGTGAAGACTGTTCACTGCTTGTGGGCAGGGCTGTGTTATGAGTCAGCTAGCGGCAATGTCCTGGGGCTAGTGCTGGCCCACTGGTGGTTGGAGCCAGGTTTCAGTGAGGTTGGCTGTGAGGCTGGCCATCCTATATATAGTGTTGGCCACTAGTGGATGGGGTTGGTTTCTGATGTAGCCAACTTCAGCGTCTGGGATGTCCCAAAGTGTGTCCACACTCTGGTGAGTCGGGTGAGATCCCAGGGTGGCTGGTTGAGACTTATATGGTCCAATGTGTTTAGGGTCTGGTGTTGACCTCTTGTTAAGTGTTGTTGGACTCTGAGCTAGTATTGGCCTGCTAGTAGGCAGTGCAAAGGCCCAAGATGTTACGGGTGAATGCTGGCCCATAGGTGAGTATACTGGGTCCTGACATGGCAACCTGAAGTGCTAAAATACTCTTGGGGCTTGTATCTGCCCATTAGTGGGTAGAGCACAGCCTCATTGGATCCTAGAATTTGTTCCCAACTTGTGATGAGTGAGACCGTGTTATGTGGATAGTGCTAGCCCATTGGTGGGTGGAACCAGGTCTTGGGGTTTCTGGCTGTAGGACCCAGGGTTCTTAATCTGATTTTGGCCCATTGATGGGTATGACCAAAGCCTGGGAGTTTTGGGGTTAGTGCTGGTTCACTTTTAGGCAGAGCTGGTTTTTGAGGATTTTGGTTGCAGAACCCTGGTTGTCCATTGTTATTGTCAGCCTGTTGGTGTGGCCAAGGCTCAGTGGTTGGTAGTGAGGCCTTTGGAATTTCCAGGGATAGTTTTTCCTCTCTGTGGACAGGTCTGTGTCCTGGTGTAGTTGTCAGTTCAGGGGACCTTAAGATAGCAGCCCTGCTGGCAGTTGGGGCTGTGTCCATGCCCAGCTAGCTACTTGGCCTGAGATATCCTAGTGCTTGTGCCAAAAAGCTGGTCAGTTGGATCAGATCCTTTCATGCACATAGTTATAAATAGGAGTAGGAACAAAAAACTCTCAGGCAATTTTTACCTAAAGTTTATATGTTATCATGATTATAAGCATTGGGAATTGACTGAAGCATTATGTCATCATCAAAGGTTTGGAAAAAAAAAGAAAAACTTTCAGAAGGACTAGTGAGGATATTTTTGGAAAGATGTCTCATCAGGTATCCTCTGCTTCAATTCCAACATATCTTTACTCTTAAGGAAGCAGATGAGATGCAGATGCAGTTAGTGTTCAACACTTTCTTTAGGTAAGTAAGGTGAATTCAATCATCTATTCCTTAGAGTTTTAAATCAGGTTTGTATAGCAGTACTTGATAAAAGCTTTTTCAGTGAGATTGAAGATAGTTCTTCTAGAGATATTTTTTCCCCAATAGACAAAATCTCTAGGTTGCTAGTTATGATGTTTAAGGATTTTGCCTCTTGAATCTTTGAAAAGGCGCTCTATCAAACATAATATTTTTAATAGAAGCAATCAGATCTTTGCAGTATTGGAGTGCCTCTCCTTTTATCATCTGTGGGTCAAAAGAAGCAGGAGACTAGAGCATTGGGCAGCCTGTGACTATCTCAAAGGGTTAAAGTTTGTGAGTTCTAAAAGGGGTAGATCTGGGATTTAGAAGGAGAAATGACTGTGCTTTTTGGCCAAGATTTTTGGACGGTCTCTAGCATTTTTTCAGTTAAATTTTAATAAAGTCAATTTATTTGACTATAACAGAGGGTTGAAGGGGTTTAACATAGTAAAAGTGTTGTAAAACCAAATAATGTATATTTTTCAAAGTAGCTGGCCAGTAAAATGGATTCCTTAATCACCATGAAGTTTGAGAGGAGTTCCCCCAAATAGGTTTCCTTTTTTCCCCAAAAACCTGATCCACAGGAGCAATAGTAGCCTGTCTGCAAGGGGAAACCTTAGTCAAGTGTGAAAATATACAGACCCAGGATTAAAACATATTTATATTTATGAGACAGAGGAAGTTGCATGAAATTCATTACTCAGAACTTGTATAGTCCACTTGGCAGTTTAAAATGCCCAGTTCAGTTCAGTCACTCATCATGTCCGACTCTTTGCAACCCCATGGAGTGCAGCATGCCAGGCTTCCCTGCCCATCACCAACTCCCGAAGCTTGCTCAAACTCATGTCCATCGAGTCAGTGATGCCATCCAACCATCTCCTCCTCTGTTGCCCCCTTCTAGTCTTGCCTTCAACCTCCCCAGCATCAGGGTCTTTTCCAATGAGTCAGTTCTTCCCATCAAGTGGCCAAATATTGGAGCTTCAGCTTCGGCATCAGTCCTTCCAATGAATATTCAGTACTTATTTCCTTTAGTAATGACTGGTTTGATCTCCTTGCAGTCCAAAGGACTCTCAAGAGTCTTCTCCAACACCACAGTTCAAAAACATCAGTTCTTCGGTGTTCAGCTTTCTTTAGGGCCCAACTCTCATATCCATACATGACTACTGGAAAAACCATAGTTTTGACTAGACAGAATAGTTCAAACAGGCTTCCCTGGGTTTTACTTTGGACCAGTGGGAAAAATAAGTTAGGCATTGTTTATGGTTTTGTGAATGTTTCCCTACCATTATTGATTCACAAAAGCTATTACTAGATCAAAGTTTAATGCACATACAGTGGTGAAGAGTCAGAATTTTAGATTTGCAAGTAGGACTGGGTTGTTATTTGGTCCAAACCAGAGCTTTCTTTTTTTATCAAACCAACAATTGTTGAAATTTCAATATGTTTCTCTTTTGATAAGGAAACTTTTGGAGTTCCTTAGATAATATTTTTTCCTAAATCATTCTTTGGGGAAATATTCGTTTGGACCATGACAGCGATTGGTCACTTTAAGAGCAGCATCCCTTGCAGAATTATCAGCAAGATGACTTCCCCTACCTTCCAGAGAATCAAACTTAGAGTACCACAAAATCTTAATAACAGGTAAAGTAGCAAGTAAAAGTGTGATACTCAATAATTTCAGAACATAGAGAATATTTCAAATTTCATTTCCACTGGAAATAAGAAAGCATATTGCTTCTATAACATTCCAAAATTATGAGCTAGTCTGACAGCATATATACTATCAGTATAAATATGGGCAGTTTTGCCCTGAGCTAAAGTATAAGCCCATGCAAAAGCATATAATTTAGTCTGTTGGACTGAAGTAACCATAAGCAAAATATTTGCCATTGCCATTTTTAACATAAGAATAATTAGTGAATCAT
The DNA here is from genome assembly GCA_024291935.2 of Okapia johnstoni. Taxonomy (NCBI): domain Eukaryota; kingdom Metazoa; phylum Chordata; class Mammalia; order Artiodactyla; family Giraffidae; genus Okapia; species Okapia johnstoni. The sequence continues at coordinate 57,371,895 of CM044305.1, read as the reverse complement.
TAAAAATCAATATTATCCAGTAGAATATTTTGCAGATCATCATAAGGAGTCAAGAGGTGATCTGTTAGCATTAAAGAGTTGTGAGGGACTTTGTCAGTGATGGAAGGGAAAAAGAGTAGATGGGTTAAGCTTATTATAATGTAAAAGTGTTATATGAGGGGCAGTTGACAGAATGATATCACAGGAGTTTAAACAGCTGTCTAGAAATGTTGAATGTGATGAGAATTCAGGAGAGCTTCTACTGTATGATGTACACAAATGGTTAAAGAGATTCCTCAATGAATTTCTTGGTGGCCTTAACCAAAAGGGAAGTGGCCATAATGACTGTAAGACAAGGAAGTATCCCCATGCCACAGGATCCAGTTGCTGGCTATAAATCTCTATGGATAATTGGTTGCCTCCTTTTTTGTTGAGTACTGAAGGGGCATTTATTTTCATATATATATATATGAAATTTATATATTCATAAATATAAATATAAAATATATATTTTCATATATATATATATATATATATATATGAGAATCTGATAATCAGGATGCTCAATTGCAGATGAATTCATCGAATTCCCCTTTAAATCTTGAAAGCTATGTTGTTTGGTTCTTCTTATAAAATTGAGGCAGTGCAGTTATTGTTGAGTAAAATATCTAGAGTTTTGACTGTAAGAGAGAAATTTGGAACCTGCCTTTGGAAGTAACTAGCCATAGAAAATAATTAGATTCATGTCAATGTATGGCAAAACAAATACAATATTGTAAAGTTAAAAAATAGATAAATAAACCAGTTAAAATAAATAAATAAATCATTTGCCAACAGAAAAAAAAAGAAAATACTTGGGTTTTGAGAAGCTTAGGATACCATGAAATCTATCTGGATCTAGGTGTAACTTGTTCTATTATCAGATGCCCTACATATCAAACCTGCATTGGGGTAACTGCATTTTTTTCTTTGGTGGTGGTGTGTCCTTTTAAGGCTAAAAGTATTAGCAAGTGGATTCTGCCTGTCTGAAAAAAGGCTGAAGAAGAAGAGCAAAGAAGCAAAGCATCTACATATTGCAACAAAATAGAATATCTAGAGTACTTAATGTCACCCTGATCAACCTTCAAAGATTTGTGAGAAGTAACAACTCTCAGTAAAACCCAAAGACATTGTCTAGGTGAATTATATTCTTCCCTGGTGAAACTATTGACTAGCTTCATCAAATAAAATGCTAAGTAATGCATTACTGTAACATCAGTTACAGTAAAAAAAAAAAATGCTTTCCGTGAGAATGGGTGTTAGTAAAAATGAAGGTTAGGAGCAACAGGGTGTTGAGAGATAACACTATTAAGACAAACATCTAATCTCAGCTCCTAGGTTTTCTCAACAATAAAATGAAAATGTTTCAGGTGTTATTACAAGGGATAAGAAGATCTTAAGACTTGCAGTCTTGTATAATAGTCTTTAGGACTTGAAGGGCTTCTTTACTTTTAGGGTATTGATTAATTCTGGGAAGATCTTTTGAAGGATCTATTTGAATTTTGATGGGATATGTCCTATAAATTTTGCCACCATTAAGTTGGAAATTTTGCCCATAAGGAAAATGGTAGCTGATACAAGAAGGATAAATGACCAGTGTTTCCAGAATTTGCCCAAGTATCATCAGAGACTAAACAAATAAAACATGTCAAAAGGTCATTTAATTCACTGGTCATTTACTTTGATAACTACTTTCAATTTCTAAAATTATTTCCCCTTTTGGGAGAAAATAATTCTGTCATGATATTTCTCTAAGAAATCTTGGTATAATAAATGTTAGGGGAAGTAGAACTAAGGAGAAAAAGATGTGTATATTGCTGTGCTTAGTCGCTCAGTTGTGTTTGCCTCTTTGCGACCCCATAGACTATAGCATGCCAGGCTCCTCTGTCCATGGGGATTCTCCAGGCAAGAACACTGGAGTGGGTTGCCATGCCCTCCTCCAGGGGATTTTCCCAACCCAGGGATTGAACCCAGATCTCCCACATTGCAGGTGGATTCTTCACTATCTGAGCCACCAGGGAAGCCCAAGATTACTGGAGTGGGTAGCCTATCCTTTATCCAGGGGATCTTCCCAAGCCAGAGCTCAAACAGGAGTCTCCTGCCTTACAGGCAAGTTCTTTACTAGCTGAGCTACCAGGGAAGCCTGCATCTCTTAAAGAGCCTAAACAAAATATCCAGAGATAGAAACCTCTTGAGGTCCATTAGAAAGCCCCACTTTTTGAACAGTTTCAGCACTTAAAGGCAGGGTCTGTTTGATAGTAACAGAATTGAGGTTATAGACCATGACTTTAGCATCACTTAGGTCAAAAAGAGGTTTACCCCCAATCTGGAGAAGTGTTTCTCCAAATCAATGAAGAGGGAGCATTGGGAAAGCCTCTGAAGTGCCTTGGAGTCCCATCATTAAGAACTGGGAGAAAGTTGGAAAGACTGGTTATAGGGTTGAAGGCTCTTAAAGCATAAAATTTGTAACAATCTCTTTTCTAATGCACTGGCTGTTTTTAATAATAGCAAAACCTATGATGACTTTGGTTTAATTTGGAAGCCATCGTTTGCTGGAATTGAAGATTAATAATTTTTGCAGTTTTCCTCAGAAGTGACTCTTCAGATGTTTAAGAGAGCTGATGTGCTAGACTAATTAAGTCTGTTCTGAATGTAGAGTTAAAACTACTCATGTGGAATAGACATCTAAAGGAAAACAAGAATTTTCTTTAAAAACAATCTTAAGACAATTGCAATAATAAATAAGCAAGATTGCCAGATTTTGTGTACAAGGCTGAAATTTGTTCCTATCAGCAGGCTTTGGAAAGCCCTAGGAATCAATTAACGAAGTTGCCTAGCAATTGCTCAAGCCTGATTACATGTCAAGTTAGTGAACTGGTCACCCACTTGTAATTCCAGAGACCTTTCTGGAATTTTCCATTTAGCAGTTTTAATTCAATGGTTGGCCTGACCTTCATTGACAAATATATGAACTGATGCAAGTCAGAGAAACCAAGTTGATGAGTTTGAATGACTATATTCAATCTGTCATCAAATCTGTGAGGATTTTGTACTAACTTTGGGAAAATCTTTCATTGTGATTCAAGATCAGCTATAATCCACAGAGTATAAGATGTTAAGTGCTTTGTCCCTAGACACTCAAAAGATTTAACTATAAAAGAACAAATTTTGACAAATTTAGAGGAAAAGAGAGTGGGAAGTTTCAGGGAAAAAAGAAAGTTTGGTGAGACAATATGGAGGAATTGAGGATATGGAGGAGGTATCACAGAAGGAAAGGAGAAAAACAGCACTGGAGGTAGAATCTGATGGAGTCTGTGGGGCAGAGACAGGGTGCTGCTGGAGGTGGAGACTAAGACAAAGAAACCAAGAAGAACCTGAGCCTTCATGAGTCTTTTTATATTTATTTAATAATTCATCTCAGTTAATTTTTTTAATTTTATTTATTTATTATTGAAGGATAATTGCTTTATAGAATTTTGCTGTTTTCTGTCGAACTTAAACATGAATCAGCCACACGTATACATATATCCCCTCACTTTTGAACTTCCCTCCCATCTCCCTCACCATCCTCTAGGTTGATACAGAGACCCTGTTTGAGTTTCCTCACACATACAGCAAATTCCCATTGGCTTTCTATTTTTTGCATGATAATTTTGCGTATGGTAATGTAAGGTTCCATGTTACTCTCTCCATACATCTCACCCTTTCCTCCCCTCTACTCAAATCCATAAGTTTATTCTCTATGTCTATTTCTCCATTGCTGCCCTGCAAATAAAATTATTCAGTATCATTTTTCTAGATTCTGTATATATGTGTTAGAATACAATATTTATCTTTCTCTTTCTGACTTACTTCACTCTATGTAATAGGATCTAGGTTCATCCACCCCATTAGAACTGACTCAGATGCATTCATTTTAATGGCTGAGTAATATTCCATTGTGTATACATACCACAACTTCTTATCCATTCATCTGTCGATGGAGATCTAGGTTGCTTCCATGTTCTAGCTATTGTAAATAGTGCTGCAATGAACAATGGAATACATGTGTCTTTTCAATTTTGATGTCCTCAGGGTATATGCCTAGGAATGGGATTGCTGGATCATATGGTGGTTTTATTCCTAGTATTTTAAGGCATCTCCATACTGTCATCCACAGTGGCTGTATTAATTTACATTTCTACCGACAATGCAAGAGGGTTGCCTTTTCTCCATGCCCTCTCCAGCATTTATTGTTTGTAGATATTTTGCTGATAGCCATCCTGGCTGATGTGAGGTGATATCTCATTGCAGTTTTTAGTTGCATTTCTCTAATAATGAGCAATGTTGAGCATCTTTTCATGTGTTTGTTAGCCATCTGTATGTCTTCTTTGAAGAAATGCCTCTTTAGGTCTTTTCCCCACTCTTTGATGGGGTTGTTTGTTTTTCTGGCATTAAGTTGTATGAGCTACTTGTATATTTTGGAAATTAATCCTTTGTCAGTTGTTTCATTTGCTATTATTTTTTCCCATTCTGAGGGTTGTCTTTTCACCTTGTTTATAGTTTCCTTTGCTATGCAAAAGCTTTTAAGCTTAATCAGGTCCCACTTGTTTATTTTGTTTTTATTTCCATTACACTAGGGGGTGGCTCATAGAGGATACTGCTTTGATTTATGTCATCGAGTGTTCTGCCTATGTTTTCCTCAAAAAGTTTTATAGTTTCTGGTCCTACATTAAGGTCTTTAATCCATTTTGAGTTTAACTTTGTGTATGGTGTTAGGAAGTGTTCTAATTTCATTCTTTTACATGTAGCTTTCCAGTTTTCTGAGCACCATTTATTAAAGACGTAGTCTTTGCACCATTATATATTCTTGTCTCCTTTGTCAAAACAAGACACCCAGAGGTGCATTGTTTTTTATGCGTTTTCTATCTTGTTCCATTAGTCTATATTTCTTTTTTGTGCCAGTACCATACTATCTTGATGACTGTAGCGTTGTAGTATAATCTGAAGTCAGGAAGGTTGATTCCTCCAGCTCCATTTTTCTTTATCAAGATTGCTTTGGCTCTTCAGGGTCTTTGGGGTTTCCACATGAATTATGAAATTTTTTGTTCTAGTTCTGTGAAAAATGCCATTGGTAATTTGATAGGGATCACATTGAATCTGTAGATCGCATTTGGTAGTATAGTCATTTTCACAGTATTGATTCTTCCTACCCAGGAACATGGGCTATCTCTCCATCTGTTTATGTCATCTTTGATTTCTTTTATCAGTGTCTCATAATTTTCTGTGTATAGCTCTTTCCCTCCCCCTCCTTAGGTAAGTTTATTCCTGGATATTTATTCCTTATGTTGCAATAGTGAATGGGATTGATTCATTAATTTCTCTTTCTGAATTTTCATTGTTAGTACATAGAAATGCAAGTGATTTCTGTGTATTGATCTTGTATCCTGTGACTTTGCTAAATTGGCTGATTAGCTCTCATAATTTTCCAACAGTATCTTTACAGTTTTCTATGTACAGTATCATGTCATCTGCAAACAGTGACAGCTTTACTTCTTTTCTGATCTGGATTTATTTCATTTATTTTTCTTCTCTGATTGCTGTATCTAGGACTTCCAGTACTCTGTTGACTAATAGTGGTGAAAGTGGACATCTTTGTCTTGTTTCTGATCTTAGTGGGGATGCTTTCAGGTTTTCACCATTGAGAATAATGTTTGCTGTGGGCTTATAATATATGGCCTTTAGTATGTTGAGGTAGGTTCCTTCCGTGTCCATTTTTTGAAGAGTTTTAATCATAAATGGGTGCTGAATTTTGTCAAAGGCTTTTTCTCCATCTATTGAGATTATCGTGTGTGTTTCTTTTTTTTTTATCTTTCAATGTGCTAATACGGTGTATCACACTGATTGATTTGCATATATTGAAGAATCCTTGCATACCTGGAATAAACCCAACTTGATCATGGTTTATGAGGTGGTTTTTTTTTTTGGTGTATGAGCTTTTTGATGTGCTGCTGAATTCTGTTAGCTAAAATTTTGTTGAGGATTTCTGCATCTATGTTCATCTGTGATATCGGCCTGTAGTTTTCCTTTGTGGTGTTGTTTTTGTCTGGTTTTGGTATGAGGGTGATAGTGGCCTTCTAAAATGAGTTTTGAAGTGTTCCTTCCTCTGCCATTTTTCGAAAGAGTTTTAGAAGGATTGACAATAGCTTTTCTCTAAAGTTTTGACAGAATTCTCCTGTGAAGCCATCTAGTCCTGGGCTTTTTTGGGGGGAAGTGGAGCGGGGGAGATTTTTGAACACAGCTTCAACTTCACTGTTGCAAGTTGGTTGTAAATAATTTATCATTTTTCCTGGTTCAGTCTTGGAAGATTGAACTTTTCTAAGAATCTGAACATTTCTCCAAGGTTCTCTATTATAGTTATATGTAATATAAAGCCATGTAGTTGTTTGTAATAGGCTCTTATTATCCTTTGCATTTCTGCATTGTCTGTTGTAACCTCCCCTTTTTAATTTCTAATTTTTTTGAATTGATTCTTCTCTCTTTTTTTCTTGATGAGTCCGGCTAAAGTTTTGTCAATTTTGTTTATCTTCTCAAAGAATCAGCTTTCAGTTTTACTAATCTTTAGTATTTTTTTAATTTCATTTTCATTTATTTCTGCTTGGATTTTTATGACTTCTTTCCTTCTACTAATTTTGTTTTGTTGTTGTTGTTGTACTTTTTCCTGTTGTTTTAGGTATAAAGTTAGGTGGTCTATTCAATGTTTTTCTTTTTTCTTGAGGTAGGAATGTATTGCTGTAAAATTACATCTTAGAACTGCTTTTGCTGCATCCCACAGATTTTGAGATGTTGTGATTTCTTCTTACAAATAGCTGTGCAAGGAAGAGAAGCCAAAAGCAAAGGAAAAAAGGAAAGATATTACCATTTGAATGCAGAGTTCCAAAGAAAAGCAAGGAGAGATAAGAAAGCCTTCCTCAGCGATCAATGCCAAGAAATAGAGGAAAACAACAGAATTGGAAGGACTAGAGATCTCTTCAAGGAAATTAGAGATAACAATGGAACATTCCATGCAAAGATGGGCTCGATAAAGGACAGAAATGGTAGGGATCTAACAGAAGCAGAAGATATTAAGAAGAGGTGGCATGAATACACAGAAGAACAGTACAAAAAAGATCTTTATGACCCAGATAATCACAATGGTGTGATCACTCACCTAGAGCCAGACATCCTGGAATGTGAAGTCAAGTGGGCCTTAGGAAGCATCACTACAAACAAAGCTAGTTGAGGGGATGGAATTCCAGTTGAGCTATTTCAAATTCTAAAGATGATGCTGTGAAAGTGCTGCATTCAAAATGCCAACAAATTTGGAAAACTCAGCAGTGGCCACAGGACTGGTAATGGTCAGTTTTCACCATAATTCCAAAGAAAGACAATGCCAAAGAATGCTAAAGCTACCACACAATTGCACTCATCTCACACGCTAGCAAAGTAATGCTCAAAAGTCTCCAAGCCAGGCTTCAGCAATATGTGAACCATGAACTTACAGATGTTCAAGTTTGTGTTAGAAAAGGCAGAGGAACCAGAGATCAAATTGCCAACATCTGTTGGATCATCGAAAAAGCAAGAGTTCCAGAAAAACATCTATTTCTGCTTTATTGACAATGCCAAAGCCTTTGACTGTGTGGATCACAATAAACTGTGGAAAATTCTGAAAGAGCTGGGAATACCAGACCACCTGACCTGCCTCTTGAGAAACCTGTATGCAGGTCAGGAAGCAACAGTTAGAACTGGACATGGAACAACAGACTGGTTCCAAATAGGAAAAGGAGTACGTCAAGGCTGTATATTGTCACCCTGCTTATTTAACTTATATGCAGAGTATATCATGAGAAACGCTGGGCTGGAAGAAACACAAGCTGAAATCAAGATTGCCAGGAGAAATATCAATGACCTCAGATATGCAGGTGAAACCACCCTTCTGGCAGAAAGTGAAGAGGCACTAAAAATCCTCTTGATGAAAGTGAAAGAGGATAGTGAAAAAGTTGGCTTAAAGCTCAACATTCAGATAACTAAGATCATGGCATCTGGTCCCATCACTTAATGGCAAATAGATGGGGAAACAGTGGAAACAGTGTCAGACTTTATTTTTCGGGGCTCCAAAATCACTGCAGATGGTGATTACAGCCATGAAATTAAAAGACACTTACTCTTTGGAAGGAAAGTTATGACCAACCTAGACAGCATATTAAAAAGCAGAGACATTACTTTGTCAACAAAGGTCCATCTATTCAGAGCTATGGTTTTTCCAGTAGTCATGTATGGATGTGAAAGTTGGACTATAAAGAAAGATGAACACCGAAGAACTGATACTTTTGAACTGTGGTGTTGGAGAAGACTCTTGAGAGTCCCTTGAACTGCAAGGAGATCCAACCAGTCCATCCTAACGGACATCAGTCCTAGGTGTTCATTGGAAGGACTGATGTTGAAGCTGAAACTCAGTACTTTGGCCACCTCATGCAAAGAGTTGGCTCATTGGAAAAGACCCTGATGCTGGGAAGGATTGGTGGCAGGAGAAAAAGGGGACGACAGAGGATGAGATGACTGGGTGTCTTCACTGACTCGATGGACATGAGTTTGGGTAAACTCTGGGAGTTGGTGATGGACAGGGAGGCCTGGCGTGCTGCAGTTCATGGGGTCACAAAGAATCGGACATGACTGAGTGAATGAACTGTACTGAACTGATTTCCTTGTCATTTGTCTTAGAAACTTTTTGATTTCCCTTTTGATTTCTTCAATAACTTGTTGGTTATTTAGAAAGGTGTTATTTAATCTCCATGTGTTTGTGTTTCTTAGTGTTTTTTTTCCTTCCTTGTAATTCATATCTAATCTCATAGGCTTCTGGTTGGAAAAGATGCTTGATATGGTTTGAGTCTCCTCAGATTTACTGAGGTTTTATTTGTGACCCAGGATGTGGTCTATCCTGGAGAATGTTCCACGTGCATTTGAGAAGGTATATTTCTGCATTTGGATGGAATGTCCTGGAGATATCAATGAGATCCATCTCATCTACTGTATCATTTAAGATACATGTTTCTTCATTAATTTTCTGTTTTGATGATCTGTCCATTAGTGTCAGTGGGGTGTTAAAGTCTCTTACTATGTTTGTGTTACTGTCAATTTCTCATTTTATGTTTGGTAGTGTTTGTCTTATGCATTGAGGTGCTCCTACTGAGTTGCATAGATATTTACAATTGTCATGTCTTCCCCTTGGATTTATCCCTTGATCAATATGTAGTGTCCTTCATTATCTCTTGTAATCTTATTTAGTTTAAGGTCTATTTTGTCTGATATGAGGATTGCTACTCCAGCTTTCTTGCACTTCTCTTATGCATGGAATGTACTTTTCCATCCTCTCACTTTCAGTCTATATGTGTTTTGAGGTCTGAAGTAGGTTTCTTGTAGACAGCATATATATGGGTCTTGTTTTTGTATCCATTAAGCCAGTCTGTGTTTTTGGTTAGAGCATTTAATCCATTTGCATTTAAAGTAATTATTGATATATCTGTTCCTGTTGCCATTTTCTTAATGGTTTGGGGTTGGTTTTGTTCATCTTTTTTCTTCTGTTGTATTTCTTGACAATATAAGTCCCTTTAACATTTGTTGTAAAGCTGGTTTTGTGGTGCTGAATTTTCTTAACTTTTGCTTGTCTGAAAAGCTTTTGATTTCTCCATCAATTTTGAATGAGATCCTACAGTAATCTTGGTTGTATATTTTTCCCTTTCAGTATTTTAAACATATCCTGCCTTTCCCTTCTGGCCTACAGAGTTTCTGCTGAAAGATAAACTGTTAAGCATATGGGGTTTCCCTTGAATGTTATTGATTGCTTCTCCCTTGCTGATTTTAAAGTTCTTTCTTTGTGTTTAGTCTTTGTTAGTTTGATTAGTATGTATCTTTGTGTCTTTCTCCCTGAATTTATCCTGTATGAGATTCTTTGTGCCTCTTGGACTTCATTGACTCTCCTTTTCCATGTTGGGGAAATTTTCAACTATAATCTCTTCAAAAAAGTTTTCATACCCATTCTTTTTCTCTTCTGCTTCTGGGATCCCTATAATTTGAATGTTCACATGCTTGATATTTTCCCAGAGGTCTCTGAGACTATCCTCAGTTATTTTCATTCATTTTACTTTATTCTGCTCTTCAGAAGTTATTTCCACCTTTTTGTCTTCCAGATCCCTGTTTCATTCTGCTGCTTCAGCTAATCTGCTATTGCTTCCTTCTAGAGTATTTTTAATTTCAGTAATTGTGGGTTTTTTTGTCACTGTATGTTTAATCTTTCATTCTTCTAGGTCTTTGATAAGTGATTCTTGCATATCCTCTGTTCTGTTTTCAAGGGTTTTTTTTTTTATCATCTTTGTTATCATTATTCTGAATTATTTTTCAGGTATTTTGCCTATTTCCTCTTCATCTATTTGGACTTCTGTGTTTTTAGTTTGTTCCTTCATTTGTCCAGTATTTCTCTGTCTTTTCATCATTATTTTTTTAACTTATTGTGTTTGAGGTCTTCTTTTCCCAGGCTTCAAGGTTAAACTCTTTCTTCCTTTTGGTTTCTGCCTTCCTAAGGTTGGTGCAGTGGTTTGTGTAAGCTTCATATAGGGTGAGTTTTGTTCTGAGTTTTTCTTTTTTCTTTTGGTTTTGCTTTTTCCTCTGATAGGCAAGGCTGAATGAGGTGGTACTCCTCTCTGCTGATGATTGGGTTTGTATTTTTGTTTTCTTTGTTGTTTGGATGAGCTGTCCTGCACAGGATGCTACTGCCAGTTGGTTGATGCCAGGTCTTATATTCAAGTGGTTTCCTTTGTGGGAATCCTCACTATTTGATACTCCCTAGGGTTAGTTCTCTGGTAGGCTAGGGTTTTGCAGTCAGTGCTCCCACTTCAAAGGCTCAGGGCTTGATCTGTGTATGTTTGTAGCTGAATGATTTTTCTCTGTACCTGAAACTGTTACAAGTTTCTTTATCCAGTATACTCCACTGAATTTCTGCAGAAACATTCTGGAAATGAAACATATGAATCTCCTAAGCCTATTTAGAAATACCTTGGAGAAGAATCATGAAGTCCTTCGAACCTGGCTTTCTTTCCTCTTCTTGTCTTATGACACTCTGGTGAATTTGCCCATCTACCTTCCAGTAAGATCTTTGGCATCTTAGCACACTTCCTTTGGTTTCCTGCTTGGTGGAGAAACACTCAGGTATTATGGGTTTTTCCTTAAAGGACCGACATCTGCTAGTCCCAGGTTTCTCAAAGCCTTCTCAGTTAATTTTCAAAGCTTAATTTACAGAGAGGAAATTTTAAATTATTGATGTCTTTGGGAATCCTAAGAATACCAATAAAAGCAGTCATTGCACTCACTTCTGGAAGTTTTTTAGCTATTTTAGTCAAATTCAGTTTTAAGGAAATTAAGTTTGAGGATTTAAAAACTTTCTCATAATGGTAATGATATTCTATCTTGCCTTTGGTTGGGTCAGTCAACTTAATTAGAAATGCACATGATATAGGACTGTAATTTTTAAACATAAAACTGAACAAAATCCCTATGCAGGGGCACTCTCAAAATACTTAGATGACTGGGATATTTTTTCTCAGAAACTTTTCTTCTAGTCTAAATAACAATTTTCAAATAGCTTAAATAGTTTATCGCACAAATGACTCATTTCAAACATTTACAAACCATTCCTAGCCAGTACTATGAAGATATCTTGGTCCCAGAGGCAACAAGCCAAAGGCTTTTTTTTCTTTCTTTTTTTTTTGGTGAGCTGGTCTCCACATGACAGCCCTTCCAAAAGAACAGGCTGACGGCTTAAAAAAAATAAGTGCAGTTTTATTAGCAGCAGCAGCATCTTCCTTGATGAATTGGGCTGAAGGCATTTTTAGGCAGCTACAGTTGAAACAGTCTGATCTCAAGATCAGACCAAAGTGCCAAATGAGTACTTGCATACAGAATAAGGACGTAACAAGAATGACAAAATATTTAAATAAAATAAAGGTTTGAAAGATTAAACTGAAAAGAGGGTGTGGACTTTGATCAAGGAGAAAGATTTCAAATTCCAAGGTCAGTGAGAAAAGCACTGAGTGATTATGGGCTCAATTATGGGTACCACTCCTGTTTTCTTACTAGTTACAAAGCTGTTGGCAGTCTTTTACGGTTCCTGTGTGTGTGTGTGAGTCCCTTACACTCTTTGTGACCCCATGGACTGTAGCCTGCCAAGCTCCTCTGTCCATGGAATTCTCCAGACAAGAATACCGGAGTGGGTTGCCATTCCCTTCTCCACGGGATCTTCCCAACTCAGGGATCGATCCCCGGTTTCCTGCATTACAGGTGGATTCTTTACCATCTGAGCCACTAGGGAAGTCCATGGTTCCTATATGCGCCAACAAAATGCTGACTTGAAAACAAATAGAACACAGGTATTTCTCTAGCAAGGTTTTCTTTTTTGGGGGGGGGGCAGGGGGGATCAGCAAATAACTGCAATCCATTGGTGAGCTATGTGCAAGTCCCCACATAGCAAGGGAAGAAGAATGCTTTTATAGAGGGGAAAGGAAGTTGCGAGTGCAATAGTAAACAAAATGTCCCTGGCTTTTTATTGGCTCATTTCTCATCAGGAAAGAGGAATTTTTCTTCTGATGAATTTCTGCTAACATCACAGGGTGTGAGAGTTCTCCCTTTTGATATTTCAACCCTAACTTATGTATCTGATATATATAAATAACACTAACCTGCATGACATATTTATAAAGATTTATGTGTATACATTTGTGTATATGTTAAACTGAACCTGAATTCATACATTTACTACTGTAATCCAATTTCGCATAAACCGTTATAGTCTTGTATCTCTGCTTGTCTGAGGTTCCTACACCAATAATGAAAGATTTGGCTTTTACATCCATTATCCACCATCCATTTACTTAGTTATTCAATTATAGTGCACATATATAGACTTTTAACATTATTAACACATAATTTTAGGAAAATTTACATTCCTAACTAAGATACAGTATTCATGTATGGTTTGTTTTACCTTTAATCTTACTTAGCTAAATCAATATCATTTCCCTAATCCCCTTAAATCAGGATATTTTATATATTTGTAATATGGTTAGATACTCTTTCTGTAATATTCATTCAATTCTATGACCTGCCAACCTTTATTTATTTTTTTTTTTAATTTACATATATTAATTTACTCTTTGTGCTAAATTTTACAGGTCTCAACAGTGCATCATGTCATGTATTCTCCACAATACATTACAATATAGTTTCACTTTCTTAAAAAAATGCCCTGTGCTTCACCTATCCAACTAGTATTCCCTTTTCTAAGACACCTGGAAACTGCTAATCTGGTTTTTGTACTTGTAGGTTTATCTTTCCAGAATGTTATATGCATGGACTCACACGATAAGCCAGCTTTTCAGTTTGGCTTACCTTACTTAGCCATATGAGTTTAAGATTAATCCATTGTGTTGACTGGGCTGATAGTTCATTTATTTATTTATTTATTTATTTTTAATAAATTTATTTATTTTAGTTGGGGGCTAATTACTTTACAATATTGTAGTAGTTTTTGCCATACATTTACATGAATTGCAGTTTTACATTTATTGTCTATTCACCTATTAAGAGCAACTTGTTTGCTCTTAGGTTTTGGCAGTTTTAAATACAACTGCTCCAAATTTTCTTGTGCAGGATTGTAAATAGACATAGTTTTCAACTAAGTTGGATAAATACCTAACATCCTGATTGTCTGATGGTATAGTAAGACTATATTTAGCATCATAAGGAACTAATGAATTGGTAGTGAGACTCCTGTAATTATGGAGTAAGAAATTCAATAAAGTATCTTCCCAGCAAAACAACAATTTTACTAGTGAAAATTATTTAAGAAAAACATTGATTTTAAATCTCTGGAAGTTATCCTAATAGAATATAGCAAAAAAGAGAAATATTCATCTAATAATATCTGTTAAATCTCTGTAAGAATAGCAAGAGGCTGTAGCACTTGACCCCCTGCCGTACCAACTCCATGTTACAGGATTTCTCCCCCAGGTGTATTCAGTCAAAGAGAGAGACCCTTTTTTACTTCAGATTTAGATTTGTGCTACAGTTTCCTCTTAGGGGAAGCAGACTGAAAGCATTTATCATCTTCTCCCAGCCTTGTATTATAAAAACTCTATTCTTGGCAATCATCCTGAAATGTCTGGATGTCTCTTCTGCATTTCATATGGTGGATTTTCTACATTTATTGCTTCAGGCTGAGTTTACTGTGACTCTTATTGCTCATGCCCCAAATCAATTATGGGGGAAGCTTTCACATGTAAGAGCAAGCCAAGAGCATGTGCTCAAACTTCCCCTCAGTACCTACACAAAGAGTGTGAATATTAGTCAGAAAAATAGCTTGCTAACCTAGATACTGTGAGATGGTCCAGGAGGTTTGCCATGAATAAAGAGTAGTGCCGGAGTCCAGCTCCAGCAGCCAGGGAATCGGCCTGAAGGGATGAGCGGTGTCGGCAGAGAATGATGTAGCCTCTGACTCAAATTGCGGAACTGCACGTTTATTTTAAGCATCAGGTTTTCTTTTATACTTTTACAAAAGCATTAGGTCAGAGGTTTGACATCTTCAGTTTCCCCTCACCCAGATTTACTGTCTCCATAAATCACTGTTGTCCTTCAAAGTTCCCTCTTAAGTGTCCTTGTGATTACATTGTAACTCATGTTTGTCTCTGGGCTGTATACCACATTCCTCAGTTTGTTTCTTATCTTTCTAACTCCTCCTACCCCCTAGTAACTTAAGCTCATTATCTGCTAAAAAGTCTTCTAGCTATTAGTATCTCTAAAGTTCCTAGTCTCTATAAGCTATAGTAAAATATGCCAACACTACAACATACCTTAAACTTTTAGCTTCTAACTATTCTTAATTATTCCTAAACCCTAAACTCAGCAAACTTCTTTTGCCATAAACATTTCCCTCACGGTCTCAATAACAATCTTTCCCATGGCCTCAAGCTGTGGCCTATGTGCTCATCCTGGAGCATTCTTTGTAAAGATCCTTGAACAAATGTAACTTTATGGATTATTTCCTGGGCAACTGCAGAAGGCTTTGTGCTTTCTCATGCAAGATCAATAAGCACCTTAACATTCTTTCCAGCCAACTCAACCGAAGGAAGGAAAGGACAAGTCAGAATCACAAGACCTAACTCCTTCATCCCGGGACTTCCCTCAGGATGAGGAGAGGAGGTTGGGGCCGTGCCTCCATTTTGTCAGTAATGCCTAATGCGGCTCCTGACAGACTAGCCATAAGGATGAAGAACACTGCATATTTGCCTGAGAGAACTGACACCATTTGGAGCTAAATGGAAAACTTTATGCCTAAGAGTGTTATAAATATCAATGAAAATCTTGGTGAATAAAAATTAAAAAGAAGCTGGTAACCAAGAAACAAATAGTATGAGATACCATCAAAAATATTTTATGGAAATAATCAGATTAAAAAGGCAATCAAGAAAAGTCTACCTGAAAGCACAGTCAATTCTGAGCACACACAATCAGAAACAATCAAGGCAAGATATGGGGAAGAGTTGAGAGCATTCCCAAAGCCTCACATACCCATTAGCACAGGGTTGAAACTTCATTGGAGAAAGGAGTTTAAACACAATATCTGACTAAATTCTGAACTACTCTGAGCAAGGTCAAACTCCTAGTAAACTAATCTCAAATATAATTTTACAATAACTACTGGAAATCTAGAAGACTGAGCATGTGTTCGAATCTTCACTCTCTCAGAAATGTTCAGAGGAAGAAGCTGCAAACTATTAGTGCCTAGATGACTATGTACCACAAGTATATTAACTTCCTGAACACAACTTGAATACAAACTTCAAGCCATACATACACTCAATGGTAAACGATAAAAATTCCACTGAAGAATAGATCTTAAGAACAACTTTCACTAACAAGGAAGTCAATTATGCCAACCCAGGGACAAAATCTAATTAACAAGGCTAAAAAGATAAAAAAAAATATGGAGAAAGATATATGAACCAGAACATGAATCTTCATATTACCAGAGAAAAATAATTACTTCACTCAAGTTAAAAGATAGATACAAATAATCAAGCGAAAAAAAAAAAAAAGCAAAAAAAAAAAAAAAAGGGGGGGGAGTATATATTGCCTGTAGACTTTTGGATAGCAGCCATTCTGACTGGTGTGAAATGGTACCTCATTGTGGTTTTGATTTGCATTTCTCTAATAATGAGTGATATTGAGCATCTTTTCATGTGTTTGTTATCCATCTGTATGTCTTCTTTGGAGAAATGTCTGTTTAGTTCTTTGGCCCACTTTTTGATTGGGGCGTTTATTTTTCTGGAACTCAGCTGCAGGAGTTGCTTGTATGTTTTTGAGATTAATTGTTTGTCTGTTGCTTCATTTGCTATTATTTTCTCCCATTCTGAAGGCTGTCTTTTCACCTTGCTCATAGTTTCCTTTGTTGTGCAAAAGCTTTTAATTTTAATTAGGTCCCATTTGTTTATTTTTGCTTTTATTTCCAATATTCTGGGAGGTGGGTCATGGAGGATCCTGCTGTGATTTATGTCAGAGAGTGTTTTGCCTATGTTTTCCTCTAGGAGTTTTATAATTTCTGGTCTTACGTTTAGATCTTTAATCCATTTTGAGTTTATTTTTGTGTATGGTGCTAGAAAGTGTTCTAATTTCATTCCTTTACAAGTGGTTGACCAGTTTTCCCAGCACCACTTGTTAAAGAGATTGTCTTTTCTCCATTGTATATTCTTGCCTCCTATGTCGAAGATAAGGTGTCCATAGGTGCGTGGATTTATCTCTGGGCTTTCTATTTTGTTCCATTGATCTATATTTCTATCTTTGTGCCAGTACCATACTGTCTTGTTGACTGTGGCTTTGTAGTAGAGCCTGAAGTCAGGCAGGTTGATTCCTCCAGTTCCATTCTTCTTTCTCAAGATTGCTTTGGCTATTCGAGGTTTCTTATATTTCCATACAAATTGTGAAATGATTTGTTCTAGTTCTGTGAAAAATACCATTGGTAGCTTGATAGGGATTGCATTGAATCTATAGATTGCTTTGGGTAGTATACTCATTTTCACTATATTAATTCTTCCAATCCATGAACACGGTATATTTCTCCATCTGTTTGTGTCCTCTTTGATTTCTTTCATCAGTGTTTTATAGTTTTCTATATATAAGTCTTTTGTGTCTTTAGGTAGATATATTCCGAAGTATTATATTCTTTTTGTTGCAATGGTGAATTGTATTGTTTCCTTAAATTCTCTTTCTGTTTTGTCATTATTGGTGTATAGGAATGCAAGGGATTTCTGTGTGTTAATTTTATATCCTGCAACTTTACTATATTCATTGATTAGCTCTAGTAATTTTCTGGTAGAATCTCTAGGGTTTTCTATGTAGAATATCATGTCATCTGCAAACAGTGAGAGTTTTACTTCTTATTTTCCTATCTGTATTCCTTTTATTTCTTTCTCTGCTCTGATTGCTGTGGCCAAAACTTCCAAAATTGTGTTGAATAGTAGTGGTGAAAGTGGGTATCCTTGCCTTCTTCCTGACTTTAGGGGAAATGCTTTCAATTTTTCACCATTGAGGATAATGTTTGCTGTGGGTTTGTCATATATAGCTTTTATTATTCACACCAGTCAGAATGGCTGTTATCCAAAAGTCTACAAGCAATAAATTCCGGAGAGGGTGTGGAGAAAAGGAAATCCTCTTACACTGTTGGTGGGAATGTAAACTAGTACAGCCACTATGGAGAACAGTGTGGAGATTCCTTAAAAAACTGGGAATAGAACTGCAATATGACCCAGAAATCCCAGTGCTGGACATACACACTGAGGAAACCAGAATTGAAAGAGACATGTGTACCTCAATGTTCATCGCAGTACTGTTTATAATAGCCAGGACATGGAAGCAACCTAGATGTCCATCAGCAGACGAATGGATAAGGAAGCTGTGGTACATATACACAATGGAATATTACTCAGCCATTAAAAAGAATACATTTGAATCAGTTCTATTGAGATGGATGAAACTGGAGCCCATTATACAGAGTGAAGTAAGCCAGAAAGAAAAACACCAATACAGTATACTAATGCATATATATGGAATTTGAAAGATGGTAACGATAACCCTATGTGTGAGACAGAATAAGAGACACAGATGCATAGAACAGTCTTATGGACTCTGAGAGAGAAGGTGAGGGTGGGACGTTCTGGGAGAATAGCATTGAAACATGTATATTATCATATGTGAAACAGAACACCATTCCAGTTTCGATGCATGAGACAAATGCTCAGGGCTGGGGCATTGGGATGATCCAGAGGGATGGGATGGGGAGAGAGGTGGGAGGGGGGTTCAGGATGGGGAACACATGTAAATCCATGGCTATTTCATGTCAATGTATGGCAAAACCCACTACAATATTGTAAAGTAATTAGCCCCCAACTAAAATAAATAAATTTATTTAAAAAAAAAGAGGGGGGAGTATAAATGAATGTATATAATTGATTACAATATATTTTAGGTATCAAAATTTCAGCAAAATACCAGGGCAAACACAGAAACAGAAGAGTTTGACCTATTCATGAAAAAAAAAAAATCTGGCAATAGAAATCACATTTGAAATACCATAGGTGGTTAACTTAGCAAACAACAACAACAAAATAGCTATGATCAGTATGCTCAAATAACTTTTAAAATGCCTAAACAATTAACTGAAGTTATAAGGACTTTATGTCATTATATAAAATATCAAATAAAGAAACAGGTTATTCAGTTCAGTCACTCAGTCGTTTCTGACTCTTTGCGACCCCATGAACCACAGCACCCCAGGCCTCCCTGCCCATTACCAACTCCCAGAGTCCACCAAAGCCCATGTCCATTGAGTAGGTGATCCCATCCAACCATCTCATCCTCTGTTGTCCCCTTCTCCTTCGGCCCCCAATCCTTCCCAGCATCAGGGTCTTTGCAAATGAGTCAACTCTTCACATGAGGTGGCCAAAGTATTGGAGTTTCAGCTTCAACAACAGTCCTCCCAATGAACACCCAGGACTGATCTCCTTTAGGATGGACGGGGTGGACCTCCTTGCAGTCCAAGGGACTCTCAAGAGTCTTCTCCAACACCACAGTTCAAAAGCATCAATTCTTCGGCGCTCAGCTTTCTTCACCGTCTAACTCTCACATCCATACATGACCACTGGAAAAATCATAGCCTTCACTAGACGGACCTTTGTTGGCAAAGCAATGTCTCTGCTTTTTAATATGCTATCTAGGTTGGCCATAACCTTCCTTACAAGGAGTAAGCATCTTTTAATTTCATGGCTGCAATCACCATCTGCAGTGATTTTGGAGCCCCCCAAAATAAAGTCTGACACTGTTTCCACTGTTTCCCCATCTATTTCCCATGAAATGATGGGACCAGTTGCCATGATCTTAGTTTTCTGAATGTTAAGCATTAAGCCAACTTTTTCACTCTCCTCTTTCACTTTCATCAAGAGGCTCTTTAGTTCTTCTTCACTTTCTACCATAAGGGTGGTGTCATCTGCATATCTGAGGTTATGATATTTTGATATTTCTCGCAGCAATCTTGATCCCAGCTTGTGTTTCTTCCAGCCCAGCGTTTCTCATGATGTATTCTGCATATAAGTTAAATAAGCAGGGTGACAATATACAGCCTTGACGTACCCCTTTTCCTATTTGGAACCAGTCTGTTGTTCCACGTCCAGTCCTAACTATTGCTTCCTGACCTGCATACAGGTTTCTCAAGAGGCAGGTCAGATGGTCTGGTACTCGCATCTCTTTCAGAATTTTCCAGTTTATTGTGATCCACACAGTCAAAGGTTTTGGCATAGTCAATAAAGCAGAAATAGATGTTTTTCTGGAACTCTCTTGCTTTTTCGATGATCCATCGGATGTTGGCTGTTTGATATCTGGTTCCTTTGCCTTTTCGAAAACCAGCTTGAACATCTGGAAGTTCACGGTTTATGTATTGCTGAAGCCTGGCTTGGAGAATTTGGAGCATTACTTTACTAGTGTGTGAGATCAGTGCAATTATGCGGTAGTTTGAGCATTCTTTGGCATTGACTTTCTTTGGGATTGGAATGAAAACTGACCTTTTCCAGTCCTGTGGCCACTGCTGAGTTTTCCAGATTTGCTGGCATATTGAGTGCAGCACTTTCACAGCATCATCTTTGAGGATTTGAAATAGCTCAACTGGAATTCCATCACCTCCACTAGCTTTGTATTGATGCTTTCTAAGGCCCACTTGACTTCACATTCCAGGATGTCTGGCTCTAGGTGAGTGATCACACCGTCATGATTATCTGGGTCATGAAGATCTTTTTTGTACATTTCTTCTGTGTATTCTTGCCACCTCTTCTTAATATCTTCTGCTTCTATTAGGTCCATACCATTTCTGTCCTTTATCAAGCCCATCTTTGCATGAAATGTTCCCTTGGTATCTCTAATTTTCTTGAAGAGATCTCTAGTGTTTCCCATTCTGTTGTTTTCCTCTATTTCTTTGCATTGATTGCTAAGGAAGGCCTTCTTATCTCTCCTTGCTATTCTTTGGAACTCTGCATTCAGATGGGAATATCTTTCCTTTTCTCCCTTGCTTTTTGCTTCTCTTCTTTTCCCAGCTATTTGTAATGCCTCCTCAGACAGCCATTTTGCTTTATTGCATTTCTTTTCCATGGGGATGGTCTTGATCCCTGGATCCTCTACAATGTCACGAACCTCTGGCCATAGTTCAACAGGCACTCTGTCTATCAGATCTAGTCCCTTAAATCTATTTGTCACTTCCACTGTATAATCATAAGGGATTTGATTTAGGTCATATCTGTATGGTCTAGTGGTTTTCCCTACTTTGTTCAATTTAAGTATGAATTTGGCAATAAGGAGTTCATGATTTTGGCAATAATGAGTTCAAGACTGCTCCCGGTCTTGTTTTTGCTGACTGTGTAGAGATTCTCCATCTTTGGCTGCTAAGAATATAATCAATCTGATAAAGCTTGAAACAAAAATATATTGGAGAAAAAAAAAAACCAAATGAGACCTGATGGTAACAGAAATTCTGGGGAAAAATTTTTAAAAACCACAATGGCTACATAGGAAATTTAATATAACAAATTTAAAACATATTGCTTGCTTTTTTTTGTTGTTTAAATACACAAAAATGATATATTTTTATGTCATGTATTGTTGGGTTTTTAGCATATATAAACATTAAAGACACTTTGTTTCATAGCACAAAAAATAGAAAACAGCTTGCAAGTGTGGTGTTTTTATATTTCATTGGATATGTCAGTATAAATATGAAATGTTGAGCTGTTTTACTGTAAACCTTAAAGGAGACACTAAGACACTAAGATTATGATGCAAAAAATATAATTGAAATTATTGAAGGAATTAAAATATTACCTGGGCAAATACTCACCATTTACAAAAGAAGTCAATAAAGTACAAAAATCATTTGAGACACATAGAAAACAATATGACAGATGCAAATCTAATCATATGATTAATAACCTTAAATGTCAAAGAATTACGCCATCAAATTGATAGTGACATCAGCATCATCTTAGCATGAAGCCTGTTTTTCTCTTTCCTTCAATGTACAGCTACCAAAACACTCATAATTCAATAAAAGTTTATCTACACAGAAAATCAAACTGCCAGAGAGATTCACACAGTTGTACACCCGAAGGTGTGTGGATGGGAACATATAGAAGAAATGGTACTAAGAAACAGAGGAGGCAGCACTGGCAATACTAGGCCACAGGCCACAGGCCACAGTGATTCAGTCTGTAACACCAAAGAACCTGGTAAAAGCATAGGGGCAATATGCATGACAACAGACTTCTGGCCACAGTAGTACTCAAGTCCATAGAGAACTGGACAGCTGTGGTAGAAGACCCCACAGTTATGAACCCTCAAGCTTCAGGTCTATGGTTTGGGGGGGCAGGAGTCAGATCCCCACATCAGGCAATTGTTTGGGACAAAGGAGAAGCATCTGAGGTTGTTGGAGAGTGCAGCAGCTGATCTGTGACAGGCTGAATGAAATGAGAATCACACAGACAATCCTTGCCTCAGCCCTACAAACCCCTGACAGGGACACAAGTCCCCTAGAAAGTGCATAGAGGTTGGAGAGAAATCCCAGGGCAAGGTCTACTGTTTATTACAGGAAGACAGCCCAAAAGGACATGAGGGAGGAGATCTCCATGGGAAATGCCTGTGGAGGAAAGCCAGACAGCCATGGAGGCAAGACAATACTATTGAGTCATGCACAGGTAGAGTCATACAAAAGAGGAGTCATCACTGAAGCCTCTCTCTCCCCACATGCCAGCACCAACAACTGAATGATAGAGAAAGAACCCAGAGAGGGTGGCCCTTTAAATGCCTAATGCACTGAGCAATAGAGAAGGACGCCAGCCAGGGGGGTCCTTTAAAGTGTCTGAATGCACCAAGCAACAGAGAAGGACCAGCCAATAAGTCCTTTTGAATGCCAGTTGCCAGAGGCTAGAAAAGATACTAATAATGCCATAACTCCCGTGGCTGAGGAAACCGATGTTCCTGCATACTTGGCACTATCAGGGTTCCTATTATTCAAGCAGCTGTACCACTTCCAAGATCAGTCCTCAATTTGGCAGAGCTTCCAGAGGCTAGAAAAAAGCCCAATAGTGCCATATCTCCTCTGATAATGGCCAATGGCACCTCTGTGTACCTGGCATTATTAGAGTTCTCTTGATCCAAGCAACCACGCCACCTCTATGCTCGATCATCACTGGGACAGAGCTGCCAGAGAGTATTAAAAAACCCTAAGAACACCATATCTCCTTCATCCTTAGCCACAGGCTCCCCTGGATACCTGGTGCTGCCAGAGTCCCTGTGATCCAAGCAGCAGTGCCACCTCCAAACCTGATCCTCACTGGGACAGACTCCGTTCCTATAGGGAAGCCTCAGGAGCAAACTCCTGTGGACTACCCAAATGCAGAGGTGAAGATAAAACCACAATTAAAACCCAGGGACAGTGTGGGTAATGAAGAAGAGAGAAAACATTTGCACCACCTATGCAAGCTGTAGGTTAAATCCACACAATCAACTAGGCAGACTCTGTGTCTATGGAATATATAAAAGGACAGTAATTTTCCCCACAAAAGAAAATGCACTAGCTCTTGCAGCCATGGACATTGGAGGCAAGAACATGCAGAAGTAGGACCAGATTAGAGTCTGAGTCCCCACAGCAGGTCCAGAGATCAGACCAGTATTGGAGGGCATACTAGGGAGTCAAAGGTGGATGGTGATTCACAGTGAGGGAAAGGACACTGACAGGTGAGATGCGAGAAAAACATTTCATATTACTCTTAAATTTTAACTTGTTCTGTAGTTGGTTCTGGACTTTTCTCTCCATCTTATTTCCCCCTCAGTGGTTGTTGATTTTATTAGTATTCATAACTCTATTTATGCTTTTGAGTTTTTTTTTAAATCACATTTTTATTTCAATTATATAATTCTGCTCTACGTTGACCTTGTGGAGTTCAGTATAAAACAAGATCCATATATTCTGTCCACAAGAGACCCACTTCAGACCTAGAGACACATACAGACAGAAAGTGAGAGAATGAAAAAATATTCTGTGCAAATGGAAATGAAAAGAAAAATGGATACCAATTCTCATATCAGACAAAATAGACCTTAAAGTAAACAATATTACAAGAGATAAGGAAGCATAGTTCAGTCTCTCAGTTGTGTCCAACTTTTAGCTACCTCATGGACTGCAGCACTCCGGGCTTCCTGTCCATCACCAACACCTGGAGCCTGCTCAAACTCATGTCCATCAAGTTTCTGATGCCATTCAAACATCTCATCCTCTGTTATGCCCTCTTCCTCCTGCCTTCAATCCTTCCCAGCATCAGGGTTTTTTAAAATGAGTCAGTTCTTGGCATCAGATGGCCGAAGTATTGGAGATTAAGCTTCAGTATCAGTCCTTCAATAAATATTCAGGACTGATTTTATTCAGCATTGACTGCTTTGATCCCCTTGAAGTCCAAGGGACTCTCAAGAGTCTTATCAAAAACCACAGTTCAAAAGCATCAATTTTTCAGTGCTCAGTCTTCTTTCTGGTACAATTCTCACATCCGTCAATGACCACTGGAAAAACCATACTTTTGACTAGATGGATCTTTGTCAGCAAAGTAATGTCTCTGCTTTTTAATATGCAGTCTAGGTTGATCAAAGTTTTACTTCCAAGGAGCAAGCGTCTTTTAATTTTATGGCTGCAGTCAATATCTGCATGATTCTGGAGCCAAGAAAATAGTCTGTCACTGTTTTCATTGTCTCCCATCTATTTGCTATGAAGCGATGGGACAAGATGCCATGATATTCATTTTTTGAATGTTGAGTTTTAAGCTAGCTTTTTCACTCTCCACTATCACTTTCATCAAGAGGATCTTTAGTTCCTCTTTGTTTTCTGCCATAAGGGTGATGTCATCTGCATATATGATATTATTGATATTTCTCCCAGGAATCTTGATTTCAGCTTGTGATGATCTAGCCTGTCATGTCACATGATGTAATTGTGGCATAAAAGTTAAATAAGCAAGGTGATATAATATACACCCTTGACATTCTCCTTTCCCAGTTTGGAGCCAGTCCATTGTTCCATGTCTGGTTCTAACTGTTGCTTCTTGGCATGCACACAGATATCTCAGGAAGCAGGTAAGGTGGCCTGGTATTCCCTTCTCTTTAAGAATTTTCTAGAGTTTGTTTTGCTCCACACAGTCAAAGGTTTTAGCGTAGTCAATGAAGCAGAAATAGATGTTTTTTCTTGAATTCTCTTACTTTTTCTATGATCCAATGGATGTTAGCAATTTAATCTCTGGTTCCTCTGCCTTTTCTAAATCCAGCCTGAACATCATCTGGAAGTTCTCAGTTCACATACAGTTGAAGCTTGGCTTGGAGAATTTTTAGCATTACTTTGCTAGTATTTGAAAAGACTGCAATTCTGCAGTAGTATGAACATTCTTGGCATTGCCTTTCTTTGGGATTAGAACGAAAACTGACCTTTTCCAATCCTGTGGCCACTGCTGAGTCTTTTTCAAATTTGCTGGCATATTGAATGCACCACTTTAACAGCATCACCTTTTAGGATTTGAAATAGTTCAACTGCGAATTTCCATCACCTCCACTAGCTTATCGTGTTCATCATGACGTTCCCTAAGGCCCAACTTGCACTTCACATTCAGGATGTCTGGCTCTAGGTGAGTGATCACACCATCTTGATTTATCTGGATCACTAAGATCTTTTTTTGTAACAACTTTTTGTGTACTCTTTTTCTTGTGTACTCTGTTGCAACCTCTGTCCTTTATTGTGAGCTCTTTTCTTCCCACTTCTGTTAGGTTCCCATATTTTTTCTTCTATTTCATTGATCACGAGGAAGGCTGGGCATACTGGGCTTGGAAACAAACATAAATCATTCTGCTGTTTTTGAGATTGCACCCAAGTACTGCAATCTGGACTCTTTTTTGACTATGAGGGCTTCTCCACTTTTTCTAAGGATTCTTGCCCACAGTAGTAGATATAATGGTCATCTGAATTAAATTTGCCCATTCTGGTCCATTTTAGTTCACTGATTCCTAAAATGTCAGTATTCACTCTTACTATTTCCTGTTTGACCACTTCTAATTTACCTTGATTCATGAACCTAACATTCCAAGTCTCTATGTAATATTGTTCTTTTACAGCATTGGACTTTACTTCCATCACCAGTCACACCCACAACTGGGCATTGTTTTTGCTTTGTCTCAGCTTCTTCATTCTTTCTGGAGCTATTTCTCCACTCGTTTCCAGTAGCATATTGGTCACCTACTGATCTGATTAGTTCATCTTTCAGCGTCATATATTTTTGCCTTTTCATCCTGTTCATGGAGTTCTCAAGGCAAGAATGCTGAAGTGGTTTGCCATTCACTTCTCCAGTGGATCATGTTTTGTCAGAAGTCCCCTCTATGATCTGTCTCTCTTGGGTGGCCCTACATGGAAAGGTTCTTAGTTTCACTGAGTTAGACAAGGCTGTGATCCAAATGATCAGTTTGGTTATTTTTCTGTAATTGTTGTTTCCATTCTGTCTGGCCTCTGATTGATAAGGATAAGAGGCTTGTGGAAGCTTCCTGTTGGGAGGGACTGGCTGTGTGGGCAACTATTTCTTGCTCTGATGGACAGGGCTATGCTTAGTAAATCTTTAATCCAGTTTTCTGTTGATGAGTGAGACTGTGTACCCTCTCTGTAGTTTGGCCTGAGGCCAAAGTGTGGTAGGAATAACGGTGGTAATGGCAACACCTTTCAAAAGGGCTTATTCCAGCACTGTTTTATTTTGTGTCCCTGACCCCATGACAGACACAGTCAACCTATGCCTCTGCCACAGACTCCTGGACACTCAAAGGCAAGTCTGGCTCAGTCTCTTGTGGGGTCACTGCTCCTTTCTCCTGGGTCCTTCTGTGCACAAGGTTTTTATTGTGACCTCCAATAGTCTATATCCTCAGTCCTATGAAAGTTCTGTAATCAAATCCCACTGGCCTTCAAGTCAAATTCCCTGGGGCTTCTCAGTTCCTTGCTGGAGCCCCAGGTTGGGAAGATTGCTGTGGGCTGTAGAATTTTTGCCACAGTGTAAGAAATTCTTTGGTACAATTATCCAGTTTGTGGGTTGTCTGCTCGGTGGCTCTATGATGGGGCTCACATACCATGCCTTCCAGGTCTGTTGCAACCAGAACCCCTGTCCCCATTGCAAGCCACTGTTGACCCGTGCCTCCACAGGAGACACTCAAAGGCAGGTCTGGCTCAGGGCTTACATGGTGGCTCAGATGGTAAAAATCTACCTATAATGCAGGTTGATCCATATGTCAGGAAGTTCTCCTGGAGAAAGAAATGCAACCCACTGCAGTATCCTTGCCTGAAGAATTCCCTGGACATAGGAGTCTGGCAGGCTACAGTGCATGGGTTCACAGAATCGAACACAACTGAGCAACTAACAAGAGATGAGGAAAGATACTATATAATGTTCAAGGGATAAATCCAAGAAGAAGACATTACAATTGTAAATATTTATGCACCCAACATAGGAGCACCTCAATACATAAGGCACACATTAAGAGACATAAAAGGGGAAGCTAACAGTAACACAATAATAGTAGAGGAGTTTAATACTATACATACACTAATGGACAAATCGTCAAAACAGACAATTAATGAGGAAACACATGCTTTAAATGACATATTAGCCCTGATGGAGCTAAGCACTATCTTCAGGACATTCCATCCAAATACAGAAGAATATACTTTCTTCTCAATTGTATATGGAACATTCCCCAGGCTAGACCACACTTTGGGTCACAAACCAAGACTCAGTAAATTTAAGAAAATTTAAATCATATAAAGCATATTCTCTGACCACAGTGCTATGTGACTAGATATCAATTACAGGGAAAAAAAATCCTAGAAACAAATGACAATGAAAACACGATGAACCAAAGCCTATGGGATGCAACAAAGGCAGTTCTAAGAGGAAAGTTTATAGCAATACAATCCTACCTCAAGAAACAAGAAAAACATCGACTAGACAACCTAAATTTACAACTAAAACA
Organism: Okapia johnstoni; assembly: GCA_024291935.2. Lineage (NCBI taxonomy): Eukaryota > Metazoa > Chordata > Mammalia > Artiodactyla > Giraffidae > Okapia > Okapia johnstoni. Next base: position 57,344,181 of record CM044305.1, on the reverse strand, counting down.
ACTGTGAAAGAAGAAGAACAGTAACAAAGCAAAGTTAGTAGAAGAAAAGAAATGATAAAGATCAGAGCATAAATAAATGAAAAAAATGAAGGAAAAATAGTAGAGATTAATAAAACTACAAGCTGGTTCTTGGAGAAGATAAACAAAATTGGCAGCCACTAGGCAGACTCATCAAAGAAAAAGGGAGAATACTCAAATCCACAAAATTATAAATGGAAAAGGGGATGTTACAAATAGACAATGCAGAAATACCAAGATCATAAGAGACTATCACAAGCAACTATATTCCAATAAAATGGTAAATCTGGAAGAAATGGACAGACTCTTAAAAAATTCAACCTTCCAAAACTGAACCAGGAAGAAATAGAAATTATGAACAAGACAATTATATGCACTAAAATAGAAACTGTGATCAAAAATCTCCCCCAAAACAAAGTTCAGGGCCAGATGGCTTCATAGGTGAATTCTATCAAATGTTCAGAGGAAAGCTAAGGCTTATCCTGAGATTCTTTCAAACAATTGCAGAGGTAGAACAATCCCAATCTCATTCTACGAGGTCATCATCACCCTGATACCCAATCCAGACAAAGACATCACATCAAAGAAAATCCGAAGCCAATATCACTGAGGACCCTAGATAAAAAATCCTCAATGAAATTCTAGAAAACAGAATTTAAAAAGAAATTAAAAAAGATTATATTCCATGATCAAGTTGGGTTTATCCCATGGATGCAAGGATTCTTCAGTTCAGGGCAGTTCAGTTCAGTCACTCAGTTGTGTCCGACTCTTTGTGACCCCATGAAACGCAGCACGCCAGGCCTCACTGTCCATCACCAACTCCCGGAATCTACCCAAACCCATGTCCATCGATTCTGTGATGCCATCCAGCCATCTCATTCTTTGTCGTCCCCTTCTACTCCTGCCCCCAATCCTTCCCAGCATTAGGGTCTTTTCCAATGAGTCAACAGCTCTTCACATGAGGTGGCCAAAGTATTGGAGTTTCAGCTTCAACATCAGTCCTCCCAATGAACACCCAGGCCTGATCTCCTTTAGGATAGACTGGTTGGATCTTCTTGCAGTCCAAGGGACTCTCAAGAGTCTTCTCCAACACCACAGTTCAAAAGCATCAATTCTTGAGTGCTCAGCTTTCTTCACCGACCAACTCTCACATCCATACATAACTATTGGAAAAACCATAGCCTTGACTAGACAGACCTTTGTTGGCAAAGTAGTGTCTCTGCCTTTAAAAATGCTATCTAGGTTGGTCATAACCTTCCTGCCAAGGAGTAAGCGTCTTTTAATTTCATGGCTGCAATCACCATCAGCAGTGATTTTGGAGCCCAAAAAAATTAAGTCCGATACTGTTTCCACTATTTCCCCATCTATTTCCCATGAAGTGATGGGACCAGATGCCATGATCTTAGTTTTCTGAACGTTGAGCTTAAAGGCAACTTTTTCACTCTCCTCTTTCACTTTCATTAGAGGTTCTTTAGTTCTTCTTCACTTTCTGCCATAAGGATGGTGTCATCTGCATATCTGAAGTTATTGATATTTCTCCCTGCAGTCTTGATTCCAGCTTGTGTTTCTTCCAGCCCAGCGTTTCTCATGATGTACTCTGTATATAAGTTAAATAAGTAGGGTGACAATATACAGCCTTGACGTACCCCTTTTCCTATTTGGAACCAGTCTGTTGTTCCATATCCAGTCCTAACTGTAGCTTCCTGACCTGCATACATGTTTCTCAAGAGGCAGGTCAGATGTTCTGGTATTTCCATTTCTTTCAGAATTTTCCACAGTTTCTTGTGGTCCACACAGTCAAAGGTTTTGGCATAGTCAATAAAGCAGAAATAGATGTTTTTCTGGAACTCTCTTGCTTTTTCAATGATCCATCAGATGTTGGAAATTTGATCTCTGGCTCCTCTGCCTTTTCTAAAACCAGCTTGAACATCTGGAAGTTCACGGTTCACATATTGCTGAAGCCTGCCTTGGAGAATTTTGAGCATTACTTTACTAGCATGTGAGATGAGTGCATTTGTTTGGTAGTTTGAGCATTCTTTGGCATTGCCTTTCTTTGGAATTGGAATGAAAACTGACCCTTTCCAGTCCTGCGGCCACTGCCTTGTTTTCCAGATTTACTGGCATATCTAGTGCAACATTTTCACAGCATCATCTTTCAGGATTTGAAATAGCTCAACTGGATTCCATCACCTCCTTTGCTGTCCTGTAAATAAATTCTTCAGTGCCATTTTTCTAGATTCCGTTAGAATCTGATATTCATCTTTCTCTTTCTGGCTCACTTCACTCTGTATAATAGGTTCTAGATTCATCCACCTCATCAGAACTGACTCAAATGTGTTTTTTTTTCATGGCTGAGTAATATTCCATTGTGTATATGTACCACAACTTCTTTATCCATCCTTCCATCAATGGACATCTAGGTTGCTTCCATGTTTTAGCTATTGTAAATAGTGCTGCAATGATCCATAAGTTACATGTATCTTTTCCAATTTTGGTTTCCTCAGGGTATATGCTTAAGTTTGGGATTGCTGAGTCATATGGTGGTTGTATTCCTATTTTTTTTTTAAGGAATCTCCATATTGTCTCCCATAAGGGCTGTATCAATTTACATTCCCACAAATAGTGCAAGAGTTTTCCCTTTTCTCCACACCCTCTCCAGCATTTATTGCTTGTAGACTTTTTGACGAAGGCCATTCTGACCAGAGTGAGGTGATATCTCATTGTAATTTTGATTTGCATATCTCTAATAATGAGCCATGTTGAGCATCTTTTCATGTGTTCATTGGAAATCTGTATGTCTTCTTTGGGGAAATGTCTTTTTAGGTCTTCTTCCCACATTTTTATTGGGTTGTTTGTTTTTCTGACAGAGTTGCATGAGCTGCTGTTGTACTTTGAAAATTAATTCTTTGTCAGTTGTTTCAGTTGCTATTATTTTCTCCCATTCTGAGAGTTGTGTTTTCACCTTGCTTATAGTTTCCTTTGCTGTGCAAAAGACTTTACGTTTAATCTGGTCCCACTTGTTTACTTTTGTTTTTATTTCCATTACTCCAGGTGGTGGGTCATAGAAGATCTTGCTTTGACTTATGTCATTGAGTGTTCTGACTATGTTTTCCTCTGACAGTTTTATAGTTTCTGGTCTTACATTTAGGTCTTTAATCCATTTTGAGTTGATCTTTGTGTATGGTGTTAGGAAGTGTTTTAAATTCATTCTTTTACATGTAGCTGTCCAGTTTTCCCAGCACCATTCATTGAAGAGGCTGGCATTGTCCCAGTGTATATTCTTGCCTCCTTTGTCAAAAATAAGGTACCCCTAGGTGCATGGGTTTATTTCTGGGCTTTCTATCTTGCTCCATTGGTCTATATCTCTGTTTTTGTGCCAGTAATATACTGTCTTTATGACTGTAGCTTTGTAGTATAACCTGAAGTCAGGAAGATTGATTCCTCCAGCTCCACTCTTCTTTATCAAGACTTCTTTGGCTATTTGGGGCCTTTTATTTTTCCATATGAATTGTGATTTTTTTTGTTCTAGTTCTGTGAAAAATATCATCTGTAATTTGATAGGGATCACATTGAGTCTGTAGATTGTGTTTGGTAATATAGTCATTTTCACAATATTGATTCTTCCTACCCAGGAACATGGAATATATATCCTTCTGTTTATGTCATATTTGTTTTCTTTCATTAGTGTCTTATACTTTTCTGTGTAAGGGTCTTTGTCTCCTTAGGTAAGATTCTTTCTAGATATTTAATCCTTTTTGTTGCAGTGGTGAATGGAATTGATTCCTTAATGTCTCTTTCTGATTTTTCATTGTTAGTATATAGAAATGAAAGTCATTTCTGTGTATTGATTTTCTATCCTGGAACTTTCCTTAATTCACTGAATAACTCTAGTAATTTTCTGATACTATCTTTAGGGATTTCTATGTACAGTATCATGTCATCCACAAAAAGTGACAGTTTTACTTCTTTTCCGAACTAGATTCCTTTTATTTCTTTTTCTTCTCTGGTTGCTGTAGCTCGGACTTACAAATCTATGTTGAATAATTGTATTGAAAGTGAACACCTTTGTCTTGTTCCTGATCTTAAGGGGAATGATTTCTGTTTTTCACCATTGAGAATGATGTTTGCTTTAGGCTTATCATATATGACCTTTACTATGTTGAGGTAGGTTCTTCTATGCCCATTTTTTGAAGAATTTTAATCATAAATGAGTGCTGAGTTTTATTAAAGACTTTTTCTGCATCTATTGAGATTACCATATGATTTTTATCTTTCAATTTGTTAATATGGTGCATCACATTGATTGATTTGCATATATTGAGGAATCCTTGCATCCCTGGAATAAACCCAACTTGATCATCGTGTTTGAGCTTTTTGATGTGTTGCTGAATTCTGTTTGCTATAGTTTTTTGAGAATTTTTGCATCAATGTTCATCAGTGTTGTTGGCCTGTAGTTTTCTTTTTTTGTATTGTCTTTGTCTGGATTTGGTATCCTCGTGATGGTGGCCTTGTAGAACGAGTTTGGAAGTGTTCCTTCCTCTGCAATTTTTTGAAAGAGTTTTAGAAGCATAGGCATTAGCTCTTCTCTAAATGTTTGATAGAATTCTCCTGTGAAGCTGTCTGGCCCTGTGCTTTTGTTTTTTGGGAGATTTTTGATCACAGCTTCAATTTCAATGCTTGTAATTGGGTTGTTCATAATTTCTATTTCTTCTTGGTTCAGTCTTGGAAGGTTGAACTTTACTAAGGATATGTTCATTTTCTCCAGGTTAACCATTTTATTGCCATACAGTTGTTCATAATAGTCTCTTATAATCCTTTTTATTTTTGCATTGTCTGTTGTAACCTCTCCTTTTTCATTTCTAATTGTGCTGATTTGTTTCTTCTCTCATTTTTTCTTGATGAGTCTGGATAAAGGTTTGTCAATGTCATGTATCTTCTCAAAGTACCAGCTCTTAGTTTTATTAATCTTTACTATTGTTTCTTTCATTTGTTTCATGGATTTCTGATCAGGTCTTTATGATTTATTTCCTTCTAGTAATTTTGGGGATTGTTTTTGTTGTTCTTCTTCTTCTTTTTCCAGTTATTTTAGGAGTAAAGTTGTCTATTCAATTTTTTTCTTGTTTCTTGAGGTAGGATTATATTGCTATAAGCTTCCCACTTAGAAATGTTTTTACTGCATCCCATAGTTTATGAGTTGTCATGTTTTCATTGTCATTTGCTTCTAGAAGTTTTTTGATTTGCCTATTGATTTCCTCAGTAAACTGTTGGTTATTTAGAGATGTGTTGTTTAATCTCCATGTGTTCATGTTTCTTACATTTTTTTCTTGTAGTTGATATATAGTCTCACAGTGTTATGGCCGGAGAACATGCTTGATAAAATTTCCATTTTCTTAAATTTGCTGTGGTTCCATTTGTGACCCAAGATATGGTCTATCCTGGAGAATGTTCCACTTGAGAAGAAGGTATATTCTTCTGCATTTTCATCGAATGCCCTGAAGATATCAATGAGATCTACCTTATCTAATGTATCACTTAAAATGTGTTTCCTTATTAATTTTCTGTTTTTATGATCTGTCCATTGGTGTGAGTGGGATGTTAAAGTTACTGTCAATTTCTCCTTTTATGTTTGTAAGTGTTTGTCTTATGTATCAACGTTTTCCTATTTTGAGTGCATAGATATTTACAATTGTCATGTCTTCCTCTTGGATTGATACCTTGATCACTACGTAGTGTCCACCCTATGTCTTGTAATATTATTTATTTTAAGATCTATTCTGCCTGATATGAAGATTGCTGCTCCAGCTTTCTTTAGCTTCCATTCACATGGAATATATTTTTCCATCCTCTCACTTTTAGTCTCTGTGTGTCTTGAGGTAGGAAGCGGATTCCTTGTAGACAGCATATATAGGGGTCATGTTTTTGTATCCATATGGCCAGTCTGTGTTTTTCATTGGAGCATTTAATACATTTACATTTAAAGTAATTATTGATATATATGTTCCTATTGCCATTCTTAATTGTTTGGGGTTGATTTTGTAGATCATTTTTCTTCTCTTGTATTTCTTGACTATATAAGTCCCTTTAACATTTGTTGTAGAGCTAATCAATGAATATAGTAAGGTTGCGGATATAAGATTAATACACAGAAATCCCTTGCATTCCTATACACTAACAATGAGAAAGCAGAAAGCAAGATTAAGGAAGCAATTTTATTCACCATTGCGACTAAAAGAAAATACTTAGGAATTACTCTACCTAAAGAAACAAAAGACCTACATATAAAAACTATAAAACACTGAAGAAAGAAATCAAAGTTGACACAAATAGATGGAGAAACATACCATGTTCATGGATCAGAATCAATATAGTGAAAATCAGTAAACTACACAAAGCAACCTATAGATGCAATGCAATCCCTATCAAGGTACCAATGGTATTTTTCACAGAACTAGAACCTATTCCTCTGCCGTATTATTCTCTCTGTACTTCTCTACATTTTAATACACTGTCTAGGTTTGTCATAGCTTTCCTATCAAACAGCAAGCATCTTTTGAATTCATGGCTACAGTCAATGGGCATGGTGATTTTGGATTCCAAGAAAATGTGCTCAGAAAAGAGAAAAAAAAGAGCCAAAAGTTATCAGAAGGAAGAAAATAACAAAGGGTATAACATAAATAAATAAAATAGCAGAAAACAATAAAAACATTAACCAACCTCAGTGTTGATGCTTTGAAAGGCTAAACAATATTTTCAAATATTTATTTAGATGAGCCAAGGAATAAAAGAAAGTTTCCAAATTAAAATTAGAAATTATTAGGAGATATAGCAACTAATACCACAGGAATGCAAAGAATCATAAGAGGCTACTATGAACTATATGCCAACAAAATGGACAAACTAGGATAAGAAAATTGTATGTAGTCAGTCAGAATATACCAATTTTTAATAATGATATTGAATCAGTAATTAAAAATTTTGCAAAGAAAGCACAGAATTAGAAGTATTCATTGGTAATGTTTACCAAATATTTAGAGTTGATGCCAATTATTCTCAAAATATTCCAAAAAATCAAAGATTAAAGAACTTTTCCAGGCTAATTTCATAAGGCCAGCATCACCCTGATACCAAGTCAGAAAAGGACACAACCAGAGAACAAATATACACACCAATATCCTTGATAAATATAGATGCAAAAGTTCTCAATAAAATATTAGTAAAAAGTAAATTCAGCAGTTTATTATAAAAATCATTCACCATGATCACATGAGATCAAGTGGAATGCAAACATGTTTCAATATATGCAAACACGTCTTTGTGATACATTGCCACTTTAAAGGGTTAAAAAAAAAAAGGTCATGTCAACAGACAGAGAAAAAAACATTTTACACAATTTAAACATCTGTTTGTGAAAAATAATCTAAACAAATTAGATATAGAAAAAATGTATCTCAACACAGTGAATATTATACATAATAAACCAATATTAATATATTTAGTGGTGACATTTTGAAAACTTTCTTTTTCAAATTTGTAATAAAACAAGGGTATCTACTTTTTCTACTCCTACTCAACAGAGTAGTGGAAGTCCTTGACAGAGAAATCAGGCAATGAAAAGAAATAATATACATAAGAACTGAGGGGAAAAAAAGTAAAGTTTTCTTTATTTGCACGTACCATGATTGTATTAATGTATGTAGAACCCTAAATACTACACCAAGTAACTGTGAATTTAATCAACAAATTCAGTGAAGTTACAGGATACAAGACCAACATACAAAATCAGACAAGTTTTCATATACAAACAATAAGCTATACATTTTTTTTTAAATCTCATTGACAATGGCATCAAAAACAATGAAAATAATTAGGAATATATTTAACCAAAGCTTTCAAATATCTCTACGATGAAAACTAAAAGTCATTGATGAAGGAAATTCAATAAGATGGAAGTAAATGAAAGTTATCCTGTTTTCCTGGATTATAATTAATGTTGTTATAATGTCCACACTACCTATAGGCATTAATAGAGTCAGTGCAATTCCAGTCAAGATTCCAATGACATTTTTTACAGAAGTTGAAAAAAAAAAAAAACTTACAATTCACAAGAAACTACAAAAGACCTTGAATAGCTAAAACAAATTCTGAGGAAGAACAAAGTATGAGACATCACACTTTCTTTTCTCAAGGTATATTATAAAGTGATACTAATCAAAATAGTATAATTCTGGCATAAAAACTAACAAAATGACCAAAGGAACAGAAGTGAAAGCCCAGAAATAAGCCCAAGCATATATAGTAAACTAATTATATATATATATACATACATACACACACACATATATATATATATATATATATAAAGTCAAGAATACTTAATTGAGAAAAGATAATCTCTTCAATAAAGGGTATAGTAAAATTAGATATTCATGTGTTAAAAAAGTGAAACTATATCCTTGGCTTACACTACTCAAAAAATTAATTAAAATGGATTAAAAGGCTGAAATGTAAGACCTGAAAATAGGAAACCCCTTGAAGAAAGCATAAACAAAAATATTGTCATGAATATTGACAATAATTTCTTAGATATGGCACCCAAAACCTAAGCATAAAAATTTAGAAATAAATAAATGGAAAGAGACAGAACTAAAAACTTCTGCACAAAGAAAAGAAATAATCAAAGTGGGGGGAAAAAGCAATTGACAGAATGGGAAAGAATGTTTGAAAACAATATATTTGATAAGGGATTCATTCCTAAAATGCATAAAGATCTCATGTAACTCCAAAAAGTTAATTAAAAACAAAAAGGACTTCTCTCATGGCCCAGTGATTAAGAATCTGTCTTTCAATGCATAGCACACAAGTTCAATTCCTCATTAAGGAACTAAGAATCCATATGGTGCGGGGAAACTAAGCTTGCACACCACAACTAGAGAGAAATCCCTGTGCTGCAACAATGATTCTGCATGCTGCAGATAAGTAGTCGCCATTTCCTTCTCCAGAGGATCTTCCTGACCCAGAAATCTAACTTGGGTCTCCTGCATTGCAGGCAGATTCTTTACCAACTGAGCTATGAGGTAAGCCCTAAGACCTAGTACAGCCAAAAATAAATAAATAGATATAATCTTTGAAATGGGAAGAGAAATGAAAAGCCATTTCTTCAAAGTAGAACAGGAAAAGCTAATAGATACATGGGGAGATGTTCAACATGACTAATCATTAAGAAAATTCAAATCAAAACAAGACTGAGATATCACCTCATGCAGTTAGAATGATCTATATCAAAAAAGGAAATAAATAACAAATTCTGGCATGGCTTTACAGAAAAGAGAGCACTATTTGTGTGTTAGTTGCTCAGTTGTGTCTATCTCTTTGCGATCCCGTAAACTGTAGTCCACCAGGTTCCTCTGTCCAGGCAAGAATACCATACTAGAGTGGGTTGTCATTTCCTTCTCCAGGGGATCCTCCCAACCCATGGATTCAACCCTGGGCTCCCACATTGCAGTACCCAATCCAATTAATGTCTTTTATACTTCCTTGTTGCCTCTACCCAGTCTAAGCCTTTGCTACTCAGTGTGGCCCATGGATGAGCAGCATCAGCATCACTTGGGAGCTTATTAGACATGCAGCATCTCAGACCATCCTAGACTATATGCATGTTAACCATATCTTTGGGTGAACCATGTGTGTTTTAGAGAAGTGCTGTCAGAGGCTCACACTGACTCAGATGGAAACCATAGATTGTTTCCTTATTGGGGTTGCTTTGGCTTCTACTACCTCTTGTGTTTATTTTAGTCTTGTCCCCACCTTCCTCCTCCATTTATTTTGTTACTTGAATTTAACATTTGTGTTGATATAGTCTGTTCCTCTCCGGTCTCCCCTCACTCTCAGTAGATATTCAAAGGATACTGCTATCTGAGCAGGACCAAACACTCTCATTTGTACATTAAGAGTGCTAATAAAATGAACACAGTTGGGACCTCCCTGATAGTCCTGTGGTTAAGAATTCTCCTGCCAATGCTGGGGACAGTTCTGGGGTTCAAATCCTGGTCTAGGAGGATCCCATGTGCCACTAAGCCCATGTGCCACAACTACTGAGCCCACGTGCCTAGAGCCTAGTGCTCTCAACCAGAGAAGCCACCACAATGAAAAGCTCTCACACCAGAACAAAGGGTAATGCCTACTTGTTGCAACTAGAGAAAGCCAGTGTGCAGCAACAGAGACCCAGTGCAACCAAAAATAAATAAATAAAATTTTAAAAGCAAAATGAAATGAACAAGTTTTCCTATTTAGAATTGCAAGGTATCTGGCTTGAAGGGGATGTTATGGAGGTCATGAAGTCACAGGCTTCCTAGCATCAGTTGACTGATGGCCCTCAAATGATATGTCCCTACCCTAACCCCACTATTTACAGGATTGTACATTGGTACAGTCACTAAGAAAACAGTATAGATAGTCCTCAAAAACATAAAAAAGAAATGTCATCTGATTCAGCAATTCCACTTATATGATATATTCAAAATTAAATAAATAAAAACTCTAAATCCAAAAGGTATCTGGATGGCCATGTTCATAGCAGCATCATTTATAATAAACAAGATATGGAAACAGCTTAATTGCTAAATGAATGGAATGAATAGATGTCACTTCCCAGGTGGCATTAGTGGTAATGAACCCACCTGCCAGTGCAGGTAGATGTAAGAGATGCAGGTTCGATCCCTGGGTCAGGAAGATCCCCTGGATGGGGGCATGGCAACCAACTCTAGTATTCTTGTCTGAAGAATCCCACGGACAGAGGAGCCTGGTGGGCTACAGTCCACAGGGTCACAAAGAGTTGGACACAACTGAAGTGACTTAGCACGCATATATACACATATATATCATACAGACAGTAGAGGAAAACTATAGAACGTGAAATACTAAATATCTCTTCGAGAAAATTGGAGATACAAAAGAAATATTTCATGCAAAGATGGGCACAAAAGAGGACAGAAATGGCAATGACCTAACAGAAGCAGAAGAGATGGCAAGAATACACAGAAAAACTGTATAAACAAGATGCTAATGACTGAGATAACCTGATCATGTGGTCACTCACTTAGAGTCAGACATCTTGGAGTGTGAAATCAAGTATGCCATGGCCACATTACTACAAACAAAGATAGTGGAAGTGATGGAATCCCTGCTGAGCTATTTACCTTCTTAAAAGAGGATGCTGTTAAAGTGCTGCACTCAATATGTCAGCAAATTTGGAAAACTCAACTGTGGCCACAGACTGGAAAAGGTCAGTTTTCAGTTCAACCCCAAAGAAAGGCAATGTCAAAGAATGTTTAAACTACCACACCATTGCCCTCATTTTGCATACTATCAAGGTAACGCTCAAACTTCTTCAAGCTAGACAGCATCAGTACTTGAATTGAGAATTTCTAAGCATACAAGCTGTGTTTAGAAAAAGCAGAGGAACCAGAAATCAAATTGCAAACATTCATTGTATCATAGAAAAAGTAAGGGAATTTCAGAAAAAAAATCTATTTTTGCTTCATTGACTATGCTAAATCCTTTGACTGTTTGGATCACTACAAACTGTGGAAAATTCTTAAACAGAACACAAGACCACCTCACCTGTCTCCTGAGAAACTTGTATGCATATCAAGGAGCAACAGTTAGAACCTGATATGGAAGAACAGACTTGTTCAAAATTGAGAAAAGAGTTCATTAAGGCTGTATATTGTCATCTTGCTTACTTAACTTATATGCACAGTATACCATGTGAAATGTTGGGCTGGACGAATCACAAGCTGAAATAAAGATTTCTGGGAGAAATGTCAAAAGCCTGATATGTAGACATTACCACTTTAATGGCATAAAATGAAGAGGAACTAAAGAGCCACTTGATGAAGGTGAAAGAGGAGAGTGAAAAAAGCTGGTGTGAAACAGAGAAAACTAAATCATGGCATCTGGTCCCATCACTTAAAAAGTGAAATCTGTGACAGATTCCATTTTCTTGGGATCCAAAATCACTGGGGAAACTGACTGCAGCTATGAAACTAAAAGATGCTTGTTCCTAGGAAAGAAAGCTATGACAGACCTAGACAGTATAAAAAAAAACAAAAACAAAAACAAAAAACCCGAACAAACAAAAAAACAGAGACATCATTTTGCTAACAAAGTCCATATAGCCAAAGCTATGATTTTTCTGGTAGTCATGTACAGATGTGAGTGTTGGACCATAAAGATAGCTGAGCACCAAATAATTGATTCTTTCAAATTGTAGTGCTGGACATGTGCACCCATGGCTAATTTATGTCAATGTATGGCAAAAACCATCACAATACTGTAAATCAATTATCCTCCAATTAAAATAAGTTAATTTAAATAAATAAATTACTGTTATCTTTAAGCATAAAAAATGTGGTGCTGGAGAAGACTCTTAAGAGACCCTCAGGCTGCAAGGAGATCAAACCAGTCAATCCTAAAGGAAATCAACACTGAGAATTTACTGGAAGGTTTGATCCTGAAGCTTCAGCTCCAATATTTTGGCCACCCGATGCGAAGAACTGACTCATTGGAAAACACTCTAATGCTGGGAAATATTGAGGATAGGAAGAGAAGATGGTGATAAAGAATGAGATTTTTGGATGGAATCACCGACACAATGAACATGAGTTTGAGTAAACTCTGGGAGATAGTGGAGGATAGGGAAGACTTGTGTATTATAGTCCATGGGTTCACAAATAGTTGGACACGACTTAGTGAGTGAACAACAACAACGACTGTATATATATTTTTTTCTTTGTATATATATATATTTTTTCCCCTTTGTATTTAATGTTTCTTTGTATTAGCCATTTAGCCATAATACCAATTAGCTAATACCATAGCTAATGGTATTAACAATTAACCTTTAGCCATTTCTATTGAGGGAATCCCGCCACTTGTGACAACATGGATGGTACTTGAGGGTGTTATTGTAAGTGAAAAGAGTCAGATAAAGAAGGACAAATACAGTATTATCTCACTTATGTGTGAAAACAAAAAAACAAATTAGCAAACACATTTATATATGAAAAAATGATTAAGTTTGTGGTTACCAGAGATAGGGGAGAGAGGAAATAGGAAAAAATAGGACAAAAGTTACAATTTTCCAGTTACAAGTACATAACTACTAAGGAGGTTTGTACAGCATGATGATTATAGCTGACAATGTTATATATGAATATAGTTGAGAGTTTTAAGAAATTAAATAGCAAGTGTGGAATGATGCACAAAAGACATTTTTCAGTACTGACCTTCTTTCCTATCTGTTGAAATTTACAGTGTGTGTGTATGTGTGTGTGTGCTCAGTCACTCAGTCACATCCTACTCTTTGTGACCCCATGGCCTGTAGCCTGCCAGGCTCCTCTTTCACTAAAATTTTCCAGGAAAGCTTACTGGAGCAGATTGACATTTCCTATCCCAAGAGATCTTCCCAACTCAAGGACTGAACCCATGCCTCTTCCCTCTCTGCACTGGCAGGTGGATACTTTACCACTGCACCACCTGGGAAGCCAACATGGGATAGTTGACCCATCCCAAGAAGTATTTTAACATATGCAAATATGATATTTAAATACTTCATTCTGCTAGTACTAAATTGGGAAAACGTGAGATATTTAAAAGTAAAAAACAAAAGTTTCTTCAATTAAAAGCCTGAGGAGGGGGGCGGTCCTAAGATGGTGGAGGAATAGGATGGGGAGACCAATTTCTCCCCCACATATTCATCAAAAGAACATTTGAAGGCTGAGGAAATTCCACAAAACAACTTCTGAATGCTGGCAGAGGACATCAGGCACCCAGAAAGGCAGCCCATTGTCTATGAAAGGAGGTAGGACAAAATATAAAAGATAAAAAGTGAGACAAAAGAGGTCGGGATGGAGATTCGTCCTGGGAAGGGAGTAATAAAAGAGGAGAAGTTTCCAAACACCAGGAAACACTCTCACCAGCAGGTCTGTGGGGAGTCATGGAATCCCAGAGGGCAACATAAGTGGGAGGAAAAATAAATAAATAAATAAATAAAGTACACAGATTATGTGCCTAACGGCAACTCCCAGCACTCACATCCCCCACCAGCAAGCAGGGCCTGAACAGGGAGGCCCGGGCTGCACTGCTTAGGGTAAGGACTGGGCCTGAATGCCCTGAGGGCAGTTTGTGGGAATTAACAAGAGATAGCAACACAAACTGTGGAATAGTCAGAGAGAGAGAGAGAGAGAGAGAGAGAGAGAGAAAGAAAGAGCTATCCCACAAAAAGCTCTAACCTGAGGCACTTCCAGGCCTGCTCCAGAACAGAGGAATGAGCAAATACCAGAGGAGAGCTATCCAGCTGCGGACTGGCAGAAACTCCACCAGAGACAGGGAGGCAGGTGAGGGGCAGCCAGAGCCGGAAAGGGGCAATCTCGGCCCCAGAGAGGCATCCTCTACCAAACTGCAAGCAGGCTCCCAGTTGCTAACCAAGACTTCTTGGGATTCTGGATGGTTGATATCCTCTGGGAGGGCCACAGCCTGAGATTAGCTTCCCAGAAGAGACACATGGCACAAGTGGGACGGGGTCACCCACTGTCACCCAAGAAACTGAACAGCTGGGACCCCGGAGGTGATAAGACACACTGCCCACCTGGGGAGACTGTGCTCGCCAAGCACCTGGTTGCCTGAGCTGCTCGGACCTGGTAAGGGCACAAAACGAAGGCCCAACCGAGTCTGCGCATTTGTGGAGGACCCAAGACATGAGCCAGAGTGGCTTAGACTTGGGAAGTGCACGCAACCCAGGGCCTGCCTCAGGAAGTTCCCTGGCAGAGCAGGGAACCTAGAGCCTGAGAAGTGTAGACTGGGAAAGTGCATGTGCTGTGAAGGGGGGGGAGGCAATTCCAGTGTGGCCGAGACACTGCAAGCACTCCCCACACACACCAGTGTTCCTCCCTTCCCACAGCACGACTGAACAAGTGAGCCTAAATAAGTGACCACCTTCGCCCCCTTGTGTCAGGTGGGAATTAGACACTGGAAAGACCAGCAAACAGAAGAAGCTAAAATAAACAGAGGGAACCACTTTGGAAATGACAGGTATGACAGATTTTTAAAACCCTGTAGTTAGCACCAATACATTGGAAGGGGCCTAAAGATCATGAGAATTATAAGCCAGATCAAGGAACTATCAGAAACTGAATTGACCCCACACTGCCCACAACAGCTCCAGAGAAATTCCTAGATATATTTTTACTATTATCATTTTTTAAATCTTTTTTTTAATTTTGAACTCCTCTATTACTCTTTTAATTTTCATTTCTATAACCTACTATTAACTTGCAAAAAAAAGACCCTATTTTTAAGGCAAACTTCATATATATATATATATATATATATATATTTTTACAACTGGTGTGACTTTGTTTTGCTTTTTTAACATTGTATTTTTGAGAATCTAACCTCTACTCTAGATTTTTTAATCTTTCCTTTTGGTATTTTTTTTAATCAATTTTGTACCTTTAAGAACCCAAACTTCAGTACCCATTTTTACTTGGGAGTGTGATTACTGGCTTGATTGCTCTCTCTCCCTTTTGACTCTCCTTTTTCTCCACCAGGTTGCCTCTATCTCCTCCCTCACCCTTCTCTTCTCTACCCAACTCTGAACCTCTTTGTGTGTTCTGGTCTGTGGAGAACACTTAGGGAACTGATTACTGGCTGGATCTGTCTCTCTCTTTTTGAATCCCCCTTTTCTCCTCCTGGTCACCTCTGTCTCCTTCCTCCCTCTTCTCTTCTCTGTGTAACTCCATGAACCTCTCTGAGGGGTCCAGACTGTGGAGAGCACATAGGAAATTGATGAATGGCTAGCTTGCTCTCTCCTCTTTTGATTACCCCTCTTCTCCTCCTGGTCACCTTTATCTCGCTCCTCGCTCTTCTCTTCTCCATGTAACTCTGTTAACCTCTCCGGGTGTCCCTCATTGTGGAGAGCTTTTCATCAACCTAGATGTTTTATTATCAGTGCTGTATAGAAATCTTTACAATTAGGGAAGAAATAAATGCAAAATAAACAAAAGAGACCATAGCAAAAATCAAGAAAGCTAAAAGTTGGTTCTTTGAGAAGATAAATAAAATTGACAAACCGTTAGCTTGACTCATCAATAAACAAAGGGAGAAGAATCAAATCAACAAAATTAGAAATGAAATTGGAGAAATCACAACAGACAACACAGAAATACAAAGGATCATAAGAGACTAGTATCAGCAACTATATGCCAGGAAAATGGACAACTTGGAAGAAATGGACAAATTCTTAGAAAAATATAACTTTCCAAAACTGAAACAGGAAGAAATATAAAATCTTAACAGACCCTTCATAAGCACAGAAATCAAAATTGTAATCACAAATCTCCCAGCAAGCAAAAGCTCAAGACCAGACAGCTTCACAGCTGAATTCTTCTAAAAATTTAGAGAAGAGCTAACACGTATTCTACTCAAAGTCTTCTAGAAAATTGCAGAGGAAAGCAAACTTCCAAACTCATTCTATGAGGCCACCATCACCCTAATTCCAAAACCAAAGAAGCCACAAAGAAGAAAACTACAGGTTAATATCACTGATGAACATAGATGCAAACATCCTTAATAAAATTCTAGCATACAAAATCCAGCAACATATTAAAAAGGTTATACATCATGACCAATTGGGCTTAATCCCAGGGATTCAAGGATTCTCTAATATCTGCATATCAGTCAATGTGATACACCACAACAACAAATTGAAAGATAAAAACCATATGATTATCTCAATAGATTAAGAGAAAGCCTTTGACACAATTCAACATCAATTTATGATAAAAACCCTCCAGAAAGCAGGAATAGAATTAACATACCTCAACATAATAAAAGCTATATATGACAAACCCACAGCAAACATTATCTTCAATGGTGAAAAATTGAAAGCATTTCTCCTCAAATCAGGAACAAGAAAAGGGTGCGCAGCCTCACCACTACTATTCAACATAGTTTGGAAGATTTGGCCACAGCAATCAGAGCAGAAAAAGAAATAAAAGGAATCCAGATTGTAAAAGAAGAAGTAAAACTATCACTATTGGCAGATGACATGATCCTTTACATATAAAACCGTAAAGACTCCACCAGAAAATAACTAGAGCTAATCAATGAATATAGTAAAGGTGAGGGATATAAAATCAACACACAGAAACCCCTTGTATGCCTATACAATTAAAAATGAAAAAAAGAGAAATTAAGGAAACAATTCCATTCACCATTGCAACGAAAAGAACAAAATACTTTGGAATATATCTACTTATGGTAACAAATGACCTATAGATAGAAAACTAGAAAACACTAATGAAAGAAATCAAAGAGGACACAAATAGATGGAGAAATATACCATGTTCATAGATCAGAAGAATCAATATAGTGAAAATGAGTAGACTACCCAAAGCAATCTATAGATTCAATGCAATCCCTATCAAGCTACCAAATGTATTTTTCACAGAACTAGAACAAATAATTTCACAATTTGTATGGGAATACAAAAAACCTCAAATACCCAAAACAGTCTTGAGTATGAAGGTTGGAACTGGAGGAATCATCCTGCCTGACTTCAGGCTATACTACAAAGCTACAGTCATCAGGAGAGTATGGTACTGGCACAAAGACAGAAATATAGATCAATGGAACAAAATAGAAAGCCCAGAGATAAATCTACGCACTTATGGGTACCTTATCTTTGGCAATGAGGCAAGAATATACAATGGAGAAAAGACAATCTCTTTAACAAGTGGTGCTGGGAAAACTGGTCAACCACTTGTAAAAGAATGAAACTAGAACACTTCCTAAGACCATACACAAAAATAAACTTAAAATGGATTAAATATCTAAATGTAAGACCAGGAACTATAAAACTCCTAGAGGAAAACATAGGCCAAACACTCTCTGACATAAATCACAGCAGGATCCTCTATGACCCACCTCCCAGAGTAATGGAAATAAAAGCAAAAATAAACAAGTGGGACCTAATTAAACTTAAAAAATTTTGCACAACAAAGGAAATGATAAGCAAGGTGAAAAGACAGCCTTCAGAATGGGAGAAAATAATAGCAAGCAAAGCAATTGACATAGAATTAATCTCAACAATATATAAGCAACCCGTGCAGCTCAATTCCAGAAAAATAAACGACCCAATCAAAAAGTGGGCCAAAGAACTAAACAGTCATGTCTCCAAAGAAGACATACAGATGGCTAACAAACACATGAAAAGATGCTCAACATCACTCATTATCAGAGAAATGCAAATCAAAACCACAATGAGGTACCATCTCATGCCAGTCAGAATGGCTGCTATCCAAATTCTACAAACAATAAATGCTGGAGAGGGTGTGGAGAAAAGGGAGCCCTCTTACACTGTTGGTGGGAATGCAAACTAGTATAGCCCCTGTGGAGAAAAGTGTGGAGATTCCTTAAAAAACTGAAAGTAGAACTGTCATATAACCCAGCAATCCCACTGCTGGGCATACACACTGAGGAAACCAGAATTGAAAGAGACACCTGTACCGCCATGTTCATCACATCATTGTTTATAATATCCAGGACATGGAAGCAACCTAGATGTCCATCAGCAGATGAATGGATAAGAAAGTTGTGGTACATATACACAGTGGAATATTACTCAGCTATTAAAAAGATTACATTTGAATCAGTTCTAAAGAGGTGGATGAAACTGGAGCCCATTATACAGAGTGAAGTAAGCCAGAAAGTAAAATACCAATAGAGTATACTAATGCATATATATGGAATTTAGAAAGATGGTAACAATAACCTTATATGCAAGATAGCAAAAGAAACACAGATGTATAGAACAGTCTTTTGTACTCTGTGGGAGAAGGCGAGGGTGGGATGATTTGGGAGAATGGCATTGAAACATGTATATTATCATATGTGAAACAGATTGCCAGTCCAGTTTCAATGCATTAGACAAGGTTCTTAGGGTGGTGCACTGGGATGACCCAGAGGGATGGGATGGGGAACACATGTACACCCACGGCTGATTCATATCAATGTATGATAAAACCACTACAATATTGCAAATTAATTAGCCTCCATTTAAAATAAATAAATTAAAAAAAAAAACAGAAATAATAAATAAGTGCACAGGGCCATTTTTGTTATCCTTATAATTGAACAAATGTCGCACACACACACACAAAAAAAGCCTGAGGAGGGTAAAGATGGAGGAGGAGTTGGTGGATGTGGAGTTCATCTCTCTTCATGGATGCTTCAAGAATACATGTGCAGATGCAACCGTTTTAACAGAACAGTGACTAAATATTAGCAGAAGTCTCGATTATAGGAAAGGATGATATGGATGGATCCATAACTGGGTATAATAAAAGAGAGCAGGGAGAAGGAGGAACAGAGCAAGCGGGATTTGATTTCGAACTCAGTGGAGGATCTGAAGCAATGGGTTGCTATTTCCTCCTCCCGGGGATCTTCCTGACACAGGGACTGAACCTGAGTCTCTTGCATTGCAGGCAGATTCTTTGCTGTCTGAGCCACCAGGGAAGCCCCAAACAGGGATATATATCCACCAATGTGCATGGTGGCTAGAAGCTGGTGTGTGGGGATTGGAGAGCAATCCCTGAGCAAGGACTGGTGCTGGCTATGGGGAGGCAGCTTGAGGGAATGGGAACAAGGAAATCCACAACAGGGAAGATCTTTGGAGGAAAACCAGGTGGCCATGGAAGCAGGGTGCTACTGCTGAGTCACACACAGCATGTGGAACCACTACTGTAGACTCTCTCTTCCCTCCTTACATGCCAGCACTGTCAGGTGAGCAATGGAGGTATACCCTAGCCAGAGCTGCCCTTTGAGTGCCTGATGCACTGGGCATTAGAGAAGGAAGGGCCAGGGTGGCCCTCTAGACACCATCTGCCAGAGGCTATAAAAGACTTCTAATAGAGCCATATGTCTTGTGCCAATGACCACTGGCTTCTCTGTGCACCAGATGCACAAAGAAGGGTCCCCATGATCCAAGCAGCCACACTACCTCTTCACCCTATACTCACTGGAGCATCCCCATGTCCTCCAGGGCAACCTCAGGAGTAGATACCTGTGGATGGCCCATATTCAGAGGTGGGGATAAAACCACAATTGAGCTCCAGGGGCAGAATGACTAAGGAAGAGGAACAAAACGCTTTCCATCAACTGCAAAATCGGAAGATTAAATCCACACATTCAACTAAATGGAGTCTGTGTCTATGGAATATTTAAACAGACAATGAGCATTGCTACAAAAGAAGATACTCTATCTCCGGCAGCTGTGGACATTGGAGGCAAGCACACATGGAAATACGTCAAGATTAGAGTCTGAGCTGTCATCACATCATGTCCAGAGACCAGCCCTTCTCAGCATTGGAGGTATACTCCTAGGGAGGTATAAGTTGGCTGTGGTTCAGAGCAAGGGCAAGGGTATTGACAGCTGAAATCCTAGGAAAACATTTATTGCTATATTTTTTTTTGGTTTGATTCATTGTTAGTTATTTCTCTATTTTTTTCTATTTAGACTTTTAGGGAATTTTTATTCATAATTTCATTTCTTTTGTATGAGTTTCTACTTCTGCTTTAGCCATCTGCTGTTTGGTTTTTGTTTGTTTGTTTTGTTATTTTTTCTTTAATATATAAAGGTTTTTTTTAATATACTTCTAACTTTGCTTTTCTATTTTTTCAAAATTTTTGTCTTTTTTTTGTTGCTGTTGTTGTTGTCTTTATTGTATTTCTCAGTTGACACACTGCTTTGATTTTGTTTTTTGTTTGTTTTGTTTTGTGTTAGTTACTTCTGGTTTCTTTTGTTTGATTGGTCACTGTCTTGTACTTTGTTTTCTTAGGTCTGTTTTGATTTCTTGTGTGTGTCTGTTTGTGTTCCTTTGTTGTTGTTTCTATCTATCTGACTTTTCTTTTAACATTTGTCTAGATCTTTTTGTTTTTGTTTTTAAAATCTTCTTTATTGCCATGGCAAATTGGTTGTGAAGTCTTGGTTCCCTGACTGGAAGTCGGACCTGAGACTCTGGGGTGGGAGCACTGAGTCCAGGATGCAAGGTCCAAGGCAGTATTAATCAGTGATAATTCCCACAAAGTCCTCTACCTAAATAAAAGCTTGACACCGCCCAACTACCTGCAACACCAAGTGCTGGAAACATCACCCAAATAACAAATAAGGAAGCGACACAAACCCAGCCATGAGAAGACAGGCTGCCCATAGACACATCAAAACGCACAATCTTGAATGGCCCTGCCCATCAGAGGGAATCCTAAAGGAAATCAACCTTGAATATTCATTGGAAGGACTGATGCAGAGGCTGAAACTTCAATACTTTCCCCACATGATGCAAAGAGCCAATTCAATTCATTGGAAAAGAGTCCCATGATGGGGAAGATTGAAAGCAAAAGGAGAAGTGGGTGACAGAAGATGAAACAGTTAGATAGCATCATCAACTCAATGAACATGAATTTGAGCAAATTCCAGGAGATGATGAATGACAGGGGAGCCTGTCATGTGGAGTCCCTAAGACTCAGACTAGATTTAGTGACTGAATAAGAACAAAAATTAGAGCAAGGAAACTCATTTCTACCTATCAAAACGCAGGGATAAATCCCTCCCAACAAGAAACCTGTAAAAGCTACTGAACCAAACTCACCCACTGGAGGCATAGATCAGAAGCAAGAAGAACTATGACCCAATATTCTGGAGAAAAGAGACACACTGAGTTAAACCACATGAAAAGACAGGAAAAATATTGTGCAGGTGAAAGAAAAAGGTAAAAACATAAAAGAAAACAAAATGAAGAGGAAATAGGCAAAATAGCCAAAAAAGAATTCAGAATAAATGATAGAAAAGATGATCCAAAATCTCAAAAATAGAATGTGAAAAATGCAAAAATTATTTAACACATTTAACAAGGATCTAGAAGAAACAAAGAATAAATCAACAGTAATGAACAGCACAATTACTGAAATTAAAAATACTCTGAAGGAGGTAATCAATAGCAGCATAACTGAGGCAGAAGAATGAATAAGTGAGCTGGAGGATAGAATCGTTTGAATAACTACTACAGAGTGAAATAAGAAAAGAAAAAAAAGACTGAAGAAAATTGACGGTAGACTCAGAGACCTCTGAGACAATATATAACACATCAATATTTGAATTATAGGGTTCCCAGAAGAAGAGAGAAGGCCTGAGAAGTCATTTGAGAAGATTATACTTGAAAACTTTCCTAATATGGGAAAGGAAATAGCCATCCAATCCAGGAAGCACACAGAGTCCCATACAGGATAAATCAAAGGAGAAATACACCATGACACATATTAACCAAACTAACAAAAATTAAACATACACACACAAATATAATAGAAGCAGCAAGGGAAAAACAAGAAGTAAAATACAAGGGAATCCCTATAAAGTTAAGAGCTGATCTTTCAGCATAAACTGCAGGCTGTAATGAAGTGCCAGGATATATTTAAAGTAATAAAAGGGAAAAATCTTAAAACAGGATTTTTTAGTAGCAAGAATCTTATTGAAAATTGATAGATAAAGCAAAAGTTTTACAAACAAGCAAAAGTTAAGAAAATTCAGCACTGCCCAATCAGATCTACAACAAATTCTAAAGGGAATTCTCTAGGCAGGAAACATAAGAGAAGGAACAGATCTTCAAAACCTAACTGAAAACAATTGAGAGACTGCCAATAAGAAAATATATATCGATACTTACTTTAAATATAAATGGATTAAATGTTCCAACCAAAAGACACAGACTAGCTGAATGGATACAAACATAAGACCTGTGTACGTGTTGTCTACAAGAGACCCACTTCAAGGGACAATTTCAGACTTAAAGTGAGGGTATGGAAAAAGATATTCCATGCAAATGGAAATCAAAAGAAAGCTAGAATAGCAAATCTTATATCAGATAAAATAGACTTTAAAATAAAGAATGTTACTAGAGATGAGTAAGATCACTACATAATGTTCAAGGGCTCAGTTCAGGAAGAGGACATAACAATTGTAAATATCTATGCACCCAACATAGGAGCACTTCAATTCATAAGGCAAATGCTAGCAGACATAAATGAGAAAATTAACAGTGACACAGTAACAGTGGGAGATTTCAACATACTACTTACACCAATGGACAGATCATCCAGACATAAAATTAAGAATGAAACAAAAGCCTAAATGACACATCATACCACAGGATCTTATTGATACCTATAAGACATACAATCCAAAAACAACAGAATGCACTTTGTTTCACAAGAACACACAGAACATTCCTCAGAATAAACCACATCTTAGATAACAAAGCAATCCTCAGTACATTTAAGAAAATTGAAATAGTATCAATCCTCATTTCTGTCAACAACACTGTGAGATTAGATATCAATTATAAGAAAAAATTCAAAATAATACAAACACTATGAGACTAAACAACACAATTCTAAATGGGTTTTGACCTGTATATTTGGCCTTATTGCTCTCTGAGCCTCCCCTATCCTACTGCTGAGCAGCTGCTGCTAGGTGGGGGGAGTTCATCCAATCCCTCTTTGTCCCAGGCTTCCCTATCAGCTCACTGGAAGGTGCTTGCTGAAGAGGTTGGTTGGTGAGCTCTAAGCAGCTGATATTCCTAGTCAATAAACTGACCCAATTTAGAAGATTTTTTTAAACCTGAGAGAGCTGGGTTTTATGCTGCAATATATAGCAGTGCACAAAGAGACCAGGGCAGCAAGCTTCAAGGTTTTTAAAATCATTCAACCAATTGGGCACCTGCTGTGAGCCAGACATGTAGAATACCATGATGAGGAAGTCTCAGATCTTGCCTTAACACAATTACATTGTATTAGTGTGTGTGTGTGTGGAGGGTAATAATGGAGATAATACATTATAAAGCTCTGAGACAAGGTAGAATATGTTAAGTGCTTTTAGAGAATTATAAGTAGAGCCCAGAAACTGTACGGGCGTTCAGCTAAAATCTAAATAGGTGAATGTAAGGGGAGGGCATTAAATGGAGCAGGCTCAACACAGGAAAGCTCAGAAATGGGAAAGCAGCTGCTGATGATGAATGGAGCCACTGGAAGAACTGTGCTTAAAGACAGTGACTCATATGCCAAGGAGGTGGATTCCAGGGGAGGTGAGAGAGAGGTAGGGAGCAAAAAGCTAGGAGGGGTGAGGTGAAAAGCAATACCAGCCCTCAATTGAGACAAGGGAGAAGCAAGACAAGACATAATTAAGGTATGATAAAACTAGAATCTTCAAGACCTGACAAATGATTATATTGGGAGGGGAAGAAAGAGGGAGGAGTCAGAGAAGACTGAGGTTTAACAGCTACTTGACTAGCAGAATGGCAGAGCTAATACCAGCAATCACTCAGAAGGAGAGCCAAGTTTAAGTGAGATCCTAGTGGTGGTAGCAGGGAAAGCATCTGGATTGAGTTGGAAATGCCTAAAGGACAAAGAGGCATGGCGTGCTGCAATTCATGCGGTCGCAAAGAGTCAGACATGACTGAGCGACTGAACTGAACTGAACTGAAGGGACATATAGATGGACTAGTCCATCAGGAAGTTGACATACAGATCTGAATATCAGTAGGCATAGTAGTACTGATGGTATTTGGGGGAATTCATCAGATGATGGGTGCCGTCAGTTGAATTGTTCCTCCCCCCAAATTGATACATTGAAGTCCTAAACCACAATGCCTAAGAATATGCACTTATTTGGAAACAGGGTCATTGTCAGTCAGTCAGTCAGTTCAGTCACTCAGTCGTGTCCAACTCTTTGCGACCCCATGGACAGGGAAGCCTGTCCATCACCAACTCCCAGAGGCTACTGAAATTCATGTCCATTGCATCGGTGATGCCATCCAACCATCTCAACCTCTGTTGTCCCCTTCTCTTCCCACCTTCAATCTTTCCCAGCATCAGGGTCTTTTCCAGTGAGTCAGTTCTTTGCATCAGGTGGCCAAAGTATTGGAGTTTCAGCTTCAGCATCAGTCCTTCCAATGGATATTCAGGACTGATTTCCTTTAGGATGGACTGGTTGGATCTCCTTGCAGTCTAAGGAACTCTCAAGAGTCTTCTCCAACACCACAGTTCAAAAGCATCAATTCTTCGGTGCTCATCTTTCTTTATAGTCCCACGCTCACATCCATACATGACTACTGGAAAAACCATAGCTTTGACTAGATGGACTTTGTTGGTAAAGTAATGTCTCTGCTTTTTAATATGCTGTCTAGGTTTACCATAACTTTTCTTCCAAAGAGCAGGTGTCTTTTCATGGGTCACTGTACATTTAATTAATTAATATTAGTTCATACTGTAACAGGGTTGGCCTATACACCAATATGACTGGTGTCCTTATATAAAAGGGAAATTTAGACTTACACACACACAGGTAGAATGCCATGTAAAGATGAAGGCTAAGATTAGAATAATACAGGAAAAACCAAGGAATGCCAAATATTTCCAGCAAACAACCTAAAGCTAGGAATAAGGCATGAAATAGATTTTCCCTCATAGCCCTCAGAAGGAACCAACCTTGTTGACACTTTGATTTAGAGAACACCATTCCAGGTTCAATGCATGAGACAAATGCTCAGGGCTGGGGCAATGGGATGACCCAGAGGGATGGGATGGGAGGAGAGGGGAAGGGGGGGTTCAGGATGGGGAACACATGTAAACCCATGGCTGATTCATGTCAATGTATGGCAAAAACCACTACAATATTGTAAAGTAATTAGCCCCGAACTAAAATAAATAAATTTATTAAAAAAAAAGAGACTAAACTAAAAAAAAAAAAGAATGGAAATACCAAACCACCTTACCTGCCTCCTGTGAAATCTGTATGCAGGTCAAGAAGCAACAGTTAGAACAGGACATGGAACAATGGACTGGTTCCAAATTGGGAAAGGAATATGTCAAGGCTGTATATTGTCACCTTGGTTATTTAACTTATATGCAGAGTACATCATGTGAAATGCTAGGCTGGATGAAGCACAAGCTGGAATCAAGATGAGGGGAAATATCAATAACTTCAGATATGCAGATGACACCACCCTTATGGCAGAAAGTGAAGGAGGAACTAAGAGCCTCTTGATGAAAGTGAAAGAGAAGAGTGAAAAAGCTGGCTGATTTTACCAAACTTAAAGTTCATTGAGCGAATTACGTAATCTATTTATTGTAAGTATTTGGGAAATTGTGGTTTTTCATTTCCTTCCTTCCCTCCCTTTTTCTTCTATTTCCCTATCCATCCATGTCTCTCTTTTATCTTATTCTCTTCCTCCTGTCTTCTTATAAATGGTGAATATCTTTTTTTTTTAACATTACCTATTTGTAATGTGTTAGGTTAACATTGGGCATTCAAAACCACTGATATTCATATTATTCAGCAAAAATTAGGTGGAGCTCTGCTCTTTACCAGGCCTTGGACATATCTCCTACCCTCAAATTGATCTGCTATTGACCAACCAGCATGATGAATCACCTTGAGCTTTTTAGAAATTCAGAATCTTTTAATCCATTCCAGACCTGAGTTCAAATCTGCATTTTAAGTAGGTTAACATTTGGCTTACAATGCATATTAAAGTGTGTGTAGCACTGCTATAAAATGATAATTATCTTAAACTATTTACAATAGCCTGATATGGAAAGCGCCTAAATGTCCATCTTCAAGAGGAATGGATTAATAATTTTGTGTGGGGTACATAGATCAATGGAATGTTAATAACCATAAAATAGCAAAATAAATGCTATTTGTAGAAATGAATTGGAGCTAGAGATTGTCATACTGAGTGAAGTAAGTTACAGAGAAAGACAGATATATGATACCGCTTACATGTAGAATTCTAAAAAAGGCCATAAATGAACTTATCTATAGAACAGACAGTTACAGACATAGAAAAGAAACTTGTGGTTATTGAGGGGTAAGGAGGGGAGGGATAAATTGGAAGACTGGGATTGACATATGCACACTACTATATATAAAAATAGATAACTAATAAGGACCTACTGTATAGCACAGGGAATCTTACTCAATACTCTGTAATGGCCTATATAGAAAAGAATCCAAAAAAAAGGAGTCAGTATATGTTATGTATATGAACCACTTGCTGTACACCTGAAAATAGCACAACATTGTAAATCAAGTATACCCCAATACAATTTTTTAAATGATAGCTGTCCAATCTCTATTATAAGTTAGTACATTCTGTTCTTTATCAAGCAGCCAAGGGATAATGTTAATATCTAAGTCAGTTTATTCATCCTATGCTCAAAACTTTCCTGTGGCACACCTTTCACTCCTGGTAGAAGACAAAGACAAGTTCTCATTATTACTTACAAAACTGTGTGATTCACCACTCCTTACTTCTGTGACTTCATCTCTTGCTCCTTTCCCACGTGCTCTCACTACTTTAGCCACAAGGCCTACTGTTGTTCCTTAAAAAGGCCTGATATGCTCCCCACTCATAGCCTTTCCACTGGCTTTCCCTTCTGCCTAAACTAGTCCTACCTCAGTTCAGTTCAGTTCAGTCGCTCAGTCATGTCTGACTCTTTGCAACCATATACTGCAGCACTCCAGGCTTCACTGTCCATCACCAACTCCTGGAGCTTGCTCAGACTCATGTCCATTGAGTCGGTGATGCCATCCAACTGTCTCATCCTCTGTCATCCCATTCTCCTCCTGCCTTCAATGTTTTCCAGTATCAGAGTATTTTCCAAAGAGTCAGTTCTTTGCATCAGGTGGCCAAAGTATTGGAACTTCAGCTTCAGCATCAGTCTTCCAATGAATATTCAGGATTGATTTCCTTTAGGATTGGTTTGATCTCCTTGCAGTCCAAGGGACTCTCAAGAGTCTTCTCCAACACCACAATTCAAAAGCATCAATTCTTTGCACTCAGCTTTCTTTATGGTCCAACTCTCACATCCATACATGACTACTGGAAAAACCATAGCTTTGACTAGATGAACCTTTGTCGGCAAAGTAATGTCTGCTTTTTAATATGTTGTCTAGGTTTGTCACAGCTTTTCTTCCAAGGAACAAGCGTCTTTAATATCATGGCTGCAGTCACCATCTGCAGTGATTGGACCAAGAAAATAATGACTTTTTCTCGCCATCTATTCCCATTCTCCCCTATATAAAGTAAATTCATGAGGGACGGTTTTCTTCATTTATTTACAGATACATACTCTTGCACCTGGCACAAGTGGTTGGCAGATGGTAGATGCACTCAATTAGTATATTTTTGAAAGTCAGATTTAAATTACAATGTGCACCATGTCGTATGTACTGCTTGCCAAAGTACATTACACTCTTGACATTACATTTTCATTCAGGGAATAGGTTATTATTGTCATAACTATTTTTTAGGATAGCAGACTGAATCTCTTAAGAGGACAACAAATTACTTTCTAGAGTTCATCATGATACTGGCACATTAGGAATCTGTAAGTCTTAGATGGATTTTATTCTCAAGTCTCAAAATTTCTTTACCTCTTTTCCCAAATTCTTGGGGCATGGGCTCAGGACAACGCAATGCAGAATTTATTTTTACAAAAGACGGAGTTCATTTCCCTGCTTTTGAGGAAGAAATTTCCCCACCCACTCATCCAACATAACAAATTTCTTGGTTGTTGATTTTTTGAGTTCCATAGTTCCATATCTCTTTTCTTAAATTTTTCTTGAATGCTGAAGCTAAATGGTTTAGATGGGGAATATCTTTGTTTCCCCCCACCCTGCAACCACAGATGTCAAAGGAACATTTAGCTTAGAACAAAAGAGGGTAGAGGAAACCTGGTTTTGTGTGTGTTGTATCTGGATCAGAAGACAATGTTTTTAGCTCAGGGTTGTATCACCTCTTAACCAAGAGCTATGAGGATACTATATGATTTGATAAGAAAGAATACCAAACCAGAAAATGGGATTTCCTAGGTTCAGGTCCACCTTTGCTCATTAACTGACGATGAGGAACCTCAGGTGAATCTTATCCATCCTGGACCTTGTTCCCTATTCTAAAATTGCAGATTGGAGGAAGGTGGCTCTTTAAGGTGCTGTTCCTGGATATTTCTTTCTCTGATTCTGTGAGTTCTAGGTACGCTCTCGTAAAGAAACTCTGCTAGTAATCCATGTTCTCTTCTAGCATTTTCAGTGATTTTTTTCACATGATACCGATGGAGGCATGTCTTACTCATGCACAAATGTGTTAGCATAGTATAATCTACTGTTTCTGTAGGTTTTAAGGGGAGATATATAATATTGTAATTCAGTATAGAAAAAAGTCACTATCAGAAAATATTCATTTTTGTATTTATCTATTCATTTATCAATTTCACTCCTGGAAGCAGATAGAAAGGTGCATCTCTCAACATTTAAGTTTTAGACATAACCATCATTTTACAAATGTAGTAGTAGGAAATAAAGTTATTTTTATCAGTTATTCAGTGAGGTCCGTAAAAGAAAGTATATTTTTTAATGAGTTCTCTGAAAAGATGACATTCTTCTTTCTAAATCCAAACAGTGATATAAAAGAGAATTGGCTTAGTTCTAGGCCATCTTGACCAATGGTTTGTGGTATTTACTCTTGTCTTAGAAATCATATTATGATCAGGGAAACAGCACAGGTCAAACAAAGTTAAATACTCTCTGAGTAAGACAGTCTCAGTCATCTGATACCTGTGAAATAAATTCTGTCTTCAAATGCCTCCAGAAAAGCTGGCCTAGTTTTCCTTGGTCATTTGTATTAGTGTCTCATACACCATCAAGGAATTCTTCCTAGACCTGATAGAGTTTATCATCCTATAGCTTCAAGACATTTACATTCAATATGTTTAAGCCTGGAGTTTTCAAACTTACTGACTTTTTCTTTCTGTGAATTGCCTATCCTGATTTATTCCCAATTGTCTTTACACCTTGGTGTATGTGTAGAAAATAATGCATTGTAATAAACAATAATATTTGTATAGCATACTAAACTAAAAGGATGAGGCAGCTCATTGGCCTGTAGTGACCAGCCCATGGTTTTCTGGCTGCTCTAGGCTCTACCTATCCATACCACCTGCGCACTCAAGGCCCTGTCCTCAACTTGGCCCATTTTCCTGTAGTTTCTCTTTTTTTTTTTTTTTGCTTATTGATAGGAGTTCCTGGTATATTCCAGATATTAATCCCTTGGTAGTTTTCCAAGTTGCAAATATCTTCTTCCTGTCATGCTCTTATTTTTTAATGGTTTCATTTAATCTGAAAAAAGACTTCATGGACAAAAAAGTGAAAGAAGAAAAGAAAACCAACAATTTAAACATTCTGCTTCTAACTTACTTTTGTCATCATTAGCTTGAGAAGAGCTAGTCATTTTGCAGTTATTCAACATATATTTATTGAACAGCAACTATATACCAGGTACTATGTTAAGCTCTAGATATACAGGCTGTGAACAGGGCAACCATGGTTATTGTTCCCTAATGTATATTGAAATTTATTTTCAAGAAAGACATATATCAAATCTCCTTATCAGTCTTCCAGGCAAAACAGTGTATGATATCGTTAGACGAGTCGGGAGCGGATGAGGCCCTGGAAATCTTTCTGGATATATATATTGTATAGATGGAGTCACCGAGGTCAGGTTTTGACAGGCCCTTCCCTAAAGGTTTTTTTTAAAAACATAGGGTGATCAGAGGTTCCTTTGATTCTCTTATTTCCCATCATGTCTTTGGAATCTTCTCTGGAGGTCATGATTTTGATTTGTATCCCATATAAGGCACTGATTCTAGCTCAGTGTATTAGATTTAGACTTTTAGATCAACCCTAAGGGTTTAGAAACAGAGTAAAATTAATAGTCAACTTTCTTTGCCTATTACCATGGCAATAGCAGGGCTAATTAACGCTGGTTGTAGTTGACTTGATAACTCCCACAGAATGGCCTTCACATTCATGCTCACTTTACTCCTAGGAGAGGTGAGGCTCTCAGAAACTACTTTTGTTCAGTTAGTCAGTTCATACCTACTGCCATATCACCTTGTTCTCTCTTACCATTCAGATGGAGCTGAGAAGGTGTTGGAAGCATGTTTGACAGTAAGATCCATAGACCCCTTCTGCTCCATTTGCCCTGTGACAAGCCTTCAGAGCTCCTCTGCGAATTCTCTTCTCCAGGAAAAACACACTGGTCTCATTCCACAATTTTCTTCATGGTGTGTGTTGCTTTTCAGGCCCCTTCTCTGCCTGTCTATCTCCCTCTGGCTCTGTATCACTTTTCTTCATGTTTCTCTGAAAACAAGGCTCAGAATGAATGAATGGTCGCCTGCAGTTGTGTGCATTGCCGTTTATATTACTCTCTCATTCCACCCTTCTCTGTCCTTGTTTCCCCTTATATCCCTAAGCTTAAAATGGCCTTTAGGTATTTTTTTTTGAAAGTATATTCACTATCAAATCATCTTAAAACTTATACGTCCTTAAAATGAGTAGATGAGAAGAAACAAAGATTGAGACCCTCCTGATCTAAGCCCCTGCTCATTAATTTTTGTGGAAAAGTTGATTAAGTACTATGTAGCCAAAGAAGGGAATGAAAAATAAAATCAAGACTCCAGAGTATATAGTAAACTCTCTGGCCTTCCTCCCCTCAGAAGCATTGGCATTGGGTGAAATAGGGGCTAAGGATGACATTTAAGGGTTCTCTGGCTACTCCCATATCATTATGCCCCTTTTTTAATTTCCTTCGTAAGGACATGTGTGTGCTAAGTCGCTTCAGTCATGTCCAACTCTTTGTGACCCTATGGACTATAGCCATCAAGCTCCTCTGTCCATGGGATTCTCCAGGCAAGAATACTGGAGTGGGTTGCCATGCCCTCCTCCAGGGGATCTTCCCAACCCAGGGATCGAAAACTGCCTTCTCTTATGTCTCCTGCATTGATAGACAGGTTCTTTACCTCTAGAGTCACCTTAGAAGCCCAATAAGAGCAGTTTCTATTGTTTGTAATCCCTTCAGCAAGTCATGTGTCTTAAACACTAGGGCTGGAGAATTTAAGAAGACATTGAATTCTCCTCCTTTCCTGGATAATATTGTGTTCAAGGCAATCTTCTTGAGGCTGCATTTTCTTTATGTTCTTGGCAAGATTTTTTTCTTATTTTTAATCATAAAGACACTGTGGGACACCATTTTGTTATTCTTTTCTTAACATTGTATACCATAAACTACATTCCATGTTACAAGATAGTCTTTCTGACTTTAATGCTTTGTGATATATCAATTTTATGCTTAAGTGCACCTAATATATTTATTTATAAATCTAGGCATTAGCTTTAAAAGAAAACAGTTGACAGTTTAATCTAGGGCCCTATCATCCTTATGGGTAGTTATATTTTCTCTATATGTAATTTTATATCCCTAAGTTTACAGCACATTCCTTTCTATATCATGTAATATAATAAAATGTATCTTGAAAAAGGTAATGAATAGCATTATTGGGGAATTAGGAAAGCCTATTCTCGGCACACTCTGTCTCTTTCTTTTTCAGACCCCACTTTTTTCCTTTTTTCCCCTATCTGTTGTTTTTCCATTACTTCATGTTAGATTTATAGCATTCCTTGCTGTACTTTTAAGGATTGCTGGTAATTTGTAACTTCCCTGAGATCTTTCAAATGGGGCAGTAAAACAAAACTATGATAGTATTCATGAGCTGCTTCTCAGGGGATGAATGGGCTGTCCTGGATGACTTCTGTTTCCTGGACATAGTAGTACTTCTACCCAGAAGTGACCATGCTAATGTTAACTTGTTACAATTTTTTTCCAGTTATACTCAACAAGCCTCCTTAGGGTGAAATAGTGACAGCAGGGTGTGCGTAGGTCTTTGCCCCTTGTCTAATGTCAAGATGGAAAACGTTCCTGACGTATGATATGCTCAAGCTTTTCTTGTCTACTGTTAGCTAAGATACTTCCAAAGATGTTAAGAGTGAAAAAAGAGAGTGGGAGATGAGTAGGGAGGAAATAGAGGATAAGGAAACACTAGGTGGTTATATATTAGGGCAGAGAAGAACCTTCAGGAATTTATTACCTCTCTTTACTATTAGTGAAAGAAGTTTTTGAGGGAGCAGAAACTTGGGAACCTAACTTTAGTAAAGAGAGGAGTGAAGCTAAAAGGATATTTGGAAGTAGAGTGTCTCCCTCTGGTCAGGAATTACGATATAAAGGAATGTACGGACATCTTGAGCATAGTAGTCAGGGAGCACATAAGCATTAATTAAATAAATGTCAACACAGGCACAGACTATTAATTTGCAAATTGTTAAAAGACACTTACTAGTTAATGGCTGAATTGGAGGGTAAGAAGATAAAAGAGAAGTGAGATTTTTGTAGGAAGTTCGGTAAAGGGCTTTGAAACCAGGGATGAGAATCTTCCTGGGTGGTAGCCTAGATGCTTTCATTGGCAAACTGTGTAAGAGGAGACAAAATGGAGTTAGACAGGGCCAGAAGTGATAAGTCATTCACCATAATGTTCCTCATGAGGGGCTCAACAGGTGTTATAAAAATCGCATTTAGCTTTTAGATGAAAGCAAGTGGGTATAATTCTTCTCACCAGGAACATTTTTACATGCTAATGATTTCTAATGAAGACCATTACTATTAGTTAAAAATGTACACTTGCTAGGTCAGTAATGGAAAACTGTGTTTGTTTCCTTTGCCCTGACTTACAATGTGTTCTGAGTCTGATTGTGTTATCTCAGTTCTCTTATCAGACTAAGAATTTTTCATTGATTCCTCTTTCATCAGTGGCTAGCTGTATTAATTCATCCATTTATTCACAAATGTGTCCTAAACACTTAGCCTGT
Source organism: Okapia johnstoni (assembly GCA_024291935.2). NCBI lineage: Eukaryota > Metazoa > Chordata > Mammalia > Artiodactyla > Giraffidae > Okapia > Okapia johnstoni. The sequence goes on along the minus strand of CM044305.1, from coordinate 57,310,292 downwards.
TGAAAACACCATGGCTGGGCACCTGTGGGCTTGCTCACTAAGCTCATCCAAACGATCTCTCCTGACCAGTTACCTCAGATGACTACGACATTCACTTTAAGAATGGTTTGGTTTTGTCTGTTCCTTTTGGGAAGTTTTCCTACCAGAGCTTTTGGACTGGTCCTGCAAGAAATAGAACATTAGAGTTGTGAATCAATTCAGCTAACCCAATAGCTACTAAAACGAGTGAAATTATTTGTGTTTAACCAGATTTGAGAAAGAGTCCTATCACTTTTGGGGGTCCTTGTCATAGAGAATGGTGGGCAAAGCTCTATGCTCTGGAATCTTTGTGCTCTGGAGACCTTTGCTTAAGATCCAGCTTTCCTAATTATTCGCTGGTCGAGTGACTTCCTTCTCTAAACCCCAATTTTCTTGTATGAAAATGGAAATTGATTATTTGCTGTTTACATCACGGAACTGAAATAAGGCTCCTAAATGCTTAAGAAGTGGTAAAACCCTCAAGCAATGAAGGGCATCCTCATCCTGGGCTTTTACTTTGTCTGCAGGGCTACCTGAAGCAATGCCGGAAGAAAAGGGACATGTTCAGTGATGAGCAACTGAAGGTGATCTTTGGGAACATTGAAGACATCTACAGGTTTCAGATGGGCTTTGTAAGAGACCTGGAGAAACAGTATAACAATGATGACCCCCATCTCAGCGAGATAGGACCCTGCTTCCTGGAGCACGTAAGCATCTTCCCCTTTGGGGAGGGTTTTGAGAGACGTTTGGAATCCATGCAAGGAGTCTCTGAGCTATCTGATTCTGCTCAGCTGCTTTGTCCCACAGTAGCGGATGGATTCCTCTCTGACCTTGATGTTCACCCCCTTGCTACAGTATGAGAACTTGGAAAGATATGATGACTTGGCCAAGGACTCTTTTTCTTTACTGTTCTCCTCTCTTTTTCTCTCCTTCCAGATAGTTACCAGTAGGAATTTTCTTCAACTTCTCTTTTCTGTTCCTATTGGGCTCAGTTTCCATGGGACCCGACATTTTGTGAGGGACTCTGAACATATTCACATAATCCAGGAGTCTGAGAAAGAGGAAAGACTATGGTAACCATTAAAGTGGACCCCTGAAAAGCATTTAGGGGAGAACACTATGGTAGGGGAATGTGACTTGTTTAAGCAATGGGGGCAAATGACTTAAGAGAGGAGCGACTCAGAAAGTGGGAAGTGAGGATGCAAAGCCATGAAAATATGGACTGTCTCGGTAACGGGTAAGTTCCTTACATTCTTTGGGCTTCTTCACATGGATTAAAGAAGTTTCTCTTTATATTCTCTGGTTCTCTAATTTCCTTTGGGTTCTTAATCCAGTTAACCTAGTTTTGACAACTTTTCTCCCCCTTTTTTATAAATTATTTATTTTTAAAAGACACACATACATGTGGTATAAAATTTCAAATGGGCACATGGAAGTATGCAGCTGCGAAAGTGAGTCTTCTTAAAATTTTTCTATTTGACTCCTGTGAATTTATGTTGAGGGATAGCATTAAGGCAACCCTATGTTCGTGATTTGCTGGAAATCCAGGAACTCAGCATATAGTCATACTCATGGTTATGATTTAATGAAACTAAAGGATACAAAGCAAAATCACCAAAAGGAAAAGGTATATGGGACAAAGTCTGAAGGAAACCAGGTATAAATTTTCAGAGTCCTCTCCCAGTGGAATTACACAGGGTGTAATTAATTCCCTTTATAATGTGTTGTGACAGCATATGTGAAATGTTGTCTACCAGGGAAAATTATTAAGGACTCAGTGCCCAAGATGTCTATGGGTGGCTGGTCTGTAGGCACTATCTGCCTAGCGTGTACCAAAATTTCCAGACTCACAGAAGGAAAGCAGGTGTTCAGCATAAACCACAATGTTCATACAAATAGTTTATGCACAGTGAGCCATTCTTGTCAGGGAATGGTGAAAAACCTCTTGAGATCCAATTCCAAGATATTCAGCAAGGGCAACCTTTCAAGTGAGGCCTTTTTAGGATACAGCAGAGAAGGCAATGGCACCCCACTCCAGTACTCTTGCCTGGAAATCGCCTCATGGATGGGAGGAGCCCTGGTAGGCGAAAGTCCATCGGGTTCGCTAAGATGTCGAAATGACTGAGCCAACTTTCGCTTTCACTTTTCCTTTCTTGCCTGGAGAAGGAAATGGCAACCCACTCCAGTATTCTTGCCTGGAGAATCCCAGGGATGGAAGAGCCTGGTGGGCTGCCGTCTATGGGGTCACACAAGAGTTGGACACGACTGAAGCAACTTAGCAGCAGTAGCAGCAGCAGGGATAACAGTCTCAGGCCTGATAGGTTAAGTCCTTTTTTTTTTTTTTACAGTTTTAAAACTGATCAGTCAGTCATAAAAAACTCTGGGTAGTATTTATCAAGTTAAAGCATGTTTACGACTATTGGTGTCATTTGTGAGATATATCCAGAGAAATTCTCATAGAGGTCCATGAGAAAGGGAACATTTACAAGGCTGTTGATAGCATGGCAGTGTTGTGTTTCATCGAGTTGCAGTTAGGATGGCAAACTTAGGTATTTATCACCAGGGCATGGATGTGATTACTCATGGGGGATGCGTACCATGGGTTAATTTGTATGTAGAAATAACAAGACTAGTGTGTGTACCAATAGCAATACTGAGTGGAAAAGTAGAATGTGGAATATGGACTTTCGATTAGAGTCTACCCTGTGCATTGCTAGAGTGACTTAACAGCATACCTATTAAGCTTTTTATGTCTATTGTGAGGTCCGTTGCAAACCCCTCCAGTGGTGACACACTGAAAATGTCTCCAGATGTTGGCCAAATGATACACTATCTATGAATGATCTTATGCTTTTACCCTGTAATCTGTTACATGGTGATTTAGATTAAATAGTTATCATTATCTTAAATGAGCATTGAATTGGTTGGGTAAAGGCTAAGCTAATCATGGTGTATTATCCTTCTTTAATTAATGCTGCAGTTCATGGGTTGCAGGTCCATAATAATGCTGCAGTTCATTTAATGACTGCAGTCCATGGGGTCGCAAAGAGTCGGACATGACTGACTGAACTGAACTTAACTGAATCCTTCCTTTATGTGTTAATTCAACTTTTTAAAAGTATTAGATTGTTTGCTCTTTTAAAATTCAGGTCTAAGTTTTCTTCTTTTTTTAGGATTTCATTTTTTATCATCTTTGTTTAGGTATAATTTACAAACAATAAGATTCACCAAATGTTTAATTCGATGGTTTTGTAAAACGGAGCCAATAATATCTGTCTCTTAAGATTATTTGCTGATTGAATGAGGCTTAGAATAGGGATTTGTAGTTGTTGTTTATTTGCTAGGTTCTCTCCAACTCTTTTTGACCCCATGGATTGTAGCCTGCTAGACTCCTCTGTCTATGGGATTTCCCAGGCAGGAATACTGGAATGGTTCCCATTTCCTTCCCCAAGAGATCTTTCTGACCCAAGGATTGAACCCATGACTCCTGCATTGGCAGGTGGATTCTCTACCACGGAGCCTCCAGGGAAGCCCCAGAATAGAGATTTATATGAGTGCTCTAATTATTACTTCTTGGATTTTAAAGATAGTATCACCCATATTTGTTAACAGTTGGACTCTCCCATCTATTGTCTGAAGTAAATAATACAGAATCTCTTTCTCCATTCAAGGATAATCAAAATATGAAAGTGCATCTTCTTCTAAGACCTCGGAAGGGATACACTTGCATCCTATAATCTCAGGAGAAGAGAAGCCTGAACAATGTATATATTTATAATGCTGAAAAAGTAATTATAGTTTTGGATCATGAATTTTATATTATTACAACTAAGCTCAAACACATCTTTAGTAATCAAAATAGGAACCATTACAATCAACACATTTTTGCTAATGAGAAATACATTAGTTTATTCCTGTAGCATAAAATAGCATGCTTCAGGATTTGACAAACTCTTGGAAAGCATTTTCTGCCTCCTGCTGGTTGTGGAAACATTTTCCCTCCAAAAATTTGTCAAGATGTCTGAAGTCGTAGTTGCTTGTTGAGAGCTCAGGCGAATATGGCAAATGAGGTAAAACTTCGTAGCCTAATTTGTTTCACTTTTGAAGTGTTGGTTGTGCAACATGTGGTAGGGCACAGTCATGGAGAAGAATTGGGCCCATTCTGTTGACCAAATCCAGTTGCAGGCCTTGCAGGTTTCAGTGCTTCTCACTGATTTGCTGAGCATACTTCTAAGATGTAATGATTTCCCCAGAATTCAGAAAGCTGTAGTGGATCAGACAGACAGCAGACCACCAAACAGTGACCATGACCTTTTCTTTTGGTGAAATTTTGCCTTTGAGGAGTGTTTTGGAGATTCTTCTCGGTCCAACCACTGAGCTGGCCATCACTGGTTGGTGTATAAAATCCACTTTTCCTTGCAAGTCACAATCTGATCAAGAAATGGTTCATTGTTATTGCATAGAATAAGAGAAGGCAACACTTCTAAATGATTAACTATTTTTGATTTTCGGTAAGCTAATGAGGAACACACTTGTGGAACTTTTTCACCTTTCCAATTTGCTTTAAATGCCAAACAACCATAGACTGGTTAACTTTGAGTTCTTTGGCAATTTCTCAGTTGTAAGAAGACCAGCTTCAATGATACTCGCAATTGGTTATCGTCAAGTTCCAATGCCCAGCCACTATGCTCCCCATTTTCAAGGCTCTCATCTTCTTTGCAAAACTTCTTGACCACCACTGCACTGTATGTTCGTTAGCATTTCCTGGGTCAAGTGTGTTGAGGTTGTGAGTTGTCTCTGCTGCTTTACAACACATTTGGAACTCAAATGAGAACATACCCAGTGTTCAAAGCCAGGTCTCCCACATTGCAGGCAGACACTTTACCATCTGAACCACCAGGGAAGTTCTTATGCCTTGTAACTTCACCCTACTCTTTCAGGTACTGGCTGCTGAGGGTTTGTTATATTTAGAGAATGAGCTCTGGCCTACAGTGTATTTAAATATATATATTTTAAGTTGAATCAATGCATGTTTCTTTTGTACTTCTGAATTTAAGAAAGCATGCATGTTCAGAGGCTCAGTCGTGCCCAACTCTTTGCAACTCCATAGATGGTAGCCCACCAGGCATCTGTCCATGGAGTTTCCCAGGCAAGAATATGAGAGTGCTCTATGAATATGAGAGTATTCATATAAATAATGACACTTTTCAATGGCCATCCCACATTTTGTTATTTTCCAAGCTTAATTATTTAATTACACAAAAATCATCTGATCCAAGTTATTGGTCTCTTGGGTAAGAGCTGCCAAAAGTGTTCCTCTAAAGTTTTAATATCAAACCAGGAAATTTTGGAAATATCTAGGAAAGAAGGAAAATCCTAACTCTAAATTTAAACCTTTAAAGGGAAGACAGATTTTTCCTCCTGAATAATATGTATTTTTATCTTGGGATATACCAATTTTATCATAAAAGTGTATAAAAGCTTTCTTCTTTCTCCTATCTGAAAAAAACAAAAGCAGCTTAAATAATTTTTTTTCCTTTCCACTTCTTTTGGGATAGATCTGACCTAGGCAATGCTGTATATGCTCCTTTGCTTCTGTCATATCAATACCTGTTTCACTCTTAGCATAGTGTGTCATCATTTTATTTCATTCTGGAGAATCATCTCTTTTGCTTAGTTTACTCTGCATAACAACCGATTTTAGGGTTTAATTTGAGCATTAAATGAATCATCAAACATTCTGAGGTATGGTGAGGAGGGTGTTCTGGAGCTTCTTTTGAATCAGACAAGTCAATATTGTAAAGGAGCTTATGTTAATGAATAAATCATGATATTTGGCGAAAATCTGGTAGACCATGTCCCCATTAATGTTCATTTATAAACAATTCTTCTTCTTGCTAAGTTCATTTAAAATATGGACTGAGTTTCTTTTTTTTTTTTTTTTTTTTTTTTGGACTGAGTTTCTTATAAGACTATATAAAAAGAGAAATCTAGCCTCACTGTGCTTCAACTGCCAAATAAGGCAACAAACCATAGCCTCCAATAGAAACTGCTCAAAGAAGAATTTCAGACTTATTTTGAATGACCCAGGAAAAAATAGATAATACTTTCATATATTTTCATGAGTTATCCTTGTATTCAAGCTCTCCAATTTATGATGCTATTTTTTGTTGTTGTTGTTATTGTCTAGTATATTCACATAGTGTTAAATCAACATTACAAGGTTTTAGAAATCATGTTGAACACATGAGGTCTACTTTCTAGACAAAAGATGGAAATATTTAATATTATATACAAAAAATGGAAATGTTTCTATACAGAGTTTAGGAAAAAGTTTTATACTGATTCTAACTATAGACTCAATCACATATGGTGATTGGTAGATATACTAAAAAAATAGGCAATGCATTTCTCTTCACATATATTTAAGCAGCATATTAAAAATATTAATATTCAAGGACTAGAAAATGATGTGTCAACTCGACTCCATTCAGGAAGAGACAGGTAACTAAAATAAATGGAAATTAAAAAAAAAAGAAAGAAACTACTAAGTAGGACCATCAGTCTTACCTTCTGTGAAATTCAGTGAAGGCCAGTGTAATCAAAAAGTGAAAAACAGAAATAAGGCGCAACTCGTGAAAAAATATTAGGGAAAGTGTTTCCTGGAATCTATCAGGACTAAGAAAAATATCAGGGGGAATATTGCCCATTAAATGATAACTGCAACTGTTTTTTGATTCCAAAAGTGAATAATTCTTAATGCTTATTTTAAAAAATCTCTGCCTTTGTACAGAAATAAATAAAACAACTATGAGTCATAAAAGGCAACTGAAAGAATAGGAAAATGTAAGATAGAGAAGGGAAAGATATGAGAAATTATTATCTAAATAAGCTGAAAATAAGGACTATATAGGATTTTTTTTAAATTTGAAATAATAACTAAGTGCCTGTAGACTTAATTCATATATCTATGAAAATATTAGGAAATGGATACATGAAATCAATAGCAAAAACCTGGAAAAATAGAACTCTTATTGGCCACATAGGAAAAATTAAAGTAAATTATAGGGACAAAGTCACATTATTTTATTTAGGAATGAAATTTTCATTTTTAATTTAAATTTTGAAATAAAAATGTAACACATTTTTTGGACAGATAAAAATGAGCACTTATTTTCTATCTCTTCTTCTTGCATAATTAACTTTGCAGATCTTTGAAGTTTAATGAATTTTGGATTGTATACATCAGCAATGTAATCAACAATCTAAGTGAATCCTTAGGTTATCATTAGTAGCTGCTGAACCAGTTGTTTTATATGCATTGCCTACACTCATCCATTCAGTGAAAAATTTTAGCTTCCCTAATATGTGCAAGCTATCATGCTAAGACCAGGGAGTGAGGAGGCATCACAAACATTCTTGTCTTCAACCCATCTAGAATGTAAAAGTTGTTAATAAAATGTAAAGTATGTTAATAAAAAACATGAATAGTCAAGTAGCAATACCCAAATTGAATAGTAATACAAAGTGAGGACTTTAGAAGAGTATCTGTAAAACAATTGATTATTGGTTTTAAAACCCTAAAATGTTCATGTTTCATGTGTACTTTGTCATGCATAATTTAAACTATATATCTTAACTGTTCTATCAGTAAGTTTAAGTATACCCCTATTGTGTGTGTGTGAGTGCATGTTTTATGTGTATTTGGTAAGATTAGACACCTAAGTTTTTCTGATATTTCATTGAGTCATTTAATATTGAATTAATTTTCATAGATAATATTTTTAGGTTCTACGTTATGAATGGGCCACAGTTGTTTAAATAAAGATTTTAGGAGAGATTATGAAATAAAATACCTGTGAACTTCATTTTATAAATAGTGTTCACTTTCAACTTTTGAACCAGATGAGAAAATAATCTAAGACTATAGTAATTGTGAAAAAACTGCATCACATCTTGGTATCTAAGTGTCATTCTCTTCATAGTTCACAAAGGAAAAGGCTCCATTTGGACAGCAATAACATAACCATTGTAATCATTAGAAGTTGTCAGATAATGTTGTAAAACATTCTCAATAGGAATAAGTTTTGGAAGACACTTTTGGAAACAGACTAAACTTTGAAAAAAAAAAAAGGGAGGGCAATCAGAATAGCAACATTTTCAGGGACAAAAATTAAAACAAAATAAAACACTAAGTATATGTGACCATATTGTTACTTATTTCATTTTCTGATGGACCACATGAATTGTCTCTGAGAGAAAGTTTACAAAATACCCTTCCAAAATAGTGTGTGCAATTGATTGTCTATTGGAATAAGAGTGTATCCTCCCACAGCTTACATTCTGAAGGTGTCAGTGTTCTTTTGAGTGTCAGAAATAAGCTCTTTATTGTCACATATTTTATATTTACACACATAACCATATGTATGCAGAGTCATGCACATTTATTTACATATTTTAGGTTAGTATTATACATTTGAATGTGCTCAAATATTCCATCCTCTTAGTTGTTTTAACCATAGACACTACCACAACCTCAGTGCCATGCTGTCGCATAAATATCCTGTCTTACCTCTGAAGATTTCCACATCTACAGCAGGAGTGCTAGGGGTCAAACTCACAAAGGTGCTGTCCCCCAGTTGCAGCAAACACCACCATGTGTTGTATGTTTGATGAATTAAAAGGGTGCTGCCAACTTAATTACACTGTAACCCTTCAATAAAGGAAGGGCAGAGCTGATTAACTAGTGAATAATTGGGGGCTGATTGATGGCTCTCTCCCTCACTGCTGAAGGCTGTATATATAATTATTTTGCCTTTGGGCCTAATTTTGCCACTGTTAGCTTCCACTTTTGTCATCAGTTGTAATTTATAGATGGGGCCTGCAGCCTTAAATAAAAAGGGGATAGAAGATAGAGTAGCTCTGAATCCTTATATATGTCACCTGCAAAAGGCCAGCAGGCAGCCTTGAATATCAACATTTGCAGTCACTTAATAGCATTCACACTTCATGCTTAGAAAGAAACCGATATTATAATTTGTCAATGATTATAATATCAGCTTTTGCAAACTTGAAATCATATTGCATCACCCAGTGGTTTTGAATATACTTTTAGTACAAGATTAACTGATTATAAGTCAAAAGGATTTTCTTGCGTTCTTTCCCCAGCAACACATTCTTTATTTTTAGTATACTAACAAAGCTGTGAAAGTATTTCTTTCAAATGGAACAAAGTGTAATTTCTTCAAAGGAAATTAAAAATAAACAGACATCTTCAACCACCTCAAATATTAGTAAAACATAACCATCACTGAAAATCAATTAGTACTACAGAATATTTTAGCATCAAAATATATATTTATTAAGCATTTTCAATATACTAGGTACAATGCACAATTTGAAAAAAATACATAAGTGATTAACAGTCATGTGCTAAAACTCCATATATCAAAACATAAACTTCAATCATATTCTATGAAACGCTTCACTCATAATACTATTATAAAACATACCAATTCAGAGAAAGCAAACCAATCACAACAAAGGGTCTGTTTTCATATAATTTTTCAAGTTTTAAGAAGAAACTAGCTTCTTATGATGAAGGAGAAAAATCAAACTAAAGAAACATTTTACAGATTGCTGTTCTCTTAGTTATGCTAAGTAATGCAAATGGCTTTATATTCCAGAGTTTTTCCACCATGATAACATCTTAGACACATAATTTCAGTAACTAATCATTGAAAACACTGCGATAACAAAGCTTCTAATTTATAAGCCAAGATATACGAGTTCTCTCTCTCAGAGTTCCTTTGTTGTTTAGTCCTCTGAGAACTCCCTAGACTGTGAATCACAGGACGATTTGAAGAATCTTTCAGTCAAAGCTCAGTAGTGTACCAGTGGGCCCATGCTAAGAAGGAAAAATAAAATAAAATAAAGATTGATATTTGCCCTCTCTTCTTATCTACACTTGATTTACAAGTCTGTGTGAGTATGCAAGAGAAATAAAGGCAAAGACCTTGATACTTCCCTGTGGAGAATATGCACCGTTTGGATTGAAGGCATGAAAGAGGGAAAATTAATGGTAAGCTGTTCATCTGTCACTACTGCCAGCCTGATGGCTTTGCAGAGAAAGAGAGAACTATATGACATGTCCTCCAGTGAAGGGCAAGTCTGTCCGCTATTCTCTTATTATAAACACAGTTCTTTGGGTTTCCAAGGGATTAATATTTAAAATAAGACTGTACTTTCAGTAGATGAATATTTACCCTAGTTTATTTCTTTAAAGTATTAACTTGTAGAATTCTGCTTGTTTTAGGAAGAAGAGATATGCTGTCTTTCCATTCTCTCTATTTTTTTCTCCCTTTCATGTTTTTTTAATTAAATTAAATATTTTTTTTTTGCTGACAATGTGGCTTGGCCCTTTTACATCTGGCTGCATTTTCCCTCCTGTCACACTGCAGTGAAATGTAAATAGGTACTGAATATTAGGCACATGTAAAATGAGGAGAACTTAGTTATATTTCACTGTGCAAAATAGAGAAAATAATTGAAACATAGAAATTATAAGGTAAGATTTTCCACTTTCATTGAAGTAGAAGCACGGTTATGAAAATATTATGAAGTATACACTTAACCAGGAAAAATATCATAAATGAAAGTTTTATTTTCTGTTGAAGATCAAGAAAGCCACGTTTATTTTATCATTTTATTATTGGAATGATTTATGATAATAAGGTCTTGACATATTGACATAACTTTGGATGGCTCGGGTGGGAAATGGAGTAGTACATAAATTGACAACTGAAATTAAAGTTTCATATTCTTTACTGAGATTTCTAACATAAGAAAAATGATATTTTTTGAAAAAAAAGGGAATTTTGTATTTTTTAATTAATTTTTAATTGAAGGATAATTGCTTTACAGAATTTTGTGACTTTTGTTTTCTGTGAAACCTCAACATGAATCAGCCATAGGTATACATATATATCCCCTCCCTTTTGAACCTCCTTCCCATCTCTCTAGATTGATACAGAGCCCCTGTTTGAGTTTCCTGAGCCATACAGCAAATTCCCATTGGCTATCTATTTTACATATGGTAATGCAAGTTTCCATGTTTCTCTTTCCATATACCTCACCCTCTCCGCCCCTCTCCCCATGTCCATAAGTCTATTCTCTATGTCTATTTCTCCATTGCTGCCCTGTAAATAAATTCTTCAGTACCATTTTTCTAGATTCCATATATATGTGTTAGAATACAATATTTATCTTTCTCTCTCTGACTTACTTCCCTCCACATAGTAAGTTCTAGGTTCATCCACCTCATTAGAACTGACTCAAATGCATTCCTTTTTATGGGGATTTTGTATTTGTAATCCTATTTGCTATTAAAATCATTTTCACTTATTGGAAAAATGTTTTATAACAAATTAAAAGACGCTTACTCCTTGGAAGGAAGGTTATGGCTAACCTAGATAGAATATTTAAAAGCAGAGACATTACTTTGCCAACAAAAGTCCATCTAGTCAAGGCTATGGTTTTTCCGGTGGTCATGTACGGATGTGAGAGTTGGACGGTGAAGAAAGCTGAGCGCCGCAGAATTGATGCTTTTGAACTGTGGTGTTGAAGAAGACTCTTGAGAGTCCATTAGACTGCAAGGAGGTCCAGTCAATCCGTCCTAAAGGAGATCAATCCTGGGTGTTCATTGGAAGGACTGATGTTGAAGCTGAAACTACAATACTTTGGCCACCTCATGTGAAGAGTTAACTTGTTGGAAAAGACCCTAATGCTGGGTAGGATTGGGGGCAGGAGGAGAAGGAGACGACAGAGGATGAGATGGTTGGATGGCATCACCGACTCGATGGACATGGGTTTGGGTAGACTCCGGGAGTTGGTGATGGACAGAGAGGCCTGGCATGCTGCTATTCATGGGGTCGCAAAGAGTTGGACACGACTGAGTGACTGAACTGAACTGAACTTTATAACAAATCAACCAAGAAACAGATAAAAGAAGATATTGGTAAAGTTTTTAAAATAGGGGAGTATGCAAAGTAAGAGAGCAAGCAAACTTTTAGTAATTAGTGTCTGATTTATTATTATGTTTCAATCAAGAAACTTTTTCAATAGATATCAATTAAACATCAACACAGAGAGGCATAAATATTTGAAATATTTTATAAGTGTGTAAAATAACATAAATAATAAAATTATTAAGAAATTGTATTTCCTAGAATTTAAAATATCATTTTTGTAAATATAAAAAAATACTAAGTTTTGATGTGAAATATACCCATATAAGTAAGATTCAGTATACTTGCTTCAAGATCACATTCTAACAGCAGAATAGAAAGAAGCAATAATACAAATAGCTAATACAATGAAAAATATCAATAATATATTGCACAAGAGAAGTAAAAACAAAAGTACAAGAGATTTCTGGGGATTCAAACATAAGAGAAATTAGTCTATGTTATAGAAGAATAACATGAAAAAAGTGGCATTTGATCTGAACTTCAAACAGTTGAGAGGACTTAGATAAAAGAAATGGGGAAGAGGCTGTTCAATTGGAAAAGGACTATGTTGTCATAAGGGATGTCCAGGAAATAACAAGTACTCCAATTTAGCTTGAGTGGAGGGAAACTGAAGGGCAGTGGTGGAAGATAAAACTGAAAAATCAGGGTTTGTTTATGTTATATAGAGCAGTGAATGCTCAAATAAGAATTTGAGTCTTTGTTTATACTCAGGAATACTCACAGGAAAAAAAAAGTTAAAAACAGAGTAAACATAACTGAGTCAATTATTTACTAGTGTTGATTTGTTAGAAAGTTACATCATAGACTGAAGTAAAAAGAACCTGGAGGCCAAAAGACTTCTTAGAAGATGATAGAAATTATGCATATGAAAGGTAATATGAGTCTGAGTAAGGGGAGAAAAAGCAAGAATGGAGAGGAGGGGATGGATTTCGACACTCAGGTGAAAATGAAATCCATAGTACCGTTCATAGTTGAGTACTGGTTGGTATTGAATTTGGATAACAGAAAGATGATGATGATCACATGAAAAATAGGAAAAATAGAAAGAAGGTGGAAATACCTTAGAAGTTACTTAAAAATGTAGAACTAGAATTTGTATCAGGATTGGAATTGAGCATTGGAAGGTATCAGAACTAGACCAAAATGCATTTCAATATTATTCCCTTTGATGTTAACTTTCAAAAATATTAGATAAAATACAGTATTTTGAGTTTATAGACAACAGTGGCAATCAACAATATCGGAAAACTCTTCGGTCATCTCTTAATGGACCAGAGACAAATCAGCTTACCTGCCACAGATTTCAGACTAAAATAATCTATGCACATTGATTTATCCTGGCTATTTTCCTGGATTGTATCATGTAGGTGGAGATGTGCCCCTCTAACCCTCAAGAGTTAGTGTGGCTGGACTAATAATAAAACTGACATGATACAGATGAACAGAACAGAAAGAGATTTTAATTCATACACACAGAAATATCATAGAAATAGGAACAAAGAAGTTTTCAAAGCAGACAGCTTTTATACTTTTTAGACTGAAGAAACAATACATTTGTGAGGAATTGACAGAAAAAAAAAGAAATTTAGATTTTGGGTACTCCAGAAGTGAAGAATCTGAATAGAGTTTAATCTTGGGTAGGGAATGAAAGAAGTAAGAAAGTTTGTTTATATAGGCTCTTTGACCTGAATGTCCTGTCTTTGTCAGTAAGGTCTCCTTCTACCTTCAAACACCTGGAGTGCAGCTTTTATAGGAGAGATCTGTTCCCTGCTTTCAGGGAGACAGACAGCAGGATGTATCCCTATTGCACTGACAAATTCTTAAGTAATTTTAATTCAAAATAATCAATATGCAATTGAGAAACATTTTAGCGTGGCCCATCTTTTGCCCCAACAGTTCCCTTCAAGGTCCCAAGAAGTTTCACTTTTAAAAGCTGAGCTGGTGACTGTGAAAACAGAAACTGAGTTAGTAGCGTCTTGGAGAAGACTCTTGAGAGTCCCTTGGTCAGCAAGGAGATCAAACCAGCCGATCCCAAAGGCATATCTGAGGTTATTGATATTTCTCCTGGCAATCTTGATTCCAGCTTCTGGTACTTCAGCCCAGCATTTCTCATGATGTACTCTGCATATAAGTTAAATAAGCAGGATGACAATATACAGCCTTGACATACTCCTTTCCCGAACTGGAATCAGTCTGTTGGTCCATGCCCAGTTCTAATTGTTGCTTCTTAACCTGCATACAGATTTCTCAGGAGGCAGGTCAGGTGGTCTGGTATTCCTATTCTGTAAGAATTTTCCAGTTTGTTGTGATCCACACAGTCAAAGGCTTTGGCATAATCAATACAGCAGAAGTAGATCTTTCTCTAGAACTCTCTTGCTTTTTAGGTGATCCAATGGATGTTGACAAATTGCTCTCTTGTTCCTCTGCCTTTTCTAAATCCAGCTTGGACATCTGGAAGTTCACGGTTCACATACTGTTGAATCCTTGCTTGGAGAATTTTGAGCATCACTTTTCTAGCATGTGAGATGAGTGCAATTGTGTGGTAGTTTGAGCATTCTTTGGCATTGCCTTTCTTTGGGATTGGAATGAAAACTGACCTTTTCCAGTCCTGTGGCCATTCCTGAGTTTGTTTCCAAGGCAAACCATTCAATATCACTTTAATCCAAGTCTATGCCTTGACCAGTAGTGTTGAATAAGCTGACATTGAACGATTCTATGAAGACTTACAAGACCTTCTAGAACTAGCAACCAAAAAAGATGTCTTTTTCATTAAAAGGGACTGGAATGTAAAAAACATAAATTCAATAAATACCTGGAGTAGCAGGAAAATTTGGCCTTTGAATATAAAATGAAGCAGGGGAAAAGCTAATAGAGTTTTGCCAAGAGAACACACTGGTCATAGCAAACATCCTCTTCCAACAATACAAGAGAAGACAAAGAATTAATCTTAAAAATATACAAATAACTTATGGATCTCAATATAAAAAAATAAATAATGCAATTAAAAATGAGTTTAAGACCTAAACAGATATTTCTCCAAAGAAGACATGCTAATGGCCAAGAGACACTTGAAAAGATGTTCAATATCACTAATTATTAGATAATTGCAAATCAAAACAACAAGGTATCACCTCACACCGACCAGAATGGCCATCATCCAGAAATCTGCAAATAATACATATTGGAGAAGATGTGGAGAAAAGGGATCCCTGTTACACTGTGAGAATGTAAACTGTTCCAGCCATTTTGGATAAAAGTATTGAAGTTCCTTTAAAAACTAAACATAGAGCTGCCATATGACCTAGCAATCCCACTATCAGGTGTGTATCTTTAGAAAACCATAACTTAAAAAGACACATGGAAACAAACATTCATTGTAGCACTATTTACAATAGTCAGAACATGGAAGCAGCCTAGAAATCCATGAACAGATGAATGGACAAAGAAGATATGGTGCATGTACCCAATGGTATATTACAAAGCCATAATAAGAAATGAAACTGAATCGATTAAAGTGATTGCAGAGCCAGTCATAGAGAGTGAAGTAAATCAGAAAGAGAAAAACAAATAGTGTGTATGAGTGCTCATAATATGGAATCTAGAAAAATGATATCGATGAATCTATTTCCAGAGCAGGAATAGAGACACAGATGTAGAGAACAGACTTGTGGACATGGCAGGTGGGGGAAGCAAGGGAGGCGCAACTGAGAGACTAGCATTGGCATATGTATACTACCATGTGTAAAATAGATAGCTAGTGGGAAGCTCTTGTATAGCACAGGGGGATCAGTTTTATGCTCTGTGCTGATCTAGATGAGTGGAACGGGGATTGAGAAAGAGGCTCAAGAGAAGGGGATATACATATGCACATGGTTGATTCATTCATGATGTTGTACAGCAGAAACTAACACAACACTGTAATTATATTTACATTAAAAAAAAGATAAACATATTTCCCAAAGTGTACCCTCTTACACTGTTGGTGGGAATGCAAACTGGTATAACCACTATGGAGGACATTATGAATGTTCCTTAAAATATTGAAAACAGAGCTATTATATGATACAGTAATCCCATCCCTGGGCATATATCCAAAGAAAGCAATAATTCAAAATGATAACATGCTCTCCAATGTTCACTGTAACATGATTCACAATAATTAGGACATGGAAACAATCTAAATGTCCACCAACAAAGGAATGGATAAAGAAGATATAGTATATATGTATGTGGTATGTGTGTGTGTGTGTGTGTGTGTGTGTATAGTGGAATTTTATTCAGCAATAAAAAAAAAACGATGTCATTTGTAGTAATTTGGATGGATCTACAGATTTGGATGATCTTCCCTGGTGGCTCAGGTGGTAAAGAATCGACTTACAGTGCCAGAGACCCGGGTTCAATCTCTGGGTTGGGAATATCCCATGGAGAAGGAAATGGCAAACCACCCTAATATTCTTGCCTGGAGAATTCCATGGAGAGAGGAGCCTGGTGGGCCACAACCCATTAAGTTGCAGAGTTGAACATGACTGAGCAAGTTTTCACTTTCATTAACAGGAAATTCTTAAAGTGATGGGAATACTAAACCATCTGGCCTGTCTCTTGAGAAACCTGTATGCAGGTCAAGAAGCAACAGTTAGAACTGGACATGGAACAACAGACTGGTTCCAAATAGTAAAAAGAGTATGTCAAGGCTGTATATTGTCACCCTGCTTATTTAACTTATATGCAGAGTACATCATGAGAAACACTGGGATGGAAGAAACACAAGCTTGAATCAACATTGCCGGGAAAATATCAATAACCTCAGATATGCAGATGACACCACCCTTATGGCAGAAAGCGAAGAAGAACTCAAGAGCCTCTTGATGAAAGTGAAAGAGGAGAGTGAAAAAGTTGGCTTAAAGTATATCATTCAGAAAACTAAGATCATGGCATCTGGTCCCATCACTTCATGGGAAATAGATGGGAAAACAGTGGAAACAGTATCAAACTTTATTTTGGGGGGCTCCAAAATCTCTGCAGATGGTGATTTCAGCCATGAAATTAAAAGACGCTCACTCTTGGAAGGAAAGTTGTGACCAACCTAGATAGCATATTTAAAAGCAGAGAGATTCCTTTGCCAACAAAGTTCCGTCCAGTCAAGGCTATGGTTTTTTCCAGTAGTCATGTATAGATGTGAGAGTTGGACTGTGAAGAAAGCTGAGCACCAAAGAATTGATGCTTTTGAACTGTGGTGTTGGAGAAGACTCTTGAGAGTCCCTTGGACTGCAAGGAGATCCAATCAGTCCATCCTAAAGGAGAGCAGTCCTGGGTGTTCATTGGAAGGACTGATGTTGAAGCTGAAACTTCAATACTTTGGCAACCTCATGCGAAGAGTTGACTCATTGAAAAGACCCTAATGCTGGGGAGGATTGGGGGCAGGAGGAGAAGGGGGCGACAGAGAATGAGATGGCTGGATGGCATCACTGACTCAATGGACCTGGGTTTGGGTAGACTCCGGGAGTTGGTGATGGACAGGGAGACCTGGCATGCTGCGATTCATGGGGTCGCCAGAGTCGGACACGAATGAGTGACTGAACTGAACTGAACTGAAAGTAAGTTAGCCAAAGATGAATACAATATGATATTGCTTATATGTGGTATCTTAAAAAAGGCTACAAATGAACTTATCTACAATGCCAAAATAGTTACATATGTAGAAAATAATCTTAAGGTTACTGAGGTTTAAGAGGGGAGGGATAAATTGAAAGACTGGGATTGACACATACATTGTTTTAGTTGTTTCTCAGTTGCTCCTTGTGTGTAACACTGTGACTCATGGGCTGCAGCATGCCAGGCTTCCCTGTCCTTCACCATCTCCAGGAGTTTGCTCAAATTCACATCCATTGAGTTGGTGATGCCATCCAACCATCTCATCTCTGCCGTCCTCTTCCCCTTCCTTCAATCCTTCCCAGCATCAGAGTCTTTTCCAGTGAGTCAGCTCTTCACAAAAAGTAGCCAAAGTATTGGAGCTTCAGCTTCAACATCAGTCCTTCCAATGCATATTCAGGGTTGATTTTCTTTAGGATTGATTGATTTGATCTCCTTGCAGTCCAAGGGACTCTCAAGGGTTTTATCCAAAACCATAGCTCAAAATGATCAATTCATTGGTGCTCAGGGTTTTTTATGCTCAATCTCTCGCATCTGTGAATGACTAAAGGAGAAATCATAGCTTTCACTATAAAGACCTTTATTGGCAAAGTAAGGTCTCATCTTTTTAATATGCTCTCTAGGGTGTCAAAGCTTTTCTTTCAAGGAGAAAGGGTCTTTTAATTTCACGGCTGCAATCACCATGTGTACTGATTTTTCAGACCCCCAAAATAAAGTCTGTCACTGTTTCCATTGTTTCCCATCTATTTGCCATGAAATGATGGGAATGGATGTCCTGATCTTAGTGTTTTGAATATTGAGCTTTAAGTCAAATTTTTCAGTCTTATCTTTCACTTTCAACTAGAGGTTCTTTGGTTCCTCTGCTTTCTACCATAAGTGTGGTGTCATCTCTATATTTGAGGTTATTGATATTTCTCCTGGCAATCTTGATTCCAGCTTGTGCTTCATCCAACCTGGCATTTCACATGATGTACTCTGCACATATGTTAAATAAACAGGGTGACAATATACAGCCTTGTTGTACTTCTTTCCCAATTTGGAATCAGTCCATTGTTCCATGTCCAGTTCTAACTGTTGCTTCTTGATCCACTTACAGGTTTCTCAGGAAGCAGGTAAGGTGGTCCTGTATTCCCATCTCTTTAAGAATTTTCCACAGCCTAAGATGGCAGAGGAATAGGATGGGGAGACCACTTCCTCCCCCACAACTCATCGAAAGATCATTTCAGTGCTGAACAAATTCCACAAAACAACTTCTGAATGCTGGTGGACACCAGGCACACAGAAAGGCAGTCCATTCTCTTTGAAAGGAGGTAGGGGAAAATATAAAAGATAAAAAGAGAGACAAATGAGTTAGGGATGGAGACCCGTCCCAGGGAGGGAGTCGTGAAGGAGGAAAAGTTTCCAAACACCAGGAAACCCCCTCACCGGTGGGTCTGTGGGGAGTCATGGAATCTCAGAGGGCAATATAACTGGGAGGAAAAAAGAAATCCACAGATTATGCGCCTCACTGCAACTCCCAGCGGAGAAGTAGCACAGATGCTCATGTCCGCCACCAGCAAGTTGGGGCTGAACAGGGGGGTGCAAGCTGTATTGCTTAGGGTAAGGACCAGGACTGAATGCTCTGAGGACAATCTGAGGGAGCTAACATGAGATAGCAGCCCAAACTGAGGGATAGCCAGACGGGGGGGGGGGGGAAGTGAGAGAGAAAACTTCCCCATGAAAAGCTATAAGGCACAACCTGGTCTGCTCACAGAACAAAGGACTGAGCGAATACCAGAGGAGAGCCAGCTGGCTGTGGACAGGCCCCTGCCCCAACTGGAGGCAGAGAAGTAGGCGGACGACAGCCAGAGCTGGAGGGTGAGGGGCAATCTCGGCCCCAGAGACGCATCCTCCACCAAACTGTGAGCAGGCTCCCAGTTGCTAACCAAGTCTTCCTGGGATCCTGGACAGTTGACATCCTCCAGGATGGTCACAGGCAGAGATCAGCTCCCCAGAGGAGCCACACAGCACACCTGAGACAGCACTCCTGCTGCACACCCAGGAAACTGAACAGCTGGGACTGGGGAGGTGATAAGACACACCATCCACCTGGGGAGAGTGTACTCGCCAAGCACCTGGTTGCCTGAGCTGCTCAGACCGGGAAAGGGCACAAAACAGAGATCCAACTGAGTCTGTGCCTTTGTGGAGTACCTGAGCACCTGAAGCAGAGTGGCTTAGGCCTGGGAAGTACAAGCAAACCAGGGCCCGCTTTAGACAGTTCCCATGAAGAGCAACCTGGAGCCTGAGCAGTGCAGACCAAGAAAGCACACAGGCCATGAGTAGGGGCAAACCCCTTGTGGCCCAGACACTGCAAGCACTCTCCACACATGCCAGTGATACTTGTTTGCAGTGTTCCTCCCCTCCTCACAGCACAAAACTGAACCAGAAGAGCCTTTAATAAGTGACCACCCTGCCCCTTTGTGTCAGGGTAGAAATTAGACACTGAAGAGACTTGCAAACAGAGGAAGCCAAAATAAAAACAGGTGCAACATAATTTTAGGAAGGCAGGTGCAGACCTTAGGAGTGTGATTTTCGGCATGATTGCCCTCTTCCTCTTATTACTCTCCATTTACTCCCCCAGGTCACCTCTATTTCCTCCCTCCCCTTCTCTTCTCTACCCAATTCTGTGACTCTCTCTGGGTGTTCCGGGCTGTGGAGAACACTTAGGGAACTGACTACTGGCTAGATCTGTCTCTCTCCATTTAACTCCCCCACTTCCCCTCTTGGTCACCTCTTTCTCCTTCCTCCCTCTTGTTTTCTCTATGTATGTCTGTGAACCTCTCTAAGTGTTTCAGTCTATGCAGAGCACATAGGGAATTGATTACAGGCTGGATTGCTCCAACCCTTTTGATTCCTCCTCCTCTCCTACTGAACACCTCTATATCCCTCCTATGTCTTCTCTCCTCTGTGTAACTCTGTAAACCTCTCTGGGTGTCCCACACTGTGGAGAATCTTTTCACCATTAACCTAAATGTTTTATCACCAGTGCTGTATGGATGGATAAGCCTTGAGGCTACTGTAAGAATAAGACTGAAAGACAGAGGCAGGAGGATTAAATCACAAACCTGAGAAAACCAGAAAACTCCTGACTCCTGGGAATATTAATCGACAAGAGCTTATCCAAAAGCCTCCATACCTACACTGAAACCAAGCTCCACCCAAGAGCCAACAAGTTTCAGAGCAAGACATACCAAGCTAATTCTCCAACAAGGCAGGAACATAACACTAAGCATAAAAATACAGGTGGACAAAAGTCACACCAAACCCATAGACACCTCAAAACTCACTACTGGGCACTTCATTGCACTCCAGAGAGAAGAGATCCAGCTCCACCCACAAGAACACTGAAGCAAGCTTCCCTAAACAGGAAACATTGACAAAACACTCGTCCAACCTCACCCACAGGGAGGAATCTCCACAATAAAGAGGAACCACAAAATTCCAGACTACAGAAAGGCCATCCCAAACACAGTACACAGTAGTCTAAACAAGATGAAAAGGAAGAGACATATTCAGCAGGAAATAAATAAATAAATAAATAACATGATAAATGCCCACCACCCCCCCCCAAAAAAAAAACAAAGAGGAGGAGATAGGGAATCTACCTGAAAAACAGTTCAGAATAATGATAGTAAAAATGATCCAAAATCTTGAAAACTAAATGGAGTGACAGATAAACAGACTAGAGACAAGGATTGAGAAGATGCAAGAAATGTTTAACAACACCTAGAAGAAATTAAAAAAGAGTCAATCAAAAATGAATAATGCAATAACAGAGATAAAAAAACTCTGGAGGTAGCCAACAGTAGAATAACTGAGGCAGAATATAGGATCAGTGAGGTGGAAGATAGAATTTTGGAAATAAATGAAGCAGAGACAAAAAAGAATTAAACGAAATGAGGACAACCTCAGAGACCTCTGGGACAATGTCAAATGCACCAACATTCGAATCATAGGCATCCCAGAAAAATAAGACAAAAACAAAGGCCATGAGAAAATACTTGAGGAGACAATAGTTGAAAACTTCCCTAAAATGGGGAAGGAAATAGCCACCCAAGTCCAAGAAATTCAGAGGGCCCCAAACAGGACAAACCCAATGCAAAACACCCTAAGACACATATTAATCAAATTAACGAGGATCAAACACAGAGAGCAAATATTAAAAGCACCAAGGGAAAAGTAACAAATAATATACAAGCGGATTCCCATAAGGATAACAGCTGATCTTTCAATAGAAACTCTTCAGGCCAGAAGGGAATGGCAGGACATACTTAAAGTGATGGAAGAGAAAAACCTACAATCCAGATTACTGTACCCAGAAAGGATCTCATTCCAATACGAAGGAGAAATCAAAAGCTTTACAGACAAGCAAAACCTGAGAGAATTCAGCACCACCAAATCAGCTCTTCAACAAATGGTAAAGGTTCTTCTCTAGACAAGAAACACAGAAAAGTTGTATAAACTCGAACCCAAAACAACAAAGTAAATGGCAACGGGACCATACTTATCAATAATTACCTTAAATGTAAGTGGGCTGAATGTCCCAAACCAAATGACAAAGACTGGCTGGATGGATACAAAAACAAGACTCCTATATATGCTGTCTACAAGAGACCCACCTCAAAACAAGAGACACCTACAGACTGAAAGTGAAGGGCTGAAAAAGATATTTCACCCAAATGGAGACCAAAGGAAAGCAGGAGTAGAAATACTAATATCAGATAAAATAGACTTTGAAATAAAGGCCGTGAAAAGAGACAAAGAAGGACACTACACAATGATCAAAGGATCAATCCAAGAAGAAGATATAACATTTATATATATATATATATATATACACACACACACCCAACATAGGAGCACCACAATATATAAGGCAAATGCTAACAAGTATGAAAGGGGAAATTAGCAATAACACAATAATAGTGGGAGACTTTAATACCCCACTCACACCTATGGATAGACCAAATAAACTGAAAATAAAAAAGGAAATACAAACTTTAAATGATACAATGGACCAGTTAAATCTAATTGATATCTATAGGACATTTCACCCCAAAACAATGAATTTAACATTTTTCTCAAGTGCACATGGAAACTTCTCCAGGATAGATCATGTCCTGGGCCATAAATCTAGTCTTGGTAAATTCAGAAAAACTGAAATCATTCCAAGCATCTTTTCTGACCACAATGCAGTAAGATTAGATGTCAATTACAGGAGAAAAACTAATAAAAATTCCAACATATGGAGGCTGAACAACACTGCTGAATAACCAACAAATCACAGAAGAAATCAAAAAAGAAATCAAAATATGCATAGAAACAAGTGAAAATAAAAACACAACAACCCAAAACCTATGGGATTCAGTAAAAGCAGTGTTAAGGGGAAGAAATATTAAAAATTAGGGCAGAAATAAATGCAAAGGAAACAAAAGAGACCATAGAAAAAATCAACAAAGCTAAAAGCTGGTTCTTTGAGAAGATAAATAAAATAGACAAACCATTAGCCTGACTCATCAAGAAACAAAGGGAGAATAATCAAATCAATAAAATTAGAAATTAAAATGGAGAAATCACAACAGACAACAGAGAAATACAAAGGATCATAAGAGACTACTATCAGCAACTATATGCCAATAAAATGGACAACTTGGAAGAAATAGACGAATTCTTAGAAAAATATAACTTTCCAAAACTGAACCAAGAAGAAACAGAAAAACTTAACAGACCCATCACAAGCATGGAAATCGAAACAAATCAGAAATCTTCCAGCAAACAAAAGCCCTGGACCAGATGGCTTCACAGCTGAATTCTACCAAAAATTTAGAGAAGAGCTAACACCTATCGTAATCAAACTCTTCCAGAAAACTACAGAGGAAGGTAAACTGCCAAACTTATTCTGAGGCCACCATCACCTTAATACCAAAACCAGACAAAGATGACACACACACACAAAAAGGAAAACCACAGGCCAATATCACTGATGAACATAGATGAAAAAATCCTTAACAAAATTCTAGCAACCACAATCCAACAACGTATTACAAAAATGATACATCATGACCAAGTGGGCTTTATCCCAGGGATGCAAGGATTCTTCAATATTTGCAAGTCAATCAATGTGATACACCACATTAACAAATTGAAAGATAAAAAACATATGATTATCACAATAGATGCAGAGAAAGCCTTTGACACAATTCAAAACCCATTTATGATAAAAACCCACCAGAATGCAGGAATATAAGGAACACATCTCAACATAATAAAAGCTATATGGCACAGTGGGATGACCCAGAGGGATGGGATGGGGAGGGAAGTGGGAGGGGGATTCAGGATGGGGAACACATGTAAACCCATGGCTGATTCATGTCATTGTATGGCAAAAACCACTACAATATTGCAAAGTAATTAGCCTCCAACTAAAGTAAATAAATTAATAATAAACACATTTTAAAAATAAATAAATAAAGCTTATAGGAAACACCCAAAAGTTAAGGGATGTTATTGTAAAATAAAAGTTTTATATATTACAATTTTTAAAAGAAAAGAAAAAAAATGCTATATATGATAAACCCACAGCAAACGTTATCCTCAATGATGAAAAATTGAAGCATTTCCCCTAAAGTCAGGAACAAGACAAGGGTGCCCACTCTCACTACTGCTATTCAACAGAGTTTTGGAAGTTTTGACCTCTGCAATCAGAGAAGAAAAAGAAATAAAAGGAATCCAGATTGGAAAAGAAGAAGTAAAACTCTCACTGTTTGCAGACAGCATGATCCTCTACATAGAAAACCCTATAGACTGCAACAGAAATTTACTAGAGCTAAGCAATGAACATAGTAAAGTTGCAGGATATAAAATTAACACACAGAAATCCCTTGCAAGCCGATACACTAACAATGAGAAAACAGAAAGAGAAATTAAGGAAACAATTCCATTCATCATTGCAATGTAAAGAATAAAATATTTAGGAATAAATCTTCCTAACGAAACAAAAGACCTATATATAGAAAACTCTAAAACACTGAAGAAAGAATTCAAAATGACACAAATAGATGGAGAAATATACCATGTTCATGGATCGGAAGAGTCAATACAGTGAAAATGAGTATACTACCCAAAGCAATCTATAGATTCAATGCAATCCCTATCAAGCTACCAACGGTATTTTTCACAGAACTAGAACAAATCATTTCACAATTTGTATGGAAATATAAAAAACCTCAACTAGCCAAAGCAATCTTGAGAAAGAAGAATGGAACTGGAGGAATCAACCTGCCTGACTTCAGGCTCTACTACAAAGCTACAGTCATCAAGACAGTATGGTACTGGCATCAACACAGAAATATAGATCAATGGAACAAAATAGAAAGCCCAGAGGTAAACCCATGCACCTATGGACACCTTATCTTTGATAAAAGAGGTAAGAATATACAATGGAGAAAAGACAATCTCTTCAACAAACACAGGAAAAGATGCTCAACATCACTCATTAACAGAGAAATGCAAATCAAAACCACAATGAGGTACGATTTCACGCTGGCCAGAATGGCTGCTATCCAAAAGTATACAAACAATAAATGCTGGAGAGGGTGTGGAGAAAAGGGAAACCACTTACACTTTTGGTGAGAATGCAAACTAGTACAGCCACTATGGAGAACAGTGTGGAGATTCCTCAAAAAACTGGAAATAGAACTGCCATGCAACCCAGCAATCCCACTGCTGGGCATACACACCAAGGAAACCAGAATTGAAGGAGACACGTGTACGCCAATATTTGTCACAGCACGGTTTACAATAGCCAGGACATGGAAGCAACCTAGATGTCCATCAGCAGATGAATGGATAAGAAAGCCGTGGTACATATACACAATGGAATATTACTCAGCCATTCAAAAGAAGACATTCGAATCAGTTCTAATGAGGTGGATGAAACTGGAGCCTATTATTCAGAGTGAAGTAAGTCAGAAAGAAAAACACCAATACAGTATATTAATGCATATATATGGAATTTAGAAAGATGGTAACGATGACCCTACATGCGAGACAGCAAAAGAGACACAGATGTAAGTAACAGTTTTTTGGTCTCTGTGGGAGAAGGCGAGGGTGGGATGATTTGAGAGAATAACATTGAAACATGTATATTATCATGTATGAAACAGATCGCCAGTCCAGGTTTTATGAATTAGACAGGGTGCTCAGGGCTGATGCACCGGGATGACCGAGAGGGATGGGATGGGGAGGCAGGTGGGAGGGAGGTAGGATGGGGAACACATGTACTCCCATGGCTGATTCATGTCAATATATGGCAAAACCACTACAATATTGTAAAGTAAATAGCCTCCAATTAAAATAAATTAATTTTTAAAAAAGAATTTTCCACATTTTTTTTTGTGATCCACACAAGCAAAGGCTTTAGCTTAGTCAATGAAGCAGATGCAGATTTTTTTTTCTGTAATTCTCTTGCTTTTTCTATGATCCAATGGTGGTTTAGCCGCTCAGTTGTGTCCAACTCTTTTGAATCCCATTGACTGTAGCCTGCCAGGCTATTCTGTCCATGGAATTCTCCAGGCAAGAATACTGGAGTGGATTGCCATTTCCGCCTCTAGGGGATCTTCCCATCCCAGGGAGTGAATCTGGGTCTCCTGCATTGCAGGAAGATTCTTTACTGACTGAGGAATTAAGGAAGCTCATGATCCAATCAGTTCAGTTCAGTTCAGTCACTCAGTCACGTCCGACTCTTTGCAACCCCATGAACTGCAGCACACCAAGGCTCCCTGTCCATCACCAACTCCCTGAGTTTACCTAAACTCATGTCCACTGAGTCAGTGATGCCATCTAGCCATCTCTTCCTCTGTCGTCCCCTTCTCTTCCTGCCTTCAATTTCCCCAACATCAGAGTCTTTTCAGATGAGTCAGCTCTTCACATTAGGTGGACAATGGATGTTGGCAATTTGATTTCTGGTTCCTCTGTCTTTTCTAAATCCAGTCTGTTCATCCGGAATTTCTTGGTTCACATACTGTTGAAGCCTAGCTTGAAGGCTTTTGAGTGATTGCAAATGTGCATTAGTTTGAGCATTCTTTTGGCATTGCCCTTCTTTGAGATTAAAATGAAAACTGACATTTTCTAGTCCTATGGCCACTGCTGAGTTCTCCAAATTTGCTGGCATATTGAGTGCAGCACTTTAAAAGCATCATTTTTAAGAATTTTCATTACCTTAGCTGGAATTCCATTACCTCCACTAGCTTTGTTCATAGTAGTTCTTCCTAAGGCCCACTTGACTTCACACTCCAGGATGTCTGGCTCTTGGTGAGAGATCACACTTTCATGGTTATCTGGGTCATTAAGATTGTTTCATATAGTTCTATGCATTCTTGCCACCTCTTCTTAATATCTTCTGCTTCTGTTAGGTCCACACCATTTATGTCTTTTATCCTGCCCTTCTTTGCATAAAATATGCCCTTGGTATCTGTAGTTTTCTTGAAGAGATCCCTAGTCTTTCCTATTTTATTGTTTCCCCCTATTTCTTTACATTGTTCACTTATAATATCAGATGTCCCAATGGATCCAGTCATACGCTCATTTTTGCTATCCTGAGCTATATACTCCAGGGGTATGCTAATGTGGCTTGCATAGGTTCTACTTTTGTGGCAGGATTTGACTACTATTGTTTTACTAGTAGTTAGAATTGGTCCCTTGTCTTATTGGCTACCAAGCACTGCCTTTTGCAATGGCTGCAAGCCTGCTTAAGACTGGGACTGGGTCCTGGTATGGCTGCATGTGTGGTATATAGGGTTCAAGCACTGGAGGCCGGTTAATGGTGGATGGGTCTGTGTCCCAGTGGAGATGGAAGAACAGCTCAGGGAATCCTGGGGCTGGGACTCTTTTTAGTGGGTGAAACTTAATCCTGGCATAGTTGACTGCATTGCTTATGTGGGTCCCAGCACTGGTATTTGCCTGATGATTGGCAGAGCAGGGTCCTCGAGCAGCTGGATTCGGGGACTCTCTGAATTTAGACTGGTGCCAGCCCACTGGTGTGTGCAGCTATGTCCTAGGGTATCTGGCTTTGGAGTTTGGCAGGGATGAGGTTGGTGTTGGCCTCCTGGTGGGAGTGGTCAATTCATGGAACTGTTAGTTGTGAGGTCAGCATGGCACACTGTTAGTGTCAATTTGCTGGTGGTAAGGCCTAGTTTTGGGGAAGCTGACTATGGGTCCTTGGGGGCTGATGGTTGGTGTAAGCCTCTGTTTTAAAGACTAGTGGCAGGAGTAAAAGATGTCATTTTCCTACCCAATTGTTCTTATGGTTGAATGAGCTCCCCAACGTGGCTTTGGTCATCTACTATGTCTCCATAAAAAGTCTCAGTTCTTTTCTGCCTGTAAAATATTTTGCCTTGATGTGCATTACTCATATTTATGTTGCTGGCCCTCAGGCAGGTCTAGAGAACCTGATATGGATCTCCAATCTCTCATTCCTTAGAGAGAACCTCTGCAATTGTGATTATTCTCCAGTTTGTAAGTCTCTTACCTGGAAGTGTAGTCTTGACTATACATTGTCTCTGCCTTCTTTTGTCTATCACATTGTGGTTACTCTATCTTTAACTGTGGAAATATTTTCCGTTAGTCTTCTAGTCATTCTTATAAATATTTACTTTGTAAATACTTGTAATTTTAATGTGCTCATGGGGAAGGAGGTGAGCTCAGGCTCTTTCTACTCTTCTGTCTTGGCCACACATGTTTATGATTTCTTCTGACTTCAACAGATAAATTGAAATTCAAAGTTTTCACACTATACTTTTGACATTAGAAGTTTTTCTAAACTGAAATAAATTTATTCCAATCTCAGTTAGCTTGATGACACATCGTACTCATTTCTCAACTTTCCTTTTCCTCAAACCATGCATTATATTTTCCTTATCTACTATTCATATACAGTTGTTTTCTTTTACCCTTACTTCAGCAATTTTATGTTTACATATTGTTTCTAAATTATGAAAGTAGTGAAAGTGAAAGTCGCTCAGTTGTGTCTGACTCTTTGCAACCACATGGACTATACAGTCTATGGAATTCTCCAGGCCAGGATACTGGAGTGGGTAGTCTTTCCCTTCTCCAGGGGATCTTCCCAACCCAGGGATCGAACCCAGGTCTCCCATATTGCAGGCAGATTCTTTACCAGTTGAGCCACCAGGAAAGCCCAAGAATCCTGGAGCGGGTAGCCTATCTCTTCTCCAGTGGATCTTCCCCACCTAGGAATTGAACCAGGGTCTCTTGCATTGCAGGCAGATTCTTTACCAGCTAAGCTACCAGAGAATATAACTGATAGTGAATGATATTTGCTTTTTTGGTTAAAGCTAGAAGCAGGCCCTTGTGAAATGTCTACCATATATTAACATTTTTAGTAAAGTATTAAATTTATAAATATATTTCATAATTTTGCAAGTATATTATTTCAAAGTGCATATCTATGTTACCCAAGTATATTTAGATTAACATATCTTTTATCTCTCTATAATAAGTTAAAAATCCCAAAGTAGATAAATTTGGCATTTAATGTTTACCTTATTTGGAAATAGTTTATTCAGTGAATATATTTTTTTCAATTTATCTTATTTTAAACATTTATATTATTTACATTTATTTAGTTTTCTTGGTTTTTTTAAATAATTAGGCTTCATTTAGACATCAAACAGCTAGCTATCATCTTAAATTATTGTTTTGCTGAAAAATTTTCGTGACGTTTTTGCTTTTATTAAACCAACAAACTTAAATTATCTCATTTATCAAAGTTTATCCCAGATGATATTTACTTGATAAAACACTCGGGTTAGTTTCTATATTTCTGAGAGTATACTTAATTTATATAAATGCTTAATTTTCTTGAAGCTAATTAAATAAAACTCTTTAAAATTAATTTTGGCAGTGCTATCTGAGATAAAACAATATCACATATCTATAATATGCATGTATAGACATACATAAACATATAAACACACACAAAGATCTGTTTGCTTTTCTCTTAAAATTGCAGCCACGTGTTAATTATAAAACTCAAAATAATAGTTGCTTCCAAAGTGTGATTCTGGCACATGGACTAAGTTAAGGTTATCTGCTCAGTTGGCTCAGACATTAACAAATTTTTACTAAAGATTTTTTTGTTTGTTGGTTTGTTTCTTGTTTTACTTTCATGCTGCAAGGATTCTTTTAGAGCTGTGTTAGAGTCATTTTTTCTATCAAAAACTCGTGCATAATAACCAAGCATGTGTTCCATTGTCTCTGTGGAGTTTGGTAATTCTATCTTTCATTGGTACCAATTAAGGTGGACTTATCTAAATTCAAGTTTCATAGCAATACAAGCTTGCCTCAAAAAACAAGAGAAATATCAACTAAATCACCTAACTTTACACATACAGCAGCTAGAAAAAGAAGAAATGAAGAACCCCAAAGTTAGTAGAAGGAAAGAAATCATAAAACGTTTCCCCAAAGTGGCTACTATAATTCTAAAATTTCATCTGTTTCCCAAAAAGGCATCGGATTGTATTCAGACCACCAAAACCCCATATTTCCTTTAGATTTCCTAAGGCATCTTAACTATGAGTGTTCCTTTTTTCAACAGCTCTTCCTAAAAGAAAGGGATCACATATTTTCCCCCTTTTGAACAGAATAGGGAAACTTACCAAGAAATTTTAGCTAATTAAATACAGGTAGGTATAATAAGATTAGAGATCTCAAAATCCAAAGAGAGAAGAGCTCACATCTAAGATAGACTTACACTTAGAGTCCAGAATCAGTGAGCTCGATGAACCCTTTGGGTATCAGCATCTGTTTGCTCAGTGGACTTGGAATCATTGGGCGTCTCTTTTGGATTCCACTTCTGATGACATAGAATGTCAAAGTTTGTAAATAACATAAGCATACCAATGAATCACCAAAGTGCTAATTACTAAAATTTGTCATGCACACACCAAAAAGACAGTTTGCAAACCAGGAGCACTCAAACCAAAATGTAAAATGAGGCTAAAGTGTATATCCTTATGAAGCAGCTTATACAGTGAGAAAGTAATGACAGTTTATTCTCTATGATGATTGATCATAATATTAAATTTTTCTAAAATGATAGGGAATTGATCAGTGAATAACTCATACTAATTTTGGAAAACTTCAAGATTTAGTTATAATTTCCAGAGGTATAAACAAGAAATGAACCAGGTCATGTTCGTTTTGCAAACTAAATCAAGCTTTACTTGTATTACTGAACAGATTTTGTCTGCTCAGGGAATTTTCAAGTTACGCCTTTATTGACTTTTGATTTTAACAGTGTTAATATCTAAAATGCATAAATAACTCATATAACCCATTAAAAACCTGATTAAAAATATGTAGAGAAACTTAATAGACATTTTTCCAAATAAGACATCCTATTGGCCAACAGATTCATGAAGAGATGAACAATATTACTAATGATCACAAAAACTCAAATCAAAACCTTAGTGAGATATGATCTCATATCATTTAGAATTGCCATAATAAAAAGGCAAGAGATAACAAGTTGGTGAGACTGTCGAGTAAAAGGAATCGTTGTAACCTGTTCGTGGAAATTTAAATTGGTTCACCCACTGTGGAAAGCATTTTGGAGATTCCTCAAAAAATTAAAAATAGAATCATAACATGCTATGCTCTACAGAGAAACAAAATTAATGTTTAATACCAAAGGCAGTGTGATGACAGAATTTATTTTTGCTCAGTATAGATATATCTTATTCTGTTAAGGACATTGACAGATTAGATGAGATCCATCCACATTTGGAATGTATTCTGCTTTATTAAAATTTTCTATTTCATTGTTATCTTATTAGAAAAATAGCAAAGCATCTAGAATAATGTTTGAACAAGCATCTATGTGTCAAGACTTTGCAACTTGATTCATAATTTTAAGCATGATTAGGAAAGGAAAGAGAATAACAGGATGTTACAAACCATATAAAACAAGCAGACATATATAGACCGTCTCATTAAGCAACAACACAATACATATTTTTCTCAAGTGCATGTAAATTATTCTCTAAAATAGACCATGTATTAGGTCACAAAACAAGTATTAATATATTTAAATCTTGAAAATGTACAAAGAAACTTTTATCAAATTAAAATAGAATGTGGCTGTAATAACGAGGTAAATTTGAAAATACACAGGTATGTGGAAATTAAATGACACTCTCTCAATCAACAAATGGGTTAAAGAAAAAAAAAGCATATGGGAATTTTTTTTTTACAGTATTTATTTATTTTAAATTAATTTACTTAATTGGCGGCTAAATACTTTACAATATTGTAGTGGTTTTTGCCATATATTGACATGTATCAGCTGTGGGTGTACATGTATCCCCCATCCTGAGTCCCCCTCCCACCTCTCTCCCCTTCCCATCCCTCAGGGTTATCCCAGTGCACCAGCTTTGAGTGCCCTATTTCATGCATTGAACTGGGACTGGCGATTTATTTCACATATGGTAATATACATGTTTCAATGCTATTCTCCCAAACCATCCCACCTTCACTTTCTCCCACAGAGTCCAAAAGTCTGTTCTTTATATTTGTGTCTCTTTTGCTGTCTCGCATATAGGGTCATTGCTACTATCTTTCTAAATTTCATATATGTATGCATTAATATACTGTATTGGTGTTTTTAAATGCATTCATTTTAATAGCTGAGAAATATTCCATTGTGTATATGTACCACGGCTTTCTTATCCATTCGTCTGCTGATGGACTTCTAGGTTGCTTCCATCTCCTGGCTATTGTAAACAGTGCTGCGATGAACATTGGGGTACTCGTGTCTCTTTCAATTCTGGTTTCCTTGGTGTGTATGCCCAGCAGTGGGATTGCTGGGTTGCATGGCAGTTCTATTTCCAGTTTTTTGAGGAATCTCCACACTGTTCTCCATAGTGGCTGTACTAGGTTGCATTCCCAGCAGCAGTGTAAGAGGTTTCCCTTTTCTCCACACCCTCTCCAGCATTTATTGTTTGTAGACTTTTGGATATCAGCCATTCTGACCAGCGTGAGATGATACCTCATTGTGGTTTTGATTTGCATTTCTCAGATAATGAGTGATGTTGAGCATCTTTTCACGTGTTTTTAGCCATCTGTATGTCTTCTCTGGAGAAATGTCTGTTTAGTTCTTTGGCCTGTTTTTTGATCGGGTCGTTTATTTTTCTGGTATTGAGATGCATGAGCTCCTTATATATTTTTGAGATTAATTCTTTGTCATATGCTTCATTTGCTGTTATTTTCTCCCATTCTGAAGGCTGTATTTTCACCTTACTTATAGTTTCTTTTCTTGTGAAAACACTTTTAAGTTTAATTAGGTCCCATTTATTTATTTTTGCTTTCATTTCCATTACTCTTGGAGGTGGATTATAGAGGATCCTGCTGTGATTTATGTTTGTGAGTGTTTTGCCTATGTTTTCCTCTAGAAGTTGTATATCTTCTGGTCTTACATTTAT
The DNA here is from genome assembly GCA_024291935.2 of Okapia johnstoni. Classification (NCBI taxonomy): domain Eukaryota; kingdom Metazoa; phylum Chordata; class Mammalia; order Artiodactyla; family Giraffidae; genus Okapia; species Okapia johnstoni. The sequence goes on along the minus strand of CM044305.1, from coordinate 57,277,060 downwards.
ATCTTTAATCCATTTTGAGTTTATTTTTGTATTTGGTGTTAGAAAGTGCTCTAATTTCATTCATTTACAGGTGGCTGACAAGTTTTCCCAGAACCCTAGTTAAAGAGATTGTCTTTTCTCCATTGTATATTCTTGTCTCCTTTCTCAAAGATAAGGTGTCCATAGGTGCACGGATTTACCTCTGGGCTTTCTTTTATGTTCCATTGATCTATATTTCTGTCTTTGTGCCATAACCATACTGTCTTGATGACTGTAGCTTTATAGTATAGTCTGAAGTCAGGCAGGTTGATTCCTCCAGTTCCATTCTTCTTTCTCAAGTTTGCTTTGGCTATTCGGGTTTTTTTGTATTTCCATACAAATTGTGAAATTATTTGTTCTAATTCTGTGAAAAATACCATTGGTAGCTTGATAGGGGGAGAAAGAAATGACAATCCACTCCAGTATTCCTTCCTGGAGAGTCCTGTGAACAGAAGAGCCTGGTGGGTTGGTGTCCATGAGATCAAACAGCATCGGACAGGACTGAAGCGACTTAGCATGCATGTATGCATTGGAGAAGGAAATGGTAACCCACTCCAGTATTCTTGCCTGGAGAACCCCAGGGGCAGAGGAGCCTGGTGAGCTGCCGTCAATGGGGTTGCACAGAGTTGGACACGATTGAAGCGACTTAGCAGTAGCAGCAGCAGCAGCTTGATAGGAATTGCATTGAAACTAATGATTGCTTTGGTTAGTAGACTCATTTTCAGTATACTGATTCTTCCAAACCATGAAATTGGTATATTTCTTCATCTATTTGTATCATCTTTGATTTCTTTCATCAGTGTTTTATAGTTTTCTATATATAGATATTTCATTTCTTTCAGTTCAGTTCAGTCACTCAGTCGTGTCTGACTCTTTGTTACCCCATGAACCACAGCACGCCAGGCCTCCCTGTTCATTTCTTTAGGTAGATTTATTCCTAATTATTTTACCCAAGAACCAGAATCTGAGCAGCTTAGATCTGGGAAATGTACCAAATGCAGGGCCCACTTTCGACAGTACCCTTGTAGAGCAAACTGGAGCCTGAGCAATGTAGACCTGAAAAGCACATGCTCACCTGCGGTGGGGCAAACCCAGTGTGGTCCATACACTGCAGAGCATTCCCCACACACGCCAGTGATATTTGTTTGCAGTGTTCCTCCCTCCTCACAGCACAACTAAACAAGTGAGTCTAAATAAGTGACCGTCTTCACCCCCTTGTGTCAGGGTAGCAATTAGACAATGAAGAGACTTGCAAACAGAGAAAGACAAAATTAACAAAGAGGGAAACACTCTGGAAGTGACAGGTGCAACAGATTAAAACCCTGTATTTAATGTCGACTAAGCATTGGAAAGGGCCTATAGATCTTGAGAAGAAGTATAGGCTGGATCAGGGAATTATCTTAAACTGAACTGACCCACACACTGCTCATAACAGCTCCAGAGAAATCCCTAGATGCATTTTTTAAATTAGTTTATCTATTTTTGAACTTTACAATATTGTATTGGTTTTGCCATACATTGACATGAATCCACCATGGGTCTACATGTGTTCCCCTTCCAGAACCCCCCTCCCATCTCCTTCCCCATCTCATCCATCCAGGTCATCCCGGTGCACCAGCCCCCGAGCACTCTGTATCATGCATCGAACCTGGACTGGAGATTTGTTTCACATATTATAATTTACATGATTCAATGTCATTCTCCCATATCATCCCACCCTCGCGCTCTCCCATGGAGTCCATAATACTGTTCTATATATCTGTGTCTCTTTTGCTGTGTCGCATACAGGGTCATCTTTACCAATTTACTAAATTCCATATATATGTGTTAGTATACTGTATTGGTGTTTTTCCTTCTGGCTTACTTCACTCTGTATTAGGCTCCAGTTTCATTCACCTCATTAGGACTGATTCGAATGTATTCTTTTTAATGGCTGAATAATATTCCACTGTGTATATGTACCACTGCTTCCTTATCCATTCGTCTGATGATGGACATCTAGATTGCTTCCATGTCCTGGCTATTATAAACAGTGCTGCAATGAACATTGGGGTATGCGTGTCTCCTTCAATTCTGGTTTCCTTGGTGTGTATGCCCAGCAGTGGGATTGCTGGGTCATATGGCAGTTCTATTTCCAGTTTTTTGAGGAACCTCCACACTGTTCTCCATAGTGGCGGTACTAGTTTGCATTCCCACCAACAGTGTAAGAGGGTGACTTTTGGGTAGCAGCCATTCTGATGGGCATGAAATGGTACCTCATTGTGGTTTTGATTTGCATTTCTCTAATAATGAGTGATGTTGAGCATCTTTTCATGTGTTTGTTAGCCATCTGTATGTCTTCTTTGGAGAACTGTCTGTTTAGTTCTTTGGCCCACTTTTTGATTGGGTTGTTTATTTTTCTGGAATTGAGCTTCAGGAGTTGCTTGCATATTTTTGAGATTAATTGTTTGTCTGTTGCTTCATTTGCTATTATTTTCTCCCATTCTGAAGGCTGTCTTTTCACCTTGCTTATAGTTTCCTTCGTTGTGCAAAAGCTTTTAATTTTAATTAGGTCCCATTTGTTTATTTTTGCTTTTATTTCCAATATTCTGGGAGTTGTGTCATACAGGATCCTGCTGTGGCTTATGTCGGAGAGTGTTTTGCCTATGTTTTCCTCTAGGAGTTTTATAGTTTCTGGTCTTACATTTAGATCTTTAATCCATTTTGAGTTTATTTTTGTGTAAGTGTTAGAAAGTATTCTAGTTTCATTCTTTTACAAGTGGTTGACCAGTTTTCCCAGCACCTCTTGTTAAAGAGATTGTCTTTTCTCCATTGTATATTCTTTCCCCCTTTGTCAAAGATAAAGTGTCCATAGATGCGTGGGTTTACCTCTGGGCTTTCTATTTTGTTCTACTGATCTGTATTTCTGCCCTTGTGCCAGTACCATACTGTCTTGATGACTGTGGCTTTGTAGTAGATCCTGAAGTCAGGCAGGTTGATTCCTCCAGTTCCATTCTTCTTTCTCAAGATTGCTTTGGCTATTCAAGGTTTTTTGTATTTCCATACAAATTGTGAAATTATTTGTTCTAGTTCCCTGAAAAATATCGTTGGTAGCTTGATAGGGGTTGCATTGAATCTATAGATTGCTTTGGGTAGTATACTCATTTTCACTATATTGATTCTTCCGATTCATGAACATGGTATATTTCTCCATCTATTTGTGTCCTCTTTGATTTTTTTTAATATTGAAATTCTTTATTTATATCTAATTGAAGGATACTTGCTTTACAATATTGTCTTGGTTTCTGCTATACATCAACATAAATCATCCATAAGTATACATATGTCACCTCTCTCTTAAACCTCCCTCCCACCCCATCCCACCCCTCCAGGTTGTCACAGAACCCCAGTTTGCGTTCCCTGAGTCATACAGGAGATTCTCACTGACAATTATGGAATCCACAAGAGAGTCAAATATGACTCGTCGACTAAGCAACAATAAGTTCAAGAAGCAAAGCTCTCATGAATTGAATCAGTGTCCTTCTAAAAGAGCTCCTACAAAGCTTCCTCATCCATTCTATCATGCAAAGAAACATTGAAAAGACAGCTCTTGATAAGTCATGAAACTGGTTCTTTTCAGTCATGGAAACTGGCCCACAACTTGATTTTGGACTTCATAACCTTTAGTACTGTGAGAAATAATTTTATACTGCATATATGCCACCCAGATATGGTATTCTAAAATAGCAGTCCAAATTGACTGAGGAGTTAGTGGGGGGGGGGGAAGACAAAACTAAACTCACATCTGTGGCTCAGTGGTAAAAATTCCATCTGCCAATGCAGGAGATGTGGGTTCAATCCCTGGGTTGGGAAGATCCCCTGGAGTAGGAAATGGCAATCTGTTCCTGTATTGTTGCCTAGAAAATTCCATGGACAGAGGACTCCACTGTGTCATGAAGAGTCAGACACTACTGAATGACTAAACACACATACACACAAACTAATATCTAGCAGAAGGAAATAATAGATACATAATGAAAAATAACAGAAAGAAATCAACAAAACAGCATATTGTTTTTTTGAAAGGATCAATAAATTTTTCAAAATGTTAGCTAGGTTGAATAAGAAAAATGAGAGAAAAATCATTAACTGAAATCATAAATTAATGTGGTGTTATCACCACAAATTTGAAAAAAGTAAAATAGATTATAAAAGAATTCTTTGGACAATTTGTATCTCAATGATTTGCATAACCTAGATCAAAGGGACAAATTCTTCAAAGCACACAACCTATCAAGACTGAATCATGAATAGAAAATCTGAATAGATGTACAACTGGCAAGGAGTTTGGATAAATAATTATAATAAAAGCCTAAGACCAGATAGCTAAACAGGTGAATGATGCCAAATATATGTTGTTGCTCTTCAGTTGCCCAGTTGTGTTAGACTCTTTGAGACCCTATGGACTGCAGCATGTCAAATATGTAAAGGAAAATTAATATTAATTATTCTGAAACTCTTCCAAAACCTTGAAGAGAGAACAAGTCTTAAATCAATTTATGAGGCCAGTTTTACCCCAAACCTAAAGAAAGTCAGACGCTACAAAAAAGTTGAGACCAATATCCTTGTTCAATATTAATGCCAAGACAATCAAAAATTACTAGCAAAACTAATTCAGAAACATTAAAAGTTTCATATTCTGTGTCCAAGTGGGATTAATTCCTGAACACAGAAAGAGGGTCAACATATAAAAACTAATCAATGAAATATACAGAATTAGCAGAATAGAGAAAAAAACACAGTTATTTCAGATGATGCATAAAAAGCATTTAACAAAAGTTGACACTCATTCATGACAAAAATACTTAATAACATAAATATAGTAGGACGTTTTCTCAACATATTAACAATCACATAAGAAAATTCTCAAATAATAAAATGCTCAGTGGTGGAAGATTGAAAGCTGTTTCCCTGAATCGGTATTAAGACAAGAATGTTCACCTATACAAATCATGTCCAACATTTTATTGGAAATTTTAGTTATGGCATTTAAGTAAGAAAAGAAATTAAAGGACTGTTTAGAAAGAAATAAGTTAAATTATCTTATGATTGACGTATAGAAGACACTAAAAACTTGGGGGAACATGGCTATTAGACCTAAGAAACATTCAGCAAACTAACAGAACACAAATTTAACTGTCAAAATAATAAGTTGTGTTTTTGTATAGTAAAAATTATCATTCCAAAAGAGAAGCCAAGAAAATAATTTCACTTTTGGTTGGATTAAAAAAAAAACACTATTTATTGGAGAATAACTGATTTACAATGTTGTTTAAGTTCCAGCTATACAGCAAAGTGAATCAGTTATACATATGCATATATCACCACATTGGTTTAGATTATTTCCCCATATATGTCATTACAGAGAATGATTTCACTTTTTTATTAGTTAGTTTATTTTTGGCTGCCCTGGGTCTTTGTTGGTTCATGTGGGGTTTCTCTAATTGTGGCTACAGGGGCTATGCTTTGTTTCAATGAGTGGGCTTCTCACTGTGGTGGCTTCTCTTATTGTGGTGCACGGGCTAAATGTGGGGATTTCAGTATGTGTAGCATGTGGACTCAGTAGTTATGACTCATTGGCTCTAGAGCACAGGCTCAGTAGCTGTGGCACATGGGCCTAGGTTACTTCTTGACATATGGGAACCTCCTGGATCAGGGTTAAACTCACACCCTCACACCACCAGGGAGAACCTTGTTTCACTTTTGATTAAAAAAAAAAAAAGAATACACTGCTTCAAAAGCGAAAGTCAAAAGTGAAGTTGCTCAGTCGTGTCTGACTCTTTGCGACCCCCATGGACTGAAGCCTACCAGGCTCCTCAACCCGTGGGATTTTCCAGGAAAGAGTACTGGAGTGGGTTGCCATTTCCTTCTCCAGAGGATCTTCTCCACCCAGGGATCAAACTCGGGTCTCCTGCAGTGTAGGCAGACGCTTTACAGGTTGAGCCACTAGGGAAGTCTTACCAAAGAAGCAAAAACTCTATATTATGAAAAGAAAAAGAAAAGGAAACTTCTGAAAGAAATGACCAAAAACATAAATGGAAATATATTCCACATTCATACATGGAAGACTGTATTTTTAAGATGCCAATAGTGCTCAGATAATCTACAGCTTAATGCAACTGCAACCAAAATCCCAATATTTTTGGTGGAAATAGAGAAAACAAATCCTAAAATTCACATGTAACCTCAAAAGAGCTTTATGAGCCTTAAAAATCTTGAAAAAGGAAAGTTGTGGAACTCACACTATTTTAACTCTTACTACAAATATACAATAAACAAAACAACCTACCAAAGGAATGAGGAAAGACATAAAGATCAACAGTTTGGAGATTACAGTTAAGACATTTATATATATGGTTAAATAATATCTTCCAAGAGTGTTTAGACAATTCAATAGGAAAAGGGCCATATTCTCAAATAGTGCTCAGAAAACGGTCTACATGCAAAACACAGAAGTTAGATTATTTTCTTATACTGTATACAAAAATTAAGTCAAAATGAGTTAAAGACCAAAATATAAAAGGGAAAGCACTTGGAGGAAGTTCCATGAATTTGAATTAGGCAGTGGTTTCTAGGATATAAAAATAAAAGCATATACAACAAAAAAGAATAGTTTAACAAAATTTAAAAATTTGATGCAATAAGAGATACTATCAAGAGAGTAAAAAGACAACATGGGAGACACTATTTGTTATGGAAAGAATTGCGTTCCTCTGAAATTCATATATTGAAGTTCTAAATTTCAGTGCCTCAAAATGAATTTGGAAATAGGGTCTTTAAAGAGGCAATTAAAGTAAAATGATTGCCTTTGAGGGGTCTGTTGGTATAAATGTGAACTTTATAGGTGATTCTGGAAAAGAATAAGAAAGAAAAGAGAGAATTATAGAAAAAGCTTCTATCTTCTTAAATAATCATGAAAAAAATGTTGGTAGATACAGAAATGTTAAAAGTGCTTCTAATGAGATCTCAGAAAGAAATGAAAAGCATGTTAATGGAAACTGTCAGAAAGTTGACCCTTTTTATAAAGTGGCAACTATAACTTGCCCAAACTGTGTTCTGTTTTATGGAAAGTAGGTTTTTTAATGATAAACTTAGACATAAGTCTGAAAAATTTTGGAGCAAAGTATTGTAAGTATGGACTAATTTATCCTCACTTCTTGTAGTGAAGTGCAAGAAGAAATAGCCAAAGTAAAGAATAAATTGTTAAGAAAGAGAGAGGAGAAAAGATGGCAAATTAGAAGGGTATGAACTCATCTCTTTTATGGAAACAAGAAAATCCCAACTAACTGTTAAATAACCATCAACAAAAGCAAACACTGAAACTTACAAAAAAAAAAGTTCTACATACAAAGAAAAATAAGCCAAAAGGAGATGGTAGGACGGGTGTAACTGTGATAAATCAAATCCCATACACAATAGGTGAGCAACTCACAAACTGGAAAATAATTATACCAAAGAAGTTATCCTAAAAGAATGAAATGTCTGAACCCCATATCTAGCTATCCAGACTGGGGTTCTGGCAATGGGAAGTGGAGACAGCAGAGAGTCTGATTTTGAAGTACAGTGAAGTTATATTGTGGGAATTTCATAGTACTGTGGAGAACAAAAAATTTACTCCTAGAGGATGCGCACAGGGTCTCATATGAACTAAGACTCAGGGAAAATAATGGTTGTTGTTCAGTTACTAAGTTATGCCTGACTCTTTTGTGACACCATCGACTACAGCACGCCAAGTTTTCCTGTCCTTCATCATCTCTTAGAGTTTGCTTAAACTCATGTTCATTGAGCTGGTGATGCCATCCAACCATCTCATCCTCTTCCATCCCCTTATCCTTCTGCCTTAAATATTTCCCAGCATCAGAAGAGTGGTTGTCTCATGAGTGACTGGGCCAGACTTACCTGTAAGTATTGAAGGAACTCCAGTGGAGGTGGGAGACAGCTGTGGCTCATTGAAGAGACACTGGAAGAAATAGTTCTGGAATGTCTTCATTGGAAAGAGCCCACTTGGAGGGCCCTCCCAACAGCCCATGTGCTCCAGTGCTGGGATGCCTCAGGCCAAGCACCCAACAAAGTGGGAACACATCCCTACCCATCAGCAAAGAGCTGACTAAAGTCATCCTTACTACATGGCTGCTAAGTCTATACACTTCTTATATGGTCCTGTTCACCATAAGGACATGATCCACCTCCACCCATCAATGATAGGTACCAGTCCCTCCCACCAGGAAGCCTGAAAAAGCCTTTTAGAAAGCCTCATCCACCAGGGATCAGGCAACAGAAGCTGGAACCACAAAACTGCAGCCTTCAGAATAAAAATCACCCATCACAGAAAGTTAGACAAAATGAGATGGCAAAAGAATATGTCCCAGATGAAGGAACAATAAACATACCCAGAAGAACAATTAAGTTAAATGGAGATAGACAATATACATGAAAAAATATTCAGAGTAATGAAAGTAAAGATGATGCAAGATCTTGGAAAATAATGGAGGAACAGATCAAGAAGATACAAGAAATGATGTTTAATACAGACCTAGAGGGAGTAAAGAACAAACAGAACTGAACAATACAATAAATGAAATGAAAAATACACTAGAAGGAACAAATAGCAGAATAACTGAGGCATAAGAAATGAGCTAGAAGGTACAATGGTGAAAATAACTGCTGTAGGACAGAATAAAGAAAAGTAAAATAATGAAAACAAATGAGGCCAATCTAACAGTCATACAGGAAAATATGAACTGCACCAACATATATATTATAAAGGTCCCACAAAGAGAAGAGAAAGAGAAAGGACCTGAGAAAGTACTTCAAAAGATTCTAGTCAAAAACATTCCTAACATGGTAAAGGAAACAGTCACCCACGTCCAGGAAGTGAAGAGTCCCAGACAGGAAACCCAAGGAGGAACACTCTGAGACACATATAAATAAAATTGACAGATAAAGACAAAGAAAAAATATTAACAACAACAAGGTAAAAGTAACAAATAACATAAAGGGAATCTCCACAAGGTTGTCAGCTGATTTCTTCATGCAACATCTGCAGGATAGAAGGAAGAGATATGATATATTTAAAGTGATAAAAGAAGAATCCACAATAATGAATACTCCATCCGGGCAGGGCTCTCATTCCCATTCAATGAAGAAATCAAAAACTTTACAGACAAGCAATAGTTAAGAGCAGACCAGCTTTGCATCAAATGCTAAAAGAGCATCTCTAAGCAAAAAAGAAAAGGCCACAACTAGAAATAAGAAAATTACTACTGGAAAAGCCCATAGGTAAAGGCAAATAAACAGTAAATATTGGAAATCATCCACACAAAGATATGATATCAAAACCAACAAATGTGAGCAGGGTACAATGCTTGATATTGTAAATGAATTTGAAATTAAGAGACCAGCAACTTAAAACAAACTTGTAAATATGTAGACTCCTATATAAAAGCCTCATGATAATCACAAACCAAAAATCTATAATAGATATACACATAAAAAGGGAGAAAAAGGAATCTAAACACAACACTAAAGATAGGCATCAAATCACAAGAGAGAAAAACAAAAGAGGAAGGGAAGAAAAACACCTACAAAATAAATTCAAAACAATTAACCAAATGGTAATAAGAATTATTGTCTATTGATAATGTTGGTAATTATCTATTGATAATTTCCAAACCATAAATGGATTAAAAACCCCAACCATAAGTCATAGACTGGCTGAAATGATGCAGAAACAAGACATGTATGTATGCTAAACTTAATGGATATTTATAGAACATTCCATTCAAAAGAGACAGAATACAAATTTTTCACAAGTGCATATGGGACATTCTCCAGGACAGATCTCATACTAGGCCAGATAGCTAGCCTTCACAATTTTAAGAGAATTGAAATCATATCAACCATCTTTTCCAACCAGAATGCTATAAGATTAAAAATTCATTACAAGAAAAAAAAATGTTAAAAACCACAAACAGTTGAAGGCTCAATAATATGCTATTAAACAACCAATGAATCACTGAATAAATAAAAAAAAAACAGACATGAATTAGGTTTCCCAGGTGGCTCTAGCAGTAAAGAAACTGCCTACCAAGACAAGAGACACAAGGGACGTGTCTTTGATCCCTGGATCAGGAAGATTCCCAGGAATTGGGCATGGCAATCCACTCCAGTATCCTTGCCTGGACAATCTCATGGACAGAGGAGCCAGGCAGGTTATGGTCCATAGGGTTGCAAAAGAGTCAGACATTACTAAAGTGACTTAGCACACAGCAGATATGAATTAAACTGAAAGCACAATCATCCCAAACTTATGGCATACAACAACAACAAAAAAAATGTTCTAAGAGGGACGTTCATAACTATACAACCTTACCTCAGGAAGCAAGAAAATTTTCAACTAAACAACCTTTTCTATGTAGCTGCCAAGTTTTCCCAGCTACACTTATTAAAGGGGCTGTTGTATCTCTATTACTTATATTCTTGCTTCCTTTGTCATAGGATTAGGTGATCATATATATGTGGGTTTGTCTTTGGGGTTTCTACCCTGTTCCATTGGTCAATATTTCTGTTTTTGTGTCAGTACCATATTGTCTTGATAGATGTAGCTTTGTAGTAACGTCTGAATTTAGGGAGCCTGATTACTCCGGCTCCATTTTTCTTTCTCAAGATTGCTTTGGCTATTCAGGGTCTTTTGTGCTTCCATACAAATAAGATTTTCTGTTCTAGTTCTGTGAAAAATGTGATTAGTAATTTAATAGAGATTGCAATGTATCTGTAGAATGTCTGTGGTGATATAGTCATTTTCACAATATTGATTCTTTCAATCTAAGAATACGGTATATCAATCCATCTGTTTGTGTCATGTTTGATTTCTTTAACAGTATCTTGCAGTTTTATGCATACAGGTATTTTGCCTCCTTAGGTAGATTTATCCCTTGGTATTTTATTTGTTTTTGTTGCAATGGTAAATGAGATTGTTTCCTTAATTTCTCTTTCTCATCTTTCATTGTTAGTGTGTAGGAATCTAAGAGGATTTTGTGGATTAATTTTGTTTCCTGCAACTTTAACAAATTCATTGATTAACTCTAGTAGTTTTCTGGTGGCAGACAGCTTTAGGATTTTCCATGTATAGTATCATGTTATCTGTGAGCAGTGACGTTTTTACTCCTTTTTCAATTTGCATTTCTTTTATTTTGTATTCTTCAGTGATTACTGTGACTGGGGCTTCCAAGATTATGCTGAATAATAGTGGTGAGGATGGACACCCTTGTCTTGTTCCAGATCTTAAAGGAAATGCTTTCAGTTTTTCACAATTGAGAATAAGGTGTGCTGTAGATTTGTCATATATGGGCTTTATTATGTTGAGATAGGTTCCCTCTTTGCCCACATTCTGGAGAGTTTTATCACAAATGGGTCTTGAATTTTGTTAAAAGATTTTTCTTCATTTACTGAGACAATTAAGTGTTTTTTTTCTTCAATTTGTTAATATGTTGCATCCCATTGATTGATTTGTGTATACTGATGAATCTTTGCATCACTAGGAAATATCCCACTTGATCATGTTGTGTGATGTTTTTAATAGATACATGCATAAGAATGAAATTAGAATACTCCTTAACATCATACAAAAATGAACTAAAAATGGATTAAAGAATGTAAGGCCAGACACTATAAAAGTCTTAGAGGAGAATATATGCAGATGATTCTTTGACATAAATCACATCAGGATCTTTTTTGACCCACTTCCAAGAGTAATGAAAATGAAAACAAAAATAAACAAATGTGTGCTAAGCAAATTTAAAAGCTTTTACACAGCCAAAGAAACCATAAACAAGATGAAAACACAACCCTTATAACTGGAAAAACAGTATTTGCAAAGTAAGAAACTGACAATAGATTAATCTCCAAAGGATACAAAGAGTTCATGCAGGTTAATAATAATAAAAAAAAAACCTCAATCAAAAAATGGGCCAAAGACTTAAATAGACAGTTCTCAAATAAGACATACAGGTGACCAACAAATACAGGGAAAGATGCACAGTGTAATTAATTATTTAAAAATTCAAAGTAAAACCACAAAAAGGTATCATCTCACATCTGTCAGAGTGATCATCATTAAAAAAAGAAAAAAAATCCACAACGATAAATGCTAGAGAGGATGTGGAGAAAAGGGAACTTGCTTGCACTGTTGGTGGGAATGTATGTTGATACAACCACTATGGAGAACAATACTAAGGTTCCTTAACTCAAAAAAAAAAAAAAAGTAGAACTAACATATTGCCCAGAAATGCCACTACTGGGTATATACACAGAGAAAATTAGATTTTAAAAATACACATTCACCACCCCAATGTTCATTGTAACACTATTTGCAAGAGTCAAGATAAGGAAATCCTTAATTTTATCAACAGAGGAATGGTTAAAGAAGGTGTGTGGTGGTACACGTATATTACTCAGCCAAAAAAAACAGAACAAAATTTGATTATTTGTAGAGATGTAGATGGACCTAGATACTATCACAGAGAGTGAAGTAAGTCAAAAAGAGCAAAACAAATACTGTATATTAAACACATATATGTGCAGTCTAGAGGGGTTTCCATAGTAGCTCAGCAGTAAAGAATCCACCTGCAATGCAGGTCAGGAAGACACACTGCAGGAGCACATGGCAACACACTCCAGTATTCTTGTCTGGAGAATCTCATGGGTTGGGAAGCATGGCAGGCTATAGTCCATACAGTTGCAAAGAGCCAGACAAGACTGAAGTGACTGAGTGTGCATGCACATGCAACCTAGAAAAAAAATATGATATAGAGGTTCTTGTTTTCAAAGCAGAAATATAGACACAGGCATAGAGATAAAATTTAAGGTTACCAAGTGGGAAGTGGGGTCTGTGAGGAATTGGTAGACTGGGATTGACATATATACACTATTTATGCTGTATATAAAATAGATTACTAATGAGAATCCCCTGCAAACCTCAGTGAATCATACTCAGTTGTCTACGTTGACCTAATTGGGAAGGAAACCCACAAAATAGGGAATATATGTGTAGATAAAGGTGATTAAATTGGATGGACAGTAGAAATTCACACTACATTGTAAAGCTACTATGTCTCAGTAAAATTTCACTAAAAGACCATAATCTTATACCTAAAGCAACTATAAAAAGAAGGGCAAACAAAACCCAAAGTTAGGAAAAGGAAATAAATCATAAAGATCATAGTTGAAATAAATGAAGTAGAGACAAATAATCCAATAGAAAACATCAATTAAATGAAAGGCTGGTTCCGTGAAAAGATAAACAAAATTGATGAACCTTTAGCCAGAATAATCAAGGAAAAGAGAAAGAAGACTGAAATCATTAAAGTTAAAAATGAAAAGGAGAAGTTACAACAGACACCACAGCAATAAAATGGGTCATGTGACTACTACATGCAAGCACATGTCAAAAAAAAATGGACAAATTGGAGGAAATGAACAAATTCTTAGAAAATTGCAATCTCCAAAGAATGAACCAGGAAGAGGTTCACTAAATGAACCATCAAAATCACTGATGAAATAGAAAATATAAACAGACTAATCACAGGTACTAAAATTGAAATTGTGATTAAGAAACTCCAACAAACAAGAGTCCAGAAACAGATTGCATCAAAGGCAGACTCTATCAAACATTTAGAGAAGAATTAATACTTATCCTTCTGAAACTATTCCAAAAATTGCAGAGGAAGGGGCATTCCCACACTCATTATATGAAGCCACCATAATCCTGATGCCAAAATCAGACAGGTACACCAATAAAGAAAATCAAATGCCAAAATCACTTATGAACATATACTCATTGATCAAGCGACAGTAATCTCAGTGATGAAACAGCTTTTCAACATACACAAATCAATCATGATGATACACCACATCAATAAATTGAAGAATAAAAACCACATTATCACTTCAATAGATGCAGAAAAAGCTTCTGACAAAATTTAACACACATTTATTATAAAAACTGTCCAGAATGTGAAAAGAGAAGGAATCTACCTCAACATAATAAAGATCATATACAATAAATTCACAGCAAACTTCATTCTCAATAGTGAAAAACTGAAAGCATTTTCTCTAAGATCTGGAAGAGGTGAGAGCTGTTCACACTAGATGAATTCAGTCAGGTTCAGTCACTCAGTCATGTCCGACTCTTTGTGACCTCATGGACTACAGAACTCCAGGCTTCCCTGTCCATCACCAGCTCCTGGAGCTTACTCAAACTCATGTCCATCGAGTTGGTGATGCGACCCCAACCATCTCATCCTCTGTCATCCCCTTTTCCTACTGCCATCAATCTTTCCCAGCATCAGGGTATTTTTCCAATGAGCCAGTTCTTCGCATCAGGTGGCCAAAGTATTGGAGCTTCAGCTTCAGGATCAGTCCTTCCAATAAATATCCAGGGTTGATTTCCTTTAAAATTGACTGTTTTGATCTCCTTGGAGTCCAAGGGACTCTCAAGAGTCTTCTCCAACACCACAGTTCAAAAGCATCAGTTCTTCCATGCTCAGCTTGCTTTATAGTCCAACTCTCACATCACAACATGACTACTGGAAAAGCCAGAGCTTTGATGATATGGAGCTGTTTTGGTAAAGTAATGTCTCTGCTTTTTAATATACTCTCTAGTTTTCTCAGAGCTTTTCTTCAAAGGAGCAAGTGTCTTTTAGTTTCGTGGCTGCAGTCACCATCTGAAGTGATTTTGGAGCACAAAAAATTAAAGTCTGTCACTGTTTCTATTGTTTTCCTATCTATTTCCCATGAAGTGATGGGACCACATGCCATGATCTTAGTTCATTGAATGTTGAGTTTTAAGTCAGCTTTTTCACTCTCCTCTTTCATTCTCATCAAGAGGCTTTTTAATTCCTCTTTGCTCTCTGTCATAAGGGTTGTGTCATTTTCATATCTGAGGTTATTGATAATTCTCCCTGCAATCTTGAGTCCAGCTTGTGCTTCATCCAGCCTGGCATTTCACATGATGTAACCTGCATATAAGTTAAATAAGCAAGGAGACAATATGCAGCCTAGAAGTACTCCTTTCCCAATTTGGAACCAGTCCATGTTCCATGTCCGTTTCTGAATGTTGCCTCTTGACCTGCATACAGATTTCTCAGGTGCCAGGTAAGGTGGTCTGGTATCCCCATCTCTTTAAAGATTTTCTGCAGTCTGTTGTGATCCACACAAAGACTTTAGCATAGTCAATGAAGCAGAGGTAGATGCTTTTCTGGAATTCTCTTGCTTTTTTTTTTTTAAATCATCCAACAAATGCTGGCAATCTGATCTTTGCTTCCTCTGCCTTTTCTAAATCCAGCTTGAATATCTGGAATTTTTCAGTTCATGTACTGTTGAAACCTAGCTTGGAGAATTTTGAGCATTACTTTTCTAGTGTGTGAAATGAGTGCAAATGCACAGTAGTTTGAATATTCTTTGACAATGCCTTTGTTTGGAATTGGAATGAAAACTGACCTCCATTCCTGTGGCCATGACTGAGTTTTCCAAATTTGCTGGCATATTGAGTGTAGCACTTTCACAGCATCATCTTTTTGGATTTGAAATAGCTCAACTGGAATTCCATCACCTCCATTCACTTTGTTTGTAGTGATGTTTCCTAAGTCCCACTTGACTTTGCATTCCAGGGTGTGTGGCTCTAGGTGAGTGATCACACCATCCTGGTTATCTTGGTCATTAAGATCTTTTTTGTATAGTTCTTCTCTTTATTCCTTCCATGTCTTCTTAATATCTTCTGTTTCTGTTAGGGCCATACTATTCCTGTCCTTTATTGTCCCCATCACTGCATGAAATGTTCCCTTGGTATCTCTAATTTTCTTGAAGAAATCTCTAGTCTTTCCCATTCTATTGTTTTCCTCTATTTCTTTTCCTTGATCACTGAGGAAGGCTTTCTTATCGCTTCTTGCTATTCTTTGGAAATCTGCCTGCCTTTCACTTCTCTTCTTTTCTAAACTATTTGTAAGGCCTCCTCAGACAACGATTTTGCCTTTTTGTATTTCTTCTTCTTGAGGAAGGCTTTGATCACAGCCTCCTGTACGTTGTTATGAACCTCCAAAGTTCTTCAGACATTCTATCAGATCTAATCCCTTGAATCTATTTGTCACTCCCACTGTATAATCATAAGGGATTTGATTTAAGGCATACTGGAATGGTCTAGCAATTTCCCCTACTTTCTTTCATTTAAGTCTGTATTTTGCAATAAGGTGTTCGTAATCTGAGCCATAGTCAGCTCCTGGTCTTCTTTTGCTGACTGCATAGAGCTTCTCCATGTTCACCTGTAAAGAATATAATCAATCTGATTTCTGATTAATCTGTTGATATCCATGTGTAGAGTCATTTCTTGTATTGTTTGAAGAGTTTGTTTGCTATGACCAATGTGTTCTCTTGGCAAAACTCTGTTAGCCTTTGCCCTGCTTCATTCTCTACTCCAAGGCCAAATTTGCCTGTTACTTCAGGTATCTCTTGACTTCCTACTTTTGCATCCCAGTCCCTTGTGACAAAAAGGACATCCTTTTGTGGTGTTAGTTCTAGAGGTCTTGTAGGTCTACATAGAACCGTTTGACTTCAGTTTCTTTAGCCTTAGTGTTTGGGACATAGACTTAGATTACTGTGATATTGAATGGTTTGCCTTGGAAATGAACAAAGATCATTCTGTTGTTTTTGAGATTGCACCAAAGTACTGCATTTCAGACTATTTTGTTGACCATGAAGGCGACTCCATTTTTTATAAGATATTCTTTCCCACAGTAGTAGATATAATGGTCATATGAATTAAATTTGCCTGTTTCGGTCCATTTTTACTGCACTGATTCTTAAAATGTTGTTCATTCTTGTCATCTCCTGTTTGACCACTTCCAATTTACCTTGATTCATGGACTTAACATTCCAAGTTCCTATGCAATATTGTTCTTTACAGCATCGGACTTTGCCTCCATCACCAGTCACATCCATAACTGGGCATTGATTTTGCTTTGGTTCAGCCTCTTCATTCTTTCTGAAGTTATTTCTCCAGTCCTCTCCAGTAGCATATTTGGCACTTACTGACCTGGGGAGTTCATCGTTTTCTGTAATAGCTTCTTGTCTTTTCTTTCAGTGGCATATATTTTTGCCTTTTCACTGTAAACACTTTCATTCAACATAAATTTGAAATTTCCAGTCATTGCAACCAAAGAAGGAAAATAAACAAAGGGAATCCAACTTGGTAAGGAAGTAAAACTGTTACTAAGTGCAGATGACATGGTGCTATATATAGAAAACCTTAAGGATGCTACCTGAAAGATACCAGAGCTCATCTTTGAATCTAATAAATTTGCAGAATACAAAATTCATACTCAGAAATCTGTTTCATTTCTACACACCTAAAAGAAAACTTTGAAAAAGAAATTAAAAAAACAATCCCTTTTACTATCACACCAAAAAGAATAAGCCTACCTGAGGAGGCATAAAACCTGTACTCTGAAAGCTATAAGATGCTAATGGAAGTAATCAAATACAATACAAATTGATGGAAGAATATGCTATGCTCTTAATTGGAGGAATCAATATTGTCAAAATGATTATACTATCCCAGGCAGCATATGATACCAATGCAATTATTATCAAATTAACAATGTTTTTTTTGATACCTAGAAGAAAACTTCCCCAAATTTGTATTTAAATACAAAGACCCCAAATAGCCAAAGCATCTTGAGAAAGAAAAACAGAGCTGGAGGGAGCAAGCTCCCTGATTTCAGACTATACTACAAGTTACGGTCATGGAAACAGTATGGTTTGGCACAAAACCAGAAATATAGATTGATAGAACAGAATAAAATCCCAGAAATAAACCCACACCCCTATGGTCAATTGATCTATGACAAAGGAGACAGTACTGTACAATGGAGAAATGGCATCCTCTTCAATAAGTAGTATTGATAACACTGGACAACAACATGTTAAAAAGTGAAATTTTAAGGTTTCTTTAAACCATACATAAAAATAAACTCAAAATGGATTAAATACCTAAATGCAATTCCAGGTACTATAAAACTGTTAAAGGAAAAGCTAGGCAGTATACTTTTTAACGTAAATCACAGCAGTAATTTTTGTGGATCCATCTCCTTGAGTAATGAAATGAAAAACAAAATTAAGCACATGGGACATAATTAAATTCAAAAAGCTTTGCACAGCAAAGAAAATAATAAACAAACTGAAAAGACCACCCACAGAATGGGAGAATGTACCTTCAAATGATACAAAAGACAAGGGATTAATCTCCAAAATTTACAAACAGTTCATGTGGTACAATGTAAAACAAGCAAATTAAAAACGGGCAGAAGACCTAAAGAGATATTTCTCAAAAAAAAAAAAAGTATGACCAAGAGGCACATGAAAAGATGCTATCATTAATTATTAGAGAAATGCACATCAAAACTACAGTGATATATCACTTCACAATAGTCAGAACAGCCATCGTCAAAAATTCTACAAAATATAAATACTGGAGAGTGTGTGGAGAAAATGGAACTCATCTACAGTGTTGGGGAAATGAATGTTGGTACAGCCATTATTGAGAATGGTATAGAGGCTCCCCAAGAAACTAAAAATGGAGCTCCCACATGATCCAGAGAGCCCAGTTCCCTCCAGGGCATTTATCCAGAGAAAAACTTGATCCAAAAGTATACATGCACCTCAATGTTCATTGCAGTGCTGTTTACAATGGCCAAGGCATGGAAGAAACCTAAATGTCCATCAACAGATGAATGGATAAAGAAGATATGTACATGTATACCACGGAATTTTACTCAGCCATTAAAAAGAATGAAATAGCAGCATTTGTAACAACACGGGTGGACCTGAAGATCCTCATACTAGTGAAGTATGTCAGACAGACAAGTTTCAAATGATATCAGGTATATGAAGAATCTAAAATAAAAGTGATACCAATGAACTTGCAAATAGAAACGGACTCAATATCTTAGAGAACAAATTTATAATTATCAGGGTGCAAGGATGGGGGAGGGACATATTGGGACTTTGGTATTGATATGTATATGCTTCTGTTTAAAATAAATAACCAAGAAAGACCTATGGTATAATATAGGGAACTCTGCTCAATATTCAATAAATAGGAAAATAATTTGAAAAAGAATAAACACATATTTTCCTGTGCACCCGAAACTAACACACTGTTGTTAATCAAATATATTCCAACATAAAATAAAAATTAAACAAAAAAAAGAAAAACTAAGTAAAATAAAATTGAAAGTAAAAGGAAAGAAAAAAATGTTAAGAAAATGGAAAAAAATGAAGATTTGGTAAATTGTTACTCTACTTATACTGCATAAAATAAAAGAAAAGCCATGCTTTAGAGAGAACACTAAGGTTATAACAGAACAACATTTGCTGAACAGATCGTAGCCTTGGTTACTTATGGATCCAAGCGTCCATTTCATCTGAAGCAAGGAACAGAAATGGTGTTATACTAGTACACCACTTCCAGCTTGAACTGAAAAGGAGAAAGCTAAAATAAAATAAACATAACTCTTAGACTAGTATACTTATAAAGCAAGAAGATTAAGACAAAAAGACCCACAGAATGAAAGGGGCATATAATGGCAGTAAGATATTGTGTCCAACTAAAAACCAAGAAGAGAAGCCTCAAATAAATTAGACCTACTGACACCTAGGTCTTGGATTTCTAGGCTCTAGAACAGTGAAAAAAAAGAATAATTTTGTTGTTTGAGTCATCCAGTCTATGGTGCTATAACGTTAGCCTTAGCAAACTAGTACATAATACTTTTGTGTGTGTGTTTGTTTCTTTGTTTTTAACGTGGCACATTTCTTTTGGGGGAAAAAGTAGCAAAATTTAATAATTTAAATATTCCAAAATGCTTTTTCACAAAATATATTTAGAATTATTATTTTTATTGAAGTATCAGTTCAGTTCAGTCACTCAGTCATGTCTGACTCTTTGCAACCCCATGGACCGCAGCACACCAAGCTTCTCTGTCCATCACCAACTCCTGGAGTTTGCTCAAACTCATGTCCATCGAGTTGGTGATGCTATCCGACCACCTCTCCTATCCTCTTCTCCTTCTGCCTTCAATCTTTCCCTGCATCAGGGTCTTTTCCAATGAGTCATTTCTTCACATCAGGTAGCCAAAGTATTGGAGCTTCAGCACCAATCTTTGCAATGAATATCCAGGACTGAATTCCTTCAAGATTGACTGGATTGATCTCTTTGAAGTCCAAGGGACTCTCAAGAGTCTTCTCCAAAACCAAAGTTCAAAAGCATGGATTCTTTGGCATTCAGTTTTCTTTATGGTCCAACTCTCACATGACTACTGGGAAATCCATAGCTTTGAATCTAAGGACCTTTTTTGGTAAAGTAATATCTCTGCTTTTTAATATTTTGTCTAGGTTGGTGATAGTTTTTCTTCCAAGGAGCAAGCGTCTTTTAGTTTCATGGCTGCAGCCAGCATCTGCAGTGATTTTTGGAGCCCCCCAAAATAAAGTCTCTCACTGTTTCATTGTCCCCCCATCTATTTTCCATGAAGTGATGGGACAAGATGCCATGATCTTAGTTTTATGAATGTTGAGTTTTAAGCCAACTTTGTCACTCTCCTCTTTCACTTTCATCAAGAGGTCCTTTGGTTTTAGTTGTTCGCTTTCTGCCATAAAGTTCATGTCATCTGTGTATCTGAAGTTACTGATATTTCTCTCAGTAATCTTGATTCCAGTTTGTGCTTCATCCAGCCTGGTATTTTCCATGATATACTCTGCATATAAGTTAATGAGCAGGGTGACAATATACAACCTTGAAGTAATCCTTTCCCAATTTGGAACCAGTCTGTTGTTCCATGTCCAGTTATAACTGCTGCTTCTTGACCTGCATCCGGATTTCTCAGGAGGCAGGTCAGGTGGTGTGGTACAGCCTCTCTTTAAGAAATTTCCACAGTTTGTTGTAATTTTTACAGTCAAAGACTTTGGCATAGTCAATAAAGCAGAAGCAGATGTTATTTTCTGAAACTCTCTTGCTTTTTTGATGATCCAACGGATGTTGGCAATTTGATCTCTGGTTCCTCTGCCTTTTCTAAAACCAGCTTGAACATATGGAAGTTCATGGTTCATGTATTGCTGAAGCCTGGCTTGGAGAATTTTGAGCATCACTTTTCTAGCATGTGAGGTGAGTGCAATTGTGCGGTAGTTTGGACATTCTTTGCCATTGCCTTTCTTTGGGATTGGAATGAAACTAACCTTTTCCAGTCCTGTGGCCACTGCTGAGTTTTCCAAATTTACTGGTATATTTGAGTGCAGCACTTTCACAGCATTATCTTTTAGGATTTGAAATAGATCAACTGAAATTTATTCACCTCCACTAGCTTTGTTCTTAGTGATGCTTAATATTGCCCACTAGACTTCACATTCCAGAATGTCTGGCTCTAAGTGAGTGATCACACCATCGTGGTTATCTAGGTCGTGAAGATCTTTTGTGTATAGCTCTGTGTATTCTTGCCACCTCTTCTTAATATCTTCTGCTTCTGTTAGGTCCATACCATTTCTGTCCTTTATTGTGCCCATCTTTGCATGAAATATTCCCTTGATATCACTGGTTTTCTTGAAGATATCTTTAGTCTTTCCCATTCTATTGTTTTCCTTTGTTTCTTTGCTTTGATCACTGAGGAAGGCTTTCTTATCTGTCCTTGCTATTCTTTGAAACTCTGCCTCCAAATGGGTATAACTTTTCTTTCCTCCTTTACATTTGGCTTCTCTTCTTTTCTCAGCTATTTGTGAGGCCTCCTCAGACAATCATTTTGCCTTTTTGCATTTCTTTTTCTTGGGGACAGTCTTGATCACTGCCTCCTGTACAATGTCACAAGCCTCCATCCATAGTTCTTCAGGATCTCTATCAGATCTTATCCCTTGAATCTATTTGTCACTTCCACTGTATAAACATAAGGGATTTGATTTAGGTCATACCTGAATGGTCTAGTGGTTTTCCCTACTTTCTTCAATTTAAATCTGTAATTAGCAATAAATAGTCCACGATCTGAGCCAAAGTGAGCTTCTGGTATTGATTTTTCTGACAGTATAAAGCTTCTCCTTCTTTAGCCGCAAAGAATATAATCTATCTGATTTCGATATTGACCATCTGGTGATGCCCATGTGTAGAGTCTTCTCTTGTGTTGCTGGAAGAGTTGTCTGCATATCTGAGGCTATTGATAGTTCTCCCTGCAATCTTGATTCCAACTTGTGCTTCATCCAGTCTGGTATTTCACATGATGCGCCCTACATATAAGTTAAATAAGCAAGGTGACAATATCTAGCCTGGACGTACTCCTTTCCCAATTTGAAACCAGTCTGTTGTCCCATGTCCAGTTCTTACTCTTGCTTCTTGATCTGCATACAGATTTCTCAGGAGGCAGGTAAGGTAGTCTGGTATTCCCATCTCTTTTAGATTTTTTCACAGTTTGTCATTGAAGTATAGTTAAGTTACAATGGTGTTTAGTTTCAGGTGTATAGCATAGCAATTCATACACACACACGCGCGCGCGCACACACACACACACACACACACACACACAGGTTATTTTGTATTATAGGCCATCAAACATATTGGATATATTTTCCCTATTGTTTATGCATTTTATATATAGAGTGTGTATGTTAATTCAAAACTCCTAACCATAAGCTTATTTTCTCTATCTGTGAGTCTGCTCTTGTTTTGTGAATGAATTTATTGTTATCCATTTTTAAAATCCACCTATGTGATAGCATAGAATATTTTGCTTTCTCTGTCTGACTTGCTTCACTTTGTATGATCATCTCTTGATCTATCCATATTGCTTCAAATGACATTATTTCATTATTTTTCCTGGCTGAATAATATGCTTGGAAAGATTGAGGGCAGGAAGAGAAGGTGGCAACAGAGGATGAGGTGGTTGGATGGAATCACTGACTCGATGGACATGAGTTTAAGCAAGCTCTGGGAGATGGTGAAGGACAGGGAAGCCTGGCATGCTGCAGTCCATGTGATCACAAATATTCAGACACGACTGAGCAACTGAACAACAATGCATGTGCATACGTGTGTGTGTGTATGTGTGTATATGTATGTATGTGTGTGTGTGTGTATATATATATATATACATATATATATGTGTATATATATATATATATATATATATATAGAGAGAGAGAGAGAGAGAGAGAGAGTCTCCTTTAGTCATGGACATCTAGGGTGATCCCACATCTTGGCTATTGTAAATATTGCTGGAATGACCTTTGGGGTGAATGTATCTTTTTTAGTTATGGATTACTATGGATATATACAAAGGAGTGGGATTGCAGGATTATACAGAAATTAGTTTTTTTTTTTTTTTAAGGAAACTCCTTGTGGTTCTCCATAGTAGCTGACCTAATTTTCATTCCTATTAACAGTGTAGGATCATTTATTTACTCCACGTTGTTTCCAGAAATTTTTTTTTGTTGTTATTAGACCTTTTGATACTGGCCATTCTGATTGGAGTTAGATGTAAACTCGTCTTAGTTTTATTTTGCGTTTCTTTAATAATTAGTGATGCTGAACATAATTTCATGAGGTTTTTGACCATCACTATGTCTTCTTTGGATATATATCTATTTAGATATTCTACCATTTTTAATTGGGTTGCTGGGTTATTTTTTTATATTGATATTCATAAGCTGTTTCTGTATTTTGTCAGTCTCAATTTTTTGCAAATATTTTATCCTGTTCTGTAGCTGTCTTATTTGTTTTTGGTTTCTTTTGTTGCCCAAAAGCTTTTAAGTATAATTAGACTCCAGTTATTTATTTTTGTTTTTGTTTCCAAACTCTGTAATATGGATCCAAATAGATACTGTTGCTATATACGTCAAAGATTGTTCTGTTTATGTTTTCTTTCAGGAATTTTTTTTAATTAAATTATATGATTTTTTTGGAGAAGGAAATGGTAACCCACTCCAGTTTTCTTGCCTGGAGAATCCTATGGACAGAGGAGCTTGGTGGGCTATAGTCCATGGGGTTGCAGGAGTTGGACATGACTAAGCCACTAAACCACCATATTTTATTTATAGTGTTGTGTTAATTTCTACTGCACAGCAAACCCTAGGAGATGTATAACATCTAGTATTTAGTGCCTTTGTGTTTACTTTGTATATGGTGTTAGAGAACTTTCCAATTTCATTTTGTTACATGTAGCTGTCCATTGTTCCAGCACTACTTATAGAAGAGATGCCGTTTTACCATTGTATATTCTTGCCTACTTTCTCATCAATTAATTCATCTTAGATGTATGGGTTTATTTCTGGGTTTTCTATCCTGTTTTACTGATGTATGTGTCTACCTTTGTGCTACTACCATACTGTTTTCATGACTGTAGCTTAATAGTGCTGTCTGAAGTCAGGGAGCCAGATTCCTCCAGCTTCATTTTTCTTAATATTTCTTTAGTCATTCAGGGTCTTTTGTGCTTCCATACAAATTTTAGGATATTTTCTTCTAGATCTGCAAAAAAAAAAAAAAAAAGCCATTGCTAATTTGACAGAGATTGCATTGAATATGAAGTTTGCCTTATGTAGTACAGTCATTTTAGCAATATTGATTTTTTCAATCCATGAATATGGTATATCTTTCCACCTGCTTGTGTTGTCTTCAATTTCTTTCATCAGTGCTTATTGTTTCCCCAGTACAGTTCTTTTTCCTTCTTAGATACATTTATTCTAAGGTATTTTATTTTTGATACAACATCAAATGGGATTGTTTCCTTAATTTCTCTTTCTGATCTTTCATTTTTATTGTATAGAAAAGAAACTGATTTCTGTGTATCAATTTTTTACTCTCCAACTTTGCTGAAATTATTGTTGAGCTCTAGTAGTTTTCTTACAACAAAGTTTCTTAAATGGGCAAGAAATTGAACAGATATTTCTTCAAAGAAGATTTCAAAAAGCTAATAAGTACATTAAAAGATGCAGAAATGACTAGTCATTAGGGAAATGTAAATCAAAACCACAATGAGATACCACTTTGCAACTATAAAAAATATTGTAAAAAAGCAAGTGTTGGTAACGATGTGGAGAAATTAGAAACTTTGTGCATTGATAACGGAAAAGTAAAATGTGCAGCTTTTGCATAAAACAGTAGGACAGTTCCTCAGAAAATAAACCATAGAGTACCAAGTGTGTGTGCTGAGTCTTTCAGGTATGTCTGACTCTTCAGGGACCCCCATGGACTGTAGCCCTCCAGACTCCTCTGTCTATGTGATTTTTCAGCAAGAATATTGGAGTGGATTGCTATTTCTTTCTTCAGGATATATTTCTAATGCAGGATTTGAACCACATCTACTGCATATCCTGTACTGACAGGTGGATTATTTACCACTGAGCCACCTGAGCATCCCTGTAGTGTAGCATATGATATATCAATTCCATTCGAATATATATAGCCAAAGAATTTATAGCAGAGCATCAAAAATGATTGAAAACCCATGTTTATAGCAGCATTGTTTTTCAGAGCCATAAAATATAATTAACTCAAATGACCATCAATGAATGAATGGATAAACAAATAGTCGTATATACATAAAGATGACATTTTTCAGCCTTAAAAACGAATGAAGCATGGTGGTACACAATACAGGATGGATGAATCCTGAAAATAATTATGCTAAGTAAGATAACCCAGACACTAAATGGCAAGCATCATATTCAGTTCAGTTCGGTCACTCAGTCGTGTCTGACTCTTTGCAACCCCATGAATCACAACACGCCAGGCCTCCATGTCCATCACCAACTCCCGGAATTTACTCAAACTCATGTCCATCGAGTCGAAGATGTCATCCAACCATCTCATCCTCTGTCTTCCCCTTCTCCTCCTGCCCCCAATACTTCCCAGCATCAAGGTCCTTTCCAATGAGTCAGCTCTTCGCATGATGTGGCCAAAGTATTGGAGCTTCAGCTTCAACATGAGTCCTTCCAATGAACACCAAAGGCTGATCTCCCTTAGGATGGACTAGTCGGATCTCCTTTCAGTCCAAGGGACTCTCAAAAGTCTTCTCCAACACCACAGTTCAAAAGCATCAATTCTTTGGTGCTCAGATTTCTTCACTGTCCAACTCTCACATCCATACATAACTGCTGGAAAAACCATAGCCTTGACTAGACGGACCACTGTTGGCAAAGTAATGTCTCTGCTTTTCAATATGCTATCTAGATTGGCCACAACTTTCCTTCCAAGGAGTAAGAGTCTTTTAATTTCATGGCTGCAATCACCATATGCAGTGATTTTGGAGCTCCCAAAAATAAAGTCTGACAATTTCCACTGTTTCCCCATCTATTTGCCATGAAGTGATAGGACCAGATGCCATGATCATAGGTTTCTGAATGTTGAGCTTTAAGCCAACTTTTTCACTCTCCTCTTTTACTTTCATCAAGAGGCTTTTTAGTTCCTCTTCACTTTCTGCCATAAGGGTGGTGTCATCTGCATATCTGAGGTTATTGATATTTCTCCTAGCAATCTTGATTTCAGCTTTTGATTCTTCCAGTCTAGAGTTTCTCATGATGTACTCTGCATATAAGTTAAAAAAGCATGGTGACAATATACAGCCTTGACACATTCCTTTTCCTATTTGGAACCAGTCTGTTGTTCCATGTCCAGTTCTAATTGTTGCTTCCTGACCTGCATACAGGTTTCTCAAGAGGCAGGTCGGATGGTCTGGTCATCCCATCTCTTTCAGAACTTTCCACAGTTTATTGTGATCCACACAGTCAAAGGCTTTGGCATAGTCAATAAAGCAATAATAGATTTTTTTTCTGGAACTCTTGCTTTTTCAATGATCCAGTGGATGTTGGCAATTTGATCTCTGGTTCCTCTGTCTTCTCTAAAACCAGCTTTAACATCTGGAAGTTCACGATTCTCGTATTGCTGAACCCATACCATTTCTGTCCTTTATCAAGCCCATCTTTGCATGAAATGTTCCCTTGATATCTCTAATTTTCTTTAAGAGATATCTAGTCTTTCCCATTCTGTTGTGGTTCCTCTCTTTCTTTGCATTGATCACTGAGGAAGGCTTTCTTATCTCTCTTTAGCTATTTTCTGGAACTCTGCATTTGAATGGGAATACTTTCCCTTTTCTTTTTTGCTTTTCGCTTCACTTCTTTTCACAGCTATTTGTAAGGCCTCCTCAGACAGCCATTTTGCTTTTTTTGCATTTATTTTCCATGGGAATAGTCTCGATCCCTGTCTCTTGTACAATGTCATGAACCTCTGTCCATAGTTCATCAGGCACTCTGCTTATCGGATCTAGTCCCTTAAATCTATTTTTCACTTCCACTGTATAATCATAAGGGATTTGATTTAGGTCATACCTGAATAGTCTAGTGGTTTCCCCTACTTTCTTCAATTTAAGTCTGAATTTGGCAATAAGAAGTTCATGATCTGAGCCACAGTCTGCTCCCGGTCTTGTTTTTGCTGACTGTATAGAGCTTCTCCATCTTTGGCTACAAAGAATATAATCAATCTGATTTTGGTGTTGACCATCTGGTGATATCCATGCATAGAATCTTCTCTTGTGTTGTTGGAAGAGGGTGTTTGCTATGACCAGTATGTTCACTTGGCAGAACTCTATTCGCCTTTACCCTGCTTCATTCTGTACTCCAAGGCTAAATTTGCCTGTTACTCCAGCTGTTTCTTGACTTCCTACTTTTGCATTCCAGTCCCTAAAATGAAAAGGACATCTTTTTTGCGTGTTAGTTCTAGAAGGTCTTGTAGGTCTTCATGGAACCATTCAACCTCACCTTCTTCAGCATTACTGGTTGGAGCATACACTTGGATTACTGTGATATTGAATGATTTGCCTTGGAAACAAACAGAGATCATTCTCTCGTTTTTGAGGTTGCATCAAAGTACTGCATTTCAGATTCTTTTGTTGACCACGATGGCTACTCCATTTCTTCTAAGGAAATTCTGCCCACAGTAGTAGATATAATGGTCACCTGAGTTAAATTCATCCATTCCAGTCCATCTTAGTTCACTGATTCCTAGAATGTTGATGTTCACTCTTGCCATCTCCTGTTTGACCATTTCCAATTTGCCTTGATTCATGGACCTAACATTCCAGGTTCCTATGCAATACTGCTCTTTACAGCATCAAACCTTGCTTCTATCACCAGTCCCATCCACACTTGGGTGTTGTTTTTGTTTTGGGTCCATCCCTTCCTTCTTTCTGTGGTTATCTCTTCACTGATCTCCAGTAGCATATTGGGCACCTACCGACCTGGGGAGTTCATCCTTCAGTGTCCTATCTTTTTGCCTTTTCATACTGTTCATGTGGTTCTCAAGGCAAAAATACTGAAGTGGTTTGCCATTCCCTTCTCCAGTGGAACACATTCTGTCAGACCTCTCCACCATGACCCGTCCATCTTGGGTGGCCCCACATGGTATGGCTTAGTTTCATTGAGTTAGACAAGGCTGTGATCCATGTAATTAGATTCGCTAGTTGTCTGTGATTGTGGTTTTAGTCTGTCTGCCCTCTGATGCCCGCTCTCAGTACCTACCGTCTTACTTGATTTTTTCTTACCTTGGATGTGGGGTATCTCTTCATGGCTGCTTCAGCACATTATATTATTTCACCTATATGAGGTATATAGAATAGTCAAAGTTGTAGAGACCTAAAGAAAATTATCTGGGTATAATAGATAATAGAGATTTCCAGGGGTTAAAAGGAAAAGATATTATAATGGAGTTATTATGTAATATGTACAGAATTCCTGTTCAGTTTAATATATTTTGGATGCATATAGTGGTGATGTTTGCACAACATTGTGAATGAACTCAATGCCACTGAATGTCAATACCACACTGTTTTGATTACAATGACTTTGAGGTGCTGAGCAATATAAATGTTGATATTGGAAAAAATATTCTGCTTTTGTTGTTCTATTCAAAATTATTTTGACTATTTGTGTTTGCTTGTGATTCCATAGAAGTTTTAGGATTAGTTTTTCAAATTTTGAAAAAAATACACAATTTGCATGGATTTATCTATTTATTTTAATGGGAATATAATTACTTTACCATATGGTGATGGCTTTTGCCAAATATCATCATGAAATGGCATTAGGTATACATATGTCCCCTCCCTCTTGATACCCCTTCCTTTCTCCCTCCCCATCCCAAACCTCTAGTTTGTCACAGAGCCCTGGCTTTGCCTTCCCTGTGTCATGTATTGAACTCCCACCGGCTATCTATTTTACATATGGTAATGTATGTGTTTCAATACTACTCTTTCATATCATCCCATCCTGTCCTTCCTTCACTGTGTCCAAAATGTCTGTGTCTCCTTTACTGCCCTGCAAGTAAGATCATCAGTATTATTTTTCTAGATTCCATACATATGTGTTAATATACAATATTTGTCTTTCTGACTTACTACGCTCTGTATAACAGGCTCTAGGCTTATCTACCTTATTAGAATTGACTCAAATGTATTCCTTTTTATGGCTGAGTAATAGTCTACTTTGCATATGTACCAAAACTTCCTTATCCATTTATTCATCAACAGATCCATCATTGAAGTTGCGTCCATGTCCTAGCTATTGTAAATGGTTCTTCAGTGAACACTGGGGTACAGTGGCCTTTTCAATTCTGGTTTCCTCAGGGTATATGTACAGTACAATGATTTGTGGGTTATATGGTACCTTTATTTCTAGGTTTTTAAGGACTCTCCATACTGTTCTCCATAGTGGCTGTATCAATTTTCATTCCCACCAACAATGTGAGAGGTTTCCCTTTTCTCCACACCATCTCTAGCATTTATTGTTTGTAGACTTTATGGCGATGACCATTCTATCCAGTATGAGATGATATCTCATTATAGTTTTGATTTGCATTTCTCTAATAATGAGAGATGTTGAGTATCTTTTCATGTGTTTGTCAGCCCTCTGTATGTCTTCTTTGGAGAACTATCTGCTTAGATCTTCTGTCCACTTTTTGATTGGATTGCTTGTTTTTCTTGTATTGGGCTGTATGTGTTGCTTGTATATTTTAGAGATTAATTTTTGTCAGTTTTGTTTGCTCTTAATTTCTCCCATTTTGAGGGCTGCCTTTTCACCTTGCTTATAGTTTCCTTTGTTGTGCAAAAGTTTTTAAGTTTAGTTAGGTCCCACTTGTTTATTTTTCTTTTTATTTCCATTGTTCTAGGAGATGTGTCATATAGGATCTGGGTTTGATTTATGGCAGAGAGTGTTCTGCCTGTGTTTCATAATTTCTGGTCTTACATTTAGGTCTTTAATCCATTTTTAGTTTATTTTTGTGTATGATGTTAGGAGGTGTTCTAATTTCATTCTTTTACAAATAGTTGACCAGTTTTCCCAGCACCACTTGGTGAAGAGACTATCTTTTCTCTATTTTGCATTTTTGCTTTCTTTGTCAAAGATAAGGTGCCCATAGGTCCGTGGACTTATTTCTAAAGTTTCAATTTTTCTCCATTTGGTATACATTCCTGTTTTTGTGCCAGGACTATATTGTCTTGATGACTGTAGCTTTGCAGTATGGTCTGAAGGCAGGAAGGTTGATTCCAACAGTTCCATCCTTCTTTCTCAAGATTTCTTTGGCTATTTGATGTCTTTTGTGTTTCCATAAAAATTACAAAATTATTTGTTTTGTGAAAAATACCATTGGTAATTTGATAGGGATTGCATTGAATCTATAGATTACTTTGGGTAGTATACTCATTTTCACTATATTGATACTTCCAATCCCAGAACATGGTGTATTTCTCCATCTATTTATGTCATCTTTGTATGCTTTAATCAGTGTCTTATGATTTTCTGTATACAGGTCTTTTAAACTATAATTGACTTACAATATTTCAGGTGTACAACAAATTGATTCAGTTTTATATATATATATATATACACACACATATCATTTTTGAAATTATTTTCCATTTGCTTCTCCCACTTTCTTTGGTCTCCATTTGCGTGAAATACCATTTCTCATGCCCTTAGTTTCAGTCTGTATGTGTCCCTAGGTTTGAGGTGGGTTCCTTGCATATATAGGAGTTTTCTTTTTGGATCCATTTGGCAAGTCTTTGTTTTTGGTTGGAACATTTAATGCATTTACCTTTAAGGAATTATTGGTAAGTATGATCCTGTTATCATGTAATTTGTTGTTTGGGGTTCATTTTAAGAAACCTGTTCTGTGATTCCTGTCTAGAGAAGATCCTTTAGCATTTTTTTAAGAGTTTATTTGGTGGTGCTGAATTCTCTCAGCTTTTGCTTGTCTGCAAAGGTTTTGATTTCTCCTTCAAATCTGAATAAGATCCGTGCTGGGTAGGTTAATCTTGGTTGTAGATTTTTTTTTCTTTCATCACTTTAAGTATGTCCTGTCATTCCCTTCTGTCTTGAAGAGTTTCTATTGAAAAACCAGGTGTTATCCTTGTGGGAATCTCCTTGTATGTTATTTGTTGTTTTCCCTTACTGCTTTTAATATTTGCTCTTAGTGTTTATTTTTTTTTTTTAGTTTGATTAATATGTAACTTGGGGTGTTTATCTTTGGGTTTATTCTGTTTGGGACTCTCTGGATTTTTGGATTTGGGTGGCTATTTCCTTCCTCATTTTAGAGAAGTTTTTGGCTATTATCACCTCAAGCATTTTCTCATGGCTTTTCTTTTTTGTCTTCTTCTTCTGGGACACCTATGATTTGAGTGTTGGGGCATTTAACATTGTCCCAGAGATTTCTGAGGTTGTCCTCATTTCTTTTTATTTTATTCTTTTTTCCACTCTGCTTAAATTACTTAAATTACCCTGGAGAAGGAAATGGCAACCCACTCCCGTATTCTTGCCTGGAGAATCCCATGGACGGAGGAGCCTGGTAGGCTACAGTCCACGGGGTCGCAAAGAGTCGGACATGACTAAGCGACTTCACTTTCACTTAAATTACTTCCAACATTCTATCTTTCAGCTCACAGTCTGTCTCAGTTACTCTACTCTGGCTCCCTCCAGAGTGATCTGGTTATTGCATTGTTCATTATTGAGTCTTCTTTATTTCTTCTTGGTCCTTGTTAAACATTTCTTGCATCTTCTCAATCCCTGTCTCTAGTCTATTTACCTGTAACTCCATTTTGTTTTCAAGATTTTGGATCATCTTTACTATCATTATTCGGAATTCTTTTTCAGGTAGACTCCATATCTCCTCCTCTATTGTTTGGTTTGGTGGGTTTTTATCACGTTCTTTCAACTGCTGGATATCTCTCTCCCTTTTCATTTTGTTTAGATTGCTGTGTTTGGGGGTCCCCTTTCTGCAGACTGCAGATTCATGGTTCCTCTTAACTGTGGAGTTTTCTCCCTGTGGATAGGGATGGACCAGTAGCTTGTCAAGGTTTCCTGGTTGGGGGAACTTGTGTCTGTGTTCCAGTGGATGGAACTGGATCTCCTCTCTCTGGAGTGCAATGAAGTGTCCAGTAGTGAGTTTCTGTGTGTCTATGCATTTGGTATGGCTTTGGGCAGCTTGTATTTTAATGTTTAAGGTTGGGTTCCTGTTTTGTTGGAGAATTAGTGTGTGTTGTCGTGAAATGAAACTTATTTTTGCATTTATCTGGTACTTTCCTCTATGGAGTATTCATTTTTTCACTCTAGTATTCTTTTAGTGAAATTTTTGAGATTATGTAGAATCATCTCATTTACAGTGACATTTTTCATTCTTTCTTTTCAAATTTGATGTCTTGTATTTCTTTTCCCTCCTAGTTTTCTGGCCAGAACTTCCAGTGCAATGATAAATAACAAGAGTGAATGTGACTCGTCTGTATGTGTTCTGGACTTAAGAGGAAATGTTTCAGCTACTCAACATCCAGCCTGAAGTTTGTTATGAGTTTTTCACATATGTCCTTTGTCCTCTTGAGGAAGATGAGGAAGATATGTTTGCTTTGTTTTCTTAATTGACTGTATTTATTGTGAAAGTGTTTGAATTTTTTTCCAATGACTTTTTTTTTATCATTTGAGATGATCATTTTTTTTTCTGTTCTTTTTATTAATGCATTATGTTGCTTTGATTTTGTTATAATTAACCAACCTTGCATTCCTGGGATAAATCCTACTTGTACATGCTGTATAATATTTTCAGTATAATCTTATGTTTGCTAGCATATTGTGGAGAATTTTTCTATCTATATTTATAAAGGGTATTGGTATATACTTTCTTTTGATACCTTATCTGACTTTGATATCAGGGTAATGTAATGCTATCCGTACAAAAGGTATTAGGAATTGTCTCTTCTCCACTTGTAGAAGAGTTTGTGAAATATTGGTGTTTTTAAATATTTGGTAATATTTTCCATTTGATTCTGGGCCTCTTTATTGTTGTTATTGGAGACTAGTTTTTGATTACTGATTTATTCCCTTTAGTTGTTTGAAAAGGTACACTCTTTCCACATTTAATTAAATTGTCATTCTTCAAAAATCACTTGGCCATATATGGAGAGATGTAGGGAGCTTATCTGTACTATTCCTATGGTGTATATATGTTTAAATGTAAATATCAGACATTTGATTACCATTATTTGCATTAAGTTTTTAAATTAGGAAGGCTAAGACTTCCAAAGTTTATATTGTTTCTCAAGATTATTTTGAATATTTGAAATTTCTTATAATTCCACCTGAATTTAGGATGGATTTCTGTGTTTTTTTGTCAAAAAAAGCTATGAATTTTAATAGAGATTGGATTGAATCTATAAAGCATTTGTGTTGTTGTTTAGTCACTCAGTAAAGCTGACTCTTTGTGATCGCATGGACAGCAAGCCAGGCTTCTCTGTCCTTCATCTCCTGAAGTTTGCTCAAACTCATGTCTGTTGGGTTGGTGATGTCATTCAACCATCTCATTCTCTGTCATCCCCTTCTCCTCCTGCCCTCAATCTTTCCCAGCATGGGTGTCTTTTCCAATGAGTCAGCTCTTTGCATCAGGTGACCAAAATGTTGGAGCTTCAGCTTCAGCATCAGTACTTCTAATGAATATTCAGGATTGATTTCCTTTAGGATTGATTGGTTTGATCACCTTGCAGTCGAAGGGACTCTCAAAAGTCTTCTCCAGGTCCACAGTTTAAAGTATCAATTCTTCAGAGCTCTGTCTTCTTTATGATCCCTCTCACATGCACATATGACTACTGGAAAAACCATAATTTTGACTATACAGACATTTGTTAGCATATGAGGTATTACTACACTGTCCTTGTTTGTCATATCTTTTCTTCCAAAGAGTGAGAGTTTTTTGTTTGTTTGTTTTTGTTTTGTTTTGTTTTTAAATTTCATTGCCGTAATCACCATCTGCAGTGATTTTGGAGCCCAAGAAAGGAAAGTCTGTTACTGTTTCCATTGTTTCCCCATCTATTTGCCATGAAGTGATGGGACTAGATGCTGTGATCTTCATTTTTTGAGTGTTGAGTTTTAAGTCAGCTTTTTCACTCTCTTCTTTCATCTTCATCAAGAGGTTCTTTAGTTCCTCTTCACTTTCTGTCATAAGGATGGTGTCATCTGTATGCCTGAGGTTATTATATTTCTCCTTGCAATGTTGATTCCAGCTTGTGCTTCAGTTAGCCTCCCATTTCACATGATGTACCCTGCATATAAGTTAAATAAATATGGTGAAAATATACAACTTTGATATATTCCTTTTTGAATTTTGAACCAGTCCATTGTTCCATGTCTGGTTCTAACTGTTGTTTCTTTATCTGAATACGGGTTTCTCAAGAGATGTGTAAGTTGGCCTGGTAGTCCCATCTCTTAAGAGTTTTCCACAGTTTGTTGTGATCCACACAGTCAAAGTTTTTAGTGTAGTCACTGAAGCAGAAGTTAATGTTTTTCTGGAATTTTCTTCTCTTTTCTATGATCCAATGGATGTTGGCAATTTCATCTCTGGTTTCTCTGCCTTTTCTAAATCCAGTTTGTACATCTATAAGTTCTCAGTTCACATACTGTTGAAGCCTAACTTGAAGGATTTTGAGTGTTACCTTGTTATGATGTGAAATGAATGCATTTGTGCCTTAGTTTGAACTTTTTTTGGCATTGTCTTTCTCTGATATTGATATGAAAACTGATTTTTCTAGTCCTGTGGCCATTGGTGAGTTTTCCAAATTCACTGGCATATTGAGTGCACTACTTTAACAGCTGCACATCTTTTAGATTTCCATTTGCATGTAATATATGTTTCAATCCTCTCACTTTCAGTATATATGTGTCTTTAGATCTGAAGTGAGTCCCTTGTAGGCAGCATATTTATGAGTTTTATTTTTGTGTCCATTTGGCCAGTCTGTGCCCTTTGGTTGGAGCATTTAACCCATTTCTATTTAAAGCAATTATATAATATATTCATATATATATATATATATATATATATATATTCCTATATGTATATTCCTATTGCCATTGTCTTAATTGTTTGGGGTTTGCTTTTGTATGTCTTTTTGTTCTCTTGTATTTCCCATCTAAATAAGTCCATCTAGCATTTTTTGTAAAGTTGGTTTAGTGGTACTAAATTATCTTAACTGTTGCTTGTCTGTAAAGCTCTTTATTTCTCCATCAATTTTGAATGAGATCCTTCCCAGGTCAAGAAACCTTGGTTGCAGATATTTCCCTTTCAATCTTTTAAATATAGCCTGTCAATTCTTTCTAGCCTATAGTGTTTCTGCTGAAAGGTCAGCTGTTAAATCTTTTGGGTTTCCCTTGTATGTTACTTGTTGCTTTTCCCTTGCTTCTTTTAACATTCTTCCTTTGTGTTTAATCTTTGTTAGTTTGCTTAGTATGTGTCTTGGCATGTTTCTCCTTGGGTTTATCCTGCATGGTATTCTCTGCATTTCTTGGACTTGAATGACTATTTTTTTTCCCATGTTAGGGAAATTTGCGACTACAATCTCTTCAAAAATGTTCTCATACTCCTTTTCTTTCTCTTCTTTATCTGGGACCCCTATAGTTCAAATATTGGTGCTTTTAATATTGCACCAGGGGTCTCTGAAATTATCCTCATTTCTTTTCATTCTTTTTGCTATTTACTCTTCTTCAGCAGTTATTTCCAATGTTCTATCCTCTGCCTCTGTTTTCCATTCTTCTGCCTCAGATATTTTGATGCTGATTCTTTCTAGAGTATTTTTGATTTCAGCAATTGTGTTGTCTCTGTTTGTTTAGTCTTTATTTCTTCTAGGTTTTTGTTAAATGTGTTAATTGATTCTTGAATTTTCTCCATTCTGTTTTCTAAGATTTGGATCATCTTAACTATCACTACTCTGAATTCTTTTTCAGGTAGTTTGCTTATTTTCTCTTCACTTATTTGGACTTGTGTGTTTCTATGTTGCTCCTAATCTGCTCAATATTTCTCTGCCTTTTCATTTTTTTTAACTTATTGTGTTTAAGGTCTCCTTTTCCCAGGCTTCAAGGTTAAATTTTTTCTTCCTTTAGGCTTCTTCCCTCAGTGTGTAAGGTTGGTCATATGGTTTGTGTGAGCTTCGTGTAGAGTATGACTTGTGCTTGAGTTCTGGAGGAAGGAGGTGAGTTGTTTTTGGTTTTTGTTTTTATTACTTTTTTCCTCTGATGGACAGGGTTGTGTGAGGTGGTAACCCTATCTGCTGATGATTGGGTTTGCATTTTTGTCTTGCTTGTTGTTTGGGTGAGGCGTCCTTTACAGAGTGATGCTGGCTGTTGGGTGATGCCAAGTCTTGTATACAGGTGGTTGCCTTTGTGTGAGTTCTCACTATTAATACTCCCTAGATTAAGGAGTTCCCTGGTAGTCTAGCTTTTTGGGGTCAGCGCTCCCATTCCAAAGTTTCAGGGACTAATCTCTGGCTGGGGAATGAAGAATCCACGGGTGATTTGTTATGGCCACTGAATGGGATTAAAACAAACAACAAAAGACACACCCAAGACAAATGGCAGTTATAAAATCAGGCCAATAATAACTAAAATAATATACATATACACCCATAAACAAACCCAAAACAATCCAAAAAATATAAAATACAATAGATGAGCAAAGGAAACCAAAAATTATATCAACTAGTTAAAAACAAAACTAAAGTACAAACTGAAAACAACACTAAAGCAAGATGTCAACTGGGGAATAAAGGAACAAAATTGAAACAAACTAACTAACATGGTGAGAAAAAGAACGAACAGAAAGAATAGAAATGCAAAGTTAAATAGAAGTAGACAAAGAAGATTCATATATATTAAAGAATAACTACAATGGGAAAAGAATAGTAGGAGAAGAACACAAGAGAATAAATGCAGAAAAGATATTAATAAATTTAAAAAAATTAAAAATTATAATTTAAAAAAAGGGAAATGCCACATAATGTCAATGTTGAGCCAGAAGTATATAAAAGAAATAAAAGGTGTGACTTAAAAAATTCTCAAAAGCTTAAATAGATTTAATAGTACTAATAAAATCAACCGGAGAAGGCACTAGCACCCCACTCCAGTACTCTTGCCTGGGAAACCCCATGGACGGAGGAGCCTGGTAGGCTGCAGCCCATGGGGTCGCAAAGAGTTGGACACGACTGAGCGACTTCACTTTCACTTTTCACTTTCATGCACTGGAGGAGGAAATGGCAACCCACTCCAGTGTTCTTGCCTGGAGAATCCCAGGGACGGAGGAGCCTGGTGGGCTGCCGTCTATGGGGTCGCACAGTCGGACACGACTGACGCGAATTAGCAGCAGCAGCAGCAGCAGCAGCAGCAGCTGCTGCTGCAATAAAATCAACAACTACGACAACAAAGGGAAAAAAAGAAAAAAATCCAGGAGCAACTACAAAACAAGTCAAAATATAAGAATAATAATTCTGCTTAAATATCAGCTGCCAGTGTCCTTTCCCTTGTTGGGAATCACAATCCACCTTGCCTCCCTAGGATGCTCTCCTGTACTGGTCTGGTCTCTGGACTTGCTGTGGGAGCAGCTCAGACTCTAATTTGGTCCTACTCCTGTGTGTTCTTGCGTCTAATGTTCACAGCTGTCAGAACTAGTTCTCTTTCTTATTTGGTAACTATCATTGTCCTTGTATATAGGCCATAGACAGAGTTGATTGGCAGAGTTGATTGCCTGCCTAGTTGATTATTTGGATTTGATCTACACCTTGTACAACTAGTGGGAAGGTTTTGGGTCCTCTTCCTTAGCCGCACTTCCCCTGGCTTTCAGTTGTGGTTTATCTCCAACTCTGCATATGAGTCCTCAGCAAGGGTTTCCTCCTGAGGCTGCCCTGGAAGACTTGGGTCTGCCTCAGGGAAGACCAGATGTAGAGGTGGTGCAGTTGCTTGGGTGGCAGGTGCTCTGGCAACACCAGGTACTCAGGGAACTGGCAGCTAGGGAAGCAGGCAATGCGGGGCTCTAGTAGGACATGGCATCCCACTCCAGTATTCTTGCCTGGAAAATCCCATGGAGAGAAGCCTGGAAAGCTACAGTCCACAAAGTTCAGTGCCTCAGTCTTGTCCGACTCTTTGCAACCCCATGGACTGCAGCACACCAGGCCTCCCTGTCTAACACCAACTCCAGGATTTACTGAAACTCATGCCCATTAAGTTGGTGATGCCATCCAACCATCTCATACTCTGTCATCCCCTTCTCCTCCTGCCCTCAATCTTTACCAGCATCAGGGTCTTTTCCAATGAGTTGGTTCTTCTCATCAGGTGGCCAAAGTATTGGAGTTTCACCTTCAGCATCAGTCCTTTCAATGAATATTCAAGACTGATTTCCTTTAGGATGGAAAGGAAATGATCTCCTTGCAGTCCAAGGTACTCTCAAGAGCCTTCTGCAACACCACAGTTCAAAAAAATCAATTCTTTGGCACTCAGCTTTCTTTATGGCTGAGGCTTCTCTGCCCTTGGACATGGGGTATCGCCTCACAGTTCCTTCAGCGCTGTGCAGCCACTGCTCCAGCACCACACTGCCACGACCAAAGTGACCCCTGCATGCCTGCATGCAGAATTTTTTTTTCTACCCTCTTGGCGTCTCTGTCCCAGTGGGGGATGGTGCATGGAGGTTGCATGGTTGCTTGGATCATGGGGATCCTGGCAATGCCAGCTATGCCGCTGCTCTTGCCAGCTATTGTTACAGGAGATTTGACACTATTAAGGCTTTTTCTAGCCTGTGGTGGCTCTGCCCCTGTAAGGATTGAGTGTGAGGGTGGCACAGCTCCTTGAGTTGCAGGGACCCTGGCAGTGCCAAGTGTGCAGGGACACTGACTGCCTCAGTCACAGGAGCTATGGCCCTATCAATTTTTTTTTCCTAGCCTCTGGCAGCTGGTGATCAGAGGGCCTCTTTGGCTGGTCCTTCTCTGTTGCTCTGCCCATTCAGTCACTTTATGTGCTCCCCTGGCTGGGGTGCTTCTCTGTTGCTCAGTGTGTCAGGTGTTTAAAGAGCCAGGCTCTCTGTTGTTCACCTGCTGGTGCTGATGTGTGGGAAGAGAGAGGCTGCAGTGATGGCTCCACCTACTAAGCATGACTCAGGAGTACCACCTTGACTCCATGGTTGCCTGGTTTTCATCCACAGGCATTTCCCATTGAGATCTCCTCCCTCATGTCCCCTCTGACTGTCTCCTTGCAGTCAACAGCAGACCTCCCCCTGGGATTGCTCTCTAATCCCTAAACTCCAGCTCCCAGCTACTGTGCTTCCTAAAGGACTTGTGTCCCTGTCCAGGGTAATTATGGATGGGGCAAGTATTGTCTGCATGATTCTCATTCCATTCAGACTGTCACGGACGAGCCATATCACTCTCAGCTTCCAATGTTTCTCCTCTGTCCCAAACAATTGCCCAATATGGAGATTAGACCCCTACTTCATTTCCCCTACCTGTCAAAGACAGATCCAGTCCTGCTGACTCTCCTCTTTGTCCCCCTACCAAGTTCTGTGTGGTTCTATATATTCTTGTCCAGTGGTCAGGTACGTCTTCCCTCTCTCTGCTGGTGTTCTGCAAGATTTTCTGTGTCTGAACGTGTATTCCTGGTATATCCGTGGAGAGAGAGGTACTTCACATCCACCTACTACTCCAACATCTTGTTCTCCCTCAGCATCCTCTTTTAGGATTTGAAATAGCTCAGCTCGAATTTCATCTCCTCCCCTAGCTTTGTACATAGTGATGCTTCCTAAGGCCCACTTGACTTTGCACTCCAGGATTTCTGTAGATTTCAGTGTACAAATGTTTTGCTTCTTTGATTCAATTTATTCTTTTGTATCTTATTGGTTTGATACAGAAGCATAACTATTGTGAGTATTGATTTTCATTACTGTAAATTTGATGAGTTTGTTTATTCTCACAATTGTTCAATCTTTAGATTTTTCTGATTATAAGATTATGCTGTCCACAAATAGATATAAAATTGTATCTTTGACTTTTCAATTTGGACATACTTATTTCTTGTTCTTCTTTAAATTATATCACAGAATTAAAGTACCATGTTGAGTAGGTAATGCAAAAGTGCACATATTTTTCTTTTTATTAATATTATAAAAATATTTCAGTCTATCACAGTTGAGTGTGATATTAGCTATGGGATTTTCGCATATGTCCTTACTTATAGTGAGGTTTTTCCTTCTATTTAGTTTTTTTTAATTATGAAAGTATATTGAACTTTGTCAAATGGTTTCTCTGCATCAACTGAGATAATCATGTTTTCTCTTCATTCTGTTTATTCACTGTATTAAATTTTTGATTTTCATTTTTGTGATTTTTTATTGAAATATAGATGATTTACAATGTTTCAGGTATACAACAAAGTTGTTAAGCTATAATTTAGGTGTATTAGAATAGAAATAGAAATAGAGATAGATATTTATATCTATAATTTTCCAGATTCTTTTCCATTATGTATGATTACAATATATGAAGGTAGTCCCCTTGGCTATACAGTAGGTCCTTGCCCTTTACCTATTTTATATATAATTGTGTGTATCTCTTAATCCCAAATCCCTAGTTTATCCCTACTTTCTCCTTTCCACTTTAATGACCATAAGTCTTTCTTTCTGTGTCAGTGAATCTATTTCTCTTTCATAAATAAATTCATCTGTATAATTTTATTAGATTCCAAATACAGTGATATTGTATATTTGTTTTCAGTCTGCCTTACTTCAGTTGGTATAATAATCTCTAAGTCCATTCATGTTGCAGCAAATGGTATTATTTCATTATTTTTATGGATAATATTCCACTGTATATATATATATACACATACACACACACACACACACACACACACACACACACACACACACACACCCCACATATTCTGTATCCATTCATCTGTCGATAGACATTTAGGTTGCTTCCATGTCTTGGTTATTGCAAATAATGCTGCTATGAGTATTTGGGTGCAGGTATCATTTCAGGTTAAAGTTTTCTTAGAATCTATGCCCAGGACAGGGATTGCAAGATCATATGGTAACTCTAGTATTAGTTTTTTTAAGGAAATTGATGCCATTCTCCATAATGGATGTATCAGTTTACATTCTCACCAACAGGGTAGGATGGTTCAGTTTTCTCCATAAACTCTCCAGCATGTATTATTTGTAGACATTTTGATGATGGCCATGCTGAGCTGTGTGAGTTGATATAACATTACAGTTTTGATTTTCATTTCTCTAATAATGTGTGATGTTGAGCATCTATCAGGGAAGCCCACTA
Source organism: Okapia johnstoni (assembly GCA_024291935.2). Classification (NCBI taxonomy): domain Eukaryota; kingdom Metazoa; phylum Chordata; class Mammalia; order Artiodactyla; family Giraffidae; genus Okapia; species Okapia johnstoni. Next base: position 57,235,316 of record CM044305.1, on the reverse strand, counting down.
ACTATTCTTATTATGCTACAACTTTATTTCTATCAATGAGAAAAAAAAAACAGAGGGTGGAGTCCAGACTATCATGTTGAGAGTTGCATATTATTCTGGGGATGTCACATAAGAATGGTTGCATTATGAGAACTATCATTTGATCATAGCAGAAAAACAGATTGTAAAAACCATGATAGAATAGGTATAGGATATCCTGAGAGCCAGTAAGTACAGTATCTCAGGCCTGCATATTCTCAATAGCTGTGAGGCATATATTATACAGGCTAATTTATTTATCTTAGGTCAGTTATCTATTCTCTTGCTGCCTGATTTCTAGTATCTTCAACCAATATCCTTTCTTATTCTTTCAGTTAAGATACTGTATTTTAATATCAGAGTTAATATATTCCCTAGAAGGAAGTTAGATACTTAGAGGTATTTTTTTTTCTTCACTCTCTGATTTCTTTTACTCTGTGCCCTTAAGGCAGTTCTGACAACACTATTGTTCAACCTAGGAACTAATTTTTTTTATAAATTTAAAAATGTTCATAAAATACTTTAAAATCGTAGGAAATTCCAACTCTTTACAGCTGTTGTCACTTGGAGCCATGCCAATACTACTTGTTGTATAGTCTTTCAGTCGTGTCTCACTCTTTGTGATGCCATGGACTGCAGCACAACAGGTTTACCTGTCCTTCTCCAGCTCCTAGAGGTTGCTCAGACTCATGTCCATTGAATCAGTGATGCCATCGAACCATCTTGTACTATGTTGTCTCCTTCTCCTGCCTTCAGTATTTCCCACCATCAGGGAGTTTTCCAATGAGTCAGTTCTTCACATCAGGTGGCCAAAAAATTGGAGCTTCAGCTTCAGCATCAGCCCTTCCAATGAATAATCAGGACTGACTTCCTTTAGGATTGACTGGTTTGATCTCCTTGCATTCCAAGGGACTCTCAAGAGTCTTCTCTAACACTATGGTTCAAAAGCATCATTTCTTTGGTGCTCAACCTTCTTCTTTTTTTTTTTTTTTAAAGTTCTTCAGGCTAATCTTTACTGTTGAAACAGAATTGGGAATCTTGACAACTGATTCATTTTCTTTGCTATTGTTATTTCTCTTGCCTGATAACAGTTCGTTCTTTTGTTCTTTTTTTAATTTAAATTAGTTTATTTATCTATTTTTTAACTTTAAAATATTGTATTTGTTTTGCCATACTTTGACATGAATCCACCATGGGTGTACATGTGTTTCCCTTCCAGAACCCCCCTCCCACCTCCCTCCCCATCCCCCAGAAATACCACTGCTGGGCATACACACTGAGGAAACTAGAATTGAAAGACACACTTGCACCCCAATGTTCACCACAGCACTGTTTATAATAGCTAGGACATGGAAGCAGCCTAGATGCCCATCAGCAGACGAATGGAAAAGGAAGCAGTGGTACATATACACAATGGAATATTACTCAGCCATTAAAAAGAATACATTCGAATCAACCTTCTTTATAGTCCAACTCTCACATTCATACATGACTATTGGAGAAACCATAGCTTTGACTAGATGGACCTTTTTGTGAAAAAGTAATGTCTCTGCTTTTAATATGCTGTGTAGGTTGGTCATAGCTTTTCTTCCAAGGAGCAAGCATCTTTTAATTTCATGGCTGCAGTCACCATCTACAGTGATTTTGGAGCCCCCCAAAATAAAGTCTGTCACTATTTCCATTATTTCCCCATCTATTTGCCTTGACGTGATGGGACTGGATACCATGATCTTCGTTTTTTGAATGTTGAGTTTTAAGCCAGCTTTTTCACTCTCCTCTTTCACCTTCATCAAGATGTTCTTTAGTTCCTCTTCACTTTCTGCCATAAGGGTGGTGTCATGTGCATATCTGAGATGATTGATATTTCTCCCGTCAATCTTGATTCCATCTTGTGCTTCATCCAGCCTGGCATTTTGCATGATGTACCCTGAAAATAAGATAAATAAACAAGGTGACATTATACAACCTTAAGTTACTCCTTGACCAATTTTGAACCAGTCTGTTGTTCTATGTTCAGTTCTAACTGTTGCTTCTTGATCTGCATGCATGTTTCTCAGGAGGTAGGTAAGGTGGTCTGGTATTCCCATCTCTTGAAGAATTTTCCACAATTTGTGGTGATCCATATAATCAAAGGGTTTAGTATAGTCAATGAAGTAGAGGTAGATGTTTTTCTGGAATTTTCTTGTTTTTTCTATGATACAACGGATGTTGGCAATTTGATCTCTGATTCCTATGGCTTTTCTAAATCCAGCTTGAACATCTGGAATTTCTCAGTTCATGTACTGTTGAAGCCTAGCTTGGAGAATTTTGAACATTAGTTTGCTAGCATGTTAAATGAGTGCAATTGTGCAGTAGTTTGAACATTTTTTGTCACTGACATTATTATACATTACCATCATTAGAGTTTTCTTTTCCTTCTGTTATCTAGATGTAACCAGTGCAGGAACCAAAACTAAAGGCCCACCCAAACAATGATGGAAGGAAAGAGAATGGCTGTCTGCTAGTCATTAGCTAGTGATTCCTTTTAACGGTTATCCTAACTCCAGTCATCTGGCTGCAAGTCTTATTGGAATTCCTCCTTATACTGTGGATCAGGACATTTCTTGGCTCCTAATGGAGAGTTTTGTTAACTAGTATAGGGATAAGATTGAATTTTCATGATGTTATAATTTTGTTTCCAGAAATTTACCTTGCAATGGTAACTGGAAAACTTTCATAAGAGCTAATGTCAGGTATTTTCATGTTTATTAGTTATATAAATTTCACCTAAAAAGATATTGGGCTTATTTCAGTAACCAGATCTTTCTGTAAAATATTCTAAATAAGCTAAAAAAAAAAGACACTTTCTTCGTGGTTTATTTCTTTTATAAATTTGTATAGCATTTTAAAAGAATATGTTTTCCCATAATCAATAATCTAAACAGATATGTTATTGTTTTTCTAGATCTTAGATCTCTAGTCTTTCCCATTTTATCCATTCTATTGTTTTCCTCTATTTCTTTTCACTGTTCAGTTAAGAAAGCTTTCTTATCTCTCCTTTCTATCTCTGTAACTCTGTATTCAGTAAGGTGTATGTTTCCCTTTCTCCTTTGCCTTTCACTTCTCTTCTTTTCTCAGTTATTTGTAAGGCCTCCTCAGACAACAGCTTTGCTTCTTGCATTTGTTTTTCTTGGGGATGGTTTTGGTCACCACCTCCTGTACAGTGTTACGAACCTCTGACCATGGTTTTTCAGGTACTCTGTCTATCAGATCTAATCCCTTGAATCTATTTGTCACTTCTACTGTAAGATATTTGATTTAGGTCATATCTGAATGGCCTAGTGTTTTTCCTTACTTTCTTCAGTTTGAATCTGAATTTTGCAATAAGGAGCTGATGATCTCAACCACAGTCAGCTCCAGGTCTTGTTGTTTCTGATTTTATAGAGCTTCTCCATTTTGGGCTGCAAATAATTTAATCAATCAGATTTCGATATTGATCATCTGGTGATGTTCATGTATAGAGATGTCTCTTGCATTATTGGAAGAGTGTATTTGCTAGATAGCATATTAAAAAGCAGAGATATAACTTTGCCAGCAAAGGTCCCTATAGTCAAAATGATGGCTTTTCCAGTATTCACGTAAAAATGTGACAATTGGATCATAAAGAAGACTGAGTACTGAAGAATTGATGCTTTCAAACTGTGGTGCTGGAGAAGACTCTTGAGAATCCCTTGGACAGCAAGGAGATCAAACCAGTCAATCCTAAAAGAAACCAAACCTGAATATTCATTGGAAGGATTGATATTGAAGCTGAAGCACCCTTACTTCGGCCACCTGATGCAAACAGCCAGCTCACTGGAAAAGACCCTGATGCTGGGAAAGATTGAGGGCAAGAAGAAAATGGGGCAACAGAAGATGAGATGGTTAGATGACACAACTGATTCAGTGGACATGAGTTTGAGCAAACTCATGGAGATAGTGAAGGACAGGGAGGCCTGACGTGCTACAGTTCATGGGGTCATAAAGAGTTAGACACAGCTTAATGACTGCGTGAAAACAACAACAAGATCTCAGAAATATGAATATTAAGATTTCTTCTTCATATGTGGCTTACTATTCAACACTCTCACTTATAAATTTCTATCATTTATAAAAATCCACTGCAGGAAAGAGAGCACACACACACACACACACACACACATAACCAAGGTCTTCACATTGAAATAACAGCTGTTTTGGAGCTAGTAGAGTCTTACTCTTAGAAAATGTGTTCACTAAGAAAGTAATATTTTACAATCTAAAGCTTGTCTAAATATTTTCTGGTGATGTCTGCTATGTTCCTTTCTATATTTAGGTCTGAGCCTTATCTGTGTTTGCATGTAATTCTGACTTTGCTTTATGTTTAAGAATATTTTAAAATAGAGGTGTTAAGACACTATATAATCTCAATCTGGGGCCTCAGTACAGTAAGATCATTGAGGTTCTTCAGGCATCAAGAACCATAATGTGGATCAAAAAGTGATATCACATACATTCTTTATTACTTTCAAAATCGTTTTCTTAAATTTATATGTTATCACAAAGTTGTTTTTTCTCCAAGTGAATACATATTTTATGTCTATTGTATGTATAGATTGTTAGATAAATTGCATGTGTGTGTGTAATCTGTAAAACATGAAAATTGACATCCACTGAGGTACATTTTTAGGAACACAGAACATAGATGATTGACAGAACAAAGCATATGGAAATAAAGAAGAATCTAACCCACATTTACATCTAAGAAAAGATATTTGCCTAAAGGGAAAATATTAATTAGTTTGTCTACATGCAAGATAAAAGTCTGGAAGACATATCCATCAAAGGCAGTGGAATAAACAGAAAAATGAAAATTATTTGTAAACTGACAGTAAACTTGGCAAACATTGAGGGGATAAACAAGTTATTTGGAATGCAAATCACTTTGAAATCACAGCCTCTGTCAGGAAGTATCTGTGCATAGCTTCACTTATTCAACAGATATTAATGTTTCATAGAAAGGTTTGTTGCATGCTAAAGATTTCTTCACTCTTCTTAATTATTTTTAATCACTGCTTCAGAATGCTCCATATAAACACTCAAAAAATGTTAAAATATACAAAGTCCAATTTCATCAATAATACAGTTACTGCACTCTGGAACTGACTAAAATACCTACCAAATACAAGTTGTTTAAATAAATGAGGAAGGCTTATTTTCTGGATGAAACATAAAAGTCATGTAACTCAAAGAATCTTATAGTACCGGGAAAACAAAAATTGCTTTTTAAGGAAAAGAAAACACCTCACCCACTTTTATCTCTCCTAAAAGGAATTAGGAAATTTACTTTGGATTTGCAAAGGAATTACTTTGGACACCTGATGCAAAGAACTGACTCATTGGAAAAGACCCTGAAGCTGGGAAAGACTGAAGGAAAGAGAAGGGGATGAAAGAGAATAAGATGGTTGGATGGCACCACGGAGTTGATGGACATGAGTTTGAGCAAGCTCCTGGAGTTGGTGATGGACAGGGAAGTCTGGCATGCTGCAGTCCATGGGGTCGCAAAGAGTCAGACATGACTGAGCAACTGAACTGAACTGGAAAGGAATTAAAGTCATCCAAGAGTCCAAAGAATGCTCAAACTACCGCACAATTGCATTCATCTCACATGCTAGTAAAGTAATGCTCAAAATTCCCCAAGCCAGGCTTAAGCAATAAGTGAACTGTGAACTTCCAGATGTTCAAGCTGGTTTTAGAAAAGGCAGAGGAACCAGAGATCAAATTGCCAACATCCACTGGATCATCGAAAAATCAAGGGAGTTCCAGAAAAACATCTATTTCTGCTTTATTGACTATGCCAAAGCCTTTGACTGTGTGGATCACAATAAACTGTGGAAAATTCTGAAAGAGATGGGAATACCAGACCATCTGACCTGTCTCTTGAGAAACCTGTATGCAGGTCAGGAAGCAACAGTTAGAACTGGACATGGAACAACAGACTGGTTCCAAATAGGAAAAGGAGTACGTCAAGGCTGTATATTGTCTCCCTGCTTATTTAACTTATATGCAGAGTACGTCATGAGAAATGCTGGGCTGGAAGAAACACAAGCTGGAATCAAGATTGCCAGGAGAAATATCAATAACCTCAGATATGCAGATGACACCACCCTTATGGCAGAAAGTGAAGAAGAACTAAAGAGCCTCTTGATGAAAGTGAAAGAAGAGAGTGAAAAAGTTGGCTTAAAGCTCAACGTTCAGAAAACTAAGATCATGGCATCTAGTCCTATCACTTCATGGGAATTAGATGGGGAAACAGTGGAAACAGTGTCAGACTTTACTATTTTGGGCTCCAAAATCACTGCTGATGGTGATTGCAACCATGAAATTAAAAGACACTTCCTCCTTGGAAGCAAGGTTATGACCAACCTAGATAGCATATTTTAAAAGCAGAGACATTACTTTGCCAACAAAAGTCCGTCTAGTCAAGGCTATGGTTTTTCCAGTGGTCGTGTATGGATGTGAGAGTTGGACGGTGAAGAAAGCTGAGCACCAAAGAATTGATGCCTTTGAACTTTGGTGTTGGAGAAGACTCTTGAGAGTCCCTTGGACTGCGTGGGGATCCAACCAGTCCATCCTAAAGGAGATCAGTCCTGGGTATTCATTTGAAGGACTGATGTTGAAGCTGAAGCTCCAATACTTTGGTCACTTCATGCGAAGAGTTGACTCATTGGAAAAGACCCTAATGTTGGGAAGGATTGGGGGCAGGAGGGGAAGGGGACAACAGAGGGTGAGATGTGTGGATGGCATCACCGACTCGATGGACATGGGTTTGGGTATAATCCGGGAGTTGGTGATGGACAGAGAGGCCTGGCATGCTGCTATTCATGGGGTTGCAAAGAGTTGGACACGACTGAGTGACTGAACTGAACTGAACCATTTTATAAATTGACATTTATTGGAATAGTCAGCAGAACCCGTAACAACTGACCTGGATCCCAGGGCTTCCCTGGACTTGTGGGTATACCCCTAAGAGACTCTTATTCTCTAATATCTCTCTTGACTGACTGGAAACTCCAGCGGTAAGTCCTCTGGAGAGAAATTAACACTCCTAGAGAAAATCATTCCAACTTGGAGAATTAAAAAAAAAATGCATAGTGATAGGGGAATTCATTTTATGGGACAAGTATTGAAGAATGTACGTAGCGTTTGGTCAGTAATACATTTCTATCGTACATACTATCTTCAATCATCAGGTTTAGTGAAATGCACAAATGGAACCATTAAGACACAACAAAGTCAAATGATAGTCTTAGGATTGAAAGTCAATAGTCAATAGTCTTTTAACATATCAGGGCCTAAAACTCAACTCTAATCTCACCTTAGGATCTTCCCCCACAAGTAAACAGATTCTCTACATTTGAAATAATCACTAACACATGGGCCTAGTTGAAGGAATGTATTAAACACCGTGTTGAAAGAAAACCTGTTAACATAGAGTAAAGATATTATCAAGGCCCTATTACATAGTACTGGCTTCCCAAGTAGTGCAGATGGTAAAGACGCTGCCTGCAATGAAGGAGACATGGGTTTGATCCTTGGGTCAGTAAGATCCCCTGAAAAAGGGAATAGTAACCCACTCCAGTATTCTTGCCTGGAGAATTCCATGGACAGACCATGGGGTAGCAAAGAGTCAGACACGATTGAGTGACTAACACACATATCACATAATACTAACCTTTTTTCAGACTCTTTCCATAGCATGTTCCTAGGAGAGGAAAGTATTCAACATCATACTCTACAACCATGTTTGTATACTGGAAGACACATCTAAAGAAAGATTTTCTCTGACCAAAGTGAAAAGTATCCTGCTAGGTGTTACTGATAAATCCTTGTGCTACAAAACTAAGAGATATTGATTATTAAATGGACAATATACATCTCATTTAAAAAAAAAGAAGGTTATAATCCCTACACTGGAGTAGACTGTTTCCCCAATATCAGACATCTGATCGAAGCTGACTTGAAGATAGCTCAACACCTTGAATCAGGTAGCAGCTAATGTAAATAACTTTTCCAAGACTCAGGACCAGCCCTGTATAATATGAATAATCCTTGAATTTACTATTTAGTGAGTGTTCAACATACTTATTATTTTCTTGCTCAATTTAGAACATGGTATATAACTAATACAACTTCTATACTTAGATAAATGCATCACAACAGGCCCAATTGAAACTGGTAAACATATAAAACTGGCAGAGAATCTCTTAAAGGTTGATTCAGTTCTCCTCTGGACTGGATCAATTTTAAATTCCCTAACTTCTTTATTTGGCTCCCTACAAAAATCAGGGCCCTACTTCATTCAAGCCTCCAACTTATATTTTTAATACTTAGTGTAACACTCACACTGTTTCTGTTGTTTAAGCTACTCTTACTAATCAAAGAAAAATGCCTGAGCCAATATGCAACCAAGATCATGATCACTCAAGATATAACCTATATAGACTACAACAATCTGAGCCAAATGGCCAGAGAATATAATTGCTCTATTCACACTATCCTTACCCTGATAAATATTGAATCCACCTTATGACCTTCTTTATTGTTTCTCAGTGCAAATTTCAAAGGAATTTGCAATCGCTTTGAACATCAACACCTATTGTGTTTCCTTTTTGATTACTATGAAATTCAGCTCATTAGATGATGGCTAGTTTCCTTGATTGGCTGCATCAATCCTGGTACCATAAAATCCCACTGAAGAACAAAATGAAACTTGGGCAAAGTGAACTCTCCATCCCACTAGCAAGGAAGGATCAACGTAAAAATAAATTTCTTTTAATATTTAGATTGTCGAAGTCACAAAAGCAAGTCTTGATCAAAAAGGAAAAATTATAAGAAATAAAGGAAGATTTAAGAGAAGTTTTATGTGAATGGCCTTTTAAGATGGATTATCAGTGGTTTAGGGGAACTAAAACTGAAACTAAGGCCAGGCAGACATCTGTGAGCTGATTTCCCACCCACCTTTTTCACAGAAAAACCACAGAATATAATTTAGCCAAGACTCAAACTGCTTGCTTAAGCTAAAATCAGGTATCTTGTATAACAATCATGCAAACCAACCAATCAGATGAGACTGGAACAATAGGAACTAAGACAAATGAACTCATATAGAGTAACAGTCTTGTGGTTATTGCCTTAATACATTTTTACTGTAAATTTCATCTGGTGGAACACAGCTCAATTGTGTGATTGAGTCAGTGCCACTGGGCTAAAGTCTTCATACTTTCTTAAATACAAATCATTCCTTTGTCCTTTTGTTGTTCAGAAGTTTTATAAGTTGACCTATTACTAAAGCTAGGTAATTTAATAGCATGAAGGCGTCATCCACAGCACTTATTTGAATATTTTTGAAGGTAAATAACTATAAATAACTGGTTAACATATTATCAATGGTAAATCAAAATATATGAACTGTGCTTTTATTTTTGGTTGACTTTAATAAGACTCATAAATTGAGAATATAAAGACATTTAAGAGGGAACAGTAAATATATTCCTTATTAAAACATACTTAGTGATTTCACTCATTGCTGTCTTGCATCACTTCTGTCACTGATCTTTAAGTTTAAGGGTACCAGAGTTATTAAAATGAAAATTTATACAAAGAGCTCATTCCAAAATATTCCAAAGAATGTAGGAAATATCATGTGATTCTAGGTTAAAACCGTACAATATTAGAGCTTGGACAATTCTGTAAGGATTTCTTCCCTTTAATTAAAAATTTAACAGAAACAATGACAAAGCATTATTCTTTAACAGATGTGTGTCCAGAATTGAAATGCTTAGAGTTCATGTAAAATTGAGGTGTTATAAGTTATAAATTATTTATTGATAAGAATATGTGTAAGAAATTTAAGCAGTGATGATTGACGTATTGACAATATCTTAAGATAATTTGTCATGTTATGATAAAGAAGAAGGTATCTAGTGTGGATATAGGTAAGTAAATTTACCGCTATAGGACTGAGGTGCCTTCCAGCTCAGGGGAAATGTATGGAATGATACTGGATGCATTGAAGAAGGTAAGATGAATCATTTTACTTTACTTGCATATCTCTTCTCCTAAGGCAACACAGCTCAGTTCCAAGAGGGGTCTTCCTGTTCTTGACTTCTATCATGAGAAAGTAGGAAAATATGAATGAGCACAAGATTTCTCCAGCAACGCAGGACACTTTTAAGTGATTCATTGTTTTTTCACCATCCAGAGCACTGAGGTGGTGTTGCTTGGCTGAAGGTGCAAATCAATTGAGAGAAGAGCAGCCAGAGCTCTAAGAGTACATCAAAGGGACATGAGTTTTGAAAACTATCAACACCAGGAAGCTCTCATATGAGATGTGGAGGATGCCTTTCCTGTGAATTCCCCAACTGACCCATGGGAATCCCCAGTGATCCTCACATCTTTATCATGTGTACAGCTCCATGTATGCACCTCCAAGGGTGGTTAAAGTGAGGCTTTGCAGACATCTGGTGAGCTTGTATGAAAACTGGTGCAAATCTGCAGGATTCCGAGAAAGCACACAAACTTGAGCATCACTGCCCTAGGGAAAGCAAAGGGGAGGGTAAGAACAACTCTCCTGGTGTGCAGACTCAGAAAAAAAGACACAACCTATGAATCCTCACTTCCAAAGAGAAGTGCGGCATAGGTTAATCTATAGAAAATTTCTTAGAAAAGTTCTGAACTCCTAACAGGGCTGATGGAAGTCATTACTCACTAAAAGCAAACCTGTAAGGATGGAGGAGGTGACTGCTGTTGCAAATTCAGACATCAATAAAAGACTTCAATGAATGTGAAAAATTCAAGAGATAAGTTACCATGAAAAGGACACAATAACAGTCCAATAACCAGAGCCCTGAAAAATGGATATCTGTGACAGGATCACTACAAAATTATAAAATATTTGTTTTAAGAAACCTCATTGAGCTACCATTCAATATCAGAGTAATCCAAATCTATGCCCCAATCTAATGCCAAGGAAGATGAAATTGAACGGTTCTATGAAGACTTACAAGACTTTATAGAACTAACATCAAAAAAAGATGTACTTTTAATCATAGGGGACAGGAATGCAAAAGTGGAAATTCAAGAGATATCTGCAGTAACAGGAAAATTTGGCCTTGGAGTACAGAATGAAGCAGAACAAAGGCTAAAAGAGTTTTGCCAAGAGAACACACTGGTTATAACAAACACTCACTTCCAACAACACAAGAGATGACTCTACACCGGGACACTACCAGATAGTCAATACCAAAATCAGATTGATTATATTTTTGCAGCCAAAGATGGAGAGGCTCTATACAGTCAGCAAAAACAATACTAGGAGTTGACTGTGAATCAGACTATGAATTCTTTATCGCAAAATTCAGGCTTAAGTAGAAGAAAGTAGGGAAAACTACTAGGCCATTCAGGTATGATCTAAATCAAATTCCTTACCATTATACAGTAGAAGTAGCAAATAGATTCAAAGGATTAGATCTAATAGACAGAGTGCCTGAGAAACTATGGATGGAGGTTCATAATATTGTACAGAAGGAGGTGATCAAAACCATCCAAAAGAAAAAGAAATGCAACAAGGCAAAATGGTTGTCTGAGGAGACCTTACAAATATCTGAGAAAAGAAGAGAATTGAAAGGAATGCAGAAAAGGAAACATATACCTAACTGAAAGCAGAGTTCCAAAGAAGAGCAAGGAGAGACAAGAAAGGTTTCTTAAATGAACAATGTAAATAAATACAGGAAAACAATAGAATGGGAAAAACTAGAAATATCTTCAAGAAAACTAGAGTTACCAAGAGAAAGTTTCATGTGAAGATGGGAACAATAAAGGACAGAAATAGTATAGATCTAATCGAAACAGAAGAAATTAGAAAGAGGTGACAAGAATACACAGAAGAACTGTACAAAAAAAAAAAAAGGTCTTAATGACCCAGATAACCATAATGGTATGGTCACTCACCTAGAGCCAGACATCCTGGAATGTGAAGCCAAGTGGGCATTAGCAAGCATTACTACAAACAAAGCTAGTGGAGGTGATGGAAATCCAGTGGGGTTATTTAAAATCTTAAAAGAGTATGCTGTTAAAGGGCTGTACTCAATATGTCAGTAACTTTGGAAAACTCATCAGTGGCCACAGGACTTGAAAATGTCAGTTTTTATAAAAAAAAATCTTCTGCTTCATTGACTATGCTAAAACCTTTGACTGTGTGGATCGCAGCAAAATGGAAAATTCTTAATGAGATGGAATTCAAACCACCTTACCTACCTTCTGAGAAACCTGTATGCAGGTCAAAAAGCAACAGTTAGAACTGGACATAGAGCAAAAGACTGGTTCAAAATTGGGAAATGAGTAAGTCAAGACTGTGTATTGTTACCTTGCTTATTTACCTTATATGCAGAGTACATCATGAAAAATGCTGGGATTGATGAAGCAGAAACTGGAATCAAGTTTCCTGGAAGAAGTATCAATAACCTCATACATGCAGATGACACCACCCTAATGGCAGAAGCAAAGAGGAGCTAAAGAGCCTCTTGATAAAGATAAAAGAGGAGCATGAAAAAGCTGGCTTAAAACTCAACACTATATATATAAGCAAAGATCATAGCATCCGGTCCCATCATTTCATGGCAAATAGAAGGGGTAAAAGTAGAAGCAATGATAGATTTTGTTTCCTTCTGAATAAAAATCATGGATAGTGACTTAAGCCATGAAATTAAAAGACACTTGCTTCTTGGGGAAAAAAGATGTGACAAACCTAGACAACACATTAAAAGGCAGACACATCACTTTGCTGACAAATATCTGGATAGTCAAAGCTGTGGCTTTTATACTAGTCATGTAGAGACATGAAAGTTGAACCATAAAGAAGGCTGAGTGCTGAAGAATTGATGTTTTCAAATTGTGGCACTGGAGAACACTCTTAATAGTCCCTTGTACAACAAGGTGATCAAATCAATGAATCCTAAAGGAAATCAACCTTGCATATATATTGGAAGGACTGATGCTGAAGATGAAGCTCCAATCCTTTGGCCACCTGATGCAAAGAGCCAATTCATTGGAGAAGTCCCTGATGCTGGGAAATATTGAGAGCAAGAGGATATGGGGCTTCAGAGGTTTGGTGGCATCATTGACATGAGTTTGAGAAAACTCTGGGAGATGGTGAAGGACGGAGAAGCCCAGTGTGTTGCAGTCCATGGGGTCACAAAACGTTGGAAACGACTGAACAACACACTTGGTCTACTGTAAGCTGGACCCTCTGGTATTTCTGAGTAGATGTGTTTAGTACTTGTTTCATTACTTTGCTAAATAAGTTTAACTGTTCTTCTGGCCACTGAGCCTCCATTAGAATTATTTCAAAAGATGGAGATGAACTAGTTTCTAAGAATAGCTTGTCTTTCACATCTAAGTTGTCAAAAGTCTTATACACTTGCAACAAAAAACATTTTCCAGTGTGCTGCATCGGATTCTTGTCCTGTTCACATGAAAGTTTTTGTTTTTACAAGTTGTCAGATAGTACCAATTTTTCATTAAGCCTACCTTGCCAACAGAACATTTTATTTCCCACCTACCATATATTGTTCTGTACAGTCTTTACTATGGGCTAGTGTCCCCTGAGGCCCACTGAGTTGGAGGGCACAACCAAATATTGCTTTTCACGGTACAGCTTAGCATTGAAACTGGCATCCAAGTTTTGCATTCAGGCTTTTATCTAACAGAGGCCAGTGGTTCCTGATTGGCCTATGCATTGTTTTTAAAATATATTCCTTATTTCAACCAACTGTAGTACTTGGCATAACTGTTCTTGACCAGTTCTGGGACTGAAGCAGTAGGACACAAAGATGAAGGTTACAGTTGTCAATTATTTCATAGCATTTGGGGACCATCAAGTCTCCAAGCTGAGCTTTCTAGCCTTCTGCTCCAGTATGGTGAGACAGTGTTTGGATGTCACTCCTGACTCTATAGTTACCTTGAGGCCATTAGGTTGCCACTGGCAGCTGCTAACTGATATTGTTTCCAAAACAGTTGACTATGTCCTTAAATCTGATACATTTTAGAAAAGTCAAGTTCTCAGTAACACAAGTGTTTGTAATGTGTCAGAAACAACATCCACAATGATCATCCAGCTCTATTATGGATACCTGAACCACAGTTACTCTATTTCGAGTTTTAAGTGGATGTTTTCCATAATGTTTAAAGAAGATATACGATGCATGCTTGAAAGGTCACAAAATAGGCTGTACTAGTTAGCCAGAATAATTTCTTCACACTTCGGTATGTTACCATTTATTCTATTATTTCTCCTTTCTGTTTGTAAATCTTTGAATAGAAAGTGTTGACAAGCGAAATATTTACCCCCCCACCCAGTACCAATGTGGCTGCTCCCTGTTCTGTCCATTATATATATATGCTTAAATGTACACATTAGGGGAAAACTAATTTGACATAAAAATCAAATACAGAGGTGTGCCAATGGGGAAGCATTTTATAGTCTATACATTTTGTCAATTATACTGAATTGTCACACAAACACTGTGCATGTGCTTCAAATAGTAGACTTATGAAAGTGAAAGTGTTAGTCACTCAATCATTTCTGACTCTTTGTGACCCCGTGGACTGTACCCTGCCAGGCTCCTCTGTCTATGGAACTCTCCAGGCAAGAATACTGGAGTGGGTAGTCATTCCCTTCTCCAGGGGATCTTCCCAACCTAGGCATCAAACCCTGGTCTCCTTCACTGCATGTGGATTCTTTACCATCTTTACCAGGGAAGCCCTAGTAGGCAGCAATACATGACACAGGTAGTTATATTCTGTGACAACTTCACTAGAGAATTTTATTTCCATCCTGAACGTTATGTCCAAAAGTATGGCTACAAGTAAAATAATATGTTTCTATTAGATATTGAAAGTGAAAGTGAAGTCGCTCAGTCATGTCCGACTCTTTGCAACCCCGTGGACTGTAGCCTACCAGGCTCCTCCATCCATGGGATTCTCCAGGCAAAGATACTATTAGCTATTAGAATTGTTTAATTTCTTCCGCAGTTCAGAAGTATGATTGGAATATTATCAGAAACCTGTACTCTTCAAAAAGTTTTTTATAATCTTCTTAAAGACGAAGCACTTTTGCAAAATATTAGAGTGAAATAATAACTGTCTTCAGATGATAAAATACTTAAAAGACATGGATAAAGGCCTGCTTACATGCAATGACAAAGAAGTTTAATCAAGTTGTTTTGACATACAACATTTTAAGACAGAAACTAGAATTATGGCTGATAACATTTATATGGAGACACAAAACATGAATAGCCAAAACAATCTTGAGAACGAAAAACTGAACTGGAGGAATCAGGTTCCCTGATTTCATACTCTACTACAAAGCTACAGTCATGTAAACAGTGAACAGTTTACAGTTTCCATGTAAACACTGGAACACAACCAGAAATATAGGTCAATGGAATACTACAGAAAGTCCATAAATAAACCCACTCCTATGGTCATTCAATCAATGAAGAAGGCAAGACTATACATGGAGAAAATACAATATCTTCAATAAATGATGCTGGGGAAACAGGACAAAATTACATGTGAAAAATATATATTTCAACAGTCTTTATCACTATACACAAAAATAAACTCAAAATGGGTTAAAGACCTAAACATAAGACTGGATGTTGTAAAACTATTTGAGGATAACATAAGCAGAATACATTTTGACCTAAATTGCAAATTTCTAGACTAATAGAGACAAAACTTTTTTGATCTCCTAGACTAATGGAAACAAAAACAAAAATAAACAAATGAGACCTAATTAAACACAAAAGTTTTCACCCCAAAGGAAATCATAAACATAAAAAAAAATTATTAAAGGTAGCCAGGGAAATAAGGAAAGTAAATTTGGCTCTCAGGGAATTTCTCATTAGAGACTTGGAAGTCTAGGAAAGAGTGAAAAGGCACATTAAAAGTGTGGAAAGAAAAAAAAGTTGCCAACCAAAAATTATACTTTAGATATGAAAGAGAAATAAAAGTTTTCTCAGACAAACTAACGCTAAGGGAGTTCACCACCACTAGACTTGCCTTGCAAAAAATAAATAAATTCTTCAAGCTAAAACGAAAAGACACTAATCAGAGACGTTAAAACATATGAAGACATACAACACACTGATAAAGGTAAAAAATAGATTTAGAAAACTGCAACTCTATATTAAGATGGTGGGTTAATCATTCAACCATCAAACTTGAAATGTAGTACAAGTAACGATAGCTACTATAAATTGTAAACGAATTGTACATCTATGTTGTACATGGAAGTAGTCTAATGGAAATATTGGACTGGATGAAGCACAAGCTGGAATCAAGATTGCCGGGAGAAATATCAATAACCTTAGATATGCAGATGACACCACTCTAATGGCAGAAAGTGAAGAGGAACTAAAGAGCCTCTTGATGAAATTGAAAGAGGAGGATGTAAAAGATGGCTTAAAACTCAACAATCAAAAAAAGAAGATCACGGTACCTGGTCCCATCACTTCACGGCAAATAGATGGGGAAAAATAGAAACAGTGACAGACTTTATTTTCTTGGGCTCTAAAATCACTGCAGATGGTGGTTGTAGCCATTAAATTAAAAGACATTTGCTCTTTAGAAGAAATGCTATGACAAACTTAGGCAGCATATTAAAAGGCAGAGACATCCCTTTGTGACAAAGGCCCAACTGTTCAAAGCTATGGTTTTCCCAGTAGTTTTGTACAGATGTAAGAGTTGGACCATAAAGAAGTCTGAACACTGAAGAGTTGATGCTTTCAAACTGTGGTATTGGAAAAGACTCTTGAGAGTCCCTTGGGCTGCAAGGAGATCAAACCAGTCCATCCTAAAGGAAACCAATCCTGAATTTTCACTGGAAAGACTGATACTAAAGCTGAAGCTCTGATACTTTGGCCACCTGATGAGAAGAGGTGACTCACTGGAATAGACCTTGATGCTGGGAAAGACTGAGGGCAAATGGAGGAGAGAGCGACAGAGTATGAGATAGTTGGATGGCATCATTGATTCAATGGACGTGAGTTTGAGTAAACTCGGATATACTGAAGGACAGGGAAACCTGGTGTGCTATAGACCATGGGGGTCTTAAAGAGTCAGACACAACTGAGCAACTGAATAACAACAAAGTCAAATGGTAAGAGCTTTATAAGCATTTAAAGATGAGTTTCTATCAGCCTAAATGGATTGTTTCATCTATATTTTTTGTGATTCACAAGGTAATCAAAAAGCAAAAATATAGAGTAGACACAAAAAATAAAAGACAAAACACAGCATACCACCAATGAAATTAACTAATTTATAAAGTTAAGCAGAGACATAGGAGAAAAACCAATGGAAATATAACTAGAAAGCAATTAATACTATTGCATTAGTAAATCCTTCCATATCAATAATTGCTCTAAATGTAAATAAACTGAATTCACCAATGGAAAGTCACATAGTGGCTGGATGTGATTTAAAAAAAAAAGAGTCCAATTATGTGCTGCCTACAAAAGACTTGTTTCAGATTTATGGTCACTTTATTCAAAATGAAGAGTTGAAAAATACATTCCCTACAAGTAGAAATGAAAAGAAAGTGGACATAAGTATACTTATATGAGGCAAATAAATCTTAAACCAAAACTGGTAACAAGCTACAAGAAATGTCATCATATGAGAAAGAGAAAAATCCAACAAGAAGATATAACAATTGTAATTGTTCACTCAACACTTTCAAACAAATATGTCACACAAATCCAACAGCTATAGACAAAAATATATTAATAACAAGGGACTTTAGTACCTCACTTCCATCAATGCATTTATTGCCCAGATGCAAAATCAACAAGGTAATACTAGACTTGTACCATACCATAAGCCAGATGGATGGACTTAACAGACATCTATAGAAGATTTCTTCTAATAGCTCTGTAAATAAATTCTTCTCAAGTGGACATGGAACATTCTCAAGGGCAGATCATATGATAGAATACAAAACAGGCCTCAGCAAACACATAATAAGATTGAAATCATACCAAGTATCTTTTCATACCACAGAGGTTTGCAACTAGTAATCAAAAATGAATAAAGCTGGAAAATATTAAAATATGTAGAAAATAAAGAACTCACTCCAGAACAATCAATAGATCAAAAAGATCAAAATGGAAGTTAAAAAAACAGGAAAGGATATCTAAGGAAATCAAAGGATATTTTGAAAGAATGAAAATAAAATATACAACTTACTATAACCTGTGGGACACTACAAAGCAATTCTACGAGGTAAGTTTATGGAGATAAATGCATATATTAAAAACTAAAGAGGGGGGCAGTCCTAAGATGGCAGAGGAATAGGATTGGGAGACCACTTTCTCCCCCAAAAACTCATCAAAAGATCATTTGAATGCTGAGAAACTTCCACAAAACAACTTCTGAACGCTGGCAGAAGACACCAGGCACCCAGAAAGGCAGCCCATTCTCTTTGAAAGGAGGTAGGGCAAATTATAAAAGACAAAAAGAGAGACAAAAGAGTTAGGGACAGAGACCCATCCCAGGGAAGGAGTCATGAAAGAGGAGAAGTTTCCAAACACCAGGAAACCCTCTCACCAGTGGGTCTTTGGGGAGTTTTGGAATCTCAGAGGGCAACATAACTGGGAGAGGAAAACAAAACAAAACAAAACCCACAGAATACGTGCTTAACCACAACTCCCAGCAGAGAAATATCCCAGACCCTCACATCTGTCACTAGTGAGTGGGGGAGATGCAGGTTTCATGCTTAGGGTAAGGACAAGGCCTGAATGCTCTGAGGACAATGTGAAGGAGCTAACGTGAAACAGCAATCCAAACTGTTAGCCAGAGAGAGAGAGAAAAAAAAAAAGAAAAAAGAAAGAAAAAGAGAGAGAGAGAGAGAGAGAACTTTCCTCAGAAAAGCTCTAACCTAAGGCACAGCCTGGCTGGCTGATAGAACAAAGGATTGAGCGAATACCAACAGAGAGCTAGCTGGCTGTGGACAGTCCCATCCCCCCACCAGAGGCAGACAGGCAGGCAGGCTACAGCCAGAGCTGGAAGGTGAGAGGCAATATCGGCCCCAGAGACAGCATCCCCCACCAAACTGTGAGCAGACTCCCAGTTGCTAACCAAGTCTTCCTGGGATTCTGGATGGTTGACATCTGCCAGGAGGGTCGCAGCCTGAGATCAGACCCAAGAGGAGACATATGGCACACCTGAGACTGCATTCTTGCGAGGCATCCAGGAAACCAAGCAGCTGGGACCAGGGAGATGATAAGATGCACCACACACCTGGGATAGTGCACTCGCCAAGCACCTGGCCGCCTAGGCTCCTCGGGCCTGGGAAGGGCACAACATGCAGGCCCAACTGAGTCTGTGCCTTTGTGGAGTACACAAGAACCTGAACCTGAGAAGCTTAGACCTGGGAAGTGCACGCACCCCAGAGCATGCTTTGGACAGTTCCCCTTCAGAGCATGGAAAAGTAAATGTCAACCCACTCCAGTATTCTTGCCTACAGAATCCCGTGAACAGAGGAGCCTAGTGGGCTGCTGTCCATAGGGTCACACAGAGTCAGACACAACTGAAGTGACTTAGTGTGCATGCATGCATTGGAGAAGGAAATTGCAACCCACTCCAGTATTCTTACCTGGAGAATCCCAGGGGCAAAGGAACCTGGTGGGCTTCCATCTATGGGGTTGCACAGAGTCAGACACGACTGAAGCAACTTAACAGAAGCAGCAGCCTTCAGAGCAACCTGGTGCCTGAGCAGTGTAGACCGGGAAAGCACAGGTGCCATGAGCTGAGACAAACCTGGTGTGGTCCATACACTGCGAGCACTCCCCACACACACCAGTGATATTTGTTTGCAGTGCTCCTCCCTCCCCACAGCACAACTGAACAATGAGCCTAAATAAGTGACCACCTTCACCCCCTTGTGTCAGGGTGGCAATTAGACACTGAAGAAACGTGCGAACAGACGAAACCAAAATGAACAAAGAAGCAAGGGCCACTCTGGAAGTGACAGGTAAAACATATTAAAACGCTGTAGTTAGCATTGACAAAGAGTTGGAAGGGACCTATAGACCTTGAGAAGAAGAATAAGCTGGAACAAGGAACTATCTGAAACTGAACTGACCCCACACTGCCCTTAAGAGCTCCAGAGAAATTCCTAGATATGTCTTTATTATTATCATTTTTTTTAGTTTTTTTTTTAATTTTTTAAGTTCTTTATTACTCCTTTTTCATTTTTATAACCTACTATTACATTGCAAAACAAGATCCTATTTTAAAGCAAATTTCACATGTATATTTTTTATACTTTTGTGACTGATTTGTTTTGTATTTTTTAATATTGTATTTTTTGAGAGTCTAACCTCTACTGTAGATTTTTAATCTTTCGTTTTTGGTATTTGTTATCAATTTTGTACATTTAAGAATCTAATTATCAGTACCCATTTTTACTTAGGGGTTTGATTACGGGCTTAATTGCCCTCTCTCCTTTTGACTCTCCTTTTTCTCCCCCAGGTTACCTCTATCTCCTCCCTCCCCCTTCTATTCTCTACTTAATTCTGTGAATTTCTCTGTCTCTGGGTGTTCCGGGCTGTGGAAAACACTTAGGGAACTGATTACTGGCTAGATTGGCCTCTCCACTTTGGACTGCCCCACTTTTCCTCCTGGTCCCTCTATTTCCCTTCTCCCTCTTCTGTTCTCTATGAAACCCCATGAACCTCTCTGACTGTTCCAGACTATGGAGAGCAAATAGGAATTGATTGCGGAATAGACTGCTCTCTCCCCTTTAGATTTCCTCTCTTCTCCTCCCAGTCACCTCTATCACCCTCCTTCCTTTTCTCTTCTCCATGTAACTCTGTGAACCTCTCTGGGTGTTCCTCACTGTGAATAATCTTTTCACCATTAACATAGATGTTTTATCATCAGTGCTGTATGGATGCAGAAGTCTTGAGGCTACTGTAAGAGTAAGACTGAAAGCCAGAGGCAGGAGGCTTAAATGAAAAACTTGAGAACACTAGACAACTCCTAACTTCAGGGAACATTAATTGACAAGAGCTCATCCAAAAGCCTCCATACCTACACTGAAACCAAGCTCCACCCGAGAGCCAACAAGTTCCAGAGCAAGACATACCACACAAATTCTCCAGCAATGCAGGAACATAGCCCTGAGCATTAAAATACAGGCTGCCCAAAGTCACACCAAACCCATAGACACCTCAAAACTCACTACTGGACACTTCATTGCATTCCAGAGAGAAAAGATCCAGCTCGACCCACCAGAACACCGATGCAACCTTCCCTAACCAGGAAACATTGACAAGCCACTAGTCAAACCCCACCAAGACGGAGCAACCTCCACAGTAATGAGGAACCACAAACTTCCAGAATACAGAAAGGCTGCCCCAAACAGGGCAATCTAAACAAGATAAAAAAGCAGATAAATATTCAGCTGGTAAAGGAACATGATAAATGCCCACCAAACCAAACAAAAGAAGAGGAGATAAGGAGTCTACCTGAAAAAAATTCAGAATAATGATAGTAAAGATGAACCAAAATCTTGAAAACAAAATGGAGTGACAGATAAATAGACTAGAGACAAGGATTGAGAAAATGCAAGAAATGTTTAACAAGGACCTAGAAGAAATTTAAAAAGGGTCAATCAATAACGAATAATGCAATAACTGAGATCCAAAGCACTCTGGAGGGAACCAACAGGAGAATAACTGAGGCAGAAGATAGGATAAGTAAGATGGAAGATAGACTGCTGGAAATAAATGAAATAGAGATGAAAAAAGAATTAAAAGAAATGAGGACAAGGTCAGAGACCTCTGGGACAATGTTAAACGCCCCAACATTCAAATCATAGGAGACCCAGAAGACAAAAAGGAAGGCCATGAGAAAATACTTGAGGAGATAATAGTTGAAAACTTCCATAACATGGGGAAAGAAATAGCCAACCAAGTCCAAGAAACCCAGAGGGTCCCTAACAGGACAAACCCAAGGCGAAACACACCAAGACACATATTAATCAAATTAACAAAAATCAAACACAAAGAACAAATATTAAATGCAGCAAGGGGAAAACAACAATTAACACACAAAGGGATTCCCATAAGGATAACAGCTGAACTTTCAATAGAAACTCTTCAGGCCAGAAGGGAATGGCAGAACATATTTAAAGGGATGAAAGAGAAAAACCTACAGTCTAGATTACTGTACCCAACAAGGATCTCATTCCAATATGAAGGTGAAATCAAAAGCTTTACAGACAGGCAAAAGCTCAGAGAATTCAGCACCACCAAACCAGCTCAACCACAAATGCTAAACGATCTTCTCTAGACAGGAAACACAGAAATGGTGTATAAACTTGAACCCAAAACAACAAAGTAAATGGCAACGGGATCATACTTATCAATAATTACCTTAAATGTAAATGGGTTGAATGCCCCAACCAAAAGACAAAGACTGGCTGAATGGATACAAAAACAAGACCCCTATATATGTTGCCTTCAAGAGACCCACCTCAAAACAAGGGATACGTACAGACTTAAAGTGAAGGGCTGGAAAAAGATGTTTCACACAAATGGAGACCAAAAGAAAGCATGAGTAGGAATACTCATATCAGATAAAATAAACTTTGAAGTAAACACCATGAAAAGAGAAAAAGAAGGACACTACATAATGATCAAAGGAAAGGATCAATCCAAGAAGAAGATATAACAATTATAAATATACATGCACCCAACATAGGAGCACTGCAATATGTAAGGCAAATGCTAACAAGTAAGAAAGGGGAAATTAACAGTAACACAATAAGAGTGGGAGACTTTAATTTCTCACTCATACCTGTGTATAGATCAACTAACAGAAAATTAGGAAGGAAACACAAACTTTAAATGATTCAATGGACCTGTTAGACCTAAATGATATCTATAGGACATTTCTCCCCCAAACCATGAATTTCACCTTTTTCTCAAGTTCACATGGAGCATTCTCCAGGATAGATCACATTCTGGGCCATAAATCTAGCCTTGGTAAATTAAAAAAAACTGAAATCATTTCATGCATCTTTTTCTGACCACAAGATGGTAAGACTAGATGTCAACCACAGGGAGAAAAAAAAGTATTAAAAATACAAACATATGGAGGCTAAACAACACACTTCTGAATAACCAACAATTCACAGAAAAAATCAAACTATGCATGGAAACGAATTAAAATGACAACACGACAACCCAAATCCTATGGGGTTTAGTAAAAGCAGTGCTAAGGGGAAGGTTCAAAACAATAAAAGCTTACCAAGAAACAAGACAAAAAATCAAATAAATAACCGAACTTTACACATAAAGCAACTAGAAAAAGAAGAAATGAAGATATCCAGGGTTAGTAGAAGGAAAGAAATAATAAGAATTAAGGCAGAAAAAAAAAGAAAAAGAAACAAAGGAGACTATAGCAAAAATCAACAAAGCTAATAAGTCTGAAATTGGGAAAAATCAGCAGTGGCCACAGGACTGGAAAAGGGCAGTTTTCATTCCAATCCCAAAGAAAGGCATGCCAAAGAATGCTCGAACTACTGCACAACTGCACTCATCTCACACGCTAATAAAGTAATGCTCAAAATTTTCCAAGCCAGGCTTCAGCAATATGTGAGCCATGAACTTCCAGATGTACAAGCTGGTTTTAGAAAAGTCAGAGGAACCAGAGGTCAAGTTGCCAACATCCGCTGGATCACCCAAAAAGCAAGAGAGTTCTAGAAAAACATCTATTTCTGCCTTATTGACTATGCCAAAGCCTTTGACTGTGTGGATCACAGGAAAATGTGCAAAATTTTCAAGAGATGGGACTTCAAGAGATGGGACTACCAGACCACTAAACCTGCCTCTTGAGAAACCTGTAGGCAGGTCAGGAAGCAACAGTTAGAACTGGACATGGAACAACAGACTAGTTACAAATAGGAACAGAAGTATGTTAAGCTTGTATGTTGTCACCCTGCTTATTTAAGTTATATGCAGAGTACATCATGACAAACGCTTGGCTGGAGGAAGCACAAGCTGAAATCAAGATTGCCGGGAGAAATATCAATGACCTCAGATATGCAGAGGACACCACCCTTATGGAAGAAACTGAAGAAGAACCAAAGGGCTTCTTGATGAAAGTGAAAGAGGAGAGTGAAAAAGTTGACTTAAAGACCAACATTCAGAAAACTAATATGACATCCAGTCCCATCACTTCATGGCAGATAGATGGGGAAACAGAGGAAACAGCAGCTGAATTTATTTTTCTTGGCTCCAAAAATAACTGTAGAGGGTTATTGCAGCCATGAAATTAAAAGATGCTTACTCCTTGGAAAGAAAGTTATGACCAAACTAGACAGCATATTAAAAAGTAGAGACATCACTTTGCCAACAAAGGTCCGTCTATTCAAGGCTATGGTTTTTCCAGTGGTGGTGTATAGATGTGAGAGTTTGACTATGAAGAAGGCTGAGCACCAAAGAATTGATGCTTTTGAACTGTGGTGTTGAAGAAGACTCTTGAGAGTCCCTTGGACTTCAAGGAGATCCAGCCAGTCCATCCTAAGGGAGATCAGTGCTGGGTGTTAATTGGAAGGACTGATGTTGAAGCTCAAACTCCGATACTTTTGCCACATTATGTGAAGAGCTGACTCATCAGAAAAGACCCTGATGCTGGGAAAGATTGAGTGCAGAAGGAGAAGGGGATGACAAAAGATGAGATGGTTGGATGGCATCACCGACACAATGGACATGGGTTTGGGTTGACCCCGGGAGTTGGTGATGGAAAAGGAGGCCTGGCGAGCTGCGGTTCATTGGGTCGCAAAGAGACGGACACGATTGAGTGACTGAACTGAACTGAAATGCTGGTTCTTTGAGAAGATAAACAAAACAGAAAAAACATTAGCCTGACACATCAAGTAAAAAAGGGAGAAGAATCAATCAACAAAATTAGAAGTGAAAATGGAGAAATCACAACAGACAACACAGAAATACAAAGGCTCATAAGAGACTACTATCAGCAACTATATGCCAATAAAATGGACAACTTGGATGAAATGGACAAATTCTTAGAAAATTATAACCTTCCAAAACTGAACCAGGAAGAAATAGAAAAATTAACAGACCCATCACAAAATTACAATGGTGTATCACCTCCCACCAGTCAGAATGACCATCATAAAATTGTTTAGAAATAATAAATAGTGAATAGGATGTAGGGTAAGGGAACTGACCTACATTTTTGGTTGGGGTGTAAATTGCTGCAACCACTATGGAAAACAGTATGGTGGCCCGTAGCAAAACTAAAAATAGAGGCCCATATGACCCTGCAATTCCCTTCTTGGGCATATATCTAGAAAAGGTGAAAGCTATAATCTGAAAAGATATATACAACCCAGTGTTCATTACAGAATAATTTACATTAGCCAAGATATGGAAGTAACCTAAGTGTCCATCAACAGATCAATGGATAAAGAAAAGGATGCACACACACACACTTGGATATGACATAATTATAAAAAAATAATGAAAAAATAAAAATAAAATAAATAAAAAAAATAATGAAAGAATATCATTTGTAGTATCATTATCATGCTAAGTGAAGTAGGCCAGACAAAGACAAATATATGATATCACTTATATGTGGAATCTAAGAAATAGTACAAGTGAATTTACTTACAAGAGTAACAATTGCACAGATATAGAAAACAAACTTATGGTCACCAAATGGAAAGGGTGGAAAGGGAAAAACTAGGAGTAAATCATTAACAATTCCATACTACCATGTATAAAATAGATAAACAACAACGATTTACTGTATAGCATAGGCTTCCCTAGTAGCTAAGATGTTAAAGAATCTGCCTGCAATGTGGGAGACCTGGATTCGATCCCTGGGTTGGGAAGATCCCCTGGAGAAGTGAAATGCTACCCACTCCAGTATTCTGGCCTGGAGAATTACATGGACTGTACAGTCCATGCAGTTACAAAGAGTTGGACACAAACGAGCGACTTTCATTATCTATCTATAGGCAACTTCGACTTTCCAGGTGTCTCAGTGGTAAAGAATCTGCCTGCCAATGCAGGAGATGCAGGTTTGATTCCTGCTTCAGGAAGATCTACTGGAAAAGGGAATGGCAACCCACTTCAGTATTCTTATCTGGGAAATCCTATGGACAGAGGATCCTGGTGGGCTACAGTCCATGGGACAGCAAAAAGAGTCAGAAACATCTTAGCAACAAAAACAACAACATTCATATACATACATACATATATATATATATATATATATATATATATATACATATCACTTTCCTGTACACCTGGAACTAACACAATATTGGAAATTAACTACATTTCAATAAAAAAGCCCCATTGAAATATTATTCTCATTATATGACTTGTTTCATAAATTTCTGTACAACATTATTTTACATGGTGGTGTTATCTGACCTAATTTGAACCTCATTTAAATGGAAATGCTGTGTCCCCAAGGATTTTATTTGTAAACATCTGGTGGCAATCATTTTACCATCTTGGAAGACTAAGATTGTGAAGTCAGTTCAGTAAAACAGGAATATGTTGGAAAGCTTTAAAGAAAATTGAAGAACAACCTGTTTTGTAGGAGGCTTTTGATAACTGACATATTCATGAGGTACTAGAAGGCAACAATCATGCTCTGAAAATATCAGGGACAACCACAATATGTAACTTTTGGCTCAACTTGAGGATTTGAGGAAACAGGACATGAAGGCGAAAACAGATAGGTAAACTTTTCAGTTGAAATTGTGTCTCAATACATACACAGAATCCCTTGGAAAAGGGATTTAACACCTGACTCAAGGTATTAAAGAAATTGAATGAGGAATTAATACCAAAAAGAACTTAAGGCAACTTATGGGTTTGTGGAAATTAACACACTTCAGTAATCATTGGATCAGGTAAAATTACAAGATGAATGAGAAAATACATTGAGATAAATATAATCAAAAACAAATAACCTAAAATTTACAGACAAGTTAAGCATATATCAGTGCTTAATGAAAATACATAGCTTTAATTCTTATAATAAAAATAAAAATATGTAAAATCAGTATCTTAACTTTATCTGGTCCCATCACTTCATCTGAAATAGATGGAGAAACAGTGGAAAGAGTGTCAGACTTTATTTTTTGGGGCTCCAAAATCACTGCTGATGGTGATTGCAGCCATGAAATTAAAAGACGCTTACTCCTTGGAAGCAAGGTTATGGCCAACCTAGATAGCATATTTAAAAGCAGAGACATTACTTTGCCAACAAAAGTCCATCTAGTCAAGGCTAAGGTTTCTCCAGTGGTCATGTATGGATGAGAGAGTTGGATGATGAAGAAAGTTGAGCACCAAAGAATTGATGCTTTTGAACTGTGGTGTTGGAGAAGACTCTTGAGAGTCCCTTGGACTGCGAGGGGATCCAACCAGTCCATCCTAAAGGAGATCAGTCCTGGGTGTTCATTGGAAGGACTGATGTTGACGCTAAAACTCCGATACTTTGGCCAACTCATGTGAAGAGTTGACTCATTGGAAAAGACCCTAATGCTGGGAAGTATTGGGGGAAGGAGGAGAAGGGGACGACAGAGGATGAGATGGTTGGATGGCATGACTGACTCGATGAACCTGGGTTAGGGTAAACTCCGGGAGTTGGTGATGGACAGGGAGGCCTGACGTGCTGCGATTCACGGGGTCAGAAAGAGTCGGACACGACTGAGCGACTGAACTGAAACGAGTCTTAACACACTGGAGAAAGAAGAGCAAACTAAAGAGAAAGTCAATAGAAGGAAGGACATAATAAAAAATGAAGTTAAAAATTAAACATAGCTTAGAAAATTAATAGAAACATTTTAACTGAGCTTTGTTTCTTTGAAAATAACAAATCTGAAAAAACTTTAACTAGATTCATCACCTCTCCAAAAAAAAAACACAAATAAATAAAAGAGAAAGAGAGAGAGATTCTAACTTCTAAAATCTGAAATAAAACACAGAATATTACTGTTTACCTTTCAGAATTTTTAAAAGCATTTTAAAGGAATACTATGAGTAATTATATGTCAACAAATACAAATAACTTAGATGAAATGCACAAATTTCTAGAAAGACATAAACTCCTAAGACTGACTAAATAAGACATAGATAAAAGGAATAAGCTTATAAAAATTAAAATATTAAATTGTTAGAAAAGTAATTATTCTTAATGGACGGACGTGTCTCCAGTGTTTGTAGAATTCTATGAAACGTGGAAATGGGAGTTAATAACAATTCTTTATAAACTCTTCCAAAATGTAGAAAAGGAAATAATACATACTAATTAATTGCATCATCCCAGTATTACTCTGACACTCAGTTCAGTTCAGTCACTCAGTCGTGTCCGACTCTTTGTGACCCCGTGAATCGCAGCATACCAGGCCTCCCTGTCCATCACCAACTCCCGGAGTTTACACAAAACCAGGTCCATCGAGTCAGTCATGCCATCCAACCATCTCATCCTCTGTTGTCCCCTTCTCCTCCTGCCCCCAGTACTTCCCAGCATTAGGGTCTTTTCCAATGAGTCAACTCTTCGCATGAGGTGGCCAAAGTATTGGAGTTTTAGCTTCAACATCAGTCCTTCCAATGATCACCCAGGATTGATCTCTTTTAGGATGGACTGGTTGGATCCCCTCGCAGTCCAAGGGACTCTCAAGAGTCTTCTCCAACATCACAGGTCAAAAGCATCAATTTTTTGGCGCTCAGCTTTCTTCACCGTCCAACTCTCACATCCATACATGACTACTGGAAAAACCTTAGCCTTGACTAGATGGACTTTGTTGGCAAAGTAATGTCTCTGCTTTTAAATATTCTATCTAGGTTGGTCATAACCTTGCTTCCAAGGAGTAAGCGTCTTTTAATTTCATGGCTGCAATCACCATCTGCAGTGATTTTGGAGCCCCCCAAAATAAAGTCTGACACTCTTTCCACTGTTTCCCCATCTATTTGCCACGAAATGATGGGATCAGATGCCATGTTCTTAGTTTTCTGAACGTTGAGCTCTAAAGCAACTTTTTCACTCTCCTCTTTCACCTTCATCAAGAGGCTCTTTAGTTCTTCTTCACTTTCTGCCATAAGGGTGGTGTCATCTGCATATCTGAGGTTATTGATATTTCTCCCAGCAATCTTGATTCCAGCTTGTGTTTCTTCCAGCCCAGAGTTTCTCATGATGTACTCTGCATATAAGTTAAATAAGCAGGGTGACAATATACAGCCTTGACGTAATTCTTTTCCTATTTGGAACCAGTCTGTTGTTCCATGTCCAGTTCTAACTGTTGCTTCCTGACCTGCATACAGGTTTCTCAAGAGACAGGGCAGATGGTCTGGTATTCCCATCTCTTTCCGAATTTTCCACAGTTTATTGTGACCACTCAGTCAAAGGCTTTGGGATAGTCAATAAAGCAGAAATAGATGTTTTTTTTTTTTTTTTTTGGAACTCTCTTGCTTTTTCGATGATCCAGTGGATATTGGCAATTTGATCTCTGGTTCCTCTGCCTTTTCTAAAACCAGCTTGAACATCTGGAAGTTCATGGTTCACGTATTGCTGCAGCCTGGCTTGGAGAATTTTGAGCATTAGTTTACTAGCGTGTGAGATGAGTGCAGTTGTGTGGTAGTTTTAGCATTCTTTGGCATTGCCGTTGTTTGGGATTGGAATGAAAACTGACCTTTTCCAGTCCTGTGGCCACTGCTGAGGTTTCCAGATTTGCTGGCATATCTAATGCAGCACTTTCACAGCAACATCTTTCAGGATTTGATATAGCTCAACTGGAATTCCATCACCTCCACTAGCTTTGTTCGTAGTGATGTTTTCTAAGGCCCACTTGACTTCACATTTCAGGATGTCTGGCTCTAGGTGAGTGATCATACCATTGTGATTATCTGGGTCATGAAGATCTTTTTTTTAGAGTTCTTCTGTGTATTCTTGCCACCTCTTCTTAAAATCTTCTGCTTCTGTTAGGTCCATACCATTTCTGTCCTTTATCGAGCCCATCTTCACATGAAATGTTCCCTTGGTATCTCTAATTTTCTTGAGGAGATCTCTAGTCTTTCCCATTTTGTTGTTTTCCTCTATTTCTTTGCATTGATCGCTGAGGAAGGCTTTCTTATCTCTCCTTGGTATTCTTTGGAAGTCTGCATTCAGATGGGAATATCTTTCCTTTTCTCCTTTGCTTTTTGCTTTCCTTCTTTTCACAGCTATTTGTAAGGCCTCCTCAGACAGCCATTTTGTTTCTTTGCATTTCTTTTCCATGGGGATGATCTTGATCCCTGTCTCCTGTAAAATGTAACAAACCTCTGTCCATAGTTCATCAGGCACTCTGTTTACCAGATCTAGTCCCTTAAATCTATTTCTCACTTCCACTGTATAATCATAAGGGATTTGATTTAGGTCATACCTGAGTGGTTTAGTGGTCTTCCCTACTTTCTTCAATTTAAGTCTGAATTTGGCAATAAGGAGTTCATGATCTGAGCCACAGTCCGCTCCTGGTCTGTTTATGCTGATGGTATAGAGCTTCTCCATCTTTGGCTGCAAAGAGTATAATCAATCTGATTTAGGTGTTGACCGTCTGGTGATGTCCGTGTGTGGAGTCTTCTCTTGTGTTGTTGGAAGAGGATGTTTGCTATGACCAGTGCGTTCTCTTGACAAAACTCTATTCGCCTTTGCCCTGCTTCCTTCTCTACTCCAAGGCCAAATTTCCCTGTTACGCCAGGTGTTTCCTGACTGCATACTTTTGCATTCCAGTCCCCTATATTGAAAAGGACATCTTTTTTGGGTGTTAATTCTAAAAGATCTTGTAGGCCTTCATAGAACCATTCAAATTCAGCTTCTTCAGCATTACTGGCCAGGGCATAGACTTGGATTACCATGACATTGAGTGGTTTGCCTTGGAAACGAACAGAGATCATTCTGTCTTTTTTGAGATTGCATCCAAGTACTGCAGTTCGGACTCTTTTGTTGACCATGGTGGCTACTCCATTTCTTATAAGGGATTCCTGCCCACAGTAGTAGACATAATGGTCATCTGAGTTAAATTCACCTATTCCAGTCCATCTTAGTTTGCTGATTCCTAGAATGTCGATGTTCACTCTTGCCATCTCCTGTTTGGCCACTTTCAATTTGCCTTGATTCATGGACCTAACATTCCAGGTTCCTATGCAATATTGCTCTTTACAGCATCAGACTTTGCTTCTATCATCAGTCACATCCACAGCTGGGTATTGTTTTTGCTTTGGCTCCATCCCATCATTCTTTCTGGAGTTATTTCTCCACTGATCTCCAGTAGCATATTGGGCACCTACAGACCTGGGGAGTTCATCTATCAGTGTCCTATCTTTTGCCTTTTCATACTGTTCATTGGTTCTCAAAGCAAGAATACTAAAGTGGTTTACCATGCCATTTTCCAGTGGACCACATTCTGTCAGACCTCTCCACCATGACCCATCCGTTCTGGGTGGCCCCACACAGTATGGCTTAGTTTCATTGAGATAGACAAGGCTGTGGTCCGTGTGATCAAATTAGCTAGTTTTCTGTGATTATAGTTTCAGTGTGTCTGCCCTCTGATGCCCTCTCGCAACAGCTACCGTCTTACTTGGGTTTCTCTTACCTTGGACGTGGGGTATATCTTCACGGCTGCTCCAGCCAAGTGCAGCCGTTGCTCCTTACCTTGGACAAGGGGTATCTACTCACGACAGCCCCTCCTGACCTTGAATGTGGAGCAACTCCTCTCGGCCCTTCTGTGCCCACGCAGCTGCCACTCCCAACAGGATAAATATAATTAACACGGCTCTATATTATACATGAAAGTTGTTATGAGAGCAAATCTTAAAGGTTATGATTATAAGAACACTTTTTTTTCCTATTTCTTTAATTTTGTAGCTATATAAGATGATAAATGTTCACTAAACTTATTGTGATAATTATGTCATGATATGTGTAAATCAAGTCATTATGCTGTACATCTTAAACTCATAGAGTACTATATGTCTGTATATTCCTCTGTATCTGGCATGTGTAATATTTGCTGTACTTATACTTAACCTAAAAACCTTATAAATTTAATAAATAGTATATTTATTTGAGCAAACTTCCAGAGATAGTGGAGGACAATTGAGGCTGACGTGTTACAGTCCATGATGTAACAAAAAGTCATACACAACTTAGAGACTGAACAGCAGCAACAAAATACCTAGAGGTATGTCTCAACTGCTAATGGTGTGAGAATTGTTTCAGCTCCCTGCTTCAGAGTCTTCAAATACTTTTCTATAACATAACATTACTTCATTTCAAATTAATATCAGCTATTTCAAAATCAAAAGAAAAAAAAGTCAATTGTATACCATAATACAAGCACTTCTCAATACCTGAAGAATTCCGATTTAAAATTTTTTTTTAGTTTTTCTTTTTTATAAACAAATGATTGATGAAATAATGCAACACTTTAAATTGAAAAAATAGCATGATTTTTATTTTTTATTTTATTTTTAAAATTAATTTATTTATTTTAATTGGAGGCTAATTACTTTACAATATTGTAGTGGTTTTTGCCATACATTGACATGAATCAGCCATGAATGTACATGTGTTAACCTTTTGTGAATATGGTGCAACACAATTCTGTACCAAATTAAGAAATTCCATATTGATAATATTTTGAAAAATTATCCTAACATCACAGCAAATAACTAAATAGATTATTTGAGGGTGTTGTTAAGAACTCTGTATCCTAAGAAAAACTTTCTTGAGGCTTAGAAAGAATGCATTCAGCTCTACACTACCCTCAGACCTCTCCTGGTATTCATGTATTTTCATGGTCTATAGATAGAGCAAGGATAGAAGACACTTATGTAGACATCTGAAAAAAACAAGTATTTATTTTTACTTTGTCTCTGACTTAGCAGAAAGCTTCCCACTGTATCTCAATATGTAGTCCCAATTCAGCTAGCTCAGAAAGGTTTTTGTGAAAATCCAGAAATTTGGCCCAGCCACCCATTCTTGGAATATATCCTGTTTATCTCACTATATGGAACTGTCAGTTTCTTCCCAGGATACTTTGTTTGAACACTTTTATAACTTGAAGTAGTTTCTCTTTAACATGAAAAATCCCTTTTAATCTACATTATTATTCCCTGAACCTTATCGCACTTGTATATATATCTAATCAGTGGTCATTTTTCTCCCAGTATCCTGTCCTTATCCCAAACCTGATGGCTGAAAATTTTCCAGAAACTTAGTTGCTTTGTTTTTAGAATACAGTATATTTTACCAAACATGTACCTGATATCAATTCTCTAATGGTTGTTTGCCTACTTCCAGGCCTTGGAAAACCATCAGCTCAGATATACATATCACTTAGCTTATGATAAAATACCCATCATTCCAGTGAACTTCACAAGTTAGCACAGATTCAAAATTATTCTGTTCATAATCATTGATGTAGAATGTCGAATAATTAATCATAAAGCACTTAAACAGAGTGAATTTGCTTGAATTTTATACCACAATACTGATAAACTTCATTCTCAGATAAATGTTCCTAGAGTACTGTGATGAGAGTTAGTTAGCACATGTTTGCAGATATATTTCTATAATAGATAATGGGGAATGAAGTCATCAAAAACAGACAGTTATGGAGGAAAGAAATGTATATTAGAGTAGGGACATTTTGTATATGTAATATATTTAGAGTCTTGAAGAATCTATAAGTGTTTCCAACTCTAGTAATAAACATAAAACTTTGTTGATTATCATCTTTAATTGGATCTGATAAATTTTGTTGACATGGTTATTCTATTTGAAAATTTTATTTATAATTTTAGATAATACTCAACAGAATTTCAGTTGAATTTTTCAATATAGTTTGAGTAATTTCTTCATTCTAATTATAATAAAACTCAATTAAATCCATATCACATGGAGCATAATATGATTCCACATATATTATCTTTAATGGGTTAAATGTAGTTCTGCAGCCTATGGAATTTGATGAAATTTAATTTTAGGTCTCCCCATACTATTATCTGAGATGGGATTTATTTTTTTTATTTTTCAAAAAATATATTTGAAATATTTTTACAACATAAGCAATAACCTTATTGTTTTTCTATTTGGTCTTTTGCCCCTCTTTTTTCCCTTATATTTTGGTATAGCAGAAGTTTATTCTTTGGGAACAATTATGGTATACATTTTAGAAAAAATAAAGAATAATAAAAATAATTTTAGTTATTGACACTTTTTATAATATATATTATACTTCAGTCTGGTACCTGAAACCAATATTTGTTTATTTATTTTATTTTTTACTGTTTTTGAGGCTTTTTATTTTTTTTTAATTGGAGGAAAGTTGCTTTACAATGTTGTGTTGGTTAGTTTCTGCTGTACAACATTGAAAATCAGTCATAATTATATATATATATATCACTCCCTCTTAAGCCTCCCTCCCCTCTCCATCCCATCCCTCTAGATCTTCATAGAGTGCCAAATTGGACTCCCTATGTTTTATAGCAGCTTCCCAATACCTATCTATTTTACATATGATATTGTGTAGATATCATTGCTACTTTTGCAGTTTGTCCTCCCCTCTACTTCTCCCACTGAGCCCACAAGGTCATTCTCTACCTCTGTGTCTCCATTTCTTCACTGCAAATAATTTCATCAGTACCATTTTTCTAGATTCCAATATATATATATATATATATATATATATATATACATATATATATATATATATATATATGAAGGCAATGGCAACCCATTCCAGTATTCTTGCCTGGAAAATCTCATGGACGGAGGATCCTAGTAGGCTACAGTCCATGGGGTCGCTAAGAGTTGGACACGACTGAGCGACTTCACTTTCACTTTTCACTTTCATGCATTGGAGAAGGAAATGGCAACCCACTCCAATGTTCTTGCCTGGAGAATCCCAGGGGCGGGGGAGCCTGGTGGGGTGCCGTCTATGGGGTTGCACAGAGTCGGACACGACTGAAGTGACTTAGCAGCAGCATATATATCAATATGTCAATATTTGATACTTGTTTTCCTCTTTCTGATTTACTTCACTCTGTATAACAGTCTCTAGGATAATTATTTCACTACAACTGACTCAAATTCATTCATTTTTTATGGCTGAGTAGTATTCCGTTGTATATATGTACCACATCTTCATTATCTATTCATCTATTGATAGACATCTAGGTTGTGTCCATTTCCTGGCTATTGCAATAGTGTTGCAATGAACATTGGGGTACATGTGTATTTTTGAATTGTGATTTTCTCAGTGTATATGCCCAATAGTGGGATTGCTGTGTCATATAGTAGATTTATTCCTAGTGTAACCAGTATTTTAAATTAGATTTAATTAGAAACCTTTGTGTAGATTCTGTTTAAGATTTTGTTGCTTCATTTTCAAATAACTTATCCAAATGGTGGTTAATTGTACTATTAATATGTAAAAAGAAAAAAAATCAAATATGGTCCTAAACTTTAGCAATTTTTAAGTGTATTCCACAAAATAGATGAAATGTTAAAGTGATTATATGAATACCTTCCATCCCAAATTCTCTGGTCTCAATAATCTGGAGTTTTCAAAAACACATGCCAAAGTGCTCTGGTTCTAAATGTTCTGATTAGTCACATCAATTCTTTTCACTTTGTGTAAGCATACTGTTTTAATGTCATAGAATGCAAATCTGTTAGAAACATATTTTTACTCTCTGAAGTGGATATGCATGTATTTGGCATCCAATTACTTTACAGGCATGCATATGCAAATAATCCTGTTCATGCTTTTCTTATGCACAAAGTTTTCTCATCATACCAGTACAATTGTTTCTGTTAGTAGCTGAATTGAGGACTGCTTTTTATTATTCCACATCATTTACTATTAATCTAACCAGTATGGTCTGTGTCTTCCTTAATCCTGCTTTAAAAAAAGATAGATCTTTCCTTGTTCAAGATAAGATAATCACATAAAAATAAATAACAACATAAGGCCTGAAAAATACATGAGAAAAAAAAAACTTTTAAAACATTCCAAGTCATTCTGCAATTCACACTTTTTTTTTGTATCAACCTACTTACTCATGACATACATAAGTGAACAGATTTATTTTTTTTTTAATTTTCTTGAATCAGTGTTAACCAGGAAAAAGGTAATTGCTGTCAAGAGTATTCAAACTGTCAGAATATCTTTCAATCTAAAAAGTGTTAGAATATGTGCAGAAGTAATTACTGAAACTCTATTCAACTGTTAATAATAACCTGCCACTGATGACAGCAATTACCACAAAAGTGTAACAGAAATTAAAGGCACATTTTTCTCTGACAAGTACATTTCTAAGGTTTACATTGGCTGAATGGTGTTGACAATGATGATGTGCTGTATCATTCTTAATCACGACTAACATGATGTTACATTTTCAACTGTTCAACATTAGAAAGAAACTAATCACTTGTTTAATTTGACACTGTCCAAGCTTTCCATACATAGGGATATATATTTTTTAAATGAATAGAGGTTAAATGTTGTGTTTCTTTGCCTGTTTCACATCTTTTTAAGTCCGTGTTTTAAGTACATTCTACCTCAAATAAAAGAAATTGCAGTTAAGCTAAACAGGCAAAGCAAAATCTAAGACTTTTAAAATAATTTGCTAATCCATAATTAGGTCAAATTATGGCCATTTCCTTCAATTTTAGTCTTTTGCAGTTGTCATCTTTATTACCAGCATTTTTTGGCCATGCTTCCGACAATGTCTTGAGGCAACATTGCATAGACTCCTTTAGAGGGTATTCTCTAATAGCATCAATAAGTAATAACATCAAACCTGGTCAAGCTGTGAGATGGCCTATTTTCTTGAAAGCATGTTAAAGTAAAACAAGGTAACTGATTTGTTTTCCTCTGAAGAAATTTGGTTGCTTCAAAGTAATTTTTAAATATATAATTCAGTTTTCACAGAAGAGACATAGAAATAGTATAAAATTTAAGGAACTTTAACAAAAATATTTAATCTTATTTTGTTGAATTGAACCAGATTCTCTCTAATATTTGAATCATAAAAGACCTGTATGAAACAGGGCACTCAAAGCTGGTGCACTGGGACAACCCTGAGGGATGGGATGGGGAGGGAAGTGGGAGGGGGGCTCAGGATGGGGGACACATGTACACCCATGGCTGATTCATGTCAATGTATGGCAAAAACCACCACAATATTGTAAAGAAATTAGTTTCCAATTAAAATAAATAAATTAATTTTTAAAGAAAGACCTGTACTATAATTTGATCTCTCATTTACTTATGGTTAATATATTACTTACAAAATTGTAAGACACAATCAACACAAATATTTACTTGGGGGAGATCATGTGGTTGTCTATCTCTATGTCCAGGGCACAAAATAATGTTCTGGATAAGAATAACTTCCCTGGCTTTGAGAGTAGGCTCCATTCTCCCAGAAAAAATTTTAATCCATATTTTTTATTGAAATATTATTGATTTACAATGTTGTATTAATTTCTACTGTGAAACAAAGTGATTTATTCTTTTTTATATACATTCTTTTCTTTTATATTCTTTTCCACTATGATTTATCATAAGATATTTAATACACTTCTCTGTGCTTATTGTTTATTCATTCTATATATACAAGCTTACATCTAACTCCAACTTCCCACTCTATTCCCTCCCCCAACTCCCTCATAATTGCATATGAGAATGGGAACAATAATTGTTCATTTTTCTTTGGCATAATAGGAATTATAGATATAAAAGCAACAGTGAAGTAGACAATTTTGTTGTTGTTTAGTCACTCAGTTGTGTCCGACTCTTCGTGACCCCATGGACTGTAGCCCTCCAGGCTCCTCTGTCCATGGTATTTCCTAGGCAAGAATACTGGAGTGGGTTGCCATTTCCTTCTCCAGGGGTTCTTCCCAACCCAGGGATCAAACCCACATCTCCTGCTTGACCGGTGTTTGTTTTGTTTGTTTGTTTTTATCACTGAGGCACCTGGAAAGCCCGAAGTAGGCACCAGAAAACCTGAATTTTGGTTTCAGCTTCAGTAATTTTAATTCATTATATGAACTGAGGCATGTCATAAAACTGATGAGACTTGGTACGCTGCTGCTGCTGCTGCTAAGTCGCTTCAGTCATGTCCAACTCTGTGCGACCCCATTGATGGCAGCCCACCAGGCTCCCCCATCCCTGGGATTCTCCAGGCAAAAACACTGGAGTGGGTTGCCATTTCCTTCTCCAATGCATGAAAGTGAAAAGTCAAGGTGAAGTCCCTCAGTCGTGTCCGACTCTACCAGGATCCTCTGTCCATGAGATTTTCCAGGCAAGAGTACTGGAGTGGGGTGCCATTGCCTTCTCCGAGACTTAGTATCTTAATCTGTAAAATGGAATACTAATATCTACACTGTCTACTCTCTACAATTATTGCAAGAATCAAGAAAGATAATGCATGTTAAATTGCAAATTATAAATCACTTTGCAGTTATAATGAGATGTTTTCATTTTTACCCTTAGAGAATCTGGGTCTGTTCTTTGAGATTGCATAATTCATGTATGAACTTTTAGTAGATAGCAGCAATTACATCATGACTCAAAATTAAAATTCTTTAACTTTACATTTCATATAAAGTACAGTGACAAAACTACCCAGGGAAAAAATATATGCAAGCAGATAAAAAACTATACTTCAAACCTCAGAAATGATCACATATATTAATGACGTGGTAAACAACTCATTGTGTGGCTATGCCCACTGAAGAGTAAGCCCTGATTAACCAGTGGAGACTTCAGGTTTGGGCAGGAAATCAAGGGCTTCTCAGTATTTTCTGCACGTTTTGTCAGGCTTCAATTTGTTTCTAACCTTTTTTAAGGATATATACTCTGGACAAACAGTGCTGGGATAGCACAAATTATTTCTTATTTTTTTTTGCACAAAGTATTTCTTGATCAATTACTTATACTTGCAACAGTAGCAGCTGTTATATTCTCAAATTCTAAATTCTCAATGAGAACAATTTATGTCTGTGCCTCTTAGAAGGAATATTTGGAATGGATTGCACAAAAATATATTCTTTCCAAATTCAGTTCTCAAATATTGAAATTTTTTCATCTTCTAACACAAAACAAAATTGCTCCCTCGTGTATTTTTGTGTATGTTTAAAAGAATGAATTCTAGGAGGGATTTTATATCTGATTTAATTACTTGTTTGCAGTCTCAGTAAGCTAACTCCAAAGATTTATCTAAATATAAGCACATCAAAAAAAGGAAAAAATAAATAAATTTGAAGTTCTTGGAAATACATTGTTCAGTTAAAAGGTTGGATCTTTTTCTAATATTTTGTTACTCTGTATTTAAGTGAATCCTATTTAATCCTGCCTGCTCCCTCAATTTCCCCCAATAGGGCACAGCATTTACTGTATTGTTGTGACATATCAAAAACATGAATCATCCCCTAAAATCATCATGTGCTCAAATCATTTTAATTCTTCTGTTCCTTTGATCTGGGCTGATTGTGCCAAAGATCAGAGGGAAAGATTCTTTCATAGCCTGAGCCACTGGTTTTCAGACTCCGATTATTGGAGGCATGGGCATGTTGGATAATTTAGCAGAGATACCATTTTCATGGAGGTCTGTATAGTTCTGTCTGGAAAGCCTGAGAGTCTGTACAGAATAAAATTATGATCATAGAAATTAGAAGACCTCTGACTGCATTTTAAAATGTTTTATTGTGTTTCCTGATTGTCATCTGGGAAAAGAAACATGGAAGTAAAAACTAATGAAGATTAACATATTCTACCTTTCAGTGCAGGGTTTTTTTGTTTGTTTTGCCTCAAAATGTAGTTGCTGGTAACCTGCATAAAATCTTCCAGTGTATTCCATTCAAATAGGAGGTTAGATGATGCAAGTTTTGATTTTAAATTTGCAAATGCAATTAAGTTGGAGTGACCTGGAACTATAATTTATTAAGTAATTTGAAAGTGATCCTCTGTATAAACCAAATATAAGCTACAATTTGTTCAATAGTTACAAAGTGCTTTTGTAAAGGCAATGGAACAACACAGTAATGTACTTCTTAAGCTGAATATGTAAATTATCAAGAAAAGATATTTATTAGTCCCAGATAGTCTTATTTAATGAAAAAACTATTTTCTCTTTCAGTAACTCTAAAATTAACTCTTATGTGCAGATTCCTGGGCCCAATTCTAGTCATTTTGTTGTTGTTGTTGTTGTTGTTGTTGTTCAGCTGCTCAGTTGTGTCCAACTCTTTGCAACCTCATGGACCAGGCTTCCCTGTCCTTCACTCTCTCCTAGAGTTTGTTCAGACTCATGTCCACTGAGTCAGGGAAGCCATCCAGCCATCGTCCTCCATTGCACCACTCTCCTCTTGCCTTTAATCTTTCCCAGCATCAAGGTCTTTTCCAATGAGTCATCTCTTCACATCAGGTGGCCAAAGTATTGGAGCTTCAGCATCAGTGCTTCCAATGAATATTCAGCATTGATTTCCTTTAAGATTGACCCGTTTGATCTCCCTGCTGTCGAAGCGACTCTCAAGAGTCTCCTCCAGGACCATGTTTGAAAGCGTCATTTCTTCAATGCTCAGCTTTTTTTATAGTCCAACTTTCACATCCGCACATGACCACTGGAAAAACCATAGTTTTGACTATACGGACCTTTGCAGGCAAAGTGATGTCTCTGCTTTTTAATACGCTGAGTTTGAGACTCCATGGCCTGTAGCCTGCCATGGTCTTCTTTCTGAATTTCCCAGGCAAGAATACTTGAGTGGGTTCACTATTTGCTTCTCCAGGGGATTTTCCTGACCCAGGAATTGAACCTGTGTCTCCTCCATTGCAGGTGGAATTCTTTACCACTGAGCCACCTTTAAAAGTACCTAGCCAATTTACCAAAATTTAATAAAAGTGATATATATTTAATGTGTATAACACCTTACATGTATGATTATTATAGGCAAGGTAGTTAACAGTTCATGTACTGTTAGGAAAATTAGTCTTTTTTAGGCTTCAGAGACAAACCAGAGCAGGCCTTTGATCTTGCTTCTAATCTACCTGGACACTGCCCTGACTACTGCTGTGTGTGTCAGCCACATCTGATGTGAGTGTCTGAAGAGAAACATGATAGATAGATAGATAGATAGATAGATAGATAGATAGATAGATAGGGAGCAGATTTTAGAATTTAAGTCCCTGGAGGAGGTCTTTTGAACTGAATTGATGCTTTTGGGCTGTAGTGTTGAAGAAGACTCTTGAGAGCCCCTCGGAGAGCAAAGAGATCAAACCAGTCATTCCTAAAGGAAAACAACCCTGAATATTCATTGGGGGACTGATGCTGAATTTGAAGTTCCAATACTTTGTCCACCTAATGGGAAGAGCCAATTCATTGGAAAAGACCCTAATACTGGGAAAAACTGAAGGCAGGAGGAGAAGGGGATGACATAGGACAAGATGGTTGGATGGCATCTTGGACTCAATGGACATGAGTTTGACCAAACTCTAGGAAATGGTGAAGGACTGTGAAACCTGAAGTGCTGTGTGCAATACATGGGGTCACAAACAGATAAGACTGAGTGACTGAATAACAACTGGAGGAGGTCTGGCCAACCACTCCCCAGGCTTAGCAATATTCCAAGATTTGCAGAACAAAGCAAACAACATAGTAAAAAAAATTAACAATTAATACCAGAGCTACAGTTTTTCTCACAGACTGATGA
Source organism: Okapia johnstoni (assembly GCA_024291935.2). NCBI lineage: Eukaryota > Metazoa > Chordata > Mammalia > Artiodactyla > Giraffidae > Okapia > Okapia johnstoni. The sequence goes on along the minus strand of CM044305.1, from coordinate 57,193,424 downwards.
TGATATCATCTTGTTTTTTGGTATTATAAATGGGAACCCCAAATTATAATCTTTAAAGTCTCACTCATGGAGCAAAAGTGCTGCCTGGGGCCTTTTTCTGATTGGGACTCCAGATGTGCTGTGAAATGGGACTTCCCAGCACTGTTGACCAACCTGAAGAAGGAAATGTCAACCTACTCCAGTACCCTTGCCTGGAAAATCCCATAGACAGAAGAGCCTGGTAGGCTACAGTCCACGGGGTCGCAAAGAGTTGGAGACGACTGAGCGACTTCACTTTCACTTTCACTTAAGTCTGGATGTTGGTCAAAACCCAATTTGGTGACGTATCCTCTGATCTTTCTATTTATTTTTTTCTTTTAATGTTAGTATATTGAAAGTAAGCTAGATAGTTCTCTAATAAATATTTGTATTATTTATTTGTATATAATGAGTGGCTTATTTTGTTAGCAGATCCTTTGAGCCTGAGACAAAAGTGAAAACTTTCGGCAAAACACATACCATCTCTTCATATAGCTGTCATATTTTCTTTGTGATGTGAGCAACTTAAATCTACATTATTATCACATTTCTGGTATTCTATACACTCTATTATTTAACTATAGTAATCATGATGAATATTAGATTTCTAGACTTATGCATCCTTCATAACTGTGACTTTGTTCTCTTTGGTCAGCATCTCTACCTTTCCCCCACCACTGTAGCCCATAATAACTACCATTCTAATTCCGGCTTCTAGGAATTTGACTCTTTTAGATTCCACATACAAGTGAGACTACTTTCAATATTTCTCTTTTTTGTGCTTGACTTATTTCACCTAACATAATATCCTCCAGGTCTATCCATTGTTGTGGCATATGGCCAAAAGTCAAATCTCCATGGGTGGGCCCACAAATCTGAATATTCAAGATGCAGCCAAGGCAATTCCGATTACTTTTTGAGAAATACTATTCTAAGTATTGTGTGTCCCAGAGCTTTTATAATTTTATTTGTATGGCACTTGAAAATAAAAGCAAACATTCCTGAGTCTCCTAAATGTCTACATTTTCTGACAGATTAGTACATGGGCACAGAGATAGGTATTTCTCAAGATTACTATTTCTTCCATGATTATTGGGAGATTAAGACTGATATGATAGTGAAGTTAGAAATCTGCCTACATGGTGAGATATGAGGCTCATGAATACAGACCTATCGAAAACATCGTCTCTTCTACATAGACATAATGCCCAGAAATCTGCCATTATAAATGTATTCTGGTAGATTTAAAAGGCTTTTAAATACCTTTAACAAATTTTTCATTAAGTGTACACTAGGTGTTAGATATTGTTTTAATTCAGACAATCTTGCAGTGTTCTCTGGAAAGTTACCTATCTCCACTTCATTTAAATTGTTTTTCTTGCATTTTTTCTTGTCCCTTCACCTGGGACATAATTTTCTAGTTTTTCATGCTGATTAACTTTCTGTAATGTGGTTTTGGTTTTAGCCATCGTGGGATTGTGGTTCTTCTTGTTTTTCCTATCTGCCCTATGATGGAGGCTAATAGAGTTGTGTAAGCTTCCTGATGGGAGGAACTGGTGGTAGGAAAAACTGGGTCTTTCTCTGGTGGTCAGGGCCTTGCTCAGTAAATATTTAATCCAATTATCTGCTGATAGATGGGGATAGTTTTGTTGGTCTGATAGTTTTTTGGCCTGTGGCGACCCAGCCCTCTGGTCTACAGGCTCTATGATTAGGTTAACGATGACCTCCAAGAGGGTTTACTCCAAAGGGGACCTTCCCAGACTTCTGCTGCCAGTCTCCTCGTCCCTGTGGTGAGCTCCTGCTGGCCCACACCTCCACAGGACACCCTCCAATACTAGCAGATAGTTTTGGTTAGATCTCCTGTGGAATCACTGCTCCTTTCCTCTGGGTCTTGGTGCACACAAGGTTTTGTTTGTGCCCTCCAAGGCTGGAGCCTCCTGTTTCCCCCAGTCCTGTGGAAGTCTTGTAATCAAATCCTGCTGGCCTCCAAAGTCAGATTTCCCGGGGTTTCCCAGTCCGTTTGTCATGTTCCTGGGCTGGTAAGCTTGACGTGGGGTTCAGAACTTTCACAACAGTGGGAGAACTTCTTTAGTATCATTGTTCTCCAGTTTGTAAGTCATCCACCCAGTGAATATGGGATTTTATTTTACCATGTTTCTGTCCTTCCTACTGTCTCACTCTGGCTTCTTTCTCTTTGGACATGGGGTAACTGTTTCTTGGTAGGTTCCAGCATTCTCCTGCTGATGGTTGTTCAACAGCTAGTTGTGATTTTGGTGCTCTTGCAGGAGATGAGCACACGTCCTTCTACTCCACCATCTTGACCACAATCTTGCAATGTTCTCTATCAAAGTACAAAGATACCTCTGTGAGGATGTATATATATGTGTGTGTGTGTGTGTGTGTGTGTGTGTGTACATCTACATCACTGTGTTGTATGGCAGAAATTAGCACAATGTAAATTAACCATACTTCTGAAAAAGATAAATTTTAAAATAGATACCTGTGTAAACATATGTAAAATCTGCATCAACTAGTAGGAAATGATAATAATGAACACCTACTGAACTCTTTATTATATGTAACAGTCTCTTCAAAGTGCTATATATATATATATAAACTCTCCCAATAATCTTATTTTGGTTAATATTATTGTCACCATTTTATAGAAGAAGAAATAGGGTCACAGAAAGCTTAAATAATTTGTCTAAAACTATATTGCTAGTAAGTGGCAGAGCAAAGATTCAAATATAAAATGCCTATCACACCAGTCTCACCTTTTAATCACTGTACTACACTGAGATAATCAAATATCTTCTTTCTAGAGCTGAGAATATGGTCCTAAATAAATAAGATAAATTTGTAATTGTGTTTGAGGTGGAGGAAGAAAAAAAGGCACAGAGAGACATAAAAATAAGAAGTAGAATGGCATAAAATCCAAACCTTGCTTTCTTCATCACCTTGATGGTTCTTTTTGTGGAATCAGGAGTCTGCCTCTTTATAGCACAATGAGAATACTTATCCCTCAAATTTATGAAGCACTTAATTTATAAATCCTTTCCATACATTTTCTTTCACTTGAAAGTCATGACTCTATAAAGTATGCAGGTTTGGCATAGTTATCTCTGTAGATGAAGAAACTGACATACAAAAAGAACAAATCCAACAGTTACACAGTTCTAATCTAATTCTTTTTTTAAGATTTATTTACTAATTTATTTGGCTGCACTGAGTCTTAGTTGTGGTATACAGGATCTTTAGTTTCTTCATGCAGACTCTTAGTTGTGGCATGTGAGATCTAGTTCCCTGGTCAGGGGTCAAACCCAAGTTTCCTGTATTGGGAGTGCAGAGCCTTAGCCACCAGACCACCAGGGAAGTCCCTGAATTAATTCTTTAAATTTTTGTCTGATTTTTGTAAATCCCTTGATATATTTACTATAATTTTAATTCCATACAGACAGGAAATAAGTGAGATAAAAGTTTGGTAGGAAAGAAAAACTAAATTTGATTTTTTTTTCTCTCAGCCTTACCAATAAATTATAACTGGGAAGCAGGAGAGAAAGCATAAATATGACATATGGTATTACCTGAAAGCATCACCATTCCTTAGATGCTATCAACAGTAGCTAGGTTTCATGCTAGCTACTACTATAAAGAATTCTTATGTTTCCATTTTCCTAGCACTTGAATGCCTGATTTATCTTCAGTTGATTCTGAGGAGAATATTTAAAAAATTAAAATGAAAGAGAATTCATGCTTCATGAGTTTTTGTACCCCACATGGGAGCATGAAAGTGTCAGCACTTAGGGGAAAGCTAGGGAAACATGCAAACCTGTACAGCTGAAGAAGTGTTCAGGATGGAAGGATAATATTTGATAAGTATTTCACAACCATAGAGAGGAGCAAAAGGAACATGTTTGAAATGTTGAAAATAGTGACACATAAAAAATCATCCCCAAACGCCTCTTGGGACTCTTTCTCTAATAAAGCCATTAAAAAAGAATACATTTGAATCCGTTCTATTGAGATGGATGAAACTGGAGGCCCATTATACAGAGTGAAGTGAGCCAGAAGTAAAAAAGCACCAATACAGTATACTAATGCATGTAATATGGAATTTGAAAGATGGTAATGGTAACCCTATATGTGAGAACAGAATAAGAGACACAGATGCATAGAACAGTCCTGTGGACTCTGAGGGAGAAGGTGAGGGTTTGGACGTTCTGGGACAATAACATTGAAACATGTATATTGTCATATTGTGAAGCAGAACACCATTCCATGTTCTATGCAATGGGACGGATGCTCAGGGATGGAGCGTTGGGATGACAGAGAGGGATGGGGAGGGGGAGGGAGGTGGGAGGAGGGTTTGGGAGTAGGGGAGCACATGTGAATCCATGGCTGATTCATGTCGATGTATGGCAAAAACTACTACAATATTGTAAAGTAATTAGCCCCCCAACTAAAATAAAAAATAAATAAAAAATAAAAAAAAAAAAAAAAAAAAAATAAAAAAAAAAAAAAAAAAAAAAAAAAAAAAAAAAAAAAGAAAGACCATGCAGAAAAAGAATAATGTTTTATCAATTTCTAGGAGAGTAAGTGAAATGCTCATGTCTCAGGAGGGAGTTATTCAAATTAACAATTAATATCACTAAACAAAATTATATAGCATTCTTCAGACAATATTAACCCTAGAATTTCCCATATGTTGAGAAAATTTACATTCCAAAATCTCCTATAGATGCAGGAAGCTATAATCACCAGTTTGAGACTTGTGAATATATTCTAAATGTGATAATATTAGAATGGAAAGAAATAAAAGAAAGTGTATATCTTTAAACTTACTAAACTAATTCTTAGGGATTCAAGAAGAGACTTCAGACAACTTCCCAATCCAGGCTTTCCCCATATCCCACTATTTGAGGAAGTGTACCACCCTTGTTTCTCAAAGTGGTGGTCATTCCAAATTTATTGTTATGTAAAAAAAAAAAATCTGTTGATTAAGCACCTACTATTGGCAGAGTCCTGTGTTGATTTTAACAATAATACAACATGAAGTATCCCTCATACTGGTTCTCATGCCTAAGGCCTAGGATGGGAGACTAAATTTTAAAAGAAGTGCTGCTATATCAAACTCTCTAAAACATTCAGACATAAAACACTACAGAACAAAGTATTACTTAAATGCACTGAGAGCTCCAGAGAAAATTGCATTATTATGTCATATAGAAAGTGTACATCAGCAAAATTACAGCTCTACGAGTAAAAGTAATTTAAAACAGATATCATCCAGCCGGAACCATCATGGTCATGGACCTATGTGCAGGAGAAAGACACCTTGACTAAATTTCACAGTGTAATGTTTAGTTATTAACAAAGGCCTCCAGAGATGTTTATACTGGGTACTTATTTGCACTGGAGAGAGCTGTTAAAAAGTTTTAGAGGTTATGTACTAACAGAAATGGTGAGACTCACAGATATATACTTCATTGTTATCATTATTTATATTTTTGGCTGTACTTATTCTTTTTTGTGGTGCACATGTTCTCTTGTTGTGGAGCAAAGACTTCTCTTATTGTGGAGCATGGACTTCTCTTGTTGCAGAGCACAGACTCTAGAAGCATGTGGTCTCTCTAGTCATGGCATTTGGGCTTAGTTGCCCTGCAGCATGTATGATGTTAGTTCCCTGACAAGGAATCAAAGCCACAATCCCTGCATTGGAAAGTAAATTCTTAAAACCACTGGACCACATAACTTTTATCGTTTATGGTCTGAGGAATTATATATTTCTGGGAAATTGACAATCTGTCACCAAAGTCCTCATGATGTGTGTTTTTGGTATCTTCTACCATGTCTGTCTTTTCTTCTCTTGCAGTAGAAATAGAAATTCAAGGCGCCTTCTTCAACTTTGACTCAGAACAGGATAAGTGAAAAGTGAAAATGAAGTCGCTTCAGAGGGAGTCATGGCCTGACTCTTTGCGATCCCCCCCCATGGACCTCTATACAGTCCCTGGGGAATTCTTTCTCCAGGTCAGAATACTGGAGTGGGTAGTATCTTTTCCCTTCCATTCTCCATCTTTGCGATCTTCCCAAACCAGGGATCAAACCCAGGTCTCTCCACATTGCAGCCAGATTCTTTAACCAGCTGAGCCACAAAGGAAGGCCCAAGAATATTCGGAGTGGGTAGACATACCAACCCCTTCATCACAGTGGATTTTCCCAACCCAGAATCGAACTGGGGTCGTCCTGCATTGAAGGCAGATTCCTTTACCACTTTGATGAGCTATATCAGGGAAACCAGAAACACTATAAACAAGCTATCAGCTAGCTTTTCTCCATTCTGTCTTTTCTTGATCTCATCATTTTCAACATTGTCAACTCAGAGATTTAATTGCTCCTCTCTAATTAGTGTGGATAAAATCAAACCTGAACATAATTTGAAATCTGGAACAATTGTCTTTATGCCTTACCCTTTTTAGTATTATGGCTGGCTATCCAAAAAGTCTACAAGCAATAAATGCTGGAGAGGGTGTGGAGTAAAAGGGAAACCCTCTTACACTGTAGGTGGGAATGTAGCAAACTAGTAACAGCCACTATGAGAACAGTGTGGAGATTCCTTAAAAAAACTGGGAATAGAACTTGCCATATGACCCAGCAAATCCCACTGCTAGGCATATACACCGAGGAAACCAGAATTGAAAGAGATGCCGCTGTACCCCAATGTTTTCATCCGCAGCACTTGTTTTACAATAGCCATGGACATGGAAGCAACCTAGATGTCCATCGGCAGACGAATGGATAAGGAAGCTGTGGTAGGCATATACACAATGGAATATTACTCAGCATTAAAAAGAATACATTTGAACCCGTTCTATTGAGATGGATGAAACTGGAGCCCATTATACAGAGTGAAGTGAGCCAGAAAGAAAAGCACCAATACAGTATACTAATGCATGTATTATGGAATTTGAAAGATGGTAATGGTAACCCTATATGTGAGACAGAATAAGAGACACAGATGCATAGAACAGTCCTGTGGACTCTGAGGGAGAAGGTGAGGGTTGGACGTTCTGGGACAATAACATTGAAACATGTATATTGTCATATGTGAAGCAGAACACCATTCCATGTTTCTATGCATGGGATGGATGCTCAGGGATGGAGCGTTGGGATGAGGACAGAGGGATGGGAGGGGGAGGGAGGTGGGGGGGAGGGTTTGGGGGGGGAGGGGGAGCACATGTGAATCCATGGCTGATTCATTGTTGATGTATGGCAAAAACTACTACAAATATTGTAATAAGTAATTAGCACCCCCAACTAAAATAAAAAAAAAAAATTAAAAAAAAAAAAAAAAATCAAAACCCTGTTCAAATTTGTCTTGAGTGACTCCCCCTTGTTTTGTTTGACTCCGATTCCCAGTTTTCTTTTTTTTTTTTTCCTTTGATACATTTATTAATTATCTGGCATAGTTGTTCACATTCTACTGGAAACTATCTTTCCTTGAATTATCACTGTTAGGAAGCACCAACTTCATCTTATGGCTTCTACTTTATGCTTGTTTCCACTGTTGGCGCGGGGTCCTCGTTATCATTCCCTATTTGTGCACATCGAGTCTTTCATTTTTACTTCAAAGAGGTAATTTGAAGACTTCAGACAGAAAATTTTCTTCCATACATTTAACAGTAAAGTGCACAGTAATATACATTAATAATAACATACACTTAAACATGTTAAGAAAGTAAAAATTAAATACATAAATAAAATAAAATAAACTTTTTTTAACATCTTGCTATCAAATATTTCAACATTCTTGCAGCTACATTCATAACCTTTTTTTATGTGCATTACATTATAGGAGTTTAAGAGCTCTTCTGTTAGGTCCATCCCTCTATGTTCCAAATTATATTTCTTCCACATTCTCAGGAATATTATAATAAAGATGTTTTCCTCCTGTATTCTTTAACCACCCCCTTCTCTAGGCTTCACAATGTACAATGGCTTTAAAAATGCTCTGCTAAAAATGTATAATATATATTTTTCCTCTTCTTGATCTTGTATATTCAGCTTCTCTCTCTTGATTGTACCTTTCTCATAAACATTTCCATATGCTCCCACTCTTTTTTTAATAAGCAAACAAACAAAAAATAAAGCCTTACCATCACTCTGTGGACCTGACTCTTCACTTCCACCAGACATGAGTAAGACTGAATAAAGTTGTTTAATTTGGGGCTAGTCAGCACCTCACTTTTCCTCTCTCTCTGGTGTCAGAAGGTCCAACAAGAAATTGAATGTAACTTACAATAAAAAAGTTGAATTGGAAAAAAATAGGATAACAAAAAAAATAGATATGAGCAGGGAGGAAGGCATTTTCGTTATTGAAGGGTGATATGAAAAAGAAGGAAGCAAGTAAGCACATGATAAGATAATAAAAATCATCAGCAACTACGGACATGCAAATTAAAACCCATGAGGATAATGGAGGTGAATGTAGGTTATGAAAGGATGGCAGGAAGAATCTTTACGGTGATAGGATTTTTCTGTATTTTGGCTGTGTATGCTTATATCTTTCTCAATAAACATATTAATATCCAGATATTGTGTCCCTTCACAAATTTTGGGAAAAAAACCATTTGTATTTTGTGGAGTTTAGTCTCATTTTTCCTCATTAGTTACTACTCAAGATTCTATTACTAAACTAATCTAACTTATTACCATTCTTATACTACCCCCACTTCAAACTCTCTTCAAGTAATCAGGGTAAATTTTAAAGGCTTAAATTGACATCTGCAATTTACCACCATAATTACTGGACAAAGGGGGGGCTCTGCACTTTAGAGGTGTTGATATCATAAACACACTCAAAAATATTAATAAACCGTGGATGTTTTTGTAGCCTGTCAGGCTCCTCTGTCCATGGGATTCTCCAAGCATGAATACTAAAGTGGATAGCCATTTCTTTTTACAGGGGATCTTCTGGACCCACAGATCAAATCCAGGTCTCCTGCATTGCAGGCAGATTCTTTCAATCTGAGCCACCAGAGTAGTCTTGGGTTTCTATATATTAATAATGAAATAACAGAGGGATTTTTTTTAAAATCTCACTTAAAATTGTATAAAACAATAAAATACATGGCAAGGATCTTAACCAAGGAAGTGAAACTCTTATAGGTGAAAAATATAAAATATTGATGAAGGAAATTGAACAAAATATGAAGAATGAAAAGATATCCTGTACTTGTGGATTAGAAGAACTAGTATTGTTAAAATGGCCACAATACCTCAAACAAGCTACAACTTTAATGCAATCCCTATCAAAAATACCCATGACATTATTCATAGAACTAGAAGAAATAATAATAAATTTGTATGGAACTGAAAAGAATCCAAATTGTGAAAGCAGTTTTGATTAAAAAAAAAAAGTGAAGATTGAGCTATCACACTATCAGCCTTCAGCTATACTACAAAGCTACAGTAATCAAAACAGCGTGGTATTGTCACAAAATGAGACACAGAGATCAATGGAACAGAATAGAGAGCTCATAAATAAACCCATGCACATATAGTCAATTGATGTACTTAAAGGAGACAAAATATACAAGGGACATTCTCTTCAGTAACTGGTACTGGGAAAACTGGACAGTGACATGTAAAACAATGAAATTAGAACCTCTTCTAAAACCACACAAAAAAATAAACTCAAAATGGATTAAACACTTAAATAAAAGATCCGAAAATCAGAAAACTCCTAGAATAGTACTAGGTAGAAGATTCTTTGACTTAATGTGTAGCAATATTTTAGGGAATCTGTTTCCTAAAGCAAAACAAATAACAAAAATAACAAATGGACCTAGTTAAACTTGAAAGCTTTTGCACAGCAAAGGAAGCTGTCAACAAAACAAGACGACGATCTACAAAATGGGACAAAATACTTGCAAACTATATGACCAACAAGGGGTTAATAGTCAAAATATATAAACAGCTAACAAAACTTAATATCAATATCCAAAAGACAAAACACCCAACAGGGAAATGAAACGATGTTCAACATTGCCAATTATTAGAGAAATGCAAATCAAAATAATGAAATGTTGCCTGGCACTTGTCAACATTGCTATCACAAAAATTCCACAAATAACAAATGTTGGAGAGGATATGGAGAACAGGGAACACTTTTACACTGTTGCTTGCAATGTAAATTGATGCAGCCACTATGGAAAACAGTATGGATGATCATCAAAAACTAAAAGTAGGATAGTTGGAGAAGATGAAGGAGTAAGATGGAGAGATCACCCGCCTCCCCACAAATACATCAAAGATTCATCAGAATATGGAACAACACCTTCAGAACAACTTCTGAATCACAGCAGAACATCCCAAAACTCTAAAAAGGGAATCCAATTTCCTTAGAACAATGTAGGACAAAAGATAAAGACATAAAAAGAGACTAAGGATTTCAGGACTGGGGCTTGTGAGAGGGAGAGGAGAGAGTAGTGAGGGAAGAAAGGATTCTATTCACTAGGAAACCCCTTCGTTGGTGGCGCTAAGGGGAGCTATAGAACCTCAGAGTGTCATGCAACAGAGCAGATTCAAAGTGCAAAACAGAAAATTCACCACAGAAATTGTTGCCAAACAGCATTTCTCAGCCTATAAGCAACTCACAAGCCTCAACTGGACTGGGGTGGAGTGGGGTGTTAAGGTGAGGAGCTGAGAGAAAGAGCACACAAGTTTTGGCATGCAACAGAGGGTGGAGTGGGATGCTGAGGCTCTGGCAGAATCCCAGGGAGAGGTCAGGGACTGGCAGCTGTGAGGAAACACTGCAAAGGCTACTTTGACACAGCTGCAGAATTAGACATGACTGACACTGCAAAGTAGAAGGTGCTTTGAGACACGCAGAAAAAAACACTACTGATGCAGTTACCACCCCAGAGGTAGCAGCTACCACTAGGCTGTGTGCAGGCATATATTATATATACTACTCACACCTTTCTGTGAACTTAAATAGCTAGTGGCTCTTCCTAGGGTCCTATTGAGGAGAGGAAACCAATTTTGATTCCATGTTGGAAAACTGTTACTTTGACTTGCTATTTTTTACATATTTTGTATTTATAATAATACATAATAGCTTGCCTCAGAGGATCCTGCCCCTCTGCCTGACCGTAAACTAAAGTGCCTTTGTTCAGATCATAGAGAGATAATCTGACTCTGCCCACCTCTGAATAGAACAGATTAACACTTTCCTTCCATAAGCTGCCCATTCCATTGGAGACATTTTGCAAAAATGAAGACCCTTTCACTTTAGTTCCCCACTGTGTCTCCCCTCTCTATTCTGCCTTTTGACTTTAGTTCTTCATTGCTTGTTTCTTTGGTACTTTACAAAGGAACTTGGCATCCACACACCGACAAGATGGTTATTTTGAGGCACTAGCTTGCCATCTTCTCAGTCAGCCAGCTCCCCAAATAAATTTCCTTCGTTGTTGTGACCCCTAGTCTCTTGGATTTATTGGCCAATATAATGACAATGGGCAGAGTGGAGATTGGTGGGTTGTAAGTTGTCATAGGGGTCACGGGGACAGTCCAGGGTGAGATCGACGGAGCTTTGTGATTCCATTCGGAGCTGCAGACATGCCAAGCTTCCACTGTCCTGGTCACTCTACCCCTGGAGTTTGGCTCAAAGCTTACATTCATCAAGTACAAGTGATGCCATCGCAGGACCAATCGGTCAGATGCCTCTGTTGTCCTTGTGCTCCTCCTACCCTCAAGTCTTCCCGAGCAATCAGGGGTCTTTTCGCAATATGTTGGCACCTTAGCAATCATGTGGCCAAGGATGATCGGGGGCTTCAGCGTGATCCAGCTATCATCCTTCCAAGGGAGAATTAGTCAGAGGTTGATTTCCTTTAGAATTGACTGGTATGATGATTTCCTTGCTGTTCCATGAGACCTCTCAAGAGTCAGTCTTCAGAACAGACAGTGTGAAATGCACCAAATTATTCAGTGTGCTCATGGGCCTCCTTTATGATTCCAACTTTTCTTTATCTGTAACATGACTAATTGGGGAGAAAAAATGTGGACTACTAGGAAAATGTCAGTTTTTCATTCAAAATTCCGCCAATAAATGTCAATGTGTAAAGAATGAATCAAAGTACCGACACAATTGCACTCACCTTCACATGCTAACAACGTAAAAGCTCAAGAATCCATCAAGCTGAGTTTCAACAGTATGTGGACTGAGAGCTTCCAGATGTACAAGCTGGATTTAGAAAAGGCAGAGGAACCTGAGATAAAATTGCCAACATCACGTTGGCTCATAGGAAAAGCAAGAGAATTTCAGAAAAAACATCTACTTCTGCTTAATTGACTACATGAAAGCCTTTGACTATGTGGATCATGACAAACTATGGAAAATTTTTAAAGAGATGGGAGCACCAGACAGCCTTGTCTGCCTCCTGAGAAACCTGGATGCAGGGCAAGAAGCAACATTTAGAACTGGACACGAAAAAATGCAGGGGTTCCAAATTGGGAAAGGAGTATGTCAAGGCTGTATTTTGTCACCCTGCTTATTTAACTTATATGCATAATGCTAAGTCGCTTCAGTCGTGTCCGACTCTGTGCAACCCCATAGACGGGAGCCCACCAGGCTCCCCCATCCCTGGGATTCTCCAGGCAAGAACACTGGAGTGGGTTGCCATTTCCTTCTCCAATGCATGAAAGTGAAAGTGAAGTTGCTCAGTCGTGTCCGACTCTTAGCGACCCCATGGGCTGCAGCCTACCAGGCCTCTCCATCCATGGGATTTTCCAGGCAAAAGTACTGGAGTGGGGTGCCATTGCCTTCTCTGTATATGCAGAATACATCATGTGAAATGCCGGGCTGGATGAATCACAAAATGGAGTCAAGATTGCAGGGAGAAATATCAATAACTTTAGATATGCAGATGGCACTACCCTAATGGCAGAAAGTGAAGAGGAACGAAACAGCCGCCTGATGAAGGTGAAAGAGGAGAGTGAAAAAGCTGGCTTAAAACTCAACATTGAAAAAACTAAGATTATGGCATCTGGCCCCATCACTTCATGGCAAATAGTTGGGGACACACAATGGAAACAGTGACAGACTTTTTTTGATGAGGTTCCAAAATCACTGTGGATGGTGATGTCAGCCATTAAATTAAAAGACACTTTCTCTTTGGAAGAAAAGCTGATACAAACCTAGGCAGTGTTTTAGAAAGCAGAGACATTACTTTGCTTACAAAGGTCCGTATAGTTAAAGCTATGGTTTTTCCAGTAGTCATGTGCAGATGTGAGAGTCAGACCATAAAAAAGACTGAGTGTTCGAAGAATTGATGCCTTCAAACTGTGGTGCTGGAGAAGACTCTTGAGAGTTCTTTGGACTACAAAGAGATCAAACCAGTCAATCTTAAAGGAAGTCAACAATGAATATTCATTGGAAGCAGTGATGCTGAACCTGAAGCTCCAGTACTTTGGCCAGCAGATGCAAAGAACAGACTCATTGGAAAAGACCCTGATGCTGGAAAAGATTGAAGGCAGGAGCAGATGGGGACAACAGAGGATGAGATGGTTGGATGGTATCAGCGACTCAGTGAACATGAGTTTGAGCAAACTCCAGAAAATGATGAAGGACCGGAGATATCTGATGTGCTGCAGTCTATGGGGTCTCAAAGAATCAGACATGACTGAATGAATGAACAACAACACTATGGACTTTTGTCAACAAAGTGATATCTCTACTTTTTAATATGCTGTCTAGGTTCACCATAGTTTTCTTCCAAGGAGCAAACATCTTTTAATTTCATGGCTTGCAGTCACGGTGATTTTGGAGCTCAAGAAAAGAAAGTCTGTCACTGTTTTTCCCCATCTATTTACAATGAAGTGATGAGACTGGCTGCCATAATCTTAGTTTTTGAATGTTGAGTTTTAAGGTTGCTTTTTCACTATCCTCTTTCACTTTCATGAAGAGTTAGTCTCTTTAATTCCTCTTCACTTTTGCCATTAGGGTTGTATCATCTGCATATCTGAAGTTATTGATATTTTCCCCAGCATTCTTTATTCCAGCTTGAGCCTCATCCAGTCTGGCATTTTGCATGATGTATTCTGCATATAAGTTAAATAAGCAGGGTGAGAGTATGCACCTTTTACCTACTCCTTTCCCAATTTAGAACCAGTCCATTGCTTCATGTCTGGTTCTAACTGTTGCTTCCTGACCTGCATCCAGGTTTCTCAGGAGGCAGGTATGTTTGTATGGTATTCTCATCTCTTTAAGAATTTTCCACAGTGAGATTGGACTGGTAACATTCGATGTAGCCATCCAGGAGCCTTGCTGCTCATGACTGTCTGGTCTTGACAAGGGAATATCGGGGCAAAAACCTAGCAGGTCCCAGGAGCATTAGTCCTGATGTTTTTTCCTTCAAGATTCACTGAAGTGTCACCAGCTGCCCCCAGCACTTGATAGTTGAGAAAAAGAACTGAGAAACTTCTGCAAGTTGACAGACTCGATTTCATTTGTAGGTTGAGTCTACCCAATTTGATAGCTAGTTCAGCTGGTTCACTTATGTTGTGCAACCTTTCGTGTGAACTTAAATGAGCCAATGGGATCAATTTTGCAGGGCACATTGCTCTGGTGTGCACCCCGGGAACATTTTCCTCTCAATTTTGGTTTCTTCTTTATGGGACAAGCCAATTTTGTTGGGGTACCCTGTTGTAAAGGGGAAGTGTTGCTGAACTCTACCCAGAACTGATTCATTGGAGAGAAACTCATTCATTGGGGAGCTAGTTACTGTGGGTATCCTAGTTGGAATTAGTTTATTTGGGGTGGGTAACCAAGTTGGAATTAATTTATTTGTTTTCTAGGGTAAATTTATTTGCCTGATTTGGGAACCAGTTTGTCTGTGCATTGGTGCTGGAATTTGAGCTGTCTTTGTTGTAAATTGCCTACATCTTTTGTGTTTTGGTGTTATCAAACTTAAAATGAGATATATTTCTTCTATACTGAAGGAAAGATCTTTGGGGCGCATATTAGATATGTAAAGATCAGAAGAGTAATGACCCCTAAAAGGCTCACAATTAAACAATCTGGAAGTCAGAAGCACTTTCCAAAGGAGAGTAATACTCTAAAAATGAACAGGCCTGGGGCTCCCTTGGATTTGAGGTTCCAATTCTAATTTCCCCTTGAGGAGCCCTGGGTAATTTTGATAGTGGGTAACAAGTTGATTGACTATCTAATAGATAACACTCTCCTTTGTAAATTAAATGCCAAAATAACCTTTTCTCCAGAACAGTTAAACGTCAGGGTCCCACCAGGGCATTTTTGACTTTGTCCAATATGGGGAGCTTCAGCTCCCATCTGGAAGGCTTTGGCTCCAATTTGGCTCACAGGGGTGTTCTCCCTGTGAAGGGAAACTCTGTTTATGAGGCACTTTGGAGACAGATCACTGGTCTAATGAGACTGGGCAGTCATGTTAATGTGACTTTCTGGCTAGTTAGCTTTTGGTTTATTCTGGTTACTTTGGTAATGTTCACATATCTGGTACTAACTGCTTCCTCTAAGGCTTCCTCTCTAGTTTTCTCATTTCTTTCTCCTTGAACCCTCTGGAAACGGATGAGTGGCTGTGGAACCAGTTGAGGAATTATGGTCAGGGTTAGTCTTTGGTTTGTTCCAAGTGCCACAGCCCACTCTGCCCACAGTAGCTGCCACCCAGGTGAGTGATGGCTCTCCTTTTCTATTCCTTCATTAAGCTGAGGACGGGGCTGGTGGGATTACAAGGCAGACTCTTCAGTCGGTCTTCTCTATCTTTCCTGTTGCCTTTGGCTCATTTCCCCTTGGTCCAGATTGATTTTTCAGGAGCCTGGATGTTGCCTTTGGGCATTCCCAAGAGGCCCTCTCCCTTAGGCTAGAGGAGGCAAGGTTAAAGTTTCCAACATGGGTGCATGGGTGTGTCAGTCCTTGCTGGGGAGGCCACCCAGTTATTATGGGTGGATGGGTGTGCCAGTCCTTGCTGGGGAGGCCACCCAATTATTTTGGGAAAGGAAAGAAAAACAAAACAGTCCTTGGTTTACAAAACTAGTCTTTACATAAGGGTGGTTCCAAAAATCCTTTCACACCTCCAAAAAAATCTTCCCTATTCATCTTGTGAAGCTTATAAATATTAACGAAAGTGGAAACAAAGTCATTCTAGGAAGAACTTGCCTGTATCTTTGAGATGAAAATGTCCTCTGGACTTCTCAGGAGCCCTTATTTCTCTTATCTTTTTGATGTAAATCTTAGAAAGTGTAAAGTCGTTTAGAAGTTGCTTTGTCCAAGGTAGTTAGAAATTGATTTTCCTGCAAATATTAATATTTAATCATCTATTCAAGTGAGCCTGACTTGTTTCATCTGTGAGAACCCCACTTTTAACTCAACCTCTTCTGTAAACTGATGGGTTTTACATTGCTGTAACTGACTCAGAACTGAAATCTTGAAGAACTGAGACCTCGTTGTTTGTGTGTTTATACGTATCTTTTTTTTTTTTTGGATAACATTGCCTTGGTTGACCTCTAAAAAGAGCTCTATTTAATGGACTTAAATAAAACTAATAAGCACTAACAAACTGAACAACTCTAAATACAAGAGAAATCAAGTTAAATGAGTTTCAGGTTCACATAAACTGGGAAATATTTAACACTAAATTAGTACTTGCTATTAATGTTCAAGTTTGTTGATCTAATTATAATAATATAGACATGTCTTTTGTCATCAACATATTAAATATAACATTAAGTGTAATACGGTAAAGTGCCTGTCTACAATGCGGGAGACCTGAGTTCGATCCCTGGGTCAGGAAGATTCCCTGGAGAAGGAAATGGCAACCTACTCCAGTATTCTTGCCTAGAAAATCCCATGGATAGAGGAGATTGGTGCAGGGTACTGTCCATAGGGTCTCAAAGAGTCAGGCAAGACTGAGCGACTTCATTCACTTCACATAATACTTGCATTGTACCCAGGTTTAACATAAATAAGTATATCTGTTAAAAATTTGTCAGCCAAAAAAAAAAAAAAAAAAAAACCTCAATGTAGAAGAAATTTCTAAGGAAACTAAGATATGTGGTTTCAGTAGAAGGTGTGAGGAATGAAAAAGAAATACTGAAAAGAGTTATGCAAGATCGAGATTTCCTAAGACTGTATTTCATTTGGTTGGGTGAATAAATCTTGTTGGGAATAAGCCAAGATATGGATTTGGCTTTATCTTTCTGTTCAGAGAAAAGTTCTTTTGGAAAGTCATTTTTTATAGCAGATCATATGAGCACCTTTGCTTTTATGTCATGGGTATTTGCTTTTGAGATCTCTGCTTACTTTGGTTAAGGAATAAGTATTGTTCAAATGTCTAACAATTAATCAGATATTTAATAATGACTTTTAACTTTTTTGTCATTTATAGATGCTTAAATAAAGAAACTTTCGAGGAAAGAAATATAAATGAGAAAAGAGTTTTGAGTTAACTTTTAAAAATATATGTTTTAGGATCTCTCCAGATATTATACAGCTTAAAGGTTAAAATTGTGCTAAAATAAGTGATGACAAGTTTATGGAAAGCAGACCCCAAGGAAAGGTTTACGTGCATGGTCAGGAATGACTGCTTAAAATTTTAATTAGGCAAATTTTTAAAGATAAGTGGATGCAAAACTTAAAATTGGCTTACCTCTGTTAAAACAGACAAGTTTTCTGAAGATATTAAACTGTCTTGGATAACAGATTTCAAGTTTGTTTACCTTTTAAACAATCTGTATTTGGCTTTAAAATATTTTATGGTCACTTTGGCTAAGTGTCACAGTGACCTATGATCCTGATATACTTTAAAACTTTTTTTTTTTTGATGTTCCTGTAACTGGACTTCTCAAATCAAATTATAATGTCAACTAAAAAGATGCACAACTTGAGAGTTGTGAGTTAAGCTTTATTTGGGGCAAAATGAGGACTGCAGCCTGGGAGGCAGCATCTCAGATAGCTCTGAGAGATTGCTCCAAAGTGGCAGTGGGGGAAAGTCAATATATAAGGTTTGGTGAAGGGAGAGTTCAATACCATTAAGCATTCATTTTACAAAAAGTTTGTTGCTAGTCATGAGGACCTGACCATGATGGGATTTAGTGCTTTTCTAGATGTGAGGAGATACAAGGATTAGGATCATAAAATCTATTCCTAAAACATCTATCTAAAGGCATGTCCCACCAGATTGCCTGAAGCACAGAGTGCCTTACTCCACCCTGAACTCCCTCAGGGAGTGTTGAAGGTCAACAGCTTTGTGAAATGGACTTTGATAGTGGGGAATTGTTGCAGGTGTTCAGTCACCCAGTTGTGTCCAACTCTGCAACCCCATGGACTGCAGCACACCAGGCTGCAGAGAGAAAGCCAATTCTGAATCCATGTTGGAAACTGTTTCTTGACTTGCTTTTTGTTGTTTTTGTGTTTATAATAATATATAATAGCTTGCCTCAGAGGATCCTGCCCCTCTGCCTGACTGTAAACTAAAGTGCCTTTGTTCAGCTCATAGAGAGATAATCTGACCCTGGCCACCTATGAATAGAACAGATTAACACACTCCTTCCACAGGCTGGCCGTTCCCTTGGAGATGTTTTTCAAGACTGAAGACCCTTTCACCTTACTTTCCCACTGCTTCTAGCTCTCTCTTCTGACTTTTGACTTTAGTTCTTCATTTCTTCTTTCTCTTTGACTCTACAAAATAACCTGGCATCGAGATCCCTTCAAGGTGGTTATTTTGAGACACTAGCCTGCCATTTTCTTGGTCACCCAGCTCCCCAAATAAAGTCCCTTCCTTTTCTTAAACCCTCATCTCTCAGATTTATTGGCCTACAGTGTGGTGAACAGAGTGAGCTTGGACTCGTAACAGTGCCATGACCTGAAGACTTTACCTGTGGGAGAGTTCACGACCCCTTTTAGACTGTAACAACATCCAACAGGACTCTATTGCCCCATGGACTTCCTGGTACATCACAATTGTGGCTACCATATCCCCTTCACCCTTCAGGCAAAGTGACCCATAATGAGCCTTGGCTTTTGCCTGCATGTGTCTGAACAAGGAACAGACAGTGCACTTTAGGTGCAACTGTAAACTTTAGGAGCAAGAACAAGCTGGAATAAGTTCAGATCTGAGACTGAACTGATCCCATGTTGCCCACAACAGGCCCCAGAGACCTTGCTAGAAATATTAGAGGACTTTAGTGTAAGTCTTGCTGGGTATTCTGGACTGTAGAGTCTTGCTTTCACCAAGAGTCTGAGAGACTTTTCTTCTGTGTTGTGTGCCTTTTGAGGTCGTGGTACTACAGTAGGGATTGAGTCTGAAGTCCTGAGGTGAGAGAACTGAGCCCAAGACTTTGATCCACCAGAGGACTGCCAATTCCAGGGAACAAGAGAGCCCTCCCAAAGGCTTCCACCTCAAGACCAAAAACAAGCTCTTCCCAAAAGCCAGAAAGCTCCTGTGCCCTGATACCCCATGTTGACTGACAAACGATGCACAACTTGAGAGTTGCAAGTTGAGCTTTATTTGGAGTAAAATGAGAACTACAGCCCAAGAGGCAGCATCTCAGATAGCTCTGAAAGACTGCTTCAAAGAGGCAGTGAACAGAAGGTCAATTTGTAAGGTTTTCAAGGTGGAGTTCAGCTAACCATTAAGCAACAATCATTTTAACAAGAACTTTTCTGCTAATCACAAGGAATTGATTTTCGACCGCTGAAAATTTAGTGTCCTTTTCTCAGATGAAGAGCAGATTCGAAATAAAACTTAAAGACATCTAAGTATCTAAATACCTGTCCCACCAGATTTCCTGGAGCACAGAGTCCTCACTCCACCCTGAACTCCCTCAGGGTTGTTGAAGGTCAACAGCTGCAGGAGCACAAGGTTCAAACTCCACAGAGGCAGATGGCAAATGCCTTTGTTGTTCAGTTGTTGGCAGTGCTCTTGGAAAGTGACAATTTGTAGTTGACACCCATGCTAATACCTCAGGGAAACAGGAACACAATGCTGCACATTAGCACACATGCTGCCACAAGCCATAACAAACTCGTAGACACTCCAAACTCACGGTTGGACATGGCACTGAGATAGAAATTGTTATGCAGTTAGTAGGAACTCTGAGACCTCAGCCTGTTTCAATAAACGTCATGTTCCATTAATCTAAAACTATACAGTTTGTCCTGAATTTCTGGCTCTCAGAGGAATGTGTCCTTGGTCTGATAAATCATTAACACTTACATCCAGGAAAGGGTAGTAATTAACTTATTTTCCATATACCTGAGGGAAAAACAACTGGTTATCATAAGTCTTTAGCCCATACATCTGGTCCATCATAAAATGGCCAGGGGTTATGAGAAAATGTCGCCAGATGGCCATTTAATGTCTAAGGAAACTAAGAATCTGAGGATCAAAAGGAGCTATCAATATGTTAAGTTAAACATTGTGACCTTTAAGCAGATTGGGTAGATATGATATATGGTCAAAGTAAGAACCAATCAAAAGTGTACAAATCATACTAGTAAGGATATAAAATGTTGTAAGCCTTGCCTTTTCAGTCACTTCACCCCCTCTCAGGGTCTATGCTTAGAGCTTTGTATTCTCTTCTCTTTGAAATAAATCCTGTTTTCTTGCTGTTGTGAGTGTTTGCGTGTTTGCAAAGTTCAATCTCCAGCTCTGTGAGCAAGAACTCAGATTTTTGTTTCAGCACTGCCCTTCAGAGTGATGAGATCCAGCTCCATCAACCAGAACACAGGCACAAGTTCCCCCAACAAGGAAACCTGCACAAGGCAATGATCCAACCTCACCCGCGGGGGACAGACTCTACAGTTAAGAGGAACTACTACCTTCCAGCCTGCAGAAATGTGACACCAAGCATAGCAAACTAAGCAAAGTGAAAAGACAGAGAACTATTCAAAAGGTGAAGGAACATGGTAAAACCCCACCAGACCAAGCAACTGAGGATGAAATGAAGAGTATACCTGAAAGACAAGACTTTATAATGATGATAAAGATGATTCAAAACGTTGAGAACAAAATAAGAGTTACAGACAAATAGACTGGAGGCATGGATTGAAAATAAGCAAGAAATTTTCAACAATGACCTAGAAGAATTAAAGAATAAACAGTCAACAATGAGCAATGCAATAACTGAGATTAAGAATACACTGGAGCATACCAACAGTAGAGGAACTGAGTCAGTAGAATGTATAAGTGAGTTGGAAGATAGAATGGTGGAAATAACTGAAGCAGAGTGGAATAGAGGAAAAATAATAAAAAAGAAATGAGGATAGCATCAGAGACCTATGGGAAAACATTAAGCACACTGACATTTGGACTATAGGCATCCTAGAATAGGAAGACAAAAAGAAAGGGCATGAAAAAAATACTTGAGGAGATTATAATCAAAACTTTCCTTAAAATGCGGAAGGAAAGAGCCAAACAAGTCCAGGAAGCCCAGAGAGCCCCATACAGAATAAACCCTAGGAGAAACCTGTCAAGACACACATTAATCAAACTAACAACAATTAAACACAAAGAACAAATATCAAAAGCAGCAAGGGAAAACAACAAATAACATACAAGGAGATCTCTATAAGGCTAATAGCTGATCTTTCAAAAGAAACTGCAGGAGAAAAGGAAATAGCAGGCTATACTTAAAGAGATGAAAGAAAAAGACCTACAACCAAGATTATTCTACACAGGAAAGATGCCATGCACATTCAAAGAAGAAATCAAAAGCTTTACAGACAAGCAAAAGCTAAGAGAATTCATCAACACCAAACCAGCACTTATTAAAAGAGACACAGATAAATAGAACAGTATTATGGACTCTATTGGAGAGGGTGAGGGCAAGATGATATGGGAGACTGGCACTGAAGCATGTAAATTATCATATGTGAAACGAATCGCCTGTCCAGGTTCGATGCATGATACAGGGCGCTCGGGGCTGATGCACTGGGATAACCCGGAGGGATGGGATGGGGAGGGAGGTGGGAGGGGGGTTCTGGAAGGGGAAAACATGTACACCCATGGTGGATTCATGTCAATGTATGGCAAAACAAATGCAATATTATAAAGTTAAAAAATAAATAAACTAATTTAAAATTAAAAAAAAAGAAAAACAAAAAACAAATGATAAAGGGACTTCTCTAGACAGAACACAGAAAAAGCCTATAAAAACAACCCCCCTCAAAAAAATATATATATATAGTAAATGGTAGCAGAATCATACTTATCAATAATTACCTTAAATGTTAATGGGCTAAATGCTACATATGCTGCCCACAAGAGACCCACCTCAAACCTAGGGAAATATACAGATTGAAAGTGAGGGGCTGTAAAAAGATATTCCATGAAATGGAAATCAAAAGAAAGCAGTTGTAGCAATACTCATATGAGATAAAATAGATTTTAAAGTAAAGACCATTACAAGAGACAAGGAAGGACATTACATAATGATCAAAGGATTAATCCAAGAATAAGACATAACAATTATAAATATATATGTACCCAACATAGGAGCACTTCAATACATAAAGATAAATGCTAACAATTGTCAAAGAGGAAATCAAGAGTAACACAATAATAGAGGGAGACTTTGACACTACACTCACACTGATGGATAAATCATCCAGACAGAAAAATCATAAGGAAACACAAACTTTAAACAATACATTGGGCCAGTTGCACCTAATAGTTATCTACACGGCATTTCATTTAAAAGCAATAGACTTCACTTTTTTTTCCTCAAGTGAACATGAAACATTCATCACAATAGATCACATCCTGTGCAACAAATAAATAATTGGTAATTTTTTTTTAATTACAATCATTTCAAACTTCTTTTCTGATAACAACAGTGTAAAATTAGCTATCAACTACAGAAAAAAAAAACTATAAAAAAAAACGCATAGAGGCTAATCTGCACACTTTTGAGTAACCAACAAATCACTAAGAAAATCAAAATATGCCTAGAAACAAATGACAATGAAAACACAACTCAAAGCCTATAGGATGCAGTAAAAGCAGTACTAAGATGGAAGTTTATAGCAAGACAAGCCTACCGCAAGAAACAAAAGTAAAGTGAAAGTGTTAGTCAATCAATCATATCCGACTAGGATGTAGCCTGCCAAGAGAGATATCAAATAAACAACCTAATGTTATACCCAGAGCATCTAGAAAAATAAAAAAAGAAAAAAAGCTAGTGGAAGAAAACAAATAAATATCAGAGCAGAAATGAATGGAAAAAAAATAAAAGAGACTACAGCAAAGATAAATAAAACTAAAAGCTGACCTTTGAAAAGATAATCAAAATTGATAAACCATTAGCCAGATTTATCAAGAAAAAAGGGAGGAATCTCAAATAGATAAAATTAGAAATGAAAAAGAAGTTACAAAAGACAATGCAGAAATACAAATGATCATAGAAACTACTGTGAGGAACTCTATTCCAATAAAATGGACAACTTGGAAGAAATGGACAAATTCTTAGAAAAGTATAACCTTCCAAAACTGAACCAGGAAGTAATACAAAATATGAAGTTACCAATTACAAGCATGAAAATCAAAACTGCAATAAAAAATCTTCCAACAAACAAAGGCTCAGGGCCAGATGGCTTCACAGACAAATTCTACCAAAAATTTAGAGAAGAACTAACTCCTATCCTACTCAAATTTTTTCAGATTTTTTAGATGGGGGGAAATCTCCCAAATGCATTCTATGAGGCCACCATAACCTTAATACCAAAACCAGAAAAGGATACCACAGAAAAGGAAAATTATGGGTCAATATCACTGATGAACATAGATGCAAAAATCTTCAACAGAAATCTAGCAACCAGAATTCAACAGCACATACATCATGATCAAGTGGGCTTTATAACAGGGATGCAAGAATTCTTCAATATGTAGATAAGTCAATGTGAGTCACCATATTAACAAATTAAAAAACAAAAACTGTATGATCATCTCAATAGATGCAGAGAAAACCTTTGGCAAAATTCAACATGATTTATGAAAAAATACTCTCCAGAAAGTAGGCATAGAAAGAACATACCTCAACATAATAAAGAACATATATAACAAACTCACAACAAACATTATCCTTAATGGTGAAAAATTGAAATCATTTCCTGTATACTCAGGAAAATGGTGTCCAATCTCACCACTACTATTCAACTTAGTTTGGAACTTCTAGCCATAGCAAAAAGAAAAGAAACAGAATAAAAAGGAATCCAGATTGGAAAATAAAAGTAAAACTCTCACTGTTTGGAGATGACATGATTCTCTACATATAAAACCCTAAAGATGTCATCAGAAAATTATTAGAGCTAATCAATAAATATGGTAAAGTCACAGGATACAAAATTAGTACACAGATCCCTTGCATTCCTATTACTAACAATGAAATATCAGAAAGAGATATTAAAGAAACAATTTCATTCACCATGGCAATAAATTCATGAAATATTTAGGAATAAATTTACCAAAAGAGACAAAAGACCTGTATACAGAAAACTATAAGACACTGATGAAAGAAATCAAAGATGACACAAACAAATGGAGAGATATGTCATGTTCTTGAATTGGAAGAAAGTATATTATGAAAATGACTATGCTACCAAATGCAATCTAAAGGTTCAATACAATCCTTATCAAATTAACAATGGTGTTTTTCACAGAAACAGCAAAAATAATATCACAATTTTTGTGGAAACTCAAAAGACTCCAAATAGCCAAAGAATTACCGAGAAAGAAGAATGGATTTAGAGGAACCAACCTTCCTGACTTCAGACTATACTACAAAGCACAGTAATCAAGACACAAAAACATAAATATAGATCAATTGAAGAATGTAGAAAGCCTGGAGATAAATCCACACACCTATTTATACCTATTATTTGTCGAAGCTGGAAAAAAATATTCATTGAAGACAAGACAGTCTCTTCAACAAGTGATGCTGGGAAAACTGATCATCTATATGTAAAAGAATAAAAATAGAATACTTCCTAACACCATACACAAAAATAAACTGGATTAAAGACCTAAACCTGAGACCAGAAACTATAAACCTCTTAGAGAAAAACATAGACAGAACACTCAGAACATGAAGCTCAATACTAGAAAAACAAACTAGCCAATCAACAAGTGGACACAAGACCTAAACAGATATTTCTCCAAAGAAGATGTGTAGATAGCTAAATAAACACAAGAAAGAATGCTCAACATTGCTCATTATTAGAGAAATGCAAATCAAAAATACAAGGTACCATCTCACACCAGTCAGAATGGCCATCATTGTAAAGTCTGCAAACAAATGAAAAAGAGGATGTGGAGAAAAGAGAACCCTCTTACACTGTTGGTGGTAATGCAAACTGATGAAGACACTATGGAAAGCAATGTGAAGATTCCTTAAAAAACTAGGAATAAATGTACCATATGACCCAACAATCCCACTCCTGGGCATATCCCCTAAGGAAACCAGGATTGAAATGACACATGTACCCCAATGTTCATTGCTATTATTTACAATAGCTAGGAAATGGAAGCCACCTAGATTTCTATTGACAGATGAATGAATAAGGAAGTAGTGGTGCATATACACAATGGAATATTACTCAGCTATTAAAAGGAATGTATTTGAGTTTGTTCTAATGAGATGGATGAACCTAGAGCCTATTATACAAAGTGAAGTAAGTCAGAAAGAGAAAAACAAATATTGTGTATTTAAGCATGTGTGTGTGTGTGTGTGTGTGTGTGTGTGTGTGTGTGTTTAATCTTGAAAGATAGTACTGACAATCCTATATGCAGGGCAACAAAGGAAACACAAACATATAGAGCAGACTTTGGACACAGTGGAGGAAGAAGAGGCTGTTATGATTTGAGATAGTTCCATTAAAACATATACATTTTCATCTGTAAAATAGATAGGTAGTGAGAGTACAATGTATAATGCAGGAAACCCAAAGCTGGTGCTCTGTGACAAGCTAAAGGGGTGAAAATGTGAGGGAAGTAGGAGGGGAGTTCAAGAAAGAGGAGACATATGCATAGCTAGTGACAATTAATGCTGATGTATGGCAAAAATCATCACAATATTGTAAAGTTATCCTCTAATTAAATAAATATATAGGATTCTCTGGTGGCTCAGATGGTAAAGAATCTGCCTGCTAGGCAGAAGACCTGGGATTGACCCCTGGGTTGGGAAAACCCCCTGGATAAGGGAATGGCAACACATTCCAGTATTATTGCCTGAAGTATTCCATGAACAGAGGAGCCTAGTGGGAAACCATCCATGGGGTCACAAACAGTCAGACATGACTGAGCAACTAACACTTTTACTTTCATATATATGTATAAAGTAGAAATAGAATTATCATATGATCTAGCATTTCCACTCCTGTGTATATATCTAGAGGAAACAAAAACTCTAATCTGAAAAGGTGCATGTTCATGATAGCTCAGTTGGGAAAGAATCCGCCTGCAATGCAGGAGACCTCAATTCAATTCCTGGGTCAAGAAGATTGTTTGGAGAAGTGATAGGCTACCCACTCCAGTATTTTTGGGTTTGCCTTGTGGCTCAGCTGGTAAAGAATCTGCCTGCGATGCAGGGGACCTGGATTCGATCCCTGGGTTGGGAAGACCCCTGGAGAAGGGAAAGTCTACCCACCCCAGTATTCTGGCCTGGAGAATTCCATTGACTGTATAGTCCGTGGAGTCACAGAGTCAGACATGACTAAATGACTTTCACTTTCACTTTCAATGTTCATAGCAGCACTACACACCTTTATTTTTTGTCAGTTTAATTACAATATGTCTTGATGTTTTTCTCTTTGAGTTCATCCTTTGCACTTCTTGAATTTAAGTGACTATTTGTTTTCCCAGATTAGGGACTGTTTTAGCTACTTTGTCTTCAAAAATGTTCTATGATCATTTCCAGGCAAAAATACTGGAGTGGGTTGCTGTGCCCTTCTTCGGGGGATCTTTCTGACCCAGGGATTGAGCATATGTCTCCTGTGTTTCCTGCATTGCAGGCAGATTCTTTACCACTTAGCCACTGGGGAAGGGGATTTTGTTCCAGAGGTCTCTTAAGCTGTCCTCATTTCTCTTCATTCTTTTTTTCTGTTCCCAAGCAGTGATTTCCATTGCCCTGTCTTCTAGCTCACTGATCCATCCCACTGTATTATTAAGTCTGCTATCAGTTCAGTTCAGTCTCTCAGTCATGTCTGACTCTTTGCGACCCCATGGACTGCAGCACTCCAGGCTTCTCTGGCCATCACCACCTCCCGGAATTTACCCAAACTCATGTCCATTGAGTCAGTGATGCCATCCAACCATCTCATCCTCTGTCGTCCCCTTCTCCTGCCTTCAATCTTTCCCAGCATCAGGGTCTTTTCTATGAGTCAGTCCTTTGCATCAAGTGGCAAAAGTATTGGAGCTTCAGCTTCAGCATTAGTCCTTCCAATGAATATTCACATATGATTTCTTTTAGGATTGACTGGTTGGATCTCCTTGCAGTCCAATGGACTCTCAAGAGTCTTCTCCAAAATCACAGTAAAAAAGCATCAGTTCTTTGTCACTCAGCTTTCTTTATGGTTCAGCTCTCACATCCATACATGCTGCTGCTGCTAAGTCACTTCAGTCGTGTCTGACTCTGTGCGACCCCATAGATGGCAGCCCACCAGGCTCTGCCGTCCTTGGGATTCTCCAGGAAAGAATACTGGAGTGGTTTGCCATTTCCTGCTCTATCCATACATGACTACTGGAAAAATCATAGCTTTGATATTTCTTCTGGAAATCTTGATTCTAGTTTGTGCTTCATTCAGATTGGCAAAGTGTGCTATAAATCCATGCTATTGTGTTTTCCACTTTGTTTTTTCTATTCTTCATCTCTCTGGCTGCTCTTTATATTTTCAAACTTTTTAAAACTTAAATTTTCATTCTATGCATTCATTCTTCTCCTGAGTTCTATTAGCACCTTTATGATGAATATTCTGAACACTTTCTCAAGTTGATTGCCTATCTCCACTTTATGTAGTTCTTCTGCTGGAGTTTTATTTTGTTCCATCATCTGGGATATTTTCCCTGTCCCCTTATTTTGTCTAAATTGCTATTTATATTTTTCTGTATGTGGTGAGTTAGTTACATTTCTCCACCTTGGAAAGGTGGCCTTTTATTGAAAGCATCCTCTATGTCCCAGCAGTGTGCTCCTCTTTCATTACCCAAGCTATATACTCTAGGAGTTACCCTAAGAGGACTGTTTGCGTTCTTCTGCTGTTTTGTGCTTACTATGGGGGTGATCTCAGAGAAGGCACTGGCGACCCACTCCAGTACTCTTGCCTGGAAAATCCCATGGACAGAGGAGCCTGGTAAGCTGCAGTCCATGGGGTTGCTAAGAGTCAGACATGACTGAGCTACTTCACTTTCACTTTTCACTTTCACACATTGGAGAAGGAAATGGCAACCACTTCAGAGTTCTTGCGTGGAGAATCCCAGGGACAGGGGAGCCTGGTGGGCTGCTGTCTATGGGGTGGCACAGAGTCGAATATGACTGATGCGACTTAGCAGCAGCAGCAGCAGCAGCATGGGGGTGATCTAGTAGTCCTGGTTGCATAAAGCCTGATTATTTACCAAGCTCTTCCTTATTTGGATGCTTCCTGATTGCTATTTAACAGAGTCCAATTATGAAGCAGCTGACTGCAGAACTATAGGGAGCCCCAGGGCTAGTGCTGCCACACTAATGTGTGGAGTCAGGGTCCTGAAGACACTAAGAGTATAGCCCATGCACTGATGGTTAAAGCCAGGTCCTAGGATTTATGTTGGATTACTGCCATGGCAAGCCATTTCCTGAAGTCTGGTGGCAGGGCCCAGGGATACCAGAGCTTATTTGAGATCATTGTGGAGAATGTCATTTATTGTTACAGTTAGCTATGAGGTTCTTTTTGCCTTTTCATACTGTTCATGGGGTTCTCAAGGCAAGAACACTGAAGGATTTGCCATTCCCTTCTCCAGTGGACCACATTTTTTCAGAATTCTCCATCATGACCTATTGGTCTTGGTGGCTCTACACAACATGGCTTATAGTTTCGCTGAGTTAGGCAAGTCTGTGATCCATGTGATCGGTTTGCTTAGTTTTCTGTGATTGTGGTTTTCATTCTGTCTGGCCTATGATGTATAAGGATAAGGGGCTTGTGGAAGCTTCCTGATGGGAGGTCTTGGCTGTGGGACAAACTGGGTCTTGATCTGATGGGTGGGGCAATGCTTAGTAAATCTCTAATCCTATATTCTACTGATGGCAGGTTCTTTGTTCCCTCTCTGTAAGTTTTGCCTGAGGCCAAACTATGGTATGGGTAATGGCAATCTCCTTTTAAAGAATTTATGCCAGCATGCTGTGACTTCCAGAACTGTTGTATTCAGTGCCCCTGATCCCATGGCAGGCCACTGTCAAACCATGCCTCTGGTAGAGAATCCTGGACACTCACAGGAAATTCTGCCTCAGTCTCTTGTGGGCTCAATGGTACTTTTTGGGTCTTGGTGTGCACAAGGTTTTGTCTATGACCTTCAAAAGTATGTTTTACCAGTTCCATGGAAGTTCTGTAGTAAAATCCCACCAGCCTACAAAGTCAAATTCCCTGGGGGTTCTCAGTCATTTTGACAGACCCGCAGGTTGTGAAATGCATTGTGGGCCTTAGAACTTTGGGAATTGTGTGAAATTTCTTTGGTATCATTGTTTGCCAGGTTTTGGGCAATCTGCCCAGCAGCTCTATGGTGGGTCAGATAGCAACCTCCTCCAAAAAGACTTATACCAGTGGAAGTTTGTAACATTGTACAGGAGGCAGTGATCAAAACGATCCCAAATAAAAAGAAATGCAAAAAGGAAAAAGGGTTGTCTGAGGAGGTCTTAATAATAGCTGAGAAATAAGAGAAGCTAAAGGCAAAGGAGAAAAGGAAAGATATACTCATCTGAATACAGAATTCCAAAGAATAACAAGGAGAGATGAAAAAAAGTCTTCCTTAGTTATAATGCAAAGAAATAGGGGAAAAGAAAGGAATGGGAAAGGCTAGAGATCTCTTCAAGAAAATTAGAAAAAACGAGAGAACATTTCATGCAAAGATGGGCACAAAAAAAGGACAGAAATGGTATGGATATAACAGAAGCAGAAGATATTAAAAAGAGGTGGCAAGAATACATAGAAGAACTATACAAAATGATCTTCATGACCCAGATAACTATGATGGTGTGATCACTCACTTAGAGTCAGTCATCCTTGGGTGCACAGTTAAGAGGGACTTAAGCCTCGCTACAAACAGAGATAGTGAAAGTGATGGAATTTCAGATGAGTTATTTCAAATACTAAAAGACAATGCTGTGAAAGTGCTGCACTCAATATGCCAGCAAATATGGAAAACAGAGCAGTGACCACAGGACTGGAAAATGTCAGTTTTCATTCCAATCCCATAGAAACGCAATGTCAAAGAATGTTCAAACTATGGCACAATTGCACTCATCTCACAGGCTAGTAAAGTAATGCTTCTGGATGTTCAACCTGCATTTAAGAAAGGCAGGGGAGTCAGAGATCAAATTGCCAACATCCATCCATTGGATCATAGAAAAAGCAAGAGAATTCCAGAGAAAAATTTACTTCTGCTTCATTGACTATGCTAAAGCCTTTAACTGTGTCGATCAAAATAAACTGTGGAAAATTCTTAAAGAAATGGGAATACCAGACCACCTTACCTGCCTCCTGATAAAAGTGCATGCAGGTCAAGAGGCAATGTTTAAAACCAGACATGGAAAAATGGACTGGTTCCAAATTGAGAAAGGAGTACAACAAGGCTGTATATTGTCACCCTGATTATTTAACTTATATGCAGAGTATATCATGCGAAATGCCAGGCTGGATGAAGTACAAACTGGAATCAAGATTACCAGGAGAAATAACCATACCTCAGATATGCAAATGACACCACCCATATGGCAGAAAGTGAAGAAGAACTAAAGAGCCTCTTGATGAAAGTGAAAAAGGAAAGTGAAAAAACTGGATTAAAACTCAACATTCAAAAAAATGAATACCATGGCAACTGGTCCCATCACTTGAAGGCAAATAGAGGGGAAACAATGGAAACATTGAGAGACTTTATTTTCTTGGACCCAAAATCACTGCTAGATGGTGACTGCAGCCAAGAAATTAAAAGATACTTGCTCCTTGGAAGAAAAGTTATGACAAACCTAGACAGCATATAAAAGAGTGGAGACATTACTTTGGCAACAATGGTCCCTATATTCAAAGCTATGGTTTTTCCAGTAGTCATATATGAGTGAAAGAGTTGGACGATAAAGAATGCTGAGTGCCAAAGAATTGATGCTTTTGAACTGTGGTGTTGGAAAAGACTCTTGAGAGTGCCTTGGACAGCAAGGAGATCTAACCAGCCCATACTAAAGGAAATCAGTCCTGAATATTCATTGGAAGGAATGATGCTGAAGCTGAAACCCCAATACTTGGCCACCTTATATGAAGAACTGACTCATAGAAAGTACTTTGATGCTGGGAAAGATTGAATGTGGGAAGACAAGGGGGTAACAGAGGATGAGATGGTTAGATGGCACTACCGACTCAATGGACATGAGTTTGAGTAAACTCCGGAACTTGTTGATGGCCAGAGAGGCCTGGCGTGCTGCAGTCCATGGGGTTGCAAAGAGTCGGACACAATTGAGTGACTGAACTTAACTGAACTGAACCATAGAAACTCTTTAGGGAGTCTATCTCCTGTCGGATGGTACTGTTTTCCTGTGAAGTTAGTTGTGTGGGGCCAAGTCTTGTGGTAATGAGCCAAGATGGCAATCATTATTATGAAAGTTCACAGATGAAGAGAATAAAATAAATAAATAAATAAAGGGACTACAAAAATACCCCCAAAACAATTAATGAGAAATAAGTGTATACCTATAAACAAATCCTTCAAATTAAAATGGATTAAATGTTTCAATCAAAAGATGTAGAGTGACTAAATGAATACAAAAGCAAGACCCCCAAGTATGTCCCCAACATGAGATTAATTTCAGATACAGAACTCACAGAAACAAATTGTGGAGGAAGGAAAAGGAACTCCATGTAAAGCAAAACAGAAAAAACAAAAAAGATTTTTATCAAAAGATTGTAACAAGAGATGAAGAAAGACATTATATATTTATGAATAGAGTGATTGATCAAGAAGGTGTAGCAGTATTAAATATATATGGGACTAACAAAAGACCATCTGAATACATAAAGCAAAACTACCTTACAAAAATGACAAAATTGATAGCGACACCACTGCAGTAAAGGACTTTAACACCCTGCTTACATCAGTGGATAGATCTTCCAGACAGACAGTCAGTAAGGAAACATCGTCCTTAAAAATATCTTAGGTTAAACAGAGTAGCTCAATCGCTAGGTCGTGTCTGACTCTTTGCAACCCCATGGACTGCAGCACGGTAGGCTTCCCTTTCCATCACCAAATCCCAGAGCTTGCTCAAACTCATGTCCATCAAGTCGGTGATACCATCCAACCATCTCATGCTTTGTTTGTCCCCCTACTCTTTCCTGATTTTAATCTTTCCCAGAATCATGGTCTTTTACAATGAGTCAGTTCTTTGCAGCAGGTGGCCAAACAATTGCAGCTTCAGCTTCAGCATTAGTCCGTCCAATCAATACTCATGACTGATTTCCTTTAGGATTGACTGCTTTGATGTCCTTGCAGTTCAAGTGACTCTCAAGAGTTTTCTCCAACACCACAGTTCAAAAGCATCAATTCTTCAGTGATCAGCTTTCTTTATAGTTCAACTCTCACATCCATATATGACTACTGGAAAAACCATAGCTTTGATGAAACAGACTTTGTCAGCAAAGCAATGTCTCTGCTTTTTAATATCCTGTCTAGTTGGGTCATAGCTTTTCTTCCAAGGAGCAAGCATCTTTTAACTTCATGGCTGCAGTCACCATCTGCAGCGATTTTGGAGCCCCAAAATGTAAAGTCACACTGTTTCCATTGTTTCCCCATCTATTTACCATGAAGTGATGGGACTGGATGCCATGATCTCAGGTTTTTGAATGTTGAGTTTTAAGCCAACTTTTTCACTCTCCTCTTTCACTTTCACCAAGAGGCTCTTTAGTTCCTCTTTGCTTTCAGCTATAAAGGTGATGTCATCTGCATATCTGAGGTTATTGATATCTCTGGCAAACTTGATTCCAGCTTGTGTTTCATCCAGCCTGTGCTTCATCCAGCCTGGCATTTTGCATGATGTACTCTGCATATAAGTTAAATAAGCAGGGTAACAATATACAGCTCTGACTAAATCTTTCCCAGTTTGGAACCAGTCTGTTGTTCCATGCCTGTCTCTAACTGTTGCTTCCTGACCTTCATACAGATTACTCAGCAGGCAGGTAAGATGATCTGGTATTTCCATGTCTTGAAGAAATTTCCACAGCTGGTTGTGGCCAACAAAGTCAAAAGCTTTGGCTTAGTCAAAAAAGTAGGAGTAATGTGTTTTTCTTGGAATTCTCTTGCTTTTTCTATGATCCAATAGATCTTGACAATTTGATTTCTGGTTACTATGCATTTTCTAAATCCAGCTTTAACATCTGAAAGTTCTCAGTTCACATACTCTGGAA
Organism: Okapia johnstoni; assembly: GCA_024291935.2. Lineage (NCBI taxonomy): Eukaryota > Metazoa > Chordata > Mammalia > Artiodactyla > Giraffidae > Okapia > Okapia johnstoni. Next base: position 57,159,748 of record CM044305.1, on the reverse strand, counting down.
GCCTGGCTTAGAGAATGTTGAGCATTATTTTGCTAGAATGTGAAATGAGCTCAATTGTTCAGTTGTTTGAGTATTCTTTGGCATTTCCTTTCTTTGAGTTTGGAATGGAAACTGACCTTTTCATTCCTGTGGCCACTGCTCAGTTTTTCAAATTTGCTGGCATCCTGAGTACAGCACTTTAACAGCATCACCTGTTAAGATCTGAAATAACTCAGCTGGCATTCCATCACCTCCACTAGCCCACTTGATATCACATTCCAGGATGCCGGGCTCTAGGTGAGTGAGCACACCATTGTGGTTAGCTGGGTCATGAAGATCATTTTTGTACAGTTGTTCTGTGTATTCTTGCCATCCCTTCTTAATATCTTCTGCTTCTGTTAAGTCCATACTGTCTCTGTCCTTTATTGTGCCCATCTTGCTTGAAATATCCCCTTGGTATCTCTAATTTTCTTGAGGAGACCTCTAGTCTTTCCCATTCTATTGTTTTCCTTTATTTCTTTGCATTGATCACTGAGGAAGGATTTCTTACTTCTCCTTGCTCTTTTTTGCAATGCTGCATTTAGATAGGTATATCTTTTCTTTTCTCCTTTGTCTTTAGCCTCTCTTCTTTCCTCAGTTATTTGTAAGGCCTTCTCAGACAAACATTTTAACTTTTCACATTTCTTTTTCTTGGGGATGGTTTTGATCACTTCCTCCTATACAGTGTCACAAACCTCAGTCCATAGTTTTTCAGGCACTCTGTCTATCAGATCTATTCTCTTGAATCTATTTGTAACTTCCATTGTATAATCGAAAGGGATTTTATTCAGGTCATACCTGAATAGTCTAGTAGTTTTCCCTACTTCCTCCCATTTAAGTCTGAACTTTGCAATAAGGAGTTCATGATCTGAGCCACAGTCAGCTCCCAGTCTAGTATACAGCTGACTGTATAGAACTTATCCATCTTTGGCTGCAAAGGATATAATCAATCTGATTTTGGTATTGAGTATCTGTTGAGGTCCATGTGTAGAGTCATCTCTTTATTCCTGGAAGAGGGTGTTTGCTATGACCAGTGTGTTCTCTGGACAAAACTATGTTAGCCTTTGCCCTGCTTCATTTTGTACTCCAAGGCCAGCCTTGCCTGTTACTCTAGGTATCTATTGACTTCCTACTATTTCATTCCAGTCCCCTGCGATGAAAAGGACATTTTTTATTGTTTTTTTAGTTCTAGAAGGTCTTGTAGGTCTTCATAGAACTGTTCAACTTCAACTTCTTCAACATTACTGGTTGGGGCATAATCTTGGATTGCTGTTACTGAATGGTTTGCCTTGGAAAGGAACAGAGTTCATTCTGTCATTTTTGAGATTGCACCCAAGTATTGCATTACCTACTCTTTTGTTGACTCTGAGGGCTACACCATTTCTTCTAGGGGATTCTTGCACACAGTAGTAGATATAATGGTCATCTGAATTAAAATCAGATGTGATCAAGTAGGAAATTGCAAGAGTGGTAGTAGTCATCTTAGGAATCCCTGAACTAAAATGAATCGGAACAGGGAAATTTAACTTCAGATGACCACTCTCACATTTATTCAATATAGTGTTGGAAGTATTAGCCACAACAAGTAGACAAGAAAAAAATAAATGAAAGGAATCCACATTGAAAATAATGAAGTCAAACTGTTTGTATTTGTGGAAGACTATCTATAGAAAATCTGAATGATACCAGTCAAAAAATCATGAGAACTAATAAATACATTCAGTAAAGTTGCAGTGTACAAACAATATACAAAAAGTATGTCGTTATTTCTACTTCATAGATCACTGTGTTGTTACAATGAAAAGGCTTGTGTAACTCAATGAAGCTATGACCCATGCTCTGCAGGGCTACCTAAGATGGAGGGGTCATAGTGTGGAGTTCTGAGAAAACATGGCCCACTGGAAGAGGAAATGACCAAGCCCTCCAGTATTCTTAAAGTTAGAACCCCATGATCAATATAAAAAAGACAAAAAGATACGAAACCAGAAGGTGGGGTATTACTAATAGCTCCAGAAAAACGAAGGGCCTGGGCCAAAGCAGAAGCATTGCTCAGTTGTGGATATGTCTGGTGGTGAAAGTAGAATTTGATTTCAATGATGTAAAGAACAATATTTCATAGGATCCTGGAATTTTAGGTCCATGAATCAAAATAAATTTGTCAAGCAGGCAATGGAAAGAGGGAACATCGACATCTTAGGAATCAATGAACTAAACTGGACAGGAATGGGGCAAATTTTAATTCAGATGATCATTATGTCTACTTCTATAGGCAAGAAACCAATAGCAGAAATAGAGTAGTCCTCATAATCAACAAAAGAGTCCGAAAAGCAGTACTTGTGTGCATTCTTGAAAATGACAGAATGATCTCAGTTCATTTCTATGGCACACCACTCAAAATCACAGTAATTCAAGTCTATGCACCAATCACTGATGCCAAAGAAGCTGAAGTTGACCAGTTCTATGAAGACCTTCAAGACCTTCTATAACTAATAACAAAAAGAGTTTTTTTTCCTACTTTTTGGTTGTTCCAATCCTGATTAAAATGCAAAAATAGGAAGCCGAGAGATACCTGGAGTAACAGACAAGTTTGACCTTGGAGTAGAAAATGAAGCAGTGCAAAGGCTAACAAAGTTTTGCCAAGAGAATGTACCAGTCATAGAAAACGCCCACTTCCAACAACACAAGAGATGACTCTACACGTGGACATCACCAAACAGTCAATACTGAAATCAGATTGATTACATTATTTGCAACTGAAGATAGGAAATCTCTATATAGTCAACAAAAGCAAGACCTGAAGCTGAATGTGGCTCAGATCATCAGCCTCCTACAGCAAAACTCAGGTTTAAACTAAAGAAAGTGGGGGAAACCACTAGGCCATTCAGGTATAACCTAAATCTAATCCCTTACAATTATACAATGGAGTTGACAAATAAATTCAAAGGATTAGATCTGGTAAACAGAGTGTCTGAAATACTATGGACAGAGGTTCATAATTTTGTACAAGAGGCTATGACCAACAACGATCCCAAAGAAAAAGATTCAAGAATGCAAAGTAGTTGTCTGAGGAGACTTTACAAATAGTTGAGGAAAGAGAAGTAAAAAGCAAGGAGGTAAATGAAAGATATAAACAACTGAAGGCAGAGTTCCAGAGAGATAGCAAGGAGAGATAAGAAGGTTTTCTTATATGAACAATGAAAAGAAAGAGGAAAACAACACAATGGGGAAAACTAGAGATTTCTTCAAGATAATTGGAGCTATCAAAGGAAAATTTCATGCAAAGATGGGCGTGAGAAAGGACAGAAATGGTAAAACTTAAGAGAGGCAAATAGACTAAGAAGAGATGACAAGAATACACAGAAAGTTCTTGATGACCCAGATAACCGTGATGGTGCGGTCAATCACCTAGAACCAGACATCATGAAGTGCAAAGTTAAGTGGGCCTTAGGAAACACTAACAAGAATAAAGCTAATGGAGGTGACAGAATTCCAACAGAGCCATTTCAAATCCTAAGGATGATGCTGTTAAAGAGCTGCACTCAATATGCCAGCAAATTTGAAAAACTCAGCAGTGGCCACAGGACTGGAAAAGTCAATTTTCAATCCAATCCCAAAGAAGGGCTATGCCAAATAATGTTCAAATTACTGGACTGTTGTGCTCATATCACATGTCTGCATGGTAATGCTAAAAATTCTTCAAGCTAAGCTTCAAAGGGTAATGAACCAAGTACTTCCAGATGTACAAGCTGCATTTAGAAAAGGCAGAGGAACCAGAGATCAAATTGCCAACATCTGTTGCATCCTAGAAAAAGCAAGGGAATTCCACAAAAGTGTCTACCTTTGGTGCACTGACTATGCTAAAGCCTTTGACAATGTGGATCACAACAAACAGTGGAAAATACTTAAAGAAATTGAAATACAAGACTAACTTACTTGCTTCCCGAGAAACCTGGATGCAGGTCAAGAAGCAACAGTTAGAAACAGAGATGGAACAATGGACTCGTCCCAAATTGCAAACAAGTAAGTCAAGGCTGCATATTCTCACCCTCATTATTTAACTTACATGGAGAGCTCATCATGCAAAATACCAGGCTAGAATGAATCACAAGCTGGAATAAAGACTGGTGGAGAAATATCAGTAACCTCAGAAATGCAGATGACACCAGCCTAATGGCAGAAATTGAAGAGGAACTAAAGAGCCTCGTGATGAAGATGAAAGAGGAGCGTGAAAAAGCTGGCTTAAAACTCAACATGCAAAAAACTAAGATCATGGCATCCTGTGGGGACAATATGGCAAATAGATGGGGACAAAATGGATACAGTGACGGAGTATTTTCTTGGGCTCCAAAATCACTGTTGATGGAGACTTCATCCACGAAATTAAAAGACGCTTGCCCTTTGGAAGGAAAGCTATGAAGAACCCAGATAAAGTATTAAAAAGCAAAGGTATTTTTTTGCCTACAAAAGTACATACAGTCAAGGTTATGGTTTTTTCCAGTAGTCATGTATGGATGTGAGAGTTATACCATAAAGAAGACTGAGCACCGAAGAAGTGATGGGGTTGTGGAGAAGACTCTTGAAAGTCCCTTGGATAGCAAGGAGATCAAACCAGTTAGTCCTAAAGGAAATCAACCCTGAATGTTCATTGGAAGGACTGATGCTGAAGCCAAAGCTCCAATACTTTGGCCATCTGATTGCAAGATGCAACTCATTGATAAAGACACTGATGCTGGGAAACATTGGAATCAGGAAGAGAAGGGGGAGACAGAGGATAAGATCGTTGGATGGCATCATCGACTCAATAGACACGAATTTGAGCAAACTCTGGGAGACAGTAAATGACAGGGAAGCGTGGCATGCTGCAGTCCATGGGGTTGCAAAGAGTCTTACATGATTGAGCGACTGAAAAATAACAAATTAGTGCAAATTTAAGATGTACAAAACATGGATTTAATACATTTACATGTTGCAAAATGATTACCTCTGTAGCATTAACCAAGACATCTATCACATCATATAACTGTCATTATTTAGGTGGTGGGAACAATGAGATCTAGAATCTTAGCAACTCTGATGTTTACCTTGCCAAGTATTGTCATTAAACAAAATGCTGTGCATTAGCTCTCCAGAATTTATTAACTTACTGGTTGCAAGTTTGCATCCTTAAACAATATCTCCCCAATCTCTCCAAATTGCAGGCCCAAGTAATCACTAATCCACTCTTTATTTTATGAATTGGCTATTTTAGATTCTGCGTATCATTTAGCAAATTACCTTCAAGGTCCATATCCATTGTCACAAATGGTAGAAATTTTTTTTTTTCATGGCTGAATAGTTTTTTTTATTCTTTATATATTATGCACCTTTTTTTATCTATTCATCAAATGTCAAACGAATAAGTTGTTCCCATATCTTGCTGTGATGTGCTTAGTCGCTCAGTCATGTATGACTCTTTGCAAACCCATGGACTGTAGCACACCAGGTTTCTCTGTCCATGGGGATTCTTGAAAAAAGAATATTGGAGTGGGTTACCATACCCTCCTCCAGGGAATTTTCAGAACCCAGGGTTCAAACCCATGTCTCCTGAACTGCAGGTGGATTCTTTACTGTCAGAGCCATCAGATAAGCCCAATAGTAGTGGGGTGGGTAGTCTATCCTTTCTCCAGGGGATCTTCCAGGACCAGGAGTTGAACTGGGGTCTCCTGCATTGCAGACAGATTCTTTACCAACTGACATACCAGGAAGCCCATATCTTGGTTATAGTGATTAATGTTGCAATTACACTGAAGTGTATGTATCTTTTTGGTATCCTGTTTTCATTTCCTCTGGTTACATAAACAGGAATGAAATCACTGGATCACAAGGTAGTTTTATTTTTTACTTTTTACTGGATCAAAAGCTAGTTCTAAATTTTTAAAAAATTTATATATATATATATTATATATATATACATATATATATTATATATATATATGTATATATTTTAATTGGTGGATAACTACTTTGCAATATTGTGATGGTTTTTGCCATACATTGGCATGAATCAGTCACGGGTGAACATGAGTCCGCCATCCTGAACCGCTCTTCCCACCTCCTTCCCCAAACCATCCTCTGGGGTTGTACAAGAGCACTGGTTTTTGAGTGCCCTGCTACATCCTAGCTATTGTTGCCAATGAACATTGGGGTATTTGAGTCTCTTTCAATTCTGGTTTACCAGCTTGCACTCCCACCAACAGTGTAAGAGGTTTCCATTTTCTCCACACCCTCTCTGCAGCATTTATTGTTTGTAGACATTTTGATGATGGCTATTCTGACTGGTATGAGATGATATCTCATTGTGGTTTTGATTTGCATTTCTCTAACAATGAGTGAAGTTAAACACCTTTTCATTTATTTATGAGCCATCTGTATGTCTTCTTTGGAGAAATGTCTGTTTTATTGGCCCACTTTTTGATTGGGTTATTTTTTCTCATATTGAGCTGTATGAGCTGTTTGTATATTGTGGAGGTTAATTCTTTGTCTGTAGTTCATTTGCTATTATTTTCTCCTCCTATTTCACCTTGCTTATAGTTTCTTTTGTTGTTCAAAAGCTGTTAAGTTTAATTAGGTCCCACTTGCTTATTTTTGTTTTTTATTTCCCTCAGTCTAGGAGGTGGCCATTGAAGATCTTTCTGTGATTTGTGTCAGAGAGTGTTTTGCCTATGTTTTCCTCTCAGAGTTTTATACTTTCTGGTCTTTCATTTAGATTTTTAATCCATTTTGAATTTATGTTTTTGTATGGTGTTAGAAAGCATTCTAGTTTCATTCTTTTACACATAGTTGACCAGTTTTCCCAGCACCACTTGTTGAAGAGACTATCTCATTGCATATTTTTGTCTCCTTTGTCAAAGATAAGCTCTCCACAGGTGTGTGGATTTATCTATGGACTTTCTATTTTGTTCCATTGATCTATATTTCTGTCTTTGTGACAATACCATACTGTCTTGATGACTGTAGCTTTGTAGTATAGTCTGAAGGGAAGAAGGTTGATTCCTACAGTTGCATTCTTCTTTCTCAAGGTTGTTTTGTCAATTTGAGGTCTTTCGTGCTTCCATACAAATTGTAAAATTATTTGTTCTCATTCTGTGAAAAATAGTTTGATAAGAATTGCAATGAATCTATAGATTTCTTTGGGTAGTACACTCATTTTCACTATATTGACCTTTCCATTCCAAGAATATGCTATATTTCTCCATCTATTTGTGTCATCTTTGATTTCTTTCATCGGTGTTTTATAGTTTTCTGTATACTGGTCTTTTGTTTCTTTAGATTAATTTATTTCTAAGTATTTCATCCTTTTTGTTGCCATGGTTATTGCGATTGTTTCCTAAATTTTTCTTTCTGATTTTTCATTGTTAGTGTATAGGAATGCAAGGGATTTCTTTGTATTAATTTTATATCCTGAAACTTTACTATATTCATTGATTAGCTCCAGTAGTTTTCAGGTGGCATCTTTAGAGTTGTCTTTGGGATCATGTCATCTGCAAACAGTGAGAATTTCACTTATTCGTTTCCCATCTAAATTCATTTTATTTATTTTCCTTCTCTGATTGCTATTGCTAGGACTTCCAAATCTATGTTAAATAGTAGTGGTGAGAGCAGACACCCTTGTCTTGTTTCTGATTTTAGAGGAAATGCTTTCAATATTTTGCCATTGAGGGTAATGTTTGTTGTGGATTTGTCATTTATGGCTTCTATTATTTTGTGGTATGTTCCTTCTGTGCCTACACTATGGACAGCTTTTATCATAAATGGGTGTTGAATTTTGTCAAAGGCATTCTTTGCATCTGTTCAATTAATCATATGGATTTTATCTTTCAATTTGTTAATATGGTGTATCACATTAATTTGCAAATATTGAAGAATCCTTGCATCCCTGGAATAAATCCCACTTGATCATGATGTATGATCTTTTTAATATGTTGTATTCTGCTTGCCAGAATTGTGTTGAGCATTTTTGTATCTATGTTCCTCAGTGATAGTTGCCTGTAGTTTTCTTTCTCTCTCTCTTTCTTTCTTTCTTTGTGTGTGTGTGTGTGTGTGTGTGTGTGTGTGTGTGTGTGATCTTTGTCTGGTTTTGGTATCAGGGTGATGGTGACCTTTTAGAATGAGTTTGGGAATTTTCATTCTTCTGTAATTTTCTTAAAGAGATTGAGTAGGATAGGTGTTAGCTCTTCTCTAAATTTTTGGTAGAATTCATCTGTGAAACCATGTGGTCCTGGGCTTTTGTTTGTTGGAAGATTTTTTATTACAGTTTTGAGTTCCATGCTTGTGTTGATCTGTTCATATTTTTCTATTTTTTCCTGGTTCAGTTTTGGAAGTTTATACTTTTCTAATAATTTGTCCATTTCTTCCAAGATGTCCATTTTTTGGCATAGAGTTGCTCATAATAGTCTCTTATGGTCGTTTTTATTTCTGAGTTGTCTTGTAATTTTTCCATTTTCATGAGTCTGGCTACCAATGTGTCTGTTTTATTTATCTTCTCAAGATCAAGTTTTAATTTTGTAGATCTTTGCTATAGTCTCCATTTATTTCTTTTTCATTTGTTTCTGCTCTGCTTTTTATGATTTTTTCCTTCTATTAACTGGTTTTTGTTCCATCTTTTTTTTATAGCTGCTTTAGGTGAAAGCTATTTGATTATTTAATGTTTCTCTTGTTTCTTGAGATAGGCTTGTATTGCTTTGTACTTCCCTCTTCACATGGCTTTTACTGAATCACATAGGGTTTGGGTTGTCGTGTTTTCATTATCATTTCTTTCTATGTGTATTTTGATTTCCTTTTTTATTTCTTCAGTGATTTGTCAGTGTTTCAGAAGCATATCATTTAACCTTCATGTGTTTTACATTTTTTTTTCTGCTGTAGTTAATATGTAATCTTACAGCATTATGATCAGAAAAGATGTTTGAAATGATTTCAATTTTTGTTTTAATTTACCAAGGCTAAATTTGTGGCCCAAGATATGATCTATCATGGAGAATATTCCATGTGCACTTAAAAAAAACATGTGAAAACAATTGTTTTGGGGTGAAATACCCTGTAGATAGCAATTAGGTCTAACTGGTACAATATACCATTTAAAACTTTTGTTTTCTTGTTAATTTTCTGTCTGGATTATCTGTCTTTTTTTTAATTTTTATTTTTTTTAATAAATTTATTTATTTTAGTTGGGGGCTAATTGCTTTACAATATTGTAGTAGTTTTTGCCATACATTGACATGAATCAGCCATGGGTTTACATTGATGTGTTTTGCCTTGGGTTTGTCCTGTATGGGACTCCCTGGGCTTCTTGCACTTTTTTGGCTATCTCCTTCTCCATTTTAGGAAAGATTTTTACTATTATCTCCTCAAGTATTTTGTCATTCCCTTTCCTTTTGTCTTCTTCTTCTGGGATGTCTATGATTCGCGTGTTGGGGCATTTAACATTGTCACAGAGGTCTCTGAGGCTGTCCTCATTTCTTCTTACTGTTTTTTTTTTCTTTTTTCAACTCTGTTTCATTTATTTCCAAGATTCTATTGCCCAGCTCACTTATCCTTTCTTCTGCCTCAGTTACTCCACTATTTGTTCCCTCCAGAAAGTTTTTAATCTCAGTTTTTGCATTGTTCATTATTGATGCTTTATTTCTTCTAAGTCTTTGTTAAACATTTCTTGCATCTTCTTAATCCATGTCTCTAGTCTATTTTTCTGTAATTCCATTTTGCTTTCAATATTTTGGATCATCTTTAATATCACTAATTTCTTTTCAGATAGATTCTCTATCTCTTCCTCTTTTGTTTGGTTTGGTGTGTTTTTTATCATGTTTATTCACCTTCTGGATATTTCTCTGTCTTTCATTTTGTTTGATTTGCCTCCAAGAGGCTCAGACTTGATCTCTGGATCTGATTCCGGAGTTTCTTGTGATCTTCTAGCTTCAGTTTTTTCCCAGTCACATCATTCCTTGAATCCTCATAGGAGAAACTACCAAATGAAAGCCCAAAATAAATCTGTTCAAGGCCTCAGCACCCAATTCTCCTGCAACGTCACCTCTTCTATTTCTCCTCGGCTCCTTAGAAGTCCAAACCCCACTGCCTCCTCACAGACTCACTGAGGTGGAAGTTCACTGGTAGAGGACCTACACTACTCCTACCCCATACCATTCTTACTTACAGACCAGGACTCTCTGATAGGCGTGGAGGAGGAAAATAGATTCAAAGAGGGAGGGGAAAGTTTACTACCTTTCAAAAACAAAACCATACTACTTTTACGTAGAAAAAATTATAAAGATGCCAAGTCCTTTAGTCCCCTAAAATAATATGAAAATACCACCAGCCTTTATTGTCCACACTGTGTTGTTTACAGTATTCATCCTTTCTTTTCTTCCAAATTATTGTCCTGATTTTCATAAAGTGACTTCCCTGGTGGTTCTCAGATGGTAAAGCGACTGCCTGACAATGCAGGAGACCCAGGTTCGATCCCTGGGTTGGGAAGATCCCCTGGAGAAGGAAATGGCAACCCACTCCAGTATTCTTGCCTGGAAAATCCCAAGACAGGAGGAGCCTTGGTAGGCTACAGTCCACAGGGATCGCAAAGAGTCGGACATGACTGAGCGACTTCACTATCACTTTCAACTTCATTTAAGTATCAGCCCCCGCATATCCATTCATCACTTTATGGAGGAAGCTCAATATCTCTCCTTGACTTGAGTTTGGGACTAATGGCTGTGCCCTCAGTCCAACCCTGTGATTCTTTTTCCCCCAGATCAAGTAGCTGGCTCAGGGGATGGGGCAAGAGATCCCATCAAGCTAAGAGCTGTGAGAAGTGGTTTGCTCGGTGAACTAAAAAAGACTCTTCCTTGCTTATCTGATGAGACATCTTGAAACAATCCTTTTGTTTTCCAACAATAACGTGGATGAATAAGATCATAACTCAGACAGCTTTTGGCAGCTATGATTCATCCCATGTGGAAAGCCTACTTTAGAAATACAACCTGCACAGCAGATAGAAAGTATGAAACTGAGCTACATCCTTGATGAAAACTTAGGTGGAGTTACTGAGTCAAACCACCAGGAGGTGAGCCCCACCTGTGAACAATCCCCTGTAGAAAACTTACATCCTCTGTATTATTTACCCAGTTTTGCAATTGTTTTCTGATTTCTTTTACCCCCCTATTAATTGTAACCAAGCTCATTTAAACCTTTTTCAGTGTTATCCTAATTCTGGAAGGTTTAACTATTAGGTAATTTCAAATTTTTCTGCTAGAGCTTACTATAAATTATTTGACATCATCGCATTTATTTCCTTAATCTAGCTACATCTATTAGAGCTGTCTGTTTCAGTACAGTTTCCACTAACCTTATGAAAAGCTATTTAAGTTTAACTAATTAAAGTGAAATAAAATAAAAACAATCATTATCCTCGTTTGCACTATTACTTCCAGATAGCCACATGTGGATAGTGGCTACCATCTAGATTGGCACAGTACAGAAACACTTCCAGTCCTCAGAGAAAGTTTAAACTGGATAGTGCTATGAAAGAGAGAGAGAGAAAGAAGAGAATAGAAGAGAGCGTAGAAGATGAGGAAACTTTATTTCTAATATGACCCACACCAGTGAACTCACTGTATTCCCTCAGGAAAAGAAGCCCTTCTCTTTCTCAGGTCTTTTTATTTCCTGTACAACAGAGAGGTGAACAATGAGGGTTATGGGGGGAGATTCTTCTAGGTTCAGAGTAATGAAATTCTAAAGAGCATATTTTTTTGATTTTTAACTATTTGTAGTTTTTGTAATTCTTCAGGGTTCAGCTTGAATTCTACAATCAATCATATTAGATACTAGTACCCAAGGGCTGAAAATTCAGGACAGTTTCATTTTTTTCCTTAGCGCTAGCAAAAAAAAAAAAAGAAGTATCCAAAATAGATTCTATGTGTCAGGTAGGTAAAAGGGATTTAAAACAACATATGGTCCCACTTATCATTTTACTTAGGTATTAAAACAATAGACTCAAACAGAACAAGCAGTCATCCTTAATATTAACTTGCTATCTATCATACATGTGTACTACACCAAAATAACAAATAAAGGCCTTGGAATGAGGGCACACAATAAACTTGTTTCAGAAAAAACTTCATCGTATATCCCAGCTTGATAGTAGCCTCATATTTTATTTTTGATTCCATTGAATATTTGTTTTTATTTACACGTACCAACACTTGATCTCTACTATAGATGGTAGTATAGTGTATACATAATAATATATATATATATAAAATTAAAATATATATATATATAAACACAACACACGACACACACACAACATATATACTTGATTTCTGACAATAGAGTAGCTAAACAAGGTGCTAGTATCTCCTCTCATAGTGTTTACGGTAAAGAGATAAAGCAGATCTCATAACTAATTCCAGACACAGTTTTTATTTACAATGGTAATTAATGCTATAGAGAGAATAACTGTGAGGAGCAAAAATCAGAGGTGACAATTTGGTTGGGGCATCCAGAAGTACCACAGAGAGACTCTATCCCAACAAGGACTCAAGAGTGTAGAAGGAGCAGAGAGAGAATGTGATGTAAACGAACGAGCCTAGAGAAGTAGAACAGGTGCCACCTTAACCATAGCCCTGTCAACCATGGCCATGCATTAAGGGCTTATATTTTAAGCCCATGGGAAACTCACTGAAAGGTTTTCACAAGTTTAACTTGAGTGTCAATGATCAACATCATCTCAAACTCATTAACTCTGGATGCAGAGTGGGAACGAGATTCTTGGAGAAGGTTCACATTTGAAGCGCAAGTGGACTATTTAAAGGAAGGTATTATTATAATTACCAATGAAAATGGTGGTAATTTGGGGTGTATTAAAAGTTTTTGAACGGACAGGGAAAACAGGGAAAGTTTAAGACACAGAGTCCTGTGAAGATGCCATATTCTAGATCACAGTGGTTATTGGAGATAGCGACTATGAAATGCTGGCTAAAGATCTGAGCATTTTATAAACCCAAAAAAATCATGTTCATTTTGTTTTTATTATTATCATCAAAGCATCATTTTTCACACCACTATGTGCTTATAATATATATTCATATTCTCATAATAAAGAGACCACTTGCTCTTTAAAATTAGTATATTTTATCACTTTCATTAGTGCCATGACAGTAACTGTTTGTGGTATTCCAACTTTCTTCTTGTTCTAAAAAATGAGAATGAGAGATGAGATGTGGGAAGAACAAAAGAAACGACCTTATTTTTCTTTTTCCTGGCTGCCTGGAAGACAGACCAAGATAAGCAGTGAGGAATTATAATTGATAAGATAATTGAAGAGAAGGCTTCCTGGAGGTGAGAAATGAGACACGTACATGAAAGTTATCTATTCTTCTAGCCTAAGAGAAATCCTTACCTTCCATTTCTTTCCCTTTTCCTTACAAGTTTACGAAAATTCTGGCTTGTGTGTCCACATCCAAATTACCAAACTGAGAGTCACCATTTTAGTAATGAGCAATGAATCAGCCCTCAAGCACCTTAAGTCTTATTATGAGACATTTTTTTGGCTTTTTTGGTGGGTGTGTTTTGCTTGTTTTTTTACCTTATGTATGCAGAACATTTTATTTATGAAATAATATTCTCATCTTTCTTCACTTCTAACAGCTCTAGAAGCTTTGATCAAATTAGTACTTCCATCTGTCACTATGATGGTTTGGCGTTCACTTTCAAAGTACTCATAAGGCTATCTTACTTAGCTTTACGTGGGCTTGATCTTTATTCTGTCAATTTATTTTTATCGTTTCTGCAATCTTGCATGCCTAGAATTATGGTTTACTTAGAGCTTCAGTTTCTGAAAATCAAATACCAGTTTTGCATCAAAGTATGTTCAACCCTTATGAGAGGTGTGACATTAGTTCAAATCACTTAACTTCTTTGAAAATTTGTGTTTTTCACTGGATAAAATAGAGAGACTGTACTACAGACCTTATTAGCAAAATTTTGTGAGTATTAAATGAGACACAGCAAAGTGAATGCTTGACCAGGGGCTTGGACACATGAGAAAATATTCCTCTCTCTAGACAACATTTATTAATACAATAGTCATCATCCCATCATCATTATTAAAACATGTACATCAATCATCATAGATTATTGTAATATTATATAACTCATATTCTCTTGTACTTCTTTTGCTTTCTCTACATTTTTGGTCCTCAACTTAGCTTAAATAACATTTTAAAACAACACAAGGTCCAGACCACAGAAATATGACAAGTATATACATTTTATTTTAGGTCCCAAGTAAGACTAACAAAAGCTACGGATGTTGTATGTGTAATCTGATAGGCACATATAAGACACCAGGGGAGGCAGAAAAAATTTTAAGTGAGTATCCCAAGACAAAGTGTGATGATAACAAGAAATAATATCCAATTGGTGATACAGGCCAGGACAAAGATAGGGTAGCATTATTACTTAGCCAAGGGAAAGAGAGAATAATGTCTTCTCATAATCAGAGGACTGAAAACTGACATTGTCAGCCAATGATGTAATACCCCAGTGTCTACAGAAAAGACGAAACTGAGTTTCATGGTAAAGAAAGCATCTATATTAGAGATAATTAACAATGACTCCCTCTCATCCCAATACCTTCATTTCCCATTAGCCAATAGAAATGGAACAAAAGAAAAAATATATAGAGAAATCACAACCCAAAATTGTGTATTTCGGTAAAATACTTAGGAACTCCTTAAATGGCATACCCTCAACCACTTTACATATTGCAATATGGACAGAAAACTTGGCATCTTTCTCTAGTCCCATGTAATATATTTAAAATTCCTTTAAGTTTTTTTTTAATTTTAGAATATGCAAACAAAAATCTTGCATGTCTCAAATGTGTATTTTCCTGCACATTTGTGAAATCAAATTACCAAATTATTAAGTTGGATGTTCCTAAACTAAAGTGAAGATGCTTTTATGTTCTAATGCCAGAAATGCAAAAGTGAGTTTAAAATCAGGGAAATGAGGTGATTTTCGAGTGAGGTACTATCAGGCCTGGATCCAGGATTTTGCCCCTATCAAAGCCTTTTCCCCAATTAACTTAATAACACAAAGTGAATATGAATTTTTTTGATATTTTTAAAACTGGTTTTAAATCATTAGAAGAGACAAAAGGTGAAGTCACACTCCATAGATGCAGTTTCTCCCACCATTAAATTCCCTTTGGACATTCTCTGTTGCGCCCAGATCTTCTCTCCTGAGCCTCTAGAAAACCTCTGTACCTCTCTCACTCTCTGGTTATTTTCTGCCCACCCGGACTCCCCCACCATTTTTCCCCTCTAAGATTTCTGCCCTCTGGATACCTCTATCCTCCATTTCCTCCATTCCCCAGGCCTTTTCATTATGCAGGGCAATATCTGAACATTCTTGCTATGAAACAGTCTGATTTATCTTTCATCCCCAATTCTTTTCATGTGTCTTCTAGAGTAAATGTTGGGTTTTCCCATGGGGAAGAAGATCTAGTGAATATGATATCTCTCTTTTATTACATAAAGAGTGTTATACCAACACATGGATACTGTCTTTGAAAATTAAATATCTTTAGGATTTGGCCCCACTGAGTAGGTATCATGAAGTCCCTAGTAACAGTAAGGGCTGTAAACAGTGGTGCGTTTCGCCCTTTGCCTTTGAGTGCAATAACTTGCTTGTATAAACCCCCTGGGGGTGGGGGTTGAACCAGCCAGTGCCATGGGCCGTTAATGTTCAGTTTACTAACTCCTGGCTTATGAGAAACCTGAAGAGGGATACAGTCAGCAATAATCAATGCATATGGAATTACATCTGCTTACATGATCAAAAATCTCCACTGGAGTTTATCTATACCCTGGAGCTCTATGAAAACATGAACTGGGCCTAGAATGTAAATACTGCAATAGCATAGGGAAGTAAATGAAACAAAATTCAAGTAATACATGATTGCTATAGTGTTACAGTCTTTCATCAGTCAGGACAGACTAGGTTTTATATTGCAAGTAACAAATAACCCCCAATCTTAATTCTTAAAGAACAAAATATTTAATTACTATCAACATCTGTTGTGCGATGGGCAAGGAGAAGGTGAGGGCCTCTATGTATCTTAGCAGTCTCTCAAGGATCCAGAAAGATAGTCCCAGTTTCCAGGGGCAAAGATGATCTGAAAAGGTTGCTTCACATCCTTCAGCCTCAAAGAATACCATCAGTTTTTGGTTGACAACCAAGGGCTCATTGTCCAAAACATTATGGCCCACCCAACAAGAAAGTGATTCAGGAGATGAAGTCTCTATGATAGCCCAAGTTGAAAGGCTCAACTTCTTTGAAAGGCGAAAATAACTAATGCTTTGTGATAGGTGAGACAGGCCTTCCATGTGATCAACCCGTAGTCAATCATCTGTTAAAAAGCTATCAAATTTTCATCGGCAACAAGCTCCAAGGCCTCACTCCACCATGGTACAGTGGACATAAGAAACACGTACCAATGGTAGCTAGTCTAGGACAAACATGATTCCATCATAAGTAAATAACGAAGCCCCCTTAAGACTGGAAAAGGAAAGACCATTATTTCAATTCATATTATAACAAAAATCTTAACAACGCCTAAACTGGATTGCCATTGAACAACATCCATTAGTAATGGTCTTTCAAAGTTTATTAAATTGAATCATAGATAAGAAATGATTAGAACCTTAGTTTAAACCCTAAAATAAAAATATAACTGTACAGTTTTTAAAATGGTAGTCTTTGTTATCAAATGTGAAAAGAAAAAGGTAGCAGAGTCACATCCAACACTTTGTGACTCCCGTTGGAATTTCTCCAGCCAAAATACTGGAGTGGGTATCTCTTTCCCTTCATCAGGTATCTTCCCAACCTAGGAATCAAACCCAGGTCTTCCGCATGGCAGGCAGATTCTTTACCAGCTGAGCCACCAGGGAAGCCCTTATCCTTCTAAGTTTAATGCATTATCATAGCAAGGGATTCCAGGTGTGCGCTAGTGTGGAAGAAAACAACACACCTGCCAATGCAGGAAACATAAGAGATGTGGGTTGATCCCTGGGTTGGAAGAGTCCCTGGAGGAGGGCAAGGCAACCCATTCTAAAGCATTCTTGCCTAGATGAATTCCACCAAGAACAGAGGAGCCTTGATGGCTGCAGTCCATAAGCTTCCAAAGAGTCAACAATGCCACATTAGCATAGCAAAAACAAAACCAAAAACCAAGAGGTCAAGACTGCCATTCATATTTCTAATTCAAATGCTGGAATATACTCAGCATTTAAGTCTTGAAAGAATATACAATAATTTTTTTTGAAGACTTATTAATTGTAAAGAAAATAAGAAACTATCTGCTAATATGAAAGGTAGGTTTTTGTTTGTTTTTGTTTTTTTACTATGAAGTATTTAATCCTAGTGTTTAGAAGATGGCTGTTTGACCCAGATCACAGGGGTCTTGCCTATAATCACATAGCAGCTATAATACCTTGAGTAAGTTCTAATCTCCAATATTCAACCCTGTTTCCCCATTACATGAAATGAAGACAATAATAAAGATACTTTATCAATAGGGATTTGGAAAAAATGATAAAAATTACACCTTATAGAAACATTACTTTGGCATCAGCACATAGTAGGGTTTTAGATACCACTTCCACTGCTACTAGTGGGCTATCCCCCACCTGAGATTCAGCAATAAAGAATCTGCCTGCCAAGGCAGGAGATGCGGGTTTGATCCCGCATCAGGAAGATACCTCCAGAGAAGGAAAATGTCAAATCCATTCTTATATTCATACCTGGAAAACATCATGGACAGAAGGAAAATTAGGGTGTGAGCGCAATCCATAGTCGCAAAAGAGCAGAACATGACTTAGCAAAACCAAACAACAACAGCTATTGTAGTTTTATAATCACTTTTTGTCTTGAGATTGAATGGTGTGAGCTTACTATATACATTCACCAACTCAACAATAATGAAACCATAGCAAATGAAAATCCACAATCACAAACCTAGAAACATTGGCACTCGACTTATTTTCACTCTAAGATTTGTATTTAACTGTATACCTTACCTTGAAATTTGTTTAATGATGAGCTTATATAAACAGTTGTATAGGGTCCCAAGAGCTATTCTGTGCAGAGATCAGGGATAATACTGATGTTTTTTTGAAGGGTCCCCTCTCAGTGTCTCTCACTCATGTGAAAAAATGGAGAGAGAAGAGGATGGCTGCTGAAGACGCACTGTCAAACCTCAAAACTTTTCTTATAATGACTGATGAAAGCCCAGAGAGTACTCTGAGGCACATGAAGAGGTTGTTGAAGACAGAATATTATAACTAACCTTAATTTTGAAAATAAAACAAAAGAAAAGAAAGACTAGACAGTATGATGGTATGACAGTGGCACTCACATCAATGTTATTTTCCCCGTTTGTCCCAGAGCATCTACACACAGTAGGTACTTTATAAGTGGATAATTGATTGACTTATTCAAGTGAATCATAGTCAATGCAATCTGTATAAAGTGAAAACTAGGTCACTTTATTATACATCATTTATGAGTAAGGTACCGGATCCGTAATTTGTATTCTTCCAAAGAAAGAAAGTGTCAAAACCCTGGCAATGGTGAAACAAAATGTTGAACTTCTGAGTGGTTTTCCCTCTTCCCCACACCAGCATATTATTTTGAAGGAAATTATTTATAAAATGTTCTTTAGCATATTCTTTGTCAAAACCCACTCTTATGGTGCTGAGAATGTGAATATTGTCAAAGTATTTAAATCATGTTAAAAAAAAACCATAAGGTTTGTTTTAAGGCTTATTCCAATAAACATCTATACTGAAGTCTAGCAAGATCATGTTTCCCCACATTAATAGGTGCATGAAATAATGACAACTAATTGGTATAACACTCAACAACATCATTTGGGTTAAACTAACATGTAAAGAACAATAAGATGTGAGAAATGGCTTACATTTTTCACTTCCCATTTCTGTTAGAAATCTAACACCCATTAACACAAACAGTATTTTGCAAATGCATTTTTCTTTTGTTTCTCACTTCCTTCTTTCTTCTTTTGGAAATGAACAGTATCATTAAAATCTCTAACAGAAAGTAACTGGGCAATACAGTGATAAAGTGGCTGCTTGAGTTGTCAATAGATAGTGGGCCCAGGTATACACTTCACTGTAGCTGTAATAAGAGGGTAATGTCACTTTAATACATTGAAACTATACAGAGGAGGGTATAGAAAGAGACTATTGCTACTATTACAAGCGCCGATAGGCAGGCCCTGCTCCTACATTGCTGCCTTACTTCTGCCCTGAATGCTCTGGAGTGGGATGGTCCGTCATTCACTATAACTGATTCTCCACAGGAAACTGCACATTATCTCACCATCATTTCAAAAAGGTCACGTCTGGCAGAGTGTGACGCCAGGTAGATTTAAAGGTGAAAATGACAAGATTCCAGTCCTCAAACCATGGATCCCTTTTTCTGACAATACAGTCTGAATGAACCCAATGTACTTCTTTACTGAGGAAGTAGCTCGGAAGAGAATACATTTTTTTTTTAATCCTGATAAAAGAAGATTATTGGGAAGCTCCTTTTTTTTTTAAAAAAATCTAATCTCCAATTTGTGGCACAGAATGGATTTTTAAGAAAGTGTTTAGAGCATTCCAATGTCACACTAATAGAGTACTCTGGCTCTTGGCTGGATTTTTACAGGTAAGAAGACTCTTAAGTATTTAAGAATCAGCAAGCAGATTTTGAAATCTATTAGTCAGGTCTAGAGAACTGTGAAGGCTGAATGCATAATTTGGGGGGGAAACACCTATTAACATAGAGACACCCTTCTAAGAGAGATGAGCAAAGAGAGCTATTTGCAGGAGCCCTTGTAGAATAATGTGAGAATTAAAGAAGTTAAATGAAAAAATAAATCATAAAAAGAAAGGAAAATATTGCAAACATCAAAACCACAGCAAATCTTGAGTGCTAAGATCTATATGGGTGAAGTAAGAGAAAGCAGCATTGAAAAAACTGTTAAGTTTTTTTCCTGTTAAAGTTTTTCAAGTTTAATGATTCCTAGTACATTTTTAACTGTGAAATTCACAAACAGATCCCTTGCATGCCACCATCTGCTCTATTTTGTCCTTTCTATAATTTGCAGACACCCAGATACATTCAATTCAGAATCCAGAGGAGGGTGTTTGCTCTTATCGAGAGAATGCAATCTATGTGGTACATTGATGAGAGTTTTCGAAAGAAAATGAGGCCTAAAATCGTTGTACACAAAAGTAAACATTGGGCTGTGAAACTAATTATAAAGTGAATGTTCCTGTGAATCACAGACCAGGACATGAAAGGAATCAGCTGTTGAACATAATGTTTTTCTACTTTGCAACTTAATTACGGTTCGTCACCATTCTGTCTATTATCAATTTAACAACCCTTCTTAAAGACTAATCTCTCCTCCTAAACCTAAAACCCACAAATAATCTTGTATTATGTCCTGTATCCTTACGCGCACACACACAGGTATAAGTATATATTTTGCGTGCAGAACACACGCTTTTGATAAGAGTGCCAATTTCCAACAAAATAAACAGAAGGCCACACTGGAGAGATCACTAGAAGGTTTTAAATGTAGATTTAAATACTGAAGTATATATTTGGACTGTGGAAAGATGAAAAAAATAGAAAGAAACACTCCTGGGTCCAAAGCTCTAAGAGAAAAGCATACACTTAACAGATTCTTATCCAGCAAATGCATCCGTAACACTGCTGAGATAGGACGATCTTCAATTTGAATTAATTTGCAAATATGAAATGCAGCAAAAGGTTTTGTTTGAGAAAATGGACCAATCTGTAGCTCAGCTGGAGCTTTTGGTAACCTCCTAAAAGATTCTCATAGTTGCTGAGAAGGCACTTCACAGTTATCAGCGCTGAGAAAGGTGGATGTTCGTCCATAGATATATACACCACCTGGTATATGCAAATACATCAACACACAACAAATGCCACAATAACTTAGGAGCAAAGCAATATTGTACATTATGGTTTGGCTTTAGGAGAGTGATGCATAGATCTTAGATTTTGTATCTGAAACTCATTTTGGCTGAAGTACAATTCTCCTTCTGATTTTAAGATCCACCCCCAAAACACCATTCGTTCAGGAGATTACAACATGCCTCAGAGAAATGATTACTTAAGTTAAGAAGACAGCACTGGGAATAAAATTCATGACTGTAAAATTAGAAAACAAAAAAAAAAAAAGATCCACATTTTCCCTTCCCGGCTTATGTCAGACTTGCAATGAATTAGAATGAACAGGAGCATCCAGCTTTCAATGCCTGGAATAACAATAGCTTAAAGAAATCCTTGTGTAAAACAGGATGTTTAGTCAGTGGTAAAAGTGTTTCAAAAAAACTGCCTAACAGATTAGTCAAAAACTTTATTTCTGTATTTCATTATCCTACAGAGTTTGGGTTTTGCAGAATATCAAAAATGTAAATTAATGATCTCGTGGAGAGGAATCTCTCAACCCTTTCACAGCATAGCCATGACCTCTGCACGAGTCAATTAATTTTAGCTAGCAAAGTACAAAGGGACATGACGTCTGATTACCCCCCTTTTATCCTCAGTTGGGACTGGACAGATCTAGGGAGGCTACAAAGCCAGGGATAATTCATACCTTTCTAAAGTCTCTAAAAGAGAACATAAGAAAGGAAATAATTATCCCTGGCTTTGAGAGCCCTCTAGCTCTGACAGTCCCCACTGATGAACAAGGGGGTCTCAGACGCGATGTCCCATTGCTACTTTGCTAGCTAAAATTAAGACTCGCAGAGGCCATGGCATGAAATGGGCATGAGAGAAATCACTCTCCACTAGATCATAAATACATTTTTGAAATTCTGCAAAACCAAACCTTTAGGAAAACTGAAATACAGGAAATAAAGTATTGACTATCAGTTAGCATTTTGAAACACTATACCCTACTAAAACAACCTGTTTTACACAATATCTTTAAGCTATAGTTATTCCAGGCATTGAAAGGCTGATGCTCCTAGTACATTTCTAACATCATTGCCAAGTCTGACATAAGCCTGGAAGGAAAATAGTGGAATCTTTTTTTTTTTTTTTTTTCTAATTCTACAGTCATAATTTTTTTAATTCCATGCTGGCTTCTATACTAAGTAATCATTTCTCAGAGGCAGTTTGTAATCTCCCTGAAAGAACTGGTGTTTTGGGGTGGACTTAACAATCAGAAGGAATTGTCTTCACCAAAATGAGTTTTTCAGATACAAAATCAAAGATCTATGCATCCACTCCCTAAAGCGAACCGATAATGTACAATATTGGCTTTGAGCCTCCTAAGATAATGTAGGGCATTTGTTGAGTGTTGATGAAAATGAGTCATATACAGGTGGTGTATATATTTAAGGACGAACATCCACCTTTTCTCTAGGCGCTGAAACTTTGACAGTCCTTCTCAGCACCTATTAGAATCTTAGGAGGTCCAAAAGCTCACTTGCGCCTACATATGCCAATTTCTCAAACAACACCTTATGCAGCATTTCATAATTTGCCAAATTAATTCAAACTTGAAGCAATCGTCCTTACTCCAGCCATGAATACGGAAGCATTTTTCTGTTAATTAGAAAAAAAACAAAATAATCCAGTTAAGTGTATGCTTTTCTCTTAGACTTTTGACCCCAAGATTGTTTCTTTCTTTTTTTCATCTTTCCCACAGTCAAATCATATACTTCAAGTATTTAAAACTCAACATTTAAAACCTCCTAGTGACCTACCCCGTGTTGCTATCTTTATTTTGTGGAAATTGCACTCTTTCAAAAGCTGTGATGTTCACAAGCAAAATATATACATTATACCTTGGTGTGTGCGCGTATGTATACAGACATAAATACAATGCAAATTTGTGGGTTTTAGAAGAGACAAGGTCTTTAAGAAGGGTTTTAAAATTATATAGACAAATGGTGACAACCTAATAAAGTGCAAAGTAGAAAAACCTTAAGTTCAACAGCATGATGCCCTTTCCATGTCCCTGGTCTGTGATTCACATGGACCATTCACTTTATAATTAGTTTCACAGCCCCACTGTTTTACTTTTGTGTACAACAATTTAGCCTCATTGTCCTCAGAACTATCATTTACCAAAGATGCATTCTCTTCAGGAAAAGAGCAACACCCCTCCTAAGGATTCATGAAATGAATGTAGCTGGGTTTCTGCAAATTATAGAAAGACAAAAAAGGCAGAAGGTGGCATCAATGACTGTTTGGAATTCATATATAAAATGTACTAGGAATTTCATGCTAAAAACTTGAAAAAACTCTACCAATGAAAAAAACTTAACATTTTTCAATGACTGCTTTCTCTTCATCACCCATAAATAGGAAAAAAATTTTTTTTCTTAGCACTCAAGGGATTGCTGTGGTTTGATGTTTGCAATAATTTTCTCTTTTTATTGATTTATTTTTTCATTTAACTTTACTTTAATTCTCAACATTACTTCCAGGCTCCTGCAAATACTCTCTTTGCTCACTCTCTTAGCAATAGGGTGATCGCTATGTTATAATAGGTGTTTCCCCCCAAATTATGCATTCAGCCTTCACAGTTCCTCTGACCTACTAATAGATTTCAAATCTGCTTGCTGAATCTTAAATCCTTAAAGGAGACTTCTTACCTGATAAATCCAGCCAAGAGCCGATTACTCTATTAGTGTTCATTGGAAAGCTCTAACACTTTCTAAAATCCATCTGTGCCACAATTGGAGATTTTTTTAAAAAAGACCTTCCAATAATCCTTCTTTTATCAGCTTAAAAAAAAAATGTATTTCTCTTCCGATGCTACTTCCCCAGTAAAGAAGACATTGGTTTCATTCAGACTGTATTGTCAGTAAAAAGGAACCAAGGTTTGAGGACTGGAAACCTTGTCATATTCACCTTTAAATCATCTCCTGGTCGTCACCTCTGCCAGACTAGAACCTTTGAAATGATGGTTAATCATGTGCAGTATCCTGATGAGAAACAGTTTATAGTTAATGACGGACCATCCCCCACTCCAGAGCATACAGGCAGAGTAATGCGAGCAAAATGTTGGAGCAGGGCAGCTATACGGCGCTGTAAGTAGCAAAGTCCTCCTTTCAATAACATCCCTCCTCAGTAAAAGTATCACAGGTCTTAAAGTGACATTACACTCTATTACAGCTACAGTGAAATTGTAATACCTGCACACTAACTATGAACAACTCAAAGCAGCACTTTACAATGTATTGCCCATTACTTTACTGGTTAGAGATTTTAACTGATACTAGGTTTCATTTTACCAAAAGAAGTAAGAATGTAGGAGAAACAAAAGAAAAAGCATTCAGGCAAAATACAATAGTGAGTAATGGGTGTTGATTTCTAACAGCAAATGGGAAAGAGAAAAATGTAAAGCCAAATCATACCACTAATAATGTTCTATTAACCAGTAAGTTTAACCCAAAATATTGTTGAGTTTAATCAAATTTAAGTTCTGTCAATATTTCAGCAGCTAATGTGTTTTTGGGAACATGATCCTAGCAAGACTACAGTATAGATGTTTATAGGAATAAGCCTAAAACAACAACCCTTATGAGTTGTTTTTTTAACATGATTAAAACCTAGACAGATATCATTCACACACCAAATAGTGGGTATTTAGGACAAAGAAATATGCTCAAGACATTTCTATAAAAAATTTTCCTTCAAATAATATGCTGGGGTTGGGAAGAGGAACCCTCAAAGTTCAACATTTTGTTTTCCATTGCCAGGGGTTTAGACACTTTCTTCCATTGGAAATACAAATAACGAAGGTACCTACACATAAATGATGTATATAAAGTGACCTAGTTTTCACTTACAGATTGCATTGACAATGATTCCCGTTGAAAAAGTCAATCAAATATTCCACTTATACAAGTACCTACATGTGTGTTCGAAGCTCTGGGACAAAAGGGAAAATAACATTTATTGTGATTGCCACTGTCATACATCATACTGCCTAGTCTTTTCTTTCTATTGTTTTTTATTTCACAAATAAGGTAGTTATAATATTCTGGCTTCAACAACCTCTTCAAGTGCCTCAGAGTACTCCTGGGCTTTCACAACATAAAAAGAAAGTTTAGGAGGAGAAAATGTGGCAGTGCTCTTCAGAAGCATACTCTTACTCACTCCATTTACACAAAGTGAGACACTGATAGACCCATCAAACAAATCAGGCTCTATCATCCTACTGCACGAATAGCTACTATTGGGACCCAAACAACTGTTTTAATTAAAGCTCATCATTAAAACAAATTTCAAGGTAAACAGTAAATACAAATCTTAGAGTGAAAATAAGTCGAGATGCCAAAGTTCTATGGTGTGATTGTGTATTTCAATTCTATGGTTCCAATTATTGTTTTTGAGTGGTGAATGTATATAGTAAGCCTCCACACCAATCAATCTCAAACAAAAGTGATAAAACTACAACTACATTGTTTGTTTGATGCTAAGTCATGTCTGATCTTTTGCGAACCCATGGAATTGGCAGCTCACCAAATTCCACTGTCCATGATGTTTTCCAGGTAATGAATATAAAGAATGAGGATTGACATATTCATTCTCTGGAGGATCTACCAGATCATGAATCAACCCGCATCTCCTGCCTAGGCAGGCCCATTCTTTATTGCTGAATCACCAGGAAGCCCACAGTAGCAGTAGTGTAAGTTGTGATCTATAACCCTTACATATGTGCTGATGCCAAAGTAGTTTCATATAATGGTGTAATTAATCATTTTACCAATTCCCCATATAAAGTTATCATTATTTTGTCTTCATTTCATGAATGGGGAAACAAGGGTGAATATGGAGATTAAAAAACTTACTCAAGGTATATAGCTGCTAAGGAGATATAGCAAGGACCCAAGTGATTGGGTCAACAGCCCATCTCTAAACACTAGGAATTAAAACTACATAGTAAAAACCAAACAAACAAACAAAAACCTACCTTACACAATTAGCCCATGTATATTATTCTTATTTCTTTACATATAATATAGTACTTCTAAAATTATTGTATATACATTCAAGACTTACATGCTGAGTATCATTCCAGGCATTTGAATATAGAAATATGAAAGGCAGTCTTTACCTCATTGTTTATTTTGTTTTTGTTTTTTGCTATGCTAATGTGTGCATGTCTGACTCTTTTGGAGCTTATGGACTGCAGCCCATCAGGCTCCTCTGTTCTTGGGATTCTCTAGGCAAGAATACTAGAATGGGTCCCATGCCCTCCTCCAGTGACTCATTTTTTTACCTTCCCAACCCAGGGATCAAACCCACACTCTTATGTTTCCTGCATTGGCAGAGTGATCTTTACCACAAGCGCCACCTGTGGAAGCCCTTGCTATGATAATGCATTAAAATAAGAAGGAAAGGGCTTCCCTTGTGGCTCAGCTGGTAAAGAATCTGCCTGCTCAGCGGGAGACCTGGTTTGATTCCTGGTTGGGAAGATCCCCTGGAGAAGGGAAAGGCTACCCACTCCAGTATTTTTTGAGGCCTGGAGAATTCAGGAGTCCACAAAGAGTTGGAGGTAGACAGCTGCAACTTTTACATTTACACATTTGCTAAACAAAGCCTACCATTTTAAAAACTGTACAATATATTTTTCATTTCTAGGGATTAAACTAAGGTTCAACATCATTTCATATCTATGATTCAATTAAATAAACAATGAAATACACATACAATGGATTATGTTCCAAGGCAACTCATATAGGCTGTTAAATTTTTTTAAAAAGAATGAAATAAGACTTACTTTTCAGTCTTAAGTGGCTTGCTATAATTACATATGAATGGAACAAGAATGTCCAACTAGCTCCAAATTCTTTCTAAATACCCTGTCCATTGTATTGCTGCCAATGATCATTTTTCCTAATAATATAAGCATTAACCAATATTGACTCTTAAGACAATTTAGTCCATTCCTCCCCAACACAAAGCAAAGTTACGACTCTTACGCCTTTCAAAGAAGTTGAGCCTTTCCACCATTGGCTATCATAGTACTCATCACCTGATCACTTTTCTTGTTGGGTGGGCCAATAATTTTGGGCCAATGAGGTGTCAACCAAACTGCCTGGTATCTCTTTGAGGCTGAAGGACAGTTGAAGCAACACTTTTTCGATCACTCTTTGCCCCTGAACAGGGACTATACTTTCTGGATCCTTGAGAGACTGCAAAGAACAGAGGCCCTCACTCCCTTCACCTTGTCGACCCACTCACAACAATGTATGATAGTAAATAAATATTCTATCTTTAAGACAATTAAGATTTGGTGGGGGGTTTTTATTTGTTACTGCAATATAACCTAGGCTGTCCTGAACTGATGACGACTTAACCCATATAGCAAATCATGTATTACTTGAATTATGTTTCCATTAACATCCCTAAGCTATAGCAGTATATACATCAGCCCAGTTCATGTTTTTCATAGAGCTCCATGGTATAGAAACCCATAGGAAATTTTTGATCAGAGCAGTAAATCCAAAGCATTGTGATTATAGCATAAGTAATCCCTTCAGATTCTCATAACCAGGAGTTATAAACTGAACATAACACAGGCCCAAAGGCCAGGCTGGTTCAGTTTATACAAGCAAGATATTGCAAAAAGGCAAAGTGGGCTACGCGCACCACGTTACAGCCCTTCCAGTTACAGACTTACAAGAAACCTACACGGCATTGGGGCAAACTCCTAAAGATATAATTTCAAAATACAGTATCCATAGTGTATTTACAACTCCTTATGTAAAAAAGAGAGAAAATCATATTCACTAGAACTTCTCCCCATGGAAAACCCACCTTAACTCAGAAGACACAATGAAAATAATGGGGATGAAAGATAAAACTCAGAATGATTCATATACCAAGAATGTATCAGCATATTGCCTGCATAAAGAAAGGCCTGGGGATGGAGGAAATTGAGGATAGAGGAACCAAGCCGAAATCCTAGAGGGAACAAATGGTGGGGGTGGGCAGAAAAACAGAGAAGAGAGAGGTACAGAGGTTCTCATAGAGGCTCAGGCAGAGAAGATCTAGGGCGCAACAGAAAATAGTCCAAAGGGAATTTCCTGGTGGGAAACTGCATCCTATGGAGTGGAGACTTCACCTTTGTCATCTACAAAATGATTAAAAACAGATTAAAATACAAAAAATTCATAAACACTTTGGTGATATTAAGTTAATAGGGAAAGGCATATGAAGGGGCAAAATCCTGGATTCCAGGCCGAAGTACCACCAGAAAATCCCACAGTTTCCCTGATTAACCACACTTAACATTTCTTGGCATTATGAAATAAAAGCCATCTTCACTTTAGATTATAGGAACCATCCACTAATAATTTGGCTAATTTGAATTCACCAATGTGCAGAAACAACACATTGAGACATGCCAGATTTTATGTCTATGCATACTTTCTAAATTAAAAAAAACTAAAGGAAATTAAATAAATTACATCTGGACTGAGAAAGAAGCCAAGTTTCAGTCCAATGCAAATGAAAGTGGTTTAGATGGTATGCCATTTAAAGGAGTTCTAAGTATTTCCCGAAATAACACAATTTGGTTGTGGAATTCACAATACTATTTTTTTTTCTTGTTCCATTTCAATTGGCTAAATGGAAATGAAGGTATGGATGAGAGGATCCTGTAATAACTCTAATTAAGATGCTTTCTATACCACTTGAAAACTCAGTTTCTCTTTTCTGTAGTCCACTGGCTCATGACATCAATTGGCTGACAAGTCTGTTTTCAGTCCCTGATTATGAGAAGAACCAATATACCTCATTCCTGGCTAAGTAATAATGCTACCCTATCTTTTTTCCTGTAACACAATTGGGATAAATCATTTCTGTTTACATACACGACTTTGTCTGGAATCCACTTAAAATTTTTCTGCTCCCCTGGTGTCCTAAATGTGCCCCCATATCAGATACACACCAACATCCGTAGCATTTGAAAGTCTTACTTAGTGGACCTAAATAAAATGTATATACTTGACTTTATTTTCTTTGATCTGTACCTTTGGGTTGTTTTAAAAAAGTATTAAGGTAAGATGAGGAAAAAATGAAGAAAAGCAAAAGAAGTACAAGAGAATATGAGTATATATAATCTACAATATCTAAGATGATTTGATGAACAGATATTAAATAATATGATGATGATGAATGCTATTGTATTAATACCTGTTGTCTAGAAGATG
This sequence comes from Okapia johnstoni, assembly GCA_024291935.2. Classification (NCBI taxonomy): domain Eukaryota; kingdom Metazoa; phylum Chordata; class Mammalia; order Artiodactyla; family Giraffidae; genus Okapia; species Okapia johnstoni. The sequence goes on along the minus strand of CM044305.1, from coordinate 57,130,418 downwards.
ATTATTTTCATGTGCCCAAGCCCCTGCTAAGCATTCACATGCAGTTCTCATATAAAACACACAAATATGCTAATAGTCTGTATTACAGTATCTCTAATTTTATCATGAAAACACAAATTTCAAAAAGTTTAAGTGATTGAACTAATGTCACACCTCTCATAAAGTTGAACAACTTTGAATCAAACTGGTTATTTGATTTTCAGAAACTGAAGCTCTAAGTAACCAAATTCTAGGCAAGCAATAATGCCAAGAAACGAAAAAAAAATTACAAAATATAGATCCAAGCCACGTAAGCCCTAAGGAAGATAAGCCAAATGAAACTTTGAAAGTGAACTCCAAACCAACAAGGACAGAGGAAGTAACTAATTTGACTCAAAGCTTCCTAGCCGTAGAGTGAAGATGAGAAGAACTAATTTCATAAAAATAGAACAGCATACATAAGGTAAAAAACCAAGCAAAAACACCACCCACACCAAGAAAAGCCAAAAAACAGCTCCAATAAATAACCTTAATGAGCTGAGGCGGAATCATTTGCTATAAAACTGGTGACTCTCAGTTTGGTAATTTGGATGTGGACACACAAGCCCAGAATTTTCAGTAACTGTAAGAAAAGGTAAATGGAAAGGTAAGATTTCCTCTTAGGCTAGAAGAAAAAGATAACTTTTCATGTACGAGGACTCATTTTTCACCTCCCAGCAGCCAATCTCTTCAATTACTTTATCAATTTTAATAATTCCTCACTGCATATCTTGTACTGTCATCCAGGCAGCCAAGGAAAAGAAAGAAAAAAGGTCGTTTCTTTTGTTTCTTCCCACATCTCATCCTCCTCATTCACTTTTTAGAACAGAAAGAAAGTTGAAACCACAAACAGCTTCCACTACCATTGCACTAATGAAAGTGATAAATAAACTGAACTTTTAAAGAGCCAAGTGGTCCTCTTTATTATGAAATATGAATATATTATTATAAGCACCTAGAGGTTGTGAAAATGACTGCTTTGATGATAATAATAAAAACAATAACTATTTTTTGGATTAAAAATGCTCAATCGTATAGCCAGAATTCATATCCCGCTATCTCCCATACCCACTGTGATCTAAGAAAATGGCTCTTCACCAGACTCTGGTGGCTTAAACCTCTTCCCCTGTACTCCCTGTCCGTTCAAACATATACACCCCAAATACCACCATCTTTCATTTGAATTATAATAAACTTCCTTAACTAGTCCACTTGCCTTCAAATGTAACCTTCCAAGCATCTCATACCCACTCTGGCCACCAGAGAAAATGAGTTTGAGATGCATGTTGATCATGACACTCAAGTAAACCTTGAAAACCTTTCAGTGATTTTTTCCCATTGTGCTTAAAATAAAGCCCACAATGCCATGGCCATGGTTGACAGGGCTCTGCATAATTGGCACCAGTCTACTTCTCTAGGCTCGTCTTTTACAAACAATTCTCACTCAGCTCCTTCTACACACTTGAGTCCTTGGTGGGATAGAGTTTCTCTCAGTTGTTCTTCTGGAATGCCCCACACCCAATTGTTCCACCCTGATTAATGCTCTCACAGTATATCATACTCTATAGCAATTAATTACCAATTGTAAATAACTGTCTTCAGGAATTATTTATGATATCGGCTTTATCTCTTTACCGTAAACACTATATAGGAGAACTAGCACCTTGTTCGCTACCTATTGTCAGAATCAAGTATAATATGTGTGTGGTGTGTGTGTGTATATATATATATATATAATATATATATATATATATATATATAAATATATGTAACATATACTACACAACATAAAGTAGAGACTCAAGTGTTTTGAACGTGTAAATATACAATAATCAATGAATACAAAAATAAAATATGAGGACTACTATCAAGATGGATAAACGATGAACGTTTTTTCAGAAACAAGTTTATTTTGTGCCCTCCTCCAAGGCCTTTATTTGTTTATTTTTGGTAGTACACTTGTATGAGATAGCAATTCATATTAAGGATGACTGCCTTGATTCTGTTTAGATCTATTGTTTTAAACACTAAGTAAAAAAATGGCCCATATGTTGTTTAAACCCTTAACCTACCTGCCCTAAATCAAATTTGGGATACTTCTTTTTTTTTTATTTTGCTAGAAGAAAAAAATGAAACAGAGTCCTGAATTTTCAGCCCTGGTACTTATATCTAAATAGATCCTGATGGTAGAATTCACAAGCTGACCCCTGAAGATAACAAAAACTACAAATGTTAAAAAATCAAAACAAGCACTATAGAATTTCATTACTCTGAACCATGAAGGAAATCTCCCCCCAACCTCCTTGATCACCCTCTCTGATTTGTACAGAAATAAAAAAGACCTGAGAAAGAGAAGAGTGCTTTCCGAGGGAAAACAGTGAGTACACTTGAGGGTCATATTAGAATACAAGTTACCTCTCATTCTACGCTCTCTTCCTCTTCTCTTCTTTCTCTCTCTCACTGTCATAGCACTATCCAGTAAAACTTTCTCTGAGACTGGAAGTGTTCTGTACCTGTGCCAACCTAGATGTAGCCACTATCCACATGTGGCTATCAGTTACTAGTGCAAACGAGGAAATGCAGTTTTACATTTTATTCACTTTAATTAATTTAAACTTAAATAGCTTCATAAGGTTTAGTGGAAACTGTAACTGAACAGCACGCCTAAAATAAAGTTAGGCTAGATTAAGGAAAATAAATGCGATGATGTCAAATAAATTTTAGTAAGCTAGTCATAAAAATTTGAATTCCCTCATCGTAACCTTTCCAGAATTAGATACACTGGGAAAAAGGTAACATGAGCTGGTTACCAGTAAAAGGAAAAGAAATCAGCAACAATGCAAACTGGATAAATAAAACAAGGATGTAAGTTTTCTTACAGTGGATTGTCACAGGTGGGGCTCACCTCCTGGTGGGATTTGACTCAGTAACTCCACTAAGACCCCATCAAGGATGTAGCTCATGTTTCAACTTTCTCTCTGCTGTGCAACGGTGTTCATTCTAAAGTAGGCTTTCCGACCTGGATTAAAACAAAGCTGCCAAAAGCTGTCAGAGATATGATCTTATCATCCCACGATTGGAACAAAAAGGATATAGTTTACAAGAAGCCTCTCCTCAGATAAGCAAGTAAGAGTCTTTTATTAGCATTCCCCTAGCAAACCACTTACTCACAGCTCCTTAGCTTGACTTGGATTCACTTGCCCCTCCCATGAGCCAGCTACCTGATCAGGGGGAAAAGATCACATGGTTGGACTGGAGGGCCACAGCATTAGTCCCAAACACAAGTCAAGAGAGAAATTAAGCATCTCCAAAGAGATGAATGGAATGCGGGAGGCCTGATACCTTAAATGAGAGTGAAAGTGAAAGTGAAGTCCGTCTCCAGGGTCATGTCGCGACTCTTGCCACCCTGTGGACTATAGCCTATCAGGCTTCTCCTCCATGGATTTTCCAGAGCAAGAAATACTGAAGACGTGGGTTGCCAATTCCATCTCCAGGGGATCTACCAACCCAGGGATCGAACCTTGGTCTCCTGCATTGTAGCAGACGCTTTTACCAACTGAACCACCAGGGAAGACCACTTAAATGAAAATCAGGACAATAAATTGGAAGAAAGTATGAATACGTAAACAACCACAGTGTGGACAAAACTGGTGGTATTATTCAATATATATTTTTATGACTAAAGGACATGCCATCTTTATAATTTTTGTTCTACTAAAAGTAGTATGTTTTTGTTTTTAGAAAGGTTGTAAACTTTCCCACCCTCGTTTGAATTCTCTATATTCCTCCTCCACGCCTATCAAGAGTCCTGGTCTTTAGTAAGAATGAAGCTGGGATAGGAGTCAGTGTAGGTTCCACTCCCATTGAACTTCCACCTCTTGAGTCAGTGAGGAGGCAGTGGTGCATCTAAAGGAGCCGAGTAGAAAAAGAAGATGGTGCCGTTGCAGAGAATTGGATGCGAGAGCCTTGAAGCCAGAATTATTTCTGGGCTTTTCATTTGGATAGTTTCAACTATGAGGAAATTCCAAGGATGAGAGACCTGGAACAACTGAAGGCAAGAAGATCAGAACTCCCGAACAGATCCAGAGATCAAGCCCTGAGCCTTTGGAGTGGGAGGACTGACTCCAAGACCCTAGACTACCAGAGAACTAACCCTAGGGAGTATCAAATAGTGAGAACTCACACAAAGGAAACCACTTGAATACAAGACCCAGCATCACCCAACCACCAGTAGCACCCTGTGCAGGACGCCTCATCTAAACAACAAACAAAAAAAAATACAAACCCAATCATCAGCAGACAGGATTCACCACCTCATTCAGCCTTGCCCATCAGAGGAAAAACAAACAAACAAACAAAACTCAGCACAAATCTCACCCTATAAAAGCTTACACAAACCACTGGACCAACCTTAGAAGGGCAGAAACCAAAAGGAAGAAAGAATTCAACCTTAAACCTGGGAAACGTAGACCTCAAGCACATAAGATTAAAACAAATAATGAAAAGGCAGAGAAATACTACACAAAGTGAAGGAAAATACTAGAAACACAGAATCCAAATAAAATGAAGAGAAATAAGCAAACTAACCCTGGAAAATAATTCAAGAATAATGATAGTAAAGATGATCAAAAACCTTGAAAACAAAATGGAGAAAATGCAAGAATCAATTAACAAAGACCTAGAAGAATTAAAGAATAAACATACAGAGACAAACAACACAATTACTGAAATTAAAAATACTCTGGAAGGAATCAATAGCAGAATATCTGAAGCAGAAGAACAAATCAGTGAGCTGGAAGATAAAATGGTGGAAATAACTTCTGAAGAGCAGAATAAAGTAAAAAGAACGAAAAGTAACTCGGATAGAACTCACAGACCTCTGGGACAATATCAAATGCACCAACATTTTGAATATAGGGATCCCAGAAAAAGAAGAGAAAAATACAAGGGTAAATGAGAAAATTTTTGAAGAGATATAGTTGCAACTTCCCAGCAAGGTAAAGGAAAATAGACAATCAAATCCAAGAAGCACAAAGAATCCCATAGGATGAACCCAAGGAAAACATGCCCAGGACACATACTAATGAAACTAACAAAAATTAAAACACAAAGAACGTAGAATGAAGCAGCAAGGGGAGAAGCAACAATAAATGCAGGGAAACCCCATATGCTAACAGCTGATCTTTCTCAGCAGAAACCCTGCAGCCAGAAAGAAATGGCCTGGATATAAAGTAACTTGAAAGGGAAAAATCTACAACCAAGATTACTGTACCTGGCAAGGATCTCATTCAAAATTGATGGAGAAATAAAAAGCTTTTCAGACAAGCAAAAGTTAAGAGAATTCAGTACCACCAAACCAGCTTTACAACAAATGTTAAACGGACTTATATAGTCAAGAAATACCACAAGAAAAAAGAGAATCTACAAAATCAACCCCAAACAATAAGAAAATGGCAATAGAAACATATATATCAATAATTACTTTAAATGTAAATGGATTAAATGCTCCAACCAAAAGACACAGACTGGCTGAATGGATACAAAAACAAGACCCATATATATGCTGTCTACAAGAAACCCACTTCAGACCTAAAGACACAAAGAAAAAGGGGGGGCAACTGAAAGTGAGAGGATGGAAAAATATATTTCCATCAAAAGGGAAGCAAAAGAAAGCTGGAGTAGCAATCCTCATATCAGAACAGAACAACCTAAAAATTAAAAGAATATTAGCAACAGATAAGGAAGGACACTACATAATGATCAAGGGATCAATCCAAGAGGAAGACATAACAATTGTAAATATCTATGCACCCAACATAGGAGCACCTCACACATCATGGAAAGAGTGGCTCAAAATTGAAGAAAAATGTTATGAAATCTTCTAGCATTTTGACTGTAGATTTCTACTGATTTTGTAGTTGTTGTTGTTGTTGTTGCTCCAGATCCTTGATTTCTAGAACTGGAAAAATAAAAAAGTGTTTTTTTGTTTTTGTTTTACTTTCTGTTTCCATGGAAGAATGAGGGTCTGAAGATTTCTAGTCCACCATCTTGTAGATATTATTTCATTTTAGCAAAAACTTTAAGAGTCACATAACAGCTGCCTTGTCTCCGTTGATTAGTAAAATGTTTACGTTTGAATTATTTTTTTGATCCATTGTTACTGTACAAAGCAAAGATTGTCTCTGTGGATTTTATTCCTGGCATCTCTTTCAAACTCCAAAGTTGTATTTCTTATCATGTTCTGGATATAATCATTCTATCTCTCTCTATGGCAATTTGCTTGGCTTTTCTAAAGTTTAATTCATCATGTTCTTCTAAAACTGACTACTACCTCTGAACACCTATCTTGCTTAATGGTATTGTTTCTGTTGCTCAGTTGCTAAGCTGTGTCCGACTCTTTGTGACCCCATGGACTGCAACATGCCAAGAATTCCTATCCTTCAACAGTTGCCCAGAGTTTGCTGAAACTCGTGTCCATCATGTCAGTGATGCTATCCAACCTTCTCACACTCTATCACCCTGTTCTTCTCCCACCATCAATCTTTCCCAGCATCAGCATCTTTTCCAATGAGTCAGTTCTTCACATCAGGTGGCCAAAGTATTGGAGCTTCAGCTTCAGCATCAGTCCTTCGAATGAATAGTAAGTTGATTTCCTTTAAGACTGTCTGCTTTGATTTCCTTGCAGTCAAAGGGACTCTCTTCCCTAGTGTCTTAACACTGGAGTGGGTTGCCATTTCCTTCTCCAGTGCATGAAAGGGAATAGTGAAAGTGAAGTCGCTCAGTCGTGTCTGACTCTTAGCGACCCCATGGACTGTAGCCTACCGGCTCCTCCATCCAGGAGGATTTTCCAGGCAAGAGTACTGGAGTGGGGTGCCATTGCCTTCTCCGTTAATGGTATATACAGTCTCTAAATTAATCAACCTCACCATTTTACAGTATATATATATATACTTGGTTGAGGAAACCAAGGGAAAAGATATATATCTTTTCCCTTGGTTTCTTCAATTCTAGTCCCTCATCCTCCAAGAATTATGAATTTTAGAGATCCAAAGAGGACATTTTAGAGATCATCGGATTAACACCTTTAATTTTTAAGATGAGGAAACAATGCTCCAGTGAGATAAAGATTATAGGTTTCATGACTCCAAATTCAGTGCTTCTTGACAAGAATAAGATGCTTTTCTATCCAATAACTCCCATATTTGTCCATTTTCTAACTCTTCTTCTCTGTCACTGGCCTAGATCATGCTCTGCTATCACATACTTGGACCACTATACTATCCCTCAGTATAGTGTCTCCAGCTGCCCCAGTCTTCTCTGTGCTAAATTTCATCTTCTACATTAAGCTTTATATAGTAACATTTAATTCACATAACTAACTGTTTAATCTCCCATATCTCCCAGTTTAATTTCCAAAATTAAAAGCTCCATATTTGCTGAATTAATGAATTATTGCCTTTCTGTGCTCTAAACACTACACTCAATACCTTTCTCTGTCCCTTTTCATATTGTTCTTGATATGACTTAACCTTTATTCTCATACATAACTAACCTGTTATTTATGGTTTTGTTCCAATCTCATCAACTTTTGAAGCCTCTCTGATCATGTATTTGCATTTGGAAACTCTATAGCATTTGTTATCTATATTTCTTTTCTGGCACTTAAAATATATATGCAGCCTTTCAATATTAATCTATATTGCCTGTGTCTTTAATTGTGTGGTCAATCCTTGAATGCAAAAACAATATCATGCCTCACTTGGAAACTCTGTCATCCTCTGGCACAGTGCAGCGTTCAGACTAGGTTCTTAATAATTTGTTCATTGCTGACATGCAAAATACTAAACAAATATTGAACAAGTAAATAAATTAATTGATTCTGCATCTTATGAATATCCAATAATATATGTTTATTAGATACTTAACACAATGTGAAAAGAGGCTGAAACAATCTTCCCAGTCTACTTCTTTGGCACAAAAAGGGACTTGTAATTATTTCCAGGTATTCCATCATGATTCTATGCACCAAACCTGGAGTTCATCCACCTATTTCCTCAATCCTCCGTTTATTCTTTTAAAGAAACAATTTTCAACAGTGTTATTAAAAAAATAATTCTTGTTATTATTGAAATATTTATTTGTATCAGGTCTTAGTTGCCCCATGGTATGTGGGATCTTAGTTCCCCAACCAGGAATTGAACTCATATTCCTTGCATTGGAAGGTGGATTCTTAATCACTAGGCGACCAGGGAAGTCCCAACAGTGTCATTTATTAAACCAAGATCTTTGCAAAGCTTCCAATTTGACCTAATTCTCATCATTGATTCATCTAGGCTGCTTTGGCTGCTTAGCAGCTACTGTGGTTGCCTCTAATTATTCCCTTTATTGACTACGCCAAAGCCTTTGACTCTGTGGATCACAACAAACTGTGGAAAATTCTTCAAGAGAAGAGAATGCCAGACCACCTGACCTGCCTCCTGAGAAATCTGTATGTGGGTCAAGAAGCAACAGTTAGAACTGGACATGGAACGGTGGATGGGTTCAAAATTGGGAAAAAAGTACATCAAGGCTGTATATTGTCACCCTGCTTATTTAACTTATATGCAGAGTACATCATGAGAAATTCTAAACTGGATGAAGCACAAGCTGGAATCAGGATTGCCAGAGGAAATATCAATAACCTCAGATATGGAGATGGCACCACCCTTATGGCAGAAAGCATGATGGAGAAAGAACCTCTTGATTAAAGCAGAAGAGGAGAGTGAAAAAGCTGGCTTAAAGCTCAACGTTCAGAAAACTAAGATCATGGCATCTAGACCCATCACTTCCTAGCAAATAGATGGGGAAACAATGGAAACAGTGACAGACTATTTCTGTTGGCTCCAAATCACTGCAGATGGTGACTTCAGCCATGAAATTAAAAGGCACTTGCTCCTTGGAAGAAAAGCTATGACCAACCTAGGCAGCATATTAAAAAGCAGAGACATTATTCTGCCCACAAAAGTCCGTGTATTCAAAGCTATGGTTTTTCCAGTAGTCATGTATAGATGTGAGAGAGTTGGAGTATAAAGAAAGCTGTATTGTAAAGTTAAAAATAGATAAACTAATTAAAAAAAAGAAAAGAAAAGAAAGCTGAGCACCGAAGAATTGATGCTTTTGAACTGTGGTGTTGGAGAAGACTCTTGAGAGTCCCTTGGCCTGCAAGGAGATCCAACCAGTCCATCCTAAAGGAAATCAGCCTTGAATATTCATTGGAAAGACAGATGCTGAAGCTGAAGCTCCAATACTTAGGACACTTGAAGCGAAGAACTGACTCATTTGAAAAGACCCTGATGCTGGGAAATATTGAAGGCAGGAGGAGAAGGGGACAACAGAGGATGAGATGGTTGGATGGCATCTCTGACTCAATGGACATGTGTTTGAGTAAGCTCCAGGAGCTGGTGATGGACAGGGAAGCCTGGCATGCTGCAGTCCATGGGATTGCGAAGAGTCAGACCCGACTCAGCGACTGAACTGAACTGAAATGAATTATTCCCACATACAGTGCATTAAACTTTCCTTTAATGGAGTGGTTTCCAGTTTCTCAAAAGAGAGAGTCCTTGTCACCACACCAGCTGCCATGTATCTAAGCCATTTGTAACTCAGCCATAGAGTGGCACAGATTGGGATTTAGTCCTCTTGTCTTCAGGGGCCAAATTTGTTATTGGTGATTTAGAAAGGAAAAGAAAGAGGAAAATGAACTTAATTCTGAGCCAACTTTGTAGATATTAGAAAATTTAGTTTCTACTGCATGCCACTGTTCACAGCTTTTCCCTAGAATGCAGTTCTGACAATATTAACAATATGTAATTTCCATTGGCAAATATTTTATTTATTTGATCCCATTTAGACAGCTCTGGAGCTACAGCTTATTTTATTGTCCCCTAGTACTATTTAAACCATTTTTTTCATACTCAGTTTATATGGTACATTTAAAACAAACAAACAAACAAACAAACAAACAAAACCCACCAGTAACCAAAGTACTGCAGTATCTGCTTCATGATTATTTCTTGACTATTTTTTCCTCTGCACAAACCAGTTCCATGAGAAATTGTTTTTATACAAACATCTAAACTGACTTTTAATTTCCAGTGGGTGGTAAGAAGGCCAATATCTGCCTTCCATAACAGTATTTGCTTAATAACCCTGCATAGTTTTCTATTGTTCTAGGAACTGCTCATGCATATAATAGAGTTTCAATAAGTTCAGAGTTCCTGTTTACCATGAAGTTTAAGGAAGTTATTTTCCTGCCACAGCTCCTATATGTCATGCTAATTGCCACTTCCATGCATTTAAAACCCTGTGCCCCAAATTGAATACTTTTATTCAACCCCCAATGTTTAAAATATATTAATTCAAGGTCCAGCTGAATTCCCATTCTTTCTACAAAACCATTTCAGAATTTACTTTAATATAAACTATACTTATGTTCCTTTTACTAGCTCTTATTAACATAGATTTCTTACCACAACACATAATAAGTAATTGGAATTTAATCCTTGCTATTCTAATTGTTCCATTTTTATATATCTTATATTCCTAAGTGAGCTGTAAATGTTTTAAGGATGATAACTGCCTATGATTTTTACACCCGTTAAACACCTAGCATATTTTGGGGCATGTAGAAAGCTTTAAATAAGGTTTTTCTTAATTAGTGCTAAAATATAAAATCAGTAATGCCACAAGTATACTTGGTATAAATATCCAATGTATTTTTAAGCTGACAGCATTTTAACTACATCTTTGAGATTACATACTGTCTTATTTTATAGTAATACATTATGAATTAGTTATTTTTAAGGTGACAAAAATAGCCCATAAATCACTTGTAGATAATATCAGGAGGTACCTTCATGCATGCTAAGTTACTTCAGTCATGTCAAATTCTTTGTTGAACCTATGGACTGTAGCCCACCAGGCTTCTCTGTCCATGGGATTCTCCAAGCAAGAATGCTGGAATGGGTTTCTCTGCACTCCTCCAAGGGATCTTCCCAACCCAGGAACTGAACCTTTGTATCTTACATCTCCTGAATTGGCAAGTGGTTTCTTTACAGCTATCATGCTACCTGAGAAGCCCATTATCAGAACAACTTTACTATTAAACTAGAAGAGAATTATTCTTCATAAAGGTTTTAGAAATGGTTCTAAATTGAAGCATTAACTCAAATATTTAAGTAAACATGTTTACTTGTCATTTTTTCTGTTGAAAGTAACATTGCCGTTGTTAAGACAAGAAAATATTTGCTGTATATATACTCATTCCTGTGCTGAAAATATTACAGCTATTGGCGTCATCTTTACAAACTAAAAGTAAGTTATGAAACCCAAGAAAGGAGATTCTGAATTTGAAGGGAAAATGTTAACCTATATATTTACAAAGATCTAAATTTCCTATATAAAGACCTATCTCTGTGAGGTTTTCCACATATGTAAAATAATCCAACAATTAGCCATTCAGTTGATAAGCACACGTGTCTATCTAGATCACAGAAAATTGTCTAAATAATATTGGAGCCTTATGCTATAATTGAATCCACCACTGTTAGTAAAATATAACTGGATATCTTCAGTCAGTTCAGTTGCTCAGTCTTGTATGACTCTTTGTGATCCCATGGACTGCAGAGTGCCAGGCTTCCCTGTCCTTCACCAACTCCTGGAGCTTGCTCAAAGTCATGTCCATTGAGTCAGTGATGTCATCTAACCATTTCATCCTCTGTCATCCCTTTCTCTTCCTGTCTTCAATCTTTCCCTGAATCAGGGTCTTTTCCAATGAGCCAGTTCTTCTCATCAGGTGGCCAAAGTATTGGAGCTTCAACTTCAGCATCAGTCCTTCCAATGAATATTCAGGACTGATATCCTGTAGGATCGACTGCTTTGATCTCTTCACAGTCCAAAGGACTCTCAAGAGTCTTCTCCAACATCACAATTCAAAAGCATCAATTCTTAGGTGCTCAGCTTTCTTTATAGTCCAACTCTCATATCCATACATTACTATTGGAAAAACCATAGCTTTGATGAGATGGACCTTTGTCGGCAAAGAATGTCTCTGATTTTTAATATGCTGCCTAGGTTGATCATAGCTTTTCTTCCAAGGAGCAAGTGTCTTTTAAATTCATGGCTGTGATCTCAACCAAGAGTAATTGACTGAACCAATATCAGTTTCTTGAAGAGGCATACTAGAATAGCTGTTTTAATATGATTTTTGAACACTGACTGCAGCAACAATATCTATACACTGAAAGCCTAATACCTGCAGTACACACCTCTAATAATTTTACAAACATTTTTGACCTAGTACTCCTGACACCCTATAAAAATGGTTTAGAAACTCTCTCATTGTGGATAAGAACACTGTAAATTGAAGAATTTCTTCAACTTTCCCAAAATTATAATTAGCAAATGGCAGACCCAAGACTTGAATGCAAGTATATTCAATTCTCAAGCCTATGTTAAAGACAGTCTTCCTGAAATATTTATTCAAGGGCTTCCCCTGTGGTTCAGCAGTAAAGAATCTGTCTTTGATGCAGAAGACACAGTAGGCTGCAGGTTCATTCCCTGGGTTGGGATAATCCCCTGGGGGAGGACATGGCAATACACTCCAGTAGTCTTGCTTGGAGAATCCCATGGACAAATGAACCTGGCAGGCTACAGTCCATAGGGTCATAAAGAGCTGGACACGAATGAAGTGACTGAGCATACATGCATTCAGGATATGCTTCAAATGTTTTACCAGTAGGGGGGAAAATCTTTTCATTCCATAATGAGAAAGACACTTCCTGAAATATTTATCCAGTTATGTTTAACTTGTTTTACCAGTAGAAAAAAAAATGGCTTTTCATCCCATAATGAGAAAGCTTTAACTTGTATATAATTGTAGTATGCAATTTGATAAGCGCAGTTAACTGGATACCATCATTTAGCATGTGGAAGAGGACACTGATGAAACATTTATCAATACCAGTATCACATCACATACCAAAAATTAAAAATGTGCATAAATTGTAATCCACTGTCAGGGGATGTTCAACTTAAAGGTATCCAATATGTTATTTTCTTCTTTTGTGTGCCGTTTCTCAGGGACTCTCTATTCCTTATCAGTTCCTGGAAAACAGGAATGAGAAGAACTGCACACAGTTCTCAGGACTGAGATCATGAGAAAGGGCACCTGCTTGGATTCCTTTCAGTGACTCCCTTCAGCGACTCCCTTCAGTGACCTTTTACTTAAAGATAATCTATTAAGTTATGCCCCTCTTACTCAGGATATGGCAATGGAGAAGGCAATGGCACCCCACTCCAGTACTCTTGCCTGGAAAATCCCATGGACGGAGGAGCCTGGTAGGCTACAGTCCATGGGGTCGCTAAGAGTCGGACACGACTGAGCGACTTCACTTTCACTACTCAGCATATGGAATGCTTTCTGGCACTTTGAAGATTGTTATTTGCTTGGCTTTGTTTTTGCTCTTTTTTTTTTTTTTAGTACCTAAAGCTGCCTTGAAGATATATGAAGATATAAAAACATGCGTTTCTGCAAATAAAGCACCCTTGTTTCACTCGAGACTTGGGTCCTCCGTGTCCTTCTTTTCGTCGACTCCAGTCCCAAGATTCTGGTCTGTAAAGACCATAACAAGTGACACCTGAACAGGGACTTGGTGAATGCCCTTGGCAAGCGGTCAGAGTGACTGTTAAGACCTACGGAAGTCGGTAAGTGCGGGATTATGGGACAAACGGCTGGGAAGCCCCCACCACTTTTCTACTTTACTTCATCATTTATTTAAGATTCAAGGAGTTATGATTTCACATCAGCAGGTAGAGGCTTCTCTCCAAACAGTGGTTGAATATAATCCCTGGTTCCCTGATGAAGACAGTTTGAATTTAAAAATTTGAAACCGGGTTAAAAAATAATAATGATAATAATAATAATATTAAACAACCCACAAGATGGGGAAAAATATTCCAATATATTTCTAGCCCTTTTGGGCCCTCATTAAAACCATGATCTTTCCATTTCAAGGCAATTCTAGCCCCCCTGATATCCGTGAACAAGCGGAACACTCATTATATGAACATAAATTAAATGATAAGACTTTACAAAAGGCCAAATTAGAGCAACATAAAATGTTTCAAAACTTTCCCACCATCCCTGCTTTGGCTATCCCAAGTGCTCCTCCTCCTCCTCTTGTAACAGGCACAAAACCGAAGGTCCCCTTGATTCGAGGACAAGATAAATCTGATGATGATTCTTCTGATGCTCTCTTTGACACTAAAGTCAACAATACCTTTTTTTTATGACAATGATAAGCCCCTAACACACACTCATATTTATGAATACATACGATCCACTCATTCTCTTTCACGACAGAAGCTTTCTGATTTGCTGGCTTTGCAATCTCAAGTCTCTAAGGCCAATGATCTACCTTTCTTACGTTAAAAATTGTTAATGCTCAAAGACAATCAATACCTCAATCCGGAGACATTTTTTTCTCACATGCAACAAATGAAAAAGGCCGTAACTATGTATGGCCTCATTCACCTTTTACTTAAAAACTTCTAAACAATATGACATCTATTGAAAATTCTATTCCTTATGATTGGCAAATTTTGATAAAAGCTCTTCTTAAACCAGGAAAATATCTTCAATAGATAATATGGTTTCATGATATGGCCTGAGATCAAGCCAATTCTAATGCTAGAGCTGGCACTCCCCAAAACCAAATTACTTTTAAAATGTTAACCAGTATGGAGCAATTTAATTCAATGGAGGCTCAGACACAATGCCCTCCTTTGTTACATGAGCAACTGAAAGAAGTTGCCCTTGAAGCTTGGGATCAAATTACTCCTCAAAGAAAACCTAAAGATAGCTACACAAAGATATTACAAGGGCCTAATGAAGCCTATGCTGACTTTTTTAGCTAGACTGGGAGTTACTATCTCCCATAATGTTGTCGGAGAGGAAGCATCTTTACAATTAGAAAAGCTGCTTACATATGAAAATGTGAATCAGGAATGTCAGAGAGCCATCGCTCCGATGCATGAGACCAGAAATTTTATTGATTATTTGAAGGCTTATCACAACTTAAGATCAAAAACTCAGAAAATGCAAATGTTAGCTGAAGCAATGGTTGCTACCTTTAAAAAGAAAAATGAAAAATATTGTATTTGTAGAGATAAGAGCCATTTAAAAAAGGATTGCCCAATTACTTCTTTTACCTTACATTTCTATTAACTCCTCTCATGATATACGGACAGATGGATTTGGTAATACTAATCAAAAACAATCCTTATGGATATCAATAGTATCTAAATATGCACAACCAAATATAAATATCAAAATTAATGATAAAAGATTTTCTGGTCTTCTTAATACTGGATCCAATATTACTATTATTTCCAAACATTTATGGCCCAAATCTTGACCTATACAAAGAATTTCTTGCCAAATTACAGGAATTTCTCAAACCAAAATACAAGAGGTTTATCAAAATATCCAAATATATCCGTATAAGGAACCAGAAGGCCAGCCTACAACATTACAACCTTATGTGATAGATGCACCACTTAATTTAATAAAAAAAAATTACTTATACAATGACAAACTCAAATATATATTCCAAATTTTTCCTAGGGACCACTGCTCATTTAATAAACAATATAATTATTAAAATGACAAACCTATTTGAACAGAGCAATGGCCCCTTACAAAAGAAAAATTAGAGGCTACTAAAATAATTATAGATACAGAATTGAAATTAAAACATATTGAAAAATTTTATTCCCCTTGAAATTCTCCCATTTTTGTGATAAAGAAGAAATCTAAGAAATGGTATATTTTAACAGACCTTCGAATGGTTAATGCATCCATGAAACCTATGGATACATTACAACCAAAAATTCCATCACCTACCACTATTCCTCAAAACTGGCATATTATTGTTATAGATTTACAAGATTGCTTTTTTATTATACCTTTACACCCTCTAAACTAAGAGAGATTTACTTTCTCTCTCCCTTATCCTAATCATATCGGGCCTCACAAACAATATCAATAGACTGTATTGCCTCAAAAAATGATGAATTCTCCCACCATATGTCAATATTATATAGCCAAAGCTCTTAAACCTATGAAAGAACAATTTCCTAACTTTCTTCTTATTCATTATATGGATGATATATTATTCTAAGCTCCATCTATTTTAGAAACTCAACAGATGTTTGACATAGCCTGACAATACTTAAAAGATTCTAGATTAATCATTGCCCCTGAAAAGATTCAAACCTCTACACATTACCATTACTTAAAATTTATTGTTAATAGACAACGTATGACTCCCCAACTAGCACAGATTCATGTTAATAAATTATCAACCTTAAATGCTTTTCAAAAACTTTTAGGTGATATAAATTGGATTAGACCCTCTTTAGGCATTGCAAATTATCAACTGACTAATTTGTTTAACACTTTAAAAAGAGATCCCAATTTAAATAGCCCTCATTCACTTTCACAAGAGGCATGAGAGGAACTCTGTTTAGTGCAAAATAAATTGCAAAAGCAGCTTCCTACTCGTATTAGACTTGATTTACCTCTAGAGTTATTTATACTCCCCTCTCTCTATTGTCCCACGGGACTTCTTACCCAACAAGAATACCCAATAGAATGGATCTATACCCATTTTAGAGGGACAAGGTCACTTACACCCTATCTTGATCTGATTGCTCTAATCATTATCCATGGAAGAAAAAGAGCTAAGACTCTAATTGGCTCCAATTCTCATAAAATTGCAATATCTATTAATAAATGTCAATTCGAGAATACATTACAAACTTCTACTGATTTCCAAATAGCCTTTCTGGAATATTTTGGAGAAAATTCATTTCATTATCCTTCTAACAAACTCTGGAATTTCTTCAGAAATACTGAATTTATTATCTCTCACATTGTCACATCACAACCTATACCTCAAAGTGATGTTTTCTATGTAGATGGGACTAAAAACACCAAAACCTCATTCTGGTCTCTCAAAGAATATAAAGTCGTTTATACTAAAATTCACTCTACTCAACAAAACGAATTATATGCTCTCATTCAGGTTATTCACCTATATTCTTATCCTATTAATATAGTTTCTGACTCCTTATATTCAATTTTTACGTTAAAAAATATAGAAACTTCTACTATAAATTCTAATCAATCTATTATCCAACAACTTTTTCTTGAACTACAATATATTGTTAGGAACCACACTTTCCCCATTTATATTACCCATATTCGAGCACATTCTTGTCTTCCTGGCCCTATGGCTCATGGCAATGAACAAGCTGATAAACTTGTCTCTTTTGCTACTCCTAAAGAGCAACATGCTCTATTAAACAATAGTGCTACCTCATTACATCAAATTTGGAAAATTCCATACAGACATACTAAAAAAATCATTAATAATCACTCTACTTTGAGGCCCCTACATCTTCAACTCATTACACAAGATATCAGTCCTCGAGGATTACAACCCAATGAACTATGGCAAATGGTTGTAACTCATTGCCCCGAACTTTCTTCCTCTTCCTTCTTGCATGTCTCAATCGATACAAATTCTTCTTTTATATGGGCCACACCTCTCTGAGGTGAAACTATACATGTTATAACCCACCTGTTAACTTGCTTTACAATAGTGAAAACACCTAGTTCTATAAAAACAGACAATGTCCCTGCCTATATTTCTAGGCAATTCAAACAATTTTTACATTCATTCTCTATTAAACATATTACAGACATTCCTTATAATCCACAAACACAAGACATAGTTGAACGAACACATCAAACACTGAAACTACAAATAAAAAAATTTAAAAAGTGGGAATACACAGGAACACTTCTATCTTCCTTATCCAGAGCAGACTTTACTAGATTCCAACGCAATATATTCTTTAATACTATAACTACTGTTAATACAGCTTTATTCGTTTTAATTTTTTTAAACTTACTGCAAGGAGATATTTTGACAAAAGCAGAAAAACATTTTGAGGCATTGAAGGACACCTCCCTTCCTCTACCCATTTGGTATCAAGACGGGTTGACTAAACAGTGGAAATCTGTAACATTAATATTACAGGGAAAGGGGTATGCTTGTATTTATCCAGATTTCTATGAGGCTGTGTGATGAGGAAACAAAGTGCGAAAATATTTAGGGCTGTCCAACGGCCTCCGATATGAATCTGCCCCCTGAGCAGTTGTGAATGGTGGTGCATCTGTTCTGCATTCCCTATAGAATGTGTCCTTTGGAGCACAACTGCAGACTT
Organism: Okapia johnstoni; assembly: GCA_024291935.2. Classification (NCBI taxonomy): domain Eukaryota; kingdom Metazoa; phylum Chordata; class Mammalia; order Artiodactyla; family Giraffidae; genus Okapia; species Okapia johnstoni. The sequence continues at coordinate 57,112,067 of CM044305.1, read as the reverse complement.
TTTATGGGCATGTTTATTGTATGCTCTTTTCTTCAATAGTAAAATGCAAGATGAAGAGAGCGATCTGAGAGAGCTTTAGTATGAATAAAGAAGTGAAATGGCTCTCTTTAGGAAAGGTCACTGCAGAAAAGTGTGACCTCGCTTACGTGAAGGACAGAGTGAGCAGCTTAGTGGTGCAGGAAGGTGAACCTGGGAATCAACCATCCCTCCCCAACACAACTGGCGTTTTCAGCACAGAGTTTAATGCAACACTTAAGGCCACAAGGAAAGAGAATTATTTCGAAGGAAACCATTAGTTTAATGGCAACCTGTTACTTGAACTAACTCAGTGTCTCGATTAGGCAGGGAAAGTGGGCTCGAGTCGATAAAATCTTTGCAGCCTTCATTTTGCCATTCTTAGAAGAAAGAAGGAAATGCAGTGAGCAAGCATCTTAACTGAGGGAGGTAGAAAGGTTAAATTGAAGTAGGGAGACTCTATAACTCTATCTGAAACAGTATCCATGTAACTGTATCTTTCTATCTATATCTGCACCTCTGAGTAGGCACCTGACTATCTATGCCTCTATAACGCAAGAGAAGGGTGAAAGCAAATAGTACCACAATTTGAAATGGCATATTATGCCTGAGTAGTGGACTTAGGGTGAATTCCATTTCCTTCATAAATCATAAGTTGTTATCATTTTATTACACTCAAGATTTATTAATTCTAACAACTGGACGCAAAGACTTCACAGTAGAAGTTTAGGTTAAATTAGAGTACCCCATCCTTAGATTATCAGGGGAAAGTAAATGCTTCTCCTATAGCTAACTTCCAACTTCTGGAAGGCTACCTTTGAACATTCATTAAAGTGTATTGTACACTTGTAAAGTAAGAAAAGTTGTTGTGATGGTCTATAGATTAAAAAGTAGTCCCCAACAACCTGAATTCTCGTGTCGTTGGAATGATAATTGAAAGGCGTCAATGTAATTCACCCCCAACGACCTTTGGCACAGAAGGTTCTAATTTGGAGATAGGAAAGTCAGAAGAGGAATAACTCAATCTTGGTTGTTGGTCGGGCAGACACTCCATTCTAACCTTTGTTTTTCTTTGTTTTCCCTTCGTGTTTTTTTTTTTTCCCACGTTTTGACCTTTCCTTGGCCATCCATTGACTCTATTTGGGAAACTAAGAACACTAGTGTCAGGAAGCAGCAGATGGAGATGTTGAAGCAGCCTTTGTGAATGCCATCCAGCCCTCCTTCACAAATCCAGTGGTTTCCAACTTTAGTGGGGGTTTGAGAGCAACCTTATAATCATTTAAATGTAGCTTCCCAGTGCACACACCATGGAGTTTATTCTGTAGGCCTTGCACAGGGCCAAGTAGACTGTATTATTTTATTATTTGACTGTTCAGGGCCTTTGTTACAGGGATATTCCCTTTGAGGCATGTTGAGATCCTTAGTCGGGGCATGTGCCTCTTAGTTGTGATATGAGATCTAGTTCCCTGATCAGGGATCAAACCTGGGCCCGTCTGCATTAAGGGTCACAGAGTCTTATGCCACTGGACCACCGAGAAGTTCCCACTGGGAGTCTGGATTTTAACACACCCACTAACCTGTGATCCGAGCATGCTGTTCATGGCTCCATCATCTTGATAAACTCCGATGTAAATGGTAAATTGTACCCCCGGTCTGGCAGTATGGAAAATGGTTAAGAGAACGGGTATAAGTCGATAAAGGTATCAGGAGTGAAGACGATTTCTTGAGAGACCCAGCATGTAAGTTCCCACTAGTGTCGGGGAAAGCAGAGGCCAACCCAAAGTAATGAGAAGTGGCCAGATGGACAAGAGGATAAACAGAGAAGTGTCTTGTAGAAGCCAAGAACACAGAAAGAGGGCAAAGAAAAGCAAGAGGCGCGTTCTTGGTATGAAATGCTGGCAGTGAACTCAAAGAGATGAGGACCAGATCCACTCAATTTGGTCACACAGAGGTCACTGGCACTTTCAGGTGAGTGGCCATTTGAAGAGTTGTGGGGCTCATGTTGTGCTTGAGCTTACACAGTCCACAAAGCAACATGGAGGGGAGGAAGTTGAGGCAACAATCGTGTGGACAAGTCTTGATAGACCTTTACTGATACTAATGGAGATTGGGGTGTGGGTGGTTTGATTGAAAATAGAACCAAGAAGACTCTCCTTCGCGGTGAAGGAGAGATGAAATACTGCAAAGGTTAGTGGTAGGGCGGGGAAGAGAAAGAGGGGCTCGAGATAGAGGATGGAGAGACACTGTGGATAAAGATGGATATACTGCAAGGTTTCTGGAAGACAGGAAGCCATGCCCTAAAACCACAGGGGCGAGGCCCTCTCTCCATCAGACAGGGTGACAGTCTGGGACAGGTGGCAGGTAGCCTGTAAGGTTTGAAGGGCCAGTAGGTGCTGGTTTTCCATCTGAACCATTTATCTCAGAAACTAGGGAGAGAGTGAGTTGCTGAGCAATGGCAGAGGGGAGTTGTGAGGGAACGAGCCAGGGTAAAAGAGGAGCATGGTTGGAAAAAGGGCGAAAATGCAAGTGGAAAGATAGTGGGTTGATCAATGCAAATGGGATTACTGGGACAATTCGAGGGCCTGGTTGAGGCTGTCATCATCAATCCAAGGTGCTAATTCTTGGCCATCTTAGTAAATTTTCCTTATCTCCACTGTGGCAGGGCCATGCAAAAGGAAAGAGTTCTGGGTTTTTCAGAAAAATAGGGACTACAACGACCGACAAAGGCAGGGGCATCCCAGGAGGTTATAGGAAAGGACTGACGAGATGCTAGACCTTCACTCAAGGAAAGCTAGGATGGCTCCTGACAGAGGAAAGCAAAAGGTCCGGTGGAGTGGATGTTCTTATGAGGCTGGTTAAATGGATGCAGTGGGACAAAAACGAGACTAAACGGGACCTGGAAGATAGGAGGCAGCGGTTACAAGTGCACCGCTGTATGAAGGGCAGATATCTTCTGATACGGAGCAACTCCAGGTGACGGCCGTCGAGGGTGACGGACTTAAACAAGTGCGTGAGCAGGCCATTTTAAGATGAGGACAAGTAAGGACACAGAGGCCAGAGGTATACGGACAAAGAGATTGGGGTTGCAACACAAGTCCCGCAAGCGCTGAGTGATGAACAACAGGCGACCGACAGACAGCAGATTGGAGGCCCTTCAGAAAACTTCTGGTGAAGTACTAACTTTCAAATTATGGTTTTGGATCTTCTAAATCCAATTGTTATAATGGACCCTTGTTAAAATATCGGTTAGCCTGTGTATCATCTTGGTCTCGTTGTAGGACCTTTTCAACATATCTCCAGATGTTAGTTCTCCATGAAGATAACTTACAGCTTTAAAGCAATCCCCACACAAATGCCAAACGTTCTTCCCTCCCCAATCCCAAGATATCAAGTGATAGACTAGGGAAAAAAAAAGCAAGAAAACTACAAAAACAACCAAAGGGAAGAAAAAAAAAAGCTTTAAACATGAGAACTGGCACCCAGATATTATCAGGAAGACCCAAAGTCTCTAATAATTAAAACAGTGTGGTCCTTGGACCAACAAGTAACAGACTAACCAATGAATGTAATGGAAAGCAAAGAGTAGACCAAATAACATGCAGAAACCTATGGTATGATAAAGGTGGTATTTGAATCAGAGTGGGCTAAAGAATGAATATTTTTACTAAATGATGGATTGTGAGGAAAGTAAATACTATTTCGATTAGTGAATATGTCAAATCAGAGAGTCCCCACATGAGGAAATAATAGCAATTGGACTCTATGTGACGTCAGCAAAAAACACCAGTTTCCCCAGGAACACCGAATCAAAAAGTAAAAAATAAACCTTAAAAACATTACAAAAAAATTAAGAGAAAGATGTTACAACCCCAGAGTAAAGATAAAGCTCTTTTAACAGGCACAGGAAAGCCCACATATAAAGACAAATATCCAACATCACCCGTGACTTCTATGAATTTATAAACAAAATCTTCTATTACCAAAAGGAAAAGACTGAAAGAAACTCCCTCCAGTACAACTTTTCATGTAGAAAAAATGAAATGGTCCAGTCAGCCTAAAAATAGAGCCATACATTTATTAATGTGACTGGGACATGCAAAAGAATATTCTCCCCGATGTAATTTTACACTCACTAGAGTGCAACAGGCAATGAAATCCGATTCCAGCAAGTAATTTGGAGGAACACACCGAACGAATGGACTCAACACACTGGTGGAGGTCAGAAGTTGGGAACAGTCCAGGTGCACTCAGAGAGCCTATGACCTACCATCCCACTCCTTACACAACGAAATGCTAACTTCACGAGGTCTAGCGACCAATCAGAACCCTGCTTGCACCGGGCTCTGAATGCTCTCAAGTGGAACAGCATGCAGATGTCCTGGGACAAGGAGAAAAACGGAGGGACGAAGGGAGGCATGGCTCCACAAAGGTATAATGACAGAGCAGGGAAAGTAGAAATCCCGGTGGAGACAGTCCACACTGTAGATAACCGCTTGATACTAGGCCACAATGACTGAGTGATGCAAAGAGGAAGGTGGCGTAAGACCACAGAGAAAACCTGATACAATTGATGGTGATTGCAGACACATTGTAAGCAAGCTATTTAAGGAATTAGGGAACAGTTGTCTTTAAAGAAAAAAAGAAAAAAGAAATCCAAAACGGAAAACGGAGGGTGGTGGTTTGTACAAGACCACCCTGGAGGATGCTCTTGTCGTCTGCAAGGGGAATGGATTGATGGAACGGAAACCAGAGAGAGTGGACATAGGACTTGGTAAATGCTCCTTCATGAGGCGGGCAAGGCTGGAGCAACCTGATCCTTGCTCCCTGGCCTTCTGTGATTTCCCAGGAAAACGGGTCAGCAGAGGTCAACCGTCCCACTGCAGGCCAGAACCTGGACAAGCCGCAGCGTGGGTCCCAGCCTGCGCACCTCCCCGTGACTGGCTGTGCTGTCAGGCGGAGCTAGGCCCAGGCCCCGCCTCCCTCATGCGCACTGTGCCCCGGCCAGAACGCGCGGCGCCCTCTCGGGAGAGGTCGGTTTGCTCCAGGCTGCCCTGAGGTCCAGAGAGCAGCATCTCGCGTGAGGTGTGAGAGTCGTGGTTTTGGAGAATGCGGTAAAGGAGCTCCCCTGTTGTGGAATGAGGGATGAAGGAGGTAGGGAACAGTCATAAGGATCCAAGGAGGGGGACAGAGGGACCCTCAGGAGGCCGGCGCACCAACGTACCGTGAGCAGGCTGGGGAGGGGCGGCGGCGGTCTTCTCAGACTTTGAAGGAACAGAGTGTGGGGCTGTGGCAGTCAGGCTGGCACCTCTGAGGCGATGTCCCCCGGGTTCCCCACGGGCTCCAGCATGGCAGAAGGAGACCCCGGAGGGCTGGGCCAGCAGGCGTGGTTTCGGAGCGCCGTTGGTCCCACATCCCGGGAGGTTCTCGGGTTCGCCCGGCATCGTCCACTCAGGTCTGTCCTTCCTGCCTGGCCACCTGGGCAGATGTCCGATTCCCTGAGGATATCGTGGGTCCAATAAAGGCGTTCAGGAAGCGCCCCCAACCCGCCTGTGCCCGACAGGTGCTGAACAGTTTATTTCCCCTCCCGCCATGGAGGGACAGTCAGGTTGTTCATGCCTGTGGTCGGCCTCCTGCCAACACCTTGATACCTTGGGACGCTTAGGCACAGGGGGCAGCCTTCTGTGTGGTCCCTGACTCCTCTGTCCCCAGAGGGACGTGACAAACTCAGAATGTCCGCGGGCAGCGCGGGGCTGTGAAGGGGCGTGCATGAGCGGTCCTCCATCGCAGCGGCCCTGGGGGGAGGGGTCTGATCACCCGCGTGGCCTTTCATTCAGCTCCTGGTCAAACAGTGTGGCACACACCCTGATCTGCCACGGAGGACCCGTGCCGGCCATCGCTCGTCGACCCTGTGTCTGTCTGTGTCATAGGTTTGTGCCCGCAGGGTGCAAGGAGCGTGCTGTACTGAACCTCGAAAAAAAAACATAAAAAAACCCCACAAAAAAAAAAAATCGCGTAGAAGGATAGTCCTCAGAGAAAGGCGTCTCCAGGATGCTGAGGACGCCCCAGATGGAGGCTCAGGATATGCATCCTGTGACTCGTGGGAGTCAGAAGAGAAGAGAGCTGGGTGAGCCAGAGTAGTGTTTTGCCAAGGTATGGTCTGGTCCGAAAACCTTTGCAGATCACAGCTCACGTGCGAGGTGGAGTAGGAGGGGCAGCGGGGACAGGCTTTGAACCTGTCCCTTGGGATCCGCTGCTTCCCCAGTTTCTCCCACATAACGAAGCAGGGAAAGCCAGAGTCCAAGCTGTGTCCATGTACCCGGAGGCTGCCCAATTCAGCCTCATAATCCCAAACTGGGACTCATGCCCAGTAAGCTTCCTAGCCCACTCCTTCATGGCAGCTTGCAGGTCCTCCTTTCCAAATCATTTCCCGGGTGCTACATGTTTGTTTTTGCCCCCCTGCTGTAAACCCATAAAGGCATTGTAAACGCTAGTCTCCCAAAAAGCGGTCCTGGTCCCTGACCTAAATTCATCTGACCTCACATAGCAAGGTTCTTCAGAGAGGTCTCCTTTAAGAAGCTTTTGGTGTGCAAAGCCTGGAACCCGTAAATCCCACAGTGATGCGTTTCTTCAGGAAACCTGACCAAAATTCCATGCATCAGTTTTAAAATGTTTTCCTACAATGACATAAAAAGTTGCCCAAGAATTCAACACTGACAATTCTACAGCCATTTAGCATTTGAAGCAAGTTGGAAAGGTGAAGAAGCTCGATAAGTGGGTACCTCATGAGCTGAGGATAAATTTAAAAAAAAATCATCATTTTGAAATGTCGTATTTTCTTATTCTATGCAACAACAATGAACCATTGCTCAATTGGATTGTGATGTGTGATGAAAAGTAGATTTTATATGACAACCAACAAAGATCAGCTCAATGGTTGGACCAAAGCACTTCCCAAAGCCATACTTGCACCACAAAAAGGGTCATGGTCACTGTCTGGTGGTCTGCTGCTTGTCTGATGTACTACAGCTTTCTGAATCCCAGGCAAACCATTACATCTGGAAAGTATGTTCAGAAATGTCAAAAGGCCAAACGGTTGTCTGAAGAGGACTTACAAATAGCTGTGAAAAGAAAGAGAAGTGAAAGACAAAGGAGAAAAGGAAAGATATAAGCATTTGAATGCAGAGTTCCAAAGAATAGCAAGGAGAGATAAAAAAAGCCTTCCTCAGTGATAAGTGCAAAGAAATAGAAGAAAACAATAGAATGGGATAGTCTAGAGATCTCTTCAAGAAAATTAGAGATACCAAGGGAACATTTCATGCAAACATGGGGACAATAAAGGACATAAATGATATGGACCTAACAGAAGCAGAAGATATTGAGAAGAGGTGGCAAGAATACACAGAATAACTGTACAAAAAAGATCTCCACCACCCAGATCATCACGATGGTGTGCTCACTCACCTAGAGCCAGACATCCTGGAATGTGCAGTCAAGTGGGCCTTAGGAAGCATCACTACGGACAAAGCTAGTGGAAGTGGTGGAATGCCAATTGAGTTACTTCAAATCTTAAAAGATAATGCTGTCAAAGTGCTGCACTCAATATGCCTGCAAATTTGGAAAACTCAGCAATGGCCATTGGACTGGAAAAGGTCAGTTTTCATTATAATCTCAAAGAAAGGCAATGTCAAAGAAGGTTCAAGCTACCATACAATTACACTAATCTCAAACGCTAGAAAAATAATGCTCAAAATTCTGCAAGTCAGGCTTCCAGTGTACATGAACTGAGTACTTCCAGATGTCCAAGATGGATTGAAAAAAGGCAGAGGAACCAGAGATAAAACTGCCAACATCTCTTAGGTCATCAAAAAAGCAAGAGAATTCCAGAAAAAAAAATCTACTTCTGCTTTATACACTATGCTAAGCCTTTGACTGTGTGGATCACAACAAACTGTGGAAAATTATTCAAGAGATATGAACACCACATGGTATACCAGAGAAATCTGCATTCAGGCCAAGAAGCAACAGTTAGAACTGGACATGGGACAGACTGGTTCCAAATTGGGAAAGGAGTACGTCAAGGCTGTATATTGTCACGCTGCTGGCAGAAAGCAAAGAACTAAAAAGCCTCTTGATGAAAGTGAAAGAGGAGAGTGAAAATGCTGGTTTAAAACTCAACATTCAGGAAACTAAGCATGGCCTGTGGTCCCATCACTTTATGGCAAATAGATGGGGAAACAATAGAAACAATGAAAGATTTTATTTTGGGAGAGCTACAAAACCACTGCAGATGGTGACTGCAGCCATGAAATTAAAAGATGCTTGCTTCTTGGATGAAAAGTTATGACCAACCTAGACAGCATATTAAAAAGCAGAGATGTTACTTTGCCAACAAAGGTCCATGTAGTTAAAGCTATAGTTTTTCTAGTAGCCATGTATGGATGTGAGAGTTGGAGTATAAAGAAACCTGAGCACCAAAGAATTGATGCTTTTGAACTGTGGTGTTGGAGAAGCTTCCTGAAAGTCCCTTGGGCTGCAAGGAGATCCTACCAGTCCATCTTAAAGGAAATCAGTCATCAATATTCATTGGATGGACTAATGTTGAAGCTGAAACTCCAATACTTTGGCCACCTGATGCAAAGAACTGACTCACTTGAAAACACATGTACACCCATGGCTGATTCATGTCAATGTATGGCAAAAACCATTACAATATTGTAAAGTTACTAGCCTCCAATTAAAATAAAATAATTAATTTAAAAAAAGACCCTGATTCTGGGGAAAGTTTGAAAGTGGGAGGAGAAGGGGACGACAGAGGATGAGATGGTTGGATGGCATCACTGACTCAATGGACATGAGTTTAAGTAAACTCCAGTAGTTGGTAATGGCCAGGGAGGCCTGGCATTCTGCAGCCCATGGGGTCTCAAAGAGTCAGATTACAACTGAATGACTGAACTGAACTGATAATAGAAGCCTCTCTCTTTCATTATCAGCCGAAATTTCATATACCCAGAAACTTGACAACTAGTAATTTCTTTTTATTAAGTTAATATTCAAAGCTAATAATTTGGTTAGCTACTATGCAATGCAGAAATTACTGCCAAAAGTCTGTTAGTTCAAGGTGTTTTCAAACCTCTGCTCTTAAAGTTGTACTTGTGGCTTCAAGTTTTGCATACTTTACCTTGGCTCCTTGAACCCACTGAACATTCCCACATGCTTCACAAAAGAGTTTCCTTGACAATAAAAGTTGAATCAAAGTTGCTTAACAATTGAGAATACATTAAACTAATCCCTATTCTTATTGTAAAATCATAAGGATAATAGAATTTTAATGACTTCAATGGGTGAAACAGTCATAAATTTGGAAGTCAATCACTGAATCCAGATTTCTGAATTTAAGAATTTTGGATTATTATGCTCTTTTACAGATAATCCCAGTGTGTTTGTATATATAAAAAAAATGACAACACTTAACACAAACACATTGTGTTCTATCTATTTCAACTTTACCTTGGAAAAGTAAATGAATTTCTTGTGGTTACTGCCTTCGTCCCTGATATTTAGGGAGATATACCAATAACTATCCTTTATATTAGAATCACTTAGTAACTTTGCCAGAACTTATCCCCTCTGAAATCAAGATTGCTGAGAGAAATATCAACAACCTCAGATATGCAGAGTATGCCATTCTAATGGTAAAAAGCAGAGAGGAACTAAACAGCCTCTTGATCAGGGTGAAACGAGAGTGAAAAAGCTGGCTTAAAATTTATTATTAACAAAAAAAAGAAACACACTAAGATCATAGCATCTGGTCCCATCACTTCATGACAAATAGATGGGGAAAAATGGAAACAATGATAGATTTTATTTTGTGGGTTCCAAAGTCACTGCAGAGAATGATTGCAGCCATGAAATTAAAAGATACTTGCTCCTTAGAAGAAAAGTTATGGCGAACCTAGTCAGCACAGTCATCGCTTTGCCAACAATGGTCCGTGTATTCAAAGCTATGGTTTTACCAGTAGTTAATGTATGGATGTGAGAGTTGGACGATAGAGAAGGCTGAGTGGGGAAGAAGTGATGCTTCCAAGTTGTGGTGCTGGAAAAGACTGTTGAAAATCCCGTGGACAGCAAGGAGATCAAACCCATTAATCCTAAAGGAAATCAACCCTGAATATTCATTGGAAGGACTGATGCTGAAGCTGAAGCTCCAGTACTTTGGCTACGTGATGTGAAGATCTGACTCATTGAAAAGACTCTGGTTCTGGGAAAGACTGAGGGCAGAAGGTGAAAGGGATAACAGAGGATGAGATGGTTGGATGGCATCACCGACTCAATGGACATGAGCTTGAGCAAACTCCAAAAGATAGTGAAGGACAGGGAAACCTGGTGTGCTGCAGTTCATAGGGTTGCAAAGAGTTGGACATGGCTTAGCGACTGAAAAGAAATCCTGGTAAATTATGTTATTACAAATTTCTATTTAAAATTTTCATATTCTTTTGATACAAGTATATATAGACAGATGGATGAGGCTTCCAGATGGCTCTAGTGGCCCACCTACCAATGCAGGAGATGCAAGAGAGGCGGGTTGATCCCTGGGTTGGGAAGATCCACTGCATGGCAACCCACTCCGGTATTCTTGTCTGGAGAATCCCATGGACAGAGGAGAATGGTGGGCTACAATTCATAGTTTTGCAAAGAGTCAGACACAACTGAAGTGGCTTAGCACAGCACAGAACAGATGGAATGACAGATAGATCTAAATACCATAATATTTTAATAATATTAATAATAGGAAATATGAAAATAAAAAGGTGAGCAATAACTTTAGTAAATGAAATTAGAATGCAATATAAATTTTCAAGCACTGTTCAACTGAGATATTAAAATACATCATAGCATTTTACAGACAAATTAAGGTTCATTTCTATAGGAATCATTAATAGTAACAGAACAAGATTTTAAGGATATATATTAGACCTCCAGTTCATGAGATTAATCATGTTTGGAGTACAAGATAAAATCTGCCTGAAAATAAGCTTGTCATTAAAATTCAACATGTACTGACTTGTTCTAGTTTCAAAAGCATTCTATAAAATAAGCTACTATTTGATCAAAGTGTTCAATAAAATAAGATACTGAATCAATTGACAGATGAAAATCTGTTTTTTTTTCTTTTTTTGTTCCCCTTGAAGTATAATTGATGTACAATGTTGTGTTAGTTTCAGAGATACAACAAATTGATGCAGTTGTACACACACATATATCTCTATTATTTCTCAGATTCTTTTCAATTATAAGTTACTACAAGACATTGAATATAGTTTCCTGTACTATACAGTAGGTTCTTGTTATCTATTTTATATATGGTAGGGTGTATATGTGAATCCCAAACTCCTAAATTATTCCTCCTGCCCTTTTCCCCTTTGGTTAAGCATAAGCTTGTTTTCTGTATCTATGAATCTATTTCTGTTTTATAAATAAGTTCACCTGTGTATTTTTTTTAGATTTCACAAATAAATAATATCATATAATATGTCTTTCTCAGAAAGCTTTAGAACAATACAAGAAAAAATAAACAAAATGAAAAGATATGGAAAAGAGATTCCATTTACTATGGAATGTGAAAAAAAATTGCAAATTATGTAATCAACAAAGAATTAATTTCTAAAATATACAAAGAGCTCATATAGGTTCATACTATAAAAAATAAACCACCGAATCAAAAAATGTTTGGTAAGTTCAGTTCAGTTCAGTCACTCAGTTGTGTCTGACTCTTTATGACCCCATGGACTGCAGCACGCCAGGCTTCCCTGTCGATCACCTGCTCCTGGAGCTTACTCAAACTCATGTCCATTGACTCGATGATGCCATCCAACCATCCCATCCTGTGCTGTCTGCTTCTCATCCCGTATTCAATATTTCCCAGCTTCAGAGTCTGTTCAAATGAGCCAGTTCTTCGCATCAGGAGGCCAAAGTATTGGATTTTCAACTTCAGCATCAGTCTTTCCAATGAATATTCCGGACAATCCTTTAGGATAAACTGGCTTGACTTCCTTGCAGTCCAAGGGACTCTCAAGAGTCTTCTCTACACACCATAGGGGTTTTTCACAAAATCATCACCTGTTCCAGCTCTCAGCTTTCTTTTTATGTCCAAACTCTCATATCCATACAAGACTTACTAGAAAAACCATAGCTTTGACTAGATGGACCTCTTTGTTAGCAAAGTTAAATGACCTTCTGCTTTTTTAATGTGCTGTCTAGGGTTGGTCAATAACCTTTTCTTTCAAGGAGCAAGCGTCCTTCAATTTCATGGCTGCAGCCATCGTCTGCAGTGATTCTGGAGCCCAGGCAAATAAAGTCTGTCACTGTTTCTATTGTTTCCCAATCTATTTGCCATGAAGTGATGGGACCAGATGCCATGATCTTAGTTTTCTGAATATTAAGTTTTAGGCCAACTTTTCCACTCTCCTCTTTTACTTTCATCAAGAGGCTCTTTAGTTCTTTTTTGCTTTCTACCATAAGGGTGTTGCCATCTGCATATCTGAGGTTATTGATATTTCTCCAGTAATCTTGATTCCATCTTGTGCTTCATCCAGCCCGGCATTTTGCATGATGTACTCCGCATGTAAGTTAAATAAGCAGGGTGACCTATATGCGAGACAAAATAAGAGACACAGATGCATAGAACAGTCTTTATGGACTCTTAGGGAGAAGATGAGGGTGGGACATTCTGGAGAATAGCATTGAAACATGTATATATTTCATATGTGAAAACAGAACACCATTCCAGATTCAATGCATGAGACAAATGCTCAGGGCTGCTGGGGCAATGGGATGACCTAGAGGGATGAGATGGGGAGGAAGGTGGGAGGGGGGTTCAGGATGGGGAAACACATGTACACCCAAAGGGCTTGATTCATGTCATTGTATGGCAAAAAACCGCTATACACCATTGTTAAAGTAATTTGCCCGCCAACTATAAAATACAAATAAATTTATATTAAAAAAATAAAAAAAATACGCAGAGGAGACATTGAAACAGCCTTGACTTGCTCCTCTTCCTGATTTGGAACAAGTTTCTCGTTGTTTCCATTGTCCACGTTCGTAATGGCTGTCTTGTACTTGAACTGCATACTCAGATTTCACAGAAGGCAGAGGTCTGGTGGTCTGGTATTCTCATATCTTTGAAGAATTTCCACCAGTTAGTGTTGATCCACCTACATTCAAAGGATTGGATTGTAAGTCAATAAAAGCAAAAAGTAGATGTATTTCTGGAACTCTCATACTTTTTTACAATGAATTCTATAAGGGTGTTGTGGCAATTTGATCTCTGGTTCCCTTTGTCTTTTCTCAACCCAGCGTGAACATCTGGAAGTTTTCATTCATGTATGTTAAACCTGTTTTATCTGTGTCTCTTTTGATGTCTCGCATTTTTGATGATTGGCCATTCTGACTCCTCCATTGGGTGCTTCCCTCATAGCCTCAGTTGGTAAAGAATCTGCCTGCAGTGCGGGAGACCTGGGTTCGATTCCTGGGTCAGGAAGATTCCCTGGAGAAGGAAATGGCAATCCACTCCAGTATTCTTGCCTGGGAAAATCCCATGGACAGAGGAGCCTGGTAGGCTACAGTCCGTGGGGTTGCAAAAAGTCTGGCACAACTTAGTGACTAACCACCACCACCATTCTGAACCAGGGTGAGGTGATACCTCATTGTAGTTTGATTTGCATTTCTCTAATAATTAGTTGATGTTGAGCATCTTTTCATGTGTCTCTTGGCCATCTGTATGTCTTCTTTGGAGAAATATCTGTTTAGCAGCCCACTTTTTGATTGGGTTGTTTGTTTTTTTGGTATTGAGCTGCATGAGCTGCTTATATATTTTGGAGATTAATTCCCTTTGTCAGTTGTTTCATTTGCTATTATTTTCTCCCATTCTGTGTGTTGTCTTTTCATCTTGTTATAGTTTCCTTTGCTATGCAAAAGCTTTTAAGTTTAATTAGGTCCCATTTGTTTATTTTGCTTTTATTTTCATTACTCTAGAAAGTGGGTCATATGAGGAATCTTGCTGTGATTTATGTCAAAGAGTATTCTGCCTATGTTTTCCTCTAAGAGTTTTATAGTTTCATGTCTTACATTTAGATCTTTTAATCCATTTTGAGTTTATCTTTGTGTATGTTGTAAGAAGTATTCTAAATTTCATTCTTTTATGCATGGCTGTCCAGTTTTCCAGCACCACTTGTTGAAGAGACTGTCTTTTCTCCAGACCACAATTACCTATAAGATTATGATATCAACTAAAAGAAAAGAAAAACTAAAAAACACAAACACATGGAGGCTAAACAATATGCTCTGAATAACCAAAAAGTCACTGAAGAAATCAAAGAGGAATTAAAAAATACCTAGAAACAAATGACAATGAAAACACGACAATCAAAACCTATGGGATGCAGTAAAAGCAGTGCTAAGAGGGAAGTTTATAGCAATACAAGCCTACCTCAAAAAACAATAACGGAGAACTATCAAACAAACAACCTAACTTTTATACATAAAACAACCAGAAAAAAGAAGACAAAGAAAAAAATAACTTTAATCAAAGGCTACAATTAAAAGATTAAGAGGGCATTATAAAACGGTTCAGAAAAACATGCTTGAACATGTTTCATTCTAGTTGTAATTACCAATGCTTGATTGTGACACAGATTTGATCTATCCTGATAAATTTTCACTGTCGACTTGAGAAAAAGTGAAATCTACTGTTTTTGGATGAAATGCCCTGTAGATATCAATTAGGTCTCAACTGGTCCAATGTATCATTTAAAGCTTGTGTTTCCTTATTAATTTTCTGTCTGGATGATCTGTCCATTGGTGTTTGGGTAAGGCATTAAAAGCCCCATTATTAATTGTGTTCAGTTGATTTCCCCCTTTAATGGTTGCTAGCTTGGAGAAGGCAATGGCAACCCACTCCAGTCCTCTTGCCTGGAAATCCCATGGACGGAGGAGCCTGGTAGGCTGCAGTCCATGGGGTCGCGAAGAGTCAGACATGACTGAGTGACTTCACTTTCACTTTTCACTTTCATGCATTGGAGAAGGAAATGGCAACCCACTCCAGTATTCTTGCCTGGAGAATCCCAGGGACGGGGAGCCTGGTGGGCTGCCGTCTATGGGGTCGCACAGAGTCGGACATGACTGAAGCAACTTAGCAGCAGCAGCAGATGCAGTCATTTATATTATGTATTGAGGTGCTCCTATGTGAATGCACTGATATTTGTGATATTTTTCTTATTGGATTGATCCCTTGTTCATTATGCTGGCATGCTTCCTTATCTCATGGGGCATATGTGCCGTGTGCTTCAATTGCTTCAGTTCTATGTCCGACTGCAACTGTCTGGACTGTAGCCTGCCAGGCTCCTCTGTCCATGGGATTCTCCAGGCAAGAATACTGGAGTGGGTTGCCATGCCCTCCTCCAGGGAATCATCCCAACCTAGAGATCAACCCTGCATCTCTGTGTCTCACTTCATGTTATTGGATAATCTACCACTGAGGCCACCTGGGGAAGCCCTATCTCTTGTGAAGTGAAATGAAGTGAAAGTTGCTCAGTCGTGTCCGACTCTTTGCGACCCATGGACTATACAGTCCATGGAAATTCTCCAGGCAGAATACTGGAGTGGGTAGCCTTTCCTTTTCCAGGGGATCTTCCCAACCCAGGGATCAAACCCAGGTCTCCCGCATTGCAGGCATTTCTTTACCAGCTGAGCCACAACTCTTGTAATGGTCATTTTTTTAAAATCTATTTTTTCTGATATGAGTATTGCTACTCCCTCTTCTATTGATTTATATTTGCATGGGATTATCTGCTTTCTAGCCCCTCAGTTTTCAGTCTGTATGTGTGTCCTAGGTCTGAGGTGGATCTTTTATAGACTGCATATGTAAGGGTCTTTATTTTTGTATCCATTCAGCCAATCTCTGTCTTTTGGCGGAAACATTTAGTCCATTTACATCTAAGAGTTAATTCTTGAGAATCTTTGATCATTATTACATTTACTTTATGTTTTGGGGTTTGTTCATATAGGCCTTTTCATTTTCTTCTGTTTCTATCATCTAGATAAGTATCCTTTAGCCATTTGTTGTAAACTGTTGGTGGTGATGTATTCTGTTAGCTTTTTCTTGTCTGTTGAGGTTTTGATATCTCCTTAAAATTGAATGAGATGTCTTGCTAAATACATAATCTTGGTGGTAGGTTTTTTCCTTTTCATCACTTGAGGTTTATCTGCAATCCCCTTTTGGCTTGCAGAGTTTCTGTTAAGGAAATCAGTATTTTGCCTCATGGGGATCACCTTTTATGTTATTTGTTCTTTTCCCTTGCTGCTTTTTATATTTGTTCTTTGTGTTTAATTTTTGTTCGATTGATTAATATGTGTCTGGCTATTTCTCCTTGGGGTTTAATCTGTATGGATCTCTGGGCTTCCTGCGGCTTGAGTGGCTATTTCCTTTCCCATGTTAGGGAAATTTTCAGATTTTAATAATTTCTTCAAATATTTTCTAATAACCTTTTCTTTTGGATTCTTCTACTGGTACCCCCTAATTCGGATGCTGGTGTTTTTAATGTTTTCCCAGAGGCCTGTTGAGAGTGTCCTCATTTCTTTTTATTTTTTTTCTTTATGTTGTTATCAGTTATTTCAAACATTCTATGTTCCAGCTAAAACTTATCCCCATTCTTCTACCTCAATTGTTTTGCTATTGGTTTTCTTCTCTGTATTTTTTAATCTCAGTTATTGTGTTGTTCATGATGATTTCAGTTCTTTAATTCTTCTAGTTCCTTGTAAAAAATTTCTTGCATCCTTCTTGATCCGTGCTCACAATCTTATTTATCTGTTGCTCCATTTTATTTTCAAGATTCTAGATTCATTGTTACTTATCACTACTCAGACTGCTTTTTCATGTAGACTGCTTATTTCCTCTTCTCATTTGTTTGATCATTGGGGGTTTTACCATGTCTTATTCTTCTGCATTTTTTCTCTGTCTTTTCACTTTTTAAATAATTTACTGTGTTTAGGATTCCTTTCTGCACCCACTTGAATGTCGTGTTTTTCTTAATTGTGGAGTCTAAACTCCCGTGGTTGGGGTTGGGACAAGTGCCTTATGAAGGTTTCTTTGTTGGGAGACTTGTGACTATTCTTGTTGGATGGAGAAGGATTTTGTCTCTCTGAAAGGGCTTTGCATATCTAATACTGTATTTTGTGTTGTCTTGGGCTTGGTATGACTTTGGGCCAGGCCATTCTTTTATGGACAATTATGTGTTCCTATTTTGCTGAAGCTTTGGTGTGAGGCATCTGGCACTGAAACTTACTGGCCTTTTCGTGAGGCGCTTGTTCTTAGTGTTGTATGGATGCCTTTGGGAGGGCTCTCACTGATTATTTTTCCATGGGGTCAGGAGTTCTCTGGTGGTCAAAGTCCTAGACTTGGTGAGGTTCTTCCCACCTTGGAGTTCAGGCTGACCCCTTACTAAATGTAGCATCAAGGACTTACAGGCCACCAGAACAGAAGAACAAAAACCCAAGGTAATGGTGAAATAACATTCCACAGCCAAGAACACATCGAAGAGATTGCATCCTTACAAAATAGAAAGAAAAGGGCGGGGAGGATAAAAAAGGAGGTCCAAAACAGAAGAGATCTAAGCCGAAGTGTCAAACAGAAGAGATCAAGCCAACAATGAATTTCCCTGAGTGGAATGAAAATGAATACTGAAAACCAGAATAAGCAGAAATATAAAATTAAAAACATGGAAAAATGCAATATATATAAAAAATACTGTAAAAATAGGGGGAAAATTACAATGAATTTATTTTAAAAAAGATGTTTTAAGAAATGGAAAAAAAAAATAGATCACACACAAAAAATTTATAAGTAATAATGAATATTAAGAACAATATGACATATAAAAGAAAGGGAAAAATATAGAGAGTGGTAGTTAGTAAGAGAATGTACTTGTGATTTCTCTGTTTTCTCTGTTCTACACAGTGTGTTCCAGGTTCATCCACCTATTCAGAAAGTCCTCCAATATTCTAGGGAACGGTCTCTAGACGTGTGTTTTCAGTTTGCAGTCAGCTCAAGACTCATATCTTCCTTACTTCAGCTTGTTACTTGCTGCCGAAATCTCCACAGTCTCAGGATATTGTGGAATTTATCCACTGACCTGTGTCTGCCAGGGAGGTGATTCCCCTTTCCTATACTACACAGCCCTAGTGTCGGCTCTGGTTTTATGCCTTTCTCCTTGTAGGCCAACTCTCAGGGTCTGTTCTCACCCCAGACACCAGGGGATGAAAGTGCAGCTATTAGGTGCGTATTGCTAAGTTGGGCTAGGTGAGGAGAGAGGAATATGACACACACAGTTGGGGTGTGTGGGGAGTGCCCACTGTGATCAGCTGAGGGCCTGGTGGGAGCTTTCCACGTTGAGGCAGATCATGCACTCTCCTCCAGGGTTGTTGACCCTGGATTGTGGGTCCCTTGGTAGAACCAAGTGCTCAGGCTCCAGGAAGATGTGGCAGCAACCGTGTCCGCTCTAGCTTGGTGCAGCTGGGGACACCTGGGATCGAGGCCAATATTGGCTCCTGTATTCCACCTTTTGTTTTTTTCTGGCCACTGTGCACTGGCTTTTCTACTTCTGGGAATTGCAGTCTGCAGCCATCTCCTCTCCCTAAGGTATTTGTGGAGGTGGGGTCCCTTTGTTCTATGAGCAATTAGAAAACATTCCCACAGAAACAATCTTTTGGCTTTCTGGTGGGCCCATGCTTCTCCATGGACTCCCCTCAGCTCTATTGTACTAGCCCCTCAGAGTATCTTCAACAGCAAGAAGCCTGGTCTGTCTTGGTGTCTGATCCAGGGCTCTGAGCATTAGCACCGTTGCCCCCACTCTATGCTTCCAGGCGCAGGCGTGTAAGCCACTTTGTGGCTGGAATTGCTTTTCAGCAATGATGATCTCGTTGGGTGAATTTCCCCCATTTTGGCTTCCAAGCACATGCTGCTTCTTTCCCTTCTGAGTTTACACAAAAACTCTTCCTGACCTCACACGTGAGGGATTTCTGAGTGTGTGGAAAATGTTTCTCCTTCATGACTCCTCCCTGGAGTGCAGGTCTGGTCTTGAAAACTTTTAATCTCCTTTATTTTAATCTTTCTCTTTTGACCTTACTTTTATTCTTGCCTTTTTGGAAGTCTGAAGCTTCTTCATTTCAGAAAGTGTTCTGTAGGAGCTGTTCACATGCAGATGATTTTTTTATGTTCTTTGTGGGATTAAAGGTGATCTCCATGCTCTTAATGCCTCTTGTCATCTGAAAAGCTCTATTTTTTTTTCTGAAATGAGTATAGTTACCTTGCTTTTCTTGTCATTTCCATTTTGGATATGGGTGAAGTATCTTTTTCATTCCTCTCACTTTGTCAGTGTTTGCATTTATCCCTAAAATGAGCCTCTTTTTAGCAGATATTGAAGGGTCTGTTATTTAACTCCAATCAACCTCCTTGTCTTTAGATGGTGAAACACTTATTTCCATTTGAAATTCTAGAATAATTATTGTCAGGTATGCACTTATTTCCTTTTTATTATTTGTTTCCTGATTGTTATTTTATTACTTCTCTGTTGTTTCTTCCTCTGTGGTTTGATGATTTTCCTTTGTGGTATTCCCATGTTTTTTATGCCCCAAAAAAAAAAACTTTTTATTTTGTATTGGAGGTTCTAGCCAATTAACAATGTGATAGTTTCAGGTGAACAGCAAAGGGACTCAGCCATACATATACATGTATCCATTCTCCCCCAAACTTCCTTCCCATCCAGGCTGCCACATAACATTGAACAGAGTTCCCTGTGCTATACAGTAGGTACCTTGTTGGTTATCCATTTTAAATATAGCAGTGTGTACATGTTGATCCCAAACTCCTTAACTATCTCTTCCCCTAATTTTATTTCCCTTGCAACCATTTGTTCATTTCTAAAGTCTGTGAGTCTGTTTCTGTTTTGTGAATAAGTTTATTTGTATCATTTCTTTTTTAGATTCTGCATATAAAGGATATCATATGATATTTCTCTTTCTCTGTCTGACTTACTTCATCCAGTATGACAATCTCTAGGTCCATCCATGTTGCTGCAAATGGCATTATTTCATTTTAAATAGATAAATAATATTCTATGTATATTATGTACCACATCTTATTTATCCATTCTTCTGTCGATGGACATTTAGGTTGCTTCCATGTCTTGGCTATTGTAAACAGTGCTGCAATGAACATTGATAGTTCATGTATCCTTTTGTATGTTTTTCTCAGATATAGGCCCTGCTAGTGGGATTGCAGGGTCATATGATACCTCTCTATTTTAAGTTCTAAAGGGAAACTTCATTCTATTTTCCATAGTGGTTGATGTACTATTTGGATGTCCAACTAACCTGTATAGGTGGGTTCCCTTCTCTCCACACCCTCTCCTTCCATGTATTGGTGCGTGGATTTTGTTAATAGCCTTGTTGAGTTGTATGAGGTGATTACCTTATGGTATTTTTGTATTGGCTTGTTGTTCATAGTTAGCAAGGGTGTGATCGTTGCTTGTGCCTTTTGGCCAGGTGTTTGTTTGCTTTGAAAGTTTCTTCTGGTTCATATTTTGATTGGGATGTTTTTTGGTGATGTTAAGCTCATGGTGCTGTTTATAAATTTTGGAAATCAATCCCTTGATTGGGTCACATATTTGAAAATATTTTCTCCCAAATCATGTCGGTGATTTTCATTTTGTTTTACTGGTTTCCATTGCTGTGCAGAAGCTGTTTGTTTTAATATTTAGGTTCATTTGTTTACTTTGTTTTTATTTCCATTGTTCTTGTGGGTGGACAGATTGGAAAAAGATATTGCTGTGATTTGTGTCAGAGTTCGACTATGCCTTTCCTACTAGGGGTTTTATTATGTTGGTCTCACATGTGATCTTTAATCAATTTTGAGCTTGTTTAGCGGTATGGTGATGAAGAATGAACTATTTTTTTTTTAATTGTAACTATTCCAGCTTTTTCCCAGCATATTTGTTGAAGAGACTGTCTTTCCAACATTGTGTAGGCTTGTCTCCTTTGTCATAGATTAAGTGACCATTGGCCACATGGGTTTCTTTCTTGTGATTTCTGTCTTGTTCCATTGTTCTAATTTCTATTTTGGGGCAAGTGCCTAACTGTTTTGATGACTGTAGCATAGTAGTGATGTTGAAGTCAGGGAATGATTTTCCAGCTCCGTTTTTATTTTCAGATTGTTTTGGCTCTTCAGGGTATTTGTTAGTCTCCATATGGATTTTAAGACTTTTGTTTAGTTCTGTGAAAAATGCTTATCAGTAATTTTATTGGGATTGCATTGTATCCTGTGGTTTTTTTGGGTTAGTATAGTCATTTTGACATATTGATTCTTCCATCCATGAACATGGCATATCTTTCCTCTGTTTGTCGTCTTCAGTTTCTGTCATCAATATCTTGTAGTTTTTCAGACGAACAGGCAACTTACTCTCCTTAGGTGGCTTTTTTGCCTACATATATTATTCGTTTTGATGTGATGGCACTAAGATTTCTTAAAATTTTCTTTCTTGATCTTTCCTTGTTAGTGTATAAGAATGTGCTAGATTACCTGTGTATTACTTTTATATCCTACAGTTTTACAAAATTTCATTGACAAATTAGATATGTGTCTTTAGAATATTCTATATATAGTTCAGGCTTCCCTTGGTGGTCGGACGGTAATGAATAGCCTGTAATGTGGGGATCCAGGTTATATCCTGGGTCAAGATAGATCCCCTGGATGAAGGGGAATGGTACCATTCCCAGTATTCTTGCATGGAAAATTCCATGGAAAGAGGAGCCTGCAGCTACAGTCCATGGAAGTCAAGAGTTGTACACGACCCTGAGCAATAATTACACACATATATAATCATCGTCATCTCCAAACACTGACAGTTTTACTTCTTCTTGTCCAATTTGGATTCCCTTTACTTCTTTTTTCAACCTTGATTGACATAGTAAGGACTTCCAAAATATATGTATAAAAAGTGGCAGGAGTGAACGTCCTTGTTTTGTTCCTGATCGTAGAGGAAAGGCTTTTCGTTTTCCAAACACTGAGTTGATGGTAACTGTAAGTTTGTTGTATGTGGCCTTTATAAAGTTGAAGATATGTTCCCCAATATGCCCACTTTCTGGGGAAGTTTTTTTTTTTTATCATAAAAGGGTGTTTAATTTTGTCATAACTTTTTCTGGCATCTACTGAAATGATCTTATGGTTTTAATTCTTCATTTAATTGATGTGGGTTGTATCACATTGATTGATTTGCAGACATTGGAAAAATCCTTGCATCTCTGGGATGAATCCATCTTGATCATGGTATTTGATCTTTTTTATGTTTTTGTTGGATTCAGATAGATAGCTATTTGTTGAGAATTTTCGCATCGTATATTTCATCAGTGATATTGGCCTGTAATTTTCCATTTTGAGTATCTTTGTATGGTTTTGGTATCATGGTGATAGTGGCACTGATAGAATGAGTTTAGGAAGTTTTCTTGCAATGCAATTTTAGGAAAGTTTCGAAAGGAATAGGTGTCAAGTCTTCTCTATTTTTGATATAATTTGGCTGTGAAGTGGTTCAAGTTTCATGTTTGTGTTCAGGTCATGTTCATATTTTATATTTCTTCCTGGTCAGTCTTGGAAGATTTTTAACTTTTATAAGAATATTTTTTCCATTCCGCCAGGGTGTTCGATTGGCATACAGTTGTCTTGCAGTCTCTTTTGATGTTTTACATTTCTGTGTGTCACTTGTAATTTCTACCTTTCTTTTCTAACTTTATTGTTTGAGTCTCTCCCTATTTTTCATGATGAGTTTGGCTAGGAGTTTATCAATTTTGTTTATCCTTTATACAGAACCAGTTTAGTTTAGTGATCTTTTGATATTGTTTTCTTTGTCTCATTTTATTTTCTGTTCTTACCTTTATGATTTCTTTCCTTTCTACTATCTTTAGATTTTCTTTGTGCTTTTTCTCTAGTTGTTTTAGCAGCTAGTGAGGTTAGGTGGTTGATTATAGATTCTTCTTTGTTGAGGTAATAAGATTGTTTGGCTGTAACATCCCTTCTTAGAACTACTTTTTCTGCATCCCTTTTGTTTTTTGAATCCATTGTGCTTTCCTTTTCATTTTCGTCTCTAGGTACTTCATTTCCTCTTTGATTTCCTTCAGTTGCATATTGTTTAAGCCTCCACATGTTTTGTTTTTTTTTTTAGTTTTCTCTCATAGTTTATTTCTAATCTCATAGCATATGATCGGAAAATGAAAAAAGATTGTTTTATGATTTCAATTTTCTTAGTTTCTCCCAATAATTGCCTTGTGTGCCAGCATGTGGTCAAAATCCTGGAGAATGTTCATGTTCATGGGAGAAAAATGTGTATTCTGCTGTTTTTGGGATTGCAATACTGTGCAAATATCTATTAAATCTATCTGTATAATATGGAATATTAAGGCCTGTGTTTCCTTATTAATTTCTGCATGATAATCTGTCCATCTGATGAAAGTGGAATTACTGTTGATTTCTCCCTTTTATGGTTAGTTAATATTTACCTTACATATTGAGGTACTTTCTATGTTCGGGTGCATATATTTATTTATAATTGTTAATATATTCCTTCTTATAGTGATCCCTTGATCATTATGTTGTGTTCTTCATTCGGTCTCTTACAGTATTCTTTGTTTTAAATAGCATACAAGGGAAATTCCCATAAGGTTATCAGTTAAATGTCTCAAAAGAAACATGCAGCAGAAAGGAATGGCATTATATATTTAAGTGATTATAGGGAAGAAACCTACGACCAGAATACACTACCAGCAGGATTCTCATTAGATTTGATAGAGAAATCCAAAACTTTCCTGACAAGCATAGGAAAGTGAATTCGCATCACAAAACAAGCTTTACACCAATGCTAAGAAACTCTCTAGGCAGGAAACACAAGACAGGAAAGACCTACACAAAAAATAAACCCAAAAACAATTATGCAACTGGTAATAGGATCTGTGAAAGCATGCTAAGTCACTTTTGTTCACGTCCAACTATTTGTCGACTGCTGGGCTGTAGCCACCAGGCTCCTCTGTCTGAAAACTGAGTGGATTGCCATGGCCTCTTACAGGGATCTTCTTTGACCTGTGTACGAACCTGTGACTCTTATGTCCCTGCATCTGCACAGGCAGGTTCTTTACCACTAGTGCTACCTGGGAAGCCCCAATAGGATCGATACATATCACTAGTTACTTAATGTAAATGGATTAAATTTACCTTCCAAAAGACATGGACTGAGTGGCAGATGAAAACATGAATATGTATGACTTCCATTACCCACATCCTACTACTTAAACCCCTAAGTTGTGATGTAATTATTTTAATATTGTTAGGTTAATTCATGTTTCCATGATGACTTGCACTGTAATTATCTTTTACTTTTTTGTTGGCTAATTTATATTGAAAAAATGATTAAACATCTTTTACTATTCTGGACTATGTATTTTTTATTCAATTAATACATTGAATTTTGACTCATTTACTTAAAACTGTCATTTAATAGAAAAACCTCTAATCCCATTCTGTTGTTTTCCTCTATTTCTTTGCATTGATCACTGAGGAAGGCTTTCTTATCTCTCCTTGCTATTCTTTGGAACTCTGCATTCAAATGGGAATATTTTTCCTTCTCTTTTGCCTTTTTGCTTCTCTTCTTTTCACAGCTATTTGTAAGGCCTCTTCAGACAGCCATTTTGCTTTTTTGCATTTCTTTTTCCATGGGGATGGTCTTGATCCCTGTCTCCTGTACAATGTTCATGGGAACCCTCCATCCATAATTTCATAGGCATTCTGTCTGTGAGAGCTAAACCCTTGAATCTATTTCTAACTTCTCCCGTATAATCATAAGGATTTGATTTAGTTCACACATGAATGGTCCTAGTGGTTTTCCCTACTTTCTTTAATTTACATCTGAGTTTGGCAACAAGGAGTTCATGATCTCTCAGCCACAGTCAGCTCCCAGTCTTTTTTTTTTTTTTTTGCTGACTGTATAGAGCTTCTTCATCTTTGGATGCAAAGAACATAATCAACTTGATTTCAGTATTGACCATCTGGTGATGTCCATGTGTAGATTCTTCTCTTGTTTTGTTGGAAGAGGGTGTTTGCTATAGCCAGTGCATTCTCTTGGTAAAACTGTACTAGCCTTTGCCCTGCTTCATTCTGTACTTCAGGGCCAAATTTACCTGTTACTCCAACTGTTTCTTGACTCCCTACTTTTGCATTCCAGTCCCCTATAATGAAAAGGACATCTTTTTTAGGTATTGCTTCTAGAAGGTCTTGTAGGTCTTCATAGAACATTCAACTTCAGCTTCTTCAGCATTACTGGTTGGGGCATAGACTTGAATTACCGTGATATTGAATGGTTTGCCTTCGAAACAAACAGAAATTTTTCTGTCGTTTTTGAGATTTCCTCCAAGTATCGCATTTTGGACTCTTTTGTTGACTATGATGGCTACTCCATTTCTTAGCTAAGGGGTTCTTGCCCACAACAGTAGATATAATGGTCATTTGAGTTAAAAATTCACCCATTCCCAGTTCATTTTAGTTTGCTGATTTCCTAAAACGTCAATGTTCACTCTTGCCATCTCCTATTTGACCACTTCCTATTTGCCTTGATTCATGGACCTAACATTCCAGGTTCCTATTGCAATACTGCTCTTTATAGCATCGGCCTTTGCTTCTATCACCAGTCACATCCACAACTGGGTGTTGTTTTGCTTTGGCTCTGTCTCTTCATTCTTTCTGGAGTTATTTCTCCACTGAATCTCTAGTAGCATATTGGGCACCTACCGACCTTGGGAGTTCATCTTTCAGCGTCCTATCTGTTTGCCTTTTCATATTGTTCATGAGGTTCTCAAGGCAAGAATACTTAAGTGGTTTGCCAGCCCCTTCTCCAGTGGGCCACATTTTGTCACACAACTCTCTATCATGACCATTATTTAAAAGATCTATTTTTTTCCCTTTGAATATTTTGGATACTTTGTCAAGTATATGCATGGGTTTATTTCTGGTATTTCAATTCTGTTCCATTATCTGCTTTTATTCGAGTGCCATATTCTATTGATTACTATATATTTGTCACACAGTTTCAAATCATTGAAGAATGGTGCCCACCAATTTGTTCTTTATTTCTAAGGATTACTTTGAATTTTAAGAGTTCATTGTGTTTCCATAATATTTAGAATATTTTTCTATTTCTATAGGAAAAAAAATCAATTGGATCTTATTTAGGATCACTTTGAATTTATGAGTTCAGTCCAGTTCAATCGTTCAGTCATGTCTGACTTTTTTCAACCCCATGAATCGCAGCATGCCAGGCCTCCCTGTCCATCACCAACTCCTGGAGCTTGCTGAAACTCATATCTATCGAGTCGGTGATTCCATCCAACCATCTCACCCTCTGTCATCCTCTTCTCCTCCAGCCTTCAGTCTTTCCCAGCATCAGGGTCTTTTCTAATGAGTCAGTACTTTGCATCAGTTGGCCATCAGTTTCGGAGTTTAAGATTTATCATCAGTTCTTCCAATGAACGTTTAGAGTTGATTTCCTTTGAATTGACTAGTTTGATCTCCTTGCAGTCCAAGGGACTCTCAAGAGTTTTCTCCAACACCACAGTTCAAAAGTATCAATTCTTTGGTTTTCAGGTTTTTTTTTTTCATCGTCAAGCTCTCACATCCATACTTGACAACTGGGAAAATCATTGCTTTGACTAGACGGATATTTGTCAGCAAAGTAATGTCTCTGCTTTTTACTATGCTGTCTAGGTTTGCCATGTTTTCAGCCACGATCTGCAGTGATTTTGGAGAGCCAGAAAATAAAGTCTGTCACTGTTTCCAGTCTTTCCCCATCTATTTGTCATGAAGTGATTGGATTGGATGCCATGATCTTAGCTTTTTCAATGTTGAGTTTTAAGCCTGCTTTTTCTAGCTTTAATTAACATGGAGAAATGTATTAATATTAATCTATCAATCCATGAATGTGGGATATCTTTCACATTATTTGTGTCTTGTACAATGACTTCCATCAATGTTTTATACTTCAGTGCACAGCTTTTTTTGTTTGTTTTTTGTTTAATCTACTTTGTTACATTTATTCCTATGTATTTTATTGTTTTGATGCTATTATAAATGAAGTTGTTTACTATTTTAGATAAATTTTTGTTGTGTATAGAAATGCTGTTAATTTTTATATACTATTTTTTTCTCTTCCAGCTTTACTGATCTGTCATCCAGTTCCAATGGGCTTGTTGGTTGTGTCTTAAGGTTTTTCTACGTGTGAGAGCATATCACTGGGAAACAGACCATTTTAACTCACATCACTGATTTGGGGATATCTTTTATTAATTTTAATCCCAAACAACTCTTGTCAAGTATTTCTAATATTTTATAAATAAGAGTAGTGAGAGAAGTCACTACCATTCCTCATATTAAAGAAACAGATTTCAAATTTTCATTAGTGAGTATGGTGTTAGCCGAGGGCTTATCATACATGACATTTTTTATGTTCATTTACGTTCCCCCAACAAAAAATCAGCTTTGAGTTATCATTCAGAAAGAATATTGTTTTTGTCAAATGCTTTCCCTGCATCTATGGAAATTATAGAGATAAAGAAATTATAAATTTCATTCTCTTAAATGATGTATCATGTTTATTGATTTGTATATTTTGAGTCATACTTGCATTCCAGGGATAAGTTTCACTTGATTATAGTTTATAACCATTTTATGTACAGTTGAATTTTATTATCTACAATTTTAATTGAGAAATGTTATGTTTATTTTCATCAGGAATATTGTTCTATAGGTTTATTTCTTCTTGGGTCCTGAGCTATATTTTGTATCAGAATAATGATGGCTTTGTAAAATGAACTTTATTCCCTCTTGTTCAGTTTTTCAGAAGAATTTAAAGAGTTTGATAATGCTTACATTCTTTTGTACAATTAATTGATGAAATTGTGTGACACTAGTCTTTTCATTGTTAGGAGGTTTTATTTTTTTTCTCCTTTAAATTATTACTAAAAAATATCTTGGAGTATAAATAACATTTAATGCCATACTAGTTTCACGTGTACAACATAATGATTTGATACTTGTATACAGTACAAAATTATCACCACAATAAGTCTGGCCAACATTCATCACCTTATGTAGATAGAAAAACAATTTATTTTTCTTCAGATCAGAACTTTTAAGATCTTATTCTCATAGCAGCTTTCAAATATATAATATATTATTATTAACTATTGTCACCCTGTTGTATATCACCATTACTTATTTTATAGCTAGAAGTATATAGTTTTTGATCCCTTCTTACATTTCTCACACTCCTCCATACGCCACCTCTAACAACCACTAAACTATTCTCTGAATCTGTTATCTTGTATTTTTGTTTTGTCTGTTTATTTTTGATTCCACAGATAAGCAAGGATATATGGTGCGTGTTTCTCTCTGACTTAACTTATTTTACTTAACAAAATAGCTTGGGGTACATTCAATTTGTTGCAAATGGTAATATTTTATTCATTTTTATTGCTTAACTATCCATTTTATATAGAAAACACATTTTATTTATCCATTAATCCGTTGATGAACACATAGGCTGTTTTAAATCATGGATGTTGTAAATAATGCTGCAATAAACATAAGGATTCCTTTTTTTTTTCAGCTAGTGCTTTGTTTTCTTCAGATAATTACTCAGAAGTGAAATTGTTTGATTATGTGGTAACTGTATTTTTATTTTTTAAGTATTTTTTTTATTGAAGAATAATTGCTTTACAGAATTTTGTTGTTTTCTGTCAAACCTCAACATGAATCAGCCATAGGTATACATATATCCCCTCCCTTTTGAATCTCCCTCCCATATCCCTCCCCATCCCAGCCCTCTAGTTTGATACACAGCCTCCGTTTGAGTTTCCTGAGCCATACAGCAAATTCGCATTGGCTAGCTATTTTATATATGGTAATATAAGTTTTCATGTTAGTCTTTCCATACATCTCACCCTTTCCTCCCCCATGTCCATAAGTCTATTCTCTATGACTGTTTCTCCATTGCTGCCCTGTAAATAAATTCTTCAGTATCAGTTTTTTGGATTCCGTATATATGCATTAGAATACAATATTTATCTTTTTCTTTTTGACTTACTTCACTCTGTATAATAGGTTCTAGGTTCATCCACCTCATTAGAACTGACTCAAATTGAAAGAAAATTTACGTTAAAGAGGGAGAAGATGAACTAGTTTCCAAAAATAACCAAATGATTGGTGATAAAAAGGAAGAAAAATGTCAAAGATTATTCTCAGGTTTCTTATTGGGTAGATTGAGAGGATGGTAAAATATAGGCAGTATAGGAGAAGAAGGATTTGAGGCTTGTTTCTTTAGTGAGAAGGACAGTGGCGATTGACAGATAATGAGGTATTTTATAACATGATGAGTTTGGGATACCTGCAGGACACTGAATTAGAGGTGCTCAGTTGGCTGAATGGTAATTATGAGTCTATTGCTCCAGAAAGAGCTATTAGATTATAATAAACTCTTCCATGCTTATGAATATATAAGTGAAATTTCAAGGCATGCGTATTACTGAGATCAGTCAATATAGTGAGAAGATAAAAAAGAGTGGAGACTTTGGAATACACTTTTAGTAATGAAAAATTGGGGCATATCACTGGCAAAAAAGGAGTTCAAAAAGAAAACTAAGAACACGTACAAAGAGAAAAAGTGCCTGGAAAAAAGCATGTCATAGAAATCAAAATAAGAATATATTTCAAGAAAAGAGTGATCAAAAATATCACATATGACAGTGATAAAGAAGAATTACTGAAAAGAATACCACTAAATGAGTCAAGAGATAAAAGCATCGCAGGAGCAATGAGCACACCTCGTAGCCAGATACTGGTCTCTGGTATCATTCTCCCCTAAAACGAACCAGAAGCTTTTTGGAGAAATCGCTAATTACAGGGTCACAATGGGTAAAAGATGTCTGAATATGACTTGAAGTAAGGAATTACTAAAAATATAATAGGGTTGTTTTAATCCAGTAACCAGCTTGAAGGGAGGTTCCCCTGGCCAAATCTAGAAAAGTATGAATACAAAAATAATTAAATATGGTGATGAATTATAAACTATAAGAAGCATTATCATGAGTCTAATATCAATAACAAATTGAAAAATAAATAAATAGCTTGATAAATATCAGGAGTGGATGAGAATTCTTACATTAAATTGCATAGGCTGATCAACAAATACACATGGAGATCTAGAGTTGGAAAATCGTCTTTTTGTAATC
The DNA here is from genome assembly GCA_024291935.2 of Okapia johnstoni. NCBI lineage: Eukaryota > Metazoa > Chordata > Mammalia > Artiodactyla > Giraffidae > Okapia > Okapia johnstoni. The sequence continues at coordinate 57,081,680 of CM044305.1, read as the reverse complement.
ATCATAATAAAGATTTGATCAGGAAACAATTAACAGATGCTAAATCTAGAGGGAAATTTTGACAAGTAACAGGATGCTTGCATGATCTATTAGTTGCAAAACTGAAAAAATCACAATAATTATACAGTGGAGAAATTGGATAACACTTGAACAAATTATCAAAATTAACATTAGTAACAAGAGACAGATGGACACCGTGGGCCTCCAGATGTGATATCCTGAAGTGGACACAATATCTCCTGTGGGGTATTAAAACAAGAATGTGGAATCCGAATCTAACCTAAATAAAAATCAGACAAACCCCAAATGAGGAACATTCTGTTTATCTTCATAAATATTGGTTTTAATAAAAGCCTATGAAAAGCTATGGAAATGTTCTAGATTAAAGGAGGCTAAAAAGTCATGACAGCTAGAAGCAATACTTGTTCCTAGATTAGATCTTTTGCTATAGGAGTAAAAATTTCTAAAAATGATATCATTTGGCCATGTGACAAAATTGCAAAACAAAGAATAAATTACTATATTTACCTCCAATTTTACTGGTTGATTACTATTTTGTGTTTTTGTAATTAAAAAAAAACTATTTTATTAGGAAATACAGACAGAAGTATTTAGTGGTAAAAGGCTAGAGGTGAAATGTTTACAGTTGGTGAATTTAACTAAATGTATATGAATGTTCTTTGTAATATTTTTATTTTTGTGTAACTTTTATTTAAGCTTGAAATTATTTTCATTTAAGAAACCTAAAAAGAGAATATAGTAGGTCTAATATAAAAGTAGAGAGTTGATAGATTTTGTCAGAGCAGTTTCCGTGGTATGATGGAGCTGCCAGGGTATAGAGTGGTGGGTTCATGAAACTTCCCTGGCAGTCCAGTGGTTAAGACTCTGTGCTTTCGATGCAGGGAAGGGGGCTTCGATCCCTGACAGGGAACTAAGATTTCTCATGCCACGTGGTGCAGTGTTTTTTTTTTTTTTAATTTTGAAAAAATAATAGTGTTTGGATTTATTGAGGTGGTAAGGAGACAAAAGATATATAGGCTTTTATTGCAGGAACAATAGTAGTAGTTATAGAAACAAGGGTGAAAAGTGGTAATCTGAGGTAGCAGTAGGTTTAAGGAGAAAAATTTGAGGATGTGCTTATTTTAGACTTAGGAGAAGATGCTATTACAGATATGACAAAAGATATTTACATATAGTTCAGTTCAGTTCAGTCACTCAGTCGTGTCTGACTCTTTGCGACCCCATGAATCATTCAGAATTTAGATATCAAATTGCAGAAATTAGCATTGGAGAGAAGAATACATTTCTTCCATCCGGGAAAGAGGTGAAGAATGTTCAAGGTAGATAAGTATGAAGGTTAAAGGAAAGTGGATCATGAAATTTTACCCTTGGTATACACTCTTTTTTTTTTGTTTGTTTTGTTTTGTTTCCTTTTCTGTATGTGAGGAAGAATGGGAGTTGGTTAGTTTTATTTCTCTAAAACTGGACAGCTGAGAGTTATTCCTCAAGACTCATCTTTCCTTGTTTGCGATTTTAGCAAATCTAACTAGTGATGGTACTTGTTGCAACATAAAATATTTTAAAATAAAAATATTAGTACTTTCTTAGTATTGAAGATTCCAAATATTGCATAGGACATATGTTTCTTTTAGAATTTTAACTGTGTTCATATTTTTAATTGGAAGATAATTGCTTAACAGTGGTGTGTTGTTTTCTGCCATACATCAGCATTAATCAGTCATTGGCATACACGTGTCCTCTCCCTCTTAAATCTCCCTCCACCCTCCCACCCCATTCAAACCCTCTAGGTTGTCACAGAGCACCAGGCTTAGCTCCCTATGTTATACACTAACTTCCCATTAGCTATATATTTTAACTAATGTATACATTTCAATGCTGTTCTCTCAATGCATCCTACACTCGCCTTCCCCAACTGTGTCTGTAAGTCTGTTCTCTATGTTCAGTCTCTATTCTGGCCCTACAAACAGGTTCATAAATACCATTTTCTAGATTCCAAATGCATGCATGCCAAGTTGCTTCAGTCATGTTCAACTCTTTATGACACTATGGACTGTAGCTTGCCAGGCTGCTCTGTCCAAGGGACTCTCCAGGCAAGAATGCTGGAATGGGTTGCCATTCCCTCTTTGCAGGGATGTTCTTGACCCAGGGATCAAACCCTCACCTCCTGCATTTGAGGTAGATTCTTTACCACTGAGATACCAGGGAAGCCCAGATTCCATATATATGCATTAATTTATGATATTTGCTTTTCTCTTTCTGACTTACTTCACTCTGTATAACAGGCTCTAGATTCATCAGCTTCACTAGAAGTAACTCAGATGTGTTCCTTTTTATGGCCGAGTAGTATTCCATTGTATATATGTACAACAACTTCTTTATCCATTCATCTGTCAGTGGACATTTAGGTTGCTTCTATGTCCTTCCTAGTTATTGTAAATATTGTTAGGGTGAATATTTGGGTACATGTGTCTTTTTCAATTATGGTTTCCTCAGGATTTATGCCTAGAATTGGAATTGCTGGGTCGTGTGGTAGTTTCATTCCTAATTTTAAAAATAAATCTCTATACTGTTCCCCATATAGTGGCTGTACCAATTTACATTCCCACCAACAGTGGATGAAGGTTCTTTTTTCCGCCCAAATCCACTGCAGCATTTATTGTTTGCAGATTTTTTTTTATGATGTCCATTCTTATCAGTGTGAGGTGATACCTCATTGTAATTTTGACTTGCATTTTTCTAATAATAAGTGATTTTGAGCATTTGTTCATGTGTTTATTAGTCATCTGCATGTATTCTTTGAAGAAATATCTGCCATTCTACCCATTTTCTGATTGGGTTGTTTGCTTTTCTCATGTTGAGATGCAAGAGCTGCTTGCATAGTTTGGAGATTAATCCTTTGTCAATTGCTTGACTTGCAAATATTTTCTACCATTCTGAGTGTTGCATAAGACATACTTTTACTAAAAAAAAATATTTGTTGCCTATTTAACACTCAAATTTAGCTGGGCATCTTTTTTTTTTCCCTCCTGTAGTTTATAAACTTCAGATCACAAGAGTCATTGTTAAGAATTGTGCTCTCACATTGCAAGTGGATTCAATACCTGACGAACCATACTAAAGAGGGTATGGTGAAAAGGGAATCCTCTTGCACTGTCACAAGAGGTGGGAATGTAAACTGATATGGCCACTATGGAGAACAGAATGGAGATTCCTAAAAAACTAGGAATAAAACTACCATATGACCCAGCAAGCCTACAACAAGGCATATAATCTGAGAAAACTGTAATTGAAAAAGACAATATACCCACATGTTCATCACAGCACTATTTACAATGGCTAGGACATGGAAGCAACCTAGATGTCCATTGACAGATGAATTGATAGAGAGGTTGTGGTACATATAAACAATGGGATATTACTCAGCCAAAGAGAGGAGTATATCTGAGTCAGTTGTAATGAAGTGGATGAACATAGAGTCTATTATACAGAATGATGTCAGAGAAAAAACAAATATCATACATTAATGCATATACATGGAATCTAGAATGATGGTACTGATGAACACGTTTTCAGGGCAGCAATAAAGACACAGACATAGAGAACAGAATTGTGGACACAGTCAGAGAAGGAGACAGTGGGACGAATTGAGAGAGTAGCATTGAATCATATACATAACCATATGTAAACCAGACAGCTAGCGGGAATTTGCTGTATGATGCAGGGAGCTCAAAGCCAGTGCTCTGTGAAAATCTAGAGGGGTGAGATGAGGTTGGAGGTGGAAGAGGGTTTAAAGAGGGAGGGGACATATGTACACCTATGGCTGATTCATGTTGGTGCATAGCAGAAACAAACACAATATTGTAAGGCAATAATCATCCAAATAAAAAAAAAAAGGAAAAGAATTGTGCTTAAGCATATCATTTAGTAGGTGTCCCCTTGAATGCACAAATAATCTATTTAAAGTGAGTTATTTTCAGCCATCTTTTTATTTAAAATTTGTGTTAAATTCAAATAAACTTCATAGTAGAAGCAGCTACTGTGAATCAAAGCACAAATACACAAACTCAAGTACAATCCAAAATAATTGTACAGCAATCAGGTATGGAATATTATATTGTATTAGTACTGTTAAAAAATTCACTAAGGATTTACAGTAATTCCAGGAAGTTCCCTCTGAAGTACAAATAAAAAGAATCATGGAAGCTGTTTGCATTACCTAACGGTTTTACATAATTTTTTTTATCTGTACCCCAGAAGGAATTTCTTTTGTGTTACCTAACTGCTATATAATAACTGTATTGCATAAAAACCTGGAACTTTAGATCCATGAATCAAGGTAAATTGAACATGGTCAAGCAGGAGATGAAAAGACTGAACATCTAAATCTTAGGAATCAGTGAACTAAAATAAACATGAATGGGCAAATTTAATTCAGGTGACCATTTTATCTTCCATGGACAAGAATCCCTTAGAAGGAATGGAGTAGCCCTCATAGTCAACAAGAATCCAAAATGCAGTACTTGGGTGCAATCTCAAAAACAACAGAATGATCTTGGTTTGTTTCCATGGCATGCCATCCAATATCATAGTGATCCAAGTTCATCCCCCAACCACTAATGCTGAAGAAGTTGAAGTTGAATTGTTCAATGAAAACAAAGAACTCCTTCTGGAACTAACACCAAAGTGTTCTTCCAACATTTGAGATTGTAATGCAAAATGAGGAACTCAAGAGATGCCCAAAATAACAGGCATGCTTGGCCTTGGAGTACAGAATGAAGAAACAAAGACTAACAGAGTTTTGCCAAGAAAACAAACTGGTCATAGCAAACACCCTCTTCCAACAACAAAAGAGATGACTCTACACATGGACATCACAAGATGGTCAATACTAAAATCAGATTATGTTCTTTGCAGCCAAAGATGGAGAAGCTCCATACAAACAGTAAAAACAAGACCTGGAGCTGCCCATGGTTCAGATTATGAGCAAAATTATCATTGCAAAATTCAAGCTTAAATTGAAGAAAGTAGGGAAAACCACTAAGCCATAAATCAAATCAAATAAATATATGATGACTAGGCCATAAATCAGACCCCTTATACAGGGCGGTAACGAATAGATTTAAGGAATTGGATCTTGTAGATAAAGTGCATGAAGAACTACTGATGGAGGTTCATAACACTGTACAGGAGTCAGTGACTAAAACCATTCCAAAGAAAAAGAAATTAATAAGGCAAAATGGTTGTCTGAGTAAATTTTACAAATAACTAAGGAAGAAGAGGAGCAAAAGACAATGAAGAAAGGGAATGATATACTTAATTGAATGCAGAATTCCAGAGAATATCAAGGAGAGATAAGAGGGCCTTCTTAAGTAAATAATGCAAAAATAGAGCAAAACAATATAACAGGAAAGATTAAAGATCTCTTCAAGAAAATTAGATATATCAAGGGAATATTTCATGCAAGGATGGGCACGACAAAAGACAGAAATTGTAAGGACCTAACAGAGGCAGAAGAGATGAAGAAGAGATAACAAGAATACACAGAAGAACTCTACAAAAATGATATTAATGACTTAGATAAAGATTATTTTGTGCTCATTCACCTAGAGTCAGATATCCTGAAGTATGAAGTCAAGTAAGTGGGCCTTAGGAAGCATTAGTAGTATGAACAAAGCTAGTGGATATTACAGAATTCCAGGTGAGCTATTAAAATCTTAAAAGATTATGCTGTTAAAGTGCTGCAATCAATATGTCAGCAAATTTGGAAAACTAAGCAGAGGCCACAGGACTGGAAAAGGTCAGTTTTCATTCCAATTCCAAAGAAGGACAATGACCCAAAATGTTAAAACTACCATACAACTGCACTCATTTCACATGCCACAAGTTTATGTTCAAAATCCTTCAAGCTAGGCTTCAACACTACATAAATTGAGACCATCCTCATGTACCAGCTGGGCTTCAAAGGAGCAGAGGAACCAGAGATCATATTTCCAAGAATCGTTGGATCATAGAGAATGCAAGGGAGTTCCAGAAAAACATATACATCTGCTTCATTGATTATGTTAAAGCCATTGACTGTGTGGATCACAACCCTTGTAGAAAATTCTTAAAGAGATAGGACTACCAGACCACTTTATGTGTCTCCTGAGAAACCTGTATGCGGGCCAAGAAACAAGAGTTAGAACCCAACATGTAACGAGAGACTGGTTCAAAATTTGGAAAGGACCATGAAAAGGCTGTATATTGTCACCCTGATTATTTAACTTATATGCAGAGTACATCATGTGAAATGCTGGACTGGATAAATCCCAAACTGGGATCAAGATTGCCAAGAGAAACATCAAGAACCTCAGATATGCAGATGACACCACTCTAATGTCCGAAGGTGAAGAGGAACTTAAGAGCCTCTTGATAAAGTGAAAGAGGAGTGAAAAAGCTGGCTTGAAACTCAACATTCAAGAAACTAAGATCATGACATCCAGTCCCATCACTCCATGGCAAATAAAAGGGGACAAAAGTGGAAGCAGTGAGAGATTTTATTTTCTTGGGCTCCAAAATCACTGTGGACTGTGACTGCAGCCATGACATTAAAAGATGCTTGCTCCTTGAAAAGAAAACTATGACAAATCTAGACAACATATTAAAAACAGAGGTCTGTATAGTCAAAGCTATGGTCTTTCCAGTAGTCATGTACAGATGTGAGACCTGGACCATAAAGAAAGCTGAGCATCAAAGAATTGATACTTTCAAATTGTACTCTTGAGAGCTGCTTGGACTGAAAGAAGATAGCTGATCATAAAGAAAATCAACCCTGAGTATTCACTGGAATACTCTAATACTCTAATACTCTAATACTTTGGTCATTTAATGCAAAGAGCTTACTCATTGGAAAAGACACTGATTCTGGGAAAGATTGAAGGCAAAAGGAGAAGGGTTTCGCAGAGAAGGAGATTAGATAGCACCACCAACTCAACGGACATAAATTTGAGCAAACTCTGGGAGACAGTGGAGGATAGAGTAGCCTGGTATGCTGCAGTGCATGGGGTCGCAGAGACTCAGACACAAATTAGTGACTGAACAACAATAACAACAAACTGTTTTATGGTCTTACAGATTTTATGCATCAAATGAAAACTGAATCTCTGCTCCACATCCTGTTAGACTTTCTAACAGCAACAATTTCCTTAGGGATTACGTTTTGTGCTACTTGCTCATGACTGAATTTCTGATTACGCAAAGGTTCCTAGAAACTTCACCTGATAACAACTATAAAACTTGAATCTTACAATAAAATGAACAGCCACATCCTCTTTTCATAGTGCACTATATTTCATACATGTTAACTATAAAATAGTGGAACTATATCATTAAAGACATTGGCTTTTCAATATTTTCTTTATTCATCAACATAAATATACTTTAATAGAGAAGCTATACTAGATTTTCACAGTGGTACAAAGAAATATAAGGTGAAGTTTAACAAGCCAAGCTTTGTTTTGGAGACTATTGTGAAGAATGTAGCAAAAAAACATGAGAGGGAATTCCCTGACGTTGCCGTGGTTAGGACTTTGTGCTTTCACTGCTGAGTGTGCAGGTTCCATCCCTGGTTGAGGAAATAAGGGTCCCACAAGCCACATGATGGGGCAAAGGGAGAAAAAGAAAAAAATATGAGAGAATAGTTGGTCCATCTCCCAGCAGCTTTGAGAACAGTGCTGTAATGGTTCTGCCACTGCACACTTGCAAAGAGTTCAAGCAAAAGTCTATAATTTTGTTTAATTTAATAAAATTGTTCAGTAAGTATTTTACCAAAGACTTCTTATGACTTTTGGCAAGATTAACTTCAAGCAAAAAGGTAATCTATAGCTGTCAGAGTAAAGGTAAGAAATGATTTCATGAAAATTTGATTCTTTTTCTTACTGACTTCTTGCTCTTCTGTGCCCAGTCCCTCAGTTGTGTCTGACTCTTTGTGACTCCATGTACTGTATCCCCCTAGGTTCCTCTATCCATGGGATTTTTCTGGCAAGAACGTTTGATCGGGTTGCCATCTCCTCCTTCAAGGAATCTCTCTGAACTTGAGAGGTTTGAAACTTGTCTCCTGTGTCTTCTGCATTACATGTGGATACTTCACCACTGAGCCATTGGGGAGTTCTTAGGCAAATGCAAATTATATCTGCAAAACCGCATTGACTATTTTCTGGTTAATTTGCATTAAATTGGCAGATCTTCACATGCCAAGTTGGATTCATATGATCATTTTTGTTTGCATAACATAAATTAGATTGAACACAGATCAAATGTAATAGATTGTGTGGTGATCAGATGCAGTTTTTTTCTACCTAAATTAATTTTAATAAAAAGTAAATATTTGTAATAGTACTGATATGCTCATAACTATCACACCAATACAATTCCTTTCTACTTCAAATAATTTACACTCGTCAGAAACAAAAGTAAAAACTCTTACCATAAAGAATGCTGGAGGACTGATGGAAGGACTAGAGGACATTGGAAGGACTGATGCTGAAGCTGAAACCCCAATACTTTGGCCACCTGATGCGAAGAACTTACTCCTTTGAAAAGACCCTGATGCTGGGAAAGATTGATGGCAGGAGGAGAAGGGGACGACAGAGGATGAGATGATTGGATCGCATCACCGACTCAACGGACATGAGTTTGAGCAAGTTTCGGGAGTTGGTGATGGACAGGGAGGCCTGGCGTGCTGCAGCCCATGGGGTCATGAAGAGTTGGACACAACTGAGTGGCTGAACTGAGCTTACAAAAAATCCATGAGACTAAACTGAAATTCAGCAGAAAGTAGGCTAGATTGCACATAGACACTTGTCCCAAAACTTTGTTTTTTTCAAAACACTCCATAAAAGATAACCCTGGAGACAATGTAACAATTATGAACAACCACTCTTTAGAATTATTTATAAAGAAATACTCAGGAATTAAAAGGGATTTTGGATTCTTTAGCCACACTAAACATGGTGTGAAGTGAACTCAAAAAAGTAGTACGAGTTTTCTCACCACAGCTCAGGAGAAAGGGGATACTTCTATGGATATTTTGCAGTATTCCCCATAAAGTTAAAGTCTTTTTTGGAAACATCAGTAGTTGAGATTCGTATGATGGGAAAAATGTAGGAAACAGGGAAGGTCAGTCTAGGGATCACTAAGATGATTGCAGCAGAGAAGAGTTTATAAGTCTATATTTTAATCTAATTTCCTTATGTATGGAGTGTTAGCAAGTTTATGAAGATTATATATATCAACAGTGACTGAGGTCTCATTATACTGTTTCTTTCACAATGTTTTATACATATGTCCATATCATATATGGCAGATAAGGGGTCAATGATAAAGCAATGACATGGGTCTAGGAGGGTGCTGATACACCCCCAGGGACAACAACTAAATAGACAAACAGGCAGTAGGACACACATGGATATCTGGAGTGAGATCAAGCCAGTAGTCAGCAACAGATACAAGCAAGCAGCAGGCCTGTGAAGACTCAAGTAAGTGGTAGTCAAGGTAGATAGGAGAGTCAGAAATCAAGGTGTCAGAATATACAGAACTCTCAAGGACCTAAGAAAATATTTTTTCATGTTACTTCCAATCTTCACTATAAAGTGAACAAGAAAGTAAATCTGAAACCCACAGATGACAAGTAATTAACATGTCTAGGGTCACACAGCAAGTTAGAAATATAGAGATGATGGTAACCCACATAATTTTGTCAGGATATGTTTTTTTTTCCTGTTGAATTTTTGGTTTTGTATTGGGGTAGAGCTGAATGACAATGTTGTGATAGTTTCAGGTGAATAGCGAAGGGACTCAGCCATACATATACATGTAACCATTTTCATACAAACTCTGCTCCCATCCAATCTGCCACATGACATTGAGCAGAGTTCCGTGTGCTATAAAATAGGTCATTGTTGGTTATTCACTTTAAATATAGCAGTGTGTACATGAAAATCCCCAATTCTCTAACTATTGCTTCCTCCTGTCAATTGTAACATAGTTTTCTAAGTCTGAGTCTCTTTCTGTTTTGTAGGTTTATTTGTATCATTTCTTTTTAGATTCCACATATAAGGGATATCAAACAATATTTCTGATTCTTTGTTTGACTTATGTCCCTCAGTATGACACTCTTTAGGTCCATCTATGTTGCTGCAAAAAGGCATCATTTCATTCTTTTTTAATGGTTGAGTAATATTCCGTTGTATATACATACCACATCTTCTTTATCCATTCCTCTGTCAATGGCCATTTAGGTTGTTTCCATATCTTGGCTATTTTAAACAGTACTGCAATGAACACTGGGGTGCATGTACCCTTTCAGATCATATTTTTCTCCAGATCATGTGTTTGAGTGGGATTGCAGGTCATATGGTAGCTCTATTTTTAGTTTTTAAATGAACCTCTATACTGTTCTCTATAGTGGATATAAGAGTTTACATTGCCACCAACAGTTTAGGAGGGTCCCCTTGTCTCCACACCCTCTCCAGCATTAATTATTTGTGGATTTTTTGAGGATGACCATTTTGGTTTGTGTGACGTGATATTTCATTGCAGTTTTGATTTACATTCCTCTAAGAATGAACAACGTTGAACATCATTTCATGTGCCTCTTGGCCATCTTTATGTCTTCTTTGAAGAAATGTCTATTCATGTCTTCTGCCCATTTTGTGAGTGGGTTTTTTGTCTTGGTGCTGTTAAGTGTCACAAGCTGTTTTTAAATTTTGTAGATTAATCCCTTATTGGTCACATCATTTGCAAATGTTTTATCCAAATCTAGGGGTTGTCTTTTGATATTATTTAATGTTTTCTTTGCTGTGAAAAATCTTTTGTACTTAAGTAAGTCTTATTTGTTTACTTTTGCTTTTATTTATATTATTCTGGGAGATAGATTGAAAAAAATGTTGTTGTGATTTATGTCGGATAGTGTTCTTCCTACGTTTTCCTCTAGGAGTTTCACAATGTCTGGCCTTACTTTTAGGTCTTTAATCCATTTTGAGCTTAATTTTGTGTATTAAGATAAAGAATTATTTTACACGTGGCTGTCCAGTTTTTCCAGCACCATTTGTTGAAGAGACTTTCTTTCCAAAATCATGTAGTTGTCTACCCTCCTTTGTCATAGATTAATTGACCATATATGGATAAGCTCATTCCTGGGGTTTCCATCCTGTTCCATTGACTTATATTTCTATTTTTATCCAAGCACCATACTGTTTTGATGACTGTAGCTTTGTAGTATAGTTTAAAGTCAGGGATGCTGATTCCTCCGGCTCTGTTTTTTCTTTCTTTCTTTCTTTCTTTCTTTTTTTTTTTTAACCTCAGGATTGCTTTGGCTATTTGGGGTCTTTTGTGTCTCCTTACAAATTTTGAGATTTCCTTTTGTTCCAGTTCTGTGAAAAATGCTATTGGTAATTTGACAAGGATTGCATTGAATCTGTAGATTGACTTAGATGCTATAGTCATATTGATTTTTCAAATCTACAAACATGGTATATTCCTAAGTATTTAATTCTTTTTGATGTGGTGGTGGATGGAATTGATAAACTTGAAAACAGAGACTGTTATAAGAAACAAGGAAGGATACTACAGAATGATCAAGAATTCAAGTCAAGAAGAAGATATAAGAATTATAAATATATATGCACATGACATAGGAGCACCTCAACATGTAAGGCAAATACAAGCAACCATAAAGGGAGAAATCAACAATAGTACAGTAATAGTGGTGGAATTTAATACCCCACTTTCATCAATGGACAGATCACCACACAGAATATTAATAAGGTAAAACAGGTCTTAAATGACACTTTAGATGAGTTGGAATTAATTGATATTTATAAAGCATTCCATCCTAAATAGCAGACTACACTTTCTTCTCAAGTGAACATGGGACATTCTCCAGAATTGACCACAAGCTGGGCCACAAGGCAAGCATTGGTACATTTAAGAAAATCAAAATCATATCAAGCATCTTTCTGATCACAAAGCTATGAAATTAGAAATAATTTACAAAAAGAAAAATACACAAACATATTGTGCTAAACAATATGCTACTAAACAACCAATGGCTCACAGGAGGAAATAAAAATATACCTAGAGTCAAATGAAAATGGAAGCAAAATGGTCCAAAACTTATGGGATGCAGGGACATCAGTTCTAAAAGGGAAGTTTGTAGCAATACAATCTTACCTCAAGAAACAAGAAAGCTCTCAAGTAAACAACCTGACCTCACACCTAAAATAACTAGAGAAAGAAGAACAAGTAAAACCTAAAGTTGGTAGAAGGAAAGAAATAAAGATCAGAGTAGAAATAAATGAACTAGAGACAAAGAAAACAATTATAAGAATAAATGAAACTAACAGCTGATTCTTTGAAAAGATAAACAAAATTGATAAACCTTTAGTCATACCCATAAAAAATAATGTAGAGGACTCAAATCAATCAAATTAGTGGGTTTTTACCATATTTAACCCAACAGACCAAACAAAAGGAAGAGATAATGAGTCTACCTGAAAAACAATTCAGAATAATGATAGTAAAGAGATACAAAATCATGAGAAAACAAAATAGATACATGGATAAATAGACTGGAGACGTGGATTTAGAAGATGCAATAAATGCATAACAAGGGCCTAGAAGAAATAAATAATAGTCAATCAGCAATGAACAATGCAGTGGTTGAGATTAAAAACCCTCTGGAGGGAACCAACAGTAGAGTTACTGAGGCAGAAGAATAGATAAGTGAGCTGAAAGATAGAAACGTGGGAAAAACAGAAACATAATGGAATAAAGAAAAAAAAGAATAAAAAGAAACGAGGACAGGCTCAGAGGCCTCTAGGGCAATTTTAAGTGCCACAACATTTGAATCATAGGAATCCCAGAAGAAGACAAAAGGAAAGGGCATGAGAAAATATATGCAGAGATAATAGTTGAAAACTTTCCTAAAATGTGGAAGGAAATAGCCATCCAAGTCCAGGAAGCCCAGAGAGTCCCATACAGGATAAAATCTAGAAGAAACACACCAAGTCACATATTAATCAAACTAACAAAAATTAAACACAAAGAAAAAATCTTAAAACACCAAGGGAAAAGCAATGAATAAGATACAAGGGGATCCCCATAAGGCTATAATTGATCTTTCAACAGAAACTCTGTATGTCATAAGGGAATGGCAGGACAACCTTAAAGTGATGAAAGGGAAAAACCTACAACCAAGATTACTCTATCCAGCAAGGATCTTATTCAGATTCAAAAAATAAATCAGAAACTTTACTGACAAGCAAAAGCTAAGAGAATTCAGAACCACCAAACCCGGTCTTCAACAAATACTAAAATAACTTCTCTAGACAGGAAACACAAAAAGGCCTATAAAAACAATCCCCCCCAAATATAGTAAAGGGTAATGGAATCACACTTGTCAATAATTACCTTAACTGTAAATTGGTTAAACGCTCCAACCACAAGACATAGACTTGCTGAATGGATAAAAAACAAGACTTCTATATATGTTGTCTACAAGATGTCCACCTCAAACCTGGGGAGGACACATGCAGGCTGAAAGTGATGGGCTGAAAAAGATATTCCATGCAAAAGGAGCCTAAAAGAAAGTGGGAGCAGCAATACTCATATCAGATAAAAAACACATATCTTTAAAATAAAGATCAGTATAAGAGACAAAGAAGTACACTACATAATGATAAAAGGATCAACCCATGAAGAAGACATGACAGTTATTAATATATATTCACCCAACAAAGGAGCACCTCAGTACATATAAGGCAAATGCTAACAACTATTAAAGGGGAACTTGAGAGTAATATAATAATTGTGGAGGACTTTAATACTCCACTCACAACAATAGACAGATCTACATACAGAAAATTAATAAGAAAACACAAACTTTAAACGATACATTGGACCAGTTGGACCTAATTGATATCTACATGGCATTTCATCCAAAACAATAGATTTCACTTTTTTCTCAAGTACACATGAAATATTCTCCAAGATAAATCACACCCTGGGCCACAAATATAGCCTTGGTAAATTTCAAAAAAAATGAAATCATTTCAACCACCTTTTCTGATCACAATGCTGTAAGATTAGACATCAACTATAGGGGGAAAAATTATTTAAAAAACCCCACAAATATATGGATGTTAAACAGCATGCTTCTGTATAACCAGCAGATCACTGAAGAAATAAAAAAGGAAATAAAATATACATAGAAACAAATGACAATGAAAACATGACAACTCAAACCTATGGGATGCAGCAAAAGCAGTACTAGTAGGGAAGTTAATACCAATATAAGTTACCTCAAAAAACATGAGAGACATCAAATAAACAACTTAACCTGCTGGAGTCCAGCTCCAGCAGCCAGGGAATTGGCCTGAAGGGATGAGTGGTGTCGGCGGAGAATGATGCAGCCTCTGACTCAAAGTGCGGAACTGAATGTTTATTTTAAGCATCAGGTTTTCTTTTATACTTTTACAAAAGCATTAGGTCAGAGGTTTGACATCTTCAATTCCCCCTCACCCAGATTTACTGTCTCCATAAATCATTGTTGCCCTTCAGAGTTCCCTCTTAAGTGCCCTTGTGATTACATTGTAACTCATGTTTGTCTCTGGGCTACATACCACATTCCTCAGTTTATTTCTTATCTTTATAAATCCTGCTAGCCCCTAGTATCCTAAGCTCATTATCCCCTAAAAAGGCTTCTAGCTATTAGTATCTCTGAAATTCCTAGTCTCTATAAACTATAGTAAAATACGCCAACACTACAACATTCCTTAAACTTTTAGATTCTAACTGTTCTTAATTACTCATAAACCCTAAACTCAGCAAACTTCTTTTGCCATAAACATTTCCCTCACAAGCAGGTATCAGATAACAATCTTTCCCATGGCCTCAAGTTGCGGCCTATGTGCTCATCCTGGAACATTCTTTGTAGAGATCCTTGAACAAATGTCAATAGTTAACTTTATGGATTATTTCCTGGGCATAACTGCAGAAGGCTTTGTGCTTTCTCATGCTCCTCACAAGAACAATAAGCACCTTAACATTCTTTCCAGCCAACTCAACCGAAGGAAGGAAAGGACAAGTCAGAATCACAAGACCTAACTCCTTCATCCCGGGACTGTGCCTGCAGGGTGAGGAGAGGGGGTTGGGGCCATGCCTCCATTTTGTCAGTAATGCCTAACGCGGCTCCAGACATTAACCTTGCACCTAAAGCAACTACTAGAAAAAAGAAGAACAAAACCCCCCAAAGTTAGTAGAAGGAATGAAATCATAAAAAATCAAAGCAGAAACAACTGAAAAAGAAATTAAGGAGATTATAGCAAAGATCAATAAAACTAAAAGCTGGTTCTATGAGAAGATAAACAAAATTGACAAACCATTAGCCAGACTCACCAAGAAAAAAAAAGGGGGGGAGAAGACTCAAATCAATAAAGTAAGAAATGAAAAAGGAAAAGTTACTACAGAGAACATAGAAATACAAATGATCATAAGAGAATACTATGAGAAACTGCATGCCAATAAAATGGGAAACTTGGAAGAAAGCTTAACCAGGAAGAAATAGAAAATATTAACAGACCAATCACAAGCACAGAAACTGAAACTGAAATTTAAAAAAAAAATCTTTCAACAAACAAAAGCCTAGGATCAGATGGCTTCACAGATGAATTCCACCAAAAATTTAGAGAAGAGCCAACATTTATCTTACTCAAATTCATGTCAAAGTATGGCAAAACAAATACAATATTGTAAAGTTAAAAAATAAAAAATAAACTAATTTTTAAAAACAGGATAAAAATTAAATAAATAAATAAACTCAAATTCTTCCAGAAAATTACACAGGAAGGAAAGATCCCAAATTCATTCTATGAGGCCACCATCACAGTGATACCAAAACCAGACAAAGATGTCACACAAAAAGAAAATAACGGGCCAACTTCACTGATGAGCATATGTTCAAATATCCTCAACAAAATTTTAGCAAACAGAGTCAAACAACACATTAAACAGCTCATACATCATGATCAAGTGGACTTTATCCCAAGGATGGGAGGATTCTTCAATATATATCAATTGATACATTCAAATCAATCAATGTGATAAACCATATTAACAAATTCAAAGATAAAAAGCATATGATCATCTCAATAGATACTGAGAAATCCTTTGACAAAATTCAACTCATTTATGATAAAAAAAAAATCTCTCTAGAGTATACATAGAAGGAGCATACCTTAACATAATAAAGGCCATATATGACAAACCAGAAGTAAACATTATCTTCAATTCCAAAAAACTGAAAGCATTTTCTTTAAAATCAGAAATAAGACAAAGATGCCCACTCTCACCACTCTTATTCAACATAGTTTGGGAAGATCTAGCCACAATAATCAGAAGGGAAAAAAAAAAAAAAAAGGAACCCATACGGGAAAAGAAGAAGTAAAACTCTCATCATTTGCAAAAGATGTGATTCTGTACATAAGAACTATAAAAGATACCACCAGGAAATTTCTAGACCAATAGATGAATATAGTAAAGTCAAAAGATATAAAATTTGTACACAGAAATTTCTTGTATTCCTATATATTAACAATGAAAAATCAGAAAGAAAAATTAAGGAAACAATCCCACTCACCATTGCAACAACAACAACAAAAATACTTAGGAATAAACTTACCTAAAGAGACAAAAGACATGTATACAGAAAACTATAAGACATTGATGAAATAAATCAAAGAGAACACAAACAAGTGTAGAGATATACCATGTTCTTGGATTAGAAGAATCAATATATTAAAAATTATTATATTATCCATAGCAATTTAATGATTCAATGCAATCTCTGTCAAACCATCAATGGTATTTTTCACAAACAATTTTACAATTTGTATGGAAACAGAAAATATCCTGAATACCCAAAGTAATCTTGAGAAAGAAGGATGGAACTGTAGGAAACAACATTCCTGCATTCAGACTATACTACAAAAGCACAGCCATCAAGAAAGTACGGTATTGGCACAAAAATACACATATAGATCAATGGAACAATACAGAAAGCTCGAAGATAAATTCAATAATCTCTAGACACTTTGATATAAATGGAGAAAAAAAGTCATGTTCAACAAGTAGTGCTGGGAAAACTGATCAACTACATGTGAAAAATGAAACTAGAACACTTCCTAACACCATTCAGTTCAGTTCAGTCCCTCAGTTGTGTCCGACTCTTTGCAACCCCTTGAACCACAGCACGCCAGGCCTCCCTATCCATCACCAACTCCGGGAGTTCACCCAAACTCATGTCCATTGAGTCAGTGATACCATTCAACCATCTCATCCTCTGTCATCCCCTTCTCCTCCTGCCCTCAATCTTTCCCAGCATCAGGGTCTTTTCAAATGAGTCAGCTCTTCACATCAGGTGGCCAAAGTATTGGAGTTTCAGCTTCAACATCACTCCTTCCAATGAACACCCAGGACTGATCTCCTTTAGGATGGACTGGTTGGATCTCCTTGCAGTCCAAGGGATTTTCAAGAGTCTTCTCCAAAACCACAGTTCAAAAGCACCAATTCTTCGGTGCTCAGCTTTGTTTATAGTCCAACCCTCACATCATACATGACTACTGGAAAAACTGTAGCCTTGACTAGACGGACCTTTGTTGGCAAAGTAATGTCTTTGCTTTTTAATATGCTATCTAGGTTGGTCATAATTTTCCTTCCAAGGAGTAAGTGTCTTTTAATTTCATGGCTGCAATCACCACCTGCAGTGATTTTGGAGACTAAAACAATAAAGTCTGACACTGTTTCCACTATTTTCCCATCTATTTCCCATGAAGTGATGGGACCAGATGCCATGATCTTAGTTTTCTGAATGTTGAGGTTTAAGCCAACTTTTTCAGTCTCCTCTTTCACTTTCATCAGGAGGCTTTTTAGTTCCTCTTCACTTTCTGCCATATGGGTGGAGTCATCTGCATATCTGAGGTTATTGATATTTCTCCCGGCAATCTTGATTCCAGCTTGTGCTTCTTCCAGCCCAGTGTTACTCATGATGTACTCTTCATATAAGTTAAACATGCAGGGTGACCTAGAGTAATGGAAATTAAACCAATAATAAGCAAACGGGACCTAACAAAACTTAAAAGCTTTTGTAAAACTCAGTTAAATATAAGCAAGGTGAAAAGACAACCCTCAGAATAGGAGAAAATGATAGCAAATGAAATAACTGACACAGAATTAATCTCCAAAGTATACAAGTACTGCATGCATATAACCCAGTAATCCCACTGTTGAGCATATACCCTGAGGAAATCAAAATCGAAAAAAAACACATGTACCCCAGTTTTCATTTTAGCAGTTTTATAATAGCTAGGACATGGAAGCAGTGTAGGTGTCCACTAGCAGTTGAATGGATAGGGGATTTTGGTACATAAACACAATGAAATATCATTCAGCTATAAAAAAGAGTCATTTGAGTCAGTTCTAATGAGCTCGATAACCCTAGAGCCTATTATACACAGTGAAGTAAGTCAGAAAGAAAAATACAAATATTGTATATTAATGCATATATATGGAATCTAGAAAGATGGTACTGATGATTCTATGTACAGGACAGCAAAGGAGACAGAGATATAAAGAACAAACTTTTGGACTCTGTGGGAGAAGGAGAAGGTGGGATGATTTGAGAGAACAGCATTGAAACATATAAATCACCATATTTAAAACAGATAGCCAGTGGGAGTCTGATGTGTGATACAGGGAAACCAAAGTCGGTGCTGTGACAACCTGGAGGGATGGGGTGAAGGGAGTTGGGAAGGGGGTTTCATGAGACAGGGGACATTTGACATGTATGCCTATGGCCGAGTCATGTTGATGCATGGCAAAAGCCATCGCAATATTGTAAACTTAATTATTCTCCAATTTAAATAAATTAATAAATTTAAAAAATTAGAAATGAAAAAGGAAATGTTACAATTGACTCCACAGAAATACCAAGGATCATAAGAGATGGCTAAGTGCAACTGTATGCCAATAAAATGGGACACACCCTGCAAGAAATGCACAAAATTCTTCGAAAATCTACAATTTCCCTAGACTGAACCAGGAAGAAATAGAAAATATGAACAGAGTAATCACAAGCATGGAAATTGAAACTGTGATTAAAAACCTCCCAACAAACAAAATTCCAGGATTTTTGATGGCTTCATGGGCAAATTTTATCAAACATTTAGAGAAAAGTTAATAGCTATCTTTCTGAAACTGTTCCAAAAAATTCCAGAGGAAGGAAACTTTCAAACACATTTTATAAGGCCACCAATATCCTGCTACCAAAATCAGACAAAGACAACACACAAAAAAGAAAACTACAGACAAATATAACTGATTAGTATAGATGCAAAAATCCTCAACAAAATATCACCAATTGTATCCAACAGTACATTAAAAAGATCATACAACATGTTCAAGTGTGATTTAGCACAGGGATGCAAGGATTTTTCAACATCTGCAAATCAACAATATGATGCACCACATCAACAAATTGAAGATTAAAAACTACATGATCATCTTATTATATGCAGAATAAGCCTTTGACAAATTTCAGCTTCCATGTATGTTAAAAACTCTCCAGAAAGTGGGCATAGAGCATAAATACCTCAACATAATAAAATCCATATATGACAAACCTACAGCTACTATCATACTCATAGTGAAAAGCTGAAAGCATCCCCTCTAAGATCATAAATCAGACAAGGATGTCCACTCTCCCCACTTTTAAAATATTTATTTATTTATTTTGATTACACTCTCCCCATTTTTATTCAACATATTTTTTTTTAAGTCCAAGTTAAGCAATCAAAGAAAAATAAGTGAAGGGAATCCAAACTGGAAATTAAGTTAAACTGCCACTGTTTGCAGATTACATGATAGTATACACAGACGATGGTGAAGGAAATGACAACCCATGCCAGTGTTCTTGCCTGGAGAATTCTATGGACAGAGGAGCCTGGCAGGCTACAGTCCATGGGGTCGCAAGAGTTGGACACGACTGAGTGATTAAACCACCAACACCATACATAGAAAATCCTAAAGATGTTACTGGAAAACTACATGAACTCATCAGTGAATTTGGTAAAGTTACCAGTTACAAAATTAATACACAGAAATCTGTTGCATTTCTATACATTAACAGCAAAAAGATCAGAAAAATAAATTCAAGAGGCTAGTGCCTTTTTACAACACATTAACTGCAAGTCTAGAACATATTAAAACATAATTTGATCAGTACATACTATGTACAAAGACCCTTTGATAGATTAAAATGGATGTACAAGGAAATAAAAAGTCAAGTCAGCAAGCAAATGCAGTTAATAGCTAAAAACTCACATTTATTTGAGCACTTACTATTTGTTAGGTCTTGTGGTAATTTATTTTGCTATGTAATAATGACATTTAATTCTAATAACAGCCCAATGAGATATGTTACAGCCCCATTCTACTGATGGGGAAAAGTGAGATTTAAAGAAGAAAAGTAATTTTCTCTGGGCTATACAACTAATCACTGGTGAAGCTGGACTTAAAAACCAAGGCTCTGCGACTTTGCATCCTAATGCCTAACTACATTATTATACTGAAGATAACCCCTACTCCTGCATCTAGGCTGTTCTGTGGCTCCTGTCCTAGAAGATCAAGTTCTGAGACTGCAATTAAAATAAGTGATTGGTAACATTTGGATACAGGGACAAAGAATAATGAAAGCTTCTGGTAAGCAAACCTTGGAACCTGCTTAAAGTAAATTCTGTACACAATACTTTGTTTCCTTTAAAATTATTTCTCTTCTGATTATTGCAGAAATGTTCATTTAGAGCAGAAAATTTCAAATATGGAGAAAGATACATAGACAAAACATCACTGGAATCCTTAGAAATCCCAGCACATAGATGTAGATATAAGAGATAACATTGTAGCATTTTCCCAATTGTGTGTGGCTTGTATGTGTGTGTGTATATATATCCCAATATATATATAACCCATGGCTCAGAGGTTAAAGCGTCTACATGCAATGTGGGAGACCTGGGTTCGATACCTGGGTCGGGAAGATCCCCTGGAGAAGGAAATGGCAACCCACTCCAGTATTCTTGTCTGGAGAATCCCATGGATGGAGGAGCCTGGTAGGCTGCAGTCCACAGGGTCGCAAAGAGTCAGACACGACTGAGCAACCTCACTTTCACTTTCACTTTCAGTATATATATATGTATATATATCCCAATATATATATAACCCATATATGTATATATGGTCTTATTTTATTTTTGTAGAACTAGGATAATGACATATGTGTTGGGTTATAAACTTTTTGAAGTAACACATGAACATTTGTTCATATGTGCAAATAATTAGCACAATGATTTTATCACTACATAATGTTTCCTTATATTAATATATTTATTTCATCTGTGGCTAAATATTTAGGTGATCTATGTTACATTCTGATATTTTGCAAACCACTGTGTTATGGGTATATTTCTTATAATTTTCTTAAAACCGAGACCTATAAATGGAATTAATATGCCAAAGTTTATAAGCATTACTAAAACTTTTGATTTATATTGTCAATTTGCTTTTTTTACTTGCTATACAAATTTATTCCTGATGACCAGTACCTGATAGCACTTGTGTTTTTATTATTTCACTCCACGTTTTACATTTTGAAAAATCAAATGGTGACTTGTTTGGCGGATATTCTCCAAAAACGTTAAAATAATATTTGATTTCATTTTCTCGCCTTGTTAATTTTAGCAAATCCCTTTTTAAGATCACAAATTTAAACTGAAATACAGGCTACTGATCAACAATTCTGTAACTGGTTCAATGTGAGTACATCTGAGCCTCTGAGATTATGTATTTTCTAATAGAAAAAAAATTTTGTTGCAGATAATGTTGATAAAAATGATTATTGAGGTAGATACTACTAATTATATTTTTTAGAGAACATTGAAATTCAACAAAATGTTTAAAATTATACAACCAGTTTTTGATAGAGCTGGAAATGAAAACCTCATCAGTTTGACTCTAGAGTCTGGGAGTTGTTGATGCAATAAGATACTTCCTTTCTCTTCACTGAGATACATATCATAAATCCTACAAAGTCTTTCTATCCTTTCCCTGATGCTAAGTAAACAAAAAAGAAAAAATAAGCTTATACCTCTAGAGAGATTTCAGTTGGGAGAGTAAAAAAAAAACTAGACTTTTTCCCCTTAAATCTTAAAATTATACCTCCAACATGAGTATTTTGCACTCAGTAATACTAGAAAATGTGTAAATTAAGGACTTATATTTTGTTTAACAGAAGCCTCAATTAAAATGTAACTTCCCTGGGCACTTTTGATGTGGGAAGCAGAGGAAATTAGGGAACCTAAGAAATTCTGAGAGAGATGTTTAGGTTTAGCTGCCTGTAGGGGACAGCTGTGGACAATCAGAGGGCATCTTGAGGGCATCGACAACACAGGATGCAAAGAAGAGAGAAAGGCAAGGGGTGGAAAAGGCAAATAAAGAAAAATGAGAAGGAATATAAATACAGCTTGACAATTTTGATGCACTATAAGTTATCTTTATGTACTGGGACTTATGTACACAGTATTCTTGTTTCAGTAGCAAGTATTATTTTCTGTTTGTTTGTTTTTTTCTTCTTTTTCATAATGGTTTATCACAGGATATTGAATATATTTCCCTGCACTATACAGTAAGACTCTGTTTAACAGTTCTGTATAAAACCTTGCATTTCTTAGTCTCAAATACCCAACCCACCCCCCCCCACACACATACACCCTTTTGGCAACCACAAGTCTGTTCTCTATATCAGCAAGTCCACCTCTGTTTCATAGATAAGTTCATTTATATTTTATTCCACATGTAAGTGATATCCTATGATATTTGACTTTCTCTTTCTGATTTATTTCTTTTAGTATGATAATCTCTAGATCCATCCATGTAGCTGAAAATTACATTGTTTCATATTTTTTATATGACTGAGTAATAATCTGTTGTATTCATTCATATTCTTTATCCATTCATCAGTCAATGCACATTTAGGTTGCTTCCATTTCTTAAATATTGGAAATACTGTTGATACAAACATAGAGATGCATGTAATTTAAAAGACTTTTTTTTTCCAGATATATTCCCAGGGGTGGTATTACTGATTCATATGGAAACTCTATTTTTTAGCGTTTTGAGGCACCTCCATACTGTTATGGATAGTGGCTGTACCAGTTCACTTCCCATTTCTTTTTCTCCACAGTCTCTCCAGCATTTGGTATTTGTAGACTTTTCAATGGTGATCATTCTGACCTGTATGATGTAGTTGTTTTTCAGTCCCTATGTTTTGTCTGACTCTTTGTGACCCTATGGAGTGCAGCACATCAGGCTCCCCTGTTCACTATCTCCCTGAGTTTGCTCAAACTCAGGTCCATTGAGTCAGTGATGCCCTCCAACCATCTCAACCTCTGTCACTTCCTTCTTAATCTGCCCTCAAACTTTCCAAGCATCAGAGTCTTTTCCAGTGAGTCAGCTCTTTGCATCAGGTGGCCAATATCAGCCCTTCCAATGAATATTCAGGATTGATTGATTTCCTTTAGGATTGACTAGTTTAATCCCCTCACAGTCCAAGGAACCATCAAGAGTCTTCTCCAGCACCACAATTTGAAGTAGTCATATACAGATGTGAGAGTTGGGCCATAAAGGAGGCTTAGTGCTGAAGAACTGATGCTTTTGAATTGTGTGATGTGGTATTTAATTGTAATTTTGATTTGCATTTTGCTAATAATTAGTGATGTTGAACATCTTTTCATGTGCCTCATCTGTACGTCTTCTTTGTAGAAATGTCTATTTTAGAAATGTCTATTTATCCTGGCCATTTTCTGACTGGGTTGTTTGTTCTTGAGTTACTGCGTTGTATGAGCTGTTTGTATATTTTGGAAATTAATCTCTGGTTGGTCATATAATTTGCAAATGATTTCTCTCAATCCATAGGCCGTTTTGTTTTGTTTATTGTTTCCCTTGCTGTACAAAACCTTATAAGTTTGGTTAGACCTCCTTTGTCTAGTTTTTAATTTTATTTATCTTGCCTTGGGAGACTGAGAATGGTTTGCCTATTTTATCTTCTTGGAATTTTATGGTGTCCTGTCTTCTACTTAAGTCTTTAAGCCATTTTGAGTTTGTTATTTATATGATGTGAGGATTCATACTAACTTCACTGATTTACATGTGGTTGTCCAATTTTAACAAAACCTCTTGCTGAAGAGACTGTATTTTCTCCATTTTATATTTCTGCATCCTTTGTCAAAGATTAATTAACCATAGGTATGTGGAGGTTTTTTTTCTGGGCTCTCTGTTGTGTTCCGTTGATCCATATGTCTGTTTTTGTGCCAATATGATGTTGCTTTGATTACTATAGCTTTGCAGTATTGTCTAAAGTGTGAGAGGGTTATGCCTCCAGCTTTGTTGTTTTCCCTCAGGATTACCTTGGTAAGGTGAGGTCTTTTATGGTCCCATATAAATGCCCAATTATTTCTTCTAACTCTGTGAAAAATGCAGTGAGTAAATTGATAGGGATCATATTAAGTCTGTAGATTTATTTGGGCAGTAGGGCCATTTTAACAATATTAATTCTTACAACCCAAGAGAATAGGATAAATTTTTCCATTTTAAAAATAATCTTCAATTTCTGTTATCAATATTTTGCAGTTCTTAGTGTATAAGTCTTTCACTTCCTTTGCCAGGGTTATCCTTATTTTATTTTTTAATGTAATTTTAGAAGAGAATTTTAACTTTCCCTTTCTGATATTTCATTGTTAATGCAAAGAAATGCAATAGATTTCTGTACATTAATCTTGTATCCTGCTACCCTGCTGGATTTGTTTATCAGTTCTAGTACTTTTTATATTGAGTTTGGGGTTTTCTATATACGGTGTCCATGTGATTACATATGACAGTTTTAACTCTTCCCTTCCAGTTTGGATAATTTTATTTTTTTTCTTGTCTGATTATTGTGGCTAGAATTTCCAGTACTATGTTGAATAAAAGTCATGAAGAATGGGCATCTTTATATTTTCCCAGATTTTAGCAGGAAGGCTTTCAGTTTTTCACTGCTGAGCATTTTGTTGGGTGTGGGTTTGTCATAAATAGCTGAAATATGAAATATATCATAAATAGTTGAAATATGTTTCCTCTAGGCCCACTTTGGTAAGAATATTTTTCCTGAATGGATGTGGAATTTTATAAGATTCTTTTTCTGCATCTATGGAGTTGATTTTGTGGTTTTTGTCATTTCCTTTTTTGATGTAATGTATGACTGATTGATTCGCTTATGTTGAACTATCCTTGCTACACTGGGATGAATTCAACTTGGTTGTGGTATATGATATTTTGTATGTGATGTTGAATTTGGATTGCTAATATTTATTGAGAGGTTTTGTATTTATATTCATCAAAGATATTAGTCTGCGATTTGTTTTTCTTTTTTAGTAGAGTCTTTCTCTGATTTTGTTTTTTTTTCCTTTGTTGGGATTCACATTTTATTTTAATTTTTTTAAATTTACTCATTTTAATTGGAGGCTAATTACTTTAAAATATTGTAGTGATTTTTGCCATACATTGACATGAATCAGCCGTGGGTGTACATGTAATACAGGGATGATGGTGGTTTGACAGAATGAATGTTCCTTTTTATTCAGTCTTTTGGAAGAGCTTGAAAAGGATTGGTATATCCCTTTGTAAATTTGGTAGAATTCTCCCATGAAAACTTCTGGTTCTGAACTTTTGTTTGCAAGGAAGGGAGCTTTTGTTTGTTTGTTTTTACATATTATATTTGACTTTCATTGATCAGTCCTTTAGAATCATTTGTTTCTTTTTGATTCAGTTTTGGTGGGCTGTATGTTTCTAGAAACTTGTCTATTTCTTCTAGGTTGTCCAATTTGTCAGCATGTCCTTGTTCATAGTGTTCTGTTGTTTGTCTGTATGTGTGTGGTTGTGGTTGTGGTTGCAGTTACTTCTCTTAATATTTCTTATATTATTTGGGTTCTCTCTTTTCTTCTTCATGAGCCTGAGCTGGGTTTTATTAATTTTGTTTCCCATTCAAAGAATCAACACATGTGTATTGATATTTTCTATTGTTTTCTTCATCTTTATTATGTTTCCTCTCTGATATTATTTCCTCCCTTCAGTTGATTTTATATTTTGCCTGCTCTTCTTATCCTAATTCTTTTAGGTTGTTTATTTGAGATTTTTCTCGTTCTTTAATGAGGTCCAGTATCACTATGAACTTCCCTCTAAGAACAGTTTTTGCTGTGTTCCTTTGATTTTGGAGCTTTTTTTCCATTGTATTTTTTTCTCAATGTATTTTAAAATTCCCTATTTGATTTCATGGTTGATCCATTAGGTTTTTAGTAGCATGATTTTTAATATCTATGTAATTTTTTTTATTGTTTATTTTTCTGTGGTTAATTTCTAGTTTCATGCTCTTATGGACAAAAAAAATGCTAAAAATTATTTCTATCTTCTTAAGATGGTTGAGGCTTGTTTTCTAGCCTAGCATGTGGCAAACCTGAGAGAATATACCATGTGTTATTGAAAAAAATGCATATTAAGTTTTTACTTTTTATCGAGAGGGTGTGGTTATTGACTATTTAGGAATCAGTGAACTAAAATGGACCAAAATGAGTGAATTTAATTCAGATGACCAATACATTTACTACGGTGGGCAAGAATCCCTTAGAAGAAATGGAGTAGCCCTCAAAGTCAGCAAAAGACTCTGAAATGCAGTACTTGAGTGTAATCTCAAAAATGACAGGAAGATCTTATTTCGTTTCCAGGCAAACCATTCAATATCAGAGTAAATCCAAGTCTATACCCCAAACACTAATGCCAAAGAAGCTGAAGTTACACTGTTCTGTGAACACCAATAAGAACTTCTAGAACTAACACCAAAAATATATATTTCTTTCATCATGGGGACTGGAATGCAAAAGTAGGTAGTCAAGAGATACCTGAAATAGCAGAAAATTTGGTCTTGGAGTACAAAATTAAGCAGGGCAAAGGCTAACAGACTTTTGACAAAATAACACGCTGGTCGTAACAACACTAGAGATGACTCTACTTATGGACATCACCACATGGTCAAGACCAAGTCAGACTGATTATTTTCTTTGCAGATGAAGATGGAGAAGCCCTATACAGTCAGCAAAAACAAGACTGGGAGCTGACTGCTGCTCAGACCAGAAACTTCTTATTGCAAAATTCAAACTTAAATTGAAGAAAGTAGGGCAAACCACTAGACCATTCAGGTATGACCTAAATCAAATCCTTTATGATTATACAGTAGAAGTGACAAATAAATTCAAGAGATTAGATCTGATAGAGTGCCTGAAGAACTATAGATGGAGGTTCATAACATTGTACAGGAGGCAGTGATCAAGACCATCCCTAAGAAAAAGAAATACAAAAAGACAAAATGTTTGTCTGAGGAGGCCTTACAAAGAGCTGAGAAAGAAAAGAAGTGAAACACAAAGGAGAAAAGGAAAGATATATCCATCTGAATGCAAAGTTCCAAAGAATAGCAAGGAGAGATAAGAAAGCCTTTCTTAAGTGATCAATGCAAAGAAATACAGGCAAACAATAAAATGGGAAGGGGAGACTAGAGATCACTTCAAGAAAATTAGAGATACCAAGGGAACAATTCATAAGAAGATGGGCAAAATAAAGGACTGAAATGGTATGGATCTAACAGAAGCAGACGATATTAAGAAGAGGTGACAAGAATACACAGAAAAACTACACAAAAAAGATAGTAGTGACCCAGATATCTCCAGTGGTGTGAGCACTTATCTAGAGCAAGACTTCCTTAAGTGTCCAGTCAAGTGGGCCTTAGGAAGTATCACTAAAAACAAAGCTAGTGGAGATGATGAAATTCCAGCTGAGCTATTTCAAATCCTAAAAGATGATGCTGTGAAAGTGCTACACTCAATATGCTAGTAAATTTGGAAAACTTAGCCGTGGCCACAGGACTGGGAAAGATCAGTTTTCATTTTCATGCCAAGGAAGTTAAGATTAGTTCAGTCGCTCAGTCACGTCTGACTCTTTGCGACCCCATGAATCGCAGCAAACCAGTCCTCCCTGTCCATCACAAACTCCCGGAGTTTATCCAAACTCATGTCCAACGAGTCGGTGATGCCATCCAGCCATCTCATCCTCTGTCATCTTCTTCTCCTCTTGCCCCCAAACCTTCCCAGGGTCAGGGTATTTTCAAATGAGTCAGCTCTTCGCATGAGGTGACCAAAGTATTGGAGTTTCAGCTTCAACATCAGTCCTTCCAATGAACACCCAGGACTGATTTCCTTTAGAATGGACTGGTTGAATCTCCTTGCAGTCCAAGGGACTCTCAAGAGTCTTCTCCAACACCACAGTTCAAAACCATCAATTCTGCGGTGCTCAGCTTTCTTCACTGTCCAACTCTCACATCCATACATGACTACTGGAAAAATCAGAGCCTTAACTAGATTGGACCTTTGTTGGCAAAGTAATGTCTCTGCTTTTTAATATGCTATCTAGGTTGGTCATAACTTTCCTTACAAGGAGCAAGTGTCTTTTAATTTCATGGCTACAAGCACCATCTGCAGTGATTTTGGAGCCCAAAAAAGTAAAGCCTGACACTGTTTCCACTGTTTCCCCATTTATTTCCCATGAAGTGATGGGACCAGATGCCATGATCTTAGTTTTTCAGAATGTTGAGCTTTAAGCCAACTTTTTCAGTCTCCTCTTTCACTTTCTTCAAGAGGCTTTTTAGTTTCTCTTAACTTTCTGCCATATGGGTGGTGTCATCTGCATATCTGAGGTTATTGATATTTCTCTTGGCAATCTTGATTCCATCTTGTGCTTCTTCCACCCCAGCATTTCTCATGATGTACCCTGCATATAAGTTAAATAAGCAGGGTGACAATATACAGCCTTAACGTACTCCTTTTCCTATTTGGAAACAGTCTGTTGTTCCATGCCCAGTTCTAACTGTTGCTTCCTTTCCTGCTCACAGGTTTTTCAAGAGACAGGTCAGGTTGTCTGGTCTCGTATTCCCATTTCTTAAAAAGTTTCCACAGTTTATTGTGATCAATACAGTCAAAGGCTTTGGAATAGTCAATAAAGCATGAATAGATGTTTTTCTGGAACTCTCTTGCTTTTTTGATAAACGGAAAACCGCTTCAGTATTCTTGCCTTGAGAACCTCATGAACAGTATGAACAGGCAAAATGATAGGATACTGAAAGAGGAACTTCCCAGGTCGGTAGGTTCCCAATATTCTACTGGAGATCAGTGGAAAAATAACTCCAGAAAGAATGATGGGATGGAGCCAAAGCAAAATCAATACACAGTAGTCAAGAGTGAACATCAACATTCTAGGAATCAGCGAACTAAGATGGACTGGAATGGGTGAATTTAACTCAGATGACCATTATATCTACTACTATGGGCAGGAATCCCTTAGAAGAAATGGAGTAGTCATCATAGTGAACAAAAGAGTCTGAAACGCAGTACTTAGATGCAATCTCTGAAATGACAGAATGATCTCTGTTCATTTCCAGGGCAAGCCATTCAATATCACAGTAATCCAAGCCTATGCCCTATCCAGTAACGCTGAAGAAGCTGAAGTTGAATGGTTCTATGAAGACCTACAAGACCTTTTAGAACTAACACCAAAAAAAAAAAAAAAGATGTCCTTTTCATTATAGGGGACTGGAATGCAAAAGTAGGAAGACAAGAAACACCTGGAGTAACAAGCAAATTTGGCCTTGGAGTACAAAGTGAAGCAGGGCAAAGGCTAATAGAGTTTTGCCAAGAGAACGCACTGGTCATAGTAAACACCCTCTTCCAACAACACAGGAGAAGACTCTACACATGGACATCACCAGATGGTCAACACTGAAATCAGATTAATTATATTCTTTGCAACCAAAGATAGAGAAGTTCTATACAGTCAGCAAAAACAAGACCGGGAGCTGACAGTGGCTCAGATCATGAACTCCTTATTGCCAAATTCAGACTTAAATTGAAGAAAGTAAGGAAAACACTAGACCATTCAGGTATGACCTAAATCAAATTCCTTATGATTATACAGTGGAAGTGAGCAATAAACTTAAAGGACTAGATCTGATAGACAGAGTGCCTGAAGAACTATGGACGGAGGTTCGTGACATTGTGCAGGAGACAGGAATCAAGACCATCTGCATGGGGGAAAAAAAACGCAAAAACGCAAAATGGCTGTCGGAGGATGCCTTACAAATAGCTGTGAAAAGAAGAGAAGTGAAAAGCAAAGGAGAAAAGGAAAGATATTCCCATTTTAATGCAGAGTTCCAAAGAATAGCAAGGAGAGATAAGAAAGCCTTCCTCAGTGATCAATGCAAAGAAATAGAGGTAAACAACAGAATGAGAAAGACTAGAGATCTCTTCAAGAAATTTAGAGATACCAAGGGAACGTTTCATGTAAATATGGGCTCGATAAAGGACAGAAATGGTATGGACCTAACAGAAGCAGAAGATATTAAGAAGAGGTGGCAAGAATACACAGAACTATACAAAAAAGATCTTCACGACTCAGATAATCACAATGGTGTGATCACTCACCTAGAGCCAGACATCCTGGAATGTGAAGTCAAGTGGGCCTCAGAAAGCATCACTACAAACAAAGCTAGTGGAGGTAATGAAATTCTAGTTGAGCTATTTCAAATCCTGAAAGATGATGCTGTGAAAGTGCTGCACTCAATATGCCAGCAAATATGGAAAACTCAGCAGTGGCCACAGGGCTGAAAAAGTTCAGTTTTTATTCCAACCCCAAAGAAAGGAAATGCCAAAAAATGCTCACTACCGCACAATTACACTTATCTCACACGCTAATAAAGTAATGCACAAAATTCCCCAAGCCACGCTTCAGCAATACATGAACCATGAACTTCCAGATGTTCAAGCTGGTTTTAGAAAAGGCAGAGAAACCAGAGATCAAATTGCCAACATCCACTGGATCATGCCAAAGAAATGAAATGCCAAAAAATGTTCAATGTTTCACACAATTGCTCTCTTCACATACTTGCAAAGTAATGCTCAAAAATCTCCAAGCTGGGCTTCAATACTATGTGAATTGAGAACTTTCAGATGTTCAAGCTGGGTTTAGAAAAGGCTTAAGGACATGAGATCAAATTGCCAACATCCATAGGATCATAGAAAAAGCGAGAGAACTCCAGAAAAATATCTACTTCTGCTTTATTGACTATGCTAAAGCCTTTGATTATGTGGATCACAACAAGCTGTTGAAATACCAGACCACCCTACCTGCTTCCTGTCTCCTGTGAAATTTGTATGCAGGTCAAGAAGCAACAACTAGAATTGGACATGGAACAATGGATGGGTTCCAATTTGGGAAAGAGGCTGTCAAGGCTGTATATTGTCACCCTGCTTATTTAACTTATATGCAGAGTTCATCATGTGAAATGCTAGGCTGGATGAAGCACAACCTGGAATCAAGATTGCCAGGAGAAACATCAATAACCTCAGATATACAGATGACACCTCCCTTATGGCAGAAAGCAAAGAGTAACTAAAGAACCTCTTGATAATGCTGAAAGAGGAGTGAAAAAAATTCACTTAAAACTCAACATTCAAAAAATGAAGATTATGTCACGTGTCCCATCCTTTCATGGCAAATAGATGGAGAAACAATGGAAACAATGACAGACTTTATTTTGAGGGGCTCCAAAATCACTGGAGATGGTGATAGCAACCATGAAATTAAAAGACATTGGCTCCCTGGGAGAAAAGCTATGACAACCCGTGGTGGTTTAGGCACTAAGTCATGTCCAACTCTCGCAACCCCATGGACTGTAGCCTGTCAGGCTCCTCTGCCCATGGGATTCTCTAATCAAGAATACCAGAGTGGGTTGTCATTTCCTTCTCCAGTGGATCTTCCCAACCTATGAATCAAACCCAGGTCTTCTACATTGTAGGCAGATTCTTTACCAACTGAGCTGTAAAAGAAGCCCCTATGACAAACTAGACAGGATATTAAAAAGCATAGATATTACTTTGTTGACAAAGGTCCAAGTAGTCAAAACTATGGTTTTTCCAGTAGACATGTATGTATGTGAGAGTTGAATCATAAAGAAAGCTGAGTACCAAAGAACTGATGCTTTTTAACTGTCATGTTGGAGAAGACTCTTGAGAGTCCCTTGGACTGCAAGGAGATCAAATCAATCAATCCTAAAGGAAATCAGTCCTCAATATTCATCCCCTTCTCCTCCTGCCCCCAATCCTACCCAGCATCAGGGTCTTTTCCAATGAGTCAAATCTTCGCATGAGGTGGCCAAAGTATTGGAGTTTCAGCTTCAACATCTGTCCTTCCAATGAACACCCAGGATTGACCTCGTTTAGGATGGATTGATTGGATCTCCTTGCAGGCCAAGGGACTCTCAAGAGTCTTCTCCAACACCACAGTTCAAAAGCATCAATTCTGCAGAGCTCAGCTTTCTTCACCATCCAACTCTCACATCCATACATGACCACTGGAAAAACCATAGCCTTGACTAGACGGACTTTTGTTGGCAAAGTAATGTCTCTAATGTCTCCTGCCATCATTGCATCCCTATCAATTTTTCTCTTTATATCTTTAATGTAGTTGTTTTATGTATTTAGATGCTCCTATTTTTGGTGCATATACATTAAGGAATGCTATATTATTTTCTTGTATTGATCTTTTTATCATTATATAGTGTCCTTTATCTTCCTTTGTGGTATTTCTTTGAAAATCTATTTGTTTTGATATAAGTGTTGTTTCCCCTGATTTATTTCATTTCTGTTTTCATGAAATACATTTTCCATCACCTTACTGTCAATCTGCATGTCCCCCTTGCCTTAATATGGGCCTTTTGTTGGTAGCATATTGTAGGCTCTTATTTTAAAATCCAATCAGCTACTTTATGTCTTATGATGTAACATTTCGTCCATTGACATTTAAAATAATAATTGATAGTATGCATTTTTTGCCATTTTAAACCTTGTTTCTCAGTTGATTTTGTATTTCTTCTTTGTTCCTTTCTTTTGTTTTTCCTAGGTGGTTTGATGGTTTTCTTGTTTATTGTGCTTGTTTTCTCTTCTTTTTGTGACTTTTTTGTATGTTTTTGATTTGTGGCCATCCTATTTCTCAAGTGTATTAACCACGCCTTAAATCTACTTGCTTTAGACTGGTAGTCCTATATGTTCAACATATTACTCTCCTCTTCCACATTTTATGATTTTTTTAACATTTTATGGTTTTGATATTCTCTTTTACATCTTCATGTTTGCCTTGTTGCTGTTCATTGTTGTTTACATTGCTTTCACAAAAATATTTTGATTTTTTAATTTGTGTACTGTTTTAAGCAATTTACTTTCCAATTGTGATTTTTTTCTCTTTCCTATAGATTTTTTCTTCCTTTCTATTTAGAGTAGACCTTCTGATATTTCTGTTGGGATATGTTTATTATTGCTGTATTCTTTTAGCTTTTGCTTGTCTGCGAAACTCTTTATCTCTCGTTATATTCTAATCAATAACCTTGCTTGGTAGAGTATCCTGGGTTATATATTTTCTCCTTTCAGAATTTTGAGTATATCTTGCCACCACTCCCTTCTTGCCTGCAACATTTCTATAGATAAATTAGCTGATAACATTATGGAGGTTGTCTTGTGATTAACTCTTTCCTTTTCTCTTATTGCTTATAGAATCCTCTCTTTATCATTTACTTTTGCAATTTTAATTAGAGTATGTCTTGGTAGATCTGTTTGGGTTCATCTTGTTTGGGACCCTCTACGCTTCCTGTCCTGGATGCTTGTTTCCTTCTTTAAGTTTGGGATGTATTCAGCCATAATTTCTTCAAATATATTTTCAATGCCCTTTTTTCTTTCTTTTTCTTCTAAGATTCTTCTGATGTGTAAATTTGCATTCCTTGTATGACTCTATAGGTCTCCTATATTTCTTTTTTATTTATCTTTCTTTCTGCTGTTCTGATTGGTTAATTTTCATTATTCTATCTTCCAGATCACTTGTTCAGTCTTCTGCATTATTCAATCTGATATTCATTGCCTTTAGCTCAGCTTTCATATCAGCAAATGATTTTGCTAATTTTTCTCAATTCCTCTTTATAGTTTTTAGTTCTTTTTTGCAATAATCTGCATTTCTAAATTCCTTTAATATTTTCATTATCTCCTGTTTTGAACTCAGTGTCTATTAACCTAAAGTTGTCTATTTCATTGTTTGTAATTTCACAAGAATTCTCTTCATCTTTTAATTGGAAGTGGTTACTTCTCTTGTTCATTTAACTTCTATATTTCAGACTCTATGCATTTAGAAGAAACAGTTATCTTTGGTCTTGAAGGTTTTTATGTGGAAGCATCCTTATGCAGCCTGTGTATGTCTAATATTTTTGGTGTGAGGACTGCTTTTAGTATAGATGCCTGCCATGTGTGTTGGCCATTGTCCTCTTGTTAGAGCTTGTGGCTGGTATTGTGATGACCAAAACTCACACTGTCTATTGAGCAGAGTCTTCTATTTGTTCAGTGGTTGTCAGTGCTCTATCAGGGACCAGGTGTACTCCCTAGCTCTTGGAGTAGAAACCCCCAGATCTATTTATATTCTGTAGTATGAAGTAGGTGGGATTGGAGTGCTCCTTCTGGAGAGGAACCAGTGAGTACACCTCTGCCAGAAGTTTTCACCAGGAGTGTGCTCCATGGTGTCACCTGTCACTCATTGTGCAATCTCACACAGTACAATGCTGTCTGTACTGCCCTCAGCCCTACCTCATATGTTATTTTATTATAATGATACAATCTGCCTCCTCTCCCTAAGTCTTGAAGTTAATAAGATGAATAGATATTACCTTCACTCACAAATCATTTAATATCATTTGCAACATCTTGACCACCAGCTAAACTAGTAGAACACATATAGGAGGGTGAATACATTTTTGAATATTTGTACTGCAACTGATGATATCAGTTGTAAACCTCAATCATTTTTCAGGGAGATAACTAAATCATAACTTTGGCAAGAAATTTTCAGTAGAGTCCTAAACAAACTGGATGTTTTGCATATGCTTATATGATCCTATGTACAGAATAAAAATTAAATAGACAAAAGAAGTAGCAAAGTTACTGGTTGCTGGTAAAGAGTTTCAATCACTGAGAAATATTAATAACTCATTGTGCTAAAACATACTTAAAAGTATCATGTGTCTAATACTCTAATATTTCTGTTTATTATATATTGGAAAGCAGCACACTAGAATCTGCTGATATAAGGAATATTATACATTGAGTCTTTATGTATTAATTACTTGGTACAACTAAATCTACTAAAGTGATAGTGATTTATAACACTCTGAAACAGTCACTTTGTGATGGGTTCATATTATTGCTCTAGAAAATTTCTCCTCTGAATTATAGCTGAATTCCCCAAGCCACCATAAGAATAGTACCATTTGCTATACAGAAAATGTAAATTGTTATTTTTTTTATTCAATTTGCTTCATTCTTTTGTTTTTACATTAGTATTTTTTATGCATTATTCACAATATCTGATTTAATATGATGATTATTCCAGTATTAATAGTTTAAGAATATTGCCTTTTGACTACAGGCTACTTCTTAATGATGCCATAATGAAAATAATATTGGTCCTTATAAATTTGTCAATCAGTGCCAAAAAATCATCTCAATGAAAGCAAAATTCTTGGAACTTACTGAAGATGGCTCAAGTCCAAGATTTGATTCTTGGGTTTTGGTGGGTGCTTCCTCAGACTTCCTGTTAATTACGCTACTGTTATGCTTCCTCTTAATTATGCTATAAAGCATTTTTGCATAATGGGCATAAATCTCTCTACATGAGCCATCTGAGAAGTGAGAAAAATTGTCTTTGTCAAGGAACTATATGCAGAAATGCATTAAACAATAGCTCACAGTAGAGGAAAAGCAACATTTTAAATATCATTTTGGGAAAATATGAATAAAAATATAATTTTATACTACTCCTGGCCATCTTATTTTGTATCTTTTAAAAATAAAATATTTTTTACCTTTGGGGGAGTTAGAAGATGACTATGTGTTTCTTATAATTTTAACTGACACTCAAGATGAATTCCTCAGGCAGTCAGTACCAAAGTAGTATTCATCTGGGAATTCACAGCACCACTGTAACTTCCAATTAGCAAAACATACATTAAAAGTTGCTGTAAACCACTCTAGGAGGCCAGCTCATGGTTGTGATTAATGGCTATGCATCTACAGCTGTTGCACATAAGTCTTAACAGAGCTATTTGTAAATTGTCAACACAAACTCATGCAACCTCAGATTATCAATCAGAAAAGTATGCATTAGAGTTGGTTAATTACAGTTCCTCTTCTATGACACCAGAATGTGTATAATATTTCTCAATGACTGAAAACTTCTAAAGATTAGTGATAAAGCTAGTTTGGAAGCAAAATCTTACAATGAATGTATGTGTATAAAGTTTCTGCTCTTACAATTTTAGTTATCCTTCCTTTGCTGTATATGTCTTCATAAATTATTTTGTTCTTAGAATAATATTTTTGTATGCTGTGGAACAAAATCTAGCAAGAATTTATTTATAGAATTCACACTCATTCCAGGCTATATTCTTATTAACTATAGTCTCAAAGGTGTCTGTCACACAATTCTGAATCCAAATGTAAGTATTTTGTCTGTATTGTTTCCCCTAAAATTAGCTACATTTTATAATTCTTGGCTTATGGACTATTTCAGGCCTAAAGAGAAACAGCAATCTTTTTATATGGTACAGTGCTTTTTATTTGCCAGCGCATTTATATACATTCTTTCCTATGACCTCACAACATTCCAGTGAAGCAGGCAGGGCA
Source organism: Okapia johnstoni (assembly GCA_024291935.2). NCBI lineage: Eukaryota > Metazoa > Chordata > Mammalia > Artiodactyla > Giraffidae > Okapia > Okapia johnstoni. The sequence continues at coordinate 57,044,670 of CM044305.1, read as the reverse complement.
AGTAATGTAGTTTAAAAGCAAATGCTACTAGTTTAATTAATAATATAGCAAGGCATATAGTATTCCAATTATGATGGTCATTAACTATCTACATAATACTGCTTGTTTGGTACTTATTAACTTTTAAAAGATGTTTAAAAGCCTTGTTAAAACCAGAATTGACAAGTTGAAGTTAAAGTCTTTTCCCCAGAAGTGCATCATAATTGTAATCGGTGTTGGTCAACTAATTTCCATGAAATCTACAGTTTACAGATATGTAAGACAGACACTAGAAAAACAAGTCTTAAGATATTTGAATGAAGAAACTTCTTTAATACTCCTTAATATTTTCAAATTGCTTTTCCTAAAAAGTTCAACATTGATTAAAATTTTAAATGTTACAGTGATCATTTAAGTTTAAGGTAAATAAATATCTTTACACTCAGCTAAACATTTGTTAAGGGGCTTATCGAATGCTTCTAAAGTACAATAGGATACAGAAATAAATCTCAATAAATTAGAATAAGTAGAATAAATAGAAACATTTTGGGGTTTTTTTTGCCTTTCACATAGTAGATTAACCACAACAGGAAGTTCTACTGGTAGGATATTTGAGACGAATGACAACTAGGGAAACAAATTTTACAGTATGGTATAAATGTCAAAATGAAATCCAACTGCAAATTCATATTCTAGTGAAAACAGTAAATGTGAAAGATGAAAAATGGTATATAGTACCCAAGGGATGGCACTGTGCAGGGATGATTGTTAGTAAAGAGGTCAGGGCAACAGTGAAGTAAACGAATTTATCTTGGGTTCTCTCTCAACCACTGACTCAAGTCTACTACTAGACACCAAATGTGTTCTTGTTTGATCAGGCTGCCGTAAATCCACTCAGCCCCTAAGAATTTATGAGTACATGAAGTGTTCTGTTTTCCAAACTCATCCATTTCTGGTTTCCCCATATAAAAACTTACAACAAACAAAGCTAATGGAGATGATGAAATTCCAGCTGAGCTATTTCAAATCCTAAAAGATGATGCTGTTAAAGGGTTGCACTCAATATCCCAGCAAATATGTAAAACCCAGCAGTGGCCACAGGACTGGAAAAGGTCAATTTTCATTCCATTCCCAAAGAATGCTCAAATTACCTCACAATTGCACTCATTACACATGCTAGCAATGTAATGCTCAAAATCCTTCAAGCTAGGTTTCAACAGTATGTGAACCGAGGATTTCCAGATGTACAAGCTGGATTTTAGAAAATGCAGGGGAACCAGAGATTAAATTGCCAATATCCATTGGATCATAGAAAAAGTAAGGGGATTGCAGAAAAACATCTACTTCTGCTTCACTGACTATGCTAAAGCCTTTGACTGTGTGGATCAAAACAAACTGTGGAATATTCTTGAAGAGATGGGAATACCAGACCACATTACCTGCCTCTTGAGAAACCTGTATGCAGGTCAAGAAGCAACAGTTACAACTGGACATGAAACAATGAACTGGTTCAAAATTGGGAAGGGATATGTCAAGGCTGCATATTTTCACCCTGCTTATTTAACTTATATGCAGAGTACATCATGAGAAACAATGGACTGGATGAAGCACAAGCTGGAATTGATTGCTGGGAGAAATATCAATAACCTCAGATATAGAGATGACACCACACTTATGGCAGAAAAGGAAGAGGAACTAAAGACCCTCTTGATGAAGGTGAAAGAGGAGAATGAAAAACCTGGCATAAAACTCAACATTCAAAAAACAAAAATCATACATAACTTTGCTGACAAAGGTCCATCTAGTCAAAGCTGTGGCTTTTCCAGCAGTCATGTATGTATGTGAGAATTGGACCATAAAGAAGTCTGAGCACCGAAAAAACGATGCTTTCAAACTGTTGTGTTAGAGAAGACTCTTGAGAGTCCCTTGAACTGCAAGGAGATCAAACCAGTCAATTGTAAAGGAAATCAGTCCTTAATATTCATTGGAAGGACTGATGCTGAAGCTGAAGCTCCAATACTTTGGCCACCTAATGGGAAGAACCGACTCATTGGAAAAGACCCTGATGTTGGGAAAGATTGAAGGCAGGAGGAGAAGGGGTGACAAAGGATGAGATTGTTGGATGGCATCATTGACTCAATGGACATTAGTTTGACCAAGCTCCTGGAGATAGTGAAGGATGGAGGAGCCTGGTGTGATGCAGCCCATGGGGTGGCAAAGAGTCGGACAAGACTGAGCGATTGAAGAACAAAATTATAGATCACTATTTCAGGAGCTTGTCAGAGTGTGTCATTAATTAAGCTGTTTACATTCTCTAGGGTAAAATATTTTCATTTTCACACAGATCTTAGATAATGCTTTCCCTAAGGGGGTGATTTTAATTATGAGGATCAATTTAGATTTAGGAGGGCTTTTTTGCCCTCTGAATTCAACCGCCTGGCCACTTGTCTATTTTACTGCTGCCCTATGTTGACCCTATTAATTCCGTGTTGACTGAGATGGGGGAAATCTTCCCTCTGTTAATAGAGTCAGTAAATAAAAAGCACCCTGATTTTGGTGTCCATTTAGAAATTTGGTGCTGGACAATAAATGGAACATATGAAACACAGAGGATTTGCTTTCTAAAACAAAATTCCAATTCTTTTTGCACAATTTAGTCTAAAACATTATCAAACCAGAGATCAATAATTCCAAATAACCAAATTTGTTTGAAAAATCACTGTAGCTGAATATTCAAATCCTGCATAATAATTAAGGTGCATGTGACTTTGTTGTTGTTCTTTGGACACTAAGTTGTGTCCAACTCTTGCAATCACATGGACTGTAGCCTGCCAGGCTCCTCTGACCATGGGATTCCCCAGGCAAGAATACTGGAGTGGGTTGCCATTTCCTCTGTCAGGGGATCTTCCTGACCCAGGGATCAAACTTGGTTTTCCTCTATTGGCAGGCAGATTCTTTACCACTGAGCCACCAGGGAAACCCTGAATATGATTTATTTATTTCTAAAATATTCTGAATCCTGTCAGTTGGTCTAGCTAAGAATAGAATGTTTCCCAACTGCTTTTCTCAATCCCTCCAAAACAAGGTGTAGCTTCAGGGAACCTCTGAGATATAATCTGATTTCCACTCTAGCAAATATATACATGACAGGTCTTAATCAGTCAGGCAAAAATTCTTTCTCATAATTGACATGCAGAAGTATTTGTTAATAAATGCCTAGCTCCTGTCTAATTCTCCTGTTAAGCTCTTTATATGTATAATAAATTTAAGTTTCAGATAAAAGTAGTGAGAGATTGCTGAAGTGCTGGAAACGAAAAAAAAACTTTAAATTCCCTTCCGCTCTCTACCCTGAAGCTCATGACTTGAGAATCACTAGTGCCCTCTTCTGGTCAGAAGGAGACAGATTTCATTCTATCTTGTTATAAGGGAGACTTCAATAGAAAATAATCAAAATTTTTATAACATCCCCTCAAAAAATAAATATCACCCATAGGAAAAATGATAGGAAACAGAATTATCATGGAATTAAAAGCAATACTATCTGATAAGCAGATACTACTAGTGTCTGAAAGTTCTAGACATATGCAAATTACATATTTCTTTTCAAAAATTGCATAAGTATATGCTAACACTGAAAAAATGTCCAAATACAAGATACTTGAAAAAGTGTTCATGTCATGTTATGTGCTTATAGGGAGAAAAATTGGCAAGAAAGGATATTATAAATTTTGCAAATCTGCTTTGAAGAAGTATCTTCATAGAAGGGTATTTTATTCTATACACAGTATCGTTTTTGTGTGTGCAGATTCAATGCTGCAGTGAAAGAGATAACTCTGTAAAGAAATAGTGTATAATGGAGTTTGAAACACACACATACACACACAGACAAGAGTAAAACTTCTTACTGTCCTTTTCATAGTCATTCTGAAAGGCTACATATATATGCCTTGTACCTTTTCCAAACTTTGCTTTGGAAATCACAGCCAGAGCCAAAAATGCATTAACATCACTTTCTGCTAACACTTTATTTTTGACCTCTATTGTGCTACTCAGCTTGATCTCCCATATGATTTAACATGAAGTGAAAGTGAAAGTCACTCAGTAGTGTCTGACTCTTTGCTACCCCATGGACTATACAGTCTATGGAATTCTCTGGGCCAGAATACTGGAGTGGGTAGCCTTTCCCTTCTCCAGGGGATCTTCCCAACCCAGGGATCGAACCCAGGTCTCCCACCTTGTAGGTAGATTCTTTACCAGCTGAGCCACAAGGGAAGCCCAAGAATACTGGAGTGAGTAGCCTATCCCTTCTCCAGAGGATCTTCCCAACTCAGGAATCGAACCGGGGTCTCCTGCATTGCAGGCAGGTTCTTTACAAACTGAGATATGCGGGAAGCCACATACTAAACTCTAAATTCAATTTAGAAGTTTCCAAAAATTCAGATTTATTTTCCTCAGAGAAAGATTTATCAAAACAAAGGATATTCACAAGTATTTATTGCAACTCAGAAGATAATATTAAAGGAGGGCAAAGCTTCAAGAATGTTTAAAGGATTTTCTGAAACAAGGAAATAAGTGGAGGAACCTGTCATACTGACCCCTTTGAAAGAAATGGGAACTAGATGTCTGAATTTTTCAAAAATCGTTCATGGTTCTCTTTTTGTCACAGCTAAGGAAATATATTGTCGAACCTCAAATTAGAGCCTGGGACTTAAACCACAACAAGCATGAGTGGTTAAACTTGTATCTACAGTGATTCAAGCCATTATTAAGTACATTCCTTTTCGTTAACCACGTGTGTGTGTGTGTGTTTTCTCTCTCTCTCTCTTTAGTCTCTAAGTCGTGCCTGACTCTTGAGACCCCATGGACTGTAGCCTGCCAAGTTCCTCTGTACATGAGATTCTCCAGGCAAGAATACTGGAGTGTGTTGCCATTTCCTTCTCCAGGGGATCTTCCCGATACAGGAATTGAACCCGTGTCTCCTGCATTGCAGGCAGATTCTTTACCAACTGAGCTAGTTCCTCAATATAACCTACTGAGAGTTGAATTCTAGGCTTCCTGCCTGACTTTGGCTTGAGCAGAGAGGCTAGGTCCACAGGATTTTTTTCTCTGTCAATTGCTGGAGTACGGTGACTACTATCTAAATATTTTCTTTTTTTGTTAGGCTGCCACTTTCCTGGTCATTTGGCTAAATAGAACAAGATTTTGTTGAAGTAATTTTTTTCTGTTCCTCTTGGTGTTTCCAGACTACTGCTTTTTTCAGCTCCTAATTTAGGCTAATGAAGCAAAAAAATAAAAATAAAGGAACTCACCACCATGCGGTTTCCTCAAATCCTGAGACTCGTAGCAGATTTGCTTTCTTTTGTTCACCATTTTGAGTCTTCTTATGTTTGTTTTGTATACAATATTCAGGATTTTTTAGCCTCATTTAATGTTGTAAACAAGGAAAAGCATGCACAGTTCATATTCTTGGAAGTGTAAAGGCACTTTACTTTTTTTTTAATTTATTTATTTTAATTGGAGACTAATTTCTTTACAATATTGTAGTGGTTTTGCCATACATTGACATGAATATGCCATGGGTGTACATTTGTTCCCCATCCTGAAACCCTCTCCCACCTCCCTCCCCATCCCATCCTTCTGGGTCATCCCAGTGCACCAGCCCTGAGCCCTCTGTCTCAGGCACTTTACTTTGAAGACACCCAAGATATGCAGCTGGATGTGCTCAGTAAGTAACTGGATATATGAATCAGAAGATCAGGGAAAAGTCTGAGCAGGAGATATAAATCTTAGAGGCATTAGAATATAGATGGAATTTAAAGACATGATCCTGGATGAGATCAATTAGGTTCAAGGATACAAGGCCAAAGCACTCCAGTGCTTAGAAGTTGGAAAGATGAGGGATCCAGAAAGGGATTACAAGCAGGAACAATCAAAAAGGCAAGAGGAAATTCAAGAGAGAGTAATTTCCCAGAAATCAGATGAAGACATTTCAGGAAGTAGAAAGTGATTAGCTGTGTCCATTGATACTGAAAGATCAAATAGAAAGAGGTCTGAGAAACAACTGTGGGACATGGAAACATGAAAGTTATTTAGTGAACTCTAAATGCAGCCTTAGTTTATTTATTATTTTACTTTCATCAAATGTACATCTTAAGAACTACATTGTCTGAGAATTAAGAGACTATAAAAGTCATGTCTATCTAACTATTAAATCAATCTATAGGATCCCTGATGATTATCTGTGGTCTTTGCTTAAGCATTTTCAGGGGCAATTAACTCACATTTGTGTAGACATTTCCTTTTTTGCATAATGCTAAGTGTTCCTTGTGCTGTATGTGTATTTAAGTTGGATACCTACCCATTATTCACAGTTCTTCTTTTGCACTCAGATAATATAAAGAAATTTTGCCAGGTGTTCAGAAGGTATTTCTGATATGTATAGTTAAATATTTAATTTCTTTAATTTCCAAAAGATTCAAACCCTCTCAAGGGTGACAGACTCAAGAATGGCTACCATACAACAAGTTTCAGGTTCAGGAGGATACTGTTTTGCTCTCATCTCACCACATGATCACTGAACACTGTTCTCAACTTTCACCTCCAGGCCATACTTCAGTCATTAGTTGTCTGTTTCTCATCCTATTTTCCATCTATTACCAAGCAGTTGAAAATTCCTGTTTTGATTCTATTGTAAGCCTGATGTTTAAAACTTTGCAATTAATTTACCTTATCTGAAGCACTGAACCCAAGCATGCATTTGCAAAAATAGAGACATTTTCCAGGTATACCTATTAGGGTCTAATTGATATAGTCACAAATACAATTCCATATCAACACCAACTCACTTTAACACTGAGTGAGGACATGAGGTCATAAATGTGTCCATTCCATTCTAAAATAATGTTGTTTCAAGCTCCCTCTAAGGGGCAAGATTATAATTTAATTACAGTTACTAAGCCTACCTGCCACCCATAGGTGAGACAATATTACAGAAAGAAAAAAAACAAGTACAGAGAGAGGGTCTAGACAAGATGAATAGACAAAAGTTACTGGCTCTTTGACTGCTCACACATCCAGAAAAACGAAGTCAGTCCTACACCAGTCAGCCTTGAGTGAGAACAGTAGGCAACAGTTCCTTTGATCATTTCTGTTCCAGCATAGTTAGAATGTCACAAACTATTTTTATTGTTTTCTTAGCCAGTCTCAGGATAGGGGAACAGCCAATGCACTCTGAAGTGGTTCCATGCAGAGAAAAGTAATATCTATGTAGAATCAATTATTTGTTCTTATCTACTTCACATCTCTTATTATTAGGTACTAAAAGAACTTCTTTCATTTAAAAAATATTGAAACATATTTGACATATAACTGTAAGTTTAAGGTGTACAACATGTTAACTTGATACATGCTAACTTACATATTGCAATATAATTGCCATTGTAGCAATATTTAGCACCTTTATTGGTTGCATAATTATCCTTTCTTTTTAGTGGTTGGAATAATTAAATTCTAGTCTCTTAGCAGGTTTTATGATTATAAAACTATACTGTTGTATATATTCACTATACAGTGCATTATATCTAGTGCTTGTTTTCTATTCACTCTACATTTATACCCTTAAACAGCATCTGTCTTATCCTACATCCCTCATTCCCTGGTAACCACTATTTTACTCTCTGTTTTGTTTTGTTTTTTTAGAATCTGCATATAAGTGATATACAGTACATGTGTTTCTCTGCCCCATCTGACTTATAATAATATGCTCAAAATCCAACTAAGTTGTCACAAATAACAGGATGTCCTTCTTTCCTGTGCCTAAATGATATTATTATTATGTTCATTATCAATTCATCTGTGGATGAGCACTTAAATTGTTTCCATATCTTGGTGATTGTTAATAATGCTGCAGGAACATTTAAGTGCATGTAGCTCTTTGATAGCCTATTTTAATTTCTTTGAGTATATACCAAGAAATGAAGTTGTTGGGGAGAAATTAACATCTTTCAACACTGCATTCAATTATGTGTCTATTTATCTTTTCTGTCTTCCTGGGCTGGGAAATGCTTTTCTTTCAACATTGTAACTTCCTTACCTACATCATTACAACTCTTAGGCTTATGCAATTGACTAGTCAGCATTCACGGAGAAGGCAATGGCAACCCACTCCAATACTCTTGCCTGGAAAATCCCGTGGACGGAGGAGCCTGGTAGGCTGCAGTCCATGGGGTTATGAATAGTTGGACATGACTGAGTGACTTAACTCTCACTTTTCACTTTCATGCATTGGAGGAGCAAATGGCAACCCACTTCAGTGTTCTTCCCTGGAGAATCCCAGGGACGGCAGAGCCTGGTGGGCTGACATCTACGGGGTCGCACAGAGTCGGACATGACTGAAGCAACTTAGCAGCAACTTAACATCAGTCAGCATTCATGTTGTTCCTTCTCAACTAAGCCCTACTCCTAGTACTAGCAGTCATTCTTCCTACCCTAACCTCATGTGTTACTAAGTAGTTGGTGATTTGCAACTTTGAACAAAGCAGGCAATACATATCGGTTGCCTTATTTTTGGTTTACCTAGACAGTAGACCTAACAGCAGCAGCACCTACCAAAGGGCATAGTCTTGACTCAGGAATGTGGTAGATTGATTAAAGACCACCAAAAGAATTTATTGGAACCTGTGAAAATATTGCTTTATATGGTAAAAGGGATTTTACAGATATGATTAAGGAACTTGAGATGGGAATCCTATTCTGGATAATCCTGATGGACCAAATGTACACAAGTGATCTTATAAGAGAAGGTGAGGAGCATTATAGATAGTGGTAGGAAATTTGACAATAGAAACATGAGATTGGAATGATAAGAGGAAGGTATATCCAGCCATGGAATACAGAGAGCCTCTAGACACCTGAAAAGTCAAGAGGCACAGATTTTAATCTGAAACATCTAGAAGAAATGCAACTCTGCCAATGTATTGATTTTAGAATTCCTAACCTTCAAAACTGTAAGATAATACATTTGTGAAATTATAAGACCCTAAGTTTAAGGCAATTATAAGACTCTGTTTGGGCTTCTCTTGTGGCTCAGCTGGTAAAGAATCTGCCTGCAATGCGGGAGACCTGGGTTTGATCCCTGGGTTGGGAAGATCCCCTGGAGTATGGAAAAGCTGCCCACTCCAGTATTCTGGCCTGGAGAATTCCATGGACTGTATAGTCCATGGGGTCGCAAAGAGTTGGACATGACTGAGCGACTTTCACAAATCGCAAATGAAGATTGAGGCAATTTATTATAGCAGTAATAGGAAACTTAAAAAAAATAAACAGACACACTGCAAATAGTAATGATTTACTTCTTCCTTTACAATTTGGATTTTTTTTTCCTGTCTGATTGCTGTGGCTAAAAATTCCAAAAATATGTTGAATAAAAGTGATGAGAGTGGACATTCTTGCCTTGGTACTGATTTCAGAGGGAATTCTCTTACTTTTCACCATTGAGTATTATGGTAGTTGTGGGTTTTTCATATATAACCATTATTATATTGAAGTATGTTCCCTCTATGCATGCTTTCTAGAGAGTTTTTATCATAAATGAATGCTGAATTTTATCAAAAGCATTCATTGCATCTAGGGATGATCATATAATTTTTATTCTTCATTTTGTTAATGTGATGTATCACATTGATTGATTTGCATATATTGAAAAACTCTTGCATTCCGGATATTATAATAGGAAATCACAAAGATTCCACCATAAAACCATTAAAGTCCATCAATTAATTTGATAAAGTTTCAGAACACAAAGATAATGTACAAAAATTTGTTGCATTTCTATACACTAACAACACACTATAGAAAGAAAAATTAAGAAAACAACTTAATTTACCATTGCATCAAAAGAATAATACCTAGGAATAAACTAACTTGAGACAAAAGAACAGTACTTGGAAAACTATAAAACACTGATGTAAGAAATTGAAGGTGACGAAAACAGAAAGATATGCCATATTCTTTGATTGGAAAAATCAATATTGTTAGCACGGCAATCTACAGATTCAAGGCAAACTACAGATTCAATGCAGTCTCTATCAAAATACTAATGGCATTTTTTTCAGACAAAAAAATAGAAAAAATAAAATGTGTGTATGGAAACACAAAAGGTACTGCATATACAAAAGAATCTTGAGAAACAAGAACTGAGTTGGAGAAATCAGAATCCCTGATGTCAGGCTATAATACAATGCTACAATAATCAAAACACTATGATACTGACACAAAAACAGGTTCATAGATCAATGTAATAGGATAGAGAGCCTAGAAAAAAATCCATGCACTTATAGTTGATTAATATATGACCGAAAAAAGCAAGAATAACAATGTAATAAAAGATAGTCTTTTCAATAAATGGTGTTGGGAAAACTGGACAGTCACATGTAAAAGAATGAAGTTGGAACATTTTTTAACACCATGTATAAAAATAAACTCAAAATAGGTTAAAAGCCTAAATGTAAGGTCATATACTGTAAAACTGCTAGAGGAAAGTATATGCAGAAAACTCTTTGACATAAATCACAGAAATATTTTTGAGATCAATTTCCTAACATAAAGGAAATAAAAGCAAAAATCAAAAAATCAGACCTAATGAGATTTAAAAGCTTTTGTGCTGCCAAGAAAACCACTAACAAAATGAAAAAAAAACAGCCTACTGAATGGGATAAAATATTTGCAAATAATATGAGTGATAAGGATTAATGCACAACATAGTCAAACAGCTCATACATCTAAACATTAAAAAAAAAACTTGATTATAAAATGGGCAGAAAAACTTAGTAGACATCTTTCCAAAAATCAAATGCAGATAGAAAGTCAACAGGTATAGGCATTTCTAATTTTGTTAATTTGATTCTTCTCCCTTTGTTTCTTGATGAGTCTGGCTAGTGGCTTGTCAATTTTATTTATCATCTCAAAGAACCAGCTTTTGGCTTTGTTGATTTTTGTTATAGTCTCTTTTGTTTCTTTTGCATTTATTTCTGCCCTAATTTTTAAGATTTCTTTCCTTCTACTAAACCTGGGGTTCTTCATTTCTTCCTTTTCTAGTTTCTTTTTTTTTAATTTATTTATTTTAGTTGGGGACTAATTACTTTACAATATCGTATTGGTTTTTGCCATGCATTGCTTTAAGTGTAGAGTCAGGTTATTTATTTGGCTTTTTTCTTGTTTCTTGAGGTGAGCCTGTATTGCTATGAATCTTCCCCTTAGCACTGCTTTTACAGTATGCCATATGTTTTGGGTTGTTGTGTTTTCATTTTCACTCGTTTCTATGCATGTTTTTATTTCTCTTTTGATTTCTTCTGTGCTTTGTTGGTTATTCAGCAGTGTGTTGTTCAGCCTCAATACGTTGGAATTTTTAATAGTGTTTCTCCTGTAATTGACATCTAATCTTACTGCATTGTGGTCACAAAAGATGCTTGGAATGATTTTTTTTTTTTTTTTTTTTGTATTTACCAAGACTAGATTTATGGCCCATTGATGTGATCTACTCTAGGAGAAGGTATTCCTTGTTAATTTGTGTTGCTTGAGAAAAAGGGGTATTAATTCATTATTTTTGGGGTGAATTTCCCCTTTCATACTTGTTAGCATTTGCCTTATTATTGTGGTGCTCCTATGTTTATCCATTCCACCAGTCTTTGTCTTTTGGTTGGGGCATTCAACCCATTTACATTTAAGGTAATTATTGATAAGTATGTTCCCGTTGCCATTTACTTTATTGTTTTGGGTTCGAGATTATACACCCTTTCTCTGTTTTCTGTCTAGAGAAGATCTTTAACATTTGTTGGAGAGCTGGTTTGGTGGTACTGAATTCCCTGAGCTTTTGCTTGTCTGTAAAGCTTTTGATTTCTCTTTCATATTTGAAGGAGATCCCTGCTGGGTACAGTAATCTGGGCTGTAGATTATTTTCTTTCATCACTTTAAGTATGTCCTGCCATTCCCTTCTGGCCTGAAGAGTTTCTATTGAAAGACCAACTGTTATCCTTATGGGAATCCCCTTGTGTGTTATTTGTTGTTTTTCCCTTGCTGCTTTTAATATTTGTTCTTTGTGTTTGATCTTTGTTAATTTGATTATTATGTGTTGTGGGGTGTTTCACCTTGGTTTTATCCTGTTTAGGACTCTCAGGGTTTCTTGGACTTGGGTGATTATTTCCTTCCCCACTTTAGGGAAGTTTTCAACTATTATCTCCTCGAGTATTTTCTCATGGTCTTTCTTTTTGTCTTCTTCTTCTGGGACTCCTATGATTCGAATGTTGGTGCGTTTAACATTGTTCCAGAGGTCTCTGAGGTTTTCCTCACTTCTTTTCATTCTTTTTTCTTTTTTCCTCTCTGCTTCGTTTATTTCCACCATTCTATCTTCTACCTCACTTATCCTATCTTCTGCCTCCGTTATTCTACTGTTGGTTCCCTCCAGAGTGTTTTTGATATCATTTATTGCATTATTAATTGTATATTGACTCTTTTTTATTTCTTCTAAGTCCTTGTTAAACCTTTCTTGCATCTTCTCGATCTTTGTCTCTAGGTTATTTATCTGTAACTTCAATTTGTTTTCCAGATTTTGGATCATTTTCACTATCATTATTTGGAATTCTTTATCAGGTAGATTCCCTATCTCTTCCTCTTTTGTTTGATTTGGAGGGCATTTATCCTGTTCCTTTACCTGCTGGGTATTCCTCTGCCTTTTCATCTTGTTTATATTGCTGTGTTTGGGGTGGTCTTTCTGTTTTCTGGCAGTTTGTGGTTCCTCTTTATTGTGGAGGTTCCTCGCTGTGGGTGGGGTTAGACGCGTGGCTTGTCAAGGTTTCCTGGTTAGGGAAGCTTGTGTTGGTGTTCCGGTGGGTGGAGCTAGATTTCTTCTTTCTGGAGTGCAATGAAGTGTCCAGTAATGAGTTTTGAGATGTCAATGGGTTTAATGTGACCTCGGGCAACCTATATATTGAAATGAAGCTCAGGGCTATGTTCCTGTGTTGCTGGAGAATTTGTGTGGTATGTCTTGGAACCTTATATATACCAGATATACCTTGTGTGGTATATCTGGAACTTGTCGGCCCTTGGGTGGTGCTTGGTTTCAGTGTAGGTATGGAGGAGTTTGATGAGCTCCTATCGTTTAATGCTTCCTGGATTCAGGAGTTCTCTGGTGTTCTCAAGATTTGGACATAGAAAGCCCAGAGATAAATCCACGGACCTATGGACACCTTATCTCTGACAAAGGAAGCAAGAATATGCAATGGAGAAAAGACAGTCTCTTTAACAAGTGGTGCTGGGAAAACTGGTCAACCACTCGTAAAAGAATGAAACTAGATCACTTTCTAACACCATACACAAAAATAAACTCAAAATGGATTAAAGATCTAAACCTAAGAACAGAAACTATAAAACTCTTAGAGAAAAACAGGCAAAACACTCTCCGACGTAAACCACAGCAGGATCCTCTATGACCCACCACCCAGAATATTGGAAGTAAAAGCAAAAATAAACAAATGGGACCTAATTAAACTTAAAAGCTTTTGCACAACAAAGGAAACTATAAGCAAGGTGAAAAGACAGCCTTCAGAATGGGAGAAAATAATAGCAAATGAAGCAATGGACAAACAATTAATCTCAAAAATATACAAGCAACTCCTGCAGCTCAATTTCAGAAAAATAAACAACCCAATCAAAAAGTGGGCCAAAGAACTAAACAGACATTTCTCCAAAGAAGACATACAGATGGCTAACAAACACATGAAAATATGCTCAACATCACTCATTATTAGAGAAATGCAAATTAAAACCACAATGAGGTACAATTTCACACCCATCAGAATGGCTGCTCTTCAAAAGTCTACAAGCAATAAATGATGGAGAGGGTGTGGATAAAAGGGAACCTGCTTTCACTGTTGGTGGCAATGCAAACTAGTACAGCCACTGTGGAGAACAGTATGGAGATTCCTCAAAAAACTGGAAATAGTACTGCCATATGACCCAGCAATCCCATTGCTGGGCATACACACCGAGGAAACCAGAACTGAAAGAGACATGTGTATCCCAATGTTTATCGCAGTACTGTTTATAATAGCCAGGACATGGAAGCAACCTAGATGTCCATCAGCAGACGAATGGATAAGGAAGCTGTGGTACATATACACAATGGAATATTACTCAGCCATTAAAAAGAATACATTCGAATCAGTTCTAATGAGGTGGATGAAACTGCAGCCTATTATACAGAGTGAAGTAAGCCAGAAAGAAAAACACCAATACAGTATACTAACACATATATATGGTATTTCGTCAATCGGTAAAGATAACCGTGTATGCTGCTGCTGCTGCTGCTAAGTCGCTTCAGTCGTGTCCGACTTTGTGCGACCCCATGGACGGCAGCCCACCAGGCTCTGCCATCCCTGGGATTCTCCAGGCAAGAATACTGGAGTGGATTGCCATTTCCTTCTCCAACTCATGAAAGTGAAAAGTGAAAGTGAAGTCGCTCAGTCGTGTCCGACTCTGAGCGACCCCATGGACTGCAGCCTACCAGGCTCCTCCTCCATGGGATTTTCCAGGCAAGAGTACTGGAGTGGGGTGTCATTGCCTTCTCCGATAACCCTGTATGCAAGACATCAGAAGAGACACAGATAATTAGAACAGTATTATGGACTCTATGGGAGAGGGTGAGGGCGGGAGGATATGGGATAATGGCATTGAAGCTGTAAATTATCATATGTGAAATGAATCGCCAGTCCAGGTTCGATGCATGATACAGGGTGCTCGGGGCTGATGCACCAGGATGACCCAGAGGGATGGGATGGGGAGGGAGGTGGGAGGGGGGTTCTGGAAGGGGAAAACATGTACACCCATGGTGGATTCATGTCCATGTATGGCAAAACAAATACAATATTGTAAAGTTAAAAAATAGACAAATAAACTAATTAAAAAATAAAAATTAAAAAAAAATAAAAGCAAAGACATGACTTTGCCAACAAAGGCCTGTCTCGTCAAAGCCATGGTTTTTCCAGTAGTCATGTATGGATGTGAGAGTTGGACCATAACAAAAGCTGAGTTCCAAAGAATTGATGCTCTTTAGCTGTGATGTTGGATAAGACTCCTGAGAATCTCTTGGACTGCAAGGAGTTCAAACCAGTCCATTGTAAAGTAAATTAACCCTGATTATTAATTGGAAGGACTGATTTTGAAGCCAAAGCTCCAATACTTTGGCCACATGATGCAAAGAACTGATTCCTTGGAAAACACCCTGGTGCGGGAGAGATTGAAAAGAGGAGGAGAAGGGGATAACAGAGGTTGAGATGGTTGGATGACATCACCAAGTTGATAGGCATGAGTTTGAGCTAGCTGAAGGAATTGGTGATGGACAGAGAAACCTGGCATGCTGCAGTCCATGGGATCACAAAGAGTCATACATGACTGAGCAACTGACCTCAACTGATCATGTCATCAGAAAACAGTGATAGTTTTACCACTTCTTTTCCAATTTGACTTCCTTTTACTTGTTTTTCTTCTCTGATTGTGACAGCTAGGACTTCCAAACCTATGTTGAATAAAAGTGGTGAGAGTGGACATCATTGTATTATTCTTGATCTTAGATGAAGTGCTTTCATTTTCACAAATAAGAATTATGTTTCCTATGGGTTTGTCATATATGGCTTTTATTCTGTTGAGGTAGGTTCCATCTATGCCCACTTTTTAGAGAGTTTTTGTCATACATGCATCTGCATTTTGTCAAAAGCTTTTTCTGCACCTATCAATATGATCATCTTGTTTTTATTCTTCAATTTGTTTATGTGGTATTATCATTTTGATTGATTTGCAGATATTGTAAAACCCTTGGATCCCAGGGATAAATTCCACTTGATCATGTCGTATAATCTTTTTAAAGTGTTGTTGGACTCAATTTGCTAGTTTTGTTAAGGATTTTTACATCTATATTCATCAGTTATATTGGTTTCTAATTTTCATTTTTTGTGGTATCTCTGGATTTGTTATCAGGGTGAACATGGCTTCAAAGAATGAGTTTGGGAGTTATTCTTCTTCAGATTTTTAGAAGAGTTTCATCAGGATACATCTCAAATATTCTGTAAATGCTTGATAGAATAACTTTATGAAGCCATCTGGTCCTGGACTTTGGTTTGATGGTATTTTTTATTCACAGTTTCAATATCAGTACTTGTGATTAGTATATTCTTACTTTCTGTTTCTTCTTGGTTGCGACTTGGAAGATTGTACATTTCTAAGAAATCATCCATTTCTTCTAGGTTGTTTATTTTATTGGTGTATTGTTGCTTGTAGTTGTCTCATAATTCTTTGTATTTCTGTGGTGTAATTTTTTTTTAATTTCTAATTTTATTGAATTGAGTTCTTTCTCCTTTGAGTCTGAGTAAACATTTATCAATTTTGTGTATCTTCTCAAAGAACCAGCTTTTGGTTTCATTATCTTTGCTACTGTTTTCTTCCCTATTCATTTATTCCTGCTTTGGTTTTTATGATTTATTTTTTCTACTTACTTTAAGTTATGATTATTCTTTCTCTAGTTACTTTAGATGAAAAGTTATGCTGTTTATTTGGGATTTTTCTTGTTTCTGGGCTATGATGGCATTTCTGTAAACTTCTCTCTTAGAACTGCCTTTACTCTGTTTCATAGGTTTTGGATCATTGTGTTTTCATTTTTATTTGTCTGTAGGTATTTTTTTATTTCTTTTTTTTTCATTTCTTCAGTGACCCATTGGTTGTTTAATAGCATACTCTTTAGCCTCCACATCTTGTGTTTTAGTTTTTCTTTTTTTCTTGTAGTTGATTTCTAATCTTAATGCATTGTGGTAAGAAAAGATGCTTGATATGATTTCAATTTTCTTAAATTTACTGAGTCTTAATTTGTGGTCCAGTATGTGATCAATCCTGGAAAATGTTTTATGTGAGCTTGACAAGAATGTGTGTTCTGCTGCTTTCTGATGGAATGCTCTTCAAATATCAGTTAATCCCATCTGATCTAATATGGCATTTAAAGCCTCTGTTTCTTTCTTGCTTTTCTGTCTGGAGGATCTCTCCATGGATGTAATTGGGATGTGAATGCCTTCCACTATTATTTCATTACTGTCAGTTTTTCCATTTATGACTGTTAGTATTTGTCATATATTGAGGTGGTTCTACTTTGGGTCTACATATATATGCAATTGTTATAACTTCTTGGATTGTTCCCTTAATCAGTATGCAGTTTTATTCTTTGTCTCTTGTAACAGTCTTTATTTTAAAGTTGTTGTTGTTGTTGATTTTTTAATATGAGTATTGCTAATCTGGACATGAGTTTGAGCAGGCTCCAGGAGATGGTGATGGACAGGGAAGCCTGGCATGCTGCAGTCCATGGGGTTGCAAAGAGTCAGACACAACTGAGTGACTAAACTGAACTGATTGCTACTCTCCAGCTTTCTTTTGATTTCCATTGGCATGGAATACCTTTTTCCATTCCCTTACTTTCAGTCTGTATATGTCCCTAGATCTGAAGTGGATATCTTGTAGACAACATATATAAAGGTATTGCTTTTGTATCCATTCGACCAGTCTGTATCTTTTGATTGTAACACTTAATCCATACATTTAATGTAATTATTTACATGTATGTTTTTATTACCATTCTAGAAAATTTTTTTTCTTTCTTTTTGGTTGGTCTTTTTATTCACCTTCCTCTTTTGTTCTCTTCTCTTGTGATTTGATGACTAACTTTAGTATTGTGTTTGGATTCCACTTGTGTGTGTGTGTGTGTGTGTGTGTGTGTGTGTGTGTGTGTGTGTTTGTGTGTCTATTGAAGAATTCTGGTTTGTGGTTACCTTGAGGTTTTGATATAGCAGTCTATATATAAACAAGATCGATTCAACTTATTGGTCTTAATATCAAGTGCATTTCCAGTATCCAGCTTTTGCACTCTCCTCTTCTCATGGTTGCTAGTTTTGATATCATATTTGTGTGCAGATGATTTCCTATCTTTACTGCTTGCCTTTACCAATGAGCTTTTCCGTTTATAATTTTCTTGTTTCTAGTTATGACCTCTCTGTCTAGAGAAGTTCCTTTAGCATTTATTGCAAATCTGGTCTGGTGATGCTAAATTCTTTTAGCTTTTTCTTGTCTGTAAAGCTTTTTATTTCTCCATAAAATCTGTAAGAGAGCCTTGTTGTATAAAGTATTCTTTGTTGTAGGTTCTTTCCTTTTATCTCACTAAATATATCATGTCAATATCCTCTTTGTTGTAGATTTTCTGTGGAAAAGTCAGTGATAAATTTATGGGAGTTCTCTTGTACATTATTTGTTTCTTTTCCCATGTTACTTTTAATATTTTTCTTTGTCTTTACGTTTTATTAATTTGAACACTGTCTCATCATGATGCTGGTTGTGTTTATCCTGCCTGAGACTCTCTGTACTTCTTGGACTGGGATTACTGTTTCTTTTCCCATGTTAGGGACATTTTTGTTTATTATTTCTGCAAATATTTCTTCAGGTACTTATGTTTTCCTTCTGAGACACCTATAATTCAAATGTTGACACATTTAATGTTGTCTCAGAAATCTTAGATAGCCCTCACTTCTTTTCATCTTTTAATTTAATTTATTTGTTTTAATTGAAGAATAATTGCTTTACAATATTGGTTTGATTTCTGCCATACGTCAACATGAATTTGCCATAGGTGTACACATGTCCCCTCCCTCTTGAACCTTCCTCCCACTTCCCATGTCTCTATGCTGTTACAGAGACCCTGTTCATTGGCAATGATTTCCACCATTATGTCTTCCAGCTACTTTTCCCTTCTTCTGTCTCATGTATTCTGCTACCTTTTTTCTAGTGTATTTTTCATTTCACTCATTGTAGTGTTCATCTCTTTTTTCTTTAGATCTTCTAACTCTTCCCTAAACATTTCTTGTATGCACTCTGCACTCAATCTGTACCTCCATTCTTTATTGATATTTTGCTTCAACTTTACTTTCATTACCCTTAATTATTTTGAGGGTAGACTGCCTATCTCCACTTCACTTAGTTTCTCTTCTTCTCTTGCTTCTTCCTTTGGGATATATTCCTCTGTAATCTCATTTTATCTAATTTTCTGTGATTGCAGCTTTCATTCTGCATGCTACAGGGTTGTAGTTCTTCTTACTTCTATTGTCTGCTTCCTGGTTGGTAAGGCTGATCTCTGGGAGCTTGTCCAGGCTTCCTGGTGGGAGGGACTGTCTTTTGCCCACTGGTGGATGAAGCTGGGTCTTTTCTCTCTGGTGGGCAGGGCTGTGTCAATGGTGTGTTTAGCAGATAGCTTTAGGCTAAGGAAGACTATAATAAGCCTATGATAGTTGGTATTGTGTTCTCACCCTGTTGGTTGTTTTGCCTGAAATGTCCCAGTCTTGGTGAGAAAATAGCAGTCTCCAACAGGGCTCACTACAATAAGTACTCCCCAGAACTACCACCAGTTTCTTTGTTTCTGCAGAGAATCAGCTGTGCTCTGCTTCAGCAGGAGACCCTCCAATACAAGTAGGTAGGTCTGCCCTAAACTCTCATGAGGTCACTGCTTTTTCCCCTGGGTTCTGGTGCACATGAGACCTTGTGTGTACTCTCCAAAAGTCCAGTTTCTATTTGCCCCAGTCTTTTGGAATTCCTATGTTCTGTTGGCCTTCAAAGCCAGATACCTAGGGGCTCATCCTCTCAATGACTCCCAATGGGAGTCTGAAGTGAGGCTCAGAAATTTCACTCCTATGGGAGAAACTCTGCAATATAATTATTGTTCACGTTGTGGGTCAACTGTCAAGTGTATATGAAATTCATTTTTATCACAATTGTGCCCTTCCTACCATCTTGTTATGGCTTGTTCTTTGTCTTTTGATGTAGGGTACCCTTTTTTGTTGTTTGAGATTTTTTTTTGGTCAATGGTTTTTGAGCAGCTATTTGTGATTTTTGTGTTTTGATGAGAAGGAGTAAGCTCATGTTTTTCTCTGCCATCTTATCTCCACCTCTCTCCATTGCCTAAAAATTTTCTTGGTGAATGTTCACAATTGTTATAAAAGAAGATACCTATTCCTCCACAGACTTGTAACTCAGAGGAAGGCACAAATTGTTTTGTCAATTGTAATATACTCTGTACTACTCAAGTTTCAGGTGAAGAATAAAAGGAACATATTTAGATATTGTAGGCAGAAATATATTTAATTCAAGAAACTGAGTGCCTAATACATTTATGGAGAGACTTGATGCCTGGGCTTTCACTAAAACTACAGGACTCAGCAATGTAAAAAAAACACCTGGCGGTTCAGATGGTAAATAATCTGCCTGCAATGCAGGAGACCCAGGTTCAATTCATTGGTCAAGAAGATTCCCTGGAGAAGAGAATGGATGCCCACTCCAATATTCTTGCCTGGAGAATTCCATGGACAGAGGACCCTCGTGAGCTACAGTCCATGGGATTGCAAAGAGGCAAACGTGGATGAGAAACTAACACTTTCAATATTTTTTTTAAAACCATAATAGTATGCATAGTCATAACTTGCATAATCAGAAAGATGGAGATCCAGTTAGACTTTAGTGAACTTGTTGGTCTCCTGAATACATTGCTGGATTGCTACAATCAGGAAACAGGGATCCATGATTAGGTGACCACCATCAGCAGGATTACCATTATGATTGCCTTCTGACAACCATGAATCTAATGACCTAAACCTGGAGCGGGGCTTCAGTGAAAAACCTAATATCTCCACAACTGTGCTTGCCAACAGAAATGGGAAGATAACTTCTAACTTTAGCTTATTAAATCTCAGACAAATACTATAATTGGCAGAAACTGGTTTCTATATATATCCCTAGGTAGAATGAGTCTGGTCAATGATACTTAATATTTTCAATAAAATGTGAGAATAGTTTTAGATTTACAGGAAATTTGCAGAGATAGTATAGAAAATTTCCTCATACCTTGCACCCAATTTTTGCTAATATTAACACCTTGCATTAATATGGTACAATTGTCACAGTTAATGACACAGTATTAATGCACTATTATTATATAAAATCTATACTTTATGTGAATTTCCTTAGCAATTACCTAATGGCTTTATTTTCTCTTCTGTGATCTCATGCAAGACACCACATTACATTTAAAAGTCATGTCTCCTTAGGCTCCTTCAGTCTGTGATGGCTTCTCAAGCTTTGTTGTTCTTGATGACTCAAAGAATTCTAAGTGCTGGACAATTGTGTTGTAGATTGTTTACAATTGTTTTCATCTTGGCTTTTTCTCATGGTTAGACAGTGTTTATGGTTTGAGGGGATGAATACCAAAGACAGGAAGTGATGTTCTTAACACATCATATCAAGTGTACATTATATCAACGCAACTTATGATTATTTATATTGACTTTGATCACCTGCCACAGGTTTTAAGGATGTCGATATAAAGTTAATTTTCTCACTTTCAATGTTGCTATTGTTTGGTCGCTCAGTTGTGTCAGAACATTTCTGACCCCATGAACAGCATCACGCCAAGATCCTCTGTGCTCCACTATCTCCGGGAATTTGCTCAAATTCATGCCCATTGTGTTGGTGATGCCATCTATCTCATACTCTTTTGCCCCCTTCTCCTTTTGCCTTCAATTGTTCACAACATCAGGGTCTTTTCCAACGTGTTGGCTCTTTGCATCAGGTGGCCAAATATTGGAGCCTCAGCATCAGTCTTTCCAATGAATATTCAGAGTTGGTTTCCATTAGGATTAACTGGTTTGATCTCCTTACTGTCCAAGAGACTCTAAAGATTTTGCTTCAGCATCACAATTTTAAAATATAAATTCTTCAGCACTTGGCCTTCTTTATGGTCTGACTCTCACATCCAAAATGATGTCTGTAACTGTTATAGCTTTGAGTATAGGGATCTTTGTCAGTAAGATGATGTCTCTGCTATTTAATACGATGTTCTATGTTTGTCACTCTGGAGGAGGGCATGGCAACCCACTCTAGTATTCTTGCTTGAAGAATCTCATAGGCAGAGGAGCCAGGAGGGCTACAGTCCGTAGGGTTGTAAAGATTAGGATGCAATTGAAGCAGTATAGCACACACGAACACTAGGTTTGTCAAAGCTTTCCTTCCAAGGAGCAATCGTCTTTTAATTTTATGGCTACAGTCCCCTGAACAGTGATTTTGGAGTCCAAGGAAGTAAAATTGTCACTGCTTCCTCTCTTTCCCCTTCTATTTGCCAGAAAGTGATGGGACTGCGTCAGGAAGCATTTAACAGGAGGCTTCCTGTGTGCTGTTTTCGGTCTTGCATAAATCCTCTGTTCCTTATTAGCTCTTGAATGCAGGTGCTAGAGGAGCTGCAAGCGGTTCCCGGGAACAGTAGGAATTTATGTATCTCCTTCGTATTTACAACTCTCTTCTCTTCTGATATGGAAAGTAACTATTTACAACCCCCTCTCTTTGAGATCGGTTCTAGCCTCATGTTTTCTGGATGACTTATAAGATTTTTGATTCTTATCTCTACTGAGAAAAGCTATCTTGTAAGACAGTATATATGCCCACAATATGCTGAATAAATGCCCTTGTCCCATCAGAACTCGGGATCCCTTGTCTTTCTTCATTTCTCTCTCTCTCTCTTTCTCTCTCTCTCTCTCCTTAATGCTGCTTCCATGGAGCACAGGTGTCCACTGTGTCTGCTTACTTGCCCGGACTTTCAAGACCTCTTCGAGAGGGAACCCTGAGCCTACATAGATGGTGCTAACTCTTTGGCCTAGAGTTATATTGACGTTCTGTGTAAACCAGGAAATATCAGCCTCTTTTCTTCCTTCTTTCTTTTACTTTCTTGTCATTGACTCCATACCACCAGGTTCTGGTCCATTAAAGGACTACAACAAGTGGCGCCCCAACAGGTACCTGGTACAAGTGGCAGATCGGGCGGAGTGACCCTGGAAGCCTATTGAGGCTGGTAAGTACTAAAGACATGGGTATAATGGTGGGAAAGCCCCATCACTTTTCTAATTTACTTTATCAATTATTTAAAGCTCAGGGATTTCCAGTTTTTCCACCAGGAAATATAGTCTGGCCTTCAAACAGTGGTTGAATGTAACCCTTGGTTGCCTGAGGAAGACAGTATTGATTTAGAAATTTGGCACCAGGTCAAAAAGAATGCTAAACGAGCCGCCATACAGGGAAAAGACATTCCTACAGTTTTCTGGCTTTTATGGGCTCCTATTGAAACTATGATTCTGTCACTTCAAGGTAATCCTGGCCCTCCTGATATTCAATGACAGGCAGAACACTTATTGCATAAATATAAACTAAATGATAAAATCTTACAAAAGGCCCAATTGGAACAACATAATATATTTACAAACCCTCCCCAGGTTGTTCCAAGTGCTCCCCATCTGCCAGCAGGCACAAATCTAAAAGCCTCTCCTTTGCTAAAACCTAATGATTCTGGCAATGACTCATCTAGGACACCTTTTGACATTAAAATTAACACCTTTCTAAATAAAAATGATGAGTTTTTACCACATACTCTTAATTGTAAAAATTTGCTACCTGCCCACTCTCCTTCATGACGGAGGCTTTCTAAATTGATGGCTTTACAATCACAGGTCTCTGAAGCCGATGTTTTTTCCATTTTTCCAGTTTTAAGAAATCCTGATGCTCAAGGACACATAATACCTCAATATGAGGCTATTAACTTTTATCATACGCAACAAATAAAAAAGGCTATAACTATGTACGGCCCACATTCATCTTTTACTAAAGTACTTCTAAATTCTATTACATCCACTCTTGGAAATGTTATTCCCCATGATTGGCAAACTTTAATAAAAGCTCTCCTTAAGCCAGTAGAATATCTTCAATGGACAATGTGGTTTCACGACATAGCCAGAGATCATGCTTACAGAAATGCTCGAGCTGGCGCTCCCCAAAATCAAATTACTTTTGAGATGTTAACTGGTACAGGACAATTTGACACTCTAGAAGCTCAAATACAGTGCCCTCCTTTGTTACATGAACAAGTAAAAACAGTGGCCCTTGAAGCTTGGGAGCGAATTACTCCTCAAGGGGAGCCTACAGGTAGCTACACTAAAATATTTCAAGGAGCTAATGAAACGTATGCTGATTTTTTAGCTAGATCACAAACTGCTGTTTCCCGTACTGTAATCGGAGAAGAAGCTAAAAGACAACTAGAAAAACTACTTGTTTATGAGAATGCAAATCAGGAATGCCAAAAAGCCATCGCTCGCTCCTATTCAGGAGGCAGGGACTATTATAGATTATTTGAAGGCTTGTTGCAATCTAGGATCAGAAACTCAAAAGATGCAAATGCTAGCTGAAGCAATGGTTGCTGCCCTTAAAAAAGGAAACGAAGGATGTTTAACATGTGGAGATAAAAGCCATTTAAAAAGGGATTGCCCTAAGAGGGCTAATAAAAAACCTCCCAAAATCTGTCCTCGCTGCCGTAGAGGAATGCGTTGGGCCAAAGATTGTAAATCTAAATTTGACATTGAAGGGAAACCTATTCTGGGAAACTCCAAGCAGGGGACCCCCCAGCTCCCCTTCAACAAAAACCAGGGACAAATCCCATCTTTTCCCTCAAACCCTTAACATCTGGCAGTGCTGCTGTCGACATACCAGCCATAAATGACTTTCTCCTTTACCCTCAAGCAGTCCCTTCTAGAATACCTACCGGACTGCCCCCACAAACTTTCGGTCTTTTACTTGGCTGATCTAGTTTGACTTATAAAAGAATTACTGTTCATCCTGGAGTAATTGATTCTAATTATAGAGGAGAAATTCAAATTATGATGTCATCCCAGATTTTATGGAAATTCAAAATGGGGGACACAATTGCTCAATTACTTCTTTTACCTTACATTTCTATTAACTCCTCTAAAGATATATGGATGGGTGGATTCGGGAGTATGAATCAAAAACAATCCTTGTGGACTTCATTAATATCTGAATTTTCCTGACCAAATATAAATATCAAAATTAATGGTAAAAATTTTCTGGTCTCCTCAACACTGGATCTGATATTACTATCATTTCCAAACATTTATGGCCAAAATCTTGGCCTATAGAAAAAATTTCTTGCCAAATTGCAGGAATTTCTCAAACTAAAGTACAGGAGGTTTATCAAAGTACTCAAATATATCCATGTGAGGAACCAGAAGGCCAACCTGCAACACTATAACCTTATGTGATAGATGTCCCCCTTAATTTAATAGAGAGAGACTTACTTATGCAATGGCAGACTCAAATTCACATTCCACATTTTTCCTAGGGGCCACTGCTCATTTAACAAACAATGCAATTATTAAAAAACTTGGAAGAATGATGAGCCTATTTGGACAGAGCAGTGGCCCCTCACGAAAGAGAAATTATGGGCAGCTAAAGAACTTATATATACACAAGTAGAATTAAAACATATTGAGGAATCTTGTTCCCCTTGGAACTCTCCTATTTTCGTTATAAAAAAGAAATCTAACAAATGGTGTCTCCTAAAAGACTTTAGAAAAGTTAATGCATCTATGAAACCTATGGGTGCATTACAACCAGGAATGCCATCACCTACCACCATTCTTCAAAATTGTCACATTATTATTATTGATTTACAGGATTGCTTTTTTAATATACCTCTACACCCTTTAGATCGAGAGAGATTCGCCTTCTCTCTCCCTTTTCCTAATCATATCGGACCTCATAAACGGTACCAATGGACTGTACTGCCACAAGAGATGATGAATTCTCCCACTATGTGTCCGTACTACGTAGCTAAAGCCCTTGAGCCTGTGAAAAAACAATTTCCTAACTTTCTTGTTATTCACTATATGGATGACATATTGTTTTCGGCTCCATCTGTCTTAGAAACACAACACATGTTTGACATAGCTCAATTATGCTTAAAAAACTCTGGATTAATTATTGCCCTGACAAAATTCAAACCTCTACACCTTACCATTACTTGGGGTTTGTTGTTAATTGACAGCATATTACTCCTCAGCTAACTCAAATCTGTACTGATAAACTATCAACCTTAAATGATTTTCAAAAGCTGGGTGATATAAATTGTATTAGACCTTCTTTAGGCATTGCTAATTACTAACTGAATAATCTGTTTAATACTTTAAAAGGAGATCCTGATTTAAATAGCCCTCATTCACTTTCTCAAGAGGCACAAGAGGAACTCTATTTAGTGCAAGATAAATTGCAACAACAGTTTCTTACTCGCATCAGACCAGATTTACTTCTATATTTATTTATACTCCTCTCTCTCCATTCTCCCACAGGACTTCTTGCTCAACAAGAGCACCCAATTGAGTGGATCTATACCCGTTTTAGGGGAATAAAGTCACTTACACCCTATCTTGATTTAATCTCTCTAATCTTTATCAATGGTAGAAATAAGACTAAAACTCTAATTGGCTCTGATCCTGATAAAATTGTAATACCAATCAATAAATCTCAATTTAAGAACGCATTACAAACTTCTACTGATTTCCAAGTAGATTATCTGGAATATTTTGGAGAATTTTCATTTCATTATCCTTCTGGTAAGCTGTGGAATTTCTTCAAAAATACTGAATTTATTATTTACCGTGTTATTAGCGCACAGCCAATACCACAAGCTGAGGTCTTTTATATAGATGGGACTACAAACGCCAAAGCCTCATTCTAATCTCTTAAGGAATATAAAGTCTTTTATACTAAATTTCATTCTGCTCAAAAGAATGAATTATATGCTCTTATTCAAGTCATTTGCCTACATCCTTACCCCATTAATATAGTCTCTGATTCTTTATATTCAGTTTTTGTATTAAAAAATATAGAAACCTCCACCATAAACTCCAATCAGCCTACTATTCAACAACATTTTGTCAAACTGCAATCCTTAATCAGAAACCACACCTGTCCCATTTATATTACCCATATTCAAGCACACTTCTGTCTTCCCGGCCCTATGACTTATGATAATGTACAAGCTGACAAACTCGTTTCTTTTGCCACTCCGGAGGAACAGCATGCCCTGTTACATAACAGTACTGTCTCCCTACACCAGCTATGGAAAATCCCGTACCACCAAGCTAAATAAATTATTAATAAATGCTCCACTTGTAGACCCTTACATCTTTGACCCATCACACAAGGAATTAATCCTCGCGGTTTGCAACCTAATGAATTATGACAAATGGATGTCACCCATTGCCCTGAACTTTCTGCTTCTTTTTTCTTGCATGTCTATATGGATACCAATTATTCTTTTATTTGGGCCACACTTCTTTGCGGTGAAGCTGCACAACACGTTATTACTCACTTACTAGCTTGTTTTGCTGTAATGGGAACTCCTAGTTCTATTAAAACAGACAATGGCCCTGCCTATATTTCTAGGCACTTTAAACAATTTTTACAATCATTCTCTGTTAAACATATTACAGGTATTCCTTATAATCCACAGGCACAGGGTATAGTCGAACAAGCCCATCACACACTAAAATTACAAATAAAAAAATTAAAAAAGGAGGAATACACAGGGAAACTACCATCGTCCTTATCTAAAGCAGACTTTATTAGATGCCAGTATAAGATATTTCCTAAACCTATAACTATCGTTAATACAGCTTTATTTGTTTTAAATTTTTTAAACTTATCACAAGGAGATATTTTAACAAGAGCAGAAAAACATTTCGAGGAATTGAAGGACACTTCTCTTCCTCTGTCCATTTGGTATCAAGATGGGTTAATGAAACAATGGAAATCTGGGAAACTAACCTTACAGGGAAAGGGGTATGCTTGTATTTCCCCAGATGGATCCAACGAATTCACATGGCTCCCTCTTCAGAAAATTCAACCCAAGGGGGCCCCCAGCCTTCAAAACAGAGTTGAAACAACAAAAAACACAGAAAGAAGAAATTCCAATACGGCCCATGGCGGCTCTAAAGATCTCCAGGAAGTGCCACCCTCGGCAGCATCAACCTTATAATCTCCTTGATGACTGTAGCTTTGTAGTATAGCCTGAAGTCAGGCAGGTTGATTCCTCCAATTCCTTTCTTCTTTCTCAAGATTGCTTCAGCTATTCGAGGTTTTTCTGTTTGTTTGTTTGTTTTTTGTATTTCCATACAAATTGTGAAATTATTTCTTCTAGTTCTGTGAAAAATACCATGGGTAGCTTAATAGGGATTGCATTGAATCTGTAGATTGCTTTGGGTAGTATACTCATTTTCACATGTTGATTCTTCCAATCCAGGAACATGGTATATTTCTCCATCTATTTGTGTCCTCTTTGATTGCTTTCATCAGTGTTTTATAGTTTTCTATATATAGGTTTTTTGTTTCTTTGGGTGGATATATTCCCAAGTATTTTATTCTTTTGGTTGCAATGGTGAATGGAATTGTTTCCTTAATTTTTCTTTCTGTTTTCTCATTGTTAATGTTTAGGAATGCAAGGGATTTCTGTGTGTTAATTTTATATCCTGCAACTTTACTATATTCATTGATTAGCTCTAGTAATTTCCTGGTGGAGTCTTTAGGGTTTTCTATGTAGAGGATCATGCCATCTGCAAACAATGAGAGATTTTCTTCTTCTATTCCAATCTGGATTCCTTTTATTTCTTTTTCTGCTCTGATTGCTGTGGCCAAAACTTCCAAAACTATGTTGAATAGTAGTGGTGAGAGTGGACACACTTGTCTTGTACCTGACTTTAGGGGAAATGCTTTCAATTTTTCACCATTGAAGATAATGTTTGCTGTGGGGTTGTCATGTATAGATTTTATTACGTTGAGATATGTTCCTTCTATTCCTACTTTCTGGCTGGTTTTTATCATAAATGGATGTTGAATTTTGTCAAAGGCTTTCTGTGCATCTATTGAGATAATCATATGGTTTTTATATTTCAATTTATTAATGTCATGTATTACATTGATTGATTTGCAGATATTGAAGGATCCTTGCATTCCTGGGATAAAGCCCACTTGGTCACGATGTATGATCTTTTTAATATGTTGTTGGATTCTGTTTGCTAGAATTTTGTTAAGAATTTTTACATTTATGTCCATCAGTGATATTGGCCTGTAGTTTTCTTTTTACGTGGCATCTTTGTGTGGTTTTGGTATTAGGGTGATGGTGACCTCACAGAATGAGTTTGGAAGTTTACCTTCATCTGCAATTTTCTGGAAGAGTTTGAGTAGGATAAGTGTTAGCTCTTCTCTAAAGTTTTGGTAGAATTCCGCTGTGAAGCCTTCTGGTCCTGGGCTTTTGTTTGCTTTAAGATTTCTGATTACAGTTACAATTTCCTTGCTTGTGATGGGCCTGTTAGATCTATTTCTTCCTGGTTCAGTTTTGGAAAGTTATACTTTTTTTTTTTAAGAATTTGTCCACTTTTTCCAAGTTGTCCATTTTATTGGCATATAGTTGTTGATACTAGTTTCTTATGATCCTTTGTATTTCTGTGTTGTCTGTTGTGATTTCTCCATTTTCATTTCTAATTTTGTTGACTTGATTCTTCTCCCTTTGTTTCTTGATGAGTCTGGCGAATGGTTTGTCAATTTTATTTATCTTCTCAAATAACCAGCTTTCAGCTTTGTTGATTTGTGCTATGGTCTTTTTTGTTTCTCTTGCATTTATTTCTGCCCTAATTTTTTTAAGATTTTTTTTCCTTCTACTAACCCTGGGGTTCTTCATTTCTTTCTTTTATAGTTTCTTTTGGTGTAGAATTAGGTTTTTTATTTGACTTTTTTCTTGTTTCTTGAGGTAAGCCTGTATTGCTATGAACCTTCCCCTTAGCATTGCTTTTACAGCGTCCCATAGATTTTCGGTTATTGTGCTTTCGTTTTCATTTGTTTCTATGCATATTTGGATTTTTAAAATTTTTTTTCTGTGATTTGTTGGTTTTTCAGCAGTGTGTTGTTCAGCCTCTATATGTTGGAAATTTTAATAGTTTCTCTCCTGTAATTGACATCTAATCTTACTGCATTGTGGTCACAAAAGATGCTTGGAATGATTTCAATTATCTTTGAATTTACCAAGGCTAGATTTAAGGCCCAGGATTTGATCTATCCTGGAGAAGGTTCTGTGTTCACTTGAGTAAAAGGTGAAATTCATTGTTTTCAGGTGAAATGTCCTATAGATATCAATTAGGTCTAATTGATCTATTGTATCATTTAAAGTTTGTGTTTCCTTGTTAATTTTCTGTTTAGTTGATCTGTCCGTAGGTGTGAGTGGGGTATTAAAGTCTCCCACTATTATTGTGTTATTGTTAATTTCCCCTTTCATACTTGTTAGCATGTGTCTTCCATATTGTGGTGCTCCTATGTTGGGTGCATATCTTTGTATTTACAACCTTTATTTTTTTTTCTTTCTTTTTTAAATTTAATTGATATAGTTCCTCTTCTTGGATTGTTTTTCCTACATTGATCATTATGTATGTGCTCCCCCTTCTTTGTCTCTTTTTACAACGCTCCATTATCCGTCCCATGCATTGGAATTTTTTCAATAGAACCGATTCAAATGATTCAAATTTTTTTTTTTTTTTTTTAATGGCTGAGTAATATTCCATTGTGTATATGTACCACAGCTTCCTTATCCATTCGTCTGCCGATGGACATCTAGGTTGCTTCCATGTCCTGGCTATTGTAAACAGTGCTGCAATGAACATTGGGGTACACGCATCTCTTTCAATTCTAGTTTCCTTGGGGTATATGCCCAGCAGTGGGATTGCTGGGTCATATGGCAGTTCTATTCCCAGTTTTTTAAGGAATCTTCACACTGTTCTCCATAGTGGCTGTGCTAGTTTGCATTCCCACCAACAGTGTAAGAGGGTTCCCTTTTCTCCACACCCTCTCCAGCATTTATTGCTTGTAGACTTTTGGATAGCAGCCATTCTGACTGGTGTGTAATGGTACCTCATTGTGGTTTTGATTTGCATTTCTCTAATAATGAGTGATGTTGAGCATCTTTTCATGTGTTTGTTAGCCATCTGTATGTCTTCTTTGGAGAAATGTCTGTTTAGTTCTTTGGCCCATTTTTTGATTGGGTCGTTTATTTTTCTGGAATTCAGCTGCAGGAGTTTCTTGCATATTTTGGAGATTAATTGTTTGTCTGTTGCTTCGTTTGCTATTATTTTCTCCCATTCTGAAGGCTGTCTTTTCACCTTGCTCCTAGTTTCCTTTGCTGTGCAAAAGCTTTTAATTTTAATTAGGTCCCATTTGTTTATTTTTGCTTTTATTTCCAATATTCTGGGGGGTGGGTCATGGAGGATCCTGCTGTGATTTATGTCGGAGAGTGTTTTGCCTATGTTTTCCTCTAGGAGTTTTATAGTTTCTGGTCTTACATTTAGATCTTTAATCCATTTTGAGTTTATTTTTGTGTATGGTGTTAGGAAGTGTTCTAGTTTCATTCTTTTACAAGTGGTTGACCAGTTTTCCCAGCACCACTTGTTAAAGAGATTGTCTTTTCTCCATTGTATGCTCTTGCCTCCTTTGTCGAAGATATGGTGCCCATAGGTGCGTGGGTTTATCTCTGGGCTTTCTATTTTGTTCCTTTGATCTATATTTCTATCCTTGTGCCAGTACCACACTGTCTTGATGACTGTGGCTTTGTAGTAGAGCTTGAAGTCAGGCAGGTTGATTCCTCCAGTTCCATTCTTCTTTCTCAAGATTGCTTTGGCTATTCGAGGTTTCTTGTATTTCCATGCAAATTGTGAAATGATTTGTTCTAGTTCTGTGAAAAATATCATTGGTAGTTTGATAGGGATTGCATTGAATCTATAGATTGCTTTGGGTAGTATACTCATTTTCACTATATTAATTCTTCCAATCCATGAACACGGTATATTTCTCCATCTGTTTGTGTCCTCTTTGATTTCTTTCATCAGTGTTTTATAGTGTTCTATATATAAGTCTTTTGTTTCTTTAGGTAGAAATATTCCTAAGTATTTTATTCTTTTTGTTGCAGTGGTGAATGGTATTGTTTCCTTAATTTCTCTTTCTGTTTTCCCATTATTGGTGTATAGGAATGCAAGGGATTTCTGTGTGTTAATTTTGTATCCTGCAACTTTACTATATTCATTGATTAGCTCTAGTAGTTTTCTGGTAGAATCTTTAGGGTTTTCTATGTAGAGGATCATGTCATCTGCAAACAGTGAGAGTTTTACTTCTTCTTTTCCTATCTGTATTCCTTTTATTTCTTTTTCCGCTCTGATTGCTGTGGCCAAAACTTCCAAAACTATGTTGAATAGTAGTGGTGAAAGTGGGCATCCTTGCCTTGTTCCTGACTTTAGGGGAAATGCTTTCAGTTTTTCACCATTGAGGATAATGTTTGCTGTGGGTTTGTCATATATAGCTTTTATTATGTTGAGGTATGTTCCTTCTATTCCTGCTTTCTGGAGAGTTTTTATCATAAACTGGATGTTGAATTTTGTCAAAGGCTTTTTCTGCATCTATTGAGATAATCATATTGTTTTTATCTTTCAATTTGTTAATGTGGTGAATTACATTGATTGATTTGAGGATGTTAAAGAAACCTTGCATTCCTGGGATAAAGCCCACTTGGTCTTGATGTATGATCTTTTTAATATGATGTACAACCTTTATTTTAAAATCTATTTCATCTGATATGAGTATTGGTACTCCTGCTTTCTTTTGGTCTCTATTTGCGTGGAATATCTTTTTCCAGCCCTTTACTTTCAGGCTGTATGTGTCCCTTGTTTCGAGGTGGGTCTCTTGCAGACAACATATATGGGGTCTTGTTTTTGTGTCCATTCAGCCAGTCTTTATCTGTTGGTTGGAGCATTCAACCCATTAACATTTAAGGTAGTTATTGATAAGTATGATCCCATTGTCATTTACTTTGTTGTTTTGGGTTCAAATTTATACACCATTTCTGTGTTTCCTGTCTATAGAAGATCCTTTAGCATTTGTTGAAGAGCTGGTTGAGTGGTGCTGAATTCTCTCAGCTTTTGCTTCTCTGTAAAGCTTTTGATTTCTCCTTCATATGTGAATGAGATTCTTGCTGGGTACAGTAATCTGGATTGCAGGTTTTTCTCTTTCATTACTTCAATTATGTCCTGCCATTCCCTTCAGGCCTGAAGAGTTTCTATTGAAAGAGCAGCTGTTATCCTTATGGGGATCCCATTGTGTGTTATTTGTTTTTCTTTTTTTTTCTTGCTGATTTTAATATTTGTTCTTTGTGTTTGATCTTTGTTAATTTGAGTAATATATGTATTTGGGTTTTCACCTTGTGTGTATCCTGTTTGGGACTCTCTGGGTTTCTTGGACTTGGATGACTATTTCCTTCCCCATTTTAGGGAAGGTTTGAATTATTATCTTCTCAAGTATTTTCTCATGGCCCTTCTTTTTGTCTTCTTCTTCTGGGACTCCTATGATTCGAATGTTGGGACGTTTAACATTGTCCCAGAAGTCCCTGATGTTGTCCTCATTTCTTTTAATGCTTTTTTCTTTGTCCCTCTCTGCCTCATTCATTTCTACCATTCTATCTTCTACCTCACATATTTTATCTTCTGTCTCCATTATTCTACTGTTGGTTCCCTCCAGAGTGTTTTTGATCTCATTTATTGCATTATTCATTATTGATTGACTCTTTCTTTTTTATTTCTTTTAGGTCCTTGTTAATCATTTCTTGCATCTTCTCGATCCTTGTCTCCAGGCTATTTATCTGTAACTCCATTTTGTTTTCAAGATTTAGATCATTTTTTACTATCATTACTGTGAATTATTTTTTTCAGGTAGACTCCCTATCTCCTCCTCTTTTGTTTGGTTTGGTGGGTATTTATCATGTTCCTTTACTTGCTGAGTATTTCTCTGCCCTTTCATCATATTTAGATTGCTGTGTTTGGGGTGGCCATTCTGTATTCTGGCAGTTTGTGGTTCCTCTTTATTGTAGAAATTCCTCCCTGTGGGTGGGGTTGGACGGGTGGATTGTCAAGGTTTCCTGGTTAGGGAAGCTTGTGTTGGTGTTCTGGTGGGTGGAGCTGGATTTCTTCTCTATAAAGTGCAATAAAGTCTCCAGTAGTGAGTTTTGAGATGTCTATGGGTGTGTTGTGACTTTGGGCAGGCTGTATATTGAAGCTTGGGGCTATGTTCCTGCGTTGCTGGAGAATTTGCATGGTATATGTTTCTCTGGAACTTGTTTGCTCTTGGGTGGTGCTTGGTTTCAGTGAATGTATGGAGGCTTTTGAATGAGCTCTTATCAATTAATGTTCCCTGGAGTCAAGAGTTCTCTGCTGTTCTCAGGTTTTGGACTTAAGCTTCCTGCCTCTGGTTTTCAGTCATATTCTTACAGTAGCCTCAAAACTTCTCCATCTGTACAGCACTGATGATAAAACTTCCATGTTAATGATGAAAAGCTTCTCCACAGTGAGGGACACTCAGAGAGGTTCACAGAGTTACATGGCAAAGTGAAGGAGGAGGAGGGAGATAGAGGTGA
Organism: Okapia johnstoni; assembly: GCA_024291935.2. Taxonomy (NCBI): domain Eukaryota; kingdom Metazoa; phylum Chordata; class Mammalia; order Artiodactyla; family Giraffidae; genus Okapia; species Okapia johnstoni. The sequence continues at coordinate 57,010,235 of CM044305.1, read as the reverse complement.
CCAGGAGGAGAAGAGCGGGAATCAAAAGGGGCGAGAGAAAGCTAGCCAGTAATCAATTGCCTATGTGCTCTCCACAGTCTGGACCCCTCAGAGAGGGCATGGAGTTACACAGAGAAGAGAAGATGGAGCAAGGAGACAGAGGTGACCAGGAGGAGAAAAGGGGGTATCAAAATGAGAGAAACAGCACCAGCCAGTAATCAGTTCCCTAAGTGTTCTCCACAGCCCGGAACACACAAAGAGATTCACAGAGTTGGGTAGAGAAGAGAAGGGGGAGGGAGGAGATAGAGGCGACCTGGGGGAGAAAAAGGAGCATTCAAAGGGGGAGAGAGCAATCAAACCAGTAATCACACTCCCTAATAAAATTGTGTACTGAAGATTGGGTTCTTAAAGGTAAAAAATTGATAACAAATACAAAAAAGCAAAGATTAAAAATCTAGAGGTTAGACTTTCAAAAATACAATATTTAAAAAAAGCACAAAGTCACAAAAATTATAATATATATATATGAAGTTTATATATATATATATAAAGTTATATATAAAGTTATATATATAAAGTTATATATAAAGTTTATATATATATAAACTTCATATATATATATATGAAGTTTGCTTTAAAAATAGGGTCTTTTTTTTCAAGGTAATAGTAGGTTATAAAAATGAAAGTTAAAGGAATAATAGGAGACTTAAAAATAAAAAGAAAAACATTTAAAAAGACTTAAAAAATGATAATAGTAAAAATATATCTGGGAATTTCTCTGGAGCTGTTGTGGGCAGTGTGGGGTCAATTCAGTTTCAGATAGTTCCTTGATCCAGCTGATACTTCTCAAGATCTATAGGCCCCTTCCATTGTAATCGGTGCTAACTACAGGGTTTTAGTCTTTTGCACCTGTCACTTTCAAAGTGATTCCCTCTGTTTATTTTAGCTTCTTCTGTTTGCTGGTCCCTTCAGTGTATAATTTCTGCCCTTACACAAGGGGGCGAAGGTGGTCATTTTATTTAGGCTCAGTCGTGCTATGGGAACGGAGGAACACTCCAAACAAATATCACTGGCATCTGTGGGGAGTGCTTGCAGTGTCTCAGCCACACTGGGTTTGCCCCCACTCACGGTGCATGTGCTTTCCCAGTCTACACTTCCCAGGCTCTAGGTTTCTCTTCTAGGGAACTGTCTGAGCTGGGCCCTGGGTTGTGTGCACTTCCCAGATCTCAGCCACTCAGGCTCAGGTTCTCGGGTACTCCACAAAGGCGTATACTTGGTTGGGCCTGTGTTTTGTGCCCTTCCCAGGTCCAAGCAGCTCAGGCGACCAGGTGCTTGGTGTGCACAGTCTCCCCAGGTAGGGATTGCATCTTGTCACCTCCTTGGTCCCAGCAGCTGTTTCCTGGGTGGCAGCGGGTGCTCCCGTCTCAGGTGTGCTGTGTGTCTCTTCTGGGGAGCTGATCTCTGGCTGCGACCCTTCCTGCGGATGTCAACCATCCAGATTCCCCAGAAGTCTTTGTTAGCAACTGCAAGCCTGTTTGCAGTTTGGTAGAGGATGCCTCTGGGGCCAAGATTGCCTCTTTCTGTCTCTGGCTGTCCCCAACCTGCCTCCCTGTCTCTGGCGGGGTGGGCCCATCCACAGCGGGCTAGCTCTCCTCTGGTATTTTCTCAGCCCTTTGTTCTGTGAGCAAGCCTGGCAGTGCCTTAGGTTAGGGCTTTTTGCGGTTTAGTTCTCTCTCTCTCTCTTTTTTTTTTCTTCCCTCTCTCTCTCTCTGGCTATCCCCAGTTTTGGTTGCTGTCTCACCTTGGTTCCCTCAGATTGCCCTCAGGGCATTCAGGCCCGGTCCTTAGCCTAAGCAATACAGCCTGTGCCTCCCTGTTCAGCCCCCATTTGCTGGTGGTGGATGCAAGCGCTGGGGGTTGGTGTTAGGCATGAAATCTGTAGGTTTTATTTATTTATTTATTTATTTTTCCTCACGGTTATGTTGTCCCATGAGATTCCAAAACTCCCCACAGTGAGAGTGTTTTCTGGTGTTTGGAAACTTCTCCTCTTTTAAGACTCCCTTCCTGGGACGAATCTCCATCCCTAACTCTTTTATCTCTCTTTTTATCTTTTATATTTTGTCCTACCTCCTTTTGAAGACAATGGGCTGCCTTTCTGGGTGCCTGATGTCATCTTCCAGCATTCAGAAGTTGTTTTGTGGAATTTGCTCAGCGTTCAAATGTTCTTTCAATGAATTTGTGGGGGAGAAAGTGGTCTCCCAATCCTATTCCTCCTTCACCTTAGGACCAACTCACAAGAGAAGTCTTAACAAGTTTCATCTTTTTATATCCATAAAATAAGGTGATCTTGCTTTATATATATTATACTTAAACTCTTTCAGTGTCAACAAAGTCACTGAAACCAACTTAAGAAACTGAATTTGTTGTCAGAATCCATATGAGTCTCAATGAAACCAAAAAGCTTTCAGATTCCAAGCTTTAAACTTGACTATGGATGACTGTTTTCTCTATCCCTCTCTCTCTCCCTCCCTTCCTCCTTCCCTCCATCCCCATCTTCTTCTCATTCTCCTCCTTTTTATCCTTCCTTCTTCTGCTTTTCTCTCTCTCTCCTTTTGCTGTCTTTACCTTTTATGGCATATCTACTTCCATCATAAAATTCTTTCTTTTCTTTACGTGTCTGTTACTTTTTTTTTCACATGAAACTCAAGAATCCTCCTTACACTCTCCTGTCTAAATTCAGTAATCTAATGTATGTAATATAATTGACTTATTGAAATAACAATACTCTAAATTGTTCAGGTTGCATCATGAGTTATTAGACATTTTATGTTCCCTTGAGTCACGTGACCACTCTTGGATCTATCTGTGGTTATTCTTATATAACCAAGCACCATACAAAATAACAGGCTAACATTTCTTCTTTAGGCATAACATTTGGATAGGGTGATTTCAAGTAGATAAGTTTAAGAGGGTATGCAAAATACTATAGCTGACATGTTCTGTGCATCATCCTTCTTCAAGGTATTAATGAGCTGTGCTGCTTGACTCTATTGACTTCAGTTATCTCACATATACCTAGATAGCATATTTAAAAACAGAGACATTACTTTGCCAACAAAGGTCCGTCAGTCAAGGCTATGGTTTTTCCAGTGGTCATGTATGGATGCGAGAGTTGGATGGTGAAGAAAGCTGAGCACCGAAGAATTGATGCTTTTGAACTGTGGTGTTGTAGAAGACTCTTGAGAGTCCCTTGGACTGCAAGAAGATCCAACAAGTCCATCCTAAAGGAGATCAGTCCTGGGTGTTCATTGGAAGGACTGATGTTGAAGCTGAAACTCCAATACTTTGGCCACCTGATGTGAAGAGTTGACTCATTGGAAAAGACCCTAATGCTGGGAAGGATTGGGGGCAGGAGGAGAAGGGGACGACAGAGGATGAGATGGTTGGATGGCATCACCAACTCGATGGACATGGGTTTGGGTAAACTCCGGGAGTTGGTGATGGACAGGGAGGCCTGGTGTGCTGCGATTCATGGGGTCGCAAAGAGTCGGACATGACTGAGTGACTGAACTGAACTGAACCTCACATATAAAATTCTAAATGAGTTGAAATTGATGATCATTATACCTTTCTACTCAAATATTCTACAATGAAAATGGGGAGAGGTTTTTTGAGGGAAGGAAGACCCTAAAATATTATTCGGGTACCTGTGCATGCAAATGACCCTAATATTAAAATATCCTCTGGCTTAATTCTTTGGTTTCTTCCCTTAGAAATATTTAGGTTATCCTTAAATTTGGTGTTATTTCAGTGGACAAAAAAGAAGAGATAAAATTAAATCAATTTTTTTGACAATACCCTGTCTTGGCAAAGCAAACTGAGAAACTATTATATACTTATTTTTAACTGAATATAGACTTTTGTATATAATGACTATTTCCTAGGAGGGCCAATTAAGAAGAGTTCAGTCTGTTGACTATTATTTTATTGCAAATATGAACTTCAAAAAATATATTGGGAATCAGATATTTTTCAATAAATGTGTGTATCCTCTATACAAGAGTATGTAGGAATACTGTGTGATAACACTTGAAGATAGGTTTCAAGAGGACAGACTTCAAAGAGTCATCTCAAGTTTGAGGTTTTAAATGGAAAGCTGGCAATATAATCATTTTGCTGAGGAGAAATACAGAGCCATGAGACACAGTTAAATCTGGGAGCAGAGAATAATTGAATGTTGTAATGAAATGGAGAGCTAAACTGAGGTAGAGATGCCTGGAGAGAGGTAAGGACTAAGAACTGTCAGCACTTATCTATTCATTAAATCAGTATTCATTGTTGAAATGCTATCATCTAGTAATTAAGAGAACAAACCTCAGAAACAAACTGAACCTAAAATTTGAACTTTATTTTGGTATCTATAAGATGTGTTCTTGGACAAATTGATAAACTTTTCTGAGTCTCTTTCCTTATCTGTAAAGTTGGGAAAATAAACATCTCAAAGGTTGTTGTGAAGATGAAATAAGTTAATATTTTGGCTTATATAACACAATATATGATAGTTGTAAATAATAATATTGTTACTATTTTTATCTTTCATCTTGGTATTACTGAGCTTTTCCTGTATATAAAAAAGTTATCAAGTGTTTGGCACTATTAAGAGACAAAAGCACATATTAAATAAATGGAATCAGGGTTCTGGGTAAGTCATATTAGCTGAGACATTCTTTTTGGTGGGCCCTGGGAAAACTTTATGGGCCAGTAGAGGCTCTGTATACAAGCCAAACTGAAGTGTACACTAAAAAATCCCACATACATTAATGATTTACCCAGAGAACACATGATTTGATTATCAATAGGGTCCTAAAGACAAATTCCACATTCATAGTGTGATCATATCATATGCATATGTTAACTAGAAAGTCTATAATATCTATGACATGATGGAAAATTAAAGAATATTTTAATTGTTTAATGTGACAGTTTGGTCATCATGTTTTTCAGAAATGATTTCTCAATAAGGGATAATAACCAACATTTCAAGCAACATTTTTGCCACATTTTCTTAGTGACTGGTGGAAACTAGTGCGCAAGGACAATGATAAGAGCTTCTCTATAGCAGGCCATCACTGTTACCTAAAAGCAAGCTGAACTGGCATAAATAATTATGCCGTTAGAAAGCCTGTCTGTTGCACCTTGCCGATCTTTGACAATTTACATATCTTAGAAAAACCTTTGTTGGCTTCTGTCATTTCTGCACTATTATGTGCCATTCTGTATAATTACCAGTTAATGTGAGAAAACAGATGGGAAAAAACCTTGAAATTTTTGATAGAGAATCCTCAAACCTCTCTTCTTATCTATGCATAGCAGCTTCCTGATTTCAAAAGAAGTTTCAAAACCTTTGTTAAAATGTCCCTGATTCCCAGTTTGAATGAACCAAATGACATTCAGTTAAAATTATTTTGCTTTTTACACAATTAGATTCCATTATCACGAACTCTCAAAGGAAAATGGAAGGCCTCTTAACAAATGTGTCTGTTGTTTATTTCGTATATTTTGTAGTTGGGACTGTATAAATCTGTGGGAAGTGTTTATGTGTGTTAGGGAAAACAATAACTGAACTTTGCTATGATGTGTAGGTAGTATCAGACCATCTTCTTCTCCCTACTTCCCTCCTCTGTTCCAAAAAGTATACCTTTAGAGAAATATTGAGTGACCGTTTCACAAACTTAAGAGATGGTGAGCAGCTTGTACATGTAGGTCCTCTAAGTGTCTTCTTTTCCCTGATTTTGTTGATCTTTTGTAGTAGACATTAAGCAATGTCTCCCATGTCTCTCGTTATATTAATCAAACTATGATTACAACATAATCCAGGGAAGTTATCATAAAATTATATTACAATTCCAATCAAGGATAAGACATCAGAATGTGTTTATATATGAGCTAAGAGGAAAATACATTCTACACACTGATAATGATGAAATTAATCTCCTGACATCATTTTCTGCGAGCTTGTATTTCATTCAAATAGCTGCATCTCTCTTGTCACCACATCTTTGAGTATGTGGAGTATTTAGTACTTTGAGTCCTTTTTTTCTTAATATTTTGGAGAATTTGATGTTTATGTTGGAGTGAGCTCATATACCCTTTGTCAAGTAATTATTGGCTTTATGGGACATGCATGGAAAAATTTAAGGTTTCATTCCAGCTTTCCTTCTGATTTATTTTGTGCTTTTCCCAGTCTCTGAGTACTTACAGTATGTAAAAAGAGTAAATCTAATATAAAAACTTTTTTCAACTATTACATATGCTAGATTTGTATCCCTTATATATAAATGGCTTCCTCCAATCCTTGGATGCCTTCATAAAAGAGTGGTAGTAACAACAATAAAAATAAGCATCATTATCATCATATCATCATCATCATTAACATCATGTCTAACATTTATTTTCTATTCTATTCCAGGTTCTGTCTAAATTATTTGTATTCACTATTTCATTTAATCCTCACAATAATTTGATGCGAGTCGTTAATTTCCATATCTTACAGAAGAGAAAATTGGATTTGGAAAAATGAAGTAATTTCCCCATGGCCATTCAACCAAAAAGTGGCAAACCAGTCTAAAACTCGCCCTGATTCCAAAATACTTCTACTTTTAAAAATTAATTTATTTATTTTAATTGGATGCTAATTACTTTAAAATATTGTGGTGGCTTTTGCCATACATTGACATGAATCAGCCATGAGTGTACATGTGTACCCCCATCCTGAACACCTCTCCCATCTCCCTCCCCCTCTGGGTTGACCCAGAGCACCGGTTTTGAATGCCCTGCTTCATGCATTGAACTTGCACTGGTCATCTATTTCACATATGGCAAAATGCATGTTTAAATGCTATTCTCTCAAATCATCCCACCCTCACCTTCTCTCACATAGTCCAAAAGTTTGTTCTTTACATCTGTGTCTCTTTTGCTGCCTTGTGTATAGGACCATAGTTACCATCTTTCTAAGTTCCATATATATGCGTTAATATACTGTATTGGCGTTTCTCTTTCTGACTTACTTCACTCTGTATAATAGGCTGACATTTCATCCACCTCATTAGAACGGACTCAAATACATTATTTTTTTTTATAGCTGAGTAATACTCCATTGTGTATATGTACAACAACTTCCTTGTCCATTCGTCTGCCGATGGACATCTAGGTTGCTTCCATGTTCTAGCTATTGTAAACAGTGCCGCGATGAACATTGGGGTAAACATGTCTCTTTCCATTCTGGTTTCCTCAGTATGTATGCCCAGCAGTGGGATTGCTGGGTCGTATGGCAGTTCTATTTCCAGTTTTTTAAGGAATCTCCACAATGTTCTCCATAGTTGTTGTACTAGTTTGCATTCCCACCAACAGTGTAAGAGGATTCCCTTTACTCCACACCCTCTCCAGCATTCATTTTTTGTAAACTTTTTGATGGCAACCATTCTGACAGACTTGAGATGGTATCTTATTGTGATTTTGATTTGCATTTCTCTGATAATGAGTGATACTAAGCGTCTTTTCATGTGTTTGTTAGCTTAAATACTATACTATCTGCTATAATTTCTTATTCCTCTTTTTGTTTTCAGGAGTTGGAGGTATCCTTTAGTTATCTTTCCTTCTTTTTCCTTGTGATCTGAACTTGAAATTCTATGTACCACCCCTTATCTTGAACATATTTTTCCATAGTAAGATTGCTCCTGGGAATTGAAATCATGGAGGAAAACCCAGAAACTCTATCTTCCCTTTCTACAATTGTGCCTAACTTGTTTTATAACAGTCCAAACTTATGCTCCAGAAATTAACTGCATGTGTCAACTTAGAGAATCCTTATCCTCACCCCTAAGTTCATGCCATATTCTTTGGTATAAAATGTCAGGAATGGACAGCTAACTGTAAGCACAATTTTTTTTTTTCTGAACGGTAAATCACTCTTTATTAATTCATTTAGACACACAAAATTTCATGAATATCACCTGCTAACATGTCACTAGGTATATCAGAAAGAGCATGTTCAGACAGGTCAGTCGCTCCGTTGTGTCCGACTCTTTGCGACCCCATGAATCACAGCACATCAGGCCTCTCTGTCCATCACCAACTCCCAGAGTTTACCCAAACCCATGTCCATCGAGTCAGTGATGGCACCCAACCATCTCATCCTCTGTCGTCCCCTTCTCCTCCTGCCCTCAATCCTTCCCAGCATTAGGGTCTTTTCCAATGAGTCAACTCTTCACATCAGGTGGCCAAAGTATGGGAGTTTCAGCTTCAACATCAGTCCTTCCAATGAACACCCAGGACTGATCTCCTTTAGGATGGACTGGTTGGATCTTCTTTCGGTCCAAGGGATTCTCAAGAGTCTTCTCCAATACCACAGTTCAAAAGCATCAATTCTTCAGTGGTCAGCTTTCTTCACCGTCCAACTCTCACATCCACACATGACCACTGGAAAAACCATAGCCTTGACTAGACGGACCTTTGTTGGCAAAGTAATGTCTCTGCTTTTAAATATGCTATCTAGGTTGGCCATAACCTTCCTTCCAAGGAGTAAATGTCTTTTAATTTCACAGCTTCAATCACCATCAGCAGTGATTCTGGAGCCCAAAAAAATAAAGTCTGACACTGTTTCCACTGTTTCCCCATCTATTTCCCATGAAGTGATGGGACCAGATGCCATGATCTTAGTTTTCTGAATGTTGAGCTTTAAGCCAACTTTTTCACTCTCATCTTTCACTTTCATCAAGAGGCTCTTGAGTTCTTCTTCACTTTCTGTCATAAGGATGGTGTCATCTGCATATCTGAGGTTATTGATATTTCTCCTGGCAATCTTGATTCCAGCTTGTGTTTCTTCCAGCCCAGCGTTTCTCATGACGTACTCTGCATATAAGTTAAATAAGCAGGGTGACAATACACAGCCTTGACGTACTCCTTTTCCTATTTGGAACCAGTCTGTTGTTCCATGTCCAGTTCTAACTGTTGCTTCCTGACCTGCATACAAGTTTCTCAAGAGACAGGTCAGATGGTCTGGTATTCCCATCTCTTTCAGAATTTTCCACAGTTTATTGTGATCCACACAGTCAAAGGCTTTGGCATAGTCAATAAAGCAGAAATAGATGTTTTTCTGGAACTCTGTTGCTTTTTCGATGATCCAGTGGATATTGGCAATTTGATCTCTGGCTCCTCTGCCTTTTCTAAAACCAGCTTGAACATCTGGAAGTTCACGGTTCACGTATTGCTGAAGCCTGGCTTGGAGAATTTTGAGCATTACTTTACTAGCGTGTGAGATGAGTTCAATTGTAAGGTAGTTTGAGCATTCTTTGGCATTGCCTTTCTTTGGGATTAGAATGAAAACTGACATTTTCTAGTCCTGTGGCCACTGCTGAGGTTTCCAGATTTGCTAGCATATCGAGTGCAGCACTTTCACAGCATCATCTTTCAGGATTTGAAACAGCTCAACTGGAATTCCATCACCTCCACTAGCTTTGGTCATAGTGATGCTTTCTAAGGCCCACTTGACTTCACATTTCAGGATGTCTGGCTCTAGGTGAGTGATCACACCATTGTGATAATCTGGGTCATGAAGATCTTTTTTGTGCAGTTCTTCTGTGTATTCTTGCCACCTCTTCTTAATATCTTCTGCTCCTGTTAGGTCCATACCATTTCTGTCCTTTATCAAGCCCATCTTTGCATGAAATGTCCCCTTGGTATCTCTAATTTTCTTGAAGAGATCTCTAGTCTTTCTCAATCTGTTGTTTTCCTCTATTTCTTTGCACTGATTGCTGAGGAAGGTTTTCTTATCTGTCCTTGCTATTCTTTGGAACTCTGCATTCAGATGGGAATATCGTTCCCTTTCTCCTTTGCTTTTCACTTCTCTTCTCTTCCCAGCTATTTGTAAGGCCTCCTCAGACAGCTATTTTGCTTTTTTGCATTTCTTTTCCATGGGGATGATCTTGATCTCTGCCTCCTGTACAATGTCACGAACTTCTGTCCATAGTTCATCAGGCACTCTATCTATCAGATCTGGTCCCTTAAATCTATTTGTCACTTCTACTGTATTACCATAAGGGATTTGATCTAGGTCATACCCGAATGGACTAGTGGTTTTCCCTACTTTCTTCAAATTAAGTCTGAATTTGTCAATGAGGAGTTCATGATCTGAGCCAGAAGCTTATATAAAACCTATATTCTTCCCAAAACTCTCTGATATTGAAAAGGCTTTCAAATTTCTTTAATAATTTGTTCCTTTTTTTCTGTGAAATGGAGTTAATGACGTTTTAAGAGTTGTGGATGAATTAAATGACATTATCAGTGCAAAATAATTAGCATTAAGTTCATTTATGATAGTCTCTCCATAAATAATAGTTGTTATTATTTTCTTATCTTGTTATAAATTATATACTACAAAGGAGAAAGGGATTAATAGCTAAAGGAGTGTTGTCTCCCATAAGAGCAAGCTGTGAGAACAAAAGACATGTTATTCATCAGGGACAGACAACTGCCTGGTATCTTTGAGTGCAATCTTCAGAGAGTTTCACATAAAATATTCAATGCATTTAATTGAATTTAATAAATGCATAGTGTATGTTTTATTTGTAATATATATAAATTATGGATACAAATAATGCTTATTAATAACCTGCAATGTGCTAAGTACTGTGCTAAGAATTTTCACTAAAGGACCTCCTTTAAATCATATATTATTTTTATTTTTAAATATCAGAAAACCAAAGTTCAGAAATGTGGAAGGACTTGAAGAACTTTCTGGGTATCACTCAAAAAGTTTGAATACAGATTCAAGGTCAACTCTGTCTGATTCCAAACCTCACTGAAAAAAAATGGTGCCTTAGAGTTAAGAAAGTAAAGCAGTTCTTCACCAGGCTCTACTGGCCAATTCAACAAATATTGAATGACTTCTATGTGTAAAGAACTATGCTAGATATGATAAAACATGCTTTCAGCTTTAAGATGCAATCATAAGGGAGGAAAATGTTAAATACCATATAATTCACATAAACAAAATATTTGGAGATTTGAATTAAAAAGAGGTTGCAGTGGTTAAATTTTTAAAATACTTTAGTTCAGCTACATGTTTGTTCAATAGGCTTTGTGAGCTAGCCTAGGGATCTGTCATAATACAGCATGAATGGTAAGGTGAACTCTCAGTCCTAGTGCAATCAGCCTACATACGAAATATTGGGAGATAACCATTTGTAAGCCCAGGAAGTACTGCAACTGGAGTGGATATGGTTACTTGCCAGATACTTCCAATGAAACCAGAGGGGGAAAAAGTGTGTGTTTTATATTTTGAAGTCTGGCTCTGCCACTTTTTAAATGCACGGCCTTCATGTATCTATATGTGGGATCTGTCCCTTTTAATTTGAATAAATTAAAATTCAGTCTAAGTCTGGCAGCTAGTTTTTTCATGTTGTTAACCAGGGCAAACCGTTTCAAGGAACTTGTTCCTTCCTATTTGACTAATAAAAAAAGCCATCTTTATTACAAGAAAGGAAAGAGTTGAAATATATCCTCCCAATCTATGCAAGTGTTACCACCTCTCCAGTTTACTGGACAAGAGATAAGAATTGGAGACAAGTTCCTAGGGTAGTTCTTGATTCTTCTTTGTAGATCTCTAGATTTCACTTGATCTTTAAGTTGTCCAATGTTGTATGGCATACTGGTTTATCTCACTTTTTAGTAATATTTTTATACTAGAATAAATTAAAATATCAGCTTTCAAAATGTTAAACCTCTACACTACTTATGCAGTATACATTTTTTCTTAAGATTATATTTATAAAGTTGGCATATAATCTATAAAAGGAAACATTGGGCATGTTTGGGGTGTCAGTTGTTACAGGCACGGCGTCGGCCAGGAGAGAATACTGTTATGGTTGTTGTGCCAGCCAGAAGAGAATAAACGTGTCTGCAGTTCCTATAGATCCTCGCATTTTCTTCTAGACTTTTAGCTCGTGTCTTGCCTACCCTGGGTTCAATGAACAATGCACACAGTGAGATACAGCAAGACGATTGGTGTCATGAACAGGATGAGGAGCAATATAGCATGTAATGACATAATATCAGAGTAGGAAGAAATCATCTAGTAAAAGTTCAGCCTCTGATTTTTCAGAGAGATGTTTTGGCACGGAAATAGGAAATAATTTGCCCGTGGGAGGTAATAGGAAGAGTCATTCAGACTGTCAGCTTTGGAATCAAAGAAAACATGTATTTGAAGCCCAGCTCTGTGTTTTTCTGTCTGTATGGCCTAACACACATTAATTTCTCAATGCCTCTTATCGGTATAATGGGGTTAACATTTTCCTCATCAGAGAACTGTGAGAATTAAATGAGTTAACACATGAAAAGCAGTTAGTACAGTGCCTGACAGATAAAAAGTACTCAATAACTGTTGCTATCATGATGATGGTGCTGACGCTGACAATGAAAAATAACAATTAATACAATGAAAGTCACAGTTCTGAGACTACATTTTCTGATTACCAGTTTACTTTATGCATGTTCAGTACAAATACTGGTATATATGGGGGGCATTGATGAATGAAAATGTAGAATTTCACCCAATATATTTGCTTCTTTGTCCAAGTCTTATTCAGATCTATGTTCTCAGTTTATGTGCTATATTTATTAAAGCCATTTGTCATTAGATGATTCTTTAGGTTACTTTCTGTTTCAACTTCCAAGAATGCAATGGAAAATAAAATTAATGCAATCTTGGAACTTGCATGCTAATAGATTATTTATATTCATCTCTATAATATGCTCAGGGATTATAAGAAAAGGATAGGTTTAAAAAAAGAAATCAAATTTTCTTAAATCAGCCAAAAATACAAATAATTGACTTTTCAAATATACTTTGTATTATGTCATGTTAAAGGGATATGTAGCAATAAAGTAATAAAGCAATTTTCAGAAATATATCTTATTTTAACTCTTTAGTCTGTATTGGAGTATAGTTGATTAACAATGTTGTGTTAGCTTCAGGTGTACAGTACAGTGATTCAGTTACACATATACATGTATCTATTTCTTTAAGTTCTTTTCCAATTTAGGCTATCACAGAATACTGAACAGAGTTCCCTGTGCTATACAGTAGGTCCTTGTTGGTTATCAATTTTAAATGTAACAGTGTGTACAGTTAAGTTCAGCTCAGTCGTGTCCGACTCTTTGCGACCCCATGAGATGCAGCATGCCAGACTTCCCTGTCTATCACCAACTTCAGGAGCTTACTCAAACTCATATCCATCGAGTCAGTGATGCCATCCAACCATCTCATCCTCTGTCGTACCCTTCTCTTGTTACCTTCCATCTTCCCCAGCATCAAGGTATTTCAAATGAGTCAGTTCTTCACATCAGGTAGCCAAACAATTGGAGCTTCAGCTTCGGAATCAGTCCTTCCAATGAATATTCAGGACTGATTTCTTTTAGGATTGACTATTTGGATCTTCTTGCAGTCCAAGGCTCTCAAAGGTCTTTTCCAACACCACAGTTCAAAAGCATCAATTCTTGGGTGCTCAGTTTTCTTTATAGTCCAACTCTCACATCCATATGTGACTACCAGAAAAAGCATAGGTTTGACTAGATGGACCTTTGTTGGCAAAGTAATGTCTCTGCTTTTTAATATGTTGTCTAAGTTGATCATAGCTTTTCTTTCAAGGAGCAAGCATCTTTTAATTTCATGGCTGCTAGTCACCACTCGCAGTGATTTTGGAGCCCAAGAAAATAAAGTCCTTTACTGTTTTCATTGTTTCCCCGTCTATTTGCCATGAAGTGATGGGACCGGATGCCATGATCTTAGTTTTCTGAATGTTTAGTTTTAAGCCAACTTTTTCACTCTCCTCTTTCACTTTCATCAAGAGGCTCTTTAGTTCTTCCATTTCTGCCATAAGTATAGTGTCATCTGCATATCTGAAGTTATTGATATTTCTCCTGGCAATCTTGATTCCAGCTTGTGCTTCATCCATCTCTGGTGTTTTGAATGATGTATTCTTCATATAGGTTAAATAAGCAGGGTGACAATATGCAGCCTTGACATATTCCTTTCCCGATTTGGAACCAGCTTGTTGTTCCATGCCCAGTTCTGTTTCTTCTTGACCTGCATATGGATTTATTTCTCAATCATCAGGCAGAAAAGGGGGCCTGGTACTTCCATCTCTTTAAGAATTTTCCACAATTTATTGTCATCCAGATAGTCAAAGGCTTTGGCATAGTCAATGAAGCAGAAGCGGATGTTTTCCTGGAACTCTTGTTTTTTTGATGATCCAATGTATGTTAGCAATTTGATTTCCAGTTCCTCTGCCTTTTCTAAATGTAGATTGAATATCTGGAAGTTCTCAGATTATGAACTGTTGAAGCCTGGCTTGGAGAAATTTGAGCATTACTTTACTAGCATGTGAGATGAGTGCAATTGTGTGGTAGTTTGAGCATTCTTTGGTATTACCTTTCTTTGGGATTGGAATGAAAACTGAACTTTTCCAGTCCTGTGGTCACTACTGAGTTTTCCAAATTTGCTGGCATATTGAGCGCAGCACTTTCACAGCATCATCTTTTAGGATTTGAAATAGCTCAACTGGAGTTCCATCACCTCCACTAGCTTTGTTGGTAGTGATGCTTTCTAAGGCCCACTTGATTTCACATTCCAGGATGTCTGGCTCTAGGTGAGTGATCATACCATCGTGATTATCTGGGTCATGAAGATCTTTTTTTGTACAGTTCTTCTGTGTATTCTTGCCACCTCTTCTTAATAGCTTCTGCTTCTGTTAGGTCCTACCATTTCTGTCCATTATTGAGCCCATCTTTGAATTAAATATTCCCTTGGTATCTCTAATTTTCTTGAAGTGATCTCTAGTTTAGTGTGTACAAGCCCATCTCAAACTCCCCAACTATCCCTAACCCCTGTCCTTCCCCTTGACAACCATAAGCTTGTTCTCTAAGTCTCTGAGTCTCTTTCTGTTTTGTAAGTTCATTTTTATCATTTCTTTTTAAATTCCACATATAAGAGATGTCACATATTTGTCATTCTCTGTCTGACTTACTTCACTCAGTATGACAAGCTCTAAGTCCACCCATGTTGCAGTAAATGGCATTATTTTATTCTTTTCAATGGCTTAGTAATATTACATTGTATATATGTACCACATCTTCTTTATCCATTTCTCTGTCAATGAACATTTATTTTACTCACATGCTTTGGCTATTGTGAATAGTTCTGCAATGAACATAGGGGTGCATATTTCCATTTGAATTACAGCCAAAGCTCCCCATTTATCCTTCCCCTAACAAATATATTTTAAAAATCACCTTCTGTAACATTCAGTCCATATAGATTTGAATTACTTACCTCGTAATTATAGCCAATATTCATTGAGTGTTCACTGTGTCCATTTTGTTTTTGTGTCTAGAGTGTTTATAAACTTAATTTTCAGACCAACCATGACAATATAATTTCAGTTTTTAAATATGTGATTTAAAGAGATTTACTAATTTCACATTCAGTAAGTGTGAAAGCTGGAACTCCCTTAGAGCTTTTTTTTTCTTTTTTTGCCTCTATGTGGAAGCATGTGGGATCTTAGTTCCCCGACCAGGGATTAGGTTCAAATGTGCCTACCCTGCATTGGAAGCGCAGGGTCTTAATCAATGCACAACAAGGAAAGCCACTAGAGAACATTTTAAATTACTTTTCCAAACATCTTTAGTATTATAGAGTAAGAACTAGTATTAAACACAAATTGAATTTCACAACAACACAAGAGAAAACTGCACACATGAACATCACTGGATGGTCAATACTGAAATCAGATTGATTATGTTCTTTGAAGCCAAAGATGGAGAAGCTCTATACAGTCAGTAAAAAAAAAAAAAAAAAAAACAAAAAAAAACACAAAGACCTAGAGCTGCTTGTAGCTCAGATCATGAGCTCCTTATTGCAAAATTCTGACTTAAACTGAAGAAAGTAGGAAAAAATCACTAGGCCATTCAGGTATGATGTAAATCAAATCACTATGATTATACCGTGGAGGCGACAAATAGATTCAAGAGACTACATGTGGTAAACAGAATCCCTGAAAAACTATGGACAGAAGATTGTAACATTGTACAGGAGGCAGTGACCAAAGTCATTGCAAAGAAAAAGAAATGCAAGAAGGCAAAATGGTTAATCTAAGGAGGCTTCACAAATAGCTGAGGAAAGAAGAGAAGAGAAAAGCAAGGGAGAAAGGTAAAGATATACCCAACTGAATGCAGAATTCCAGAGAATAGAAAACTGAGATTAGAAGGCCTTCTTAAATGAACAATGCCACTAGAGAAAAGCAATAAATGGGAAAGACTAGAGGTTTCTTCAAGAAAGTTTGAGATATCAAAAGAACATTTCATTCAAGGATGGCAGGATAAAGGAAAGAAACTGTAAGGACCTAACAGAGGCAGAAGAGAGTAAGAAGAGGTGGCAAGAATACAGAAAAGAACCACACAGGAAACTTAAGGACCTGGGTAACCATGATGGTGTGCTCACTCATCTAGAGCCAGATATGCTGGGGTGTGTAGTCAAGTGGGCTTTCGGAAGTGAAGTGAAGTGAAAGTCACTCAGGCCTGTTCAACTCTTTGCGACCACATGGACTATACAGTCCATGGAATTTTCTAGGCCAGAATACTGGAGTAGGTAGTGTAGCCTTTCTCTTCTCCAGAGGATCTTCCCAAACCAGGGATCAAACTGGGGTCTCATTCATTGCAGGCGGATCCTTTACCAACTGAGCTATCAGGGAAGCCCCAACAACAACAACAGCAACAAAGCTAGTGGAGGTGATGGAATTCCAGTTGAGCTATTTCAAATCCTAAAAGATGATGCTGTTAAAGTTCTGCACTCAGTATGTCAGCAAATTTGGAAAACTCAGCAGTGTCCGCAGGATTGGAATAGATGATTTTTCATTTTAAACCCAAAACAGGCAGTGTCAAAGAGTGTTTGAACTATTGTACTATTGTACTCATTTCACGTGCTAGCAAGGTTATGCTCAAAATCCTTCTAGCTAGCGTTCAGGAATATGTGAAGCAAGAACTTCCAGATGTACAAGCTGGATTTTGAAAAAGCAGAGGAACCAGAGAGCAAATTGCCAACACTCATTCTATTTTAGAGAAAGCAAGAGAGTTACAGGGAAAAAATAATCTGCTTCATTGACTACCCTAAAGCATTTGACTATGTGGATCACTACAAATTGGAGAATTCTTAAAGAGGTAGGAATACCAGACCACCTTACCTGTCTCCTGAGAAATCTGCCTGTAGGTCAAGAAGCAACAGATAGCATCATTCATGGAATAACTGCCTGATTCAAAACTGGGAAAGGATTACCACAAAACTGTATAGTGTCACCCTGCTTATTTAATTTATATGCAGAGTACAACAGGTGAAATGCCAATCTGTATGGATCAAAAGCTGGAATCAAGATTGCCGGGAGAAATATTAATAATCTCAGATATGTAAACAACACTACTCTAATGGCAGAAATTGAAGTGGAACTAAAGAACTTCCTGATGAAGATAAAACTAAGATCATGGCATCCTGTCCCATCACTTCATGACAAACAGAAGGAAAAAAGTGGAAGAAATGACAAGATTTATTCTCTTAGGCTCCAAAATCACTGTGGATGGTGCCTGCCGCCGTGAAATTCAAAGATGCTTGCTCCTTAGAAGGAAAGCTATGACAAGCCTAGACAGCATATTAAAAAGTAGACACAACATTTTGACGACTAAGGTCCATATAGTCAAAGCTATGGTTCTTCCAGTAGTCATGTGTGAATGTGAGAGTTGGACCATGAAGAAGGCTGAGCATACAAGAATTGATGCTTTTGAACTGTGGTGCTGGAGAAGACTCTTGAGAGTCCCTTGGACTGCAAGGGGATCAAACCAGTCAATCCTAAAGGAAATCAATCCTGAATATTCATTGGAAGGACTGTTAGTGAAGTTGAAGCTCCAGTAATTTGGCCAACTGCTGGGAAGTACTGACTCATGACCCTGATGCTGGGAAAGATTGAAGGCAAAGGAGAAAGAGTCAATAGAAGATGAAATGATTAGATAGCATCACTGACTCAATGGATATGAATTTGAGCAGCAACAATAATAACTCCTGTAGTCCTTTTCTAGTCTAATACACATATCCCCAGACACACATCCTCTCTTACCATAGTATTAAAACTTCTTTTCATATTACCCAACTGCTGTTTTGCTGCCCCTTCGAGTTGCTTTTACACACTTTCTCATTAGACATGGAAGTCACAGAATTTATCACTCTTCCTGATGAATATAAAACAGTCAGTATGCATTGAACAAATAAAATATATATTATATATGAAAGTGTAAATCAATAAATGTAATTCTGAATGAAATTAAGTGTCTTCTGAATGATTAGAGAAATAGATTGTGCTCATAGTTTTGATGAACTTTGAGTCCTAGCTCTAACACTAATGATCTATAATAGCTTATTTTTGGCAAATTGTTTACTGTTTCTGAGCCTCAGATTCTTCCCTGTAAATATTAAGTGAGGGAAATACTAAGTGAGATGGTGGTTCACAAATTGAGCTATAAGATACAGAGCCTTTTGAATACATAGACTTTTCCATTGCAATTAGAGCTTCACATTTTATAATTTAAATTTTAAAAATCTCAGAATCTATGACTGATGTGAGTAGTAGAGATGGTCTAGATTACAAATATTTGATTAACTAAACTCTCCAATTTCCTAATCATGTTGGATAAACTGATGTTTACTTTTTAATGTTGGTGAATGGGAACAGTAGAATCAACACACATAAAGCACTTCTTTGTAGAAATTAAGCTTTCATTAAAAGAAGAGGAGAAGATTTCAGAAATGACATCATAGGTTCTAAGATGTCATAAAAGGGCTAATGAACATTCTTTGCTTAGCCTTGAAACCATCCAGTTCCACTGTGAAGTGAAAGAGAAGTAACTCATGTCTAATTAACATTTTTACAGTTATTTGTCTCTTCTCAATAACTTCATAGAACAGTATTTTGGTTACTGATTAAAATGGATATATATATATATATATATATATATATATATATATATATATATATATATATATATATATATATATATATATATATATATAATTTACCACATTAATAAAACACTCCTTTACAGGTGTAGAAAATAAACTTATGGTTATGAGGAGATAAGTTAGGGAGAGAGATATGTTGGAAGATTAGTATTGACACATACACATTGTTATGTATAAAACAGATAATGAATACAGATCTACTGTATAGCACAGGAAACTCTACGCAATATTCTGTGATGACCTATATGGAAAAGAATCTAAAAAAGTGGATATATGCATATGCATAACTGATTCACTTTGCTGTACACCTGACACTAACACAACATTGTAAATCAACTATATCCCAATATTTTTTAAGTCACTGAAAAAAAATGATAAATATTACGAAGTGGCAAAACTTGTGTTTCTGAGAAGAAATCTCCATGACATGGGGGAGCAAAAGAAAATAGAAGGTAAATAAAGTTCATGGGGTCACAAAGAGTCAGACACAACTTAGCAATCGAACAACAACAAAATGTATTAAATATTTTTTAAAAGGTCTGGAAGTAACAACTCTCTATGATTCTCAGTGCAGCTTCCTAAGGGAATCACAGAAGAATTTGGGGAAGATAAATATTATTCTTTGCTTTCTTTGAAACACTATGATGTGCCTAAAGAAACACTACTCAAAATATGAATTTTCACGTAGTATCATGCTTATTTCACTATTTCTTTGTCCTTCCATTTCTCATTTTTTAAGCTCTAGGTGCTCTCGGATTTCCAAAGAGAAGGAAAAAATGAGCAAGATCTGTCTCTGGTGAACAAATCACAGAAGAAATCAAAAAAGAAATCAAAATATGCATAGAAATGAATGAAAATGAAAACACAACAACCCAAAACCTATCGGACACTGTAAAAGCAATGCTAAGGGGAAGGTTCATAGCAATACAGGTGTACCTCAAGAAACAAGAAAAAAATCAAATAAATAAACTAACTCTACACCTAAAGCAACTAGAGAAGGAAGAAATGAAGAACCCCAGGGTTGGTAGAAGGAAATAAATCATAAAAATTAGGGCAGAAATAAATGCAAAAGAAACAAAAGAGACCATAGAAAAAATCAACAAAACGAAAAGCTGGTTTTTTGAGAAGATAAACAAAATTGACAAGCCATTAGCCAGACTCATCAAGAAACAAAGGGAGAAGAATCAGAACAACAAAATTAGAAATGAAAATCGAGAGATCACAACAGACTACACAGAGATACAAAGGATCATAAGAGACTACTACCAACAGCTATATGCCAATAAAATGGACAACTTGGAAGAAATGGACAAATTCTTAGAAAAGTATAACTTTCCAAAACTGAACCAGGAAGAAATAGAAGATCTTAACAGACCCACCACAAGCACGGAAATCGAAACTGTAATCAGAAATCTTCCAGCAAACAAAAGCCCAGGACCAGATGGCTTCACAGCGGAATTCTACCAAAAATTTAGAGAAGAGCTAACACCTATCCTACTCAAACTCCTCCAGAAAATTGCAGAAGATGGTAAACTTCCAAACTCATTCTATGAGGCCACCATCACCCTAATTCCAAAACCAGACAAAGATGCCACAAAAAAAAGAAAACTACAGGCCAATATCACTGATGAACATAGATGCAAAAATCCTTAATAAAATTCCAGCAAACAGAATCCAACATCATATTAAAAAGATCATACATCATGACCAAGTGGGCTTTATCCCAGGAATGCAAGGTTTCTTTAACATCTGCAAATCAATCAATGTAATTCACCACATTAACAAATTGAAAGATAAAAACCATATGATTATCTCAATAGATGCAGAAAAAGCCTTTGACAAAATTCAACATCCAGTTATGATAAAAACTCTCCAGAAAGCAGGAATAGAAGGAACATACCTCAACATAATAAAAGCTATATATGACAAACCCACGGCAAACATTATCCTCAATGGTGAAAAATTGAAAGCATTTCCCCTAAAGTCAGGAACAAGACAAAGGTGCCCACTTTCACCACTACTATTCAACATAGTTTTGGAAGTTTTGGCCACAGCAATCAGAGCTGAAAAAGAAATAAAAGGAACACAGATAGGAAAAGAAGAAGTAAACCTCTCACTGTTTGCAGATGACATGATCCTCTACATAGAAAACCCTGAAGATTCTACCAGAAAACTACTAGAGCTAATCAATGAATATAGTAAAGTTGCAGGATACAAAATTAACACACAGAAATCCCTTGCATTCCTATACACCAATAATGAGAAAACAGAAAGAGAAATTAAGGAAACAATACCATTCACCATTGAAAAAAAAAAGAATAAAATACTTAGGAATATTTCTACCTAAAGAAACAAAAGACTTATATATAGAAAACTATAAAACACTGATGAAAGAAATCAAAGAGGACACAAACAGATGGAGAAATATACCGTGTTCATGGATTGGAAGAATTAATATAGTGAAAATGAGTATACTACCCAAAGCAATCTATAGATTCAATGCAATCCCTATCAAGCTACCAGTGATATTTTTCACAGAACTAGAACAAATCATTTCACAATTTGTATGGAAATATAAGAAACCTCGAATAGCCAAAGCAATCTTGCGAAAGAAGAATGGAGCTGGAGGAATCAACCTGCCTAACTTCAAGCTCTACTACAAAGCCACAGTCATCAAGACAATGTGGTACTGGCACAAAGATAGAAATATAGATCAATGAATTCTTATAATGAAATGAGAGGCCCTACTCTATGCAGAAGTAATATTCAGCCAGTACACATCAGTACAGCTATATTAATAGCTAAAATTATTTTTTAAATACTTCTGTTCTAGTTGTTAATACCCAATTTTTCAAGGCTACTAATGTTGTCCAGGTCAGCTAGGCTTTTCTCCTCATGCACTGGAACTTCCCAGGATCCAGCAGCAAAAGGATAAGAGTGTAACAGGTTGGGGGTGTTCTAGGATCCAGTTCCAGATCTATAGCCTATGTCAGATGTTTCTTTTTGGTAAACACTTACATATCACCTGTTGTAAATATTTTTAATATGACTTATGGGGATAGACATAGGGAGTGAGACAGAAGGGAGATTTCTTACCAATTAGAGTTCCAAATTATACTGTAAATAACATTATCTCACTCTCTGTATATGTTAGGCCCTGAGTAAGAACAAGAGAGAAATAAGTTTCATTTCCTCTCTGAATCCATTAGCAACTGAATCTATCCCACAATCAACAATAAATAAATTTATGGACACTTATTAAATACAATAACCTGAGGCAAATTTTCTGTCTATCCATCCATTCATCTATTAATCCTATTCATCTACCCACCCATTCATCCATCCATTCACCTACCTATCCATCTGACTAATATTATTAAGCCTCAATTAGAAAGAGCTTGTATCCTCTACTTTTTCGTAGATTATTTGGTAAGCTATTGGATATCTTTGAGCCCTAAGTTACTTCTCTAAATAGTTTGGATAAAAATAGTATCTACCTCATTGGGATTTTGTGAGAACTATTAATAAATGAGGTCATTCATGAAAATTACTTGCATAGTATCTATGACAAAAAGGTTCAATAAGTGGTTTATTATTATAATTAATAGTAGTAGTTATAGTTTGTAAAATATAATTGCAAAATCCATAAGGTATTGCAATTTATAAGGTTTTACATAAAATATAAATGTAAAATCCATAAAGTTTTACAATTTATAAAACACTTGTGTATGCCTTTTCTTACCTTGAAGTGATATCACTGCCCAATTAGCCAATAAAATAATTTTCCAGGAAAGATAGATCAATCAGCAGAGCACTTTTCTAGGCTTGGACTAAACAAAGATAGAAAACACACTTTTCCCTTCTAGTGGTAAAAGTCCTAGATTAAAATAATTCGAACATATTGAGTAGATCTTACTGTCTTGAAAAAGCTTCTGGCTGTCAAGGAATATGCATTTTTGTTCCAACTCTAAGACAAAATTTGACATTGAGAAAGCCATTCAATCTTTCTAGGCCTCGTTTTTTGTTTTTTTTTTCCTCACCTTCCAAATAAAAGTTAAATAGCATGATATATAAAGATAAAATAGCATGATTTTGCACTATTGAAACCACTTGAAGCACATATAGGTTCCATCGATCTCTGAAAGAAAGTGAAAGTTGCTCAGTCATGTCCGATTTTTGGTGACTCCATGGACTACACAGCCCATGGAATTTTTCAGGCCAGAATACCAAAGTGGGTAGAGTAGCCTTTCCCTTCTCCAGGGGATTTTCCCAATCAGAAATCGAACCCAGGTCTCCTGCATTGCAGGCAGTTTTTTTTACAAGCTGAGCACAAAGGAAGCCCAAGAATACTGCAGTGGGTAGACTATCCCTTCTCCAACGGATTTTCCGGACCCGGGAATTGAACTGGGGTCTTCTGCATTGCAGAAGGATTCTTTACCAACTGAGCTATCAGGGAAGCCCACCATCTATCTCTAATAGGTTGAAAACTGTTAAGTCTATTTTCTACCAAATATATGACTTCCCAGACAGAAGTATATACATGGAGTTTTTGGGTGTCAGTAAGAATTTTAGTGTTATGAAGTGCTAGTTACTTTGATTCTGAAACCATATTCTCATTCACATTTCTTTTAGGTTCAGAGCTAAATTTTCATAATAGGAATTTGGAGGATGGAATGCGTCATTCTCAGAACTGCCCAGAACTGGTTTTTGGGTATCAAGAAAAATACTGATTCTTTGGAGGGTTTTTTTTTTTTCTTTTCTAAACTTTTATCATAGAGAAGGTCCTGTGTAGGGACAGATTAATAACAATAACCTGGTCACACAGTTATATGTATTTACAAAAATATCTTCCTATATATCTCTTATGATAATTGAACAAGGTTAGTCTTATGATTACATTTTCTCAGGAAGAAGTTAATGCTCTTGTGGTTAAAAATAAACAAACAAATGAACAAAAAAATCATGTTCAAGACTACTCAGATAAGAAATAATGGAACTAAAGTTGAAATGTTTTTTTTTTAAACTCCATTTTGTTTTTGTTCATATTTTATTTTTAGTGATTATGATGTGACTTTTTTAGGGAACCAAAGAAGGATTTGAGGGCAGACAATTTTGATACAGACACTTCTTACATCTTGTGACTGGAGCTTCTGTACAGTAAAATTTCTTGAAGTTCTTTTAAAGACATTTGTTTTGGAGAACAGCAGCTGTGAATCAATTATATTCTTTCTAAGCAGGGTGCAGAATCAAGGAGAGAGTCTATCTGAATACTTTGTTCTCCAATACAAGGGAGATTAGAATAAAGGTGAGGTCCCATTTGAAAGCTCCATTCTTTAATGCAAAGGAGATTAAAGTGAGGCTTTGAGGCTCTAACTAAGCTCAATTTTTTTTCTCTTTTTATGCCCTCAGTTAGTTTTCTAGCCAGTTAATTGCACCTTTAAAATAAGGTACAAGTGTGCAATTTTGCCCTCAAAGCCCCTAGGAGCTGCTATTAACCACTTGTGGGTGTGCTTAGTCTTTACACCATTAATTATAGCTATAAACTTGATGTGCATTAAGAAACAAAGTGTTCTAAAATTTGACAGTGAAATGGGCTTATTTATGACTAAACTGGAGAAAAGCAGACAGACAAGAAAAATAGACCACATTTACATAGAACACATCTCTTTACAGAGTGCTTTAAAACACTTTGACATTTGATTTTCATTAAAAAAAAAAACCTATGAGGTGGCTTGTTTTATCATCACCATTTTTGAAATGAGGAAACAGAAGATTATAGAGTTGACAGAATTTACTCAGATAAAAATGGATAATGGAATGCAAAACCAAAGTGTCTTTCTCCAAATCCTGACATTTTTACTCTAAAACACTGTTTCTCTCAGTTTTCTTTAAAAAAATCTCCAGTAGGCCTTTGGAAATTATATTCATTCATTTATCTCTTTATTTACATAAGGTGTTTTATTAAATTTGAAACCCAGATAAAATTTCTGGACTTAAAATAGAGATTTGTTCAAGGAAACCACAAAGAATTATAATATCAGTAGGTAGAAGAAAAAATACTGGGGAATAATTACTCTTTGTTTTGTGTTTAAAATCGTATGTATCCATAATAAGTTTATCAAAACAAAGAAATTCATATTGGTAAAATACAGTAAAAAAATTAGACTTAATTTGAAATTTACTTATTTTTGCTATTTTCTTTTTCTTTGTTCTAAGAACTACACATGAACTAGACTTTACACATGGACATTGCCAGATGGTCAATACCAAAATCAGATTGATTATATTCTTTGCAGCCAAAGATGGAGAAGCTCTACACAGTCAGCAAAAACAAGACTGGGAGCTGACAGTGGCTCAGATCATGAACTCCTTATTGCCAAATTCAGACTTAAATTGAAGAATATAGGGAAAACCATTAGACCATTCAGGTATGACCTAAGTCAAATCCCTAACGATTAACAATGGAAGTGAAAAAAAGGTTTAAAGGACTAGATCTGATAAACAGAATGGCTGATGAAATACGGACGGAGGATCATGACATTGTACAGGAGACATGGATCAAGACCATCCCCAAGAAAAAGAAATTCAAAAAAGCAAAATGGCTGTCTGGGGAGGCCTTACAAGTAGCTGTGAAAAGAAGAGAAGCAAAAAGCAAAGGAGAAAAGGAAAGATATACCCATTTGAATGCAGGGTCCCAAAGAATAGCAAGTAGATATAAGAAAGCCTTCCTCAGTGATCAGAGCAAAGAAATGGAGGAAAACAATAGAATGGGAAAGACTAGAAATCTCTTCAAGAAAATTAGAGATGCCAAGGGAACACTTCATGCAAAGATGGGCTCAATAAAGGACAGAAATGGTATGGATCTAACAGAAGCAGAAGATATTAAGAAGAGATGGCAAGAATACACAGAAGAACTATACAAAAAAGATCTTCTCGACCCAGATAATCATGATGCTGTGACCATTCATCTAGATCCAGACATCCTAGAATGTGAGCTCAAGTGGGCCTTAGGAAGCATCACTATAAACAAAGCTAGTGGAAGTAATGGAATTGGAGTTGAGCTATTTCAGTTCCTGAAAGATGAAGCTGTGAAATTGTTGCACTCAATATGCCAGCAAATATGAAAAACTCAGCAGTGGCCACAGGACTGGAAAAGGTCAGTTTTCACCACAATCCCAAAAAAAAAGGCAATGCCAAAGAATGCTCAAACTACCACACAAATGCACTCATCTCACACACAAGTAAAGAAATCCTCAAAATTCTCCAAGCCAGGCTTCAGCAATATACGAACCGTGAAATTCCAGATGTTCAAGCTGGATTTATAAAAGGCAAAGGAACAAAAGCCCAGCATTTCTCGTGATGTACTCTGCATATAAGTTAAATAAGTACCATGACAGTATACAGCCTTGATGTACTCCTTTTTCTATTTGGAACAAGTCTGTTGTTCCATGTTCAGTTCTAACTGTTGCTTCCTGACCTGCATACAGGTTTCTCACGAGGCAAGTCAGGTGGTCTTGTATTCTCATCTCTTTCAGAATTTTCAATAGTTTATTGTGATCCACACACTCAAAGGCTTTGGCATAGTCAATAAAGAAGAAATAGATGCTTTTTTTTTGTTTGTTTGTTTGTTTCTTGAAGTCTCTTGTTTTTTTCAATGAGTCAGCGGATGTTGGAAACTTGATCTCTGGTTCCTCTGCCTTTTCTAAAACCAGCTTGAATATCTGGAAATTCATGGTTCATGTATTGCTGAAGCCTGGCTTGAAGAATTTTGAGCATTACTTTACTAGCGTGTGAGATGAGTGCAATTGTGCAGTAGTTTGAGCATTCTTTGGCATTGCCTTTCTTTGGGATTGGAATGAAATCTGACCTTTTGCAGTCCTGTGGCCACTGCTGAGTTTTCCAAATTTGAAGACATATTGAGTGCAACACTTTCACAGCACCATCTTTTAGGATTTGAAATAACTCAACTGGAATTCCATCACCTCCACTAGCTTTGTTTATAGTGATGCTTCCTAAGGCCCACTTGACTTTATATTACAGGATGTCTGGCTCTAGGTGAGTGTGAGTGATCACATTACTGCGATTATCTAGGTAATGAAGATCTTTTTTGTACAGTTTTTCTGTGTATTCTTGCCACCTCTTCTTAATATCTTCTGCCTTCTGTTAGGTCCATACCATTTCTGTCCTTTATTGAGCCCACCTTTTTATGAAATATTCCCTTGGTATCTCTAATTTTCTTGAAGAGATCTCTAGTCTTTCCCATTCTGTTGTTTCCCTCTATTTCTTTGCATTGATCGCTGAGGAAGGCTTTCTGATCTCTCCTTGCTATTCTTTGGAACTGTGCATTCAAATGGGTATATCTTTCCTTTGCTTTTCACTTCTCTCCTTTTCACAGCTATCTGTAAGGCTTCCTCAGACAGCCATTTTGCTTCTTTGCGTTTATTTTTCCTAGGAAAGATCTTTATTCCTGTCTCCTGTACAATGTCATGAACCTCCATCCATAGATCATCAGGCACTTTGTCTATCAGATCTAGTCCCTTAAATCTATTTCTCACTTCCACTGTATAGTTATAAGGGATTTGATTTAGGTCACACCTGAATGGTCTAGTGGCTTTCCCAACTTTCTTCAATTTGAGCCTGAATTTGGCAATAAGATGTTCATGATCTGAGCCACTGTCAGCTCCCGGTCTTGTTTTTGCTGACTGTGTAGAGATTCTCCGTCTTTGGCTGCAAAGAATATAATCAATCTGATTTCGATGTTGACCATCTGGTGATGTCCATGTGTAGAGTCTTCTCTTGTGTTGTTGGAAGAGGGTGTTT
This sequence comes from Okapia johnstoni, assembly GCA_024291935.2. Classification (NCBI taxonomy): domain Eukaryota; kingdom Metazoa; phylum Chordata; class Mammalia; order Artiodactyla; family Giraffidae; genus Okapia; species Okapia johnstoni. The sequence goes on along the minus strand of CM044305.1, from coordinate 56,982,322 downwards.
TCTATGACCAGTGTGTTCTCTTGGCAGAACTCTATTATTCTTTGCCCTGCTTCATTCTGTACTCCAAGGCCAGATTTGCCTGTTATGCAAGGTGTTTCTTGACTTCTTCCTTTTGCATTCCAGTCCCCTATAATGAAAAGGACATCTTTTTGAGGTGTTAGTTCTATAAGGTCTTGTAGGTCTTCACAGAACCGTTCAACCTCAGCTTCTTCAGCGTTACTGGTTGGGGCATAGACTTGGATTACCGTGATATTGAATGGTTTGCCTTGGAAATGGACAGAGATCATTCTATCATTTTTGAGATTGCATCCAAGTACTGTATTTCAGACTCTTTTGTTGGCTGTGATGGCTACTCCATTTCTTCTAAGGGATTCCTGCCCACAGTAGTAGATATAATGGTCTTCTGAGTTAAATTTACATATTCCAATCCATCTTAGTTCGCTGATTCCTAGAATGTTGATGTTCACACTGGCTTTGTCCTGTTTGACACTTCCAATTTACCTTGACTCGTGGACCTAACATTCCAGGTTCCTATGCAATATTGCTCTTTATAGCATAGAACTTTTCTTCTATCACCAGTCCCATCCACAACTGGGTGTTGCTTTTGCTTTGGTTCCATCATCTCCAGTAGCATATGGGACACCTACTGACCTGGAGATTTCATCTTTCAGTGTCCTACTTTTTTCCCTTTTCATACTGTTCATGGGGTTCTCAAGGCAAGAATACTGAAGCGGTTTGCCATTCCCTTCTCTAGTGAGCCACATTCTGTCAGACCTCTCCACCGTGACCCATCCATCTTGAATGGCCCCACACAACATGGCTTAGTTTCACTGAGTTAGACAAGGCTGTACTTAGTTTTCTTTAATCTATGATATATTCTCTGAATTTAGTTATTTATGATTACCTTGACAATTTTGAAAGTACTTTTTAGAATATTCCTTTTTCATGTTGTTTGACTTTTTCTCATAATTATATTAGTATTTGAATTCTGGGGAACAATACCATACAAATATAATGCTTGTACTGTTAACATTGATCATTTTTTACAATGATGTCTGTCAGGTTTCCCCTCTGTGAAATTATTATTCTCTTTTTTATATTGTGTTATTCGGAAGCAAGTAACTAAGTTCTTTCTACACTGGAGGTGAAAAATTAATCTCCTTTTACTAGGGGAAGGAGAATCAAATAATTTTTAGACATATTAAAACCATCCATAAATATTAAATATTTTGATGGAGATGCTTTAAGACTATAAAAATATTCTGTTTCTCCTTAAAGTTTTACCTGTAAGTTTTAGCATCCATTAACGGATTTTGCCTGCAGAAACAATTATTTGTGGTGTCTTAACATCAATTTTCTAATTTATTTATTTTAAATTTAGTGTTTGAATTTTCTGTAAGGAAGATTTACTCCTTATCCATCTAATCACTTCTTTACACTATAGACTTGAAAATATTTATTTTATTCTTCATATTATAATACAATACTATTGTTATTTATTTTGTAGCTCAAATTTTCCATCTTTGGCCATTGGGAGCTGTTTCACTTTGATATCTGTGTTCTTTTGAAGAGCAATCAAATTAGTACTTACGGAAACCTTGCCTGTAAAAGAGGTTGAGGAGAAGTTGTCAGACATAATTATTCAGGAGAGCGTGATGTCAGAAAAATGAAAGAGTTTCATAGTTAGTATTTGACAGACATAGCCAAATGCAGGAAGACATCCAAAAAGATAATGTGTAAAAAGCAGCTATTGGGTTTGACAAGAACTCATTGGTCAGTGACTTTGGTGAAAGGAGTGAAGGGGACAGAAACAAATCGAAATTGATTATGATAATGAAAATGAAGAAACAACAAGAATAAAACATGTTAAGATGAGAAGAAATGGATAGCTAACCATTGCCTTTATACATAAATACTCACCATATAGAGACATAGCTTCACTAGAGGAGAATTATAGGATAGTAGAACTTTATGTAAATTCATAACTGAAAAGGAAATAGGAGAAGAGAGGTTGACTTTGTGAGGGAAAGATAAGTTACATCATAGAACATGGTCTAGGATTTTCAGGAGATACAGAAGAAGCAGGTTTTATCCCTGGTTGAGGAAGATCCTCTGGAGGAGGGCATGGCCACCCTCTCCAGTATTCTTGCCTGGAGAATCCCATGGACAGAAGAGCCTGGCCGGCTACAGTCCATTGGTCAGAAAGAGTTGAACATGACTGAAACGACTGAGCACGCTTGCAAGCATGGATTTTTAGCAACTGCAAATGCAGTTTTATGGCAGCAGGATAACATGGTGGTGGCATCCTGGGAAGTGGCTTCACAGAGATAACAGAGGCAGGAGCAGAGTAGTGACAAGAGCCCCCAGTTTCCAGCATGGAGCCAGAGGAGAGGAAAGGCTGGGTCAGAGTTCAGCTTCAAGGTGGTCAGAGGGTCTTGTGCGGCAGATCAACCCCAGGGCAGCCAGCAGCTGTAGAGACCAGGGAGTACTCCATTCTGGGCATTCTCCAACATTGGCTCCAGCCTCCCTTGGAGCTCCTTCCCAGCCACTCCAGCAGGGCCTTTGCTATAAACCTGAGTCACACATTGACCAACACCCAACAGCCAGTGAAGGTTTACACACTTAACAAGGACAAGCAGTGAGACAACCAGAGCTCCAAGCATGCCATCCAGCTATGTGGAGCAGCTGAAGGGCATGTCCCTCCTAGTTAGGGCCTAACAAAACATGGTCTACTGAAGAGGGAATGGCAAACCACTTCAATATTCTTGCCTTGAGAATCCCAGTGATCAGTATGAAAAGTCAAAAAGATGAATCCACCAGGTCTCTAGGTGTCCAATATACTGAGGAAGACTGGAGAAATAGGTACAGAAAGAATAAGAGGCTGATCCAAAGCAGAAACAAAATGCCCAGTTGTGGTTGTGCCTGGTGGTTAAAGTGAAGTTCAATGCTGTAAAGAACAATACTAAATAGGAACCTAGAATCTTAGGTCTATGAATCAAGGTAAATTGGATGAGGTCAAACAGAAGATGGCAAGAGTGAACATTGACATTTTAGGAATCAGTGAACTAAAATGGACGAGAATGGATGAACACTGGGCAATAATCCCTTAGAAGGGATGAAGTAGCCCTCATAGTCAATAAAAGAGTCTGAAATGCAGTACTTGATTGCAGTCTCAAAAATGCCATGGTGATCTTGGTTCATCTCCAAAGCAAACCATGCAACATCACAGTAATCTAAGTCTATACCCCAATCATTAGGTGGAAGAAGATGAAGTTGAACGATTCTATGAAGACCTACAAGAACTAAGTTCCAAGAACTAAGATGGAATCAAGACTGACAGTAGAAATATCAACAACTTCAGATACGCAAATGATACAAATTTAATAGCAGAAAGTGAAGAGGAACTAACACCAAGTTCAGTTTAGTTCAGTCGCTCAGTCATGTTCGACTCTTTGTGACCCCATGGGCTGCAGCACGCTGGGCTTCACTGTCCATCACCAACTGCCAGAGCTTGCTTAAACTCATGTCCATCGAGTCGGAGATGCCATCCAATCATCTCATCCTCTTTCGCCCCCTTTTCCTCTCACCTTCATCTTTCCCCAGTATCAGGGCCTTTTCCAATGAGTCAGTTGTTTGTATCAGGTGGCCAAACTATTGGAGCTTCAGCTTCAGCATCAATCCTTCCAGTGAATATTCAGGACTGATTTCCTTTAAGATGGACTGGTTTGATCTCCTTACAGTCCAAGGGACCCTCAACACCACAATTCAAAACCATCAATTCTTCAGCACTCAGTTTTCTTTATAGTCCAACTTTCACATCCATACATGTCACTGAAAAAACCATAGCTTTGACTAGATGGAACTTTGTCGGCAAAGTAATGTCTCCGCTTTTTAGTATGTTGTCAGTTAATCATAACTTTTATTCCAAGGAGCAAGTGTCTTTTAATTTCACGACTGCAGTCACCATCTGTGGTGATTTTGGAGCCCAAGAAAATAAAGTCTGTCACTGTTTCCATTGTTTCCGCATCTATTTTCCATAAAGTGATGGGACCAGATGCCATGATCTTAGGTCGTTGAATTCTGAGTTTTAAGCCAACTTTTCCATTCTCCTCTTTCAGTTTCATCAAGAGGCTCTTCAGTTCCTCTTGACCTTGTCCCATAAGAGTTGTGTCATCTGCATATCTGAAGTTATTGATATTTCTTCCAGCAATCTTGATTCCAGATTGTGCTTCATCCAGGTGGCATTTTGCATGATACTCTACATATAAGTTAAATAAGCGGGATAACAATATACAGCCTTGATGTACTCCTTTCCCTATTTGGAAACAATCTGTTGTTTCATGTCTGGTTCTAACTGTTGCTTCTTGATCTGCAAGAACTTGCACCAAAAAAAAAAATGTCCTTTTCACAATAGGGAACTGAAATGCAAAAGAAGGAAGTCAAGAGATACCTGGAGTAACAGACAAATTTGGCCTTGGAGTGCAAAGTGAAGCAGGGCAAAGACTAATAGAGTTTTGTAAAGAGAACACACTGGTCATAGCAAACACCCTGTTCCAACAACATAAGAGATGACTCTACACATGAACATCACCAGATGGTCAATACCAAAATCAGATTGATTATATTATTTCCAACCGAAGATGAAGAAGCTCTATACAGTGACCAAAATCAAGACCAGGAGCTGACTGTGGCTCAGATCATGAGTTCCTGACTGCAAAATTCAGGCTCAAATTGAAGAAAGTAGGGAAAACCACTATGCCATTCAGATATGACCTAAATTAAATCCCTTATGATTATGCAGTGAAGGTGATGAATAGATTCAAGGGACTAGATCTGGTAGACAGAGTGCCTGCAGAGCTATGGACGGAGGTTCATAACATTGTACAGGAGGTGGTGACCCAAACCATCCACAAGCAAAAAGAAATGTAAAAAGGTTGCCTGAGGAAGCCTTGCAAATAGCTGAGAAAAGAATAAAAGTTAAAGGCAAATGATAAAGGGAAAGAAAGATATACCCAACTGAAGGTACAGTTTCAGAGACTAGCAAGGAGAGATAAAAAATCCTTCTTAAGTGAATAATGCAAAGGAATAGAGGAAAATGATATAATGGGAAAGACTAGAGATCTCTTTAAGAAAACTGCAGATATCAAGGGAACATTTCATGCAAAGATAGGCACAATAAAGGACAAGGATGGCAAGGAAATAACAGAAGCAGAAAATATTAAGAAGTGGTGGCAAGAATACACAGAAGAACTGTAAAAAAAAAAATCTTAATGACCCGGATAATCATAAATGTGTACCACTCACCTAGGGCCAGACATCCTTGAGTGTGAAGTCAAGTGGGCTTTATAAAGCATTACTACCAAAAAAGCTAGTGGAGGTGATGGATTTTCAGCTGAGCTACTTAAAATTATAAAAATGAGGCTGTTAAAGTGTTGTACTCTATATACCAGCACATTTGGAAAACTTAGCAGTGGCCATAGAAATGGAAAAGGTCAGTTTTCATTCAAATCCCAAATAAATGCAATGCCTAAGAATGCTCAAATTACCTTACAATTGCACTCATTTCACATGCTAGCAGGTTATGGTCAAAATCCTCCAAGCTAGACTTCAGCAGTATGTGAACTGAGAACTTCCAGATTTATAAGCTGGGTTTGCAAAAGGAAGAGGATCCAGAAATCAAATTGCCAGCATCTGCTGGATCATAGAAAAACCAAGGAACCAATATATAGATATATAGATATAGATATATAAACATATATATATATTATATGTATGTTTCATTGACTACAATAAAGTCTTTGTGTGGAACACAGCAAACTGTGGAATATTATTAAAGAGGTGGGAGTACTGGACCACTTTACCTGTCTCATGAGTAACCTGTATGCAGAATTAGAACCAACAGTTAGAACTGGACATGGAACAATGGACTGGTTCAAAATTGGGAAAGGAGTACATCAAGGTTCTATATTATCACCTTGCTTATTTTATTTACATGCAGAGTACATCATATGAAATGCTGGGCTGGATGACTCACAATCTGGAATTAAGACTGCAGGGGATACCACATTAATGGAAGAAAGTGAAGAGGAACTAAAGAGACTATTGATGAATGTGGAAGAGGAGAGTGAAAAAGCTGGCTGAAAACTCACCATGCAAAAACTAAGGTCATGGCATCCGTTCCCATCACTTCATGGCAAAAAATGGAGATAAAGTGCAGATGGTGACTGCAGCTATGAAATTAAAACATGCTTGTTCCTTGGAAGAAAAGCTGTGATAAACCTAGACAGCATATTAAAAAGCAGAGTCATTACTTTACCAACAAAGGTCCATCTAGTCAAAGCTATGTTTTTTCCAGTAGTCATGTATGAAAAGAAAGCTGAGCACCAAAGAACTGATGCTTTTGACTGTGATGTTGGAGAAGACTCTTGAGAGTCCCTCGGACGGCAAGGAGATCAAACCAGTCGTTCTGAAAGAAATTAGTCCTGAGTATTCATTGGAAGGACTGATGCTGAAGTTGAAGCTCCAATATTTTGGCCACCTGATGTGAAGAACTGACTCGCTGGAAAAGACCCTGATGCTGGGAAAGATGGAAGGTGGGAGGAGAAAAGGATGACAGAGGGTGAATTGGTTGGATGGCATTACCGACTTGGACATGAGTTTGAGCAAGCTCTGGGAGTTGGTGATGGAGGGAAGCCTGGCATGCCGCAGTCCATTATGTCACAAAGAGTAGAAGAGACTGGATGACTGAACTGAATTGAACTGAAAGTGAAAACAGTGTCAGATTTCATTTTCTTGGGCTCCAAAATCACTGCAGACTGTGACTGCAACCCAAAATTAAAGTCTTAATGAGAATGTAGATGGTGACAGGTACTTATGATTACTGGGAGAAACCAGAAGGATAGATATGAGTTTGGAAGACTCTAGGAAATATAAGAGTAACATTCATAAAAGCTTGTTTGCTTCTTGAAAGAAAAATAATGACAAATCTAAACAACATGTTAAAAAGCAGAGGCATCCCTTTGCTGACAAAGGTCTGTATAGTCAAAGCTGTGTTTTTTCCAGTAGTCATGTTTAGATGTGAGAGTTGGGCCATAAAGAAGGCTGAGGGTCCAAAGAATTGGTGCTTTCCATCTGTGGTGCTGGAGAAGACTCTTGAGAGTCCCTTGGACTGCAAGGAGATCAAACCAGTCAATCCTAAAGGAAATCAACTCTGAATATTCACTGGAATTACTGATGTTGAAGCTGAAAATCCAATACTTTGGCCACCTGATGGGGAGACTCAACTCATTGGAAAAGACCCTGATGCTCAGAAAGAATGAGGGCAAGAGGAAAAGTGGGTGGCAGAGGATGAGATGGTTGGATAGCATCACTGATTCAATGGACAAGAGTTTGAGCAAACTCAGGGAGATAGTGAAGGACAAGGAAGCTTGGCATGCTGCAGTTCATGGGGTCACAAATAGTCGGACATGACTTAGCAACTGAATACCAAAAACAACAAATGCATAGATTGTTGATAATTACATTTGATGGCATTTGTTTTCAGTGAAATAGTAGTTAAGGGCATATGTTGAAAAGGAGAAGGACACATGTCAAGAAGAAAACCTCAGAAATTTTTATAATGTTGAGAAAAATCTCATGCGAGTGAGACAGAAAGTAGAGGGAAAAATACAAGAAGTCTTACCAAGTTCCTGCTGCAAAACAACTCAGCTTATGCCTGTTTTGAGAAACAGCTCTACTTAGTGGAGAAAAAGGAAGTTGCTCTCTAAAAGGAATATAATGTCATCCAGGCTGCCTACAGTTGTTATGAACTACATATGGCATTCAGTAACAAATTAACTGGCATACCAAAAAAAAAAAAAAAAAATCCAAATGGCTAAAATGAATGAAATAAATAAAAGAGATGCAAGTATTTAGGTCAAGAGATACCTGGAGTAACAGGAAAGTCAGGGTTTGGAGTACAAAATAAAGCAGGGCAAAGCAGGGCAAAGCAGGGCAAAACAGAGTTTTGCTAAGAGAATGCATTGGTCATAGAAAACATCTCCTCTTGCAACAACACAAGAGATGACTCTACACATGGACAACATCAGATGGTCAATATCAAAAATAGATTGATTAAATACCTTGCAGGCAAAGATAGAGAAGCTATATACAGTTAGCAAAAACAAGATTGGGAGCTGACTGTACTCAGGTCATGAACTTCTTATTGCAAAATTCAGATTTAAGTTAAGGAAAGTAGGGGAAAGCATTAGGCCATTCAGGTATGACCTAAATCTAATCTCTTACAATTATATACTGGAAGTGAAAAATAGATTCAAGGGATTACATCTGATAGAGTGCCTGAAGAACTATGGATGGAGGTTCATGACATTGTACAGGAGGTAGTGCTGAAAACCATCCCCAAGAAAAAAAAAGAAAAAAGGCAAAATGGTTGTCTGAAGAAGCCTTACAAAGAGCTGAGAAAAGAAGAGAAGTGAAAGGCAAAGGAGGAAAGGAAAGATGTACCCATCTGAATGCAGAATTCCAAAGAATAGCAAGGAGAGATAAGAAAGCCTTCCTCAGTGCAAAGAAATAGAGGAAAATGATAGAATGGGAAAGAATAGAGATCTCCTCAAGAAAATTATCAATCCCAAGGGAACATTTCATACAAACATGGGCACGATAAAGGATAGAAATGATATGGACCTAACAGAAGCATAAGATATTAAGAAGAGGTGGCAAGAATACACAGAACAATACCAAAAAGATCTTCATGACCTGGATAACCAGGATGGTGTAATCACTCACCTAGAGCCAGACATTGTGGAGTGTGAAGTCAAGTGGACTTTAGGAACCACCACTATGAACAAAGCTAGTGGAGATGATAGAATTCCAACTGAGTTATTTCAAATCCTAAAGGATGATGCTGTTAAATTGCTGCAATCAATATGCCAGCAGACTTGGAAAACTTGGCAGTGGCCACAGGACTGAAAAATGTCAGTTTTCATTCCAACCCCAAAGAAGAGCAATGCCAAAGAATGTTCAATCTACCACACGATTGCACTCATTTCAAACATTAGCAAAGTAATGCTCAAATTTCTCCAAGCTAGGCTTCAGCCATATGTGAAACAAGAACTGCCAGATGTTCAATCTGGATTTAGAGGAACCCAAGATCAAATTGCCAATATCCACTGAATCATAGAAAAAGCAAGAGAATTCCAGAAAAAATCTACTTCTGCTTCATTGGCTATGTTGAAGTCTTTGACTGCAAGGATCACAAAAATCTGTGGAAAATTCTGAAAGAGATGGGAATACCAAACCTCCTTACCTGCCCCCTGAGAAACCTGTATGCAGACCAAGAAGCAACAGTTAGAACCGGATATGAAACTACAGACTGATTCCAAATTGGGAAAGGAGTATGCCAAAGCTGTATATTGTCACCCTGCTTATTTGCCTTATATGCAGAGTACATTATGAAAAATGCTGGGCTGGATGAAGCACAAGCTGGAATCAAGACTGCTGGGAGAAATATCAATGACTCAGATATGCAGATGACACCATCCTTTGAAGAGAAAGCAAAGAGCTTCTTGATGAAAGTGAAAGAGGAGAGTGAAAAAACTGCCTTATAACTCAACATTCAAAAAAACAAGATTGTGGCATCCGGTTCCATCACTTCATGGCAAATAGATGGGGAAACAATGGAAACAGTGAGAGACTTTATTTTTTGGGGGGGGGCTACAAAATTATTGCAGATGGTTACTGCAGCCATGGAATTCAAAGATGCTTGCTCTTTGAAAGAAAAGCTATGACAAATCTAGATAGTGTATTATAAAGCAGAGATATCACTGCCAAAAAAGGTCCATTAAGTCAGAGCCATAGTTTTCCCAGTAGCAAAGTATGGATGTGAGATTTGGACCATAAAGAAGGCTGAGTGCCAAAGAATTGATGCTTTTGAACTGTGGTGTTAGAGAAGACTCTTGAGAGTACCTTGGATTACAAGATCAAATTGGTCAATCTTAAATGAAATCAACCCTGAAAATTCATTGGAAAAACTGGTGCTAAAGCTGAAGCTCAGTACTTTGGCCACCTGATTGAAGAGCCAACTCATTATAAAAGACCCTGATTCTGGGAAAGATTCAAGGTAGGAAGAGAAGGGGAAGATAGAGCATGAGACGGTTCGATAGCATCACCGACTCAATGGACATGAATTTGAGCTATCTCCAGAAAATGTTGGAAGACACGGAAGCCTGGTGTGCTGCAGTCCAGGGGGGTCACAAAGAGTCAGGTATGACTGAGGGACTGAACAACAATAAGGATTTAGGATATCTGTGATTATTATGTAAAAATATATGGAGGAAAAGATGGAGAATTTCACCAGAGAATTAAAATATTTTTTTAAAGAAAATAGCTCTTGTTGTGACTTTGCATAACTCTACAGAAAAAGCCACTGAATTTCACATTTCAAATGAGTAAAAAAGTACCTCAAATAAAGCTGATTTTGAAAGAATCAAATAGAAATTCTACAAGTAAAAAATAATAATAATAATAAAACTAAAAGGAAATAATATAGGTATAACAGTTTTGGCACAACTGTGCACAGAATTAGTGAGTTAAAAATTGGTCAGCAGAGACAATACAAGTTGAATCATAAAAAATATGGAAATTACAGGAAACAATAACATAAATAAGGGATGAAATGTAAAACCCAAACATTGTAACCATAGTTGTAGAAGCCAAAGAAAAAAGATAATGAAGTAAAAGTAATATTTGGAGGTATAATAACAGAAATTTTAAAAAATGAAAATTTAATACAATATTATTTTAAAGTAAGATTTGAATAAATGGATGAGTAAGCAAACAACCCTGAATTAGGCACCCTTTAGCGAAACTACTAAAAATCAAAGATACAGGGAAAATCTTAAGAAAAAAAGGAGAAAAGTGATACAATTTATTAAAGCAACAAATTAAAGAGTGAGACCTAACTTACAAACAGAAATAACATGCTATGTTCTAAACTGTGCCCTTATAAATAAGATTCTTGTTTTGAAGACTTAATCCCCAATGTAATTATATCTGGAGATGAGACCTTTTAAGGATATAATTAGGGTTAAATGAGGTCAAAAAAAGTGGGGCTCTTATCTAATGTCTGTTCTAAAAGAAAAAGAGACACCGGGGATATGTATGAACAGAGAAAGTGGCATGTGATGTCACAGAGAGAAGACAGATGGTCATCTGCAAAACAAGAAGAGAATTCTGAGGAGAAACCAAATCTTCTGATATCTCAATCTTGGACTTCTAGCCTCCAAAATTTTGAGAAAATAAATTTATGTTGTTTAAGCCACACAGCCTGAATTGTTTTCTTCAGCAATACTATCGGACTTAGATACCGTGGAAGCCAAAAGATAGTAAAATAATATCCTTAAAAACCTGAAAGAAGATAATCTCAACAATATTATCCAAAACTGAAGGGATACTAAAGTTATATGCAGACAAAAATATGTTGAGATATTTCATTATGAAAGTATTCACACAAATAATATTCACTATAATTTCTCAGACAAAATGAAAATGATTCTAGAGAGAGACAGAAACGCCCAAAGGAATGAAAATTAAAGGAAAGAATAAAGATATTATTGTTGATGTTGTTCTGTCCGTAAGTCGTGTCCAACTCTTTGTGACCCCCACAGATTGCAGCACACCAGGCTTCCCTGTCCTTCACTATCTCACAGAGTTTGCTCAAACTCATGGTCATTGTGTTGATGATGCCATCCAAACATCTCATCTTCTGCCACACCCTTCTCCTCTTTCCCTCAATCTTTCCCAGCATCAGTGTCTTTTTTTAACAAGTTGGCTTTTCACATCAGGTGGCCAGAGTATTGGCACTTCAGCTTCAGCATCAGTCCTTCAGCATCAGTCCAATGCTCAGGGTTGATTTCCTTTAAGATTGACTGATTTGATCTCCATGCTGTCCAAGGGACTCTCAAGAGTCTTCTCCAGCACCACAATTTGAAATCATCAATTCATCAGTGCTCAGCCTTCTTTATGGTCCAATTCTCACATCAGTACATGACTACTAGAAAAAACATAGCTTTTACAATACAGACCTTTGTCGGCAAAGTGATGTCTCTGCCTTTTAATAAAGGTGAACGATCCATAAAATGATTGTTTTCAATGTTAAAAATGTGATATTTAATAGATATTTAACATTAAAATCCATTAAGTATTATTTAATGTTCTAAGTTCTTAACATTTTGAAAAATGGTAAAAACACTAATGTATATCACACTTTAATAAATTAATATTATTTATCCATAATTAATGATTAAAGTAATAAAGATGCATATTTATGCTAATAAAAAAGACATATGAAATAATATAAAATACTTGAAAAGTAGAAAAGAAGACATGGTAGGCAAAATCATGAAACATGTGAAAAGTGGAAAAAATCATTTAAAAATTAAAACAGTATGTATACTTATAATTATATTAAATATAAAAAATGAAAAAAATACAGTTAAAGGCAAAACCTGGCTGGATAAAGTAAGTGACAACCAAATAATTTTGTTTGCAAGAGCACAACTTAATTGTAACAACACTGAGAATGTTAAAGTAAAATGACTGGAAAAAGTGTTATAATGTAAATAACAACTGAAAGAAAACTGGAGGAGCTTTACCAATATTAAAAAAATGTGGGAGAACAAGATGGTGGAAGAGTAGGTGGACATGGAGTACATCCCTCGCCACAAATACATCAGGAATAAACCTCCAGACACAGAAGTGCATACAGAACACCAGCTGAGAGCGGACAGGAGTACCTGACCAGCAGAAAAGAATATATAGAAACACGCAAAACTAAGGAACTAGGAGGAAAAACAGGAGTTTTAGTAGGACTGGACCTACCCTCGGCAGGTGGGGGAACTGAAGTAGGGGTCCGGTCCCCACATTGGGGCAATTGTCTGAGTCAGAGGAGAAACATTTAAGTCTGAGAGTGAAATAGCTGATCTGTGGCAGCCTAAGTGGTAGAAACCTGTATGCAATTCAGGAAGCAACAGTTAGAACTGGACATGGAACAACAGACTGGTTCCAAATAGCAAAAGGAGTACGTCAAGGCTGTATATTGTCACCCTGCTTATTTAACTTATATGCAGAGTACATCATGAGAAATGCTGAGCTGGAGGAAGCACAAGCTAGAATCAAGATTGCCAGGAGAAATATCAATAACCTCATATATGCAGATGACACCACCCTTATGGCAGAAAAGGAAGAACTAAAGAGCCTCTTGATGAAAGTGAAAGAGGAGAGTGAAAACGTTGGCTTAAAGCTCAACATTCAGAAAACTAAGATCATGGCATCTAGTCCCATCACTTCATGGCAAATAGATGGGGAAACAATGGAAACAGTGAGAAACTATTTTCTCGGGTTCCAAAATCACCGCAGATTGGCACTGCAGCCATGAAATTAAAAGACACTTGCTCCTTGGGAGAAAAGCTATAATCAACCTAGATGGCATATTAAAACAGCAGAGACATTTCTTTGCTGAAAAAGTTCCATCTAGTCAAAGCTATGGTTTTTCCAGTAGTCACATATGGACCTGAGAGTTGGACTATAAAGACAGCTGAGTGCCAAAAAATTTATGCTCTTGAACTGTGGTGTTGGAGAAGACTCTTGAGAATCCCTTGGACTGCAAGTTCAAACCATTCAATCCTGACGGAAATCAGTCCTGAATATTCATTGGAAGGACTGATGCTAAAGCTGAAACTCCAATATTTTATCCACCTGATGTGAAGAACTGACTCATTGGAGAAGTCTCTGATTCTGGGAAAGACTGAAGGCAGGAGGAGAAGAGAACAACACGGATGAAATTGTTGTATGGTATCACCAACTTGATGGACATGAGTTTGAGCAACTCCGGTAGTTGGTGATTGATAGGGAAGCCTGGCTTGGTGCAGTCCATGGAGTCACAAAGAGTTGGACATGATTGAGTGACTGAAGTGACTGACTGATCAAAGAATCCTCAGGTATCAAGTAATACTAATGGAAAATCCAGGACTGGCGATATCTCCTTGTGAGGTTGTTAACCCAGTTCTCCTGCAAACCCCCAAAGGTTATCTCCCCTTTCTTTCTTGCCTAGAAACCTTAGACAATTGGACAAACCCTGAGAGGCATTTTCATAAGATACTCTGACCAATCCTGAGGAAATTGTGTGCACTGATAGGAGTAGTTTTTTCTTAGATGGGAAAAGGAGAGCAGGATATGCTGTAGTCTCCAATTGCAAGACCATGGAGGCTTAACCTTTACCACAAGAAACTTCTGCCTAGTTGGCTCAATTCAAAGCCCTGACTCAAGCTTTAGAGCTGTGAAAAGTAAAAGAGTAGCTATTTACACTGACTCCAAGCATGTCATTCTTGTTCTACATGTACAGGTTTCTATTTGGAAAGAAAGGGGCCAGCTAACCACCTGAGGGTCCTCAATTAAATATGATGACCAAATCCTCTGGTTCCTTGAAGCACTCCATCTGCCTGCAGAAGTTTCAGTCTCCCACTGCTGGGGACAGCAAAAAGCAAGTATGGAGATGTCACAAGAGAACCAAGCTGCCAATCAGCCAGCTAAGAGAGCTGCATTAAAGAGCTGTGGCCTAATAGAGGTTGCCACCCTAGTTCCACAGGCTGCCTTGCCAGAAACTCCTTTATACACTGAAGGGGTACTCTTAAAGCTAAGAGTGAGGGCTTTCAACAAGATTGTATAGGGTGGTTCCAAAAGTAGGGATTCTGCTTTCTACCCAGTATTAGGGAAATTAAATAAATAGTCTTGGTTAGGCTTCAGAGACAAAGCAGAGCAGGCCTCTGACCTTGCTTTTAACCTACCCTGACTGTGAGTGCCCTGACTTCCTGCTGTGAGTGCAAGCCTTGAAGCACCATAGATAAGATAGGGGACAAATCTTGAGACTGTTGAGCCCCTGGAAGGGGTCTGGCCCACCAAGCCCCAGGCACACTGCCTGGGACCTTTTCCCAACTGGGACTTCAAATGTGCTGTGTCATGGGGCTTGTCAGCTCTGTTTGAGTCTGGATGTTGGTTAAAACCCAACTTAGTGATGTCCACTGTTTCTGTTTCTCGTTTATTTTAATGCAAGTATAATGAAAGTAAGCTAGATATTGCTCTAATAAATATTGATAATATTTATTTGTATATAACAAGTGGCTTATTTTGTTAAAAAATCCTTTGAACCTGAGATGAAAGTGAAAACTTTGGCAAAACAATAATTGTCACTGTGAGCAGGATTTGTGAGACAAAATTTCACTCTTTAAGAAGAAAGAGATTAAGGTTGATGAATTTTTTATTCCCAGATGGGAATATTCACCTTATTGTTCATTAGCTAATGAATGTGACACATTCACTGGATCATGTGAGAATTGGAAACTTAAATTAAAGTGGGTAAACATTTCGAAGTTATTGAGTGTGGCTCGTGCTGATTGAGAAAGGATAAGAATATGCCACACTGGGTGAGAGGCTGGATCCTCCTCTCTGCCTACTGGAAGGTACATGAAGCTAAGTTAAAATTGTCTGAAGAGAAGCTACAATTAGAAGAATTATGTGATTTGTGAGGATGATTATCCATGTTACAATGTCAAAATTATATTTTAGCTGATCAAATCTTCACTTTGTAAGTTGGCTCTCCCTTGAGCTTGCCTGCTGTTCTAACAGTGTCTTCTATTCTAATAAACTTTATTCTCCTCACATTCTGAATCATGTCTGAAAATTCTTTTCCAACCCATGCATAGACCACGGAACTTCTTGGTAGCCTGTACTTGGACTCAGGGTTTCTTCCCCCACCTCCTAGCCTCTCCTTTCTCATAAGGATCCTCTGCAAATAAGCAAGTGGCTATGGAAACAATGAGGAACTCTGGCCAGCGTTACCCTCTTGTATGTTCCAAAGACCCCACCACCCACTGTGCCCCAGTAGCTGCCACTAAAATGGATGAGGGTCTCTTTGACTCCTTTTCAATTGAAGACTATGCCAAACAATATCATGTGGGCACGGGTCAGGCATTTAAAAACCATTAAGCTGCCTGTCAAATGAAGACACCTATGAGAAGATAAATGGGGCAGGAAACGGATCAGGCCATAAAAGCATCCACCTTCAGTAAGACAACGTCTGTGCTCTGTGTCAGGCACATAGTATTTGAAGCAAAACATAGAGCCCATCATCCCTGGCCACCTCCTCCCTGATAGGACTGTAAGATGGATTCCTCAGCCTGTCTTCCCTGTCACTTTCACTTCATTCCCCTTTGGTCAGTATTGATTTACAGAAGCCTAAGTGTTGCCTTTAAGCTATCCTGAAATGGGAATCCAAGTCCTTGTTCACAGAGCCAAAGAATGAACTTCACAAACACGCAGTCACAGTAGCAAGTGAATAGGATTTATTTTAGAGAAAAGAAAAGTACAAAGCTCTCAGCATAGACACTGAGAGAGAGTAAAATGTCTCCAAAAAGTTAGACTTACAGCAGTTTTTATCCTTATTAGCATTGATCTGTACATTTTTGCTTGGCTCCTGTCCTTAAAATATGTAATAATATCTAACCAATCAATTTAAAGGTCAAGATGTTGAACTTAACACCTTTATGGCTTCTCTTAATCCTCAGATTAATTTGCAACCCTTTTTCATGCCCTCTGTCCAAATTACAATGGACCAGATGTATGGGCTAAAGATTAATGATCATCAGTTGCTTTTCTCTCAGGCATATGGAACAGAAGTTAATTACTGCCCTTTCCTGGATCTCAGTGTTGATAATTCATCAGACCAAGGACACACTCAAGGAATTTGGGACAAGGGGTATAGTTTCAGGTTAATGGAAAGAGATGTTTCTTGAAACCAAGACCAAGGCCTCATAATCCTACACTGGCTGCCTAGCAATTTTTGCTTCAATCCCAAGAGTACTTTACCGTGTTTCAGGGAATCGCAAAATGGTAAATCACCCAGTTGCTCCAAGAAATCTCTGTCTCTGCCGGGATCACATGATGCCTTATCTGCACGGTTTACAGGTGTGTCACCTCTCACTGTCAGACGTGACTATGGGGACAGTCAGGCATTTTGTGCCGTTAGTCACATGGAGAGACCACTGGGACAAAAGGGACACTTCTTTCAGCCAGTGACTCTCAGCACCCCCATTCTATGATATGTAGGCTAAGAGTGGGTTCATGTACATTGCAGGAGCCTCTCTCAGACTCACCCCTTAGTTATACCTCAGGGAATGAAAAAAAAAAAAAGACCCTGAAAAGCTCAAAAGGCCTGGCCCCAATAAAAACTCAGTTCATTTCAGTCACTCAGTTGTGTCCAACTTTTTGTGACCCCATGGACTCCAGCACTCTAGGCTTCCCTGTCTATCACCAACTCCTGGAGCCTACTCAAATTCATGTCCATCGAGTTGGTGATGCCATCAAACCATCTCATCCTCTGTCATGCCCTTCTCCTGCCTTCAATCTTTCCCAGAATTAGGGTCTTTTCCAATGAGTCAGTTCTTCACATCAGGTGGCCAAAGTATTGGAGCTTCAGCTTCAGCATCAGTGCTTCCAATGAACATTCAGGACTGATTTCCTTTAGGATGGACTGGTTGGATCTTCTTGCAGTCCAAGAGACTCTCAAGTGTCTTCTCCAACACCACAGTTCAAAAACATCAATTCTTTGGCACTCAGCTTTCTTCATAGTCCAACTCTCACATCCACATGACTACTGTAAAAACCATAGCTTTGACTAGATGGAACTTTGTTAGCAAATTAATGTCTCTGCTTTTTAATGTGCTGTCTAGGTTGGTCATAGCTTTTCTTCCAAGGAGCAAACGTCTTTTAATTTCATGGTTGTAGTCACCATCTGCAGTGATTTTGGAGTCCAAAAAACTAAAGTCTGACACTGTTTCCATTGTTTCCCCATCTATTTTCCATGAAGTGGTGGGACTGGATGCCATGATCTTAGTTTTCTGAATGTTGAGTTTTAAGCCAACTTTTTCACTCTCCTTTTTCACTTTCATCAAGAGGCTCTTTAGTTCTTCCTTTTCTGCCTTAAGGGTGGTGTCATCTGCATATATGAGTTTACTGATATTTCTCCTGGAAATCTTGATTCCAGCTTGTGCTTCCTCCAGCCCAGCACTTCTCATGATGTACTCTGCATGTAAGTTAAATAAGCAGGGTAACAATATAGAACCTTGACGTACTCCTTTTCCTATTTGGAACCAGTCTGTTGTTCCATGTCCAGTTCTAACTGCTGCTTCTTGACCTGCATACATATGGAAACTGGGGGACCAAAAAATGGCCTCTGAATGGCACACAGATTATAGCACAATCCTTCAACTTGATCTCTTTTGTCAAAAGCAGAAAAAGGACTCAGAGATTCCTCACATTCAGTCCTTCATAGCTCCTAGTCAGAATCCAGATTTGAGGCACTCTTGAGGCACGTATCTTTCTGTTGCCTCCCTCTCCCCCATCCCCCTCTGTCCTGCTCTCCATCAGATTTCCTCAATGACCCCTATTTGACCTTTCCTATACACATTTTATCTCTATTGTCAGAGACAAGGAGAGTTTTCTGAGGTTTCTTTTGGTCTAGGACTTTTTCCTATATTCAAACACCTGGGGGAATTAAAAAAAAAAACTCTCTTAACATTAAAAATTCCCCTTCTAACTTCTATGGCTCAGGGTGGGGAGGGGGCCAAGCTTCCCCCAGTCCTGCAAGTTCCCTTATTCCTCCTGATTCTTCTGATCAAACAAAGACCCCACTTCCCCAGAAGAACAATCCAAGATTTTTATCAGCTGATCTGTCCCTGATATGAGAGTCAATCTGAACACTATTTGGTCTATATTTCAGCTATAAAGCTATGACTACAGAAAAGAAATATGACTTTTTTGACACAGAATGGCTATGATATTCTTTAGACTTCAGAAAAAACTGATTAAAATGTTTTTGCATTGTTTATTCTCAGAAACTGCAAAATTGGTTCTTTTTGTACATTCAATTAAAAACAACTAACTTGCTATAAAAGCCTGCCTAGGGAGAAGCTTGAAGTTAACCCTTACCATGTCCTTAAAATACACATCTCACTTTGCCTGTGACCTCAGTCTTGGGCAAATTTGAACTTCAAGCAAAAAAAAAAAAAAAGGCTCAAAGAGAAAATTTAAATCTCAAGCAGAAAATTATGAGATCTCTGTCTGTCTGTCTATCTGTCTGAAATTTATGTCTCAGTGTGTGTCTTTGTTTTTTAATAATATTGCTGAGGTTAATTTTTAAATGAGCTTTAATTCAATTGGCTTAAAGAAAAGTAAGCCCTTACAAATCAAACAATTACAAGATAAATTAACCTAAATAAATTTCAGGTTCACATGAACTGGGAAATATTCAATATTAAATATCTAATATTAATGTTTGTTTGCTAATCTAATTAGTACACGTGTTGAATCATCAATATTGTACCTAGGTTTAATGAAAGCTGAATTTTTCAACAAGGAAAATAACTCCAGTGAAGAAATATTTAATGAAAGAAAATGCAAATGGGATAAGAGATTTTGGACAAACCCTATTAAGAATAATTATGCTTTATGAATATCTGTCTAAAATAGTCTCTCCAGATTGGGGTAACTTGAATTTCTAGGGTTGTGCTAAAATAAAATTATGGAAACTTATTAAATAACCAGGTCATTTCCAAATAAGATTTTGAAGCATTAATTACTGAACACTAACTTTCTCTTACAGAGAGAAACTAAAGAGATTTTAGACTATCAACGATTATGTGTGGTGCCATCCTGAGACATTATCTATAAGAAGACAAATGTTTTTAGAAAGCATCACTGGTATTTATGTTCACCAATATACAGAATCTTAATCTAAAGGAAAGTTCATGGCTGCTTAAGAAAAGTAGGATGTGTGTTTTTAATAAAAAGTTATGAGAAATGAAATTACATTTTATTAAGGGAACAGAAAGTTAATCTGACTTACAGGTGGCTGTTTTTAAATGAACAAAGTGATTTTAAAAAAAAAGATGTTTATGGAAAGTGGACACAAAGAAGAGTTTTGTGCATAATTCAAGTTTTCTTGAGATGCTGAACTGCCTTTAATAATGGATTTTAAGTGTCTTTACCTCTAAAGTTATCTGTTCTATGTTTACCTTTGTGTTACCTTTGTGTTTACCTTTTGTGTTACTTTGGCTAAGCGAACTGTTGTTTCACAATGACATATATGGTCCTGCCTGACTGTTGTAAACCCTTTTGATATTTTTGGCAAAACTCCCTAAAATTAAATTCTAATGAAGTTATTTTGACCTCTAGCTGACTTTGGGGTACTTCAGAGGGCCCCTGAGACATCCAAAAGAGAGATATTAAACTACCTGTGTTCATTTGACATGTTAAATTACATGGGAAATATTATTGGAGGAGTGATAAATATCCTCAGGTTGTATTGTATGGTTTACATTACTAACATAGCTATCCTAAAATTATGTGCAGTTTATGAATATCTGATATGTCCTGGTAAAATGTTGTCAATTATAATTCTAGTTATTGTATCAAAGTATTATATCACACTGAAATGACCAGGTTGCTTTGTCAATTGTACTATAATCAGATTTTAAACATGGTTTCACTCTGATGCCTTTGAAAGAATACTACTACTTCAAGATTTATGGAAAAGAGTTTTCTAAGATTAGCCAGATAAACATAATTTGTTATTACCATTAAGGTGATAGCAGACTGGAATTTTGTTTTCTCTCTCTGTTAGTAGAACAAAGTTTTCTTAGAATGTGACTTTTGATAACAGATTGTGAATCTCTTTACCTTTAAGTGATTTACATTTGTTTTTAAAACATTTTGTTACTTTGGTAAAGTAAATAATATCATTTCACTATGATCTATGAAGATTATGGTACATGTAGATAAAGTTCATTCTGCTTCTACATAATTAACCCCTCATTGTTAGATTATTGTTATCCTGATGTCCTTAAAACATGGCAATAACCTATTCTTAAATTGGATAATTTAAAATGGGTAAGCAATAGCTATAAATCAAACAGTCAGGACTTTGGGAAATCGAAGACAGCCACTTGGCTTTTCCCAGCTCCCTGAAAAACCTCATTTTTATTTGATGGGATAAAGCCTTCCCTGGCTGCAGTGTTAATGCCCTCACAATGAAAAATATTTATGTTTCACTGAGAACATTAAATTCTAATTTTGTTACTCACTTCTGAGATAGTTCCTTGTTGTTATATTTTAAAAAATTTGATTAAGTTGTTAGAAAGGACACTTTAAGTTTGTTTCTAAAGTATATATCAGTAGTCAGTCTTTGGATAAAGATCAGATGTTCCATGATCTACAACCAGGCAACTAACACCCAGCTAAGTCATTTAAGTAAGTCAAATGACCTGGGAATATACTGGGCTATAACTAATGATAGTTCTTGACTCAAATTCTTACTTGTGATCTTACTAATAACTGCTGGCTATATTATTTTCTATGTAACCTGTTTCAAAAAAATAGTTGTCTCTTAGATTACCAAGTATGTGACTGAGCCACTGATAAAATGATGAATACATATAGTTCCATATAAAATTGATGATTTTAATAATGTAACTCGAGCTACGGAAAGAAGCAACAAGAGGGAATATTTTCCTGAACCAGGAGGCTAATAAGACAGGTATGGTCTGGAGACTTTTGCTATTCGTGGGGCCTGCTCCAATAACAGTACATTTAGTGACCTATCAGAGGAATCTTTGCCAGACGTGGGAAAGAACTTTCCCAGTACTGTGGGACACAATGTCCGTGAAATGCCTCCAAATGATGATCAAATCTATGACTCTGAAGGGGCTCTGCCAACTGGAAATTGGCAATTGTCATCTGCCTCTGAAACTGTAAAAATGAAAGTTAGTCACACAGTCACATCCGACTCTGACACCACGGACTGTAACCACCAGGCTCCTCTGTCCACGGAATTCTCCAGGCGAGAATACTGGAATGGGTTGCCATTTCCTTCTCCAGGGAATCTTCCCAACCCAGGGATCAAATCTGGGTCTCCTGAATTGCAGGCAGATTCTTCACCAAGTGAGCCACTAGGGAAGCCCCTATCATCTGCCTCTACAAGAGTTAAATTATGACCATCGCAAGCTGCTGACCTTGAACATCCCCTGAAAAGAGTTCATTGTAGAGATCAGTAACAAGGCACTGTGTGCTCTGGAAAAAACTGGCAGAACAGGCCTTCAGATAGATGTTTTCAGGTAAAGATCTTTATGAGCCCAAATTCTTGCATCTTCTCATACCTAGAGAAACACTAACATCATGGACCAGTGTCTGCTCTTGCTTCTCCAGGATAGCCTTTCTTCTAAGGCACCTTGGTAGCTCTACTTTTATACATCTTTATCCTTCTTGTTATTGTTTCTTCAAAAATACAGTAAATAAATCTCCAAATGGTAGTACAAGAATACACCCAGCCAACACTCAAGAAAAGTTTACCTGCTCTGTGAACAAGGCCTGTCTTTTCCTGATTTTGACTTTTTATGGCCAAAAATTACCTCTCTGGTTGGGAGTAAATCCTGACAACCCATGGGATTGAGCTTTTGTACGATCTCTAAACATCTCCTCTTTAACAGTAGAACTAAACCCTTGTGCTTCTATGATGTGTTGAAATATTTCAGAAATTCTTCTTGGTCCTACCATTGGCCAACAGAAGTATAAAAGCATAGACTCTTGCAAAGATGATTTTAATGTTTCTTTTCCTGCCCATCCTAGATAGGGTCAGATGATCATTATGTTCCAATTCATGTGTTATCTGTTTTTTGAAAGGAATATTTGTTACTTCATTTTACTAGAAATTATCTGGACTTTGATAACCACACATGCTTACTGACAGGCTGTGACAAGGCTGTGAAGGAACTGCTATGTGGGCCAACTTGTCACATTTGGGAAGCCTGCTTATTGCAGCATTCCATCAACTACTCTGGGTGGACTGTTTTCCCTAAAACCTACAACATGTTTTGCTGTTGTTGTTGTTGTTGTTGTTGTTTTTAATAGCCCCTCAATTAGTAGAATATTCTGTTATTAATACTATTACAGCCAATAAGTTAATGGATATAGGGATTAATGTAAAAAAAATATACTTGCTACTCATGGTGAGACTGCTTCTTTACAACATCACCTGCCACTCGGAAATGATTTTGCTGCATTGTTTAACCCCTTGCTTATTTCTTTGATTATCTTGTTTCTTTTGACCACTTGAAATTGTTATTTGACTTATAGGATTAATAATACTGCTCAAGCTATTTTGCCTTATTGCTATGCTCTTCAGCCTAAACAATCCTGAGGTCTACTGTTAGGGAAATTAAATGGAAGTAGTCTTGTTCAGGCTTCAGACACAAGAAAGCAGAGCAGACCTCTGACTTTGCTTCTGACCTGCCTGGACACTGCCTTAGACTACATGTCTGCTTGTGAGTGCACCTATTTGCTACCGGTAAGACTAGTGGCAATATAGATAAGACAGGGAGTAGATCTTGGAATTCTTGAACCCCTGAAGGAGGTCTGGCAAACCACATCCAGGGATCAACAAATCCTACAACTCACAAGATAAAAAAAAGAAAAACATCATTGTAATAAAGATTAATGTGAAACCACAGCTGCAATTTGCTTTCAAACTAATGGTGATGTCAGTTTGTGGCCCAAGATTATAAGCGGAAACCCCTCAAAAGGCAACTTTGAAGTCTCATCATGGAATGGACGTACTGCCAAGGACCTTTTCCCAACTGGGACATCAGATTGCTGTTACATGGGACTTCTTAGGACTCTTTGAGTCTGGATGTTAGCACCTCCAATTAGGTGATGTATGTACTCGTACTCTCCTCTACTGTTGCTATCTCTTTTTTTTCATTTAATGACTTTTGTATAATGAAAATAAGTTAGATAATTCTCTATTAAATATTGAATTTATTTGTGTATAACAAGTGGTTTCTTTTGTTAACAAATCCTTTGAACGTAAAATGAAAGTTAAAACTTTCAACAAAACACCACCATATTAACAAACTGAAGAATAAAAACCATACGATCATCTCAATAGATGCAGAGAAAGCTTTTGACAAAATTCAACACCCATTTATGATTAAAAAAAACCTCTCCAATAAGTGGACATAGAGGGAACATACCTCAATAGAATAAATGCCATATGTGACAAAAGTATAGCAAGCATCACTCTCAATGGTGAAAATATGAAATCATTTCATCTAAGATCTGGAACAAGACAAGGATGTGCCTTCCCACCACTATTATTCAACATTGTTTTGGAAGTTCCAGCCATGGCAATCAGAGAAGAAAAATAAATAAAAGAAATTCAAACTGGAAAAGAAGAAGCAGGATGCAAAACTGTCATTGTTTTCAGATGACATGATATTACACATAGAAAATCTGACAAATGCCACCAGAAAACTACTAGAGTTAATCAATGAATTTGGTAAAGTTGCAGGATACAAAATTAATACACAAGAATAGTTTTCATTAATATACACTAACAACAAAATACTGGAAAGAGTAATTGAGAAAACAATCTTGTTTAACATCTCATCAAACAGAATTAAATATCTGGGAATAAACCTACCTATATAGGCAAAAGGTCATACACAGAAAACTATAAGATACTGATGAAAGCAATCAAAGATGACACACAAGTAAATGGAGAGATTTAACATGTTCTTGGATTGGAAAACTTGATAATGTGAGAATGACCATGCTACCCAAAGTGATCTACAGATTCAATGCAATCTCTACCAAATTGCCAATGGTATTTCTCACAAGTTGAAACAAAATTTTTTACAACTTGTATGGAAACACAGAAGACATTGAATAGCCAAAACAATATTGAGATAGAAAAAAGTGAAGCTGGAGGAATCAGCGCCCCTGACTTCAGACTATACTACAAACCTACAGTAAACCAGATAGTATGGTACTATAAAAAAGGATAGAAAGCCCAGAGATAAACCCACACATCTATGGGGCACCTACTCTGCTACTAGAAAGAATGCAAAAATATACAATGGAGAAAAGACAGTCTCTTCAATAAGTGGTGCTAGGATACATGGACAGCTATATGTGAAAGAATAAAACTAGAACAGTTCCTCACAACATACACAAAAGTAAATTCAAAATGGATTTAAAACTTGAATGTAAGGCCACACACCATAAAATTCTTAGAGGAATACAAAGGCAGAGCATTCTGACATAAATTGAAGAAAAATCTTTCTTAACCCACTTCCCAAAGTAATGAAAACAAAAACATATATAAACAAATGGAACTTGATTAAACTTAAACCTTTTCCACAGCAAAGGAAACCATAAACAAGATGAAAATACAACCCATAGAATGGGAGAAAATATTTGCAAAAGAAACAACTAACAAATGACTAATCTCCAAAATATACAAACAGTTCATGCAGTTCAATATAAAAACAACCATTGCAATTAAAAAAATAGCAGAAGACCTAAATAGACATTTCTCCAAAGATGACAGAAAGGTGGCCAACAAACATGAAAAGGTGCTCAACATCATGAATTATTAGAGAAATGCAAGTCAAAAATAAAACAAGATATCACCTCGCATTGGTCAGAATGGACATCATCGAAAAATCTACAAACAATAAATGATGGAGAGGGTATTGAGAAAAGAGAAGCATCTTATACTGTTGGTGGTAATGTAAATTTATATATACACTATGGAGAACAGTATGCAGTTTCTTAAAAAAAAAACTAAAATTAAAACTACCTATGACACAGCAATCTCACTCTTGAGCATATACTTGGAGAAAAACAGAATATGGCAGCAACCTAAATGCCCATCAACAGAAGAATGAATAAG
This sequence comes from Okapia johnstoni, assembly GCA_024291935.2. Lineage (NCBI taxonomy): Eukaryota > Metazoa > Chordata > Mammalia > Artiodactyla > Giraffidae > Okapia > Okapia johnstoni. The sequence continues at coordinate 56,956,485 of CM044305.1, read as the reverse complement.
AAGATTTGGTACAAATACACAGTGCAATATTACTCAGCCATAAAAAGGAATGAAATGACATTTGCATAGACCTGGATAGACATAGAGACTGTCATACAGAGTAAAATAAATAAGAAAGAGAAAAACAAATATTGTATAATATTACTTATATGTGAAATCTAGAAAAAGTGATACAGATGAATTTATTGGCAAAGCAGAAATAGAAACAAAGACATAGAGAATGGACATATGGTTACCAGGTAGGAGGGGGAGGGTGGGTGGGGTGAATTGGGAGATAGGGATTTTACATATAGAGAACCTATTATAAAAAAATAACTAATGAGAACCTGCTATATAACACAGGAAACTACTCAATGATCAGTGGCCACCTAAATAGGAAGGAAATCCAAAAAAGAGAAGATGTATGCATACGTAGATCTGATTCACTTTGCTGTACAGGAGAAACTAACACAATATTGTAAAGCAATTATATGCCAAATAAGGTTAATTTTAAAAACAGAAGAAAGGAAAAGAAAAAACAAGGCTTAAGTGGGAAAAATATTTTTAATAAATAGTTTCAAGAAAACTGGGCATTCACATGCAAAAGAATGGCACCAGACCACAATCTGACACTATACACAGCTCAAAATAGATTAAAAACTTGGATGTAAGACATAAAATCATAAAACTCCTAGAATAAAATATAGGCTCTATGCTGTTTTACATTGGTCTTAGCAATATTTTTTTCTGGATCTTTCTCTGTAGGCAAGGCAAACAAAAGCAAAATCAATGAACAGGACTACATCAAAATAAAAAGCTTTTTCACAGCTAAGGAAACTATCAACAAAACAAAAAGACAACTTACCTAATGGGAGAAGATATTTGCAAGTAATATATCTACTAAGTCGTTAATAGCTGATATATATAAAAATTCCCAAAAGCAAAAAGGAAACAACCTGATTTAAAATGGGCACAACAGCTGAATAGGCATGTTTTCCAAGAACACATGCAGATGGCCAAAAAGGTGCTCAACATTATTTACCATCAAGGAAATGCAGATCACAATCACAATGAGATAATACCTCATGCTGATGGATATTATAAAAAAGGCACTTGTTATTTCTATAACATGAGTTGGTGAGGATGTGGAGAAAGGGAATTATACACTCTTGCTGGGAATGTAAATTGTTGTAGTCACTGTAGAATACAAAATGAAGAAATATCTAACTATTAAGAACAGGACCATTTTATGATTCAGTTTTTCCACTTTGGGGTACTTATCTGAAGAAACAAAAACACTAATTAAAAAAGACGTATGCATCTCTATGTTCATTGTAGCACTCAACAGTGAAGATAAGGAAACAACCTAGATGTCCATCAACAAATCAATGGATAAAGAAGACATGGGGTGTATATACGAAGAAATATTTTGATGTTGTGTCATCACTAAGTTATGTCTGACTCTTGCAACCTCATTGACTGTCGCCCACCAGGTGCCTCTGTCCATGAGATTTCTCCAATATTCCCAAGAATATTGGAGTGGGTTGCCATTTCCTTCTCCACGGGATCTTCCTGACCCAGAGAACAAACCCAAGTCTCCTGCATTGGCATGCAATTTTTTTACCACTGAGCCACCAGGGAAGCCCATAAATAGATGAATCTTGCCATTTGCAACCACACAGATAAACCATCAGGGTGTTATGCTAAAGTGAAGTAAGTTAGACAAAGACAAATTCTGTATAATTTCAATTGCATGTGGATTTCATTTTTTTTTTTAATAAATTTATTTATTTTAGTTGGGGGCTAATTACTTTACAATATTGTAGTGGTTTTTGCCATACATTGACATGAATCAGCCATGGGTTTACATGTGTTCCCCATCCTGAACCCCTCTCCCATCTTCCTCCCCATCCCATCCCTCTGGGTCATCCCATTGCCCCAGCCCTGAGCATTTGTTTCATGCATCGAACCTGGAATGGTGTTCTGTTTCACATATGATAATATACATGTTTCAACGCTATTGTCCCAGAACGTCCCACCCTCACCTTCTCCCTAAGAGTCCATAAGACTGTTCTATGCATCTGTGTCTCTTTTTCTATCTCGCATATAAGGTTATCGTTACCATCTTTCAAATTCCATACATATGCATTAGTATACTGTATTGGTGTTTTTTCTTTCTGGCTTACTTCACTCTGTATAATGGGTTCCAGTTTCATCCATCTCAATAGAACTGATTCAAATGCATTCTTTTTAATGGCTGAGTAATATCTCATTGTGTATATGTACCACGGCTTCCGTATCCATTCGTCTGCTGATGGACATCTAGGTTGCTTCCATGTCCTGGCTATTGTAAACAGTGCTGTGATGAACACTGGGGTACACGCATCTCTTTCAATTCTGGTTTCCTCAGTGTGTATGCCCAGCAGTGGGATTGCTGGGTCATATGGCAGTTCTATTCCCAGGTTTTTAAGGAATCTCCACACTGTCCTCCATAGGGGCTGTACTAGTTTGCATTCCCACCAGCAGTGTTAGAGTGTTCCCTTTTCTCCACACCCTCTCCAGCATGTATTGCTTGTAGACTTTTGGATAGCAGCCATTCTGACTGGTGTGAAATGGTACCTCATTGTGGTTTTGATTTGCATTTCTCTAATAATGAGTGATGTTGAGCATCTTTTCATGTGTTTGTTAGCCATCTGTATGTCTTCTTTGGAGAAATGTCTGTTTAGTTCTTTGGCCCATTTTTTGATTGGGTCGTTTATTTTTACGGAATTCAGCTGCAGGAGTTGCTTGTATATTTTTGAGATTAATTGTTTGTCTGTTGTTCCGTTTGCTATTATTTTCTCCCATTCTGAGGACTGTCTTTTCACCTTGCTTATAGTTTCCTTTGTTATGCAAAAGCCTTTAAGTTTCATTAGGTCCCATTTGTTTTTTTTTTTTTTTGCTTTTCTTTCCAATATTCTGGGAGGTGGGTCATGGAGGATCCTGCTGTGATTTATGTCAGAGAGTGTTTTGCCTATGTTTTCCTCTAGGAGTTTTATAGTTTCTGGTCTTACGTTTAGATTGTTAATCCATTTTGAGTTTATTTTTGTGTATGGTGTTAGAAAGTGTTCTAGTTTCATTCTTTTACAAGTGGTTGACCAGTTTTCCCAGCACCACTTGTTAAAGAGATTATCTTTTTCTCCATTGTATACTCTTGCCTCCTTTGTCGAAGATAAGGTGTCCATAGGTGCGTGGATTTATCTCTGGGATTTCTATTTTGTTCCACTGATCCATATTTCTATCTTTGTTCCAGTACCATACTGTTTTGATGACTGTGGCTTTGTAGTAGAGCCTGAAGTCAGGCAGGTTGATTCCTCCAGTTCCATTCTTCTTTCTCAAGATTGCTTTGGCTATTCGATTTCCATAAAAATTGTGAAATTATTTGTTCTAGTTCTCTGAAAAATACCGTTGGTAGCTTGATAGAGATTGCACTGAATCTATAGATTGCTTTGGGCAGTATACTCATTTTCACTATATTAATTCTTCCAATCCATGAACACGGTATATTTCTCCATCTATTTGTGTCCTCTTTGATTTTCTTCATCAGTGTTTTATAGTTTTCTATATATAAGTCTTTTGTTTCTTTAGATAGTATTCCTAAGTATTTTATTCTTTTTGTTGCAATGGTGAATGGTATTGTTTCCTTAATTTCTCTTTCTGTTTTCTCATTATTGGTGTATAGGAATGCAAGGGATTTCTGTGTGTTAATTTTATATCCTGCAACTTTACTATATTCATTGATTAGCTCTAGTAATTTTCTGGTAGAATCTTTAGGGTTTTCTATGTAGAGGATCATGTCATCTGCAAACAGTGAGAGTTTTACTTCTTCTTTTCCTATCTGTGTTCCTTTTATTTCTTTTTCAGCTCTAATTGCTGTGGCCAAAACTTCCAAAACTATGTTGAATAGTAGTGGTGAAAATGGGCATCCTTGCCTTATTCCTGACTTTAGGGGAAATGCTTTCAATTTTTCACCATTGAGGACAATGTTTGCTGTGGGTTTGTCATATATAGCTTTTATTATGTTGAGGTATGTTCCTTCTATTCTTGCTTTCTTGAGAGTTTTTATCATAAATGGATGTTGAATTTTGTCAAAGGCTTTTTCTGCATCTATTGAGATAATCATATGGTTTTTATCTTTCAATTTGTTAATGTGGTGTATTACATTGATTGATTTGTGGATGTTAAAGAAACCTTGTATTCCTGGGATAAAGCCCACTTGGTCATAATGTATGTTCTTTTTAATATGATGTTGGATTCTGTTTGCTAGAATTTTATTAAGGATTTTTGCGTCTATGTTCATCAGTGATGTTGGCCTGTAGTTTCGTTTTTTTGTGGCTTCTTTGTCTGGTTTTGGAATTAGGGTGATGGTGGCCTCATAGAATGAACTTGGAAGTTTACCATCTTCTGCAATTTTCTGGAAGTTTGAGTAGGATAGGTGTTAGCTCTTCTATAAATTTTTGGTAGAATTCAACTGTGAAGCCATCTGGTCCTGGGCTTTTGTTTGCTGGAAGGTTTCTGATAGAGCAACCAAACAGAAAATTAACAAGGAAACACAAACTTTAAATGATACAATATACAAGTTAGATTTAATTGATATTTACAGGACTTTCCACCCCAAAATAATTAAGCTGGAAGACAAAAGTAGTACTCACCCAGACAGAGCAGCAAAATATTTAAAACAAAATTAAAAAGTGAAGATACTTTAAGGGGCTTTTGAGACTACATCCAGCAGAATAACATGCACATTTATAGGAGTCACAGGTGAAGAAGAGAGAGAATACCTGAAAAATTATTTTGAGTGATTGAAAAATTTAAGGAAGAAAACAGACATCTGGGTCCAGGATATACATAGAGCTTCAAAAAAGAAAAACCTGAAAAGATACATGCCAAGACACATTATAATTAAAATGGTAAAATTTAAGAATAAAAGAATTTTAAAAGCATTAAGAAAAAACAACTTGTTATGTACAAAAGAAACCCTACAAGGCTATCAGAAGAAACATTACAGACTGGTAGAGAGCAAAATAACATTCAAAGTTTTGAAAGAAATAAACTTTCAACCAAGAGAGAAACTATAAAAACATCCAGAAAATAATGAACAAATAGCAATAAGTATATGCTTACCTACATGCTTACATAAAATAATTACTCTAAATGTAAATATATTAAATTCACTAATCCAAAAGACATGGAATTGCTTAATGGATTAAAAATAAAGTTTGGACACATCTATATGTCCCATACAAGACATATACAACAGAGGAAAGGATGCACAGACTGAAAGTGAAGAATTGAAAAGATACTTTATGGAAATAAAAATGAAAAAAAAAGTTGGAATAGCTGTACCATATGAGGCAAAATAGACTTTGAAACAAAGGCTTTAATAAAAGACAAACAAGAGTATAACATAGTAATAAAAAGGTCAATGTAACAAGACATAAAATTTATAAGTGTATATACACTCAATAAAGGAGCAACAAAATATCTAAAGCAAATATTAATGGACTTAAAGGGAGAAAATGAAAGCAATACTATGCAGTAGCAGACTTTACCAGTCCACTTATATCAATGGATAGATAATCGAGACAGAAAATCAAAATGGATATATTGGCCTTCTATGATGTATTAAACCACATGAACTTGAAAGATACGTACAGAACATACTATTCAAAAGCATCAGAATACACAACATTCTCAAAAGCACATGGAAAATTCTCCAGGATAAGTTAAGACTCAAAACAAGCCTCAATGAATTCAAAAAGAGTGAAATTAAATTAAGCATCTTCTCTGACCACAATGCTATGAACCTAGAAATCAATCACCAAAAAAATGGAAAAAACTCAAAAATACGGAAATTAAACAATATGTTACTAAACAACCAATGCATGATCAACAAATTCAAAGGAGAAATTTTTAAAATACCTCGATAAAAATGAAGATAGGAATAAGACATACCAAAATCTACTAGATGAAGTAAAAGTGGTTGTAAGAAGAAATAGAGACTAAAAAACAATTTAAAAGATCAACAAAAGCATAAGGTCTGATTCTTTATAAAGATAAACAAATATTTGACTAGACTTCTATTTCTGCTTTATTGACTATGCCAAAGCCTTTGACTGTGTGTATCACAATAAACTGTGGAAAATTTGGAAAGAGATGGGAATACCAGACCATCTGACCTGTCTCTTGAGAAACCTGTATGCAGGTCAGGAAGCAACAGTTAGAACTGGACATGGAACAACAGACTGGTTCCAAATAGGAAAAGGAGTATGTCAAGGCTGTATATTGTCACCCTGCTTATTTAATTTATATGCAGAGTACATCATGAGAAACGCTGGGTTGGAAGAAGCACAAGCTGGAATCAAGATTGCCAGGAGAAATACCAATAACCTCAGATATGCAGATGACACCACTCATATGGCAAAAAGTGAAGAAGAACTAAAGAGCCTCTTGATGAAAATGAAAGAGGAGAGTGAAAAAGTTGGCTTGAAGCTCAACATTTAGAAAACTAAGATCATGGCATCTGGTCCCATCACTTCATGGGAAAAAGATGGGGAAACAGTGTCAGACTTTATTTTTGGGGCTCCAAAATCACTGCTGATGGTGATTGCAGCCACTCTTACTCCTTGGAAGGAAAGTTATGACCAACCTAGATAGCATATTTAAAAGCAGAGACATTACTTTGCCAACAAAGGTCCATCTAGTCAAGGCTATGGTTTTTCCAGTGGTCATGTATGGATGTGAGACTTGGATGGTGAAGAAAGGTGAGAGCCGCAGAATTGATGCTTTTGAACTGTGGTGTTGGAGAAGACTCTTGAGAGTCCCTTGGACTGCAAAGAGATCTAACCAGTCCATCCTAAAGGAGATCAGTCCTGGGTGTTCATTGGAAGGTCTGATGTTGAAGCTGAAACTCCAATACTTTGGCCACCTCATGCGAAGAGTTGACTCATTGGAAAAGACCCTAATATTGGAAGGATTGGGGGCAGGAGGAGAAGGGGACGACAGAGGATTGAGATGGTTGGATGGCATCACGACTCGATGGACATGGGTTTGGTAAACTCCGGGAGTTGGTGATGGACAGGGAGGTCTGGGCGTGCTGGGATTCATGGGGGTCGCAAAAGAGTCGGACACGACTGAGAGTGACTGAACTGAACCAGGAATCCAGAGGAGAGAGAAGAGGATGCAAAAAAAATATAATCAGAAATGAAAAAGAAGATATATTATACCATAGAAATATAAAAGATAAGAAACTACTATGAAGAATTTTACACCAACAAATATCATAACCAAGAAGAAATTGATAAATTACTAGAAAAATATTTTTTCTCCCAAGACTGAATCATGAAGAAATAAATATCTGAACAGACTGATTACTAGTTAGGAGATTAAACCATTAATCAGAAACCTTCCAGCAAACCAAAGTCCAAGAGCCAACAGCTTTACCAATAAATTCAACAAAACATTCAAAGAAGATTTAATATCTATTCTTCTCATACTCACCTAAAAGATGAAGAGAAAGAAAACCTTCATAAAATATTTTATGAAGCCAATATTACCCTGATACCAAAATCAGACAGGAACTATACAGTACAAGAAAATTACAGATCAATATCCTTGGTAAACATAAATGCAAAAATCCTCAACAAAAAATTAGCTAACTGAATTAAATGATACATTAAAAGATTCATATACCATGATCAAGTGGGCCTTAACACATGTACTCCAATGTTCCTTGCAGCACTGTTTACAATACCTAGGGCATGGAAGCAACCTAATGTCCATCGGCAGATGAATGTATAAGAAAGCTGTGGTACATATACACAATGGAATATTACTCAGATATTCGAATGAATCAGTTCGAATGAAGTGGATGAAACTGGAGCCTATTATACAGAGTGAAGTCAGTCAGAAAGAGAAATACCAATGCAGTATATTAATGCATATATATGGAATTTAGAAAGATGGTAAGGGTGACACTTGATGCAAGTCAGCGCAAGAGGCACAGATATAAAGAACAGACTTTTGGACTCTGGGAGAAGGTGAGAGTGGGATGATTTGAGAGAATAACATTGAAACATGCATATTACCATATGTGAAATACATGACCACTCCAAGCTTGGTGTATGAAACAGGGCACTCAAAGCCAGTGCACTGGAACAACCCAGAAGGATGGGATGGGGAGGGAGGTGAGAGGGGTTTAGGGATGGGGGACACATGTACAAACATGATTCATGTCAATGTATGGCAAAAACACCACAATATTTTAAAGTAATTCAGTTCAGTTCAGTTCAGTCCCTCAGTTGTGTCCGACTCTTTGTGACTCCATGAATCACAGCATGTTAGGCCTCCCTATCCATCATCAACTCCCGGAGTCTACCCAAACCCATGTCCATCGAGTCAGTGATGCCATCCAGCCATCTCTTTCTATGTCTTCCCCTTCTCCTCCTGCCTCCAATCCTTCCCAGCATCAGGGCATTTTCCAATTAATCAACTCTTCCCATGAGGTGGCCAAAGTATTGGAGTTTCAGCTTCAACATCAGTCCTTCCAATGAACACCCAGGACTGATCTCCTTTAGGAAGGACTGGTTGGATCCCCTTGCAGTCCAAGGGACTCTCAAGAGTCTTCTCCAACACCACAGTTCAAAAGCATCAGTTCTTCAGCGCTCAGTTTTCTTCACCATCCAACTCTCACATCCATACATGACTACTAGAAAAACCATAGCCTTGACTAGACGGACCTTTGTTGGCGAAGTAATGTCTCTGCTTTTTAATATGCTATCTAGGTTGGTCATAACTTTCCTTCCAAAGAGTAAGCCTCTTTTAATTTCATGGCTGCAATCACCATCAGCAGTGATGTTGGAGCCCCCAAAAATAAAGTCTGACACTGTTTCCACTGTTTCCCCATCTATTTCCCATGAAGTGATGGGACCAGATGCCATGATCTTAGTTTTTCTGAATGTTGAGCTTCAAGCCAACTTTTTCACTCTCCTCTTTCACTTTCATCAAAGAGGCTCTTTAGTTCTTTCTTTCACTTTCTGCCATAAGGGTGGTGTCATCTGCATATCTGAGGTTATTGATATTTCTCCCAGTAATCTTGATTCCAGCTTGTGCTTCCTCAAGCCCAGCGTTTCTCATGATGCACTCTGCATATAAGTTAAATAAGCAGGGTGACAATATACAGCCTTGACGTACTCCTTTTCCTATTTGGAACCAGTCTGTTGTTCCATGTCCAGTTCTAACTGTTGCTTCCTGACCTGCATACAGGTTTCTCAAGAGACAGGTCAGATGGCCTGGTATTCCCATCTCTTTCCAAATTTTCCACAGTTTATTGTGATCCACACAGTCAAAGGCTTTGGCACAGTCAATAAAGCAGAAATAGATGTTTTTGTGGAACTCTCTTGCTTTTTCGATGCAGCCTCCAATTAAAATAAATAATTTGAAAAAAAAAGTAAAACACAAATTGGGAAACAAAACCGAAGCCGAGTGCCAACTGGTGAATAAAGCAAAGAAAATGAAACAAATTAACAAATGGTGAAATAAAGAAATGGAAGAAAATAAGAGGTAGATAAGCAAAGTTAAATAGTATTGTATAAAATGATTTATATGTATATATCTTTATATATATGTGAGTACATATATATATTTGTGTGTGTATATATATGTGTGTATATATATATACACACACATAATATAACTACAGCAGGAAAAGAACAGTAAGAAAAGCAAACAAAGAAGCCAAAAAAATTAAACAAATCCTCCAAGACCGCAAAATCCAATGTAGAGTTAGATGTATATAAAGGAAATAAAAAGTATGATTTTAAGAAAGAAGTTCTCAAAAGTTTAAATAAAGTTAATAGTAAAAATAAAATCAACCACAGCAAAAGAAAAAAAGAAGGAAAATAAATCCAGAGCCAACTACAGAAGAAATCAAAATATAAGAAAAATAATAAATGTTTTTCTGGGATCTCAGCTATCAGCATCATTTCACTCCCTGTGAGTCACAGTCCACCTCTGCCTTTCTAGAATGCCCTCCAGTATTAAATTGTTCTCTGGACTTGCTATGGGGACAGAGCAGAGTCTAATCTGGCCCTACTCCTAGGTGTTCATGCCTCCAATGTTCACAGCTGCCAGAGCTAGTGTGTTTTCTTCTGTGGGAGCTCTCATTGTCGTTTTACATGTTTCTTAGACACAGAGTCCACCTAGTTGATCATGTGGATTTAATCTGCAGCTTGTACAGTTAGTGGGAAGATTTTTGATCATCTTTTTTAGCCACACTGACCATGCAGTTCCATTGTGGTTTTACCATCATCTCTGCATGTGGGTCATCTATAGGAGTTTGTTCCTGAGGCTGGCCCTGGAGGACTTGAGTCTGTCCCAGTGAGGACCGGGTGCAACTATTTGGATCACAGGGGCCCTGGAGAAGGAAATAAGGTGCTATTAGTATTTTTCCGAGCTTTTGACTCTCTGCCCCAGTGAGGATCAAGCATACAGGTAGTGTAGCTGCTTGGATTGTGAGGACCCTGACATTGCCAAGTGTGCAGGTATGCCAGCAGCCTCAGGCACAGGAATTATGCTACTATTAGGGTCTTTTTCTAGCCTCTGGCAGCTGGCATTCAAAGGGCCTCCCTTGCTAGTCCTTCTCTGTTGGTTGGCGCAGCAGGGCCTCAAAGGCCCCCCTGTGGCCGGGGTCCTTCTCTAATGTTTAAAGGGCCACACTCTCTGGGGTCTTTCTCTATTGATCAGTTTCCTGCACTGGCAGTTGGGGAGAGAGAGAGGCTACAGTGATGGCTCCATCCCTTGCACATGACTCAGCAGTATTGTCTTGACTCCATGACTGACTGGTTTTCCTCAAAGGCATTCCCCACTGAGATGTCCTCCCTCACATCCCCTCCGCCTGTCTCCCTGCAGTCAACAGCAGACCTCATCTTGGAGTTGTTCTCCATTTCCTATGCTCCAGCCCCCAACCTCAACACATTTCATAGGACTTGTGTCCCAATCTGGGCTATGTAGGGCTGTGACAAGTATTGTCTGTGTGGTTCTCATTCTATTCAGACTGTCATAGATCAGCTGCTGCACTCTCCTACAGGCTCAAATGCTTCCCCTCTGTCCAAACAATTGCCTCAACGTGGGGATCTGACACCTGCTTCAGTTCCCCCACTCATCAGGTACAGTTCCAGTCCTGCTCACTCTCCTCTTTTTCCCTTCCTTGCATCATCCTATGAAGTTTTGTGTAAGTCTCTATATTCCTTTCCAATGGTCAGGCACTCTTGCCCACTCTCAGCTGGTGTTCTGTGAGATCTTCTGCATCTGAAGCTGTGTTTCTGATGCACTCATGGAGAGAGATGTGCTCCACATCCAACATCTTGTCTCTCCTCTCAGCTAACAGTTTTATGATATACCATGATATATTTTGAAATAAAAATCAGTAGAGAAATATGATTGATACAATAATATATTCAGAACCCGAAAATTTGGCAAAATAATACCAAGGAAAGATAACAAGCCTTAATTAATGACCCAGTTAGCTCAGTTGGTAAAGAATCCACCTGCAATTCAGGAGACCTTGGTTTGGTTCCGGGATCAGGAAGATCCGCTAGAGAAGGTATAGGCTATCCATCCTAATATTATTTGGCTTCCCTTGTGGCTCAGGTGGTAAAGAATCCACCTGCACTGCAGGAGACCTGGGTTCAATCCCTGGGTTGGGAAGATCCCCTGTAGCAGGGAGAGTCTACCCACTCCAGTATTCTGGCCTGGAGAATTTCATGGACTGTATAGTCCATGGGTCACAAAGAGTCAGACACGACTGAGTGACTTTCACTTCATGGTAGTGTGTGAGTGAGTGAAAGTCGCTCAGTCATATCTGACTCTTTTCAATCCCATGGACTGCAGCCCACAAGGTTCTCCTCTGTCCATGGGATTCTCCAGGCAAGAATGCTGGAGTGGGTTGCCATTACCTTCTCCCACTTCATGGTAACTCATATTCAATACAATTCTATAGAAAATGAAATAAGCAGTTCCTTAGAGTTCATTTTACTGAAATTCAACTCAATTTAAACACTGCAATGGTTCTTATAAGTTCTATAGTATAACATAAAATTTATATTATATAAAAATGTATACTTTGTTTTAGACTTTGCAATGTATTTTTATTTATTATCTGATGTTTTCTTCAAATTCTTGGAAGATAAAGAGACAGAAATTATGGCTCAATAAGAAAATGTGATTTAGCCAATGTCAGAAACAAGGTTCTTGTTACAACTGTTAAATAAGGTCTTACACTAACCTGAAGGAAAAAAAATCAAAGAATTATGAACTATATCTAGTTTGTGAACTTGGTGTCTACTGTTTTGTCTGAAATATGCCCTGGTGCTACACGTGGGAACACACATGTGTATGTGTTGCCATTGAAGTATGATTTTGCTTGTGCAGTACTAGGTTGTTAATAAATTGCAAGATCACTCCTGGGATTAAAAAAAAGGGAAATAAGGCTTCAACTATGATACATTTCTCTTGACTTCTAGTTCACTGTTATTCGTATTGTTTGTCTGCCTCTCTAATAGAATATGAGGAAATAAAACAGTGATGATTCCCACAAAAAACATTTATTACGCAATAATTTATATTTAAGTCAATATTACCCACTCATGTGGGAACTATATATGCTAAATACCACGAAAAATGATTTGAGTTGGCAGCTGAATATTTGGGTATTGCAAACAGAATTATTAAGCAATACACCACAGGAAACACTCACACACACACCATCCAATCCAAGTTTGTTTCTCATCTTCATTAGACTGAAGTTGAACCTGTTTCTCTTCCCCACCTTTGAGTTTTTGTTTAAATCACCCCTCACTAAAAATATCAAATGACCTACTATCTGCCACATTTTATCCTTTCCATTACAGCAAGTCATTATTCCTGACAAAATTTTTCTTCCAAACATACACCAGTAATTTCCCAGATTCTTGGAGCTTTGCCCATATAACTTTTATGTCATTTATATTTTACATTAGATTAGAATCATTTGCATATATCCATTTCTCCTAATAGATGTCACACTACAGAACAGTTTATTAATCATTCCAAAAACCCAAGCAGTTAGTATTGTATATATATATATATATATATATATATAATATATATACACACACACACACATATACACACACATATGTGTGTGTGTTATCTGTTCCATAAGTATTTGTTTTGTTTTGTTTTGTTTTAACCTCAGACTTAGTCTCTCTATTCAGAAATCACCTAAAAATGCATCTTTAAAGTATTTTACCATCAAATGAATATTTTTCTTCTTGGCCTTAGAAGTCTTTTGAGGACTGGAGACGTTAACATTTTCTATATGTCCCTATATCATACAGAAGCCATACATGGGAACTCAGAAAACACTCTTGACAGCTAGGGTGTGGGACAAGATGCACTCCATGATAAGGGCATGTTTTTGATTTTATAATTATTTTCTGTGTTTGCCTTGTAAATGGCATGTAAACTTTCATGATAGCAGGTGAAAATTTCACTTGGCTGTTATCAACCTCTTTCTATTCAATCAGTCAGATATTTTCTTCAACACATCCTTTAAGAAATAGGAACATTTCAAAGTGTAACTATTAGCATATGAGATGAAAAAAAAATTCATCTCAATGAAAAAATGGATGTCTTACATTCTAAAAGATAAAGTAAGTACCTAGATAGAAATATTCTATAGATACAGAAGAGTTTCTCAATGATCAGTATTCTATAACCAAGAATATTTGACATAAAGTTAATCCTGCCCATTTTATCCAAACTCTCAAATTTTACACAGCCTCTTTACTTTTGAATTATATCTGTGAGAAATAATTACTTACGTAAGAATTTGATAAAACTTTATGTCTTGATCATGCCATTCAAGTTTTGTCATAATAAAGGTAACTTTCTCTTCTAAACAAGAGGTTCAGATATCAACTAAAGAAGAAATGAAAAGAATCACACAATGTTAAGTATCAGTAAAAGCATTTAAGCTCAAGAATTACAATGGCATTATAGTGAATCAACTAGCACTAATATATGGGCTTCCTTGGTAGTTCAGATGATAAAGAATCCACCTGTAATGCAGGAGACCCGGGTTCGATCCCTGGGTCGGGAAGATCCCCTGGAGAAGGGAATGACAATCCACTCCTGTATTCTTGCCTGGAGAATCCCATGAACAGTGGAATCTGTTGGGCTGCAGTCCATGGGGTTACAGAGAGTCAGACATGACTGAGAGACTAAGCACACAAGAAACACTAATATATACTCAAAGTGTTCACATAAACATGCACGATGTGATATCTTACACAGAAATTGACTTTAATAGATATCATTGTAGGATTTAGGTTTATTCTAGTAAAAACAACTCATAGAGCATTTTATTAGAGTAATAAGTTAATACATGACCTCTTTTCCATTGAACACAATGAAGCATTACACTTAAATAAGTGAAATCTATTTAAATTACTAAGACATAATCCATTAAAATAAATCATTCCCATCATATTTAGTGGCATAAGTGCAGTATGTTTAAAATGTAATATGGTGTTTTAGTTACTAAGTCGTTTCCTACTCTTTGCAACCCCAGAGAGGCTCCTGCCAGGCTCCTCTGTCCATGGGATTTTCCAGACAAGAATACTGGAGTAGCTTGCCATTTCCTTCGCCAGGGGATCTCCCTGACCCAAGGATCAAACCCTGGTCTCTTGCGTTGCAGGCAGATTCTTTACCAACTGAGCTACCAAGGAAGCCCTAATATGGGGGCTTCTTATGTATTAGAAGAGTGTAAACATAAAGCATTGGGGAGATTCCTTAAAAAAACTGGGAATAGAACTGCCATATGACCCAGCAATCCCACTACTGGGCATACACACCGAGGAAACCAGAATTGAAAGAGACGCGTGTACTCCAATGTTCATCGCAGCACTGTTTACAATAGCCAGGACATGGAAGCAACTTAGATGTCCATCGGCAGACGAATGGATAAGGAAGCTGTGGTACATATACACAATGGAATATTACTCAGCCATTAAAAAAAATACATTTGAATCGGTTCTATTGAGATGGATGAAACTGGAGCCCATTATACAGAGTGAAGTGAGCCAGAAAGAAAAGCACCAGTACAGTATACTAATGCATATATATGGAATTTGAAAGATGGTAACGGTAACCCTATATGCGAGACAGAATAAGAGACACAGATGCATAGAACAGTCCTGTGGACTCTGAGGAAGAAGGTGAGGGTGGGACGTTCTGGGACAATAACATTGAAACATGTATATTGTCATATGTGCAGCGGAACACCATTCCATGTTCTATGCATGGGACGGGATGCTCATGGATGGAGCATTGGGGATGACCCAGAGGGATGGGATGGGGAGGGAGGTGGGGGAGAGGAGGGTTCGGGAGGGGGGGAGCACATGTGAACCCATGGCTGATTCATGTCAATGTATGGCAAAACCTACTACAATATTGTAAAGTAATTAGCCCCCAACTAAAATAAATAAATTTATTTTAAAAAAATAATAAAAATAAAAATATTCTTCAAAAAAAATAAAGCATTGGGGGAAAGAAAGGCAGAAATACAAGACTAGAGTGGATAAAGTAAGCAAGGATGCTTTGGCATATTATTTTATACAGGAATTTCATGTCATCCTTAAAATTTATAAGAAGGCATTCTGTTTCCTTAATATGGAAGACAATTAACACGTAATATTTCACTCTAGATAATTTTCAATTTTCATAATTAACAAATTTATATTTTCTCTCTACCATCCTTTTAAAGATAAACATAGAACCATAGCTTTAGAAATGCTGAGTTTTGGATGCACTTCTCATTGGTGCTCCTATAGACACAGAATAATCTGCCTAGTGATAGCAAAAATGGAGCAGAGCAAACTATAAAGTGTTCCATGAAAAAATAATGAAACAAAGTAAAGGAGATACACTTTCTTGTCACTCAATTTTGTTCTTGTTTTTTTTTTAATTTATTTTTTTTAATAAATTTATTTATTTTAGTTGGGGGCTAATTACTTTACAATATTGTAGTAGTTTTTGCCATACATTAACATGAATCAGCCATGGGTTTGCATGTGTTCCCCCATCCTGAACCCCCCTCCCCACCTCCCTCCCCATCCCATCCTTCTGGGTCGTCCCATTGCCCCAGCCCTGAGCATTTGTCTCATGCATCGAACATGGAATGGTGTTCTGTTTCACATATGATAATATACATGTTTCAATGCTATTGTCCCAGAACGTCCCACCCTCACCTTCTCCCTCAGAGTCCATAAGACTGTTCTATGCATCTGTGTCTCTTATTCTGTCTCGCATATAGGGTTGTTCCTGTTTTTTATGATTATGATGCTTATGTTGAATTTATATTTAAATAAAGATGTTAAAATGATTATTACAATATAATACAGAAGAAGAAAATGGCAGGATGAGGGAGAAATTTTGCTTTAAAATATTCAAAAATCATATTTACCATTTCTAGAATTTCATTCAAGAACAGTTAACTTGGCTATCTCCAGTTATGTAGGGATTCTCTTGACAATAGCTCTTTTTTTTTTTTCACTGCTTTGACTTTTTTTTTTTAATTCTAAAATTTCCTTGTAAAACTCAAATTTTCTTCAAAGTTTCCTTTGCTGTAATGGTCATGTTTGACTCTTTGCAACCTCATGGACTATAGCCCACCAGGCTCCTCTGTCCTTGGAATTCTCCAGGCAAGAATACTGGAGTGGGTAGCCATTCCCTTCTCTAGGGGATCTTCTTGACCCAGGAATTAAACCCATATTTCCTGCAGTGCAGGCAGATTCTTTGCCATCTGAGCTGCCAGAGAAGCTGTCATGGATTAATGAAAATAATTTGTCTATATCTTGCATAATATTCTTCTCACAAATCTGTTGATCTTTCTACTGTAATATTCTTCTCATAAATGTGATGATCTTTCTTTCAGAGTGTGCTAAAGTCTTTCAGCATTTTCTCTTGGACTTTATTTTATACACTTTTTGTCATTTTGATTATCTTTTCTGAGTTACCACTATTTGATCTTATATGTTTTAACCGTGAAGATTAAAAAGTGAATTTACAAGTCCAAAAGTGTCTCAGTGAATGGCGAGTACAATAAAATGATTATCTTGACTACTAGTCAAGATGCCCCTATTTTTGATATCTTTCTATTTTGTGTAAAAATCATATTCAGAATTTAATTTTGAAATAATATATGACATATGAAAAATTAAACTTACTGATTATTATATTTACAAATTATTATTATTATATTTACAAATCAGTCTTATAGATTATTATAACTTCATTACCATTATTCATCCAATGCATAGCAAATTACTCATATATAATAGACTGGGTAAATACTTATTGAATTAATAATTAGTCAAACCAATGACTGGGAATTCCATGAGAAATCAACAAATCACCAGCTTCAAAATCTTTGATCTTGGTCTGGTTCATCTTCATTTACCCATTCCACACTGCTAGCCTTCCAGGAAGTTATATAACCTTCTGACTTAGAACGACTGCATTTCACATCAGAAGTCATTGCTGAAAAGTGGAGAAAAATGAAGAGCAACAAAGTTTATCAGAATTACTTACACTAAGACTGTAACTAAAGGAAAATAAAAGAGGAAAAACTTTGAGTTACATTTAGTTACACTGTGTAACTCAATGTACACTGAGTTACATTTAGTTATACAAAAATCTTGTGTCCTCTCATTTCCCCGATGTATTCATAAACTGGGTCAGGGAGACAAAGAATAGGGAATAAGCTTAGGAAAATATTTTAATTCTGAACTCAATGAAAAGCCCGTATCAATCTTGTATATCAATAAAAGAATATCACCACCATTCAGAGGTGCACCTATAAAACCTGTGCCTACTCCTATTCCCTCCTCTAGAAAAATACTAACAGAGATAATGAGGATATGCTTAGAATGAAGATTGAATTTTAAAATAACAATCACATTTAAAATACATGAAATTTCAAATAGTTTTCAAAGAAGCTATTTAAATAGCCAGTCAATAGCAATCCAGGGGCAAAAAATGGTTATCCAGGCTTTTTAATGTCAGTGCTATTTGTAAAAGCTGAAATACATTCTTCTTTAGGAATTGCTAATTGCTGATATTCCTGGCAACTCTGGCAATGAAGACTGCATATTAGAAAACCTTCATCCACCATACTATGGACACTCACTAATTCTTTCTTTTACAACATAATGTGATGTAGATAATAAGCTATTGTGAGAGGAGGTCCTAGTTGCCTGAAGGGAATTATAAACCCTCCCCTTTTAAAGGATATAAAAGAAATGAAGAATACTCCTTTCATCTGTCACCCATTACATCTCCATTTACTTCTCCAGGGACTATAAATTATTTAAAACACAGAATTTCAAGTGGAAATCTTGTCATTCTGTACAAAAAATTTGAAAAGTTGTCTTTGAAATGTTGATGAAGGAATGAACTCCTGAAAAGCATTAGAGCATTTTACTCCATATTTTAGGACTAATGGAGGTCCTTTCCAACTTTAAGGTAATCTTCAAGAAAGAATTCTCTTTAAATAAGATACCAAGAGGAAGAAATGAAAAATACATATATAACAAGGAAGAGAAATGTTCTGTTTCTTCTCATATAGCAGGTGAGAAGAATAAGGTTATGGTTAACCAATTGATTTTTGCTCTTTCTTATTTAATTTATTGGTTGAAGAGAAAAATAATAGTGAATATTGGGAACCATTTATTTTCAAATTCATCTATGTGTCTGAGATTTCTTTTTTTTGGGGGGGGGCTTTAAAGTAATTTTCAGATCTCTATTATAGTACAATTTACTCCCAACAACTCTGAGCCCATTAAGAGCACTTCTATACAGAGAAAAACTAGCAAATTTATACAGGGGAAAGCACGCACGCAGTCCCCCACTACTCTAATATGAAAGGAACAGCTGTTTAATTGGCCAGATGGCAATAAATATCTTTTAAGATAGAAGCAACCAAAAAAGGACAAAACAACAATCTGACTGACTGAAAAAAAGTATCCATTGACTTATGTGTTTTGTCATATTTTCCCAATTTGGGGGAAAAAAACTATCTAGGTATAAACACAATCAAAGGGGGGCAGAAAAAAAGGTCTTCTAGAATGGTACACAAACCATCAAAATTTCAGCAAACACAAATGCATTTTGCATCAGACTTTTGTCAAAGAAACGAAATGCCACCCTCTCTGAACTTTTGAACAACTGACTAATGTCACAGGGGAGAGAGAAGTTCAAACATATTCCCAAACCCTGCATAATAATGCTAGGTTCACTACTTCAGATGGAAAAACTTTATTAACTGTATAGTCTTTGAACAGTAAACACATCCAAAGCAGACTATTGACTACAAATATAACTTTTAAATTAGGCAAAATAATGTTTCTTGTCAGCACATTTACTGTTCGGATCCAAATATTATAGGTAAAATAATTTCCATGTTCATAAAACATATAAGTGTCATCTGCCCCTTTACACAAAGGCATCGTAATGAGGCATGCTCAATAACATTGGTTTTACACTTATTTATTCACAGTTCTTACCCAATTCCTTTTGTAACCAATGGCTTACAATAATATTCATTGTTATAAGATTGAAAACTTGCCAATTAAATGCAGGCACATGTTATCATTTATTCTGGAGTAGCTGAAAGGTAGGACAACTGACCATGGTTCAGGATGAGGTTTTCAACAGGGAATAAGAGTGAAACTAACAGACCCACATGCAATGAAGGCTATGATCCTACACTCAATTAAATTAACTGTTTGAGCTAACTCGATAAATGAACTTAAGTTAGTTTAACATGTGCATGTTTGTCAATCAGATTAGAATGGGTTGACATGAATAAGAAAATAAATGGAATAAATTTAGCATAAAAGTTCAAATGATGAGCATCAATAGCTATGAGATTCTCCAGGCAAGACTATTGTAGTGGGTAGCCATTACCCTCTCCAGGGGATCTTTCTGACCCCGAGGTCGAACCCACAAAAGAACCCCAAATAAAAAACGCTAATGGCAGGATCACTGTTGGTTTATCAACTAAGGCTATAGGAGGTTAGAGAATTTAATTGTTTTAGTCAAATTATTTTAGGGGAAGTATCCTGTGGTTAATTGTTTCATTATACAAACATGATTCAGTAAGTTCAGTTGCTCAGTCATATCCGACTCTTTGCGACCCCATGAATTGCAGCACGCCAGGCCTCTCTGTCCATCAACAACTCCCGGAGTCCACCCAAACCCATGTCCATCGAGTCAGTGATGCCATCCAGCCATCTCATCTGCTGTCATCCCCTTCTCCGCCTGCCCCCAATCCTTCCCAGCATTAGAGTCTTTTCCAGTGAGTCAACTCTTCGCATGAGGTGGCCAAAGTATTGGAGTTTCAGCTTCAACATCAGCACTTTCAATGAACACCCAGGATTGATCTCTTTTAGGATGGATTGATTGGATCTCCTTGCAGTCCAGGGGACTCTCAAGAGTCTTCTCCAACACCACAGTTCAAAAGCATCAATTCTTCAGCTCTCAGCTTTCTTCACCATCCAACTCTCACATCCATACATGACCACTGGAAAAATCATAGCCTTAACTAGACGGACTTTTGTGGGCAAAGTAATGTCTCTGCTTTTAAATATGCAATCTAGGTTGGCCATAACCTTCCTTCCAAGGAGTAAGTGTCTTTTAATTTCATGGCTGCAATCACCATCAGCAGTGATTTTGGAGCCCCCAAAATAAAGTCTGACACTGTTCCCACTGTTTCCCCATCTATTTCCCATGAAGTGATGGGACCAGATGCCATGATCTTGGTTTTCTGAACATTGAGCTTTAAGCCAACTTTTTCACTCTCCTCTTTCACTTTCATCAAGATGCTCTTTAAGTTCTTCACTTTCTGCCATAAGGGTGGTGTCATCCGCATATCTGAGGTTATTGATATTTCTCCCGGCAATCTTGATTCCAGCTTGTGTTTCTTCCAGCCCAGCGTTTCTCATGATGTACTCTGCATATAAGTTCAATAAGCAGGGTGACAATATACAGCCTTGACGTACTCCTTTTCCTATTTGGAACCAGTCTGTTGTTTCATGTCCAGTTCTAACTGTTGCTTCCTGACCTGCATACACGTTTCTCAAGAGACAGGTCAGATGATCTGGTATTCCCATCTCTTTCCGAATTTTCCACAGTTTATTGTGACCACACAGTCAAAGGCTTTGGCATAGTCAATAAAGCAGAAATATATGTTTTTCTGGAACTCTCTTGCTTTTTCGAAGATCCAGCGGATATTGGCAATTTGATCTCTGGTTACGCTGCCTTTTCTAAAAGCAGCTTAACCATCTGGAAGTTCACGGTTCATGTATTGCTGATGCCTGTCTTGGAGAATTTTGAGCATTACTTTACTAGCATGTGAGATGAGTGCAATTGTGCGGTAGTTTGAGCATTCTTTGGCATTGCCTTTCTTTGGGATTGGAACGAAAACTGACCTTCTCCAGTCCTGTGGCCACTGCTGAGTTTTCCAGATTTGCTGGCATATTGAGTGGAGCACATTCACAGCATTATCTTTCAGGATTTGAAATAGCTCAACTGGAATTCCATCACCTCCACTAGTTTTGTTCATAGTGATGCTTTCTAAGGCCCAATTGACTTCACATTCCAGGATGTCTGGCTCTAGGTGAGTGATCACACCATCGTGATTATATGGGTCATGAAGATCGTTTTTGTACAGTTCTTCTGTGTATTCTTGCCTCTTCTTCTTAATATCTTCTGCTTCTGTTAGGTCCATACCATTTCAGTCCTTTATCGAGTCCATCTTTGCATAAAATATTCCGTTGGTATCTCTAATTTTCTTGAAGAGATATCTAGTCTTTCCCATTCTGTTGTTTTCCTCTATTTCTTTGCATTGATCGCTGATGAAGGCTTTCTTTATCTCTCCATGCTATTCTTTGGCACTCTGAATTCAGATGGGAATATCTTTCCTTTTCTCCTTTGGTTTTTGCTTCTCTTCTTTTCACAGCTATTTGTAAGGCCTCCTCAGACAGCCATTTTGTTTTTTTTTGCATTTCTTTTCCATGGGGATGGTCTTGATCCCTGTCTCCTGTACAATGTCACAAAACCTCTGTCCATAGTTCATCAGGCATTCTGTCTATCAGATCTAGTCCTTTAAATCTATTTGCCACTTCCACTGTATAATCATAAGGGATTTGATTTAGTTCATACCTGAGGAGTTCACGATCTGAGCCACAGTCAGCTCCTGGTCTTGTTTTTGCTGACTGTATAGAGCTTCTCCATCTTTGGCTGCAAAGAATATAATCAACCTGATTTCAATGTTGACAATTTGGTGA
Organism: Okapia johnstoni; assembly: GCA_024291935.2. Lineage (NCBI taxonomy): Eukaryota > Metazoa > Chordata > Mammalia > Artiodactyla > Giraffidae > Okapia > Okapia johnstoni. Next base: position 56,934,079 of record CM044305.1, on the reverse strand, counting down.
TATCCATGTGTAGAGTCTTCTCTTGTGTTGTTGGAAGAGGGTGTTTGCTATGACCAGTGCGTTCTCTTGGCAAAACTCTATTAGCCTTTGTCCTGCTTCATTCTGTACTCCAAGGCCAAATTTGCCCTGCTTATTTAACTTATATGCAGAGCACGTCATCTGAAATGCTTGTCTCGATGAAGCACAAGCTGTAATCAATATTCCTGGGAGAAATATCAGTAACCTCAGATATGCAGATGACAACACCCTTATGGCACTAAGGAAAGAGCAACTAAATGGCCTCTTGAACATGAAAGGGTAGAATGAAAAAGTGGGCTTAAAACACAACATTCAAAAAACGAAGATCATTGCATCTGGTCCCATCACTTCATAGCAAATAGATTGGGAAGGAATAGAAACATTTTGGAATAAATGAAAGAATAATAAATAAATTTACAAATAATACATATTTATAGTAATAACAATAAATAATAAATTAATATATTTATTTTCTTGGGCTCCAAAATTACTGCAAACAGTGACTACATCCATGAAATTAAAAGACACATGCTTCATTGAAGAAAAGCTATGAAAAACCTAGACAGCATATTAAAAAGCAAAGACATTACTTTGCCAACAGAGGTCTGTATAGTCAAAGCTATGGTTTTTCCAGTAGTCATGTATGGATGTGAGAGACCATAAAAAAATGCTGAGAACCTAAAAGTTGATGCTTTCAAACTGTGGTGTTGGAGAATACTCTTGAGAGTCCTTGGACCACAAGAAGATCAACCAGTCAATCCTAAAAGAAATCAACCCTGAATATTCACTGGAAGGACCGATGCTGAAGCTGAAGCTTCCTTACAGAAGGAAAACTCCCAAGCTCATTCTATGAGGCCACCATCACCCAGATACCAAAACCAGATAAAGATGACGCACACAAAAAAAGAAAACTAGAGGCCAATATCACTGATGAACCAGGTGCAAAAATTCTCAGCAAACTTACATTAAACAGAAATCAACAACACATTAAAAAGGTCATACATCATGATCAGGTGGGCTTTATCCCATGGATGCAAGGATTCTTCAATATACATAAATCAATCAATGTGATACATCATATTAACAAATTGAAAGATAAAAGCCATGTGAGCACCTAATTAGATGCAGAGAAAGCATTTGACAAAATTCAACAACCATTTATGATAAAAACTCTCTGGAAAACAGGCATAGAAGGAACATACCTCAACATAATAAAGACCATATACAACAAATCCACAGAAAGTATCATTCTCAATGGTGAAAAACTGAAAGCAGTTCCTCTAAAATTAGGAAAAGACAAGGATGCTCACTCTTGCCACTATTATTCAACATAGTTTTGAAAGTCCTTGTCACAACAATCAGAGAAGAAAAGGTTGGAAAACAAGTAAAACTTACTGTTTGCAAATGACGTGATACTGTACATAGAAAACCCTAAGGTCACCACCAGAAAATTGCTAAAGCTAATGAATGAATATAGTAAAGTCACAAGATATAAAATTAATACAGAGAAAACACTAGCATTCCTGCTGCTGTTGCTACTTCTAAGTCACTTCAGTCATGGCCGACTCTGAGACCCTATGAACTGTAGCCTGCCAGGCTCCCCTGTCCATGGGATTCTCCAAGCAAAAATACTGGAGTATGTTGCCCTCCTCCAGGGGATCCTCCGAACCCAGGGATCAAACCCGCTTCTCTTGTGTCTCTTGCATTGGCAGACAGGTTCTTTATCACTACAGCTACCTGAGAAACCTCAGCATTACTATACACTAACAATGAAAATTAAGAAAAGGATATTAGGGAAACAGCCCCATTCATCATTGCAACAAAAAGAATAAAATACCTAGGAGTAAATCTACATAAAGAGACAGAAGACCTGTATGCAGAAAACTATAAAACACTGATGAAAGAAATCAAAGACAACACAAACAGATGGAGAGATATACCATGTTAATGGATTGAAAGAATTAATATTTTGAAAATTACTATACTACCAAAAGCAATCTATAAACTCAGTGCAATCTCTATCCAACTACCAATGATGTTTTTCACAGAACTAGAACAGATACTTTCACAATTTGTATGGAAATGCAAAAAATCCCGAATAGCCAAAGCAATTTTGAGAAAGAAGAATGGAGATGGAGGAATCAAGTTTCCTGACTTCAGACTATACTACAAAGCTACAATCATCAGGACCATATGGTACTGGAACAAAAGCAGAAATAAAGAGCAACAGAACAAGATAGTAAGTCCAGATATAAAGCCATGCACTTCTGGACATCTTATTTTTAACAAAGTATGCAAGAATATACAATGGAGAAAAAATAGTCTCTTTAATAAGTGGTGCTGGAAAAACTAGACAGATACATGTGAAAGAAAGAAATTAGAATGCCTCCTAACACCATTCAGGGACTTCTCTGTTGGCTCAGATGGCAAACAGTCTGCCTGACGTGCAAGAGACCCGAGTTTGATCCCTGGATCAGGAAGGTCCCCTGCAGAAGGAAATAGCAAACCACTCCAGTATTCTTGCCTGGAAAATTCCATGGATGGAGGAGCCTGGTAGTCTACAGTACATAGGCTTGCAAACAGTCAGACGTGACTGAATAACTTCACTTTCTTTGGGCTTCACTGGTAATGCAGTGGGTAAATGTCTGCCTGCAATGCTGGAGACCTGGGATCTACCCCAGGTCGAGAAGATCCCCTGGAGAAGGAAATGGGAACCCACTCCAGTAATCTTGCCTGGAAAATTCCATGGATAGAGGAGCCTGGTAGGCTACAGTCCATGGGATCGCAAAGAGTCACACACAACTGAGCAACTTCACTAACACCATTCACAAAAATAATCTCAATATGGGTTAAAGACCTAAATGTAAGACTGTGTCCAACTCTTGCGACCCCATGGACTGTTGCCCGCCAGGCTCCTCTGTCCATGGGATTTTCCAAGCAAGAATACTGGAGTGGATTGCCATTTCCTTCTCCAGGGGATCTTCCCAACCCAGGAATCGAACCCAGGTCTCCTGCATTGCAGGCAGATTCTTTACCGACTGAGCTATGAAGGAAGTCCAAAATGTAAGACCAGAAACTATGAAACTCTTAGAGGAAAACATAGGCAAAACACTCTTTGACATAAATCACAGCAAAATTCCCTCTGACTCACCTCCTAGAGTAAAGGAAATAAAAACTGAAACAAACAAATATGGCCTAATTAAACTTAAAAACTTTTTGCACAAAGAAAGAAACTGTAAACAGAGTGAAAAGACAGCCCTCAGAGTGGGAGAAAATAATAGCAGATAAAATAACTGACAAAGGATTAATCTCCAAGTATACAAGCAGCTCAAGCAGCTCAATATCAGCAAACCAATCCAATAAAGAAGTGGGCAGAACACTTAATCATTTCTCCAAAGAAGACATACAGATGGTTAATAAACACATGAAAAAAAAAAAAACTCAACACTGCTCATTATTAGTGAAATGCAAATCAAAACTACGGTGAGGTATCACCTCACACAAACCAGAATGGCTGTCATCAAAAAATCTACAAACAATAATGCTGTAGAGAGTGTGGATAAAAAGGAAACTTCTTGCACTGTTGGTGGGAATGCAAGTTGATATAGCCACTGAGGAAACCATAATTGAAAAGACACATGTACCATAATGTTCACCGTAGTACTATTTACACTAGCTAGGACATGAAAGCACCGAGATGTCCATTGGCAGATGAGTGCATAAATTGTGGTACATATATACAATAGAATATTACTCAGCTATAAAAAAGGAATGCATTTAAGTCATTGCTAATGAGGTGGATGTAACTAGAGCCTATTATATAGAATGAAGTAAGTCAGAAAGAGAAAAACAAATATCATATATTAACGCATATATGTGGAATTTAGAAAGATGGTGCTGATGAGCCTATTTGTAGAGAAGGAAAGGAGATGCAGATGTAAAGAACAGACTTGTGGAATTAGTGGGGGAAAGAGAGGGTAGGATGAGTTGAGAAAGCAGCATTGAAACATACATGTTATCATATGTAAAACATATAGTTAGTAAGAATTTGCTGCATGACACACAGCTCAAATCCAATGTTCTCTGACAACCTATAGGAGTGGATCACAGGTCTGCCACAAGGGATTCCTGCCACAGCCCTTGAGACTGAAGGCTCAGGCCAAGCTCCACAGGCATGCATCCAGGCTTCCCCCCCCCAGAGGTCTCAATCCCTTTGGAGTACAAGCTCACACAATTGCAATCAGATTCCCCAGCACTTATAGAACCCTCCTGCACATCTGTTTCCTCCCAGTAGCCCATCCATGCAGGTCACGTGCCGTTCTCCCTTCACCTTAGTTCTGGCTTGATTCCTTTCCCCTCCTCTTGCACAACTTCCAGTTCTTACCATCCCAGACACTTTCCAAAGTAAGGATTATAATGCACCCACAGACAGGAAGCCCTGACCTCCCTAAAGTAGAAAGCATGATCCTTGTTTATCCTGAACCAATTATTTGTGCCTGTTTAATTTCTGACTCTCGTCAGATTTATTTGAAAAGAACATGAATTGAGTGATTAGGATCAGGTTAAAGTTAGAGTGAGATTTAGAATCCTTCTGTCTTGTCCACTTTTGCCTCCCCTCTGCCAGCTCAGGGCCTTGATAAATAAAGTCACTCACTTACATATTTACAGAGGTAAGAAGGTAGGAAGGAGAAAGTGCCGGGAAGCTAATATCAGTTGTATTGAAATAACAAGTTGAAATAATCACAGTACTGAAATAACAAGTGTTTGAATTAAGGTAGTCTTAGGTATATAAAGAGGAAGAGTGGAATGAATTGAAAACTTATAGGAAGAAATAATTTACAGGTTTGAATAATAAAATTTGCCATGAAAATATGTGAAAACACAGGGAGTCATGGGTGATTCTGAGATTTTATTGACTTATTTTTGCTGCACAGGGCTTCATTGTAGCACATTAAACATGTGGGATCTTAGTCTCCTTACCAGGATCGAACCCACGTCCCCTACATTGGAAGGCCAGATTCTTAACGCAATGGACCACCAGTAGAAGCCCTTATCCTGAGGGTTTTTTAATGGACTTACCTAAATTTGCTCTGGGACTGTGGTGAGAAACAACTGGTTTGGTTTTTGCTGTTAAAGAATTGAGGATGGGTGAAGGGCTTGAGAACATGAAACCTAGTTTGGAATCTGTAAAGTATCTGGGGAGCATGTCCCAGCAGGCAGATATATCTGTGGAGGTGTCACTGTTTTAAAAACATGTGAACAGAAAACCAAAATCAAATTGTGAGTGGGAAGAGTTGTCTTTAGAAAGTCCCTTCACTTTTTAGGACCCAATTTCAAGCCCCAAGTTCCCTAAATTTTTGCCTGTTTTTCTTTCAGCTACAATCAGTTTTTAAGAAGTGATCTTATCATCTCGATGATCTCAGTTTAGGAAGAACAAACAGTTTGATGAAACACAGTGAGTAAGTTTTCCTCTGGTTGTACTGGGAAAATGCTTCAAATGGGAGCACAGCCCTCAAGCCAAAGAAATGACAGTAACACCAACCCTGTAAGATGCAGTGCTCATTGAGCCTCTTCGTGTACCCCGGCACTGCCTCTAAGCACCTGCTGCTCTCTAGCAACACGTGAGGCAAGAATCATTTCAGAGAAAACATGAGGCACCAAGAGGCTTAAGTGACTTGTCCAAGGTCCCCCATGGCCTACTAATACATAAAGCAGGGAACTCACCCCTGGTGTTATGGCTCCTGGAATCCATTCCTGTAACCAGTATACTGGGAATGAAAGTATAACGGTGGAAGTTTAAAGAAGAGTGGGAAATGTGCAGTAAATTTTTCAGGGGAGGGACCCTATTAAGATTCAGATCCCGTTGTGCAGCTCACTGCAATTTTCAGGGGGGGGGGGGGGGGGGGGGGGCTCAAACAGATGACAACGATGAACATGGGCTCTCCGAGAATTAACCTAAAGCAATTACTTTAATCTCTTTCAGTTTTTTCGTTTCCTCCAGGAGAAATGACCTATAGAAAAAGGTTTATTCCTTAGAGCAGCATATAGGATGCTAGGAAACAACCTAAATGTCTATTGATAAGGGACTGGCTTAAAAAAAAAAAAAGATTGTACACTTATAAATGGAATATACTGCAGCCAGAAAAAAGAGTAAAGTAGAGGTCAATAAGCGTTATAGTAGTTATTTCTATTATATATTGTTTTGAAGAACGAGGACGAATAGTCATTCCCTAAAAAATGAAAAACAAAAAGCTGAATTTCTTTCATATGAAATTAGTGCTTGAATATTTCCCTGGTGTGTCTCTGTGTGTGTCTATGTGTGGGTGCATATGCACAGGTGTTTTAATCTGGCCATGATAAAAATTTAGAACATTTTCTTAAAATTCAGAAGGATCATTGGTCTAACACTAGAGGGAAGTGCTGTGATTTTCCTTCATAAGGATCAATCAAGAACATATATTGTTGACAAAAATGTGGGTCATTTTTAAAAAACCTGAAAAAAATCTACCACTATATTTCAAAATCAGAAAGTACTTAAATCACAGAGCCAAAATGCTGCAAGAGATTTTCATTTCAATTATTGCCAAATACCTCAGGTATATAATTTTGTCTTTATTATTCATCATCCCTGGATAAGAGAATGGCAACCCACTCCAGTATTCTTGCCTGGAGAATCCCCATGGACAAAGGAGGCCTGTGGGCTACAGTCCATGGAGTCACAAAGAGTCGGACATGACTGAGCAAATAAACACACAATGAGAATAAGCTTGCAAAAGAGACAGAGAAAGAGAAACCAGAGAGGTAAGAGGAGAATCAGAAAGTCAGATGTCACAAAACACAAAAAGAATACTTCAAGAAGGTGGGAGTTTGACTCTTGGAATCCCTGGGAAAGCTCGAGTGAAATGAGAATGGCAAATGACCATTAGTAACCTTAATAAAAGAGATGGGAGCAGCAAAAGTTTATGTGGTCAAGAGAGAACATTACTTTAGTGTAGTTGTAGTGGAGAAGGAAATGGCAACCCACTCCAGTGTTCTTGCCTGGAGAATCCCAGGGACGGCGGAGCCTGGTGGGCTGCCGTCTATGGGGTCGCACAGAGTCGGGCATAACTGAAGTGTCTTAGCAGCAGCAGCAGTGTGTTTTAAATAAGATTTGCTTGAGCCTGTTTAAAGTTGATGGGAAGGATCTAGTTGAGAAGAGTATAAATATACATGAGAGAAAATAAATGATTGAAAACATAAGAGAAAAAAGGAATAGATTACAGAGGATACTTTGAGATAGAAGACCCCCAGCTCTTTTATAAGAAAAATAAAGAAGAGGTTAGGAACAGATAGAGTTATGTTGGGAAGTTAAAGGCATTTCTGTGGATGACTACTATAAGCAAAGTTGCTCTTTGCAGAGTTCTCTTTCCTTAGTTTTGTTTTGTCTTTTTAAACCAAAATATGGTTGAATGCAAAGTAAGAGAAGAAGATGAAATTTGCCCTGGCATTTACATTTGGAAACAAGGACTTTAAGAAAGAGTTATGAGCTGAAGTAAGAAATATGAAGTGGGATATGGAAAAACCTGGCTGCAAATAAACAACAAAATCTGCTTTCAAATGAACCTCCACACTACTTAGTAACCTTCAAAATACTTTGTAAAAGCATTCCCATGAGGTTTCTATTTTTATCTTATTTGAAAAATGTGGAAAGAAGCAGGTAATAATTTTCATTAATGTTAAGGTTGAAACTTAAAAGAATCTCAGGGGTGTCCTAGTTCTTCATCAACTCTTTAGCACTTCTGAATGACAAAAATGCCTTACCGTGGCCCTGATTGCTTTAACACACCAAATGAGCATGCTGTCCCAAAAGCTTCCTCTCCAATTTGGAACTATGCAATTTTTTGTAAATGCATCTGAATTGCCCAAAGTCAGGTGATCATCTTATTCACATGGTTTTCATAAATAATTTTATGTAATTCTTGCTTTTTAGATGACATTTGAGTTATGCAATTCCGCTAAATTCCTTCTGACATTTAAAAAATCACCATACAATGTTTTCATGGGATATAACTACATCCTTTAACAGTGTTTATCACAGGCAAAAAGCCTCCCACCATGAGCAGATCTGTCTAATGACCTGGTCTTTGAAAGGCTGACTCCATGTGTGCATTTTTAAACCTTTTTGCATGACTGTCCATCTTCATTTAACTTAATTCATTCTATTCAGTCTACCATGGATAGATCAAAATTAATGCTTTTAAAATAAAGGTGTCAAGCCAACCTGATTCAGTGACATCTCCTCTTATAACCCATTTTATGTATTTTGTACTATTATACTCTGCTCTTTTAAAGATGTAGAATAGTTGAGAGACAAAATTTTATTCTTTATGTTTGAATCTCTGTAGTAAATCATATATATGGTTAAGTGAAGCTTTGAGTAAATCAATAAAAATCATGGTTTAAAAAATGGTCTTGATTTCAAACCTCTACTATAAATGTTCATAATTTATATTCATACTTCGAATTAACTTTTATTTACTATTTATTCATTTATTTCCTTACTTCAGATATGTATTGCACATTTCATTGGAGCCACACTAGTAGACTCTGAGTATATAGTGGTGAATAATTCATATTTATTTCCTGCATTCGTTGAATTCAGTTTAGCAAGGAGACGGACATCACCCAAGTGGAGAAGAGAATGACTAAAAGAAAGATTATTGTTGTTGTGGTTTAGTCGCTAAGTCATGTCCAACTCTTTTGCGACGCCATAGACTGTAGCCAACCAAGTTCCTCTGCCCATTGCATTTCCCAGGCAAGAATCCTGAATGGATTGCCATTGTCTTCACCAGGGGATCTTCCCAACCCAGAAATCAAACTCACATCTCCTTCATTGGCAGATGGATTCTTTACCACCGAGCCCGTTGGAGAAGGAAATGGCAACCCTCTCCAGTATTCTTGCCTGGGAAATCCTATGGACAGAGGAGCCTGGCAAGCTACAGTCTATGGAGTGGCAAAAGAGTTGGACACACACACACACACACACACACACACACACACAGATAGATGATAAATATAGTGATACATTCTATTAAAGTGTTCAAAACAATGAGCTCAAAATGGAGATGTTTATACTAAGCCCCACACCATCAAGCCAAGGCTTATGAAATCAAATACATTTACATAGAGTGGTCTGGGAATTCTTCTCTGAGGAGGCTGTACATAGCTGAGGATTAAAGGATAAAAGGAAGATGGACATGAAAGGAACTTAGGAGGTAGTGTTTTAGGGAGAGTGAATGACATGTTGGAAAAAGCTCAAGTGGAGAAAAAGTTTGTCAAGGTTGATGCAGTTCAAGACGCTTAAAACATAGTGAACAAGATGGAGAATGGCCATAAAACATGGGGCTTCAAAGGTAGACATGAGCCACATTTGTTAAAGCTTATAGTCAAGCTAAGTGTTTTGGAATTTATTAAAGTTAAAAAAATAGCAAATAAAAGAATTTTGGAAGGTATGTAACACAATTTGTGTTTTAAAAATATTGCTTTTGATTCTGTGAGGATAATAGATTGAAAGAGGAAAGGAAAATGAAAAATTTTAAGGCAGTTCAGGAAATGTGATGGCAACTTGGACTAAGATGATGGCAATGGCAATAGAGAATAGCACAGAGATTCCACAAGAAGATAGATATGAGAATACTCATGAAAATATCATTTTTAAAATTAAAAAAGAAAAGCTTTATCAACTGAAAGGACAACTAATAAATAAATTAGTATATAATCATAAAATGTAGTATTGTAGAGCACTGAAAATTAATGAGCTATAGCTACTCACTATATAAATAAATATTAGTAATAAAATGTTAATAGACCAAAAAATTCCAGAAGGCTATATGCAAAATATGGTTGGATGAGATGGAGAGAGGATGAGATGGTTGGATGGCATCACCAACATGATGGACATGAGTTTGAGTAGGCTCCGGTAGCTGGTGATGGACAGGGAAGCCTGGCATGTCACAGTCCATAGGGTTGCAAAGAGTCGGATATGACTGAGCTGAACTGAATTAAACATGAAAAACATACATATACACAACCCCATATATACATTTTTTATAAAGTTAAAAAATAATTTAAACTGATCAATATATTATTTATGTGAATCAAATATGTATTCTACATTTCTGTAGAATGTCTTTGTAAATGGGTAGATGTCAGTGTCATTTACTAAGATAGAAGAAAAACAGATGAGGATCAGATTTATCATTTGCAGACATATTGGCTGTGTGGACAAAAAATAAATACTGCCTGCCATTCCCATAAACAATGAATGTTTCCTGCCATCAGCCATTGCAGCCACCCTCAAAGTTATGTCCTTAGGAGGATTCAGAATAGAGAAAAACAGGACACTGCCCCTGGAAAGTTAAGATGCATATCTAAGGAATAATTTCAATGCACTCAGACTCTTGCATCTTCCCATATATAGAAAAGCACTGAAATCACTAACTTGAGATGTTTGGTTCTTGTAATTAGCAATGTTTTGATGTTTGACAACATGCTTTTTTTTTTTTTTTTTAGCAAAAACTCTTATATATACTGGCTCCTCTCTTACCACTTTTTAACACTTTCTCAGAGGTATCTGAGAGGCTGTTTCCCAGGCTATAGTCCTCAGTAAGCTCCCTAAATAAAACCTAACTCACAATTTTTAGGCTTTTTTTTTTTTTTTACAGTTCACAGCTCTGATGCTCTTGTGAGACATTCAAGTGGAAGTATGACGTAATAGTTGAATGCAAATATCTAGACCTCAGAGTAGATAGCTGAGCTGGAGACAAACATTTAGAAGTCATCAGAATTTATGTTGTACTTGAAGCCATGAAAATGAATATAAACATCTAATGAAAAAGTATAGTGAGAACTGAATGTCCAGGACCTAATACTGGAGAACTCTCACATTTAGAGACCCAACAGAAAAGGATCATCCAGCAAATTCCCAGAAAGACAGAAATACTAGGAGGATATGATGTTAAGAAAAGCAACAAATAAAGCATTTCAAGAAAGAAGTAGTAAACTGTATGAAACTCTGCTGACAATTTTATAATGTTAGGACAAAATAATTGTCCTAACTTGGGGTTTTGGAGGTCTCCTGCATTGCAGGCAGAGTCTTTACTATCTGAACTACCAGAGAAGCACTTTTGGAAGCCAGCAGAGACCTTTTGGCAAGAATAATTTTGGTGGAACAGTGAGGGCAGAATCCAAATTGTAGTTAAGTGGAACTGATAAACTGACACAACATGTAAAGATAACTTAAGTGGGCTCAGTCATAGTGATAATAACAATATCATTTTATAAATGCAAAGTCCTTTAAACTTATATTATTGTTTAATCTTTATAACAAAACAGCCCTAAAAGATAAGTCCTGTATCCTCTTTCTACAAAAAAAAAAAAAAAAAAAATAGAATACCGAGTAATCATTTAAATGTCTGAGATTAGAAAGCTCATCTGGAATGAAGTTGTGATTAGCAACCAGGTCTTCTGATTTCGACTTTAGTACTCCTTTCCCCTCAAAAAGAATAATGGGGTAAAAATGGCCAAATCATTACAGAATATCTCCGTTATATCACAGAAGAAAAACTACAAAGACATGTTCTAGTGATGATGGGCCAAGCACTCATTTACCTGAAGCATATCATGGCAATTTTATCAATATCTAAGAAGCAAAATCGGAGAAGGCAATGGCAACCCACTCCAGTACTCTTGCCTGGAAAAATCCCATGGACGGAGGAGCCTGGTAAGCTGCGGTCCAAGGGATCGGGAAGAGTCGGACACGACTGAGTGACTTCACTTTCACTTTTCACTTTCATGCATTGGAGAAGGAAATGGCAACCCACTCCAGTGTTCTTGCCTGGAGAATCCCAGGGACGGCGGAGCCTGGTGGGCTGCCGTCTATGGGTTGCACAGAGTCAGACACGACTGAAGCGACTTAGCAGCAGCAGCAAGAAGCAAAATATATTGTACTTTTGCTCTTTTCTCCCCAATGGGTCTTCATTCTCAAACAAAATTTAAATTTCTGCAAATATTTTCACCACTAGATGGTACTAGAATAACATGAGAAGTTCTCCATTGTACAATTTGGCTACAACTGCAATCATCCAACAACATCCCTCCAAAACACCTAAACTCCCCAATTAGGGTCTTAAATAGATTACAGTACTAATCAGTGGGAAAATGTAAATGTCAAACGATGAAGTCTCTAGGAGTAAGATGCATCTGAACACTTGGAGGAAATGTAAAATCAAAGGAGAATATTAGAGAGCTACCCTGGTGACTCAGACAGTCAAGAGTCTGCCTGCAATGCAGGGGACACAGGTTCAAACCCTGGGTTGAGAAGATCTCCTGGAGAAGGGAATGGCAACCCACTCCAGTATTCTTGCGTGGAGAATTCCATGGAAAGAGGAGCCCAGTGAACCCCAGGCCATGGGGTTGCAAAGAGCCAAACATGACAGAGTGACTAACATTTCCATTTCACTTCATTTCATGACTATTATTGATAATTTATCAGAGATATTAGGTAAGAATTCTAAAACATATAGGAATTGTAAGTTTATTCTTTAAAATTACTTTGCATTTTGAAGTAACATTGTGCTACCTGGCACATATTAAAGTGAAAATCAATTAATCATATAAAAGCACAATTTGATTTGCAACAGGTTTAATAAAATTTATTAAGTTTTAAATGAAATTTATAAGCATTCAATCTTTGTCAGTCATTTACATGCAAAATAAAACATTCAAAGCCTAAGGAATTATCTCACGCATTCTAGAGAAATAATTATTTTAAAGAGAAGCCTGCCAAGTTCACATCTTCTGACTTGTCTTCTGCCACTACACACAAACACACACACACACACACACACACACACACACCCCATCATTATTCTAGTTAAAACATTTTAGCAAAATTTGAAATACTATCTCATTAAGTTGCTGAATAGATTTTTAGATTTTTACCCCTGTATTCTTTTGGCCAGCTGTATAAAATCAAACTGCAGTAAATCGGGGATTAGAGAGAAATAATGATACGGACAGGATAAAGAGAAAATTCAAGACAAAAGCTTCTTTAGAATTAAATTCTTAAAGTATTTCATTTATTTCCTCCTCTGCACTCACCCCCAACCTTACCTTTTTATGTAGCAAAAAGCAATATTTGTTGTAAAACTATTGGTATCAGCTACTTAAATAAATGGCACCTTCATCCATTCCCCTATCACTTTAAAAAGAAATATCTCAGGTTTGGCAAATGTTCTGTTTAAGTTATGGTAAAGACTATTTCACACACTATAATTGTCTTTCCTAAATATAACTCAGTTCAAGACCTTGAAAGAGAATGTTGGCCCATTCATATCCGTCTAAGTGGAAGATTTCAAATTGTACTATTTTGTTTACCTGAACAATAACAGTAAAGAGGATAACAACTGTGGTTGCTGCAATGAAGAGCTTCTTTCTGGAAAACTCTGGGAGCAGAAAAACAAGGGAGAAACAGATTGCTCCCCTCAGTCCTCCATAGGCTATAATAAATTGGTCCTTTCTGGTGACTGTATTCACATGACATTTGTTCACGAAGAAAGTCAGCACAAGAACTCCTAAATTTTTCAATAAGAAGAATACTTGAGTAATTAATCAACAGAAGGAAATGCTACAAATATAATAGTGTTAAACTAGATTAAAATTCTAAGGATTTGTAATGAATATTTTAAAAACCTAAACAAACTAAACTGTTAAAATGTTTATTTCCTTAGAGAGCTTTCTTTAAACAGCTACATTTTATTTTGTTTGTGTTTTGTTTTCTCCTTTGTTTCTTCTCCGTTTTTTAGAGTGAAAGCAATGCATTTCTCTTCTTTAGGCCTATGTGGACTAAGCCGGGGCATTCTGCAAAAGTAGTCTCTACAAACAGAATATAACATTTCTCTTCAGTCTTATAAATACTAGCGAGCAGATCCAACTAGTGAACTAAATGTTAAGTAATGTGACCTGTGTTGGTTTTAATCTTTAATGAGCCAGGATTCCATATGCCTCAAGGCTTCAAAAACAGGTTGTTGTTGTTGTTTTTTCCTCCTGTCACCCAGAATCTAGAGTTCTGAGACTCAAGTCTCAGCCAGAGATTTTTACTTCTCACAGTTGTTGGTAGTATCAAAAAGTAGCCTTAACCACAAAAGAAGTATTTTCTCATGTGCCAGTACTATTTGAAGGGCACCAGTTAAACCTTTGTCCCACAGATCTTACTCCTAGTGATTATGTTTTGAGTACCTTATTGTGAATGAGTTTAGCAGATAATTTACTTCAAGGCCAGAAAGGCAAAATTCCTTGCCAAGTGGGCTGAAAGTGGGAATTCTTCCACGAAATTTGAGCTGAAATAAGTTGGCCAGCAGACAATTTAGCCAAAATTTATTTGTTTGGAAAAAATGTCATGTCCTCTTCATTGTAGTATGGTATTGCAATTTGGAGAGCCATCGGAGTAGTCTTGCAGCCTCTGTATATGACTAAGAATCTTGGTTCATTTTTCTGTTTTTAAAAACATTTTAATTCAATTGATATATATTTAAACAGTGCCAGAAAATGAAAGCATAGTCAAACTATTAGAGTAGTCATAATTAACTTAAAATAAATGAGAACTAAATCCACTGAAAGTTTAAGATCTTTTAATTATCTTTTAAAAACTGTCTCTTTAGCTGGTTTAATTTTTTTTTCATATTACTACAAAAGCAAAGGTAGCTTTTAGAGAAAAAATACAAATATGCAAAGGAAGCATATGGCACCTATATTCCCACCCATCCAGAGAAAAGAATTTCTAACACTTTGGATAAAACCTTCCAAAGCCACACATGACCATTTATATTATTATTTTTCTAATGATAACTACTTTATCTACACTTGAACATTTAAGATGTTCCAATGCTGCCTAAATATATGTAATAAAATTTCTAATCACTCTTACTCTGTATAATTACCAGAACTCAAGGCTAGTGACATTATATTTGAGGCCAAGTTATCATTTTGATTAAATAGAAATTCATCCAGTATATTTGAGTCAAATTGCATTTTGGACAACTGAGGTGAATTCCTTCAGTCATATTGACATTGTCAGAATGCTAACTTTATAATTTTATTATTAATCCTATGTGGGTTCCCATACCAAAGGAATGAGAATATTGTATTGAAACCTAATTTAACAGAACTACAAAAAATATACATCATTTAATATAGCTAAAATCCAAAGGGGGAAAAAGATATGGCCTCCTATGTCCTGTAATCACCTCATCTTTCCTTATCTATTTAGGCACAAAATTACTCTAAATCATGATGTCAGGCTTAAAGGAAGTACAGATACTTCATTGATGTATGATAGAGATCTTTTCCTTTTCTCTTCTCATAGACAGAAGATTTGCTTCATCTCATGAATTTTCACACAAAGTTTCAAAAGGGAGGGGATATATGTATACTTACTGCTGATTCATGTTGAGGTTGACAGAAAACAGCAAAATTCTGTAACGATTATCTACACATAATAATTTAGAAATATTGGACAGAAGATTTGCTTCATCTCATGAATTTTCACACAAAGTTTCAAAAGGGAGGGGATATATGTATACTTACTGCTGATTCATGTTGAGGTTGACAGAAAACAGCAAAATTCTGCAAAGCAATTATCCTTCAATAAAAATTAATTAAGAAAGCTACATATACAAATCTATAGAAATTCTGGTGTTCATCTTTAATGTTTCCTCATACAGGCCTTAACATTTTACTACTCTTTTCTTTCAATTGAAATATAGTTGATTTATAGTGTTGTGTTATTTTCTAGTGCACAGCAAAGTGATTCACTTATACATATATATATATATTATTTTTCATATCCTTTTCCATTATGGTTTATTATAGGATATTGAATATAATTATCTGTACTATACAGTAGGATGCTGTTGTTTATTTTATATATAGTAGTTTGTATCTGCTAATCCCAAACTCATAATTTAGTCCTCTTCCCTCCCTTTTCCCCTTTGGTAACCATAGATCTCTTCTTATGTCTGTGAGTCTGTTTCATAAATAAGATTCATTTGTATCACATTTTAAATCCCACATATAAGTGACATCATATGACATAAATTTAGTATGATATAAACATACTAAACTTAACCTCTAAGTCCATCCATGTTACTGAAAATAGTATTCATTCTCTTTTATGGCTAGACAGTATTCCATTGTATACTTGTACCAAATCTTCTTTATCCATCCATCTGCCAATGGACATTCATGTTGCTTCTACGTCTTGGCTATCATAAATAGTACTGCAATGAACATTGGAGTGCATGTAACTTTTTGAATTATGGTTTTCTCCAGATATATGCCCAGGAGTGGGATTGCTGATCATATGATAGCTCTGTTTTTAGATTTCTGAGGAAACTCCGTATCATTCTCCATAGTAGCTGTACCAATTTACATTCCTACCAACAGTGATTGAGAGCTCCCTTTTCTCAATCCCCTCTCCAGTATTTGTTATCTGTAGATTTTTAATGATGGTCATTCTGACCAATGTGAAATCCTATCTCATTGTAGTTTTGATTTGTATTTCTCTAATAATTAGCATCCACTGACTCAATGGACATGAATTTGAGCAAACTCAGGGAGATAGTGGAGGACAGAGGAGCCTGGTGTGCTGCAGTCCATGGGGTGGCAAAGAGTTGAACATGACTCAGCGACTGAACAATAACAACAATAATTAACAATGTTGAGCACCTTTTCATGTGCCTATTGTCCATCTGTATGTCTTCTTTGGAGAAATGTCTATTTAGGTCTTCTGCTCATTTTTTGATTGAGTTGTTTTTTGTCATTGAGTTGTACAAGCTGTTTATATATTTTGGAAATTAATCCTTTGTCAGTCACACCATTTGCAAATATTTTCTCCCATTCCATAGATTGTCTTTTTGTTTTGTTTATGGTTTCTTTTGTTATGCAAAAGCTTCTAAAGTTGATTCAGTCCTATTCATTTACTTCTACTTTTATTCCTATTGCTTTGGGAGACTGTATGTAGGTCTTAACATTTTATAAGAAAACCTTTTCAGTTACTCTTGGCATTTTTGTTTCCATCAGCTATTTTTTATAGCATATGAGCACAAAGTAGACTTTTTGTTCAATTTTATTTAAAATGACATTTAGATTAAAAATAATATTTTATAACTCTAGTGATATTTTCCAGTGGGCTCAGAATAAATTAGAAATTGCCTTCTGTGAACTTTCATGACATTTAGCTTATAGTTTCACTGTTAATGCCAACCTAAATACATTTCTGTAGATAATAAAGTATACCCTGGCCAGCCTTATTATTCATTCTTAAAATTATAAGCAAATTCCCTAATGTACCCCTCAGTGTTGCTAGGGTAATTTTCATAGTCTCCAAAGAAAGGTCTACAATGATTCTGTTCATGTGTTGAGGAGGTGGAAAATAGAGATAGAAATGTCAAAAAATATGATAAATTATAAACTGCATTCCTATGTACACTACAATGTGTACGATTAAAAAGACAGCTCAGTTTAAGTAACAATGAAGCTGTGATATTTTCAGGATGAAAACTATGCTTACATGTGTATTTCACTTCAGTACCAGTGGAGTATATATATATTTTTTAATGTAAGCACTGGATTAGAAGAGGGTTTGCATGCCTGCATGGGTACTCAGTCACTTCCAACTCCTTGTGACCCCATGGACTGCAGCCAGCCAGACTCCTCCGTCCATGGAATTTTCCAAACAAAAACATTGGAGTTGGTTGCCATTTCCTACTCCAGGGATCTTCCCTACCTAGGGATCAAACACAGGTCTTTTGCATCTCCTGCATTGGAGGCAGATCCTTTACCACTGGTGCCACCTGGGAAGCCCAATAATAGTGATACTAAAGGCTAACGTTTACTGAGAATTTATGATGTACCAGGCCATATGCTAAACTCTTTGATTACATTATATCATATAATTCTCATAATAGCTGGCAAAAGTTTATAGTGTTAACCATTCTCATTTTACAGTTAAGGACTGTTACTCCTAGCAAGATTATATGAGGTTTTCAAAGTCAAAGAGCTATGTAGTGAAGCTAGAATTTGTCTGATTTTATCTGATTTAGAGCTGTTTCATAACCTTGCTATTATGGAGCCTCTGCATAAGTGAAGAATAAGAAAACAGTCTACTAATTAAAAGTAAAGCAAATAAAACATATTTGAAATATCTCATTTCTTGTTTCTAATGCAATCTCGAAAACAAGTAGACACATATTACATAATAAAAAGCAATATTCACCATACCTAATTGCCCTCCAAAATAAGACAGAAAATGACAGTTGAAACAAATGTAAGGCCAATTCCAATCGTGTTATTTCCAAATGGTAGAAACACCAAGGAAGATGAACGATAAGAGTGTCAGTGACACTGCTCCACATCCCTTCTGAATTACTTGATAGTGGATGGGATTTCTGAGAAATGTTTTTTAGCTTCCACATATCGTTTCATGCTCATAGCACGGCACATAACTCTAAAGAAAGGAAAAAAATGTGTAAGAGTAAATATATTTGCACATAATTTTTAACGGAAAGCAGATCACACAAATGTTGTTGAAGACAAAATTAGGAGTCACTGTTACACTAGATGTCTTACTCCATTCCAGAACATAGAAAAACATGCCATTTTCCCATGATATTTATACAATAACAATTTCTACAGACAAACAAATGCTTAGTTTTTCAAAATAAATGACATCATCCTGTGTCCATTAGTGTGCTAGATAATGTGTCTGCTTAATCATCTTAATATTTGTCTAATCATCAGATCATCATTGTTATCCCCTACAGTTTTTCCTGACTTCTGCAACGCCATGGACCCAAGCTTGCTAGACTCCTCGTCCCGTGGGAATATTCCCCAGGCAAGAATACTGGAGTGGGTAGCCATTCCCTTCTCCAGGGGATCTTCCTGACCCAGGGATCAAACCCATCTCCCTGATTGCAGGCAGATTCTTTACCGTCTGAGCCACCAGGGAAGTACCATTGCCTAATCATCCTCATTAAATAGGATTGTACTGAACATGTTCTAATAATTAGTTGGCATCCAAATACGCTAAGAGGCAAGGTGCTAATATGAGAAGATAATAACATACCTGTAGCCTCTAAATCACTACTGTTATCCACTAAAGCAATTTTTGAAGTCAGGGAGTGTTAAAACTGTTTTATTTCTAATACACTATCTCTCACCCAAGATTAAAGTTTGTAATATTCGTTGAATAATCTTTTCCAAAGCTTTATTGTAGAGTATTTCTTTGCAACCTTTCAATCTACCAAATGATTTAATTGCCTGCAAAGACTGCCTTCCCACTCTTATTCATTTACGGGTCAATATTTAGATATTTCTTAACAACTGGGGATCCCAGGGAAGGGGGAAAAAACACTGTATATGAGATGCTGCTGCTGCTGCTAAGTCGCTTCAGTCGTGTCCGACTCTGTGCGACCCCATAGACAGCATCTCACCATGCTCCATCATCTCTTTGATTCTCCCAGGCAATACACTGGAGTGGGTTGCCATTTCCTTCTCCAATGCATGAAAGTGAAAAGTGAAAGTGAAGTCGCTCAGTCGTGTCCCGCCTCTTCTGCGCAAGCCTACCAGGCTCCTCCGTCCATGGGATTTTCCAGGCAAGAGTACTGGAGTGGTAGCCGATTAATTGCGCCTTCTCCACATACATAGCTAGCAGCACTATAAGTTACCAGTTCCATGTTGTTCCTGCAATAAAAGAGAAAATCAGGGTAGACAGAAAGAGTAAAGATTTTCTTCTCATTACAGTTAATAGAGTTTAAGCTTACATATTGTCAAGGAAGAAGAGAAAACAGAATACAACAATATAATATACCATATTACTAGGTGTTAAGCCCTTTTACATCTAATTTTTAATACAACAAGACAGTCACATAGCTATTAAGTATTTATTAATAGCAAAGCTTGGAGACTTCACCTAGATCTGTTTAATTTCAAACCCTATGGTTTTAATCACTATGCTATGGCTACCTACTGTGCCTCCATCTTAACCTCAGTTTAAAAACCAATGACTCTCATCATACAAAACAATAATTTGAATTATAATGAATAGTGAGCTATATTTTCAAACACAAAAACATGAATATGTGAGTTCTACAATGACTATTTCATTTATTGAAATATATCCTGGAACCTTTCATTCCAAAATCTCCATACTTTATTATCAACTAATAGTTGCTATTTCAGCTACTTGATCATCAAGAATTCAACAAAAAAAAGCAAAAACAACATAAAACACAACTACAAAGAAAAGAAACACACAACTAGCAAAATAATGATTATCACTGTAACACAAAACCATGCACAGTCCACTGAGTTGTACTTAACATTCCAGGAACTAGATAAGGAGCAGGATACAAACTAATCCTACAAACATTCAATTATGATGAAAAGCAATCCGAAAGTCAATATTTAGAATTTTGAAAGTATCATGTGTTATGCATTAACGATTGATTCATCAGACCATCACACGCAAAATTTATTTATCCTAACATGAGCTATTGTAATATTAAGTGTGTAGCAAACTGACTATATCCATCTGTTAGCTGGATGGTCCTGTAGTGCTGGAGGTGGAAGTTTTTCCTTGGTTTTATAGGATGGACACATTTCATTAAAAAATTATTAATTTTCTTTGCTGTTTTAATTGGAGGCTAATTACTTTACAATATTGTAGTGGCTTTTGCCATACATTGACATGAATCATCCATGGGTGTACATGTGTCCCCCATCCTGAAACCCTCTCACCTCCCTCCCCATCCCATCCCTCTGGGGATTTTTCCCCAGACTGCACTAGCTTGCGAGGTGCCACTTTTTTCATGCATCCAAATTGACTGGTCATCTCTTTCACACATATGGCGTAATAAACAGTTTCAATGCTATTCTCTCAAATCATCCCACCCTTGCCTTCTCCCACAGAGTCCAAAAGTCTGTTCTTTACATCTGTGTCTCTTTTGCTGTCTCGGATATAGGGTCATCATTACCATCTTTCTAAATTCCATATATATGTGATTAATATACTGTATTGGTGTTTTTCTTTCTGACTTACTTCACTCTGTATAATAGGCTCCAGTTTCATCCACCTCATTAGAACTGATTCAAATGCATTCTTTTTATAGCTGAGTAATATTCCATTGTGTATATGTTACCACAACTTCCTTATCCATTCATCTGCCGATGAACATCTAGTTTGCTTCCATGTCCTAGCTATTGTAAACAGTAGCTATCAACATAACGACGAACATTGGGATTATATGTTCTCTTTCGATTCTAGTTTTCCTCAGTGGTGTATGCCCAGCATTGGATTGCAGGGTCATATGCAATTCTATTCACAAGTTTTTTAAGAGACATTCCAAACGTTCCTCTATAGTGGCTATACAAGTTTGCACTCCCACTAACAGTTAAGAATTTCCCCTTTTCACTCCACAACCCTACTTCAGCATTTACTGTTTATAGACTTTTTGAATAGCAGCCACATTCTGACTGGGGTGAGTGATACCACAAATTGGGTTTTTGATAGCTTATTTAACCTTATATGCAGAGTACCATCATGAGAAACGACTGGGCATGGAAGAGCGACACAAGCTGGACTCAAATTGCCCAGAGAAATATCATTAACCTCAGAAATATGCAGATGAACACACCCACGCTTATGGCAGAAACCAGAAGAACTAAAGAGCTCTTGAATGAAAGTGAAAGTAGGAGAGTAAAAATAGTTGGCTTAAAGCTCAGCGTTCAGAACTAAGATCATGGACATCTGGATCCCATCACTTTCAATGGGGAAATAGATGGGGAAACAGTTGAAACGTGTCCAAGACTCTATTATGTCTGGCTCCAAAATCACTGTAGATGGTGATTGCACCATGAAATTAAAAGACCTTACACTCTTTGGAAGGAAGGTTTATACCAACCTAGTATAGCATATTTAAAAGCAGCGACATTACTTATGCCAACAAAAGTTCCATCTGTCAAGTCATCATCTTTCCAGTAGTCCCCATGTATGGATCTGTGTAAAAGTGGATGAGTGAAGAAAGCTAGAGTGCCAAAGATTTGATAGCTTTTGAACTGTGGGAGTTTGGAGAAGACTTCTTGGAGAGTCCCTTGGACCTGCAAAGAGATCAACAGCTTCCGTCCAAAAGGAGACATCAATCCTGGTTGTCTCATAATGGAAGGACTGATGTGACAAACTGAAACTCCCAGTACTTTGCGGCCACCTCAATGCCGACAGATTTTTGACTCATTGAAAGACCCAAATGCTGGGAAGGATTGGGGCAGACAGGAGAAGGGGACGACAGAGGATGAATGGCATGGATGGCATCAACCGACTCTGATGAACATGGGGTTATGGGTAACTCCGTGAGTGTGATGATGGACAGGGAGGCGGCCGTGCTGCGGTCTTCAATGGGGTCGTAAAGAGTCAGACATGACTGAAGCGACTGAACTGAATTGAACTGATAATGAGTGATGTTAGCATCGATTCGTGTTTGTTAGCCATCTGTATGCCATTCCTTATGAGAAATGTCCTGCGTTAGTTCCTTTGGCCTATTTTTTTTATTGGAGTCTTATTTTTCTGTGTATGAATCTGCATGAGCTGGCTTGTATATTTCAATTTGGATTAATTTCCTTGTCATTTTGCATTCATTTTGCTATCTATTTTCTTCCATTCACTGAAGGCTGTCTTTTCAGCTTGTTTTATAGTTATTCCTTCACTTGTGCAAAAGACTTTTCAGTTTAATTATGACTTCCATTTTGTTTACTTTTTGCTTTTATTCTCCAATTCATCTGGGAGGTGGGTCATCGAGGATCCTGCTGTGATTCTATGTTCAGAGGATTGTTATGCCCTATGTTTTCCTCTAGGAGCTTTTGTAGTTTCTGGTCTATATTTAGATCCTTTAAACAGCCATTTTTGGAGGCTACAGTCCATGAGGTCCGCTAGATTCAGACATGACATGACAACTAACACTAAGTCACTTTTTAAGGCATTGGGGTCCTGCAGTCACACAGCTGTGTGAGTGAAAAAATCCCTGTTCTCTTATAGTCTCCACGGGGGACATAACCCGTCAGGCACATTATTTAAATTCTCCTAAACTTAAGTTTTTACTGACTGTAATAATGCAAAATAAGTGCCTAACTGATAGCAAATGCGCCAGAGAATTAAAGAAGACAAAGTATGGGCTAAAAGATAAGATAGTAATATCTTACATAACTCAATGTTACCAAGATGAATATTACCTAATATTTTTGAGGGGAATCACATAATGAGTAGCCAAGACAACAAGCAGATGTGACTAGAGTTAAGACACAAGTGCAAATAAATTTCTATGGAGTGATACAAGTCCTTTCATGAAAGAAGTCGAATCCAGTCTTTGAAAGAATTTAGCCTAATATGAGCAACTGAGATATTTCTGTTGGAAGGGGATACATTGAGTCAGGAACATTATTCTCAATACAAAACATTTTTTGGTTATTTTTCTTTACAGGAACTAATTACTTTAAGAGTACTATTTTCTGAAAAAATCTTTTCCAACAAAAAGTGTCACTCAGAAAGAATTTGCGCAGTTTTGTAACTTTTCATTATCACTTGGACTATACAGAGGTTGCTAGGCACTTTAGATTTGTTTAGAGATTTATGCTTAAATGTCACAGAAATAAAAAAATTTTGATTTTTCAAAGTAATTATTTTTAATTATTTTGCTTTCTGGATTGTCTATCAGGGGAATAATTCTTTAAAAGCAAATCTATTAGACTAATCACATATATCTTTTAAGTCTAAAGAATCATTATTAAAATGTATCAATGAAAACATTTTAAATGAACAATCATTACATTTCTCATTTACTTTAGATTTATTTGATTTAAAGAGAAAATTGGATACAGACTGGAGAGATATAGTTCCTTGCTGACTTGTTGGGAGAATCCCATGGACAGAGGAATCTGGCAGGTTACAGCCCCTAAGGACATAAAAATAGGTGAAAGTGAAAGTTGCTCAGTCGTGTCTGACTCTTTGTGACCCCATGGACTATACAGTCCACGGAATTCTCCAGGCCAGAATACTGGAGTGGGTATGCCCTTTCCTTTTACCAGGGGATCTTCCCAACCAGGGATCGAACCCAGGTCTCCTGCATTGCAGGTGGATTCTTTACCAGCTGAGCCACAAGGGAAGTCCAAGAAAACTGGCGTGGGTAGTCTATCACTTTTCCAGGGGACCTTCCAACCCAGGAATTGAACCACAATGCAGGCGGATTCTTTACCAACTGAGCTATCAGGGAAGCCCAGAGCTCAAAAAGAGTCGGAAACAACTAAAACCTAAAACAACTTAGCATAGCACAGCACACAAGAGTTCATGAACCACACTTTGAATATTTTAGGCTTATATCAGTTGCTCAGAAAGTAAAGAATCTTCCCACCAAAGCAGGAGATGTGGTTTCAACCCCTGGCTTGGGAAGGTCCCCCAAAGATCCCCCTGAGTTGAATGGCTACTTTCATTCAAGGGAAGAAAGGAATGGCTACTTCCTCCAGTATTCTTGCCAGGAGAATTCCATGGACAGAAGAGCCTAGCGGGCTATAGTCTAAGGGTGGTCACGAAAGTCGAACACGAATGAGTAACTAACACTCTCTTTTCACTTCATATCACTGTGAAGCATTTCACAATGTCAAAACACATTATCTTAGGCTATTTTAGTCCCTTTGTGCAGAAGCCATAGCAATTCATAAACTCTTGAAGTCATGCATGGGCAAAAATCTAACACTTAAATAAGATGTTAGAATAAAAATCATAGATTATTTCCAAGTCTTTTCTCTCTTAATAGAATTAGCCTTGTTGATGAACTCAGTAAAATTTCTCAGTCTTTAAGACTAAACTTTGAATTTTAAAAGTTTGAATATTGACTGCCTTATGAATACAAGAGTTTCTTAGTAGGTAATTTCTAGAATAAAAGGTCATATCTGTCATCGACTCATTACATATCTTTAGGGAATTAATTTTACCGTCTTCCTTAAGTATGAGGTACTTAAAGCCATTTTCTCACTTCCTTGATCCATTTCTCTATAGGTCAGGTTGTTTATGAGTCATAAAAACATGATCAATACAAGTACTTTCTTTTACAGAAGTGGTCTCATGATGTCTCATCTAAAATTTCCCTAGTCATTTATCCATTTATGTGTGCATTCATTCAAAAAGAAACAATTGAGTCCCTACCGTGTGGAAGTCTAGCTACAGATCTTGCTTCTTATATCATTCTCAGCACAAAGGCACTGGTTCTTTCCTGAGAACATTTTTGGCATTGAAATTTCAAAACTGGGTAATCTGGGTCAGAACCTATTCTATTTCAGTCTTGGAAATTTTGAATTAGAACAGTGGAACTGGTAAGCAGAAACATTTTCATGATTCCCAATTCAATTGTTTGCTCTAATATCAGTGATTAAATGTACAAGTATCCTGTCTGTTACTCCAAATGACAAAGGTGTATAGGCTTGATACATTTCAAAAGAAATAGAAAGAAAATGACATTTTAAAGAATCTCTATGATTCTATTAATATTTGATATCTTTAAAGAATATTCTCAGGCTAATAGTATCAACCATAAAAATAAAACATGGACTGTAGCTATAATATTTTATTTTATTGATGTACATATTTTGAGCTAGGACTTCACTTTAAATTTAGGTTTAGTATTTAAAGTGTCAAACTAGGCTAGAAAGTAATTAGAAAGTACTTTTCTGGTATCTATAGATAATGAAGATGAAAGTTGAAAACTAAATCCATCTGTGGGTCAGTTGGTTAGGGAAAAAAACTCTTTCCAAAAGTGAAAGAGAACTATGCTCCACAGGCATAGAGTTTTAGCATTTGATCAAACAAAAAAGAATTTCTATGAGATTCCAACAGTTTTGAAAGTGAAGGAAAGTTATAATACAATATATAAACTTCATTATATAGGGCATTTTTGCACTGATTTGATAGAGCATTATTTTTTGTGAAAACAATAAGTTATGGAATTACCAACTGGTACAGCTCAAACTCATTATAGAACTGGAGCTTTAAGCTATAACATTCCTAAATTCTAACACCTTCGCTTTATAGTTTATATCAAATGCATGAAAATAACTTTAATGTATTTCTGATATCACAAAAATAGTATTTATCATTATGTAAAAACATTTCTAAATCTTCATGTTCTATAGTGTCTCTTTTTACAAAATTTAGAAAGTTGTTTTTTTCATGACAGGGTGAAGAAAATAGCATATAAAAAGAATGCCCTTTGAGTATTTTAGCTATAATTATTCATTTTTATTAGAATGTAAAATAATTTTGTACAAGCTCCTGAATAGAAATCACAAACAAGCGAACTGCACAAATAATTTTGTGTAGAGAACATAATCCTGTATTTAAATATGCTTTACCATCAGAGCCACCAGGGAAGCTCTACAATATAAAGGTGAAAGATGAGAAATTAATTGGTCCTCATTTTCTATACTATAACCTTGTTATAGTACTATCTACTATTTGTGACCTCATAGGCTATAAAATCCATAGAATATCCAGGCCAGAACACTGGAGTGGGTAGTCATTCCCTTCTCCAGGGGATCTTCCCAGCCCAGGGATTGAACCTAGGTCTGTCACATTGCAGGTGGATTCTTTACTGTCTGAACAACCAGGAAAGCAATACTATCTACAGGGCCAACAAATGGTGCAATTTGTTAATTGTATATAGAAATTATTTGTCTCCTCTGCCAAACAGTGATGTCAATTTGACATCTAAAACAATGCCAATATATTTTGGAGATTAATTTAAAAATAACAATGCCTATTAGTTGCTGAGATTCTCAAAAACAATATTAGGCAGTCATAGCTGTCTGACCCAACCAAAGTTAATTAAAAAACATTGTTCTCCACCTATGCTGATAGGCAACAATCGCAAACAGTTTTTTGAATGAAATACAGAACAGTTTGAAGCTCAGAGAAGCAAACTCACATTTGTCAAGTTTTTAAAAAAGTAACAAAATACAGTGATGATAAAAAACATATTATCAAGTGTCTAATAGAAATCTAGACTTGAATATTAATCTCAAAGTATTACTAACAACTGTTGACTTATAATACAAAGATATATACATATATTTAATTTTCTATATTTAATAAAATTAAATATTTAATTTTTCTATAAATTTATATATATAGAGATATAATAAAGTTTAATATTTTATAAATAAATTGACACTTTTATAAATAAATAAATAAATTTGGTAATTTAGAAAACAAATTTATATAGAAATTGGTACTTCTGATGAGCAGATTTTCTTTTATGAAAAAATTTCTAAAGTAGGAGGCCACATAATATAACAAAAGTTATTTTAAGATATCAGTAAATGTGTACTTATTGACTTCAGAAACAATAAATTATTGGAAAGGAACAAAAATGAGTCTTATAATGGATGCAATATACCACTGTTAAAAGCACCCATCATTAAGACTGGATGCCGTATGCTTTTAGGCTAAGAATAGTCTTCAACCTCACAATTCTAATTGATTTTAATTACTTTTCTCACAGTAAAGTTGTGTCCTCATTTCCATTTCCACAAAAAAAAATCAATGATATTGACCATTCTAAGAATCAGTAATCCTTCAGGCAGAACTTGATTTATGCACAGCTCATTTATGAAAAAAATCACTAATGATTGACTGAGTGTAAGTGTTTTGTGCTACATTTTCATATTGGATAATGCAACAAAATGAAAGGAAGGGAAAATCTTCCCAAAGTGACATTATGACTATGATTATACTTTTGTTTCATGCTTAACACAGTGATTCAAACAATAAATAACTATATAATGTCTAAAATTTGCTTTTTATATATTTAAATAGTCATTCAGTTAATATACTATTAGTTAATACACTATATTATACTATACTATATTATATACTATAATATCAGTTAATATACTGTATATTCATTTTATTACAATCATTCTATAATGTAGATATTATCATCTACTTTTAACAGATAGAGAAACTGAAACTCAGAAGGTTTTGGAGGAGGTTTTCTATTTCCATCACAAAAAAATAAATTAATTTTTCAAATGTATTTAATATTTAAAATCTATGATTTAACAGTTAGTTGAAATATCATTTTGTTCATTTTATTACAAGTTCAAATATCATCATTATTTGGTCATTTATGTGACCTAAATTTCAGAGTTCCATTTCTTAATCCAGTGTTTTCATCCTAATTAATTTTCCAATTAATAAAATATCTTAGGAAAAGATTTTCTCAAATACTTTAAATCATACTTGTGCTCTTCTTTTCCAACTACATTCAAAACAATTTCACTTTAAGTAAGACAAAGTTTTACATATAACACAAAGTTTATAAAGTTATATGTATTTAAAGGATATTTACACAAATGCCTTTTAAAATAACAAAAATGCATATAAAGTGTTAGCTTGAGATGGTCTGAATTAATTATTTAATTATGTTGTTAAACTACCTCCATGAAAATAAAGGAAGGTCTTTTTTCCAATACCCTTAGCAGTCAAAAGAAACAAGATTGTCAGATATAACCCTGAAAGATTCTCATATTCTTAATCCAAAATAAAATAGAGTTATAAGAAAGTTAAGAATCAGGAGAGTTTCAGAGGAAACAAGTAATTCTGACAACATTGTTTTCCCTGTTTCTTTCTTTCAGGACTCAACACAGTTATGGCAATACTCACCACATTGTCAAGTTCTTTAAAAGTGCAGAGTGCTCAAAAGAAGGAAGCCACTTAAACGATACTATATTAAAACTTTGGAAAATGTCCTAGATTAAAAGAATTTAAATTGCCTCATCCAATTCCTTTTTTGGCTTTTTTCTACATGTCTTTCATTAATAGTAATACAGACAATAAAAATCAAAGACAATTTAAAACACAAACTACATCTCTCAACAAATTAAAATGCAATCACCCAGACAGATGTTAGATAGAATCCTTGCTTTCAACCTAGAACATTTTATTTAAAACAGACTAATTTCAATCACTATTTTATTACATTTCTCATGTACAGTAAGTCCTTTGAGAACTGAGAGTAATTTAAAGTCAAATGGCATTAGTTCTAAAGAACTTAATTTTGGCAAAAACCATCACAATATTGTAAAGTAATTAGCCTTCAATTAAAATAAATAAATATTTTTTTAAAGAAATCAATCTTTTCTTTTTTCACTCTCTCTTTGAGCTTTCAGAAAACATGCAACATTTGAAAAAAAATGCAATCCATTTCTTTTAAAAACACAAAATGGAGTGGTCTATCTAAACCCTAGCACAAAAGTATTTAGGTGTTAATACTTACCATGTGGTCATTTAGCCTTATAAGCTAGATATGAGGTACTATCATCATTGGTTAAATGCCAGTGATAGAGAAGAGAAAAATATAGCATGTGCCATATGGTTTACAAAACAAGTCATAAAGTTACTTGTTATGGCAGAAAATTCATCCATATAAGAGCTAATGCCAAGTTTATTTATATGGTGTGCTACCTAATTACTTACCACCGGAATGTTACTGGGTTCAGATACACTAATCCATTAGGAGAATGATTCTCCCTTGCAAAGAGAGGAATGCTCTAGGTAGCCTCATGCCAAGTTCTCAGCATTTTTGTTATGCAATGAGAGTCATACTGACCCCCAATCCCAACACAGGCAAGGTAGTGGAAATGTAGCCAATTAATCTCTACAGGGAGTCCATGAGCTTGACAACAATAACACTTGCAGTCCTATGACTTAAGTGACTATTAGAGGTAACAGGAAATCCTAGAAGAACATAAATGGAGGGTCACCTTCCATATTTAGGAAATGCAATTTCCTAGATTTCTAGTGGAAAATAAGAATCAATTCCTAAAAGAAATTCAATAGATCAAAGACTTGTCCAGATACTTACGCCACAATACCTGAGAGATGGAACATTTCAGCTGTCAGGTAGGAGAGATAACTATATAAGAAGACAAAGAGAGGTTCGATGACCCGGATAGTCTTA
This sequence comes from Okapia johnstoni, assembly GCA_024291935.2. NCBI lineage: Eukaryota > Metazoa > Chordata > Mammalia > Artiodactyla > Giraffidae > Okapia > Okapia johnstoni. Next base: position 56,903,966 of record CM044305.1, on the reverse strand, counting down.
GTAAAGCATGTGGTAAAAGCAGCAATCATGCCAAACAAGAGCCCAATGAAAATGCCTCCTATTCCAACCAAAAAAAACTTTCCTATCCCAGCCAAAATGTCCAATGGTTTGATAGATGGCATTTCAGAGAAAGATTTGAACAGCTTATAGAGCACCTGTATTAAAAAAAAAAAAGATTAGAGTGAATTTACCAATCAGGAAAGTCTCAATTATGCCCTATATATCCTAATTTGAAGTTTCTCAACTTTGAAGTTCTTCAACTCCTCATTTCCTTCCCAATATGAGTTCCTAGAAAGCTTCCTTATATCAAAAGATATTTCTACAGATCAGTATTAAATTATGCATGATTCTGTTTGAAAATTGTCTGATGGGCTGTGAATATATCCTTCATGGCTAAAATATTCTTGTAACATGACTAGGAAGACTGTGACCTCTAGAAGTCATACCCTAATTTTCTCTTAATAAACTGATAAAGGTTAGTATAGTATCAAAGAAGCATTTTTATTTTTGAAAACATATTAATGATGAGTAAATCATATTCTCTCAATTCATAACCTTATTCCTAGGACTAAATTGTTCAATCATGGTCTAAACCAGAATTAAATTCTTATTTAAATTTCAAGGGTGAGCATAAGGGAACCTAATTAATTACCATGAAAACCCATGCCTGGGATACTTACAACAGTAACAGCATCATTAAGGAGGGATTCTCCAAACACCAAAATATGAAGCTTTTCATTCACATGAATTTCTTCAAATACAGAGAGTACAGCCACAGGATCTACTGCAGCAATCAAACTACCAAACCAAAGGTTATGGAGCAATGACACATCTTCAAGGTTGAAGAGCTTCACCTGACATATGCCATAGAGGGAAAGGCCTATTCCAAATGCATTCCACATCGTTCCAACTACAGCGTACAACAGAATGGTTCCTATGTTTTCAAAAAATGGCCGACTGGGCATAAAATATCCTGCATCAAGGACTATTGGTGGAAGTAAATACATGAAAAATATATCACTGTTCATGACTGGTGGGGATTTGTCATTTAAACTGTGCATTAGTCCTCCCATGATGAGACCTACAAATATCAAAAGGCAGCTTTCAGGTACAACTGTGGGTATCTTATTATAGAGGTGAAATCCTAGAAAAGAGAAAGAAGACTAATAAACATCTTTATTATCAATCATCTCTATATGTCAGCCTTCTTGTCAAGTCTCATGATTTTGGGAAAATAGCTTCTCAGTCATTTTATATTTTAATAATGACTAAATAAAGGCACAGAGGCATGAGTGGAGACACTTTTCTTTACAATGGAAAATATTTACTAATAGAATTAAAATATTCACAATTAACAGTAAGTTTATTCATATGCCCACTGAATCATTTTCAAATGTGAGTACGTATTTTAAAATAGAAACAACACATTTATCAGCTTGCAATGTTCTTCTGCTCTTCTCATGATCATAGTCAAAGACATCAGAAACTTAAAAACATAGCAATGACAACCATAATTCAAATGTCTGCTTTGAATAGTAAGAGTTCAAAAGGGCTTTAGTAATCATAACTGATTCTTGATTGATAAGGAATCATAATTAGTTATAAGGAAACTGAGGCCAAAGAAGTGAAGCTACTTTTCATGGCTGAACAGTAAGTATGTGGTGGAGCTGGGATGACAACCCAGACATGTATCTTTACTTTTAGCTCAATCTTCATATAATTACCCCAAACTGTCACTTAGTCTGATTGACAGATATGGGCTTACATTAATGCATACTACTGAATTATCAAAATACAATCCCTATTATAAAGTTTGTTTCTCATAGAATGATATGACTCTTTCTTCCCATGAGGGAAGTACATCCATCTCTAGCCACCTACATGGCAGCAGTTCTCTGTTTTATCCTGTATTCTTTTTCCTCTGCCCACATTATATTCCATATCATCATGCTCTAGCTTACATGAAGCCTACAGAAAATGACTCTAATTATCATCAATCCTCTCTATTATAGAAAGGACCTTAATGATCATCTGAGCTAATCCATTCCTTCCTGTCTAATCCAGTCCTCACCAATAAACTGCCAAGATCCCTTTCTAATATATTTGTTAATTTGACTACAATTTTATCAAAGATTGAGGATGGTTTTTATAATAATCCCCTAGCACATTGCTAGCACATAGAAATAGCTCAACAGATACTTATCAAATAAATAATAAACACATTTTAGAAAAGAAAGCCAGTTGGTTCCTATACTAGACTTTATTTCAAAATATTTTCAAAAGTGCTTTCACATATATGCTTCTATTTGATTATCTCATCAAATCAACAGCAAAGTGTTAGTCACTCAGCCGTGTCCAACTCTTTTAGACCTCATGGACTGTAGCCCACCAGGCTCCTCTGTCCATGGAATTCTCCAGGCAAGAATACTGGAGTGGATTGCCATTCCCTTCTCCAGGGGATCTTCCAGACCCAGGGATCTAACCCAGATCTCCCGCATTGCAGGCAGACTCTTTATCGTCTGAGCCACCGGGGAAGCCCATCATACCAATATAGCAATGTAAATACTGTTATTCTCATATTAGAAATGATAAATATGAGGCCAAAGAAGTACTTTACTTAACTAACATATACTTATTGATTGCCTATGTGCCAGGTACTGGCTCCTAATTTGAGCAAATATTAAATAGCTCATACTAATCTTATCTTTCCACTAAACCATAATGTGTCCTTCTTTATCCTTTACAGAATCACTTTTTTTCTCTAGGCATCGAAATAATTTGAAAACTTCTCATGGGAAGAATGGGGCCTTATTCATCACTGTAGCCCCTGGCCCCAATATAATTCTTCACACATAAAATATGTTAAAAAAATATGTGTTGAATGATTGCTAACAAAGAAGGCTTTTTTATTTTTTATTTTTTTTGGTTAGCTTTTAAATGTACATTATCTTACAAGGTCACAGAAAAAGATTATCTGTCAGTGATGGTTCAATAAATTCCTACTTTAAATAAATGGGAATGGAAGACTACTGGGAAGTCCCTTTGCCCTATGATCCTGAAATTAACATTTAATTAGACCATTTAATACAATCAACATATCTAGTAATATAAAAATAAGTTAAAAGAACCTGAACCCTAATAACCTTAATTATTAACCCTAATAATTTAAAAGAATACAGAAATGCTCTTTATTATCACCTAAGACAGTATGTACTTCTAATCAAGGAGGCATGAAATGAGCCTTCTAGTTCTGGTTTGTTGAACTTCACAAAGCATCTTCTCTTCCTGGGCCTCAGATTTCCTATCTACAAAATAAAGGAATAGGATGAGAATGATTTCTAAGGGTTTTTCCAGCTCTGACAACCTATCATGCTATGAATCTATGGATTTTTTATGTCATCATTAAATAATATATTTCATGAATGTTAAAGCTTTGGTATATAATGTCATTTAAATAAAACTTGAAATGCTGAACATGATTTATTTTAGAAGAAATTCATTTTAAAATAACAAAATTCTATAGACTTTGATGTTTTCCTGACATTGCTTTTGTTCTGAACCTAAAAAAATGATAACTTTATCATAAATACTTTAACACCACCAAAGCAAAGGTCTGATAAATTATTAAAGAACATAAAAGGAAAAATGGAATAAATCCCCTTAGGAGAATCATAACGCTAGAAATTCAGGGTGCTCATAAAGTTGAAATAGTTAAAACATAACAGTTCTTTTCTTGTTGGATTTGTTCTTAGTTGGTATTTTCTCTTAAATTCTGAGTAATGGCATAAAGGCTTATCTTTTAAAAAATAGAAAATGGCCTTGTCCCATTTTGTTACTACCTGACAACTATAGCAAGCATCTTGTGAGGAAAAAAGGCTGTCTAAAGACTCAAATCAGTTAGAATCATTCTATTTAGGTTTCTCTGCTCTCCCTTTTAAAATTATGCCTTGTCTGGCCAACCCTTGAACAACTGGGACCCTTTGCAGTCTAAATCCCTTTGTTGGGCCTATTCCTGCCTCCTCCCACTGGGAGACCACCAACATTTGAACATGATAACTGCAAGAAGGTTTGAGCTATGAAGATAAAGATCATTTTGGCCGAGCACAGGAGGCAGATATTCTAGTTTGCCTTTCTCTGGTCTATTAGGAAAAGGGTGCCTTTCTTAACATCTGGAAAAACCCTGCGATCCCCCCGCCCATTCCCTGCCCCACTGTCCCTATTAGGCAACTCCCTGGGAAAGCCTTGGGAAATTCCTCACTTACCTATCTTTGCCAGAGATGCTAACATAATCCAGAGTGTGATCTCAAAAGGAGTCTGCACATGCTGGTAATCCAGGGAGAAGAGGAGTGTGTGAGCAGACACCACTGAGGCATTATCCTGAATTCTTTTAGATCCCCAGCTGCCATTTTCTGCCCTCAGGTTCCAGTAGTGCAGCATGCTATTCCCAGATGTTCCCAGAAGCTGGGAGCAGAGCTGACCCAGCAGCAGAGGCAACAGGAGCCCCAGCCTGTGAGCCATCACTAGCTCTGCCAGCTGTGCTTGCTTAAGTATTTAATCTCCTCCCCAGCTGCAGCTGCTCACAAATGCGGTTTGCTGTCCTTGACCCTTAGTCTTTCTGGCTAGTATTTAATGATCAGTGAAAATTTCAGCAGCTCCCTGGAGTCCCAAAAGAGAAATTCTGGGCTGTGATGCCCTGGAATGAAATTAGAGCCTGAGCCAGAAAAGGGAGGAAACTGGAACAAATTCATTGATTGACATAGAAAAGGATTTTACCCCCAGTCCTAACTTCCAGAGGAATAAAACTACTGGAACTGGATTCTGGCCACTTAGGAATCTATTTTCTTACTATAAGATAACTCCAATTCATAAAGGATACGGAAAATTATTCAAGAAGAATTCCTAAATCTCCAAAGACTATCAAGGACTGTGCATATGAGAATCCTAACTAGAATGCCAAATTCAAGCTGCCTCTTGGGAAAAACTCTAAACATAGAGCTCCTTGTTTCCACAGAGAGAGGTGAAGGGGTTGACAAAATTAAATCATCTGCTCCTAAAAATTCCAGGAGAAAAACCTTTTCTTTAGTGTAAATAGGAGCCCTAGTACTTAAGAGCAGGATACAAGTACTATTTTTTTTAACCATAATTCCTATCTTCAATGGGATATCTTTCCATAGAACTTCTAGAAAAAGGACAAGAACCTTCTGCTCCCACTTCTACTCCCTGTAAAGTACGCCTATTTTACTTGTTAATCAATTTTCTCAGGTTTCACCATGAAAAATATGTACTGGTTGCTCATAAATTCAGTGAGATTTCACCAGAGAGACTGACTTGCCAATTAGTTACATTTCTCTTTGTATCATTGTGCCCTTTTCATTTTTATTATCTTCAAATTAAGCATGATCTTAAAACTGATGTCTTCCTTTCTGTTGTTTTCCTTTGTCAAACCCTTTACGTAGATGTGGTATATAGATTACCAAATGAAATGGTATCACAAATTTAATACTTGCTACACGTTTGCCTGTGACAACTGGGAAAATATGCAATTAAAAGTGGAACGTGATGAAAGTTTCCCCTTATTGAAGTATGAGAAAGTCATTTTCTGTCTTACATAAGTAAATGCTATTTTTATGCTAACTGAACAGCTCATTTGTGGACTATTGAACACATGGCCATTGAATACAGAGGGTATCTTCTACAGAGGACAGCCTTCTTCCTAACATTCAGAACACTTCCTGATCTCCCCTTTACTCAGGAACTGGATCTTCCCGACTGTTGAATTCTGACCCCCAAGTATTCAGTCTAGCTACTCCCCCAGTAGATAGAAATGAGGGTTCTGTACTGGGAGATCCCTTCCAATGCACTGTTAGCAAGCAGGGCCTCTACTCCCCACTTCTGAGGCACTAAGAGTGGAAGACGTTACCACTCTAACCTGGGCTTGACATCTCTTCAGTCCTCCTGTTGCTCACCCCACCCATCCTACGTTTGTTCAATTGTTTGTGCTTCTGACAGAATTTATTCCTATAATGAGGCTGTGTATTTTGCTATTCATGGTTTGTATTGTTTCTTGAAAGTCTTTTAACAAGATGCTAAAACTAAAAAATAAATAAATAAATAAAAAATAAGGAAACATGCGGATTGACCAGAAGTAAATAATGGCCATGTTAAAAATAAAGATTAATCGCCTCCTGTTCCTGGACATCAATGCTGGTATTTCTTTGATGATAAGATTCCCTTCCCAGGTGCCAAAGCTATAGTGACTCACTGTGTATGTGCTGATCTGTGTTTTTTGAAACCTTGAAGGAATGTATTCCCGACATGTTTAATGTTCTTTGTTCTGAAGAGATATAAAATTGTACTGAAAACCATGCTTCTCCAGAGCATTTCCCCAGAGTTATCTGAGAGGCTATCTTCTGGGCTAGAGTTCTCAGTTTGGCTCAAATAAAACTCTTTTCTATTTCTATTATGGATTGCTTGTTGATTATTTTCATCAACAAATGTATTGTGTTATTAGTTTCAGAGAAAGAATAGAGCCAATATGAAAAAAGGAAAGAGCTTCTCCAGTGGCTCAACGGTAAAGAATCTGCCTGCAATTCAGGAGCTACAGAAGACGTGGGTTCTATCCCTGGGTGGGAAAGATCCCCTGGAGGAGGGCATGGCAACCCACTCCAGCATTCTTGCCTGGAGAATCCTACAGACAGAGGAACCTGGAGGGCTAGAGTCCATAGGGTCACAAAGAGTCAGACACTACTGAAGCAACTGAGCACACACGCATGCACAAAAGAAGGAAAAGGTTTATGCAATATCTGTTTGAGTTCTTTCCCTGAGTTTTCACTCCTACGCATCCACATCACACTGTCCATTTAGTTAACAGTTACTATGAATAATATATATATGAACTGACAAAAATGATGAATTTTCTCTGATTACTATCGTATTTTTGAACTACATCTTTGCATTTGTCCCATAATATTATAAAATCATTTATAAGTATTATCTCTTTCCTATAAATATTTTGTATTTTCAACCTCTGAAATTAAATGGACCAGAATAGATCACTATTTTCTCAGGGTAAAGACATTGCTTTGTACATATTGCTAATATAAAGACATATGTTTACTTAGCAATGCTTGCAATAGGTATGCAATTAAAAAAATCATTGAGGATGTTGATGAGTCTCTTTTAAAGTGATGTACACTTTGAGCATTATGGTAAATATAGATACTTATGATACCAAAGAAAAGTATTTTTCTTGTTTTTTGTGTGCTCAGAATACAGCAAAATTATTCAGTAAAAGTGGGAAAATGATTTCCTGGCAAATTCTTGTTTTAATAATAGTCACACTTGCCTTTCTGATAGAAAGTGGAAACTACAAATACATATGCACACATAGAAAAAGAGGAAGGAAGGAAGGGAAGGAGGAAAGAAGATGAAGGCTGAGATAAGTAAATAAATATTTCACAGGATGTGGGACTGCTACCATAGTTAACTATTCACAGAGAACACGGGTAATTAAAGTATGGGAGCCCGAAGCTAAATCAGTGACCCAGTTTTCCTTAGTTGCCTAATACCATCTAACCTAACAACTAATGATAAATCGATGACCTATTTTTCAACTAAAAAGGAATAATTTGAAGACACAAACTCACCAATACATATGCTTTCTAATATGTCAACGAGCAGTCCTCTTGAAAATAAATCTATTTTTTTAAAGTGGGGCATAAATTAAAAATCTTGAAAACTTAAAATTTAATTTCCCTGTAAATTTCTACATCTCCAATTTTATTTATCATCATCCTATACACAGCATTTAGCTATTTACTTTATTTTCAGATCAAAGATTGCAAACTTGACACTAACCATTATAGATGTCTCAGTGGTAAAGAAGCCACCTGTCAATGCAAGAGATGCAGGAAACATGAGTTTAATCCCTGGGTCAAGAAGATCTCCTGGAGTAAGAAATGGCAACCTGCTTCAATATTCTTTCCTGGAGAATTCCATGGACAGAGGAGTCTGATCTCAAAGAGTCAGATATGACTGAACACACACTCACACACTATTCTCGGTAATTATTTTCCAGGTTTCCACTAGACCAAGTTCTGGAGTAATCTTATGGGCATGAGTTTGAGTAAGCCCCAGGAGATGGTGAAGGACAGGGAAGCCTGGTGTGCTGCAGTCCACGGGGTCATAAAGAGTTGGACACGACTGGGCAACTGAACAACAACAACTCAATATTGGTGTCCCTCATTATCAAGTCTAGCCTTTTATAGAAGAGATACATAAAGTGATTTTAGGATCTATGGAAAGTTATTCCCAGAAAAGCACCTCTCCATTCTTTCTTCTTTTTATTGAAGTATAATTTATATTTAATAAAATGTACAGTTCTTAAATGTTCAATTTAATGTTTTGACAATATTTAACAAAATGCACAGTTCTTAAATGTTCAGCTTCATGTTTTGACAATTTACATACACCTTTTTTTTTTTTTTACATACACCTTTATAACCACCACCCAAGGAAGATATTGAACCTTTGTCTCATGCTACCTTTTTCAGCTTATCCTCACCTTAACACACAGACAAGCACCATTCTTTTCTCAATATAGATAAGTTTTTGTCTATTCTTGAACTGCATATGAATTAAATCATACAGTATGCACTGTCTTGTGTCTGGCTTCTTTCAGTCAGCATGGTAATTAGTCATGTTGTTATACACATCAGTAGTTTAGTCCTTTTTAACGCCAAGTGGTGTTTCACTGTAAAATATATCACAATTTATCTATCCTTATGTTAGTGGACATTTGGATTGTTACTAGTTTTGGTTATTGTGGAAAAGGCTGCTATGAATATTATTGAATAAGTTTTGGTTGATGCATGTTTTTTTTTCATTTTGGGTGATAATCGTCTATGCATGTAATTGATAAATATTTCCTTCCTTTTAAGAAATACAAGACAAATATTTAATTCTGTATCCATTGTTATTAAGACTTATATAGTGTAAATCTGTAAAGAAGGTAATTGTTAACTTAAATTCATGGTATAGGATAAATTATTGAACTCAGAGGATTTGGTAAATATAAAAGATCAACAAACTATGAATTAGGAGACCGGAGTCTAGTCTCACCATTAGGTCCTAGTTTGATAACCTTAGTCAGTTTACTTAACCTTTGTGAACTTCTAGATAATTTTTATTCATCCTTCAAGTTGCAATTTGGATGTCGTTTTCTCCAGAATATTAAATTGTACTAAGTAGCCCCCCTCAATGTCCCATATCACACCATGCCTCTATCACTGTATTTTATTTGCTATATTGAAATCATTTTTAGTCTTTACTGTCTTCCACACTATACTGTGAGCCCCTTCAGGGGAATACCTTATTAATTTATAGATCCTTTGTTCTTAGCATTGTGGCTGGAACATAGCAATTTTTGTCAATCTTTATTGAACTGAATAGTTAAATGACTCCCTTCTCCAGACTTACACTCTACCATCACCTTCAGTATACACTATATTCTACTCTTCATTAACTACTTTCTCTTTTCTAGACTTGGGATATAGAGCATCACAAGCTTCTGGAGCAAAAACTCACAAGCAGAAAACTTTCCTGGGGCAAGTACCAGGGTACAAAAACTTAAACTTCAATTGACAAATTCCTAGAGGATCAGTGTGGATATGTGTAAATTTTAAAACTCTGGAAGGGCAGTTACAAAGGGTTCCCATGCTTTAATTCTAGAAGGTCTACCAGGTTCTCACAGTGAATATAGAAGAAGAGAGAAATTCCTTTTGTGCTTCTTGCAGTGGGGAAGGGAAAAATAATCATTTTGAAATACACTAGAGCATTCTGTTCTTTTAAACAAAACCTGTCCTCAGGATAAGTTATTTTACCAAAGCCTAAGCTATTAGGAGCCCAACTGACCTGGGGGGAGCTCAAGTCCTCTCTAGCCTCACACACACACACACACACACACACACACACACACACCCTTCAACTTCTGCCCATGCTAGTTATCCTGTCACACCTAAGAAGGCGAAGAAACTGATAAAAATTTGTGAGATGCATAGCCCAGAGACACATGCTCACTGAAAGACCTAATCATAGAATTAAAGACTGCTTCCCTCGCCCTATACCTTACCACTCTACCACCAAAAACCCATTTGCTACCGTGTCTTAACCCTAGTATATCATATCTGGCTTTCAAAAAATTAAAAGACATTCTAAAAGGCCACAAACACAGTTTGAAAAGAGAAAACAAGCATCAGAGCCAAGCTCAGATGTGGCAGGGATGTTGGAATTATCAGACTGAGAACTGAAAACAACTACTACTATTTTGATAAGGAAGCTAAAGAAAAACAGTAGACAACATGAAAATACAGATAGACAGTATAAGCAGAAGGATCAAAATTCAAAGAAACAGTCAAAATTATAGAGACATAGAATAGAAATGAAATATGCCTTTAGTGGGCTAGTTAATAATGGGCACAGCTGAGGAAAAAAAAATCTCTGAATTTGGCAGACATTTTTGCAGCAGAAACTTTCAAAACTAAAAAGCAAAAGCACAAAGACTCAAAAAAAATGGAACAGAGTGTCCAAGAACTGTAAGACAGACACAAAAAAATGTATCACTTATATAACAGGAATAAAACAAGGATAATAGAGAAAATAACAGATTTTTTTCTAAATAATGAAGAATGAATAAATAAGAATAGTGAATGAGTATTACTGTCACACATTAATTCAAAAATCCATGAAGCCCAGAGAATACAAAGGAGGATACATGCTAAAAAACCTACAACCAAGCATAGCCTATTCAAACTGCAGAAAATCAAAGATAAAGAAAAATCTAGAAAAAGGCCAGAGGAATAAAACATCTTACCTATATAGGAGCAATAATTTTTTAAAAAGAGAGTAGAGCAAAATACCTAAAGTGTTGAGAAGACACACGAACCTAAAATTCTGTATTTTGCAACATTATTTTTGAAAAATGAAGAAGAAATAATTTCTTGCACAAATAAAAAATTGAGAGAATCTATTGCCAGTACACGTTTTGCAAGAAATCTTAAAATACATTCTTCAGAGAGACTAAAATGATGTATGTCAGAAACTCAGATTTATATAAAGAAAGAAAGGGAACTGGAGAAGGAATAGAAGAAAACCTTTTTTCTTATTCTTAATTGATCTAATGCATAATAGCTTGTGCATAATAATAATAATGACAATGTATTCAGCTCTCTATGCTTATGTATATTTATATACTTATATATGTTTATGTATAAATTAAATGAATAATAACAATGATGCAGAAAAATGGGAAGTGCAGAATTAGGAATATTTTTTAAGTGAAAAAAAAAAGTATAACTGATATGTTAAGAAAAGAACATAAATGTAATTACACAAAATTTTCAATTAAAACTCACAAAAGGCAGAGAAAGCATGAAAAATAAAAATAAAGAACAAAGGGAACAAATAGAAAACAATATTAAACAGATAAATATTGATAAAGCTATATCAATAATCATTTTAATGTTAAGGGTCTAACACACCAATTAAAAGACAGATTGTGAGAGTGGGCTACAAAGAAGACCCAGATATATGCATCTAAAAACAGAGCATCAAAATATGCAAGAAAAAAGCTGATGAAACTGCAAGAAGAAGTAGAAAAATTCACTGTTGTAGTTAAAGACTTCAATGCTCCTCTAACAGAAATGAACTGATCCAGAAAGCTGAAAATCAGTAGGGACATAGTTGAGTTCCACAGCACCTTCAATCAACTGAATATAATTAGCATCTATAGACTGTTACACCCAACTACAGCAGAATAAATATTCATCTCAAACTCACATGGGACAATTGCTAGAGGAACTTTTTTAGGTGATAAAGAGTAGAGGAGAAAACAACAGGAAGGGAAGAAAAAACACCTGTAAAAACAAATTAAGAAAATGACAATAGGAATGTACATATCAATAATTACCTTAAATGTGAATGGACTAAATGCTCCGATGGACAAACACAAGACTGCTTGAATGGATACAAAAGGAAGACCCATATATATGCTGTCTACAAGAGAACCACTTCCGACCTAGGGATACATACAGACAAAAAGGGAGAGGAAGAAAAAGATATTCCATGCAAATGGAAATAAAAAGAAAGTTGGAGTAGCAATACTCATATCAAACAAAATAGACATTAAAACAAACACTTTCATGAGAGACTAGGAAGGATACTACATAATGATCAAGGTATCAATCCAAGAAGATATAATAATTATTATTGCTAAAATATACAACTATTTTTACAAATATATATATTTTTCTATTTCATGTTTATTCGTATTTTTACAAATACAAAATCATTTTTACACAATAAAAATAATTAATAAATCTAATTAATAAAAATTAGAAAAAAACATAGGAGAACCTTAATATGTAAAGCAAATATTAACAACCGTAAAGTTAGAAATCAATACTAATGCAATGACAATGGGGGACTTTAACCCTCCACTTTCATCAATGGATGCATCATCCAGACAGAAAATTAATAAGGAAACACAAGCCTTAAATGACACATTAGATCAGATAGGCAATTGATATATTTATAAGACATTCCATTTGAAAGCAACTGAATACATGTTTTTTCAAGTGCATATGGAACATTCTCCAGGACAAATTACATTTGAATCACAAATCAAGCCTCAATAAATTTAGAAAATTGAAATTATATCAAGCATCTTTTCCAAACACAACACTATGAGATTAGAAATCAATCACAGGAAAAAAAAAACTGTAAAAAACACAAACACATGGAGGTTAAATAATATCCTAGTAAATAACCAATGGATCAGTGAAGAAATCAAAGAGGAAGTAAAAAAATACTTAGCAACAAATGGCAACAAAAACAAGACGATGCAAAATTCACAAATGTGGCAAAAGCAGTTCTAAGAGGGAAGTTTATAGCAATACAATCTTACTTCAAGAAAGAAGAAAAATCTCAAATACACAACCTAACCTTACAACTAAAGCACTTAGAGAAAGAAGAACAACAGGTCAATTCTGCAAAACATTTAAAAAGAGCTTATACCTATCACCCTGAAGCTATTTCAAAAATTTCAGATGAAGGAAAACTTAATGCATTCTATCATCATCTCTCTGTTGCCAAAACCAGACAATGACATCATAAAAAAAGAAAAGTACAAGATAATATCACTGATGAACATAGATGCAAAAATCCTCAACAAAATACTGGCAAACAAAATCCAACAACACATTAAAATCATCATATACCATGATAAAGTGGGATTTATCCCAAAGATGCAAGGATTCTTCAATATATAGAAATCAATCAATGTGGTACACCACATTAACAAATTGAAGAATAAAAATCATATGATCATCTCAATAGATACAGAAATCTTTTGACAAAATTCAGCACACATTTATGACAAAAACTCCAAAAAGTGGGCATAGATGGAACCTACCTTAACATAATAAAGGCCATATACAACAAATATACAGCAAACATCATTCTCATTGGTGCAAAACTGAAAACATTTCCCTTAAAATTAGGAACAAAATAAAGATGTGCACTCTCACTACTATCATTCAGCATGGTTTTGGAAATCCTAGGCATGACCAAGAAGAAAAAGAAATGAAAGGAATTCAAACTGGAAAAGAAGAAGCAAAACTCTCAATAGAAAATTGTAGAAGTCACCAGAAAACTACTAAAGGTTATCAATGAATTTGGTAAAGTTTTAGGGTACAAGATTAGTACATAGACATATCTTGCATTTCTATACACTAACAATGAAAAATCAGAAATAGTAATTAAGGAAACAATCCCATTTACCATCACAACAACAATAATAAAATAGCTAGGAATAAACCTACCTAAGGAGACAAAAGACCTATACTCACTTTCACTTTCAACGAGACAAAAGACCTGTACCCAGAAAACTATAAGATATTGATGAAAGAAATCAATGATGATACAAACAGATGGAGAGACATACCATGTTCTTTTACTGGAAGAAACAATATTGGGAAAAATGACTATACTACATAGTCATGTGAAAAAGACTATACAGTAGTATATTACTATACTAATATTCATAAGAAGGACTGATGCTGAAGCTGAAACTCAAGTACTTTGGCCACCTCATGCGAAGAGTTGACTCATTGGAAAAGACCCTGATGCTGGGAAAGATTGAAGGTGGGAGGAGAAGGGGACGACAGAGGGCAAGATGGCATCACCGACACGATAGACATGAGTTTGAGTAGGCTCTGGGAGTTGCTGATGGACAGGGAAGCCTGGCGTACTGCAGTCCCTGGGGCCACAAAGAGTCGGACACGACTGAGCAACTGAACTGAGCTTAATCTACAGATACAATGCAACACCTATCAGATTACCAATGTCATTTGTCACAGAATTAGAACAAAATATTTTACAACTTGTATGAAAACACAAAAGACCCTGAATAGCCAAAACAATCTTGAAAAAGAAAAATGGAACTGGATGAATCAGACTCCCTGACTTCTGACCATGCTGCAAAGCTACAGTAATTAAGACAGTATGGTACTGGCACAAATACAGGAAAATAGATCAGTGAAACAGGATAGAAAGTCCAGAGACAAATCTGCACACCAATGATCATTTAAACTATGACAGAAGAGGCAATACTATACAATGGAGAGAAAATGTCTCTTCAATAGGTGGTGCTTGGAGAACTGGATAGCTGCTTGTAAAAGAATAAAATTTGAGCACTCTAAAACATCATAGACAAAAATAAACTCAAAATGGATTATAAATATAAATATAAGGTCAAACTCTATAAAACCCATAGAGGAAAACATAGGAAAAACACTCTTTGACATAAATTTCAGCAATATATTTTTTGACCCACTTCCTAGAGAGATGAAAATAAAAGCAAACATAAGCAAATGGGACCTATACTTAAAAGCTTTTAAACAGCAAGGGAAACTATAAACAATATAAAAAGACAGCCCTCAGAATGGGAGAAAATATTTGCAAATTAAGTGATCAATAAGTGATTAATCTCCAAAATCTACAGTTTATTCAGCTCAATATCAATAAAAGAAACAACCCAATCAGAAAATGAGCAGAATACCTAAATAGATATTTCTCCAAAGGAGGCATACAGATGGCCAAGAGGAACATGAAAACATACTCAACCTCTTTTCAATAATACATCTCTAATTATTAGAGAGACACAAATCAAAAGTACAATGAGGTATCATCTCATCCCAGTCACAATTACCAACTTCAAAAAATCTATAAACAATAAGTGCTGGAGAGGATGTAGAGAAAAGGGAACCTCCTACACTATTGGTGGGAATGTAAATTGAGCTGCTTGTAAAAGTCACTATGGAGAACAGCATGGAGGTTCCTTTGAAAACTAAAATTAGAATTACAATATGACACTCCTAGGCAAATAGCCAGAGAAAACTATATTTAAAATAATATATGCACACCAATACTCATTGCAGAACTATTCACAATAGCCAAAACATGGAAGTAACCTAAATGTCCATCAATGGAGGAATGAATAAAGAAAATATGGTATATATATATGCAATGGGGTATTACTCAGCCACAAAAAGAAATTAAATAGTGTCATTTGCAGGATGTGGATAGATGTAGAGACTGTCATATAAAGTGAAGTAAATGAGGTGAGTGATAAAGGGAAAAACAAATATGCATTAATGCATATATTCGTGGAATCTGGAAGAATAGTACAGATGAACTTTCAGAAAGAGAGACACAGATGTAGAGAACAAATTTATGGATACCAAGGGGGAAAGAAGGGATGGGATGAACTGGAAATTTGAAATTGACACAAATACTCTATTACATATTATAAAATAGATAACTAATGAAAACACTGTATAGCACAGGGAACTCTACTCAAAGTTCTGCTGTGACCTAAATGGGAAGGAAATCTAATAAAAGAGGGCATGTATGTATGTTTAACTGATTCACTTTACTGTACAACAGTACATGATATTGTAAAGCAACTATACTCCAATAAAAATTAATTTAAAAGAAAAACATCAAGGCAAGTCCCTCCACCAGCAAAAAAAAAGATTGACTCACTAAAAGTTCAGATGATGACTAACTTTTTTATCAATAAGTTTTAATTGATATGCACATTGTTTTTAGGCATAATGTTATCACATACTTAATAGACTACAGTATAGTATAAGCATAATTTTATAGGCAATGGGAAACCAAAAAAATTCATGTGGCTCACTTTATTACAATATTCACTTTATTGTGCTGTTCGGGAACTAAACCTATGATATCTCCAAGGTATGCTTGTAATCCATCACATCAACAGGTAATAGAAGAAATATCAAATGATCACATCATTTGATAAAATGCAGATGCAGAGAACACACTTGACAATATCCAATCCCCATTCATGCTAAAAACTCTCAGAAATCTAGAAATAGAAGGTATCTTTTTATTTTTGTAAAGAATGTCTACCAAAAAAACACATACAGTCAACATCTTACTTAATCATAAGAAACTCAAATCTTTCCTACTAAGATCAGGAGCAAGACAAGGATGTTACTTTCATCACTTTTTTCCAACACTGTATCAGAACTTCTATCAATGCAATATGGCAAGGAGAAGAAATAAAAGATACACAGATTGGGAAAGAAGAAATAAAACTGCTTCAGTTCACAGATGACGTAATTGTCTATGTAAAAAATCTAAAAGAATTGGGGAAAATCTCCTGGAAGTAAGAAATGATCGTAAAAATGTTTCAGGATACAATGTTAACATACAAAAATCAATTTATTTTCATACTCTAGCAATGTATTAGTGAAATTTGAAATTAAAAACACAATTCAGGTATAAATATAACAAAATATGTACAAGATTTATATGAGGAAAACTATAAAAGTCTCTTGAAAGAAATCATACAATAACTAAATAAATGGAGAGATAGTTAATGTGCATGGATAGGGAAGAATCAACATAGTCAAACTGTAAGTTCTTCCCAATCTAATTTGTAGATTCAATGCAATTCCAATCAAAATTTCAGCAAGTTTTTTTATATCAAAAATTGATTCCATAGTTTATATAGAGACAAAAGATACAGAATAGTTAATATAATATTGAATAAGAACAAAGTTGAAAGGCTGATATTGCTTAATTTCTAGACTTAATATAAAGTTATGGCAAACAATACACTGTTGTATTGGTAAAAGAATAGACAAATAGATCAATGGAATAGAATAGAGAGCCCAGGAACAGATCCTCATAAATATAATTGGCTGGTCTTTGATGATAAAGGAGCAAAGGCAACAAAATGGGAGAAAGACAGCTTTTCCAACAAATAGTGCTGGGACAATTGGACATTCATATGCAAAAAATATCTGGGCACAGACCTTAAACTCTTCACAAAAATTAACTCAAGATATATGATAGATTTAAATGCAAAATGAAAAAGTACAAAACATGTAGAAGCTAGCATAGGATAAAATCTAGGCAATTTTAGTTATGGTGATGACTTTTTCAATATAATACTAAAGACACAGTCCATGAAATAAAAAGATGTATAGACTGAACTTAAGTAACAGTAAGGATATCTGCCTTGTGAAAGACCTTGTCAAGAGAATGAGAAAACAAGCTACAGACTGGAAATTTTTGTGAAAGACATCTCTCATGAGAGGTTGTTATCTAAAACATAAAAGGAACACTTAAAAATGAAATTGTAGGACTTCTCTGGTGGTCCAGTGGTTGAGAATTCGCCTTCCAATGCAGGGGACATGGGTTCAATCCCTGGTCGGGGTACTAGGATCCCACATGACACGGGGCAACTAAGTCTGCATGCCACAACTACTGAGCATGGGCACCTCAGCTAGAAAGCCCACATGCCACAACTAGAGAAAATTTTGTGTTCCACAGCAAAGATCCTGCATGCTGCAACTAAGACCAATGCAGACAGAAACAAAGAAATAAATAATTTTTAAAAATGAGATTGAAAGTCTTGATTGGGGGCCAAAATTTTTCATTAAAACAAATGACAATTTTAATATCGTTTTCAATCTACTACCTCATTCTCATAAAGATTGATATTTCCTTCTATTCTACTTCCCTAACCTTACACCATACACAAAAGAATGAACATAGCCCATTGCTTAAGAGTATCTGTTTTGGAGCCAGGAAGATTGAGATTCAAATGTTTGAGCAGCAACTTTCTGCCTTAGAGCTTTGGTTTCACGTGGTATTATTACCTTACAAGATTAAATAAAATGATGCACTATAAATACTCAATAATTGTAGCCATTATTGCATACAGTGTATTACCCTTGTCTATTCATAGGGTCAAAGAGAGAATTTCATTATGAAGAGAACACTATAAATCATGAAATGCAGTTTCAGTTTAAAGATTGATGAAAATTTTAATGGAAACAAAGCTGGTGTAAACAGGTCACATATTAATATTTATACAAATTCTTCAGTTTGGTTTATTTCTCTCTGTTTAAAAAGTAATATGTACATTTATCATGAATAATTTACAAAGAAGATAAAAAAATTACTCACTAGCTTCTAAACATTTTTTAGTACAAACACACAATTCTCATTTTTTTCCACTAGATGACACTAGAGGGTAAAATAGAATGGTAATTTTGCCAATATTTCAATATTTCCTAAATTGAGGGAAACATCCAGATTATTTTTTGGTATTGGATCAACTCTCAGAAGCAGAGAGAGAGAGAATATTCCCTGAAAGATTGCAATTTTGATACATTTTGAGATGTAATCCCTGCAAGGAATGAGGATTGGGGAAAAGTGCAAGTAAAAGACAGATATAACTGAAGCCATCTCAGTAGGTGCCAGCATAGAGGGGAAATATTAATCAAGGGGAGGATATCTATGCTTCAGTGTATGCTAGTATGGACAGGCACTAATGACTAAGTGCTTCTCTCAGATGCCATGATACAATTTGAGCAACTGGAAATGTGTGTGCCACCCCACAGGGAGATGGATGTGATGAGAACAAATTCTGCATAGAGTGAATTGAACCATAAAATAATTGAGAAAACCTGAAAATAGCCTGAACTTAACTGCGAGTAGGTAGAATCTAGGCTCACTGTTGAAGGAACATTTGGTTATAGAAAACTAATGACTTTTTGAACACATGAATTAATGATGCATGAAAGTTACACTTGCTGCATAAAGAGCCCTAATATGATATGATAGAAAAAATAAACATTATAGGCTTTATTAAATGTAAATGTATAATCAGATATATTTCCTCCTTCCATAATGATTTTCCTACACCTTATGCAATTTTTATTTCCAAATAACAGAATCTAAATTTGAATAAGACTTCAGAAACAGTTATTTTATTGCCCTCTCCTTAACTCTACCTCGGTTCTCCTGGAACATCTGCAGAGAGATAGAAATTAATAATTTACAGTAAATCCTATTCTGTTTCTGACATTCTAATTGTTAGAATATTTTTTAATGATCCAAAATCTACTTTGAAAGTCTTCAAATTAGCCTTAATTCTGGTCTTATTAATTAATTTATTTACTTAATAAATATGTGATGGACACCATGTTAGGCACTGGCATTGCAACAGGAAACAAGGGAAGAACAATATAATGGGTAGGGCAGACATTAAACATGGATGAAGTACCTTGATTTTTTCTAGTTTGTATAAGCTCAGTTCAGTTCAGTTCAGTCGCTCAGTCGTGTCCGACTGTGACCCCATGAACCGCAGCATGCCAGGCCTCCCTGTCCATCACCAACTCCCGGAGTCTACCCAAACCCATGTCCATTTAGTCAGTGATGCCATCCAGCCATCTCATCCTCTGTTGTCCCCTTCTCCTCCCGCCCCCAATCCTTCCCAGCATTAGGGTCTTTTCCAATGAGTCAACTTTTCGCATGAGGTGGCCAAAGTATTGGAGTTTCAGCTTCAACATCAGTCCTCCCAATGAACACCCAGGACTTATCTCCTTTAGGACGGACTGGTTGGATCTCCTTGCAGTCCAAGGGACTCTCAAGAGTCTTCTCCAACACCACAGTTCAAAAGCATCAATTCTGCGGCGCTCAGCTTTCTTCACCATCTAACTCTGACATCCATACGTGACTACTGGAAAAAACCATAGCCTTGACTAGACGGACCTTTGTTGGAAGAGTAATGTCTCTGTTTTCAATATGCTGTCTAGGATGGTCACAACCTTCCTTCCAAGGAGTAAGAGTCTTTTAATTTCATGGCTGCAATCACCATCAGCAGTGATTTCGGAGCCCCAAAAAATAAAGTCTGAAACTGTTTCCAATGTTTCCCCATCTATTTCCCATGAGGTGATGGGGCCAGATGCCATGATCTTAGTTTTCTGAATGTTGAGCTTTAAGCCAACATTTCCACTCTCCTCTTTCACTTTCATCAATAGGCTCTTTAGTTCTTCTTCGCTTTCTGCCATAAGGGTGGTATCATCTGCATATATGAGGTTATTGATATTTCTCTGGGCAATCTTGATTCCAGCTTGTGTTTCTTCCAGCCCAGCATTTCTCATGATGTACTCTGCATATAAGTTAAACAAGCAGAGTGACAATATACAGTCTTTTCATACTCCTTTGCCTATTGGGAACCAGTCTGTTGTTCCATGTCCAGTTCTAACTGTTGCTTCCTGACCTGCATACAGGTTTCTCAAGAGACAGGTCAGATGGTCTGGTATTCCCATCTCTTTCAAAATTTTCCACAATTTATTGTGATCCACACAGTCAAAGGCTTTGGCATAGTCAATAGATCAGAATTAGATGTTCTTCTGAAACTCTCTTGCTTTTTTGATGATCCAGCGGATGTTGGCAATTTGATCTCTGGTTCCTCTGCCTTTTCTAAAACCAGCTTGAACATCTGGAAGTTCGTGGTTCACGTATTGCTGAAGCCTGGCTTGGAGAATTTTGCGCATTACTTTACTATTGTCTGAGATGAGTGCAACTGTGAGGTAGTTTGAACATTCTTTGGCATTGCCTTTCTTTGGGATTGGAATGAAAACTGACCTTTTCCAGTCCTGTGGCCACAGCTGAGTTTTCCAGATTTGCTGGCATTTCGAGTGCAGCATTTTCACAGCATCGTCTTTCAGGATTTGAAATAGCTCAACTAGAATTCCATCACCTCCACTAGCTTTGTTTGCAGTGACGCTTTCTAAGGCCCACTTGACTTCACATTCCAGGATGTCTGGCTCTAGGTGAGTGATCATCACACCATCGTGATTATCTGGGTCATGATGATCTTTTTGTACAGGTCTTCCGTGTATTCTTGCCACCTCTTCTTAATATCTTCTGCTTCTGTTAGGTCCATACCATTTCTGTCCTTTATTGAGTCCATCTTTGCATAAAATGTTCCCTTGGTATCTCTAATTTTCTTGAAGAGATCTCTAGTCTTTCCCATTCTGTTGTTTTTCTCTATTTATTTGCAATGATCACTGAGGAAGGCTTTCTTATCTCTCCTTGCTATTCTTTGGAACTCTACATTCAGATGGGAATATCTTTCGTTTTATCCTTTGCTTTTCGCTTCCCTTCTTTTCACAGCTATTTGTAAGGCCTCTTCAGACAGCCATTTTGCTTTTTTGCATTTCTTTTCCATGGGGATGGTCTTGATCCCTGTCTCCTGCACAATGTCATGAACCTCGGTCCATAGTTCATCAGGCACTCTTTATATCAGATCTAGTCCCTTAAATCTGTTTGTCACTTCCACTTTATAATCATAAGGGATTTGATTTAGGTCATACCTGAATGGTCTAGTGTTTTTCCCTATTTCCTTCAATTTAAGTCTGAATTTGGCAATAAGGAGTTCATGATCTGAGCCACAGTCCACTCCTGGTCTTGTTTTTGCTGACTGTATAGAGCATCTCCATCTTTAGCTGCAAAGAATATAATCAATCTGATTTCGATCTTGACCATCTGGTGATGTTCATGTGTAGAGACTTCTCTTGTGTTGTTGGAAGAGGGTGTTTGCTATGACCAGTGCATTCTCTTGGTAAAACTCTATTAGCCTTTGCCCTGCTTCATTCCATACTCCAAGGCCAAATTTGCCTGTTACGCCAGGTGTTTCCTGACTTCCTACTTTTGCATTCCAGTCCCCTATAATTAAAAGGACATCTTTTTTTTTGGTGTTAGTTCTAAAAGGTCTTGTAGGTCTTCATAGAACCGTTCAAGTTCAGCTTCTTCAGCATTACTGGTCGGGGCGTAGACTTGGATTACCATGATATTGAATGGTTTGCTTGGAAATGAACAGAGATCATTCTGTCGTTTTTGAGACTGCATCCATGTACTGCATTTCGGACTCTTTTGTTGACCATGATGGCTACTCCATTTCTTCTAAGGAATTCCTGCCCACAGTAGTAGATGTAATGGTCATCTGAGTTAAATTCACCCATTCCAGTCCATCTTAGTTCGCTGTTTCCTAGAATGTTGACGTTCACTCTTGCCATCTCCTGTTTGACCACTTCCAATTTGCCTTGATTCATGGACCTAACATTCCAGGTTCCTATGCAATATTGCTCTTTACAGCATCGGATTTTGCTTCTATCACCAGTCATATCCGCAGCTGGGTATTGTTTTTGCTTTGGCTCCATCCCATCATTCTTTCTGGAGTTATTTCTCCACTGATCTCCGGTAGCATGTTGGGCACCTACCGACCTGGGGAGTTCATCTTTCAGTGTCCTATCTTTTTGCCTTTTCATACTGTTCATGGGGTTCTCAAGGCAAGAATACTGACGTGGTTTGCCATGCCCTTCTCCAGTGGACCACATTCTTTCAGACCTCTCCACCATGACCCGTCCTGCTTGGGTGGCCCCACATGGCATGGCTTAGTTTCTTTGAGATAGACAAGGCTGTGGTCCATGTTATCAGATTGGCTAGTTTACTGTGATTATAGTTTCCGTGTTTCTGCCCTCTGATGCCCTCTCGCAACACCTACCACCTCACTTGGGTTTCTCTTACCTTGGACGTGGGGTATATCTTCACGGCTGCTCCAGCAAAGTGCAGCCGCTGCTCCTTACCTTGGACAAGGGGTATCTACTCATGATGGCCCCTCCTGACCTTGAACGTGGAGTAACTCCTCTCGGCCCTCCTGTGCCTAAGCCATTGGTTTGTATAGAAATGTATGAGAAAGCAGATACAACAGATAAGCTTTTTATAGGTAGTGCCTTTGGTAAGATAGCTATTGAAATAATGGTTCATGGAATCAAAATGGATGGTGAGGAAAGTGAAAAAATAGGAGGAAGCTACTTAGATAAGAGCAAGTTTGAGGTATCAATGGACAAAAAGTTCAAGAAGAATTATGGTGGCAGTGGTTAGCAAGCAATATGGGATGATATATGGAAGACTATAGTGAGAAAATAGGATACTCACATGAATTAGAGCATTTTGGGGTGATGACCATGGCTGATGTAGAATAAACCACTGGAGTGGTAGACAAGAATGCCATATGACTCAAAGGAGCAGAAGATTCTATAATGCAATGGGAAACTATTTGGCTAGAAGGAGTGATGCTGAACAAGTGCATGAAAAAAACTTGTCTCTTGATCCTGAAGAAGCAGTGTTCTCAAAGGAGAAATCAAACTTTGTTAAGACAAGATGATTGGAACATTCCCAGAAGATCCATAAGGAGCATGTGTACTGAGCATAGTGACTTCCAAACCTGAGGTGATTGTATGCTCAACAATGACAGCTGCAGCCTCCATGACTTACAATCATATATGTGTGTATACTTATGCAACGAAGCTGAGTTTTAAAAAGACAGAGATACACATCTTCAGCATAAACCAGTACTTCTTTGCAATATATATTTTATTCACTTTACTGAAGTTGCTGTAGTGAAATCCATATACCAGAGCAAAAATAAATTTTTGCTACTAAATTTTCTCCTATATAATTTTCAACTAGAATTTCCATTAATCATTATCATTTTTCTGTGTTTTCTGACAAGCTCTATGGGGGATATACCTGTCTCTTCAGTAATGCCATCCCTGGAGTTATTATTGCAACTTGATCTAACATTTCAATTTCTAACTTAGAATTTATCTCCGATCCACAGTGAAAAACACAGCTTCAAATATTATTTTTCTACCTTTTAGATAATTGTGAGGAATAAATGAGTTATCTCAGGTAAATCATTTAAAAGCATTGCCTGTCACATAATAAACATTCAATAGATATTGTTGTTCAGTCACCCAGTCATGTTTGACTCTTTGCAACCCCCACAGACTGCAGCATGCCAGGCCTTCCTGTCCCTTACCATCTCCTGAAGCTTGCACAAGTTCATGTCCACTGTGAGAGTTAATTCTTAGGTAGGTTGATAAGGAGTCCATGGTCTTGAGGAAGAGGAAGGGACAAACATTTTTTTTCTACATTCCTTCCTCTTAGTCACATAAGAAGTTATTTTCTTTAAGCCCAGAGCTAATGATTATACAACAAAACAATTCATCTTGCTCAAGTGTATGTTTTTCCTTAAGCTCTGTACTAATGATTTTATAATAACAACGTATCTTGCTTGAGGACATGTTTTTCCTTCTTAACAAGAACCTTCTGACTAATCTTGTTATCTTAAGATCTATGTTGTGGGACTGTGTCTAGTAAGACCTTTCTATTGTTATTTCCAATCTTGTTAATTTAATATATATGTTGTGGGTGTGAGTCTGGTAAATGTATATAAGACCTTGATAAGACTAGTGAGGGGGATAATCTCTGTCCCTCTTCTGATGTCTATGTCAGAAGCTTTCTCTGTCCATTTTCACTGTAATAAAACTTCTGCCACACAAAAGTTCTGAGTTATCAAACCTGGTCCCTGACCCCAAAGCTAAATATTTTCCTTTGGAGATCATGAGGTCAACATCATTCACTGTAAGCTATCAATTGCATTGGTGATACCACCCAGCCATCTCATCCTCTGATGCCCTCTTCTACCCTCAATCTTCCCCAGCATCAGGAACTTTTTCAATGAGTCAGCTGATTGCATCAGGTGACCAAAATCCTGGAGCTTCAGCTTTAGCATCATTCCTTCCAATGAATATTCAGAGTTGATTTCCTCTAAGAGTGACTGATTTGATCTTCTTGCTGTCCAAGGGACTCTCAGGAGTCTTCAAATCACAGTTCAAAGACATCAATTCTTTGGCATTCTGCCTTCTTTATGGTCTAACCCTCACAACCATATGTGACCACTGGGAAGACCATAGCCTTGACTATTGTTAGGGGAATTATTAAGTAAATAGGTTTGTTTAGCCTTCAGAAGCAAAAGAGCAGAGCAGACCTCTAACCTTGCTTCTGACCTACCTGGACACTGTTCTACTGTTCTGACTACTGCTGTGGGTGTCAGTCACACCTGCTGTGAGTGTCAGAGGAAAAATACAATAGGTAGATAGGGAGTGGATCTTGGAATTTGTTAAGTCCCTGGAGGAGGTCTGGTTAACCATCTCCCCAGCTTTAGCAACATTCCAAGATTTGCAGAATAAAGCAAACAGCATTGTAAAAAATTAACATAAGACCAGACTGCAGTTTTTGTTCACAGACTGATAATGATATCAATTTGCAGCCTGGGGATTATAAGCAGGGCCTGAGAGACAGCAATCCAAAGTCTTAATCATAGAGCATACGTGCTGCCTGGGACCTTTTCACAGTTGAAATTAAGGACTGCTGCCACACGGGACTTCCCAGTGCTGTTTAAGTCTGGATGTCGGCAAATCCAATTTGGTGATGTATATACTATTGCTCACCTCTGCTGTTTCTATTTATTCTTTTTCCTTTTAGTGTTAGTATATTGAAAGTAGACTAGATAGTTCTCTAATAAATATTTGTATTGTTTATCTGTATATAACAAGTGGCTTATTTTGTTAACAAATCCTTTGAACCTGAGATGAAAGTGAAAACTTTCAGCAAAACCTTTGTTGGCAGAGTGACGTCTCTGCTTTTCCACACACTAAGTTTGTCATAGCTTTCATGTCAAGGAGCAATCATCTGATTTCATGCCTGTAGTCACCATCTACAGTGATTGTAGAGTCCAAGAAGAGGAAATCTGTCACTGCTTCCAACTCTTCCCCTTCTATTTGCCATGAAGTAATGGGCCCGGATGGGCTTCCCTGGTAGCACAGCTGGTAAAGAATCCACCTGCAATGCAGGAGACCCAAGTTTGATTCCTGGATTGGAAAGATCCCCTGGAGAAGTGATAGACTACCCAATCCAGTATTCATGGGCTTCCCTGGAGACTCAGACAGTAAAGAATCCACTTGCAATGCAGGAGATCTGGGTTCGATCCCTAGATTGGGAAAATCCCCTGGAGGAGGGCAAGGGAACCCACTTCAGTATTCTTGCCTGGAGAATCCCCATGGACAGAGGAGCCTGGTGGGTTACAGTCCGTGGAGTCACAAAGAGTCAGACAAACTGACTAAGCAAAGCACAATGGGGCCAGATGCCATGAACTTAGTTTTTAGTTTTTGGTTTTTTAATATTTAGTTTTAAGTTGTTTTTTTCACTCTCCTCTTTCACCCTCATCAAGAGGTTCTTTAGTTCCTCTTTGCTTTCTGTCATTAAAGTGGTATCATCTGCATATCTGAGATTGTTAGTGTTTCTCCTGCCTATCTTGATTCCAGCTGGTAACTCATTTACCCAGCATTTCTCATATTGTGCTCAGGATATGAGTTAAATAAACAGGGTGACAACATACAGCCCTGTTGTACTCCTTTCTCAATCCTGAGCCAATCAGTTGTTCCATATAGGGTTCTAGCTATTGCTTCTTGACCTGCATACAGGTTTCTCAGGAGATAGGTAAGATGGTCTGGTATTCCCATTCCTTTAAGAGCTTTCCACAGTTTCTTATGATCCACACAGTCAAAGGCTTTGGTGTAGTTGATGAAACAGAGGTAGATGTTTTTTCAGGAATTCCCTTGCTTTCTCTATGATTCTGTGAATATTTGCAATTTGATCACTGGTTCCTCTGCCTTTTCTAAATCCAGCATCCAGTAATGTTGAAGCCTAGCATGCAAGATTTTAAGCATGACTTACTAGCATGGGAGATGAGTGCAATTGCCCAATGGTTTGAACATTCTTTACTACTGCCCTTCTTGGGAACTGGGATGAGGATTGACCTTTTCCAGTCTTGTGGCCACTACTGGTCCTTCCAGATTCGCTGACATATTGAGTGCAACATTTTGATAGCATCATCTTTTAGGGTTTTGAATAGCTCTACTGGAATTCCATTGCATCCACTAGCTTAACTGACAGTGGTGCTTCCTAAGGTCCAATTGACTTCACACTCCAGAATGTCTTGCTTTGGGTGACTGACCACACCATCTTGGTTATCCAGTTCATTAAGATCTTTTTTGGACAGTTCTTTCATGTATTCTTTCCATTTATTTTTGATCTCTTCTGCATCTTCTAGGTTTCTACCACTTTTTTTATTGTGCCCATCTTTGGACAAAATGTTCCCTTGATATTTCCAATTGTGATGTTGTTTCCTCTATTTTTATGCATTGTTCATTGAAGAAGGCCTTCTTGTCTCTCCTTGCTATTCTTGGAGGTCTGTGTTTAGTTGGGTGTAACTTTCCCTTTCTCCCTTGCTTTTTGCTTCTCTTCTTTCTTCAGCTATTTGTAAAGCCTCCTCAGATAACCACTTTGCCTTCTTGATTTTCTTTTCCTCTGGGAGGGTTTTGTTCACTGCCTCCTATACAATGTTATGAACTTCTGTCCACAGTTCTTCAGGCACACTGTTTACTGTATCTAATCCTTTGAATCTATTCATCACCTCCACTGTATATTCATAAGGATTTGATTTAAGATTTACCTGGCTTGCCTAGTGGTTTTCCCCACTTTCTTTAGTTTAAGCCTGAGTTTTACTATAGAAGCTAATGATCTGAGCCACAGTAAGCTCCAGGTCTTATTTTTGCTAACTGTATACAGCTTCTCCACCTTCAGCTAAAAAGAATGTAATCAATTTGATTTCTGTATTGGCTATTTATTTGGTGGTCAATAGATATTACCATTACTGTTATTAACATCATTATCCTTAATCTCTGGATTCAGTCACAAGAGCCATTAAAAAGTTGGGGATTTTGTAGGAGAAGGATCACGGTAAGCTAGGAAAAATGGCATGAATACTTTATTAACATTTGTACAGACCTTATAGTTAGTTTACAAAGCACTCCCAAACACTGTGTGTGTGTGTGTGTGTGTGTGTGTGTGTGTGTGTGTGTGTGTGTGTTTGGGAGTGCTTTGCGTGTGTGTGTATATATGTGTATATATATATATTTTTTCACAGTATTTCTGTGAGGTATAAGTAGCATAGGTACAAATCACATTTTACAAATGGAGAAGTGAGTGACTTCCAAAAGCTCTGATAAGAGGCAAGGTATGACGTGAGCCTGAGTCATCTCACCTCAGTTCTGGTGCTCTTTATTTGCTCATCTCCCTTGATAATAAAATAACTGAAAAAGAAACTTTAAAAAGTGAATTTGTTCAATACAGTCTAAGTTAAAATGAAAAGTAGGAAGCTAAAATCATTATTCAGAACCTTATTGTTACTTTCTTAATGACTTTGTAAGACTCCCTCTGCGGAGGAAGATTTCTCTCTGGCTTACCTACTGGTTTCTATACCTGTTACTCAGAACTGTGTTCTTTCTGCCCCTTTTAGCTGAGGAGCTATTCCTGTGACCAGCTGTTCTTTCCATCTATGATACTCGAACATTCTTTTCTTCCTTTTTGGCAACAGAGTTATCTCCCTGTGAGAAGAAAACTCTTTCTTGCTCTTGGAAGAATACATTCTATCTTCAGTCTTCTACTATGCTCCTTTAACACCAAGTCTTAAACCGTTTTTAGATCAAATCCAGTAATCTTGAGTATATTCTCTGTCTTATGTGCTGTAAGTGTATTAAGTATGTGATATTCCTTGGATCATCTGAAATCTTATATCATGTGCATGGTATCTAATTAATGTTAAATATGAAGCTGAAAAAAGTAACTTTTCTGCTGTGGCTAAGCCTACAAAAGACTGTTAAAAGGGCACTCTAAATAGTCATTCTCAGAGTAGATAATTATATAAGCAATAGGCCTATGAGGAGAATTTTTCACTGGTTAAATGATAAAATACCACAATTCACAACTGAAAGTTTGTACCTCAAGATCTTTTTAAATAATAATACAATAAAATAGTGACTATCTTGGATGAATGATTTAGAGCTTCAGTAGCTTGAAAGTAACATACTGAAAATATGACCTAACAACTTTTTTTTTTCTATTTTGGTGTGATCACTCTATGATATACTCCAAGTAAATAGCATTAATGCCCTCCATATAATATGTTCCATTGATATTATCCCAGTAGTCTCAAGGTGCAAGTACAAAGGAATATTCCTAATTGAAAAACTAATGATTAAACAGCAGCAACCCATATGACTAAAGTTAGAAGTTCCCTTAAAATTGTGACTTCTTCATTACAGTAAACTGAACTATGCAGACTACATCCAAGGAATGTAAAACAGTAAATAAACTAAGTAGATAAATGTATAAATTGTACCTGCATTTCAGAGTCACACTTTACTAACAGATTCTAATATTTCATGTGAAATACAGTATGACTGATCCTGCAAAGACCTTTCATACAGTATTTCATAGGGAATAACAAAGGGAGAAACAAAAAGGAAAAAAAAATGAAACTAACCATCTTTATCTTTCAGTATTGGGTGTGTCTCCATATTTCTCACTTTTCCAAATTTCTTCTGGAGAGAATATAATCATTTTGAGATGTTTTCTAGTTGTTTAATGTGTCTTAACCTTGTCTTAACCCTGAGAAGGTAAACTTCCCTCCCTCAACATTCACTGTTCATAAATACAGATGAAAAGAAAAAGGTGACCTTCAGCAAGTCACTTACCCTTTCTGTTATTGTTCAGTCACTAAGTCATGTCTGATTCTTTTCATCCCCATAAACTGCAGCACTCCAGACTTCCCTGTCCTTCACTATCTCCCTGAGTTTGCTGAAACTCATGTCCATTGAGTTGATGATGCCATCCAGCCAACGCAACCTCTGTCACTCCCTTCTCCTTCTGCCCTCAATCTTTCTGAGCATCAGGATATTTTCCAATGAGTCACCTTTTAGCCAAAGTATTGGAGCTTCAGCTTCAGCATCAGTCCTTCGAAGAATATTCAGGGCTGACTTCCTTTAGGAATGACTGGTTCCATCTCCTTGCTGTCCAAGGAATTCTTTCTAACTCTAGGCTTATCTTTACAGTGGAGTTGATCTAGATCTAGATGAGAAGTTCTTCACCAAATGTCTGTATCAGAACCTAGATAATATTTTCTATACCAAACCTCAGAGTCAGATTTGATGGATATGAGATGAAAGCCAAGAAAATTTATCTCAGAGAAGGTCCTCAGATTGTTTTGATGAAGACTCCAAGTTGAGAAATAAGCCTGTAAGAAACAAACATATTATTTCTCTATAGATCACATGAAAATATTTTCTAGTTATTCTTGAGATCTTTTTGAGTCCAAGGCTCATCACACTGGTTAGTTCAGTCACTGTACTTCATCAGTCAGCTATCAGTTTTCACAGTCTGGTCTATTCATACTCCTAAATCTAAAAAGTAATGAAATTTATCTTGTCCTTCTTTGGACATTAGCACCATTGAAGAAGGTGTTTCATATATACTTACATATTAAAGAGCAATTGTAATGTCCTGCAATGGCAGGAGGAAAGAAAACAAATATATCTACCTGCTTATTAAAACAAATATTTGTAGTTTTACTTCTTTTTATTGATTTGCTTTTCTCTTAAGAAAATACACTCATTGCATTTCAGCATGCTTTTCACTTTATGAACACCTTGAACTTGTTAGTCGCTCAGTCATGTCTGATTCTATGTGATTCTATGGACTATAGCCCACCAGGCTCCTCTGTCCATGTAATTCTCTAGGCAAGAATACTGGAGTGGGTTGCCATTGCCTTCTCCAGGGAATCTTCCTGATCCAGGTATTGAACTTGGGTCTTCTGCATTGCACGTGGACTCTACTGTCTGAGCCACCAGGCAAGCCACAAACACTTTATTGCTTACTATATTTCCTCACCACTGGTGAGACAGAAAATTAAACAAGTGGGGAAAGTGCCACATTCAATGCTATTATTTTTCTTTGAAAGGAAGTTTCAAAAAATAGAATAGATTTACAAAATACATGGTGTATCATTCCTAAGTTTTAGTAGACCTGAGAGTGGGGAATGGGAAATGATCCATGACTGCCAATGGTTCTGTGAAAACTGAACCTTGTGGTGGTTTCAGGCCATAAGCAATAGTTTATGTCACCATTTAAGAAGAGTATTTAGAAGCAGCAATAAGACCTCATGCCACCATATGGGAGCCCATGCCACTTCTGTCATGTATACCACAAAGTAAAATTTTTATACTTGCTTTTGATGATAGTGATTATGATGATGTTCTTGTCCCAGCATAGTGAAGACTAGTACTTTGACTTGTTTAAAAAAGAAAATTAAACTTAACAGGAAATCAGAATACCCGGGAACCAATGCCAGTTTTGTCATTCACTAAATGCTTGAATATTTTTTCCTTGTCTTTGGGCATCATTTTTAATCTATAAAATAAGAGTGCTGGATCAGATCAATAACTTTCAAACTATTAAGAAAAGTCCCCTCAAGAGTTGCCTTAAGGTGGGCAAAAAGTCAGAATTTTAGTCTCCCTCTTTTAATCAGAGCTATTTTTAAAATATATGTTTTACATATTGAACTACTGTGTGTGAGTGTGTTTGTGTGTGTGAGTATGGAGAGTGGAGAGAAGTATTTAGAAGTATTAACTTGGTACAAAAGTAATTGTCATTTTGCATTGTTGAACTTTGCCATTTGATATTGAAATACATTCTTAAATAAATGTGGTTATATTGTACATCATTTTGATATGCATTTCTCTCTGTATGTTTCTTTGCTAATGATTTATTATTTGTTGTTTATTTTATATTTTACTTTATTTTTTTTGTTATTTTAAATTAGTTTATTTATCTATTTTTTAACTTTACAATATTGTGTTTGTTTTACCATACATTGACATGAATACACCATGGGTGTACATGTGTTCCCCTTCCAGAACCCCCCTCCCACCTCCCTCCCCATCCCATCCTTCTGGGTCATTCCGGTGCACCAGCCCCAAGCACCCTGTATCATGCGTCAAACCTGGACTAGGGAAAAGATGTTAGACAAAAAAGCAAATTTGAGTGATTTTCTTATTCAAATTCAAAATGGGTTGTAAAGCAGCAGAGACAACTCACAACATCAACTACATATTTGGCCCATGAACTAATAATGAATATACAGTGTGATAGTGATTCAGGAAGTTTTGCAAAGGAGATGAGAGCCTTAAACATGAGCAGCTCAGTGTCCAGCCATTGGAAGCTGGCAATGACCAATCGAGAGGATCATCAAAGCTGATCTTCTTACAACTACAGGAAAAGTGAAAAAGTGAAGTCGCTCAGTCGTGTCCAACTCTTTGCGACCCCATGGACTGTAGCCTTCCAGGCTCCTCCACCCATGGAATTTTCCAGGCGAGAGTACTGGAGTGGGTTGCCATTTCCTTCTCCAGGGGATCTTCTCGACCCAGGGATCGAACCCAGGGCTGCCACATTGCAGACAGACGCTTTACCTTCTGAGCCATCAGGGAAGTTGCCAAAGACCTCAACTTGGACCATCCCATGGTTGTTCACCATTTGAAGCAAATTGGAAAGATGAAAAAGCTCAATAAGTGGGTACCTCATGAGTTGAGCGCCAAGCAAAAAAAAAAAAAATCATCATTTTGAGGTGTCATCTTCTCTTATTCTATGCAACAACAATGAACAATTTCTTGACCAGATTGTAACATGTGACAAAAAGTGGATTTTATACAACAGCCATCGATGACCAGCTCAGTGATTGGACTGAGAAGAAGCTCCAAAGCACTACCCAAAGCCAAAGTTGCACCAAAAAAAAAAAAAAAAACGGGATCTTTGTCACTGCTTGGTGGTCTGCTGCTGGTCTGATCCACTAAAGCTTTCTGAATTCCAGCAAAACCATTATATCTGAAAAGTATGCTCAGTAAACTGATTGGTGCTGGGGCTCAGTCATGTCCAACTCTTTGCATCCCCATGGACTGCAGCTTGCCAGGCTCCTCTGTCCACGGAATTTTCCAGGCAAGAATACTGGAGTGGGTTGCCATTTCCTACTCCAGAGGATTTTCTTGACCCAGGGATTGAACCCCCATCTCTTGCGTCTCTTACATTAGCAGACATATTCTTTACCACAAGCACCACCAATGAACTGCAAATCAATTGTTGTTGCTGTTCAGGCACTCAATCATGTCTGACTCTTTGCAACCCCATGGACTGCAGCATACCAGGCTTCCTTGTCCTTCACCATCTCCCAGAGTTTGCTCAAACTCATGTCCATTGAGCCGGTGATGCCATCCAACCATCTCGCCCTCTGTCATCCCCTTCTTCTCCTACCTTCAGTCTTTCCCAGCATCAGGGATTTTTTCCAGTGCGTCAGCTTTTCACATCAGGTGGTCGATGTATTGGAGCTTTAGTTTCAGCATCAGTCCTTCCAATGCATATTCAAGGTTGTTTTCCTTTAGGATTGACTGGTTTTATCTCTTTGCAGTCCAAGTGACTCTCAAGAGTCTTGTCCAACAGCACAGTTCGAAAGCATCAATTCTTCAGTGCAAATAGATTAGATGCACCAAAAACTGTAACACCTGCAGGTGGCATTTGTCAACAGAATGGGCCCAATTCTTCTCTACAACAATACCTCACCACAGGTCACCAACCAATACTTCAAAATTTGAACAAATTGGGCTATGGAGTTTTGCCTCCTTCACCATTTTCACCTGACCTCTTGCCACCCAGCTACCACTTTTTCAAGCATCTCGATAAACTTTTTGCAGGGAAAATGCTTCCACAACCAGCAGAAGGCAGAAAATGCTTTCCAAGAATTTGTTGAATCCTGAAGCATAGATTTTTATGCTACAAGAAGAAACAAACTTATTTCTCATTGGCAAAAATATATTCACTGTAATGGTTCTTATTTTGATTAATAAAGATGTGCTTGAGCCTAGTTATGATTTAAAATTCATGGTCCAAAACTACAATTGCTTTTCACCAGTTTAATAAAAGTGCTCCATTCACATCTTCCTGAGTCTGAAGTCATAAGACATTGTCTATGGAAGGAGCACTAACTCTTATTCTATAAAATGGTCACGCTGTTCCCACAGGACTGACTTTACACCTAAACAGATTAAGAGCTGCCTAGGTAGTGAAATTTTGAAGAACTAGAATAGAAGGGTCAAATTCTCACTGTTGAGGTATCTGGATGAAGCTTGATTTTTTTTCCAGAAACTAGAACCTGTTGTTCCACACTAGGAATTTAGGCTTATAATGCAAACTCTTATGGAAGAAGGAACACTGACATATTTGCAGTCAGTTAGAAATGATTCTTGTACCACACGTTAAAAATAGTTAGCATTGTTGTTTGTTATATATGAAAAGTTGTAGGGAAGTAAATCAATCCTGTTTGGAACACAAGAAACATTTTTTCTATTTCTTTAATTACATATATATATATATATATATATATATATATATATATAAAGATGGATGTTCACTAAACCTATTGTGTTAATCTCTTCATGATATATATAAGTCAAATCATTATGTTGTACACTTTAAAACTCATACAGTGCTTTATATCAACTATATCTCAATAAAACTGGAAGAAAAATAAGAAAGAAAATACTCTTATCTGAGATCAATCTTTTGACTACAGATAAAAAGAATTGAGTTTCTAAAATCACCAGAAAAAACAAATCTCACTTTCTTTATGTATAAAGTGAAGAAAATTTTAAATATAATAAAAATATCAACAACACTAAAAATGTATTCAAGTCTTTAATAGATAAAAAACATATTACTAGACTCTTGTTTTAGTCTATCTCATTTCTTTCTCACAACAATCTTATAAGGTGGGTGAATTAACTACTTCAATGATAAGGCTTCCATTATTTCTAAATTATTATCATTATTAATATTATTGTTGAAAGGGCCTGGAATGGAGAAGCTAGAGAAACAAATTTCACCAACTGTATATTCATACTGTCATACTTCCTTAACAGCATAGAATCACCTCTCTCTTTCAGATAGCATCCGATTCTCTGTCAATATTACATTCATTTGGAGGGGGGAACTACTGTAGCTATAGTATTTGCTGTTGAAACCTAATATTCTTTCCTGACTCTTCCACAAAAGCTCCCACTGGTCGCACTATGATTTAGTGTAGTAGGAGATACTATGCATTAAGCTTTAAAAGTTTCTATTTCTCTCATCCAACATTTACAGCATGATTTGTCTTTTTTAAATTATTATTATTTGTCTTTTAAA
Organism: Okapia johnstoni; assembly: GCA_024291935.2. Lineage (NCBI taxonomy): Eukaryota > Metazoa > Chordata > Mammalia > Artiodactyla > Giraffidae > Okapia > Okapia johnstoni. Next base: position 56,868,542 of record CM044305.1, on the reverse strand, counting down.
AGCATTTACTTCAAATTTCCTCATCAGAAATTAAAAAAAAAAACTGAAATAAAATTCTATAAAGTTTCTTAGGCACTTGGAAAAGTTCTGGCAAGTATTTTTCTTCTTATAATATGTCCCCATAGAGCAAAAAATGTGTCCCATCCAGCAGTAAACACTAACAGTGTGTGTGGACTCTCATCTCTTATTTTAAATTCAATGGTCTTGTTAAGTAATCAGAAGGGATTTATTACAAGTGTTAATTAGATTGGCAAAAAAGAAACCTTTATCCCACCCCAACCTTAAACACCATGATTGATTTGTTGAAATTGTGCTGATTTCTTATAAAAGGACATTAGCAGAATCATTCACCAATACCAAACCTTTCACCACCTTATAGCCCTCATAAGGGTCCTGTAACCAGTCAGAATGGCCATCATCAAAAAATCTACAAACAATAAATGCTGGAGAGAATGTAGAGAAAAGAAAAACCTCCTGCACTGCTGGTGGGAATGTAAACTGATACAGTCACTATGGAGAAAAGTATGGAAATTCCTTTAAAAAACTAGGAATAAAACTATCATATGACCCAGAAATAATCTCACTACTAAGCAAATACACTGATAAAACCATAATTGAAAAAGACACATGTACCCTGCTGTTCATAGCAACACTATTTACAATAGCCAGGACATGGAAGCAACCTAGATGTCCACTGACAGATGAATGGATAAAAATATTGTGACATATATATATATATATATATATATATATATATATATATATATATACACATACATATACATATATAATGATATAATGAATTTGAGTCAGTTTAACTGAGGTGGATGAACCTAGAGCCTATTATACTGAGTGAAGTAAGTCGGAAAGAGAAAAACAAATATATTAAGGCTTATAATTGGAATCTAGAAAAGAGATACTGATGAACCTATTTGCAGGACTGGAATAGAAATGTAAGTGTAGAGAGCAGACTTAGGAACACATGGGGAAAGGAGAGAGTGGGACAAATTAAGAAAGTAACACCGACATATATAAACTATTATGTATAAAATAGATAGCTAGTCAGAAGCGGCTGTAAAACACAGGGAGCTCAGTTTGGTGCTCTGTGACAAACTAGAGGAGGAGTTGGGGTAGTGGGAGGGAGGCTCAAGAAGGAAGGAATATATTACACACACACACACACACACACACACACACACACACACACATACATATAGGTGATTCACATTGCTGAAGGGGAGAAACCAAAACAACATTATAAGCAATTATCCTTCAATTAAAAATAAATTTAAAAACAAATAAATAAAAATAAATGTTGCTGAAACTCCACCTCTGTGCACTAGTGATGAATAGAAACGTGGAGACACAGTTTTGGGTGAGGTAGAAAAGAGTAACTTTTATTGCTTTGCCAGGCAAAGGGCACCACCCTGGGCTAGTGCCCTCAAGAATGTGTGACCCATCCTGGAGCGGGGAGTGAGGTGTGTTATAGTGTTCAAGGAACAAGTCATGATCACCTTGTGGACAATTCTTGAATTGATTGGCATCAAGGTGAAGTTTCAGTTCAGTTCAGTTCAGTCGCTCAGTCGTGTCCGACTCTGAGACAGCATGGACCGCAGCAGGCCAGGCCTCACTGTCCATCAACAACTCCCAAAGCTTGCTCAAATTCATGACCACAAAGTTGGTGATGCCATCCAACCATCTCATCCTCTGTCAGCCCCTTCTCCTCCTGCCTTCAATCTTTCCCAGCATCAGGGTGTTTTCAAATGAGTTCGTTCTTCCCATCAGATGGCCAAACTATTGGAGTTTCAGCTTCAACATCAGTCCTTCCAATGAATATTCAGGACTGATTTCCTTTAGGGCGGACTGGTTGGATCTCCTTGCTGTCCAAGGGACTCTCAAAAGTCTTCTCCAACACCACAGTTCAAAAGCATCAATTCTTTGGCGCTCAGATTTCTTTATAGTCCAACTCTCACATCCATACATGACTACTGGAAAAATCATAGCCTTGATTAGACGGACCTTTGTTGGCAAAGTAATGTCTCTGCTTTTTAATATGCTGTCAAGGTTGGTCATAACTTTTCTTCCAAGGAGTAAGCGTCTTTTAATTTTATGGCTGCAGTCAACATCGCAGTGATTTTGGAGCCCCCCAAAATAAAGTCTGTTACTGTTTCCGATGTTTCCCCATCTATTTGCCATGAAGTGATGGGATCAGATGCCATGATCTTGGTTTTTCTGACTGTTGAGCTTTGAGCCAATTTTTTCATTCTCCTCTTTCACTTTCATCAAGAGGCTCTTTAGTTCTTCTTCACTTTCTGCCATAATGGTGGTGTCATTTGCATATCTGAGGTTATTGATATTTCTCCCAGAAATCTTGATTCCAGCTTGTGCTTCATCCAGCCCAGCGTTTCTCATGATGTACTCTGAATATAAGGTAAATAAGCAGGGTGAAAATATACAGCCTTGACATACTCCTTTCCCTATTTGGAACCAGTCTGTTGTTCCATGTCTGTTTCTAATTGTTGCTTCCTGACCTGCATACAGGTTTCTCAAGAGGCAGGTCAGGTGGTCTGGTATTCCCACAAGAATTTTCCACAGTTTGTTGTGATCTACACAGCCAAAGGCTTTGGCATAGTCAATAAAGCAGAAATAGATGTTTTTCTGGAACTCTCTTGTTTTTTTGACAATCCAATGGATATGATCAGTGCAAAGAAATAGAGGGAAAGAATAGAACGGGAAAGTCTAAAGATCTCTTCAAGAAAATTAGAGATGCAAAGATGGGCTCAATAAAGGACAGAAATGATATGGATCTAACAGAAGCAGAAGATATTAAGAAGAGGTGGCAATAACACAGAGAAGATCTACACAAAAAAGATCTTCATGATCCGATCCAGATAATCATGATGGTATGATCACTCACCTAGAGCTGGACATCCTGAAATGGGAAGGCAAGTGAGCCTTAGGAAGCATCTCTAGAAAGAAAGCTAGTGGAGGTGATGGAATTCCAGTTGAGCTATTTCAAATCCTGAAAGATGATGCTGTGAAAGTGCTGCACTCAATATGTCAGCAAATTTGGAAAACTCAGCAGTGGCCACAGGACTGGAAAAGGTCAGTTTTCATCCCAATCCCAAAGAAAGGCAATGCCAAAGAATGCTCAAACTATTGCACAATTGCACTCTTCTCACACGCTAGTAAAGTAATGCTCAAAATTCTGCAAGCCAAGCTTCGACAGTACATGAATCATGAACTTCCAGATGTTCAAGCTGGATTTAGAAAAGGCAGAGGAACCAGAGATCAAATTGTCAACATCCGTTGGATTATCAAAAAGTTGGTTTCAAGCATCATAAGTTTTCTGGTTTCAACCAGTCTAGGATCTATGTTCTTGTAATCAGCAGTTTCCACCTGGAGGGGTGCTTCTTCTTGGAAAAAACAACTTATGAATGTGTGTCAGGCCTTTAGCTATGTCTTTCAGGTAACTGGGTGTTCAGTGATTCTTCTATTGGGCAGAATTATACTCTAAATTGTTACCAGTTCCCTAGCCCAACAGTTAAGCTTTGTTTCTACATCTTCACATTTCACAATCATTAACTTTTTAAAATTTATTTATTATGTTTAATTGAAAGATAATTGCTTTACAATATCTTGTTGGTCTCTGCCATACATCAACACAAAGCAGCTATATTTATAAATATGACCCATCCCTCTTGAACTTCCTTCCCACTTCACACCCCTCTCACCCCTCTAGGTTGTTACAGAGCACCAGTCTGAGTACGCTGAGTCATACAGCAAATTCTCATTTGGCTATATGTTTTATGTATGATAGTGTACATGATTCCATATTACTCTCTCAATTGGCTCCACCTTCTCTTTCCCCACAGTGTCCACAACTGTTATTTCTGTCTGTGTCTCCTTTCTTCCCCTGCATATAGGTTCATCAGCACCATCTTTATAGATTCCATATAATTGCATTATCTTGTTTCTATCTTTCTGACTTACTTCATTCCGTATAATAGGCTCTTGGTTCATCCATCTCATTAGAACCAACTCTAATATGTTCCTTCATATGGCTAAGTAATACCCCATTGCACATTTGTACCACAGCTTCTTATCCACTCATCTGTTGATGGCATCCATGTTACATGTATATTTTGGAAATTAAACCTTTCTCAGCTGTTTCATTTGCTATTATTTTCTACCATTCTAAGGGTTGTCTTTTCACCTTGTTTATAGTTTCCTTTGCTGTGCCAAAGCTTTTAAGATTAATTAGGTCCCACTTATTTGTTTTTATTTCCATTACTCTAGGAAGTGGGCCATAGAGAATTTTGTTGTGATTTATATCATGCAGTGTTCTGTCTTTTTTTTCCTCTAGTAGTTTTATAGTTTCTGGTTTTACATTTAGGTCTTTAATTCATTAAGTTTATCTTTGTGTATGCTGTTAAGAAGTGTTCTACTTTCATTCTTTTACACTCAGTTGTCCAGTTCTCCCAGCACCACTTATTGTAGAGTCTACCTTTTCCCCACTGTATATTCTTGCTTCCTTTGTCAAAGATAAGGTACCCATAGGTGTGTCGGTTTATCTCTGGGCTTTCTATATAGTTCCATTGGTCTATATTTCAGTTTTTGTGCCAATACCATACTGTCTTGATGATTGTAGCTTTGAAGTATAGTCTGACATCAGGAAAGCGGATTCCTCCAGCTCCATTCTTCTTGCACAAGATTGTTTTGGCTACTACAGGTCTTTTGTGTTTCCATATAAGTTGTGAAAATTTTTTCTAGTTATGTGAAAAATGCCATTGGCAATTTGATAGGGATTGCACTGAATCTGTATATTGCATTTGGTAGTACTCATTTTCACTGTATTGTTTCTTCCAACCCAGGAACGTGAAAAATCTCTCTAGCTGTTTATGTTGTCTTTGATTTCTTTCATCAGTGTTTTACAGTTTTCTGTATGCAACTCTTTTGTATCCTTAGGTGTATTTATTCCTAGGTATTTTATTCTTTTTGTTGCAATGGTAAATGGGATTAATTCCTTAATTTCTCTTTTCTTGTTAGTGTATAGGAATGCAAGTTATTTCTGTGTATTGACTTTGTACCCTACAACTTTACTAAATTCACTGATTAGATCTAGATAACATTTTTAAGATATTATATGTATAGTATCATGTCATCTACAAACAGTGAAAGTTATATTTATTTTCCAATATGGAATCCTTGTATTTCTTTTTCTTCTCTGATTGTAATAGTTAGGAAATTCAAAACTATGCTGAATAATAGTGGCAATGATGGGCACCCTTGTCTTGTTCCTGACCTTAGAGGGAACGCTTTCAGTTTCTCATCATTGAGAATAATGTTTGCTGTGGATTTATTATATATGACCTTTATAATTTGTTGTGGGTTTATCATATATTACCTTTAAATATTCAGGTAAGTTCTTTCTATGCCTGTTTTTTTGAAGTTTCAATCAAAAATGGGTCCTGAATTTTGTTGAAAGCTTTTTCTGCATCTATTGAGATTATTATAAAATTTCTTTCTTTAAATTTGTTAATATGGTGTATCACATTGCTTGATTTACATATATTGAACAATTCTTGCATCCCTGGAATAAACACAATTTTATCATGGTATATGAACTTTTTAATGTGTTGTTAAATTCTGTTTGCTAGAATTTTGTTAAGACTTTTTGCATCAATGTTCATCAATGATCAGTCAGTCAGTTCAGTAGCTCAGTCATGTCCACCTCTTTGTGATACCATGGACTGCAGCACATCATGCTTCCCTGTCCATCACCAACTCCTGGAGTTTGCTCAAACTCATGTCCGTTGAGTCAATGATGCCATCCAAGCATCTCATCCTCTGTCATCCCCTTCTCTTCCCACCTTCAATCTTTCCCAACATCAGGGTCTTTTCCAAAGAGTCAGCTCTTTACATCAGGTGGCCAAAGTATTGGAGCTTCAGCCTCAGCATCAGTCCTTCCAATGAATATTCAGGACTGATTTCCTCTAGGAATGACTGGTTTGACCACCTTGCAGAGATCAAAGTGATATTGTCCTGTAATTTTCTTTTTTATAATGTCTTTGCCTGGTTTTGTTATCAGGGTGATGATGGTCTTGTCCTTCCTCAATGACTAACTCTTGAGTCAACATTTTACTTCAAAAGATAAGGACATGGGAGCTTGTATATGATTTCATAACTACTAATTCGTTCAAAAAAATGTCCTATAATATAATTGCTGCAAGTATTGCTATCTTCATTTTCCAGGTAAGGACACTGAGATTTGGAGAAGCAAATTGCCTTGCTAGACAGTTAGTGAGTGGCTAAGTTGGAACTTTACTAAAACACAAACCTTCTCATTGCAAACCCTCTGCTTTTTCTAACTCTCTTTTCACCTATATATATACATATATGTATGCATATACACACACACACACATATATATATATATATTTAATGATTTGGTTAGATAACAAAATTAAAACAGTTGTCTCAATACAACTACAATAAATGAAAAAATGATTTATAAAGTCTTCAGGAGACAAAACGTTCCTCCGTGCTCTCCTTCAGGTAATGACCTATAAAATGGTATCCTATATTTACAGTGTCAACTACAAATTGGCACTTGCCACCGGCACTTGCCATCTATCTCTATAAAGAATAAATCATGTGCTGATTCAGCTGTTGATTTTCAACACCTCTTTAAAGGAGTTCAGGGTGGAGTGCAGAAATGAGGCACTCTGTGCTCAGGGAAAACTTGCAAAACAGGTATTCAGATAGTTATATGTTTTCAGGAGCCAATGGTATGAGTCCAATTCTTGTATCTCCTCATATCTGGAAAAGTACTAAAATTCTTTATTTTCCTCATGACTAGAAGAAACCCTCTGCAAAAAGATATGTGCTTAATTGCATGTACTCCCTCTTCAGCATAATCATGTATATAGGCCTTCCTTGGAAAAGTTTCTCAAAGCTATCTGAAATGCTGCCTCCTGGGATATAGTCTTCATTTTGCTCCAAATAAAACTTAACTTGCAACTTTCACGTGCAATTTTTTTTTTAATTTGACAGTTTTATGGTGACCACTACAGTACCCAAAATGGACTTCTCTCCTTCTCCTGAACCGTATAAGGAACTGGAGCCTTGGTATCAGCAGTGGCCCTTTGTGCCTGTCCAACATCCTCAGAGACTACAGATTAATTTGGGTAAGTCTCTCCTAGTTCTCAGATTTCCCATATTGGTCCTGAGTTTTTATTTGGTGGTATATAGCAGATATCTTCTCCTTCCCAGTTGAAAGATACTAAGAAATACACAGCCAGTTGAAAGTAACCGCAGGGGATGGCTGATTGAAAGACACCAGGATTTGCTTAGTTGAAGGAGACAGTGTGGTCGTCACTGAATATTTCAGTAAGAAGTTGATCTGATATTTTTCCTCAATTCAGTTGCCTTAATAGAATTTTGAGGGATAAAAGTGAAAATATTACATGAAAGCTTTGCTCCAAAGAAAAGGGACAAGACATTTCCTGGCCAATCATGTCTTTCTCAGATGACTGAGTAATTTATAAGAGTGATGGAGGCAGAGTCCTCATACCTTCCAGTGGTTCCATAGGGAAACCTACTCATTAATTAAAACATTGCTCATCTAGGGATCATGGATAAGAATTGGCCATTCAGGGATACAAGCACCTGCAGCATCTTAGACCATCAAAGGGAGAAACTGAAACATGTAAGAGGGCTGAAACAATTTTAAGGTGATGCTTAGAGGAGTTAAGCTCACAAACAGCATACTTGTTACTGAAAGGTGTGGGGTGTCCTGTTGCTTACCACTCAAAAGCCAGTAAATAGGCCAGGTTGGTGGAAAGGAAAGTTTGCTTTATTTCAGATGCCAGCATCTGGGTTTGGGGGTGAGGGGGATGGCATATATCTGTCCAAAGGCAGACTCACCACCCCCTGACAAGCAAGGAGTGAGAGCTTTTATAGACAGAGTAGGGTGGGAGGTTCCATGTAGAAAGCACAGTCATCTCTAACAGTCATCTTCAATTGATCATCGGTGATCTGACTAGCATCATCTTGGTTGCTTTAGGTACAGTTAATCTTCAGTTCCAGGATGCACTTGTTCTCATTTCTTTGAAGTCAGTTCCCGAAATTGTGGCAGCTCAAGTCCTGAGTACAGTCCGGTCATCATGTAGTAAACTTCTCCACCTGGTGTTTTGGTATCTATAAGACAGCTCACAGGATATGGCTCAGAATATTATTTATAGCCCTTGAGAAAGAACTAAAGGTCCTTGACTGTGCTTATTGAGTACATTATTATTATTTAGTCTCCTTTGACTGTTTTATTTTGTATCCACATTTCTTACTTCTCTTATTAAACTTATTCTTTGACTAAAGTTTTCCACAGACAAAAGGCAGGTACTGGGCCAAGGACCTGCTCCATTTCATACTGACCTACCACACAATTTCAATAGTAAATCTTATACCTGAAAATTCAACTTTAAAAAGGGAAATAGAGTCTTTCAAACACAAAAAGTAGGGGCATCAAGAAAACAAGCTTCTAACTTAGACCCCAGCCAGGGTTGTGTACATAAAAACATACTTGCAAATACCTATTTAATTGGGAAAATTACACTAAAGAAAATCTCAATCTAAAATGGCCAAGTTGTGGTTCCTTTGACATTCTAAAATTTATATTTTTGCATGCATAGTTATAAAAAGCCATCAGTAAAATCAAACAGACTGAATGGAATACTTACTTTGATAGGTATCTAGAAACTTCTCTTGAAACTGTATTAAAACAAAAAAGGCTGTAAGCACTCTGTCTCCAAATTTGTCTCTCCCTCTGCTCCTTCCACACATTCTTTTTTTTTTCAATTTTAATTTTTTTAATTGAAAGATAATTGCTTTACAGAATTCCTCCCACACATTGTATTATATCTGAATTGCCTAGCCCCGAGATGGTCTCTTTTTCTCTTTTACTATTTCAACTCCTGCTGCCCTCCTCCCTGGTAAAGGAGCATTAAAAATCATAATTGATTATACCTCACTTTAAGGAGAAAGCTATTAAAGGAAGAGGTGAGTGGTCCTTAGTATTTAGCTACACAACTTGGACTCAAGCAGAACTTAAAGCCTTGGCTAAGGAATTTCCCAATATAAGTCAGGAGCCATCGGGATTTGCTAAGGAATTTCAATTGATCATCCAAATCTATGAACCTGAGTTTTTGGATCTATATCAATTAATGAAGCCTTTTGTTTCTGAATGCAAAGCTAGGGAATGAATAAAGAAAGTAGGATGGAGACACCCCTTAATGAATTTTGAACCACAGGCTCACACCAAATACAAGGAATTACCTTGGAAATTTTGTGAACTTATCTCAGAGCTTTTTCCAATAAAAATGTAGGCTGGACAAATTCAACAGAACAAGCAAAATTGGATGAATCAATTTTGAACTATTATAAAAGGTTTGAAAAAAATTTTAAATAATATTCTGGCTTGAAACATGAATCATTCTCTAACCACAAAAATGATCTTTGCTTAGCTCTACCTTTTAGAAGGTTTAGAGGAGGATCTGGCTACTCTAGTCAAAAGACAATCTACTTTTGGTCAGAGTTATACACAAATGCTCTTGTAGCTGACTGACTTCACAATTTTTAAAAAGAAAAAAGGGAAAATGGCGGAGGAATAGGATGGGGAGACCACTTTCTCCCCCACAAATTCATCAAAAGATCATTTGAATGCTGAGCAACTTCCACAAAACAACTTCTGAATGCTGGCAGAAAACACCAGACACCCAGAAATGCAGTCCATTAGGACAAAATATAGAAGACAAAAAGAGAGTCAAAAGAGTTAGGGATGGAGATCCGTACTGGAGAGAGTCATGAAGGAGGATAAGTTTCCACACAGTAGGAAACCCTCTCACAGGCGAGTCTGTGGGGAGTTTTCGAATCTCAGAGGGCAACATAGCTGGGAGGAAAAAAAAAAAAAACCTCACAGAATATTCACCTAACTGCAACTGCCAGCAGAGAATTACCCCAGACACTAGTGTCTGACACCACCAAATGGAGGCTGGACAGGGACTCACGGGTTGCATAATAGGTGCTTAGGGTAAGGACCTGGCCTGAGTGCCATGAGGACAACCTGAGGGAGCTAACGAGAGATATTAACCCAAACCGTGGGATCACCAGAGAGAGAGAAAAAAAGACAACTTTCCCTCGAAAGGCTCTAATGCGCAGCCTGGCTGCTCGCAGAACAAAGGATTGAGCCAATACCAAAGGAGAGCTAGCTGGCACCGTACAGGCCCCTACCCTACACCAGAGTCAGAGAGGCAGACGTGCAACAGCCAGAGCCAAAAGGCAGGTGGCTGCGCCAATCTAGGCCTCAGAGACTGGCATTCTCCACCAAACAGTGAGCAGGCTCCCAGTTGCTAACCACATCTTCCTGGGATCCTGGACGGTTGACATCTGACAGGAAGATCACAGCCTGAGATCACCTCCCCAGAGGAGACACACGGCACACCTGAAACAATGCTCTCACAGCACATGGGGGAAACCTAGCAGCCGGGATGGGGAGATGATTAAGATTCACACCCCACCTGGAAGAGTGCTCTCACCAAACACCTGGGCCCTTGAGCTGCTTGGACCTGGGAAGGGCACAAAACACACGCCTAACTGAGTCTGTGCCCTTGCAGAGTACCCAAGAACTTGAGCACCTTAGACCTGGAAAGTGCATGAAACGCAGGGCCTGCTTTGGATAGTGACCATGCAGAGCGACATGGAACCTGAGCAGTGGAGACTCAGGAAGTACACGCCACCTTGAGGTGTGGCAAACCCAGTGTGGTCAATACACTGCAAGCACTCCCCACACAAGACAGCGACATTTCTTTGCCATGTCCCTTCCTCCCCACAACACAACTGAACAAGTGAGCCTAAATAAGTGACCACCTTCACCCTCTTGTGTCAGCGTGGAAATTAGACACTGAAGAGACTTGCAAACAGAGGAAGCCAAAATAAACAAAGAAGAGGGAAATGCTCTGGAAGTGACAGGTGCAACCGATTAAAACCCTGTAGTTTACATTGACTAAGCATTGGAGGGGGCCTATAGACCTTGAAAACAAGTACAAGCTGGAACAAGGAAATATCTGAAACTGAACAGACCCCACACTGCTCTCAACAGCTCCAGAGAAATTACTAGATATATTTTTACTATTATCACTTTTTGATTTTTTTAAATTTAAGTTCTTTATTGCTCCTTTAATTTTCATTTTTATAATCTTGCAAAAAAGACCCTATTTTTAAAGCAAATTTCATATATATACATTTATAATTATTTTCACTGATTTTGTTTTGTATTTTTACTATTTTTTTGAGAGTCTAACCTTTACTCTCGAATTTCATTTTTTGCTTTTGGTATTTGTTATCAATTTTGTACCTTTGAGAATCTAATCTTCAGTATCCATTTTCACTTAGGGGTGTGATTACTGGCTTGATTGCTCTCTCCCCTTTTGACTCTCCCTTTTATCCCCCAGGTCACCTCTACCTCCTCCCTCCCTCTTCTCTTCTCTACTTAACTCAGTGAATTTCTCTGGGTGTTCCAGGCTGAGGAGAACACTTAAGAAACTGATTATTGGCTAGATCGGTCTCTCCCTTTTTGTCTCTCTCTCATCCTCCTGGTGACCTCTATCTCCTTCCTCCTTCTTTTCTTCTATTTCTAACTCTGTGAATCTCTTTGGGTGTTCCAGACTTTGGAGAGCACTTAGGGAATTGATTACAGGCTAGATTGCTCTCTCCCCTTTTGACAACCTCTCTTCTCCTCCAGGTCACCTCTATCTCCCTACTCCCTATTCTCTTCTCCATGTAACTTTGCAAGCCTCTCTGGGTGTCCCTCACTGAGGAAATTGTTGCACCATTAACCTAGATGTTTTATCATCTGTACTATATGGATGGAGAAGTGTTAAGGTTACTGTAAGAACAATACTTAAAGTGGGATGCAGGAGGTTTAGTTCCAGAACTTGAGAACGTCAAAGAACTCCTGATTCCAGGGAATATTAATAGACAAGAGCTCACCCAGAAGCCTCCATACCTACATTGAAACCATGAACCACCCAAGAGCCAACAACTTCCTGAGCAAGATATACCATGTTAATTCTCCAGCAACGCAGGAACACAGCCCTGAGAATTAAAAGATAGGCAGCCTAAAGCCATACCAAATACATAGACACCCCAAAACTCACTACTGGACACTTCATTGCACTTCAGAAAGAAGAGATTCAGCTCCATCCACTAGAACACAGATGCAAGCTCCCCTAACCAGGACCATGACAAACCACTAGTCCATCACAACTCACAGGGAGCAGGTGCCACAATAAAGAGGAAACACAAACTTCCAGCATACAGAACAGCCACCCCAAATACAACAATCTAAAGAAAATGAAAAGATAGAGAAATATTCAGCAGGTAAAAGAGCATGATAAATGCCCACCAAACCAAACAAAAGAGGAGGAGATATGGAGTCTACCTGAAAAGAATTAAGAATGATGATAGTAAAGATGATATAAAATCTTGAAAACAAAATGGAGTTACAGATAAATAGACCAAAGACGACTCAGAAGATGCAAGAAATAGAAGATGCAAGATGCAAGAAATAGAAGATGCAAGGACATAGAAGAAATAAAGAAGAGTCCATCAATAATGAATAATACAATAATTGAGATCAAAAGCACTTCGGAGGGAACCAACAAGAGAATAACTGAGGCAGAAGATAGGATACGTGAGGTGGAAGATAGAATGGTGGAAATAAATGAAGCTGAGAAGAAGAAAGAATTAAAAGAAATGAGCACAACCTCAGAGACCTCTGGGACAATGTTAAACACCCCAACATTTGAATCGTAGGAATCCCAGAAGAAGAAGACAAAAAGAAAGGGCATGAAAATGTACTTGAGGAGTTAATAGATGAAAAGTTCCCTAAAATGGGGAAGGAAACAGTCACCCAAATCCAAGAAACCCAGAGAGTCCCAAATAAGATAAACTCAAGGCAAAACACCACAAGACACATTTTAATCAAATTAACAAACATCAACACAAAGAGCAAATATTAAAAGCACCAAGGGGAAAGCAACAAAAAACACACAAGGGGATTCCCATAAGAATAACAGCTGATCTTTCAATAGAAACTCTTCAGGCCAGAAGGGAATGGCAGGACATACTTAAAGTGATGAAAGAGAAAAACATATAACAAAGATTGCTATGCCCAGCCAGGCTCTCATTCAAATATGAAGGAGAAATGAAAAACTTTACAGAAAAGAAAAAGCTGAGAATTCAGCACCAACAAACCAGTACTTTAACAAATACTAAAGGATATTCTCTAGACAGGAAACACAGAAAAGGTTTATAAACGTAAAACCAAAACAACAAAATAAAGGGCAGCAGAATCATACTTATCAATAATTACCTTAAATGTAAATGGGTTAAATATCCCAACCCAAAGACAAAGACTGGCTGAATGGATACAAAAACAAGACCCCTATATATACTATCTACAAGGGCCCAAACTTGTACGGACACATACAGACTGAAAGTGAAAGGCTGGAAAAATGGTATTTCATGAAAATGGAAACGAAAAGAAAGCAGGAGTAGAAATACTCATATCAGAGAAAATAGACTTTGATAAAGGATGTGAATAGAGACAAAGAAGGACACTACATAATGATCAAAGGATCAATCCAAGAAGAAGATATAACAATTAAAATATGTATGTAACCAACATAGGAGCAACTGAATATATAAGGCAAATGCTAACAAGTATGAAAGGGGAAATTAACAGTAACACAATAAGTGTGCAGGCTTTAATACCCCACTCACACCTATGGATAGATCGACCAAATGGAAAGTTAGCAATGAAAAAGAAACTTTAAAGGATACACTGGACCAGTTACACTTAATTGATACCTATAGGACATTGCACCCCAAAATGATGAATTTCAGCTTTTTCTCAAGTGCACATGGAACGTTCTCCAGGATAGATCACATCCTGAGCCATAAATATAGCGTTGGTAAATTCAAAAATATTGAAATCATTTCAAGCATCTTTTCTGATCACTATGTGGTAATATGAGATGTGAACTACAGAAAAAAAAACTATTAAAAATACAAACGTATGGAGGCTAAACAACATGCTTCTGAATAACCAACAAATAATAGAAGAAATCAAAAAGGAAATCAAAACATGCATAGAAACAAATTAAAATAAAAACACGACAAGCCAAAACCTGTGTAATTTGGTAAAAGCAGTGCTAAGGGGAAGGTTCATAGCAATACAAGATTATCTCTAGAAACAAGAGAAAAATCAAATTAATAACCTAACTTTAAACCTGAAGCAACTAGCAAAGGAATACATGAAGAACCCCAGGGTGAGTAGAAGGAAAGAAATCATAAATATTAGGGCAGAAATAAATGAAAAAGAAACAAAAGAGACTACAACAAAAATCAACAAAACTAAAAGCTGGTTCTGTTAGAAGATAACTTAAATAGACAATCAATCCATTAGCCAGACTCATCAAGAAAAAAAGGGAGAAAAATCAAATCAACAAATTTAGAAATGAAAATGGAGAAATCACAACAGACAACACAGAAATAAAAGGATCATAAGAGACTACTATTAGCAACTATATGACAATAAAATGGACAACTTGAAAGAAATGAATGAATTCTTAGAAAAGTATAACCATCCAAAACTGAACCAGGAAGAATAAGTAAATCGTAACAGATCCATCACAAGCATGGAAATAGAAATTGTAATAAAAAATCATCCAACAAACAAAAGCCCAGGACCAGATGGCTTCACAGGGGAATTCTACCAAGAATTTAGAGAAGAGTTAACACCGATCCAACAAAAATTCTTCCAGAAAATTGCAGAGGAAGGTAAACTGTCAAATTCATTCCACAAGGCCACCATCACCCTAATACCAAAACCAGACAAAAATGCCACTAAAAATGAAAACTACAGGCCAATATCACTGATGAACACAGATGCAAAAATTCTCAACAAAATCACGGCAAACGGAATCCAACAATATACTAAAAAGATCATACACCATGACCAAGTGGACTTTATCCCAGGGATGCGAGGATTCTTCCATATTCGCAAATCAATCAATGGGATACATCATATAAACTAATTGAAAGATAAAAACCATATGATTATCACAATAGATGCAGAGAAAGCCTTTGACAAAATTCAACAAGGATTTATATAAAAAAAGACTCTCCAGAAATCAGTCATAGAAGGAACATATTTCAACATAATAAAAGCCATATACGAAAAAACCCACAGCAAACTTTATCCTCAATAGTGAAAAACTGAAACCATTTCCCCTAAACTCAGGAACAAGCAAAGGGTGCCCTCTTTCACCAATATATTCAACATAGTTTTGGAAGTTTTAGCTACAGCAATCAGAGAAGAAAAATAAAATTAATCCAGAATGGAAAAGAAGTAAAACTCTCACTGTTTTCAGATGACATGAACCTCATCATAGAAAACCCTAAAGACACAACCAGAAAATTAATACAGCTGATCAATGAATATAGTGAAGTTGCAGGTTATAAAATTATTACATGGAAATCCCTTGCATTCCTATACACTAACAATGGGAAAAGAGAAATAGAAATTAAGGAAATAATCTCATTCACCATTGTGATGAAAAAAATAAAAATACTTAGGAATAAATCTACCTAAAGAAACAAAAGATCTACATATAGAAAACTATAAAACACTGATGAAAGAAATCAAACATGACACAAATAGATGGAAAAATATGCCATGTTCATGGATCAGAAGAATCAATATAGTGAAAATGTGTATACTACCCAAAGAAATCTGCAGGTTCAATGCAATCCCTATCAAGCTACCAATGGAATCTTTCACAGAACTAGAACAAAAAATTTCACAATTTGTATGGAAATGCAAAAGACATCGAATAGCCAAATCAACTTTTTCTAAGAAGAACGGAACTGGAGAAATCAACCTGCCTGACTTCAGACTATACTACAAAGCTACAGTCATCAAGACAGTATGGTTCTGGCACAAATACAGAAACATACAGCAATGGAACAAAATAGAAAGCCCAGAGATAAATCCACACACCTATGGACAACTTATCTTTGACAAAGAAGACAAGAATATACAATGAAGAAAAGACAATCTCTTTAACAAGTGGTGCTGGGAAAACTGGTCAACGATGTGTAAAAGAATGAAACTAGAACACTTTCTAACACCATACACAAAAATAAACTCAAAATGTATTAAAGATCTAAATGTAAGACCAGAAACTTTAAAACTCCTAGGGGAAAGCATAGGCAAAACATTCTCTGACATAAATCACAACAAGATCCTCTATGACCCGCCTCCCATAATAATGGAAATAAAAGCAAAACTACATAAATGGGACATAATTAAACTTAAAAGCTTTTTCACAAAGAAGGAAACTATAAGCAAGGTGAAAAGACAGCCTTTACATTTGGAGAAAATAATAGCAAACGAAGCAACTTTCAAAGAATTAATCTCAAAAATATACAAGCAGCTCATGCAGCTCTATACCAGAAAAATAAATGACACAATCAAAAACTAGACCAAAAAGCTAAACAGACATTTCTCCAAAGAAGGCATACAGATGGCTAACAAACACATGAAAAGGTGCTCAACATCACTCATTATTAGAGAAATGCAAATCAAAACCACAATGAGGTACCATCTCACCCTGGTCAGAATGGCTGCTATCAAAAAGTCTGCAAACAATAAATGCTTGAGCAGGTGTGGAGAAAGGGGGACCCTCTTACACTGTTGGTGGGAATGCAAACTAGTCCAGCCACTATGGAGAACATTGTGGAGATTCCTTAAAAAACTGGAAATAGAACTCCCTTGTGACCCACCAATCCCACTGCTGGGCATTCACACCTAGGAAACCAGAATTGAAAGAGACACGTGTACCCCAATGTTCATCACAGCACTGTTTACAATAGCTAGGACATGGAAGCAACCTAGATGTCCATTGGTAGATGAATGGATAAGAAAGTTGTGGTACATATACAGAATAGAATATTACTCAGCTATTAAATGAACGCATTTGAATCAGTTCTAATGAGGTGTATGAAACTGGAGCCTATGATACAGAGTGAAGTAAGTCAGAAAAACACCAATACAATATATTAATGCATATATACGGAATTTAGAAAATGGTAACAATGACCCTATATGTGAGACATCAAAAGAGACACAGAGATAAAAACAGACTTTTGAACTCTGTGGGAGAAGGTGAGGGTGGAATTATTTGAGAGAATAGCATTGAAACATGTATATTACCACATGTGAAATATATGACTGTCAGGGGACGCTCAGCTTTAAGGGATCCAATATGTTATTCTGTGTGTCGTTTCTCAAGTATTCTCTATTCCTTATCAGTTCCTGGGAAACAGGAATGAGCAGGACTGCACGCAGTTCTCAGGACTGAGATCATGAGAAGGGGCACTTGCTTGGATTCCTTTCAGTGACTCCCTTCAGTGACTCCCTTCAGTGACCTTACTTAAATGTAATCTATTCAGTTATGCCCCTCTTACTCAGGATATGGAATGCTTTCTGGCCCTTTGAAGATTGTTATTTGCTTGGCTTTGTTTTTGCTGCCTAGAGTTGCCTTGTATGAAGATATAAAAACATGCATTTCTGCAAATAAAGCACTCTTGTTCCATCAGAGCTTGAGTCCCTGTGTCTTTCTCTCGCTCTCTCTCTCTCTCACTCTCAGGTTAATTCTCTGGAGAATAGAAACCTGCCAAGCTCACTTTCTTGCCCGGGCTTTCAGGACCTCCTCGAGAGGACACCCTGAGCCTTCGTGAGCAGTGCAAGCCCTGTGTCAAGGGCTTTATTGGTTCTCTGCATAAATCAGGAAATATCAGCCTCTTTTCCTCGTTTACTTTCTTATCATTTACTCCGGATCACCAGGTTCCGGTCCATCAAAGGACCGCAACAGATGACCAGTCCAAGTTTGATACATGGAAAAGTGCACTCAAAGCTGGTTCACTAGGACAATCCAGAGGGATGGGATAGGGAAGGAGGTGGGATGGGTGTCTGGGATGGGGGACACATGTACACCCGTGGCTGATTCATGTCAATGTATGGCAAAAACAATGTAAAGTAATTAGCCTCCAATTGAAATAAACTAATTAAATAAAAAAGAAGAAAAAAGGTGTATATATGACAGTTATAAACCTTCAATTCTGCCAATTAAGTGCACAATGCCAGGTGAAGTCTTACTGTTGTCAGTGGCTCAGTTGTGTCCTACTCTTTGCAGACCCATGTCAGTCTTCCCTGTCCTTCACCATCTCCCAGAGCCTGGTCAAACTCATGTCTATTTGTCAGGTAACGTTTAACAAGAGGATTCCTGTGTGCTGTTTTCTTTCTCTCATAAATCCTGTGTTCCATATCAGCTCCTGGCAGCAGGAGCGAGTAGAGCAGCATGCCGCTCCCAGGACTGAGGAATGCATGCATTTCCTCCATTTGCTTTTCCATAGGGTGAAAGTGATTATTGACGACCCTCTTCCTTTTGATATGGATTGTCTTCTAGCTTTATGACGTCTATTACTCCTTATTTCCTTGGTAATTTGTAAGAGTGGTCTTTTGATCTTTCTCTTTGCGGAAAAAGCTACCTTGTAAAACAGTATATATACTCACACAATGTTGAATAAAACACCCTTGTTCCATCATAGCTTGGGTCCCCGTGTTTTTCTTTCTCTCTCTTTCTATCTCTCTCTCTCTTTTTCTCCAGCTAATTCTCTGGAGTGTGGAAACCCGCCAAGCTCACTTTCTTGCCTGGGCTTTCAAGACCTCCTCAAGAGGACGCCCTGTGCCTTCGTGAGTGGTGCAAGCCCTGTTTAAGGGTTTTATTGGCTCTCTGCGTAAACCAGGGAATTCTCTGAGTAAACCAGGGAATTCTCTGTGTAAACCAGGGAATTGTAGCCTTTTTCTCTTTTACTTTCTTATCATCGACTCCAGACCACCAGGTTCCGGTCCATTAAAGGACCGCAACACCCATTGAGTCGATGATGCAATCCAAGCATCTCATCCTCTGTCATTCCCTTCTCCTGCCTTCAATCTTTCCCAGCATCAGGGTCTTTTCTAATGAGTCAGCTCTTCCCATCAGATGGCCAAAGTATTGTAACTGCAGCTTCAGCATCCGTCCTTCCAATGAATATTCAAGATTCTTTCCCTTTAGAATTGACTGGTTTGATCTGCTGTCCAAAGGACTCTCAAGAGTCTTCTCCAACACCACAGTTCAAAAGCATAAATTATTCAGCGCTCAGTCTTCTTTATGGTCCAACTTTCACATCCATACATGACTACTGGAAAAACCATAGCTTGACTATTCAGACCTTTGTTGGCAAAGTAATATCTCTTCTTTTTAATACACAGTATAGTTTTGTCATAGCTTTTCTTCCAAGGAGCAGGGATCTTTTAATTTCATGGCTGTGGTCACCATCTGCAGTGATTTTGGAGCCCAAGAAAATAAAGTCTGTCACAGTTTCCATTGTTTCCCCATCTATTTGCCATGAAGTGTTGGGACCAGATGCCATGATCTTAGTTTATTTATTTATTTATTTTTAATGTGGAGTTTTAAGTAAGCTTTTTCACTCTGTTCTTTCACCTTCGTCAAGAAGCTTTTTAGTTCCTCTTACCTTTCTGCTATAAGGGTGATGTCATCTGTCTATCTGAGGTTATTGATATTTCTCTTGGAGATCTTAATTCCTGCTTGTGATTCATCCAGCCTGGCATTTCACATGATGTACTCTGCATATAAGTTAAATAAGTAGGGTGACTATATACAGCCTTCACTTACTCCTTTCCCAATTTGGAAAGTTAAAGTGAAAGTTGATTAGTAGTGTCCGACTCTTTGAGACCCCTTGAAATTCTCCAGGCCAGAATACTGGCATGGGTAGCCATTCCCTTCTCCTGGGGATTTTCCCAACTCAAGGATCGAACTCAGGTCTCCCACATTGGAACCAGTCTGTTGTTCCATGTTCAGTCCTAACAATTACTTCTTGACCTGCATAAAGGTTTCTCAAGAGGTTGGCAATTTGAAGGTTAACTGACCCCTGTTTAATCCCTAAACACTAAAGAAAGCTAGCATGAAAAAATAATATGTATATCTCTTCAGAATTCTGACAACAAGGGAATAAACCCTAAATTAACAAAGAATCTGCATGCAATGCAGGAGACCCCGGTGTGTTTCCTGGGTCAGGAAGATCTGCTGGAGAAGAGATAGGCTACCAACTCCAGTATTCTTGGGCTTCCCTTGTCGCTCAGCTGGTAAAGTATCTGCCTGCAATGCAGGAGATTTGGGTCTGATCAATGGGTTGGGAAGATTCCCTGGAGAAGGGAAAGACTACTCATTCCATTATTCTGGCCTGGAGAATTTCATAGACTGTATAGTCCATGGAATCACAAAGAGTCAGACACAACTGAGTGACTTTCACTTTCAGGAGAACCTGATTTTCTCTCACTGTGGCTTCAGATCGGAGTGCTCATGACCATTTATCTTATGTAGACAATCTCTAATTACTGAAACTAAGAAAAAAATAGTGGATGAAGGCTTTTAACACTTTTTCTTATTCCAATTGTCATTTAAAGCTAATGGGGTTTACCAAAGCAATATATAGATTCAATGCAATGCCTATCAAGCTATCAACGATATTTTTCACAGAACTAGAACAAATCATTTCACAATTTGTATGGAAATATAAGAAACTTCGAATAGCCAAAGCAATCTTGAGAAAGAAGAATGGAACTCGAGGAATCAACCTGCCTGACTTCAGGCTCTACTACAAAGCCACAGTCATCAAGACAGTATGGTACTGGCACAAAGATAGAAATATAGATCAATGGAACAAAACAGAAAGCCCAGAGATAAATCCATGCACCTATGGACACCTTATCTTCGACAAAGGAGGCAAGAATACAGAATGGAGAAAAGACAATCTCTTTAACAAGTGGTGCTGGGAAAACTGGTCAACGATGTGTAAAAGAATGAAACTAGAACACTTTCTAACACCATACACAAAGATAAACTCAAAATGGATTAAAGATTTAAATGTAAGACCAGAAACTATAAAACTCCTAGAGGAAAACATAGGCAAAACACTCTCCGACATAAATCACAGCAGGATCCTCCATGACCCACCTCCCAGAATATTGGAAATAAAAACAAAAATAAACAAATGGGACCTAATTAAAATTAAAAGCTTTTGCACAACAAAGGAAGCTATGAGCAAGGTGAAAAGACAGCCTTCAGAATGGGAGAAAATAATAGCAAACGAAGCAACAGACAAACAATTAATCTCAAAAATATACAAGCAACTCCTGCATCTGAATTCCAGAAAAATAAACGACCCAATCAAAAAATGGGCCAAAGAACTAAACAGACATTTCTCCAAAGAAGACCTACAGATGGCTAACAAACACATGAAAAGATGCTCAACATCACTCATTATTAGAGAAATGCAAATCAAAACCACAATGAGGTACCATTTCACACCAGTCAGAATGGCTGCTATCCAAAAGTCTACAAGCAATAAATGCCAGAGAGGGTGTGGAGAAAAGGGAACCCTCTTACACTGTTGGTGGGAATGCAAACTAGTACAGCCACTGTGGAGAACAGTGTGGAGATTCCTTAAAAAGCTTGGAATAGAACTGCCATATGACCCAGCAATACCACTGCTGGGCATACACACCGAGGAAACCAGAATTGAAAGAGACGTGTGTACCCCAATATTCATCGCAGCACTGTTTACAATAGCCAGGACATGGAAGCAACCTAGATGTCCATCAGCAGACGAATGGATAAGGAAGCTGTGGTACATATACACAATGGAATATTACTCAGCCATTAAAAAGAATATACTTGAATCAGTTCTATTGAGATGGATGAAACTGGAGCCCATTATACAGAGTGAAGTAAGCCAGAAAGAAAAACACCAATACAGTATACTAATGCATATAGATGGAATTTGAAAGATGGTAACGGTAACCCTATATGCGAGACAGAATAAGAGACACAGATGCATAGAACAGTCTTATGGACTCTGAGGGAGAAGGTGAGGGTAGGACGTTCTGAGAGAATAGCATTGAAACATGTATATTATCATATGTGAAACAGAACACCATTCCAGGTTCGATGCATGAGGCAAATGCTCAGGGCTGGGGCAATGGGATGACCCAGAGGGATGGGATGGGGAGGAAGGTGGGAGGCGGGTTCAGGATGGGGAACACAGGTAAATCCTTGGCTGATTCATGTCAATGTATGGCAAAAACCACTACAATATTGTAAAGTAATTAGCCCCCAACTAAAATAAATAAATTTATTAAAAAAATAAAAAAATAAAACTAATGGGGTTTATATTGTGATATCTGATTCATTACTGAATTTAGAAAATGAAGCTATAAGATCTCACATTGTGTCTATGTGATTATGTATGTATAATCTCTATTTTTACCTTTGAATGATACTATCAGAAATTAATTTGCAAATGAAATCTACTTAATCAGATTAAAGGAAATTAAGAACTTATATTAATTTTCAAAAATATAGAAGGTTACTCTTTAGAATTAGTTTCAGGTTCATGTGAACTGGGAAATATTCAAAAATTAATACCTGGCATTAATGTTTGAGATTGAGATTGTTTAATTAATATAGACATCTTAGGAGTCATCAACAATACGTATAATGTTTTTATTACACCTAGATTTAATATAAGTTAAATGAAATCTTGTTATATCTGCCCCAAATTTGTCAGCAAGGGAAGTAACTTGATGTGAAGAAGCATTTAAGGTAAGAAAATGTAAATATAACTTATAAATAAAATCTATTCAGAATAATTATGGGGGCGTGGTCCTAACATGGCAGAGGAATAGGATGGGGAGATCACTTTCTCCCCCACAAATTCATCAGAAGATCATTTGAATGCTGAGCAACTTTTACAGAACAACTTCTGAACACTGGCAGAGGACAGCAGGAACCTAGAAACGAAGTCCATTTTCTTCTACAGGAGGTAGAACAAAATGTAAAAGACAAAAATGAGACAAGAGTTAGGGAGGGAGACCCGTCCTGGGGAGGGAGTCATGAAGGAGGAGAAGTTTCCAAATAGCAGGAAACCCTCTTACCGGTGAGTCTGTGGGGAGTTTTAGAATCTCAGAGGGCAACATAACCAAGAGAAAAAAAAAACCCCACAGAATATGCACCTAACCGCAACTCCCAGTGGAGTAGTCCAGACGCTTGCGTCTGCCACCAGTGACCGGGGACTGCACAGGGAGGCATGGGTCGCATGCTTAGGGTAAGGACTGGGCCTCAATGACATGAGGACAATATGAGTGAGCTAACATGAGACAGAAACCCAAACTGTGGGATAGCCAGAGAGAGGAAGAAAAAAAAGAGAGAGAGAGAGAGAACTTTCCCCCAAAAAGCTCTAATCTAAGGCACAGCCTGGCCTGCTCATGGAACAAAGGACTGAGAGAAAACCAAAGGAGAGCTAGCTGGCTGTGGACCGGCCCCTCAACCCACCAGAGGCAGAAAGGCAGGCGTGCTACAGCAAGGTCTGGAAGGCAAGCGGCAATCTCAGCCCCAGAGATGGCATCCTCCACCAAACTGTGAGCAGGCTCCCAGTTGATAACCACGTCTTCCTGGGAACCTGGACGGTTGACATCTGACAGGAGGGCTGCAGCCTAATATCAGCTCCCCAGAGGAGACACATGGCACACCTGAGAGGGTGTTCTCATGGCATGCCCAGGAAACCGAGCGGCCAGGAGCGGGGAGGTGATTAAGACACACAGTTCACCTGAGAGGTGTGCTCACTAAGCACATGGTCACCTAAGCTGCGCGGACCTGGGAAGGGCACAAAACACATGCCTGACTGAGTCTGTGCCTTTGTGGAGTACACAAGAACATGAACCTGAGCAGCTTAGACCTGTGAAGTGCACGAAAGGCAGGGTCCACTTTGGACAATGCACTGCAGAGCAACCTGAAGCCTGACCAGTGTAGCTGGGAAATCACAAGCCACCTTGAGCTGGGTCAAACCCAGTGTGGTCCATACAGTGCGAACATTCCCCACACATGCCAGCAATATCTGTTTGCAGTGTTCCTCCTTCCCCACAAAACTGAACAAGTGAGCCTAAATAAGTGACCACCTTCGCCCCCTTGTGTCAGAGCAAATTAGACACTGAAGAGACTTGCAAACAGAGGAAGCCAAAATAAACAAAGAAGTGGGAAACGCTCTGGAAGTGAGACGTGCAACAGATCAAAACCCTGTGGTTAGCATTGACTAAGCATTGGAAGGGGCCTATAGACCTGGAGAAGAAGTATAAGCTGGAACAAGAAACTATCTGAAACTGAACTGATCCCACACTGCCTTCAACAGCTCCAGAGAAATTACTAGATATATGTTTAGTATTAACATTTTAAAATATTTCTCAATTATTTTTTATTTTGAGTTCTTTATTACTCTTTTAATTTTCATTTTTATAACCTACTATTATTACCTTGCAAAAAAAGACCTTATTTTTAAAGCAAATTTCATTATACATATTTTATAATTTTTGTGATACATTTTGTTTTGTATTTTTAATATTGTATTTTTGAGACTCTAATCCCTATTCTAGATTTTTAATCTTTGCTTTTTGGTATTTGTTACCAATTTTGTACCTTTAAGAATCTAATCTTCAGTACCTATTTTTACTTAGGGGTGTGATTACTGGTTTGATTGCTTCTTAACTTCTGATGCTCCCTTTTCTCCATCAGGTCAACTCTATCTCCTCCCTCCCCCTTCTCTCCTCTACTTAACTCTGTGAATCTCTCTGGGTGTTCTGGGCTGTGAAGAACACTCAGGGACCTGATTACTGGCTAGATTTGTGTCTCCCCTTTTGACACCCCCTCTTCTCCTCCTGGTTACCTCTATATCCCTCCTCCATCTTTTCTTCTACATGTAACACTGTGAACCTCTCTGGGTGTCCCTCACTGTGAAGAATATTTTCACCATTAACCTAGATGTTTTATCATCAGTGCTGTATGGATGGAGAAGTCTTGAGGCTACTGTAAGAATAAGATGGAAAGCCAGAGGCAAGAGGCTTAAATCCAAAACTTGAGAACACCAGAAAACTCCTGATTCCAGGGAACATTAATTGACAAGAGCTCATTCAAAAGCCTCCAAATCTACACTGAAACCAAGCTACACCTGAGATCCAACAAGTTTGATAGCAAGATATACCATCCTAATTCTCCAGCATCACAGGAACATAGCCCTGAGCATTAAAACGCAGGCTTCCCGAAGTCACAGCAAACCCATAGACACTCCAAAACTACTACTGGACACTTCATTGCACTCTAGAGATAAGAGATCCAGATCCACCCACCAGAACACAGACACGAGCTTCCCTAACTAGGAAATTTTTGCAGTCACTAATCCAAACCCCACCCACAGGGAGGGACCTCCACAATAAAGAGGAACCACAAACTTCCAGCATACAGAAAGGTCACCCCAAACACAGCAATGAAAAGGCAGAGAAATATTCAGCAAGTAAAGGAACATGATAAATGCCCACCAAAAAAACAAAAAAAAAGGGTGGAGGGAGGAGATAGGGAGTCTACCTGAAAAAGAATTCAGAATAATGATAGTAAAGATGATCTAAAATCTTTAAAACAAAATGGACTAACAGATAAATATACTAGAGACAATGATTGAGAAGATGTAAGAAATCTTTAACAAGGACCTAGAAGAATTAAAAAAAAAAGAGTCAATCAATAATGAATAATGCAATAATTGAGATCAAAAGCACTCTGGAGGGAACCAACAGTAGAATAAATGAGGCAGAAGATAGGGTAAGTGAGGTGAAAGACAGAATGGTGGAAATAAATGAAGCAGAGAGGGAAAAAGAAAAAAGAATTAAAAGAAATGAGGACAACCTCAGAGACCTCTGGGACAATGTTAAACGCTCCAACATTCAAATCATAGAAGTCCCAGAAGAAGACAAAAAGAAATGGGGAAATACTTGAGGAGATAATAGTTCAAAACTTCCCTAAAAGGGGGAAAGAAATAGCCACCCAAGACCAAGAAACCCAGAGAGTCCCAAATAAGATAAACTCAAGGTGAAACACCACAAGACACATACTAAACATACTAATGAGGAACAAACACAAGGAGAAATATTAAAAACTGCAAGGGAAAAGCAACAAATAACGCACAAGGGGATTCCCATAAGGACAACAGCTGGTCTTTCAATAGAAACTCTTCAAGCCAAAAGGGAATGGCAGGACATACTAAAAGAGATGAAAGAGAAAAACCTACAACCCAGATCACTATACCCAGCAAGAATCTCATTTAAATATGAAGGACAATCAAAAGCTTTACAGACAAGCAAAAGCTGAGAATTCAGTGCCATAAAACCAGCTCTTCAACAAATGCTAAAGGATCTTCTTAGACAGGAAACAAAAAAGGTTTATAAACTTGAACACAAAACAACGAAGTAAACGGCAACAAGATCATACTTATCAATAATTACCTTAAATGTAAATAAGTTAATGTTCCAACTAAAGATAAAGACTGCCTGAATGGATATGAAAATAAGATCCCTATTTATTCTGTGTACAAGAGACCCACCTCAAAACAAGGGACACATACAGATTGAAAGTGAAGGGCTGGAAAAATATATTTCATGCAAATTGAGAACAAACCAAAGAAGGAGTAGCAATACACATATCAGACAAAATAAACTTTGAAATAAAAGCCGTGAAAGTAGAAAAAGAAGGCACTACATAATGATTAAAGGATTAATTCAGGAAGATATAACAATTATAAACATATATGCACCCAACATAGGAGCACTACAAAATGTAAGGCAAATGCTAACAAGTATGAAAAGGGAAATTAACAGTAACACAATAATAGTGGGAGACTTTAATACCCCACTCACACCTGTGGATAGATCAACCAAACAGAAAATTAGCTAGGAAACAAAAACTTTAAATGATATAGCATATCAGCTAGACCTAATAGATATCTATAGGACATTTCACCCTGAAACAATGAATTTCACCTTTTTCTCAAGTGCACACGGAATATTCTCCAGGATAGATCACATCCTGGACCATGAATCTAAGCTTTGTAAATTAAAAAAAAATTGAAATCATCTCAAGCACCATTGCTTATCACAATGTGGTATGATGAGATGTCAACTACAGGGAAAAAAACTATTGAAAATACAAACATACAAAGGCTAAACAACATGCTTCTGGATAACCAACAAATCCCAGAAGAAATCAAAAAGGAAATCAAAATATGCATAGAAACAAATGAAAATAAAAACACGACAAGAAAAACCTATGGGATTCAGTAAAAGCAGTGCTAAGGGGAAGGTTCATAGCAATACAAGCTTACCTCAAGAAACAACAGAAAACCAAATAAATACCCTAACTTTACATCTAAAACACTAGAAAAAGAAGAAATGTAGAGCCCCAGGTTTAGTAGAAGGAAAGAAATCATAAAAATTAGGACAGAAATAAATGAAAAAGAAACAAAAGAGACTACAACAAAAATCAATAAAACTAAAAGCTGGTTCTTTTAGAAGATAAATAAAATAGAAAAATGGTTAGCCAAACTCATCAAGAAAACTAGAGAGATGAATCAAATCAAAATTAGAAATGAAAATGGAAAAATCACAACAGACAACACAGAAATACAAAGGATCTTAAGAGACTACTTTCAGCAACTATATGACAATAAAATGTACAACTTGGAAGAAATGAATGAATTCTTAGAGAAGTATAACCTTCCAAAACTGAACCAGGAAGAAATAGACCCATCACAAGCATTGAAATCGAAACTGTAATCAAAAATCTTCCAACGAACAAAAGTCGAGGACCATTTGGCTTCACAGGTGAATTCTACCAAAAATTTAGAGAAGAGATAACACCTATCCTACTCAAACTCTTCCAGAAAATTGCAGAGGACATTTAACTGCCAAACTCATTCTATGAGGCCACCATCACTCTAATACCAAAACCAGACAAAGATGCCACAAAGAAAGAAAATTACAGACCAATATCACTGATGTCCATAGATGTAAAAATCCTCAACAAAATTCTAACAAACAGAATCTGACAACATATTAAAAAGATCATACATCATGACTAAGTGGGCCTTAACCCAGTGGTGCAATGATTATTCAATATTTGCAAATCAATCAATGGGACACACCACATTAACAAATTGAAAGATAAAAATAGATGCCGAGAAAGCCTTTGACAAAATTCATCATCCATTTATGATAAAAACCCTCCAGAAACCAGCCATAGAAGGAACATACCTCAACATAATAAAAGCCATATAAGGTAAGCCCACAGCAAACATTATCCTCAGTGGTGAAAAATTGAAAGCATTTCCCCAATGTCAGGATCAAGCAAAGGGTGCCCACTCTCACCACTACTATTCAACATAGTTTCAGAAGTTTTAGGCACAGCAATCAGAGAAGGAAAAGAAATAAAAGGAATCCAGATGGGAAAAGAAGAAGTAAAACTCTCACTGTTTTCAGATGACATGAACCTCTAGATAGAAAACCCTAAAGACTCCACAAGAAAATTACTAGAGCTAATCAAAGAATATAGTAAAGTTGCAGAATATAAAATTAACACACAGAAATCCCTTGCATTCCTATACACTAACATTGAGAAAACAGAAAGAGTAATTAAGGAACAATTCCATTCACCTTTGCACTGAAAATAACAAAATACTTAGGAATAAGTCTACCTAAAGAAACAAAAGACCTATATATAGAAAACTATAAAACACTGATGAAAGAAATCGAAGATGAAACAAATAGATGGAGAAATATACCATGTTCATGGAGCAGAAGAGTCAATATAGCGAAAATGAGTATACTACCCAAAGCAATCTGTAGATTCAATGTAATCCCTATCAAGCTACCAACGGTATTTTTCACAGAAATAGAACAAATAATTTCACAATTTGTATGGAAATACAAAAAAACCTCGAATAGCCAAAGCATACTTGAGAAAGATGAATGGAACTGGAGGAATCAACCTCCCTGACTTCATACTATACTACAGAGCTACAGTCATCAAGAAAGTATGGTACTGGCACAAAGACAGAAATATAGATCAATGGAACAAAATAGAAAGCCCAGAGATAAATCCACACCTATGGACAACTTATCTTTGACAAAGAAGACAAGAATATACAATGAAGAAAAGACAATCTCTTTAACAAGTGGTGCTGGGAAAACTGGTCAACCATGTGTAAAAGAATGAAAGTAGAACACTTTCTAACACCATACACAAAAATAAACTCAAAATGGATTAACGATCTAAATGTAAGACCAGAAACTATAAAACTCCTAGAGGAAAACATAGGCAAAACACTCTCTGACATAAATCACAGCAGGATTCTCTATGACCCATCTCCCAGAGTAATGGAAATAAAAGCAAAAATAAACAAATGGGACCTAATTAAATTTAAAGCTTTTGCACAACAAAGGAAACTATAAGCTAGGTGAAAAGACAGCCTTCAGAATGGGAGAAAATAATAGCAAACGAAGCAACAGACAAATAATTAATCTCAAAAATATACAAGCAACTCCTGCAGCTGAATTCCAGAAAAATAAACGACCCAATCAAAAAATGGGCCAAAGAACTAAACAGACATTTCTCCAAAGAAGATATACAGATGTCTAGCAAAAACATGAAAAGATGCTCAACATCACTCATTATCAGAGAAATGCAAGTCAAAATCACAATGAGGTACCATCTCACCCTGGTCAGAATGGCTGCTATCCAAAAGTCTACAAATAATAAATGCTGGAGAGGGTGTGGAGAAAAGGGAACCCTCTTACCTGTTGGTGGGAATGCAAACAAGTCCAGCCACTATGGATAACAGTGTGGAGATTCCTTAAAAACCTGGAAATAGAACTGCCATATGACCCAGCAATCCCACTGCTGGGCATGCACCCTGTGGAAATCAGAATTAAAAGAGACACGTGTACCCCAGTGTTCATCGCAGCACTGTTTACAATAGCTAGGACATGGAAGCAACCTAGATGTCGATCAGCAGACAAAGGGATAAGGAAGTTTTAGTACATATACACAATGCAGTATTACTCAGATATTAAAAATATGCATTTGCATCAGTTCTAATGAGGTAGAGGAAACTGGAGCCTATTATACAGAGTGAAGTAAGTCAGAAAGAAAAACACCAATACAGTATATTAACGCATATATATGGAATTTAGAAAGATGGTATATGTGGGACATCAAAAGAGACAGAGATATAAAGAACAGAATTTTGGACTCTGTGGGAGAAGCTGAGCGTGGGATGATTTGAGAAAATAGCATTGAAACATGTATATCATATGTGAAATTGATCGCCAGTCTAGATTTGATGCAGATTAGGGTGCTCAGGGCCGGTGCACTGGGATGACCCTGAGGGATGGGATGGGGAGGGAGGTGGGAGGGGAGTTCAGGATGGTGGACACAAGTACACCCATGGCTGATTCTTTCAATATATGGCAAAAAAAAAAAAAAAACCCACTACAATATTGTAAAGTAATTTGCCTCCAATTAAAATAAATAAATCATTTTTTTTAAAAAGAATATTTATGCTTTACCAGTGTCTATCTAAAGTAGCCTTTCAAGGTTTTGGTAACTTGAGTTTCTAGAGTTATGTTAAATTAAGTGATGGAAATTTATTTGTCATTCCCAAATAAAACAATAAATTTAAACATGAATTACCGAACACTGGTTTCCTCTTGCAGAAAAACCAAAGACATTTTGGACTATTAATAAATATGATTGGTGACACACTGAAATATTTTCTATAAAAAAGCACCTTTTAAAGAAATTATTGTTAGGATTTATGTTCACCAATCTACGTATTGTTGATTTAAATGATAGTTCGTGGTTACTTAAGGAAAGGAGGATGTATGTTATCAGTAAAGAAGGTATGAGGAATGGAATTGCATTTTATCAAGGAAAAAAGAAGTAGATTTGACTTACAACTGGCTGCTTCTGAATAGAAAAAATAAAGTGATGCTATAGAAAGTGGTGAAAGTTTTCTGGAAACTGGACCCCGAGAAGAGAGTGTTTTGTTTTGTTTTGTTTTGTTTTGTTTTTAATTTATTGACATTAATAGAAAGCTAATCTCTTTACAGTATTGTAGTGGGTTTTGTCATACATCAACATGAATCAGCCATGGGTGTACATGTGTCCCCCCATCCTGAACCCCCCTCTCCTCCCACCTCCTTCCTCACCCCATCCCTCTGGTTTGTCACAGAGCACCAGCTTTGAGTGTCCTGCCTCATGCATGGAACTTGCACTGGTCATCCTTTTACATATGATAATATACATGCTTCAATGTTATCCTCTCAAATCGTCCTATCCTCTCCTTCTCTGACATAGCCCAAATGTCTGTTCTTGACATCTGTGTCTCTTTTGCTGTCTTGCACATAGGGTTGTCATTACCACCTTTCTACATTCCATATATATGCATTAATATACTGTATTGGTGTTTCTCTTTCTGACTTACTTCACTCTCTATAATAGGTTCCAGGTTCATCCACCTCATTAGAACTGACTCAAATGTGTTCCTTTTTATAGCTGAGTAATATTCCATTGTGTATATGTACCACAACTTAGATAGAGGTAACCTGGATGAGAAAGGGGAGAATCAAAAGAGGAGAGAACAATGAAGCCAGTAATCAAATCCCTAAGTGATAGATCCTTAAAGGTACACAATTGGTAACAAGTATCAAAAAGCAAAGATTAAGAACTTAGAATAGAGGCTAGACTCTCAAAAATATATAAAAAATACAAACAAAATCAATCACAAAATATTTTTTAAATATATATGGAATTTGTTTTAGAAAATAGGATTTATTTTGAAAGGCTGTAAAAATGAAAGTTAAGGGAGTAATAAAGGACTGATTTTTTTAAAAAAAATTTTAAAAAATGATAATAGTAAAAATATATCTTGGAATTTCTCTGGAGCTGTTGTGGGCAGTTTAGGGTCAGTTCAGTGTCAGATAGTCCCTTGTTCCAGCTTGTACTTTTTCTCAAGTTCTATAGGTGCCCTTCGAATGCACAGTCTCAGTATTAAATGCTGAGTATTAAAACCCAGTATTAAATGAGTTTTAATCTGTTGCACCTGTCACTTCCATTGGGGATCTCCCTTCTTTGTTTATTTTTGCTTCCTCTGTCTGCAAGTCTCTACAGTGTCTAATTTTCACCCTGACACAAGGGAGCAAAGATGTCCACTTATTTATGCTCACCTGTTCAGTTGCGTTCTGGGGAGGGAGTGACAATGCAAACAAATACCACTGGCATATGTGGGGATTGCTCACAGTGGATAGACCACACTGGGTTTGCCACAACCCAAGCCAGCATGTACTTCCCAGGTCCACACTGCTCAGGCTCCAGGGTGCTCTGCAGGAGCACTGTCCCAGGTGGGCCCTGTGTTTTGTGAAGTTCCCAGGACTAAGCCATTCAGGTTTTCAGGTGTTCCACAGGGGCACAGACCCAGATGGGCTGTATTTTTTGTGCCCTTCCCAGGTCCAGAGCAGCTCAGGAGACTGGGTGCTTGGCAAACGCACTGCCCCAGGTGCGCTGTGTGTCTTACTCACCTCCTCAGTCCCGGCCACTCAGTTTCCCTTGTGTTACACTATAGCACAGTCCCAGGTATGCTATGTGTCTCCTCTGGGGAGCTGATCTTGGGCTGTGAAACTCCTGGAAGATGTCAACCATCCAGGGTCCCAGGGAGACGTGGTTAGCAACTGGGAGCCTGCTCACAGTTTGGTGGAAGATGTGGTCTCTGGGGCCAAGTCTGAAGCAGCCCCTTACCTTCCAGCTCTGGCCATTGCAAGCCTGTCTCTCTGCCTCCAAGGAGGGAGGGTCCTCTATTGGCAGGTGTCTTGCTCTCCTTTGACATTCCCTCAATCCTTTGTTCTGTGAGTGCACCAGAGATCACCATGTGGTGTTAGAGCCTTTCATGGGAAAGGTCTTTTATTTTTTTTCTCTCTGGTGCTCTCACGGTTTGGGTTGCTATCTCACATTAGTGCCCTCAGGTTGTCCTCAAGGCATTCAGACCTGGTCCTTACCCTAAGGACCGATGATCCAGCCCATACCTCCCCACCCAGCCCCAACTCGCTGGTGATGGACACAAAAGTCTGGGACACTTCTCCACTGGCAGTTGCAGTTAGGCACATATTCTGTGGTTTGTTGTTGTTATTGTTTTTTTCTCCTGCTTATTCTGCCCTCTGAGATTCCTAAACTCCCCACAGACACACCTGTAAGAGAGTTTCATACTGTATGGAAACTTCTCCTCCTTCCTGACTCCCTCCCCAGAATGGGTCTCCATCCCTAAATCTTTTTCTCTGTTTTCATCTTTTATATTTTGTCCTACTTCCTTTTGAAGAGATTGGACTGCTTTCTGTGTGCCTGGTGTCCTCTGCCAGTGTTCAGAAGTTGTTCTGTGGAAGTTGCTCAAAATTCAAATGATATTTTGATGAATTTGTGGGGAGAAAATGGTCTCTCCATCCTATTCCTCCACCATCTTGGGACCACCTTTCACGAAGAGAGTTTGTGCTCAGTAAAGTTTGACTAAGTTTAAAATAAATTTAATTGAGTAAATTAATTTTAAAAGTAAACTGGTACAAAACTTGAATATGGCTTTTCTCTCTAAGAGGACAAATTTTCTTAAGATGTTGAACTACCTTTGATAACAGATTTTATTTTATTTTATTTTATTTAAATTAGTTTATTTTCCACTTTTTTACTTTACAATATTGTATTTGTTTTGCCATACATTGACATGAATATACCATGGATGTACATGTTTTCCCCTTCCAGAACCCCCCTTCCACTTCCCTCCCCATCCCATCCTTCTGGGTCATCCGGGTGCACCAGCCCCGAGCACCCTGTATCATGTGTTGAACCTGGACTGGCGATTCGCTTCACATGTGATAATTTACATGCTTCACAGATTTTAAGTTTGTTACTTTTTAGGTGTTCTGTATTTGTTTTTGAAATATTTTATTGTTACTTTGACTAAGTGATTAACTATTGTTTCACAGTGATCTATGATCCTATCTGACTTAGTGTTCTAAACTCTTGTGATATTTATTTACAAAACTTACAAAATCAAAATTTAATGAAGTCCTTTGACTGCTAGCTAACTTTGGGATGCTTCAAAGAGGCCCTGAAACATCCAAAAGAGAGATACTAACCTAGCTAGTTTCATTGTTTTATTAAATTACACAGAAAGCATTGTCATTGTGAAATTAATAAATCTTCTTTAGGTTATATTAATATAATAAACCAAATGCTATTAGCACAGATATCCTAGAAAGAAATTATATCAAATTCCTTAAAATCTGGTATGTCCTGGTAAAATGTTATCAGTCATAATATTAGTCATTATCTTAAAGTGTTGTATGTCACAGCAGTAACCAACTTTCTTTGTCAATTGCATTATAATCAGGTTTTAAACATGCCTTCTTAGGTCTCTTGTAGTTCTAGACAGTTATGGTTTTACTCTGATGACTCTGCTTCTTCATCAATAAGATTTGTGGAAAGAACTTTGAATAAATACCAGTTTCTGATCTTCAGACTATAATGCTGAACTGGGAAAGGAATTAAATAATTCTAATGGGAAACCTTATGGCTTCATAAAGCTGTTAACAAAAAGGATTCATTACCTAAGACTGAGTAAACTGGTAAATATAGTTATAATTTTTATGGTTTCCATCTGAAAAATTACTGATTTAAATCTGTGTTTTCCAGGTATAAGGAAATCTTTCCCTCAAACTAATTATGACTCATAGTGATTCAGTTTATTATACCTTTGTAAGTATAAATGAAACATTTATTTTTTTTCTATCTGCTCCCTCCAGAGACTGTAAACTCTCAGCTTCTCAGCAGTTTTATCAGACAAATTAGGAGGGCTACCTTACTAACAGATATAGAAATCTCAAGGTATTTTGGGGGCCCTGAAAAGGGAGGAATTTACCTGGATCTATTGGAAAAAATCTATGATAAACCCTCGGCATGATCTTACTAACCCTCAGAGGTTCAGTCTGAGACTCCTTATAAACGTTTCACCAAAGCAAGAAGCATATATGTTCAATTAGAGTTATATAAATTATCCGGCCAAATTTTTTGACTTACTTTGCAAACCGATTAATGTTAGTTTCGATATATTTGGTAGAAATGAGGGAAATTTCAAAGAGTAAAAAAGATGTTTCAATGAATGTTAAATCCAAGTTTTGTTCATGGAGTTCTGTATTGACTAAGACTCACTTCCTGGAGAGTTCTTTGCTGTTACACTATATTAATGTAAAGTTTAATTAAATTATTAAAAGGACACTCTATGTTTGTTTCTGAAGCTTATCTCAATAATTTTTGGATGAAGATTACTACCTGCCACCAGGGGATTATACATATTGGAAAAGACATTATTTAAAGGACAACCCAGATGGAAAGGCTCTCAGCAGGTACTCTTAACTAGTTATTATGCAGCAAAACTAAAGGTAACTGACCGTCAGATTCATGTTTTTCAATTAAAAAGGGCCCCTGAACCGGACTGGTCAATAGAGAGGACTGCTGACCTCAAACTCACCTTAAAACAATGCTCAAATAGAGAACTCTTCACTTAGAATGAGAGGACAATCAGAAGTAGGCAGCTAGCCCAAGATCCTGGACCTGACTCATATGATCATTTATAATGCTTTCTTGGTATCTTGGAACTTTGTGTATGAATCAAGTGTTTCCTATCATGGGTATGACTTTATTCCTATTTTAAAAATCAATCCAATTGTTGAGTTTGCAGCCAATTATCTGTGTCTAGTACTTTGGGGTTAGCTTGGTGGATTTCTCCCCTCCAAGATTCTGATTGGATAGCTCTTAGGAAATTTTAAGTCTGCTCAATATTACTAGATAGGATCCTCTCATCCGGCCAGTTAATAATACCTATTCTGACCCTGGTCATAAGTATGAATTTTCCTCTAAAGTTATTTAAGCTCAATCAAAGCAACAAGGAAATAAATCAGCCAAGGAATGAAACCTCCCACAATTACAGGATGAATGTATGTGGTTAACACCAGACTCTGATCATTTGAATTTTAAGGCCCCTCTATCTTGGAAACAAGTACGTTAAACTAAGGAGAACCAGCTTGGTAACACTAGGAAACTGGGTTGAGAGACTTATGGACAGTGCCAATACATAATTTTCCTGAAAGAAAAGACTAAGTCAGATGACCTGAGAGTATATTGGGCTGCATATAATGGAAGTTCTTGACTTAACTCTTACTTGCAACTTTATTAATACTGCTATCTATGTTATTTGTACTTTGCCTGTTTTATAAGATTGTTGTTTCCTACATTACCAAATGTGTGACTGAGCCTCTGACAAAATATATAGTTTTATATGAGATCAATAATTGTTATAGTGTAATTCTAGATATGGAAAGTTACAATAAAAAGGAATTTTTCCTGGACAATAACAGACTAGTAAGACAGGTCATCCAGAGTCCTTTAGCTGCTGTTATGACCTAGTTCAGTAAAGTACATTGAGTAGCCTATCAGTGAAATATTTGCCACACCTAGGAATGAGCCTTCCTAGCACTGTGGAATGAAATGGTCATGAAATGCCTCATGAACCATGGTTGAACTTACGACCATGAGGGGGCCATGTCAACTACAAATTGGTACTTGCCATCTATAAGGATTAGATCATGTGCTGCTTCAGCTGCTGATTTTCAACACCACCTCTTGAAAGGAGTTCAGGATGGAGAGCAGAAATGAGTCTCTCTGCATGGGGGGATGTGAGGGGGGCTGGCAGAACAGGTCTTCAGATATTTTCAAGAGCCAATTTTATGAGCCCAATTCTTGTACCTCCTCATATCTAGAAAAACACTAAAACCCTTCATGTTGATGACTGCTCCTCATGACTAGCAAAATCTGCAAAAAGAATAGTGTTTGATTGCATGTACTCCCCCTTCACCAAAATCATATATATACTGACCTTCCCTCCACCCCGCCTCTTTTGGAACAATTTCTCAGAGCTATCAGAAATGCTGTATCCTGGACTATTGTCCCTCATTTTGAAGCAAATAAAAACTTAACTCACAACTCTCATGTTGTGTGTTTTTTTAAGTTGACAATAGCCTCCAGAACTCTTGGTCTTTTCACCTCTTACTTGGGTCCCTCAGTTCTCTGCCCACTGCCATCATGTTTTGCACCACAGTTCTCTCTCCACCTTCAATGTTCACTGTTGTTTTAATTATCCTGGAAAAAGCAAAGGGTAGTGTTTAAAGTAGCATTGTCAGACAAAATAACAGGATGCCAAGAAGCCCCAACTAAATCTGAAATTTCAGTTAAATGAATCATGTTTTAAATACGAGTGTGCCCCAGATATTTCATGGGTATATATTAATAGTAAAAATTAATTTGTTCTTTTCCTTAAATTCAAAATTAAATAGACATTTAAAATAGTTTATCTGCTAAATCTGGTGATGCTAACAGCACAAGTTCTGACGTCAGAATGACTTCATTTGAATATTGATGTTTATTCTGAGTAGCTATATGATTTGTAGCAAAAAGTTTTAGCATCTCTTATCTTAATTTCCTCCTGTCTAAAATGAGGATAATGATATTAATTATCTAATAATGATTACTGAAAGAATTACGATATATGAGTAAAGTGTAGATTGTCTACCATATAATGAAAATGGTAGCCATTGATATTACTAAACGACAATGAGTAATATTAGTGTTCCTCTTGTTAGATGGATGTGCATTTAACAGGTAAGAAAATCTTCAGTTACATGGATAAATCTCTATAGTAGAAATTTAGAGAACTTCACATATAGATAACTAGTCTTCTCAATGGCATGCATGGATCATTTTTATATACTTAAATTTTAAGTACAGTTCATCAGTGTCTTAAGAAAATAACTGTTTTGTTGTGAAGCACAATACAATATCAGTAGCTTTTAGGTCTGAGACATCATATAAAACCGGGATACTAAAGTAGAATATTCAAGGTAATCAGTGTCTTGCACCCAAGATGTGATCCTCTCTTTCATGTCTCAGGTCACTTGATTTGGTCAACAGATGGCAAATGATAATTTCATAAGTCACTCTGCATCTGGGTAATATATAAAGAAGCAAATAACTTTAGAGAAGAACACAGAAATAAAGATTCAAAGCAAAACAAGAAAGAATCAAATAAAATAACTAACAATAAAGAAGACTCAGTCAAAAGATTTGGTGTTCATGAATATATCTTCATTTACTTAAGAGGTGCCAGGAAAAAGCAGAGCCAGAGTCTAGGAATAATAGCATTACTGAGTGGGTTTTGGAACAAGGTCAATAATGATACAAGCAGAAGAGAAGGTAAAAATATTTAACAACTCACATGAGCAGGAAATGCAGTAGGTAGTATTAGAGCTGGGAATTAAAGATCCCTCATTTGTTTGTTGCTGGATCTTAAAGAGATACAAGAATTCAGATGGAGGAGTCAGAGTGGCCAGGGTATTTATGGGAGGTAGGATTTGGAGGGTTAGGGGGTAGCAGCTTCATGCCAATTGGTATAGAAATTTTCAACATGTTTAATAATCAGCAAATGTACTCTGGTGGATGACACCAAATAGCAGCCCTGAATACAAGATTCAAACTAGGGTATGAATAGGCCAAGCAGGCAAAACTACCAACAGAGATTATCTAGAGCTATGTGTTATAACTTTATGACCCTAAATTAGATTGTGGTGCTTTACTTTTGTTCTTTGATTCTGTATCAGTTGGACTGTAAACTCGGTGAAAAGTAGTAATGGTATCAATTTTGTTCATCATTTATCAGGATTGCTTATCACAGTGCCTAATGAATATTTGTTTAACGAATAAAAAGCCAGTCAGTTTCTCCTAGTGCCTGGAGTGTCCTAAGAACAAATCTTTCTAGAGGCTGAAAAGCTCTGAGAATTCCTTCTGATCTTGAACTACCTTTGGAGATCTGCTCCAGACAGAAATTGGTCCCTATCATTTGAACTCCTGGATATTAATTCCTAAGCCTCACCTCAGGAGAACACTAAAGTGCTCTATGGCTTCCCTAAAGCAGAGCTGAACCCTTAAATGAGAAGGACAAAGCCACATAAGTCACTGGTATCCTCACCTGTTTCTTAAACTTTTTTCAATTTCACTCAAAAGTTTATTTGGCAAACATGTGTCCAGTTTACAACTATAGACAGAAATAAATTTCAGGAATAGCCTACCTATGGACTTCAGTCACTCTCAGCTAAAACCAAGGTCTTATGACAATGTTTCCCATGGTAAACTGCCTCTATTCATTTGGGGAAGTAAAAACCAGAACTACACTGCAATTCTGTAAGCTACATATTTCTCAACTTTAAATAGAAATAGCAGAACAATTCAAAGAATTAGCTGCCCACAGCAATGACTCAGTATTTTTAATTGACGTCTATGTACCTTATGATATTTTTATAGATAAGTTCTTAAATAGAATTAAAGACTATTTCACTAGATTTCAACAAGTTATGCTGTACATTTACACTATAGTAAATATGAAACCAACATTTTTACAAATTTCTACTAAATCTTGAGGAAATGAACACTACATGAATGGGATCAAAAGTTCCAAATTTGTAATAAACTCTTTTCAAAAGGACGGTTATGATTATTTTTTCTTTATGAAAACATTTTTGCACTGTTTCTTTTTTGTTTTCAAATATTATTTTTTTCATGGATTTTCACATATACATAACTGATTGCTAATTTTCCATGCAAATGAATAGTCATGAAAACATTAATTTACAAATTTATTTCCTTCTTACACTAACTGAAAATAATTGCTGACTAATTTGCATAATTATTCTGGTTTATTGTACATACTAGTCCTCATCAAAGCACCCCTCCACTCTTCATCCAAATACACATTATTTAATAATGCTATATTAGTCAAATTACCTGGAAAATTCATTTTTTGGATATAATATATATACTCTTGCCTCAAAGCAACCCTACAAAAAGGAAAATTGCATGTGGAAAGATATCCCTAGAAAACAATTTATTTTGTTTCTTTACTTCCAAAAACCAGTTTAAATAAGACCCAACTGTTACGGGTCAGAAAGAGCCAGAAAATCTGCTTACGACTTTGAATGGAGCAGGTTAGTATTATCTCTAGTCATAAGAACATCAGGAGGAAAAAAAAAGAACCTCAGGAGGAACAAAAGAACCTCAGGTGGACTGACTTCTTTCAGAGACTGACTCATGAGACAGAGAGTCAAAGCCTAAAAATTTCAGGAGTCTAGTATTCTATCTCTTGAATTGCTTTTAATGATTTAAGGATGGTTCTGACAGAAAATTACTTGAAACTGTGTCAGACCCACTCTGGACCCCACAACAGTGGCCTGAAACCTAAATATTGTATGTAAAGTCAACTGACCTATACAGGGAGGGAGTGACACTATATTGGGCATCATTCTTAATGTGCCAGAATTCTTCCCTACCCAGATATATGATGATCCACTCACACTGCTGAATCTATAACATTCTCCTTATTTACAGAATCACAAAAGTAATACTTTCAATTCCTGAAAGAGTAAGACAGAAAGAAATTCATCATTCCATACATTTCAAATAACATTTTAAAAGGGACCTGCACAGTAATATAAGTGAAACCTATGATGAAAGACAGAATGAAGAGTGACTACTTAGGGTCAAAATATGCTAAACCACAACCTTTATCCATATTTCATTCAAGCACTAAAGGCAGTAAATTTGAAGTCAAGATGAAAAAAACACTAAATTTATAATCTTTCCTTGCTTATATATCACATTGAATTCTTAGGCCATTTAAAAGTGAATATCTTTAGAAATTAAGAATTCTTGTGTCATAAACAAGAGGGAAAAAATTTAAATCTGAGAGTATAATATAGTTCTAAATTTGATACTGGCTAGATATTGTTTTTTTATATAATGCTATGCAGTGTTAATAATATTTATGAATATATCTGCTTCATAAATAAAGTATTAATATGTATTACAGTATCTAAGAATATTTCACACCAATAATATTGCCCAACAACATTTAATTCACTTTGGAAAAGACAAAGTTTACATTAATATTTTATAATTTGGTAACTCATATTAAAATGTACAAATTTAGTAATATATAAAACAATGTACACAAAATTGCTTTTTTCTTTTTTAATTAATTAACTTTTTATTGAAGGATAATTGCTCTACAGAATTTTGCTGTTTTCTGTCAAACCTCAACATGAATTGGCCATAGGTATACAAATATCCCCTCTTGAAGCTCCCTCCCATCTCCCTCCCCATCCCATCCCTCTAGGTTGATACAGAGCCCCTGCTTGAGTTTCTGTATCTACAAAACACTAAGCCAGTTGTTAAAAAACCCTTATCCATTGTCTCTTCAGAATCAAATGTCAGAATGATGGAAATAGATTGAGAAGGTTATTGGAGAAAATGTTGGAGAAAGAAAAACATCTTATTTTATGAACAACATCTTATTTTAAAGAAGAACATGTTATTTTATGTAAATAAAAACAGGAAATAAATCAAGAATATTTATTACTAGATCATAGAAATTTGGAAATGATGAAAATAAAGTAATGATTGTGTGATCACAAAGAACAAATCATAAGGGCATCTGACTAACACATTCTTTAGAGTTTAAATGAAGACCAAATAAATTATTAGAAAGGAATATGTGAGTACTAAGGTACAAATTTTATCAACCATAACAATTCGATAACATAAATTCTATCATTTCACTTTACAAGCAAAAGTACATGCTAATCAAGTTACTATACATAAGAGAGAAGTGTGAGCTATTGGGTCTTGTTTCCATGTCTTCAATAAACTATACCATTCTTTTAGATATCTTTTACTAATTAATTTAATTAAATTCCAAAATTGCTATAACATCCTGCTTTTATCCTAAGCCAGGATCTTGATTGAGGATAATATAAGAAGTGTAAAAAGTTGCCAAGAGAGCCTCTCTATTTCTAAATGGTGGTTCTCTTTTCACTTTGTTCACTCTATGTATATGCTTTCCTTTCTCCCATAGCTGAAAACCACCATGCTTAAAAGAGTGATATATAAAAGCTGATGCTTGTCCCAAGAAAGCTCAAAAGCATGAAGTTCAACTGCAAATCTTAATGGCAAATTCTCCATTTTTCCTTAAGCCCTCATTCCACATTTCCTTCAAGTATCATTTAAATCCAACTTTTATTTGAATAATTTCTGATTGTCAGTGTGAAAAATTCTGTATGTTGAAAATAAAAAGAAAAATATTTAAGCACTACTCATATGTCTTTAAACATTTTTGTGGAGAAAGAAATGCCTATATCTGATATAGTTTCTAGTTGTCTTTTCAGTAGCTGAGAAAAATTCTCTCTTCATCTCACTTTTTTAAGACCACTTTTGTGGTAAACAAATATGATGAGTGAGAGTGAAGTAATCAATTTCAGATGCTGGTGGCAATTAGATAGATCACACATATGGAATATACAAACTTGAATGTAGCAACCATTAAAGATGTCAAAACAATTAAAAGTATAGTCATAAAGTTAATTATTTATATTGTCTCTTAAGAGAATTCAGATGTACCATTGATCGAATAAGTTCTCAAAAACTATAGTAATCACACCACAAAGGGGCTGATGTGACACAATAAACTAGAGAAGACTACTGTTACTCCAGTCTCATAAATCAGTCCAACCAAACTGCAGTTGTTTCTTATTGTAGATGTGGTACAAGTTCTCTACTTCTCTGGTTTGATATTTGTAAATTAGGAGTGCTGAATTCAGAACTATTTCCATGGGAAATGTTACAGAGATTACATCTTGCTAAAGAATGTAAAAGAAATTCCCGAGCTTTCAATGCCTCTATGTTCTGCTCTTGAGAGATTTGGAGGCTAATCTGATTTATATTATTCGTTAACAAATTGGAAGCCATAAAGTTGGTTATGGAGCAGCACTGAGTGAGATTTTCTTCCAAAAACTGTTTGTAGAGTTCATCCACTTTTTTTTCCATATAAATATTAAGCATAGAGTTAGAGAGGGGCTGTTTATGAAACAACATACTTCTTTCTCGAATTTCATCCCCATTCAAAAGCTTTGAGGTAGGTAGTTTGTCTAGAGGTTCAATGATGGGAGAATGACCCAATGGTATATCTACTGAAAGCAAAAGAGGACCACTAAAAGCATCATCACGTATGTGTTCCACAAAGCAGCCGGAATCATACATATTACCTACATGGTCTCCTCCAATCTGTAGGTCAGGATAATTCTGGCAAATACTTGTACATGAATAAGATCGGTATAAATCTAGTTGTTTTTCATCATGTTGTTCTCTCTTTGGAATGGGCAGTGCAGCAGACACATTCCCTGGAAAGGATGCACTCTTGCATTTTGCTATAGTTATCTCATCCACAGATTTTATTTTACTTGTATCATTTATTTTCTCTGTTAAACTTTCTTTCATGACCTTATTTTCATTTTCCATTTTATCAGGGGAAAGTGAATTATCTTCTATACCTAAAAGTTGCTTTTTCCAAGTTTCCTTTTCATCATTTGAGGTTTTCTTACATGTAAGTTGTTCTTTGTATAAGAGTTCAATTAGGAAGGATTCTCCAAGCATTTTATTAGACAAGGTTTCTAATCAGAAGAATGCAATATATCCTGAAAATTGAAAAAAAAACTCATTAAGGAAACATACATTAAAATATTTAATGAAGATTTAACTGCTACATGAAAACACAAATAATTAAGGGAGACACTATTGCTCAAAGGATAGACAATAGGAACAGAGGCAAGGAGACTTTGTTTCCAATTCTGTCATTACCTATTTACTATCAGGTAATTTATTTACCATTCCTGGTTATTGATTTTCCTGTTAAATGGTGATAATAATGCCCCCTAGAGTTTTTCACTGGATTATTATCAGGATGTTATATGGCATACGTGCAAATGTTTTAAAAGTACAATTTTCTACAAATGTATACTTATTTTAATATATGCTCAACTGTCATGAATGATTTATTTTAAATTTATTAGTTAAAGTGCCCTACCCTTTATTTTCAAACAGTCTGCTTAAAACCAAGAAATGCTTTCAAAAAGAATTTGTCTAAATAAAACTCATGAAAAAAAATAAATAATTACTATATAACAGCCATTCTAAATGCCTTTCTAAATCACATGTGACTAAATGTCATTCTAAATCACACAAGGCTTAATTTAAGATAGAAACTATTGACTCTTTTTTAGAGAGGAACCAAAACAAAGCTAGTAAATGGTGAACTAGGATTTGCACCACGCAATTGGATTCAGAATCCGTACTCTTAAATCACTAAACTGTATTGCCTTTATGTTTATTGATGGGATGCAAGTTGCAGAACCATATATACAGTGAACACACAAGTATATGCAAAAACACTTTTCTAAATTAGTTACAATACTAATTTAATCCTCAAGACATCTCTGTTAAGCACATGTGTTAACTGTCACTGTACTCAAGAAGAGACTGAAGGACAGAAAAGTTAGATAAGATGTTCAATATCACACAGTTTTAAGTGGTAGGATCTGAGTT
This sequence comes from Okapia johnstoni, assembly GCA_024291935.2. Classification (NCBI taxonomy): domain Eukaryota; kingdom Metazoa; phylum Chordata; class Mammalia; order Artiodactyla; family Giraffidae; genus Okapia; species Okapia johnstoni. The sequence continues at coordinate 56,823,849 of CM044305.1, read as the reverse complement.
AGAACCCAGGCAGGCTGACTTCAAAGCCCATGTGCTTAATTTTCCTGCTATAAAAGATTTGTCTCCACTTTAATTGGCAATTTGTATAATCATGATTGTGGAAAAGAATAAAAGCCAAACTGTTAATAGTTGTTTCCTGTGGGAGAGGGTTGGCAAGGAGAAGGTGAAGTGGTAACTTTATCTTTTACTCCCTATACTTCTATATGGTTTTAATCATTATATTGATACAATGCCTATGTATTCATGTGTTATTTGCTTGATTAAAAATAATCCAAATACATAAAAGTACCAAAAAAAAAAGAAACTATGCTACTTTCTTTGAGTCTATTTTCTCAATCTCACAAGTGTCTAGCCCATTCTTTAGAATGGTTTGAAACCCAATACAAACTGCCAAAAGTAGACTGTAAAACATGAATAATATTTCTACATAGTTGATACTTTCAGCTATGATTATAAATACACCTTTTGTTTTGCAAATAATTATTTCAAAATAAGCATCACAAATAGCCTACAGCATAGGTTAATTCTAATTCTATGAATCAAACCAATCTATTTTTTAGGTTGTCAAAGAAATCTTATTTTAAGAAATAGTGCATTAACTTAGCTTGGAAGGGCAGGGATAGCAAATGAGAGAATGTTCCATGAATTCCACACCAGAAAAAAATGAAAGCAATTATTGAAAAAATAGATTTTCTACCACTGCTAACACAAAAAGATATTATAACAAAATGGAGATCTCAAATTGTTTCTAATATAAACTATACTGATTATACTCCATTTCCTTTGCCTTCAGTTCATTTCAGTGGCTCAGTCGTGTTCGACTTTTTGTGACCCCATGGACTGCAGCACGGCAGGCCTCCCTGTCCATCACCAACTCCCGGAGCTTACTCAAACTCATGTCCATCGAGTAGGTGATGTCATCCAACCATCTCATCCTCTGTCGTCCCCTTCTCCTCCTGCCTTCAAACTTTTCCAGCATCAGGTTCTTTTCCAATGAGGCAATTCTTCACATTAGTTGGCCAAAGTACTGGAGTTTCAGCTTCAACATCAGTCCATCCAATGAATATTCAGGACTGATCTCCTTTGGGTGGACTGGTTGGATCTCCTTGCAGTCCAAGGGACTCTCAAAGGTCTTCTCCAACACCACAGTTCAGCTTTCTTTATAGTCCAACTCTCACATCCATACATGACTACTGGAAAAACCATAGCCTTGATTAGATGAACCTTTGCTGACAAAGTAATATCTCTGCTTTTTAATATGCTGTCTAGGTTGGTCATAACTCTCCTTCCAAGGAGTAAGAGTCTTTTAATTTCATGGCTGCATTCGCCATTTGCAGTGATTTTGGAGCTCCCAAAAAAATAAAATAAAGTCTCTCACTTTATTTTTTCCCCCTCAATTTGCCATGAAGTGATGGGACCAGATGACATGATCTTAGTTTTCTGAATGTTGAGTTTTAAGCCAACTTTTTCACTCTCCTGTTTCACTTTCATCAAGAGACTATTTAGTTCATCTTTGGTTTCTGCCATGAGGGTGGTGTCATCTGCATATCTGAGGTTATTGATATTTCTCCGGGCAATCTTGATTCCAGCTTGTGCTTCATCCAGCCCAAAGTTTCTCATGATGCACTCTGCATATAAGTTAAAGAAGCAGGGTGACAATATACAGCCTTGACATACTCCTTTCCCAATTTGTAACCAGTCTGTTGTTCCATGTGCAGTTATCACTGTTGCTTCTTGGCCTGCATATAGATTTCTCAGGAGGCAGGTAAGGTGGTCTAGTATTCCCATCACTTTAAGAATTTTCCACAGTTTATTGTGATCCACACAGTCAAAGGCTTTGTCATAGTCAATAAAGCAGAAGAAGATGTTTTTCTGGAATTCTCTTGCTTTTTTGATGATCCAGAGGATGTTGGCAATTTGATCTCTGGTTCCTCTGCCTTTTCACATTCAGCTTGAACATCTGGAAGTTCAGCCTTCACACACTGTTGAAGCCTGGCTTGGAGAATTTTGAGCATTACTTTGCTAGCATGTGAGATGAGTGCAATTGTGCGGTAATTTGAGGATTCTTTGGCATTGCATTTCTTTGGGATTTGAATGAAAACAGACTTTCCAGTCCTGTGGCCACTGCTGAGTTTTCCAAATTTGCTGACACATTGAATGCAACACTTTCACAGCATCATCTTTTAGGATTTGAAATAGCTCAATTGGAATTCCATCACTTCCACTAGCTTTGTTCGTAGTGATGCTTCCTAAGGCCCACTTGATTTCACATTCTGGGATGTCTGGCTCTAGGTGAGTCATCACACCATTGTGGTTATATAGGTCATGAAGATCTTTTTTGTATAGTTCTTCTGTGTACTCTTCCTACCTCTTCTTAATATCTTCTGCTTCCGTTAGGTCCATACCACTTCTCTCCTTTATTGTGCCCATTTTTGCATGAAATGTTCCCTTGGTATCTCCAATTTTCTTCAAGAGGTCTCTAGTTTTTCCTAGTCTATTATTTTTCTCTATTTCTTTGCATTGATCATGGAGGAAGACTTTCTTATCTCTCCTTGCTATTCTTTGGAACTCTGCATTCAAATGGGTATATCTTTCCTTTTCTCCTTTGCCTTTCACTTCTCTTCTTTTCTCAGCTATTTGTAAGGCCTCCTCAGACAACCATTTTGCTTTTTTGTATTTCTTTTTCTTGGGAATTGTCCTGATCACTGTCTCATGTACAATGTCATGAACCTCTGCCCATAGTTCTTCTGGTGGTCTGTCTATGAGATCTAATCCCTTGAATCTATTTGTAACTTCCACTGTATAATTCCTTTGCCTTACTCATTTATATACCTGGCTGATCCAAATTTTAGCAGTCTCTGTTCTAAATATATCTGCCTCTCGCTACTGTCAATTCATTCTTGGATTATGCAGCTGTTTCCAATCTTGCCCTCTTTCAAATCCAGTTGACATGTTAGACTTTTCCATCTTTCACACAAACCTGCTTAATCCCTCAATGGATTCTAATGGGTTAATAATAGGAATAGATATAATTTATTGAGTGTCTCATATGTGAAAGATGCTTTTAGGCAACATCTACACTTATTTAATCTCAGTAAATCTGTAAATTATGATTTTATACACTTTAACAAAACATAAAATAGCCTGGGAAATGCTAAAAATAAAAATCTAACATGAAACCTGAAGGTCTATGAGCTTTTCCCTGTTCATTTTTTTAGCCTTTATTCCTCCAGTTGCTCTTTGAAGTTGCAATAACCATGTTGCTTCCTGACTTTCATTTTACTTAAAATTCCTTCATTCTTGTAATTTCCTGGCAAATATATATCCTTCAGATCAGTTTATCACTCATTTCTTCAAATCCCTGAAGTGTCCTGTCCCACCTAGCCTGGTTCAGGCTTTTCTACGTTGCATTTACCTCATCTCATCAGTCACCACTCTCTTAGCTCCTTGAAGGTAGATTTTATTATTATTATTATTCATATTAATGTGGCTGTTTCCAAGCAGCATGAAAATAATCTGGCACTTATTATCCTTGATAATAATTATTGTCTTGTCAGACCATTTGCCAAACACTTTTACATACTCAATTCATTTACTCCTCACAGATGATGCTGTTAGGTAGACATCACCTTTCTCACTTTAACAATAGAAAAATAGACTTTGAGGTGAAATAATTTATCTTATACATAATAAGATCCATAGTTATGAAGTGGAATCCAGATTTGCCTAACACAGCTGGTACTGAGGTTCTTTGCCACTCTTCTCTCAATTTTCATTACCCATTTTTGGTAAACCCCCAAATCTTGTAAATGTTATTCTGATCTTCAGCTACTGGAAAAGATCAAAACTCAAGAATAAAAGCTGGGACAATTAGCTATGAAGTTATCGAAGTGAAAACAGACATTAAAGTGTGGGGTCATCTTTTTCCAGGGAGAGAGGAAGTGCTAGGAGTGTCAGAGACTACAAACCAAACACGCTCAACTCCAGGAAGGAAGGTGTGCCATACAAAGCATATCCTCAAGTATGGGCAGGGACTGGAGAGGGAAAGAAGGTACCTCCCTGGCCTAAGAGAAAAGATAAAAAATAGGTTGCTGTGGTGGTCCAGTCCCATCCAGGTAAGCAATGGCACCATTTGCTTTGTTCCTACAAACCTAAGCAGCATGAGTTCTAATATGTCTGTTTTGTTCACACATCACTTTATGTTTTGCCCATTTTCTCCCTCAGGTGTCTCGACACTTCATTCATGGCCACTTTTGTCAAGTATGAAAGCTAACTCTCACCACCATTCCCAAGCATGGAAGTGGGAGAAGAGACAGCAAGAATGCAGAGTCCTTCAGCTCTTCCTGCCACTCTTTCCCTGGGCGGCAGAGAAAAGGAGAGAAAAGAACCCTTAAATGGAGTTTATTCTCCCAGAAAGTTAGGCGTTTCAAATGGAAAAAAATAAAGAACCTTGTTTAGGATGAGAGGGGGAAAAATGCCATTGAGTGAATGGCCAGAATCTTTAGAGAAGTCTGGGCAACCCCCAAAAAAGACAAACTGATTAATTTCAAAGAAGAATGTGTATTCGCATAAATCAGACATTTCTTAGCTTAATTGGAGTTTAGATGAATTGTTTTTAACTAAGATGTAGGAAGTACTATAGAACAGTGCTTTCCAACAGCAATATATTGTGAGCCACATACACAATTTTAAGTGGCTACTTTTTTAAAAAAGAGATGAGATTGATTATATATGGTTGACAAACATTCATCAAATTCCTGCTGTGTGTCAGCTACTATGATACATGCTAGGAAAGAAATTTGATCTCAGCCTAGAAAGAGTGCATTGCTTTTCATAAAACCTCATCAGGTAGATTAGGGATTTATTTCACCTGGATACTAAGAAACAATGGTTTTTCCTGGCGGCTCAGTTGGTAAAGAATCTTCCTTCAATGCAGGAGACTGAGGTTCAATCCCTGGGTCAGGAAGATCCCCTGGAGAAGAGAATGGAAACCCACTCCAGTATTCTTGCCCGGAGAATTCCCTGGACAGAGGAGCCTGGTGGGCGACTGTTCATGGGATCGCAAAGAGTCAGACACAACTGAGCGACTAACACTTAACTAAGAAACAATAACAAAAAGTAGTTTAAAAAAGAAAATTATAGGCCATTTGATTTTTTTTTTTTTTTTAACATTGTGAATCATGTTATTGGATATGGTACTGAGTAAGAGGGAGTGATTTGAAATCAGTAAGGGCTACAGTTGATGCAGTAGAGGTCTCACACAAGTGTTGATCTGTGTAGCTCAAATTGTAACATAAAAATCTGGAAGATGTTTTAAAATATTCCTGAGACCCACTCCCAGAAATTCTGACTGTAGTTTTCAGATGGGGTAAGCAGATGCTGCTAGTCTTATGAACCACCCTCAGACTAGCACTGGTCTAAGCAACTGTTCTCTTAATGGTTTCCTCTGAAAAGATTTTGAAAAACCACTGTAGAAATGTGACTTAGTCACATGCACCATACTTTTGCAATTTTGAAAACGAATGAGCCTCAGGAAGTGGAAATGTTGCATTTGGGAATTTCAGAAATTTCTCAGTGGTTGGAAATAAGCAGCATTTTCTAAGCATGACTGGATAACATTTTCAAGTCATCAAACAAAAAATCCTATTTGAATAACCTGGAGTTTGTGCATGTCAAAATGCTTTCACATAAGTTTTATAATTCTAATCATCACAGGTTTTATTCCAAGACTATCATATAAAAATGTAGAAACCTCAAAGTTTAAAATTTATGTTACAGCTATTAACAAAAAGTTGTAGCTATAAAATATTTTTAAAAGATAACCAACTCTTGCAGTTTTACTTTAGAGGTAATCTGTATTTCAGGGGAAAAGACAATGGGGAAATACAGTATAGTAACAGATGACATAAACCTAACTGTTCATATGAGAGGGCATAGCAAGAACTGGGCACTTTAATCCACTGACACATTTGTTATCTTAATCCCCTAGTATATTTTATTTTTTTATCCATGGATTATCTGTATTTAGGCATAGACTGTGATTATGCTTTTATTTTATTTTTATGTAAGTATAACTGATTTATAATATTGTATTAGTTTCAGGTGTACAGCATAGTGGTTCAGTATTTCTCTACAATGTACTCCATTAAAGTCATGGCAAGATAATGGCTATAATTACTTGTGTTATAATTTCTTGTTGCTTATCTCTTTTATACAGAGCGGTATGTATCTCTTAATCACATATCTCGAATTTGCTTCTCCTCCATATTAACCACAAGTTTGTATTCTCTGTCTGTGGGTCTGTTTCTGTTTTGCATATATATTTATTTATTATTTTTTAAATTACATGTATGATTGATATCATACAATATTTGTCTTTCCTATCTGACTTTTTTCAGTAACATAATATTCTCTAGGTCCATCCTTGTTACTGAACATGATAGCATTTCCTTCTTTTTATGGCTAATGGGACATATATAGATATACATATATCCCATTGTATATACCTGCATATCTATATAGATAGATATGCCACATCTTTATACATTTATCTGATGATGGACACAGATTTCTTCTATAAGTTGTCTATTGTAAATAGTGTTGCTATGAACATTGGGGTGCATGTATTGATGTCTTTTCATATTAATATTACTGTTTCTTTCTGGCTATATACCTAGAAGTGGAATTACTGAATCATGTGTTAGTTACATTTCTAGTTTTTTGAGGAAATGCCATACTGTTTTACATAGAGGTTACACCAATTGGTACAAAGCTTCCCCTTTTACACCAACAATGTACAAAGTTTCCTTTTCTCCATATCATCTCCAACATTGGTTATTTGTAGACTTTTTGATGATTGCCATTCTGACAAGTGTGAAGTATATCTCATTGTTTTGCATTTCTCTAATAATTAGCAATGTTGAGTGTCATTTTATGTGGCTGTTAGCCATTTTTTTCTTATGAAAAATGTGTATTCAGGTCTTCTGTCCATATTTTGATATGATTGTTTGGGATTTTTTAATATTGAGTTGTGTGAGCTGCTTATATCGAATTAACCACTTGTCAGTGATATAATTTGCAAACATTTTCTCAAATTCTGTAGGTTGTCTTTTAATTTTGTTCATGATTTCATTTTGTGTAAAATATTTAAATTTAATTAGGTCCCACTTGTTTATTTTTGTTTTTATTTCTTTTGCTTTAGGAGACAGATCCAGAAGAATATTGCTATGATTTGTGTCAAACTGTTCCAACTATGTTCTCTTCTAGAAGTTTTATAGTTTCTTTCTGGTTATATACCTAGGAGTGGAATTGCTTTTGTCTTGATCTTTAATGTATTTTAATTTTATTTTTGTATTTGGTGTTTGAGAATGTTCTAATCTCATTGTTCTTACATTAGCTGTCTAGTTTTTCTGGCACTACCTCTCGAAGAGACTGTCTTTTTCCCATTGTGTATTCTTGTCTCCTTTGCCAGAGATTAATTGGCCATAGCTGTGTATGTTTGTTTCTGGGCTCTATCTTCTGTTCCATTGATCTAGGTATCTGTTTCTTGTGTCAGTACCATACTGTTTTGATTATTATAGCCTTGTGGTATACTCTGAAGTCTCAGAGAATGACACCTCCAGCTTTGTTCTTTTTCTCAAGAATGCTTTGGCAATTCAGGATCTTTTGAGGCTCCATATAGATTTTAGGATTATTTTTTCTAGTTCTGTGAAAAATGTCATGGGTATTTTGATAGTGATTTCCTTAAATCTTTAGATTTTTTGGGTGTAATATGTCAAATTTAACAATATTAATTCTTCCAATCTATGATCACAAGATACATTTTCATTTATTTGTGTCACCTTTAGTTTCCTTCATCAATTTTTCTACTTTTCAGAGTACAGGTCTATCACCTCCTTGCTAAACTTAAACCCAAACATTTTGCCTTTTTGATATTTTATTTTATAGTTTTTTAAAATAATAATTTATTTATTTTTAATTGTAAGATAATTGCTTTACAATGTTTTGTTGGTTTCTGCCATACATCAGCATGAAACAGCAATAAGTATACATATGTGAACTTCCTCTTTAACCTCCCTCCCACCTCCTCCCAACCCATCTTATCCCAGTAGGTTGTTATAGAGCACCAGGCTGAGCTTTCTGCACTATACAGCAATGTCCCATTAGCTGTCCATTTTACACATGGTAATGTACATATTTCAATGCTACTCTCAGTTCATCCCACCTTCTCCTTCATGTACTGTGCCCATAAGACAGTTCTCTATGTCTAAGTCTCTACTTCCCTGCAAATATGTTTATCAGTACCACTTTTATAAATTCCATATATATGTACTAATATATGATACGTGTTTTTCTTTTTTTTTAATTAGTTTATTTTCTATTTTTTAACTTTACAATATTGTATTTGTTTTGCCATACATTGCCATGAATCCACCATGGGTGTACATGTTTTCCCCTTCCAGAACCCCCCTTCCACCTCCCTCTCCATCCCAACCCTCCGGGTCATCCTGGTGCACCAGCACCGAGCACCCTGTATCATGTATTGAACCTGGACTGGCGATTCGTTTCACATATAATAATTTACATCAAAAGAGACACAGATAAATAGAACAGTATTATGGATATGTGTTTTTCTATTTCTGACGGACTTCATTTTGTTTAACAGGCTCTAGGTTTATCCATCTCAGTTAAACTGACTAAAATCCATTACTTTATAGGGCTAACTAATATTCCATTGTATATATGTATACCACAGCTTCTTTATCCATTAATCTGTTTAGAGACATCCAAATTACTTCCAGGTCCCTGCTATTGTAAATAGTACTACAATGAACATTGGGGTATATGTGGTTTTTTGAATTACAGTTTTCTCAGGGTACATGCACATTAGTGAGATCACATGGTCATATGGTAGCTTTATCCCTAGTATTTTCAAGAAATCTATATCCTGGCAGGGCTAAGATGGCAGAGGAATAGGACGGGGAGACCACTCTCTCCCCCACAAATTTATCAAAAGAACATCTGAACGCTGAGCAAACTTCACAAAACAACTACTGAACGCTGGCAGAGGACATCAGGCATCCAGAAAAAGAGACCATTATCTTCAAAATGATGTAGGACAAAATATAAAAGATAAAAAGAGAGACAAAAGAATTAGGGACTGAGACCCATCCTGGGGAGGGTATCGTAAAAGAGGAGAAGTTTCCAAACACCAGGAAACCCTCTCACCAGCGGGTTTGGGGGAAGATTTCGAATCTCGGAGGGCAACATAACTGGGAGAAAAAATAAATAAAACCCACAGATTACGTGCCTAAAGGCAACTCCCAGCAAAGAACCTCAGAAGTTCGCATCCGCCACCAGCAAGCGGGGGCTGAACGGAGAGGAGTGGCCGGCACTGCTTAGGGTAAGGACCGGGCCTGAATGCCCTGAGGGCAATCTGAGGGAGCTAACGTGAGATAGCAACCTAAACTGTGGGACAGCCAGAGAGAGAGAACTATCCCGGGAAAAGCCCGAATCTAAGGCACTGCCGGCCCGCTCACAGAACAAAGGACTGAGCGATGCCAGAGGAGAGCTAGCCGGCTGCAGACCGCCCCATCCCCCGCCAGAAGCAGCAGGCAGGCGGGGCCAGCCAGAGCTGGAAAGTGGCAAACTCGACCCCAGAGAGGGCACCCCCTACCAAACTGCAAACAGGCTTCCAGTTTCTAAGCAAAGACTCCCTGAGATCCTGGAGGGTTGACAGCCACCGGGAGAGTCGCACCCAGAAACCAGCTCCCCAGAACTGACACAAAGCACACCAGAGCTGGGCATGCCCATAAACCGAGGTGGGGACCAGGGAGGTGATAAGTCGCACCACCCCAAAAGGGAAGAGTGTGCTCGCCAAACTCCTGGCTGCCTGAGCTGCTCCAACCGGGGATCGGCAAAAACCGCGGGCCCAACAGAGTCTGACCCTTTGTGAAGTACCAGGGAAACTCAACCTGAGCGGCTTAAACCAGGGAAGTGCACGCATCTCAGGGCTCACTCCCCGGCAGAGTAACCTGAAGCCTGAGCAGGGCAGACTGGGAAAGCACACACGCCGTGAGCGGGGGCGAACCCAGTGCGGCCGAGAGACTGCGAGCTCTCCACACACACGCCAGTGATGTTGGTTGCAGTGTTCCTCCCTCCCCACAGCACGACAGAACAAGCGAACCTAAAGAGACCACCTCCGCCCCTTTGTGGCAGGGCGGAAATTAGACACTGAAGAGACCTGCAAACAGAAGCCAAACAAACAGAGGGAAGTGCTTTGGAAGTGAGAGGCCAACAGATTAAAATCCCTGTAGTTAACACCGACTACATTGAAAGGGGCCAATAGATCTTGAAAAGTATAAGCAGGAACAAGGATCTACCTGAAACTGAACAGACTCCACACTGCTCACAACAGCTCCAGAGAAAGTCCTGGATATATTTTTACTATTATCATTTTTAAAATTTTTTTTTTCTGTTTTCTTTAAGTCCTCTATTGCACCTTTAATTTTCATTTTTATAACCCTCTATTACCTTACAAAAAAACCCCTATTTTTAAAGCAAACTGCATACATATATCTTATACTTCTTGTGATTTTGTTTTCTTGTTTTCTTTTTTTTATATTGTATTTTTTTAAGAGTCTAACCTCTACTCTAGATTTTTAATCTTTGTTTTACATATTTGATATCAATTTTGTACATTCAAGAACCCAATCTTTAGTACCCATTTTTACGCAGGAGTGTGATTACTGGCTTGATTACTCTCTCCCACTACTGACGCTCTTTCTTCTCCCCCAGGGAACCTCTATCTCCCACCCTCCTCCTTCTCTTCTCAACCCAATTCTGTGAATATCTGAGGGTGTTCTGGGCACTGGAGAGCACTTCGGGAACAGAATACTGCCCAGATATCTCTCTCCCCTCTTGATTCCTCCCTTTCTACTCATGCTCACCTCTATTACCTTCCTCCTCCCTCTCTATGTATCTCCGTGAACTTCTCTGAGGGTTACAGACTGTGGAGAGCACAGAGGGAAGTGCTTACTGGCTAGACTGCTCTCTCCACGTTTGAGTCCCCCTCTTCTCCTTCTGCTCACCTCAAACCCACCCCCCTTCACCTTTCCATGTAACTCAGTGAACCTCTCTGGGTATCCCTCACTGTGGAGAATCTTTTCACCATTAACCTAAAAGTTTTATTATCGATGCTGTATGGATGGAGAAGTCTTGAGGCTACTGCAAGAATAAGACTGAAAGCCAGAGGAAACATTAATTAATAAGAGATCATCCAAAAGCCTCCACATATACACTGAAACCAAGCACCACCCAAGAGCCAATAAGTTCCCGAGCACACATACCACGCAAATTCTCCAGCAATGCAGGAACATAGCCCTGAGCATCAATATACAGGATGCCGAGAGGAACACCAAACCCATAGACATCTCAAAACTCAATACTGGACACTCCATTGCACTCTAGAGAGAAGAAATCCAGCTCCACCCACTAGAACACCGACACAAGCTCCCCCAACCAGGAAACCTTGATAAGACACCCATCCATCCCTACCCACAGTGAGGAACCTCCACAATAAAGAGGAACTTCAAACTACCAGAATACAGAAAGGCCATGCCAAACACAGCAATCTACACAAGAGGAAAAGGCAGAAAAATACTCAGCAAGTAAAGGAAAATGATAAATGCTCACCAAATCAAAAAAAAAAAAAAAGAGGAGGAGATAGGGAATCTATCTGAAAAAGAATTTAGAATAATGATAATAAAAATGATCCAAAATCTTGAAAACAAAATGGAGTTACAGGTAAATAGCCTGGAGACAAGGATTGAGAAGATGCAAGAAATGTTTATCAAGGACCTAGAAGAAATAAAAAGGAGTCAATATATAATGAATAATGAAATAAAGGAGATAAAAGACACTCTGGAGGGAACCAACAGTAGAATAACGGAGGCAGAAGATAGGTTAAGTGAGGTAGAAGATAGAACGGTGGAAATAAATGAAGCAGAGAGGAAAAAAGAAAAAAGAATCAAAAGAAATGAGGAAAACCTCAGGGAGCTCTGGGACAATATGAAACGCCTCAACATTCGAATCATAGGAGTCCCAGAAGAAGAAGATAAAATGAAAGGCCATGAAAAAACACTCGAGGAGATAATAGTTGAAAATTTCCCTAAAATGGGGAAGGAAATAGTCACAGAAGTCCAAGAAATCCAGAGAGTCCCAAACAGAATAAACCCAAGGAGAAACACCCCCAGACACATATTAATCAAATTAACAAAGATCAAACACAAAGAACAAATATTAAAAGCAGCAAGGGAAAAACAACAAATAACACACGAGAGGATCCCCATAAGGATAACAGCTGATCTTTCAATAGAAACTCTTCAGGCTAGAAGGGAATGGCAGGACATACTTAATGAAAGAGAATAATCTACAACCCATATTACTATACCCAGCAAGGATCTCATTCAGATATGAAGGAGAATTCAAAAGCTTTACAGACAAGCAAAAGCTGAGAGAATTCAGCACCACCAAACCCGCTCTCCAACAAATGCTAAAGGATCTTCTCTAAACAGGAAACACAGAAAGGATGTTTAAACACGAACTCAAAACAACAAAGTAAATGGCAATGGGACCATACTTATCAATAATTACCTTAAATGTAAATGGGTTGAATACCACAACCAAAAGACAAAGACTGGCTGAATGGATACAAAAACAAGACCCCTATATGTGCTGTCTACAAGAGACCTACCTCAAAACCAGGGACACATACAGACTGAAAGTGAAGGGATGGAAAAACATATTTCATGCAAACGGAGACCAAAAGAAAGCAGGAGTCGCAATACTCATTTCAGATAAAAAATAAACTTTAATATAAAAAGCTTTGAAAAGAGACAAAGAAGGACACTACATAATGATCAAAGGATCAATCCAAGAAGAAGAAGATATAAAAAATTAAAAATATATATGCACCCAACATAGGAGCACCACAATATGTAAGGCAAATACTAACAAGTATGAAAGGGGAAATTAACAATAACACAATAATAGTGGGAGATTTTTAATACTCCACTCACACCTATGGATAGATCAACTAAACAGAAAATTAACAAGGAAACACAAACTTTGAAATGATACAATAGACAAGTTAGATTTAATTGATATTTACAAAGACTTTCCACTCCAAAACAATCAATTTCAACTTTTTTCTCAAGTGCACACGGAACTTTCTCCAGGATAGATCACATCCTGGGCCATAAAACTAGCCTTGGTAAATTCAAAAAAATAGAAATCATCCCAGTCATCTTCTCTGACCACAATGAAGTAAGTTTAGACCTCAATTACAGGAAAAATGCAGAGTTCCAAAGAATAACAAGGAGAGATAAGAAAGCCTTCCTCAGCGATCAGTGCAAAGAAATAGAGGAAAACAACAGATTGGGAAAGACTAGAGATCTCTTCAAGAAAATTAGAGATACCAAAGGAACATTTCATGCAAAGATACGCTCGAAAAAAGGACAGAAATTGGTATGGACCTAACAGAAGCAGAAGATATTAAGAAGAGGTGGTGAGAATACACAGAAGAACTGTACAAAAAAGATCTTCACGACCCAGATAATCACGATGGTGTCATCACTCACCTAGAGCCAGACATCCTGGAATGTGAAGTCAAGTGGGCCTTAGAAAGCATCACTACGAACAAAGCTAGTGGAGGTGATGGAATTACAGTTGAGCTATTTCAAATCCTCAAAGGTGAGGGTGTGAAAGTGCTGCACTCGATATGCCAGCAAATTTGGAAAACTGAGCAGTGGCCACTGGACTGGAAAATTTCAGTTTTCGTTCCAATCCCAAAGAAAGGCAATGCCAAAGAATGCTCAAACTACTGCACAATTGCACTCATCTCACATGCTAGTAAAGTAATGCTCAAAATTCTCCAAGCCAGGCTTTAGCAATACGTGAACCGTGAACTTCCATATGGTCAAGCTGGTTTTAGAAAAGGAAGAGGAATCAGAGATCAAATTGCCAATATCCCGCTGGATCATCGAAAAAAGCAAGAGAGTTCCAGAAAAAACATCTATTTCTGCTGTATTGACTATGCCAAAGCCCTTGACTGTGTGGATCACAATAAACTGTGGAAAATTCTGAAAGAGATGGGAATACCAGACCACCTGACCTGTCTCTTAAGAAACCTGTATGCAGGTCAGGAAGCAACAGTTAGAACTGGACATGGAACAACAGACTGGTTCCAAATAGGAAAAGGAGTATGTCAAGGCTATATATTGTCACCCTGCTTATTTAACTTCTATGCGGGAGTTCATCATGAGAAACACTGGGCTGGAAGAAACACAAGCTGGAAATCAAGATTGCCGGGAGAAATATCAATAACCTCAGATATGCGGATGACACCACCCTTATGGCAGAAAGTGAAGAAGAACTAAAGAGCCTCTTTGATGAAGGTGAAAGAGGAGAGTGAAAAAGTTGGCTTAAAGCTCAACATTCAGAAAACTAAGATCATGGCATCTGGTCCCATCACTTCATGGGAAATAGATGGGGAAACAGTGGAAACAGTGTCAGACTTGATTTTTGGGGGCTCCATAATCACTGCCGATGGTGATTGCAGCCAATGAAATTAAAAGACGCTTACTCCTTGGAAGGAAGGTTATAGCCAACTTAGATAGCATATTTAAAAGCAGAGACATTACTTTGCCAACAAAAGTCCGTCTAGTTAAGGCTATGGTTTTTCCAGTGGTCATGTATGGATTGTGAGAGTTGGACGGTGAAGAAAGCTGAGCGCCGCAGAATTGATGATTTTTGAACTGTGGTGTTGGAGAAGACTCTTGAGAGTCCCTTGGACTGCAAGGAGATCCAATCAAACCATCCGAAAAGAGGTCAATCCCGGGTGTTCATTGGAAGGACTGATGTTGAAGCTGAAACTCCAATACTTTGGCCACCTCATGCGAAGAGATGACTCATTGGAAAAGACCCTGATGCTGGGTAGGACTGGGGGCAGGAGGAGAAGGGGAAGACAGAGGATGAGATGGTTGGATGGCATCACCGACTCGATGGACATGGGTCTGGGTAGACTCCGGGAGTTGGTGATGGACAGAGAGGCCTGGCGTGCTGCAATTCATGGGGTCGCAAAGAGTCGGACACGACTGAGTGACTGAACTGAACCGAACAGGAAGAAAATTATTAAAAATTCCTACATATGGAAGCTAAACAACACGCTTCTGAATAACCAACAATTCACAGGATAAATCAAAAAAGAAATCAAAATATGCATAGAAACGAATGAAAATGAAAGCAAAACAACCCAAAACCTATGGGACACTGTAAAAGCAATGCTAACGGGAAGGTTCATAGCAATACAGACGTACCTCAAGAAACAAGAAAAAAATCAAATAAATAACCTAACTCTACACCTAAAGCAACTAGAGAAGGAAGAAATGAGGAACCCCAGGGTCAGTAGAAGGAAAGAAATCTTAAAAATTAGGGCCGAAAAAAATGCTAAAGAAACAAAAGAGACCAGAGCAAAAATCAACAAAACTAAAAGCTGGTTTTTTGAGAAGATAAACAAAAGTGACAAACCATTAGCCAGACTCATCAAGAAACAAAGGGAGAAGAATCAGATCAACAAAATTAGAAATGAAAATGGAGAGATGACAACAGACTCCACAGAAATACAAAGGATCATAAGAGACTACTACCAACAGCTATATGCCAATAAAATGGACAACTTGGAAGAAATGGACAAATTCTTAAAAAGGATAACTTTCCAAAACTGAACCAGGAAGAAAATAGAAGATCTTAACAGACCCATCACAAGCATGGAAATTGAAACAATCAGAAATCTTCCAGCCAACAAAAGCCCAGGACCAGATGGCTTCAAAGCTTAATTCTACCAAAAATTTAGAGAAGAGCTAACACCTGTCCTACTCAAAACTCTTCCAGAAAACTGCAGAAGATGGTAAACTTCCAAACTCATTCGATGAGGCCACCATCACCCTAAATTTCCAAAACCCAGACAAAGATGCCACAAAAAAAGAATACTAAAGATCACTGATGAACATAGATGCAAAAATCCTTAATAAAATTCTAGCATACACAATCCAAATACATATTAAAAAGATCATAATCAAAACTTTAACATCCCACAAATATACACCACATTAACAAACTGAAAGATAAAAATCATATGATTATCTCAATAGATGCAGAAAAAGCCTTTGACAAAATTCAACATCCATTTATGGTAAAAACCCTCCAGAAAGCAGGAATAGAAGGAACATACCTCAACATAATAAAAGCTATATATGACAACCCCACAGCAAACATCCTCAATGGTGAAAAATTGAAACCATTTCCCCTACGGTCAGGAACAAGGCCAGGATGCCCACTTTCACCACTACTATTCAACTAATTTTCGAAGTTTTGGCCACAGCAATCAGAGCTAAAAAGGAAATAAAAGGAATACAGATAGGAAAAGAAGAAGTAAACCTCTCACTGTTTGCAGATGACATGATCCTCTACATAGAAAACCCTAAAGATTCTACCAGAAAATTACTAGAGCTAATCAATGAATATAGTAAAGTTGCAGGATATAAAATTAACACACAGAAATCCCTTGCATTCCTATACACCAATAATGAGAAAACAGAAAGAGAAATTAAGGAAACAATACCATTCACCATTGCAACAAAAAGAATAAAATACTTAGGAATATATCTACCTAAAGAAACAAAAGACTTATATATGGAAAACTATAAAACACTGAGGAAAGAAATCAAAGAGGACACAAACATATTGGAGAAATATACCGTGTTCATGGATTGGAAGAATTAATATAGTGAAAATGAGTATACTACCCAAAGCAATCTATAGATTCAATGCAATCCCTATCAAGCTACCAACGGTATTTTTCACAGAACTAGAACAAATCATTTCACAATTTGTATGGAAATATAAGAAACCTCGAATAGCCAAAGCAACCTTGAGAAAGAAGAATGGAACTGGAGGAATCAACCTGCCTGACTTCAGGCTCTACTAAAAGCCACAGTCATCAAGACAGTATGGTACTGGAACAAAGATAGAAATATAGTTTAATGGAACAAAACGGAAAGCCCAGAGATAAATCCGCACACCTATGGACACCTTATCTTCGACAATGGAGGCAAGAGTATACAATGGAGAAAAGACAATCTCTTTAACAAGTGGTGCTGGGAAAACTGGTCAACCACTTGTAAAAGAATGAAACTAGAACACTTTGTAACACCATACGCAAAAATAAACTCAAAATATATTAACGATCTAAACATAAGACCAGAAACTATAAAACTCCTAGAGGAAAACATAGGCAAAACACTCTCTGACATATATCACAGCAGGATTCTCCATGACCCACCTCCCAGAATATTGGAAATAAAAGCAAAAATAAACAAATGGGACCTAATGAAACTTGAAAGCTTTTGCACAACAAAGGAAACTATAAGCAAGGTGAAAAGACAGCCTTCAGAATGGGAAAAAATAATAGCAAATGAAGCAACAGACGAACAATTAATCTCAAAAATATACAAGCAACCCCTGCAGCTGAATTCCAGAAAAATAAACGACCCAATCAAAACATGGGCCAAAGAACTAAACAGACATTTCTCCAAAGAAGACATACAGATGACTAACAAACACATGAAAAGATGCTCAACATCACTCATTATTAGAGAAATGCAAATCAAAACCACAATGAGGTACCATTTCACACCAGTCAGAATGGCTGCTATCCAAAAGACTACAAGCAATAAATGCCGGAGAGGGTGTGGAGAAAAGGGAACCCTCTTACACTGTTGGTGGGAATGCAAACTAGTACAGCCACTATGGAGAACAGTGTGGAGATTCCTTAAAAATCTGGGAAAAGAACTGCCATATGACCCAGCAATCCCACTGCTGGGCATACAAACCGAGGAAACCAGAATTGAAAGAGGCGCCTGTACCCCAATGTTCATCACAGCACTGTTTACAATAGCCAGGACATGGAAGCAACCTAGATGTCTATCAGCAGACGAATGGATAAGGAAGCGGTGGTACATATACACAATGGAATATTACTCAGCCATTAAAAAAAATACATTTGAATCGGTTCTATTGAGATGGATGAAACTGGAACCCATTATACAGAGTGAAGAAGCCAGAAAGAAAAACAGCAATACAGTATACTAATGCATATATATGGAATGTGAAAGATGGTAACGATAACCCTATATGCGAGACAGAATAAGAGACACAGATGCATAAAACAGTCTTATGGACTCTGAGGGAGAAGGTGAGGGTGGGATGTTCTGAGAGAATAGCGTTGAAACATGTATATTATCATATGTGAAACAGAACACCATTCTATGTTCGATGCATGAGACAAATGCTCAGGGCTGGGGCAATGGGATGACCCAGAGGGATGGGATGGGGAGGGAGGTGGGAGGGGGGTTCAGGATGGGGAACACATGTAAACCCATGGCTGATTCATGTCAATGTATGGCAGAAACCACTACAATATTGTAAAGTAATTAGCCCCAAACTAAAATAAATAAATTTATTTTTAAAAAATCTACATCCTATTCTTGATAGTGGCTGTTTCAATTAATATTCCCAGTAACAGTGGAAGAGGGTTCCCCTTTCTCCACATGCTCGCCGGCATTTATTGGTTGTAGATTTTTTTTTAATTAGTTTATTTTTATCTATTTTTTAACTTTACAATATTGTATTTGTTTTGCCATACATTCACATGAATCCACCATCGGTGTACATGTGTTCCCCTTCCAGAACCCCCCTCCCACTTCCCTTCCCATCCCATCCCTCCGGGTCATCCCAGTTCACCAGACCTGGGTTCGATTCCCCCGAGCACCCTGTATCATGCATCATACAGAGGGACTGGCGATTCGTTTCACATATGATCTGATTTACATGTTTCAATGCCATTCTCCCATGATCATTGGCCATCCCTTCCCTCTACTGTTAGAGCCCCATGATACTGTTTCTTTTTATATTGAGTGCATCTGCTTTTGGAGATGTCCTTTGTCAGTTGTTTCACTTGAGAGGATCTTGCTGTGATTTATGTCTAAAAGTATTCTGCCTATGTTTTCCTTTAAGAGTTTTATAGTTTCATGTCTTACGTTTATATCTTTAATCCACTTTGAGTTTATCTTTGTGCATGATTGTAGGAAGTATTCAAATTTCATTCTTTTATGCATGGCTGTCCAGTTTTCCCAGCACCACTTGTTGAAGAGACTGTCTTTTCTCCAGACCACAATACTATAAGATTAGATATCAACTACAAGAAAAGAAAAACTAAAATAACACAAATACATGGATGCTAAACAATATGCTCCTGTACAACCAAAAATTCACTGAAGAAATCAAAAGAGGAAATGAGAAAAATACCTTGAAGCAAATGACAATGAAAACAGGACAATTCAAAACCCATGGAATGCAGTAAAAGCAGTGCTGAGAAGGAAGTTTACAGCAATACCACCCTATCTCAAAAAAATAAGAGAACTATCAAACAAACAACCTAACTTTATACATAAAACAACCAGAAAAAGAAGAACAAAAGAAAAAAATAAACTTTAATCAAAGGCTACAATTAAAGATAAAGAAGGGCATTATAAAACGGTCAGAAAACATGCTTGAAATGTTTCATTTTTAGTTTTAATTTACCAAAGCTTGATTTGTGACACAAGATTTGATCTATCCTGAAAAATGTTCCATGTCGACTTGAGAAAAAAGTGAAATCTACTGTTTTTGAATGAAATGCCTTGTAGATATCAATTAGGTCCAACTGGTCCAATGTATCATTTAAAGATTATGTTTCCTTATTAATTGCCTGTCTGAATGATCTGACCATTGGTGTGGGTAAGGCATTAAAGCCCCATTATTATTGTGTTACAGTTGATTTCCCCTTTAATGGTTGCTAGCTGGAGAAGGCAATGGCAACCCACTCCAGTCCTCTTGCCTGGAAAATCCCATGGACGGAGGGGCCTGGTAGGCTGCAGTCCATGGGGTCGCGAAGAGTCAGACATGACTGAGTGACTTCACTTTCACTTTTCACTTTCATGCATTGGAGAAGGAAATGGCAACCCACTCCAGTATTCTTGCCTGGAGAATCCCAGGGACGGGGGAGCCTGGTGGGCTGCCGTCTATGGGGTCGCACAGATTCGGACATGACTGAAGCAACTTAGCAGCAGCAGCAGCAGCAGCATTTATAATATGTATTGAGGTGCTCCTATGTTGAATGCACTGATAATTGTGATATTTTCTTATTGGATTGATCCCTTGTTCATTATGCTGCATGCTTCCTTATCTCATGGGCATATGTGCCTGTGTGCTCAATTGCTTCAGTTATGTCCGACTGCAACTGTCTGGCCTGTAGCCTGCCAGGCTCCTCTTTCCATGGGATTCTCCAAGAAAGAATGCTATAGAGGGTTGCCATGCCCTCCTCCAGGGAATCATCCCAACCTAGAGATCAACCCTGCATCTCCTGTGTCTCCTTCATGTTATTGGATAATTTACCCACTGAGCCACCTGGGAAGCCCTATCTCTTGTGAAGTGAAATGAAGTGAAAGTCTCTCAGTCGTGTCCGACTCTTTGCGACCCCATGGACTATACAGCCTATGGAAATCTCCAGGCCAGAATAATGGAGTGGGTAGCCTTTCCCTTCTCCAGGGCATCTTCCTAACCCAGGGATCAAACCCAGGTCTCCCTCATTGCAGGCAGATTCTTTACCAGCTGAACCACAACTCTTGTAATGGTCATTATTTTAAAATCTATTTTATCTGATATGAGTATTGCTACTCCCTCTTCTATTGATTTATATTTGCATGGAATATCTCTTTCTAGCCCCTCAGTTTCAGTCTGTATGTGTCCCTAGGTCTGAGGTGGATCTTTTATAGACAGCATATGTAAGGGTCTTATTTATGTATCCATTCAGCCAATCTCTGTCTTTTGGCGGAAACATTTAGTCCATTTACATCTAAAGTAATTCTTGAGATCTTTGATCCTATTACCATTTACTTTATTGTTTTGGGTTTGTTCATATAGGCCTTTTCATTTTCTTCTGTTTCTCATCTAGATAAGTTCCTTTAGCATTTGTTGTAAAGCTAGTTTGGTGGTGATGTATTCTGTTAGCTTTTTCTTGTCTGTAGAGCTTTTGATATCTCCTTCAAATCTGAATGAGATCCTTGCTAAATACAGTAATCTTGGTGGTAGGTTTTTTCCTTTCATCACTTGAGTTTATCCTGCCAATCCCTTTTGGCTTGCAGAGTTTCTGTTAAGAAATCAGCTATTTGCCTCATGGGGATCCCCTTTTATGTTATTTGTTACTTTTCCCTTGCTGCTTTTAATATTTGTTCTTTGTGTTTAATTTTTGTTCAATTGATTAATATGTGTCTTGGCTATTTCTCCTTGGGTTTATTCTGTATTGGACTCTCTGGGCTTCCTGGGCTTGAGTGGCTATTTCCTTTCCCATGTTAGGGAAATTTTCAGATTTTAATAATTTCTTCAAATATTTTCTAATAACCTTTCTTTTGGCTTCTTCTTCTGGTACCCCCATAATTCGGATGCTGGTGTTTTTAATGTTTTCCCAGAGGCCTGTGAGACTGTCCTCATTTCTTTTTATTCTTTTTTCTTTATGTTGTTATCAGTTATTTCCAACATTCTATGTTCCAGCTAACTTATCCATTCTTCTACCTCAATTGTTTTGCTATTGGTTTCTTCTCATGTATTTTTAATCTCAGTTATTGTGTTGTTCATGATGATTTTCAGTTCTTTAATTCTTCTAGGTCCTTGTAAAACATTTCTTGCATCTTCTTGATCCGTGCCTCCAATCTATTTATCTGTGCCTCCATTTTATTTTCAAGATTCTAGATCATTGTTACTATCACTACTCAGACTTCTTTTTCATGTAGACTGCTTATTTCCTCTTCATTTGTTTGATCTTTGGGGGTTTTACCATGTTCCTTCATCTTCTGCATATTTCTCTGTCTTTTCACTTTTTAAAAATTTACTGTGTTTAGGATCTCCTTTCTGCACACTTGAATGTCGTAGTTTCTCTTAATTGTGGAGTCTAACTCCCGTGGTTGGGGTTGGACAAGTGCCTTATGAAGGTTTCTTGGTTTGGGAGACTTGTGACTATTCTTGTGGATGGAGCAGGATCTTGTCTCTCTGAAGGGCTATGCCATATCTAATACTGTATTTTGTGTTGTCTTTGGGCTTGGTATGACTTTGGGCAGCCTTTCTTTTAATGGACAATTTTGTGTTCCTATTTTGCTGAAGCTTTGGTGTGAGGCATCTGGCACTGAAACTTACTGGCCTTTTCGTGGGGCTTGTTCTTAGTGTTGATATGGATGCCTTTGGGAGGGCTCTCACTGATTAATTTTCCATGGGGTCAGGAGTTCTCTGGTGGTCCAAAGTCCTAGACTTGGGTCTTCCACCTTGGGAGTTCAGGCCTGACCCCTTACTAACTGTAGCATCAAGACTTCACAGGCCACACAGAACAGAAGACAAAACCCCAAGAGTAATGGTGAAATAACATTCCACAGCCAAGAACACATGAAGAGACTTGCATCCTTACAAAAAGAAGAGAAAAAGGGCGGGGAGGATAAAAACAGGAGTCAAAACAGAAGAGATCAAGCCAAGGTGTCAAAACAGAAGAGATCAAGCCAACAATGAAATCCCTGAGTGAAAATGAATACTGAAAACCAGAATAGCAGAAATATAAAATTAAAAACATGGAAAAATGCAATATATATAAAAAATACTGTAAAAATAGGGGAAAATACAATGAATTTATTTTAAAAAAAGATGTTTTAAGAAATGGAAAAAATAGATCACACACAAAAAATTAAAGTAATAATGAATATTAGAACAATATGACAAATAAAAGAAAAGGGAAAAATATAGAGAGTGGTAGTAAGAAGAATGTACTTGTGATTTCTCTGTTTCTCTGTCTACACAGTGTGTTCCAGTTCATCCACCTATTCAGAAAGTCCTCCAATATTTCTAGGAAGGTCTCTAGACGTGCTGTTTTCAGTTTGCAGTCAGCTCAGACTCATATCTTTCCTTACTTCAGCTTGTACTTGCTGCCGAAATCCACAGTCTCAGGATAATTGTGGGAATTTAATCCACTGCACCTGTGTCTGCAGGAGTGTGATTTCCCCTTTCCTATACTCACACAGCCCCTAGTGCTCGGCTTTGGTTTTATGCCCACTTCTCCTTGTAGGCCACTCTCCAGTGTCTGTTCTCCACCCAGACACCAGGGGATGAAAGTAGCAGCTTATTAGGGCAGGCTTGCTAAGTTGGGCTAGAGAGAGAGAGGAATATGACACACACAGTTGGGGTGTGTGGGGAGTGCCCACTGTGATCAGCTGAGGCCTGTGGGAGCTTGCCACAGTCTGAGGCAGATCATGCACATCCCCAGGGTTGTTGACCCTGGATTGTGGGTCCCTTGGTAGAACCAAGCTGCTCAGGCTCCCAGGAAGATGTGGGCAGCAACCCGTGTCCGCTCATAGCTTGGTAGCAGCTGGGACACCTGGGATCGAGGCCATAGTGGCCTCCTGTCTTCCACCTCTGGCACTTGCACTGGCTTTTCTACTTCTGGAATTGCAGACTGCAGCCATCTCCTCTCCCTAAGGTATTTGTGGAGGTGGGGTCCTTTGTTCTATGAGAATTAGAACATTCCCACAGAAACAATCTTTTGGCTTTCTGGTGGGCCCATGCTTCTCCATGGACTCCCTCAGCTCTGTTGTACTAGCCCCCTCAGAGTATCTTCACAGCAACGAAGCCTGGTCCTGTCTCTGGGGTCTGATCCCAGGGCCTGAGCCTTAGCACCGTGCCCCCACTCTATGCTCCAGGCGCAGGCGTGTAAGCCACTTAGTGGCTGGGAATTGCTTTTCAGCAATGATCTCGATGGTGAATTTCCCCCATTTTGGCTTCCAAGCACCTGCTGCTTCATTCCCTTCTGAGTTTACAAAACTCCTTCCTGACCTCACCCGTGAGGGGATTTCTGAGTGTGTGGAAAATGTTTCTCCTTCATGACTCCCTCCCTGGAGTGCAGGTCTCTGTCTTGAAAACTTTTCATCTCCTTTTTTTTTAATCTTTATCTTTTGACCTACTTTATTCTTGCCTTTTTGGAAGTCTGGAAGCTTCTTCCACCTTTCAGAAAGTGTTCTGTAGGAGCTGTTCCACATGCAGATGATTTTTTTATGTCTTTGTGGGATTAAAGGTGATCTCCATGTCTTATTCCTCTGTCATCTTGAAAAGCTCCTATTTTTTTTTCTGAAATGAGTATAGTTACCTTGCTTTCTTGTCATTTCCATTTGTGTGAAGTATCTTTTTTCATCCTCTCACTTTGTCAGTGTTTGCATTTATCCCTAAAATGAGCCTCTTATAGGCAGAATATTGAAGGGTCTTGTTATTTAATCCAATCAACCATCCTTTGTCTTTAGATGTGAACACTTATTCCATTGAAATTTAGAATAATTATTGACAGGTATGCACTTATTTCCATTTTATTATTTGTTTCCTGATTGTTTTTTTATTACTTCTCTGTTGTTTCTTCCTCTGTGGTTTGATGATTTTCCTTAGTGGTATTCCCATGTTTTTCTTAAAAAAAAAAACCTTTTATTTTATATTGGAGTACAGCCAATTGAAAATGTGATAGTTTCAGGTGAACAGAACAGGGTCTCATCCATACATATACATGTATTCATTCCCCCCCCCCCAAACTTCCTTCCCATCTAGGCTGCCAAATAGCATTGAACAGAGTTCTCTTTGCTCTACAGTAGGACCTTATTAGTTATCCATTTTAAATATAGCAGTGTACACATGTTGATCCCAAATTCCTTAACTATCTCTCCCCTAATTATTTCCCCCTTGCAACCATTTGTTCATTCTCTAAGTCTATGAGTCTGTTTCTGTTTTGTGAATAAGTTTATTTGTACCATTTCTTTTTAGATTCTGCATATAAAGGATATCATATGATATTTCTCTTTCACTGTCTGACTTACTTCATCCAGCATGACAATCTCTAGGTCCATCCATGTTGGTGCAAATTGCATTATTCCATTTTAAATAGATAAATAATATTCTATTATATATATGTACCACATATTATTTATCCATTCTTCTGTTGATGGACATTTAGATTGCTTACATGCTTGGCTATTGTAAACAGTGCAACATTGAACATTGATAGTACATGTATCCTTTCAGATCATGTTTTCTCCAGATATATGCCCAGCAGTGGGATTACAGGGTCATATGATAGCTCTATTTTAAGTTTCTAAAGGAAACTTCATACTATTTTCCATAGTGGTTGTACTAATTTGAATTCCCAACAACAGTATAGGAGGGTTCCCTTCTCTCCACACCCTCTCCACCATTTATTGTTCGTGGATTTTTGATAATAGCCATGTTGAGTTGTATGAGGTGATACCTCATTGTAATTTTGATTTGCATTTGTTTCATATTTAGCAATGTTGAGAATCTTTTCATGTGCCTTTTGGCCATTTGTATGTTTTCTTTGAAGTTTCTTCTGGTCATTTTTTGATTGGGATGTTTTTTGGATGATGTTAAGCCTCATGTGCTGTTTATAAATTTTGGAAACTAATCCCTTATTGGTCACATAATTTGCAAATATTTTCTCCCAATCTGTCGGTTGATTTTCATTTTGTTTACTGTTTCCATTGCTGTGCAGAAGCTTTTGTTTAATTAGGTTCCATTTGTTTACTTTTGTTTTTATTTCCATTATTGTGGGTGACAGATTGAAAAAGATATTGCTGTGATTTGTGTCAGAGTATTCTGACTATGCTTTCCTCTAGGGGTTTTATAGTGTCTGGTCTCACATGTTGATCTTTAATCAATTTTGAGCTTGTTTTAGCGTATGGTGTTGAAGAATGAACTATTTTTTTTTAATTGTAACTATCCAGCTTTCCCAGCACTATTTGTTGAACTGACTGTCTTTCCAACATTGTGAACATTATGTATTCTTTCGTCCTTTGTCATAGATTAATTGACCATTGGCACATGGGTTTCTTTCTGTGATTTCTGTCTTGTTCCATTGATCTACATTTCTATTTTGGGGCAAGTGCCTAACTGTTTTGATGACTGTAGCATAGTAGTATAGTCTGAAGTCAGGGAACCTGATTCTTCCAGCTCCGTTTTTCTTTCTCAAGATTGTTTTGGCTCTTCAGGGTATTTGTGTCTCCATATGGATTTTAAGACTTCTTGTTCTAGTTCTGTGAAAAATGCTATCAGTAATTTTATAGGGATTGCATTGTATCTGTAGGTTTTTTTGGGTAGTATAGTCATTTTGACAATATTGATTCTTCCAATCCATGAACATGGCATATCTTTCCATCTGTTTGTCGTCTTCAGTTTCTGTCATCAATATCTTGTAGTTTTCAGAGAACAGGCCCTTACTCTCCTTAGGTGGATTTTTTCCTACATATATTATTCGTTTTGATGTGATGGCAACTAAGATTTCTTAAAATTTTCTTTCTGATCTTTCATTGTTAGTGTATAAGAATGTGATAGATTACTGTGTATTAATTTTATATCCTACAGTTTTACAAAATTCATTGACAAATTAGAATATAGTGTCTTTAGAATATTCTATATATAGTATCAGGCTTCCCTGGTGGCTCAGACGGTAAAGAATCTGCCTGTAATGTGGGAGATCCAGGTTATATCCCTGGGTCAAGAAGATCCCCTGGAGAAGGGAATGGCTACCCATTCCAGTATTCTTGCATGGAAAATTCCATGGACAGAGGCGCCTGGCAGGCTACAGTCCATGGAGTCACAGAGTTGTACACGACTGAGCAATAATACACACATATATATATCATGTCATCTCCAAACACTGACAGTTTAACTTCTTCTTGTCCAATTTGGATTCCCTTTACTTCTTTTTCTTCCTTGATTGACATAGCTAGGACTTCCAAAATTATATGAATAAAAGTGGCAGGAGTGAACGTCCTTGTTTTGTTCCTGATCGTAGAGGAAATGCTTTTCGTTTTCCAACACTGAGTATGATGGTAACTGTAAGTTTGTTGTATATGGCCTTTATAAAGTTGAGATATGTTCCCAATATGCCCACTTTCTGGGGAAGTTTTTTTTTTTATCATAAATGGGTGTTTAATTTTGTCATAACCTTTTTCTGCATCTACTGAAATGATCATATGGTTTTAATTCTTCAATTAATTGATGTGGTGTATCACATTGATTGATTTGCAGACATTGAAAAATCCTTGCATCTCTGGGATGAATCCCACTTGATCATGGTATATGATCTTTTTTAATGTATTGTTGGATTCAGATTGATAGTATTTGTTGAGAATTTTCGCATCTATATTCATCAGTGATATTGGCCTGTAATTTTGATTGTGAGATCTGTGTCTGGTTTTGGTATCACGGTGATAGTGGCCTGATAGAATGAGTTTGGAAGTTTTCCTTGCAATGCAATTTTTGGAACAGTTTCAGAAGGATAGGTGTCAAGTCTTCTCTAATTTTTGATAAAATTTGGCTGTGAAGTGGTCAAGTTTCATGTTTGTGTTCAGTCTGTTCATATTTTATATTTCTTCCTGGTTCAGTCTTGGAAGATTTTACCTTTATAAGAATTTTTTCCATTTCCGCCAGGTTGTCTATTGGCATACAGTTGCTCCTAGCAGTCTCTTATGATGTTTTACATTTCTGTTGTGTCACTTGTAATTTCTCCCTTTTCATTTCTAACTTTATAGATTTGAGTCCTCTCCCTTTTTTTCATGATGAGTCTGGCTAGGAGTTTATCAATTTTGTTTATCTTTTAAAGAACCAGGTTTTAGTTTCATTGATCTTTGATATTGTTTTCTTTGTCTCATTTATTTCTGTTCTTACCTTTATGATTTCTTTCCTTCTACTAACTTTAGATTTTCTTTGTGCTTCTTTCTCTAGTTGTTTTAGCAGCAGTGAGGTTAGGTGGTTGATTATAGATTCTTCTTTGTTGAGGTAAGATTGTTTGCTGTAAACATCCCTCTTAGAACTACTTTTTCTGCATCCCATATGTTTTGAACCATTGTGCTTTCCTTTTCATTTTTCTCTAGGTACTTCATTTCCTCTTTGATTTCTTCAGTAGCATATTGTTTAGCCTCCACATGTTTTGTTTTTTTTTTTAGTTTTCTCTCATAGTTTATTTCTAATCTCATAGCATTATGATCGGAAAAGATGCTTTTTATGATTTCAATTTTCTTAGATTTACCAATACTTGCCTTGTGTGCCAGCATGTGGTCAATCCTGGAGAATGTTCCATGTTCATGGGAGAAAAATGTGTATTCTGCTGTTTTTGGATAGAATACTGTGCAAATATCTATTAAATCTATCTGGTATAATATGGAATATAAGGCCTGTGTTTCCTTATTAATTCTCTGCATGGATAATCTGTCCACTGATGAAAGTGGATTACTGTTGATTTCTCCCTTTATGGTTGTTAATATTTACCTTACATATTGAGGTACTTCTATGTTGGGTGCATATATATTTATAATTGTTATATATTCTTCTTATAGTGATCCCTTGATCATTATGTAGTGTTCTCATTTGTCTCTTACAGTAATCTTTGTTTTAAATAGCATACAAGGGAACTCCCATAAGGTTATCAGTTAATGTCTCAAAAGAAACACTGCAAGCCAGAAAGGAATGGCATTATATATTTAAAGTGATTATAGGGAAGAACCTACGACCAAGAATACTCTACCCAGCAGGATTCTCATTCAGATTTGATAGAGAAATCAAAACCTTTCCTGACAAGCAATAGTTAAGAGAATTCAGCATCACAAAACAAGCTTTACAACAAATGCTAAAGAAACTTCTCTAGGCAGGAAACACAAGACAAGGAAAAGACCTACACAAAATAAACCCAAAACAATTAAGCAAATGGTAATAGGATCATGTGAAAGCATGCTAAGTCACTTTAGTCACGTCCAACTATTTGTGACCTGCTGGGTTGTAGCCACCAGGCTCCTCTGTCTGAAAACTGAAGTGGATTGCCATGCCCTCTTACAGGGGATCTTCTTGACCTAGTGTTCGAACCTGTGACTCTTATGTCCCCTGCATTGACAGGCAGGTTCTTTACCACTAGTGCTACCTGGAAAGCCCCAATAGGATCATACATATCACTAATTACCTTAAATGTAAATGGATTAAATGTACCACCCAAAAGACATGGACTGAGTGGGCAGATGAAAACATGAATATGTATGCACTTCCACTTACCACATCCCTCTACTTAAACCCCTAAGTTGTATGTAATTATTTTAAATTGTTAGGTTAATCATGTTTCCATTATGACTTGCAACTGTAATTATCTTTTATTTTTTGTGGCAATTTATATTGAAAACTGATAAACATCTTTTACTATTCTGACTATGTAATTATTATTCAATTAATACCATTGAATTTTGACTCATTAACTAAAACAGTCATTTAATAGAAAACCTCTAATCCAATTCTGTTGTTTTCCTCTATTTCTTTGCATTGATCACTGAGGAAGGCTTTCTTATCTCTCTCCTTGCTATTCTTTGAAACTCTGCATTCAAATGGAAATATCTTTCCTTTCCTCTTTTGCTTTTTGCTTCTCTTCTTTTCACAGTTATTTGTAAGGCCTCTTCAGAGAGCCATTTTTCTTTTTTGCATTTCTTTTCCATGGAGATGGTCTTGATCCCTGTCTCCTGTACAATGTCATGAACCTCCATCCATAATTCATCAGGCACTCTGCCTATCAGATCTAGTCCCTTAAATCTATTTCTCACTTCCACTGTATAATCATAAGGGATTTGATTTAGGTCATACCTGAATGGCCTAATGGTTTTCCCTACTTTCTTCAATTTAAGTCTGAATTTGACAATAAGGAGTTCATGATCTGAGCCACAGTCAGCTCCCAGTCTTGTTTTTGCTGACTGTATAGAGCTTCTCCATCTTTGGCTGCAAAGAATATAATAAATCTGATTTCGGTGTTGACCATCTTGTGATGTCCATGTGTAGACTCTTCTCTTGTGTTGTTGGAAGAGGGTGTTTGCTATGACCAGTGCGTTCTCTTGGCAAAACTCTATTAGCCTTTGCCCTGCTTCATTCTGTACTCCAAGGCCAAATTTGCCTGTTACTCCAGGTGTTTCTTGACTCCCTACTTTTGCATTCCAGTCCCCTATAATGAAAAGGACATCTTTTGGGGGTGTTAGTTCTAAAAGGTCTTGTAGGTCTTCATAGAACAGTTCAACTTCAACTTCTTCAGAGTTACTGGTTGGGGCATAGGCTTGGATTACCGTGATATTGAATGGTTTGCCTTGGAAACGAACAGAGATCATTCTGTCGTTTTTGAGATTGCATCCAAGTACTGCATTTTGGACTCTTTTGTTGACCGTGATGTATGGTATTGATAATGGTGACCTCGAGGAGAGCTCTCATCAATGAACACTTCCCAGAACTGTTGCTGCCAGTACCATTGTCCCCATGGTGAGCTACTACCAACCCATGCCTCTCCAGGAGACCCTCCAACACTAACAAGTAGGCCTGGTTCAGTCTCCTGAGGGGTCAATGTTCCTTTCCCTTGAGTGTTTGTGTGTGCATGACTTTATGTGTACCTTCCAAAGAGACTCCAGTCTTTGTTTACCCCAAGTCCTGTGGAAGTCCTGCAATCAAATCTTGCTGGCCTTCAAAGTCAGATTCCCTGGAATTCCTAGTCTTTTTGCCAGATCTCCATTTGCATTTATTTAATAATGAACAATGTTGAGCATCTTTTCATGTGTTTATCGACCATCTGTGTGTCTTTGGAGAAATGTCTTTTTAGGTCTTCTGTCTTTTTTTTTTTATTAGATTGGTTGTTTTTCTGATGTTGAGCTGTATGAGTTGCTTATATATTTTAGAGATTAGTCTTTTGTCAGTTGTTTCATTTGCAACTATTTTCTCCCATTCTGAGGGTTATCTTTTCATCTTGTTTATGATTTCCTTTGCTGTGCAAAAGTTTTTAAGTTTAATTAGGTCCCATTTGTTTATCTTTGTTATTATTTCCATTACTCTAGGAGGTAGGTTAAAGAAGATCTTGTTGTGATTTATATCAAAGAGTTTACAGCCTATGCTTTCTCCTAAGAGCTTTATAATTTCTGGCCTTACATTTAAGTCTTTAATTCATTTTGAGTTTATCTTTGTTTATGGTGTTATGGAGTATTCTAATTTCATTCTTTTACACAGAGCTGTCCTGTTTTCTCAGCATAATTTATTGAAGAGGCTGTCTTTTCTCCATTGTATATTCATGACTCTTTTGTCAAAGATAACATGTCAATAGGTGTGTGGGCTTATCTCTGGGTTTTCTATCTTGTTCAATTGCTCTATATTTCTATTATTGTGCCAGTACCATGCTGTCTTGATGACTGCAGCTTTGTAGTTCAGTCTTAAATCAGGAAGGTTGATTCCTCCAACTCCATTCTTTCTTCTCAGGATTGCTATTTGGGGCTTTGTGTCTCCATACAAATTGAAAAAATTTTGTTCTAGTTCTTTGGAAAATGCCATTGGTTATTTGATACGGATTCCATTGGGTCTGTAGATTGCTTTGGATAGTACAGTCATTTTCACAATATTGATTCTTCCATCCAAGAACATTGTGTATCTCTCCACCTGTTTGTGTCATCTTTGATTTCTTTCATCAGTATCTTTTAGTTTTCTGCATACAGGTCTTTTGTCTCTTTGGGTAGGTTTATTCCTAGGCATCATACATTTTGTTGTGATGATAAATGGGATTATTGCCTTAATTTATTTTTCTGATTTTTCATTGTTAATGTATAGGAATGCAAGGGATTTCTGTGTATTAATTTTGTATTTGTGATCTTACTAAATTTACTGATTAGCTCTAGTAATTTTCTGATATTATCTTTAGGGTTTTCTATGTATATTATCATGTCATCAACAAACAGTGAGAGTTTTACTTCTTCTTTTACAATATGGATTACTTTTATTTCTTTTCCTTCTCTGACTGCCTTGGCTAGGGCTTCCAGAACTATACTGAATAATAGTGATGACAGTGGTCACCCTTGTCTTGTTCCTAATCTTAGAGGAAATGCTTTCAATTTTTCACCATTGAAAGTAATGTTTGCTGTGAGTTTGTTGTACCTTTATTATGTACCTTTACTATAGAAGGTAAACTCCTTCTATGCTGATTATCTGAGAGTTTTTATTGCATATGGGTATTTGAAAAATTAGTTAATATAATGTATCATATTGATTGATTTGCATATAGGGAAGAATCCTTACATCCTTGGAATAAACCCCACTTGATCATGGTGTTTGATCCTTTTAATGTGGTGTTGATTCTGTTTGCTAGATTTTGTTGAGAATTTTTACATCTATGTTCATCAGTGATATTGGCTTGTAATTTTCTTTTTCTGTAATATCTTTGTCTGGTTTTGGTATCAGGGTGATGGTGGCCTCATAGAAAGAGTTTAGGAGTTTTCCTCCACTTACAATTTTTTGGAAGAGTTTAAGCAGGATAGGTGTTAGCTCTTCTCTAAATGTCTGGTACAATTTGCCTGTGAAGCCATCTGTTGGAAGACTTTTTATCACAGTTTTGATTTCAGTGCTTGTGATTAGTCTGTTCATATTTTCTGTTTCTTCCTGGTTGAATCTTGGAAGTTTGTACCTTTCTCAGAATTTGTCCATTTCTTCCAGGCTGTCCATTTTGTTGGCATATAGTTGCTAATAGTAGCCTCTCATGACAAATACATTCTAAAGGATCTATACTTTTTACTCCCTTCCTTCATATTTTTTTTTCTTTTTGATGTCTTATTTTACATCATCATTTTTAATCCTTTAGTAGTTCATTGTAGCTGTAGTTGCTTTTACAATTTCTTTGTATTTTAATCTATATATTGGCTAGTTTAAGTGCTCTTCATTTTGTACTACATTTTTCTTTCCTAGTGGGATTTTCCCTTTCCTATGAAGTCTTAATTCTTTTCATTTAGAGAGACCCTTCAATATTTCTTTAAGGATAGGTTTAGTATTGATTAATTATTTTAATCTTTGACTGTCTGGGAAGTTCTTTATCTCTTTTTCTATTTTTCTTTTTTATAATTTTATTTATTTATTTATTTTTGGCTGTGCTAGGTCTTCACTGCTGCTCTGGCTTTCTCTAGTTGCGGAGAGCAGGGCCTATCCTCCAGTTTCAGTGCTCGGGCTTCTCCTGTTGTGGAACATGGGCTCCAAGGTGTGAGGACTTCAGTAGTTGTGACTCCCAGGCTCCAGAGCACAGGGCCAGTAGTTGTGACACATGGGCTTAGTTACTCCAAGGCATGTGGGATCTTCCCCGATCAGGGATTGAACCTGTATCTCCTCCTTTGGCAGGCAGATTCTTTACCACTGAGACACTAGGGAAGCCCTCTTTTTCTATTCTAAATGACAATCTTTCTGGATAGAACATCCTAGGTTGCAGGTTTTTCCCTTCCAACACTTTGAATATATTAAATATCATGCCACTACCTCTGGTCTGCAAAGTTTCTGCTGAAAAATTAGCTGATAGCTTTATGGGATTCCCTTGTAACTGATTGTTTTTCTCTTGCTTCTTTTAGAATTATCTTTTTTATCTTTGTCATTTTAACTGTGACATATCTTGGTATGGGATTCTTTGGCTTCATCATATTTGGGAACTTTTGTGCTTCCTGTATCTGAATATCTGTTCCTTTCTTCAGATTTGGGAAGTGTTCAGCCATATTACTTCAAATAAGTTTTTGACACCCTTCTCTCTTCTACTTCTGGTACCCATGTACTGTGAGTATTAGAGTGCTTAATGTTATATCATAAGTCTCTTTGATTGCTTTCATTTTTAAAAAATTAGTTTTTCTTTCTGCTGCTCTGAGTGCGTGATTTCCATTATTCTATCTTCCAGATTACGTTTGCATTTTTCTGTATCTCTTTATCTAGTATTCATTCATTATAGGGTAATTTTTATATCAGGTATTGAACTATTTATTTTTGATTGGGTATTTTTTAGTTTTTAGTTCCTTGTTTAAATATTCAGTGTTTGGATCAATTCCTTTTCCTAATTGATTTAACAATTTTATTATCAATATTTTGAATGTTCTATCTGGTAAGTTCTTTATTTTGGCGTCATTATTTATTTTTTCAGTGTTTTATCTTGCTTTCAATTGAGAGTAGTTCCTCTGCCTTTTCATTTTGCTTAACTTCTCTTCGTCTGTGAATTTAGGTCAAATGGTTACATACTGTATTCTTTAAGTCTGTTTTTATGTTGGAGTGCCTCAAAAATATCATACCATTAAAAGCTGTTTCTCTTCTATAGCATAATGGACAGGGAAAATAAAACATAAAACATTGAGATCAGTTGATTAATCCCTTTCTTTCTATATCTTTGTCTATCTAGGTGAAGCAGAGACAGGAAAAAGTGACCAGAATTTTAGATACTTACAAAATAAAGTATGTATTAATAAACATTTCTGTCAGTTTGAACGTATTTCAAGAAATGAGGATGAAGATTTCCACCCTTAAGATTCTACCACATCAGATATTCAGCAACTGAGAATATTGTGGAGTAAGAACAAATGTCCATGTTTGTTTTATTTTGACTTCACATTTTAAGGTCATTTACATGAGGAAATAAAATATTCATGAGGTAA
This sequence comes from Okapia johnstoni, assembly GCA_024291935.2. NCBI lineage: Eukaryota > Metazoa > Chordata > Mammalia > Artiodactyla > Giraffidae > Okapia > Okapia johnstoni. Next base: position 56,789,164 of record CM044305.1, on the reverse strand, counting down.
GAAGTGCAGGTATATTCATTTTTGGAATGACTTAATTATGTCTCTGAAGATAAGAAAACCTGTATTTTATTATGAAAACATAATAAAAGGAAATTTTGTCATGCAGCATGTTTTGGGATACTTATCTGGTATTTTTCATCATACATTACAGTATGAAATGACTGACACTTGGAGGCAATTTTTTTCTCTAACTTAGCTGGCAGCAGTTTGTAAAGGCCCAGGCAAGATAATTAGCAAACTTACCTAGATACTTGAGTTTAACAACTTCATAATGGAAATTATCAGTATTGATATTATAAGTTAATTTAATTTATTATTATTATTATTATTATTATTATTATTATTATTATTATTATTATTATTAGGATTTTGAAATGCTTCACAAGGCAAAGAAGAGCAAAGAGATTCTGAAATTTCTGAGGATAGAATGAATGGTCAGCAATAACACAAAATAGATTTAGCAAGGTGGATCTACAGATACATCAGTTGCTTTTAATTATAATAGAGTTAAACTTTCATTAAAGTTAATCGCTACCTAGACTAAGTTGTAATCACTAACATATGAGACTTTCTATCTCCATTATGCATTAAAATATCTCTATTACACTGTAAACATTTTATTAATACCGAACTGTATAAAAAGAAAAAGAAATTGTTTAATATCAACAACACCAGACTCTTCTTTTAAATCATTAGTAGCTGTCAATTCATAGTCATGAAATAGACTTTTAGTGCAATTTTTAATTTACTTTTAGTAAACATTTCTCAATACATTTAACAAAGGCTTCCATACTGTACTGGGGCTGCTCAGAAGAATAAAAGTAAAAAAGATCACTGGGCTCCATTTCAAATTCTCCCAGATGGAAATAGGGAGGAAATAAGAATTTGTATTGTTAACAAACCCCCAGGTGACATTTTCTTTTTTTTGGTATACTAAACTCTGGGAACCAACACTAAAGAATAACAAAAATGTTAGGTCATCCCTCCACCTCTGCTATAAAATGGCAGTCTTCCTCCAAATCTGTTCCTCCTCCTGTGGTTTCTATCTTGTTGAATGGCACCTCCCTTCACTCAAACTCTATCTCTAAATCCTGAGAGTCACCATTAATATCGCCTACTCCCTCACTTCTGTATGCAATCAATTACCAAACTTTAGATGTGCTAGTCTTAATATCTCAGCTACTCCTCCAGCTCTCCAGCTATTGCCCTTGTTCCTGTTCTCATCATTCTTGCAAATATATTAACTGCTTGCTTCCAGTTTTACTATTCTAATATCTTCCCTTTGCATTGCTGCTAAGTCAAGACTTTTCAACCTTGACTGAACCTTGGAATCACCTGAGGAATTTTAAAAACTGTCTGGATCCCATTTTTAATGATTTTAATGTGCACCTCGAGTTGTGAACAATAGAATTAGATCTTTCAAAACATAAGTTTAATCAAGTATATGTAGCTGCAGCAAAGAGTCTCTCACAGTGTGGTATAAGAAAACCATGGTCCTCAGAATCATCTGCATAACTTAATAAATATGTGGATTCCAGGACCTTTCCCCAGACCTCTAAAACTGAGCAAAGATATTTGAATTTTACATGAGCAACTTCAGATTATGTACTAATTTTTGAGACGTGTTTATCTATAGGTTAAAATCTAAACTCTATATTCATTCTGTGAAAAAACTTCTGTAGATCATTCTTTTCACACTTTTTAGTTACATCCAACTATGTTCCCCATTAACCCTCCCTACCTATTTGTAGTTTCCTAGATGTATCAGTTTTGCATTATCTTGCCTTTTTTTTTTACACACTTGCAACCACATATTGTCCCACCACCTGCTTGACAAGTAATTACCGAAATTTGAAGTAAAATTCCTCTAAAATGCCTTTTGTGACCTCTTTCGTCCTAACTGAATGAAACACCGTTTTTCCTTAAACGTAGATGGTACCTAATACCTATTTTTATCGCAGCACTAGTAACAGTTTAGAACTATTGTCTCCTTTGAAAGTTATAATTGTAAATACTTCTTCAGTGTTCACTATGTTCCAGACACTGTTCTACAGTGCTCTATATGAGTTTACCTACATACAAGCGTTTACAACCCTGTGAGAAAGGTGCTATAATCATACATATTTTATGAATGAGGAAAATGAATTGCCAAGTAGAAATTTTCAAAAAGCTACAGAGTTAATAAGTGATAAATCTAGATTTTTGACCCATTACATAGGTGAGGTAAAAGGCCCTATTTTAATGGAGAACAAGAGGATCTAAAAGGAGAGAAAGCAGCAAAAAGTGAGTCAGTGGTGTATGTCCCTATAAAAGAAGTCTCACATATTGGCCCTCCTTATGGTCAAAATGCCCAGAGAGATAGGAAATAGAGTCCTTAAAAATCCCACCTAGGTTTAGGGGAACCAGAAAACAGAAAAGAGTGGTACCTCTTGTTTCTAAAGTCAAGCCAGAGCCTCTCATTGCATCACAACTGAGAAGCTGAATTTCTTAAGCAAGAATCTAGGATAATGGGGCTGAGGGCACCCTGGTAAAGCCTTACTCCTCCATTACAGTGAATGAAAGAACATCCCAAACTTTTCCATGCCTCTTATGGGAATAAACAAAGACCAACCAAGTGAAAACAATTAAAGCTTATTTAATCAGATATTGCTAAAGTAAGTAGTCACCATCACTTACATTTTTCAAAAGCTCAAAGGCAGGCAAAGGAGTAGGAAATCTTTATAATGGAAAAAAATGAAGGCTTTAGATATGCCCTGATTGGAAACTGTTGGCAAGGGGAAGGTGAAAGCAGACTAACTAGAAGCAGGGCATATTAGGTTTAATCTGTTAAGGAAGCATATTTTGTTTCCTTCACTTAGTCGTAATTTGTAAGCAGAACCAAAAATTAGGGAAGCTGGCAGTTGTTGATTGTGTTCTGGCTGTTTTGAACTTATTGCTACGGGAAGTTGTTTGACTTCCTGCACAGTTTACTGCAAAGGTTGTGGTTTGGCTTCCTGAGTTAGCTGTTTCAGGTTATGGTTTTGAGTTCTGTTTTCATATAAGAACTGGCCTTTGTCTATTTGTGTATTCAGTTTCACATTCCACTCTATGAGAGGATCAAAGGTGGTTGAGGGTGAGCCAGCAGATATAGAAACCTTCAAGTTCACGAAATGGATGATGGGAGACTTCTATGAACCTGGTGATCAGAGAATATAGGGAGATAGATATATCATCGACAATTTAAAATCAGTTTTTCCTTTAAAATAGAGAAAATGCCTATCATATGCAAACATTTTGCCCCCTTTAACCCCTATTCCTCCATCTTTCAGGCAGAGAATAAGAAAACTCAGGAGGATTGATATCCAGCATAAACAACATTAACTTGAGCTGCCCAAAGGGGACTATTAATCTGGGGAGTATAAAAAGTTTACTGACTTTGCAGATACAACACCCTGACAGTCATCTCATCTCCCCTTCAAAATTCCCTGTAATGGATTGAATGGTAGCCTCTGAAAAGATATGTCCACATCCTAATCCTTAGAACCTACTAATACTAGCTTATTTGGAAAAGGGGTCTTTGCAAATGTAGGAATCTTAAGATGAGGAAATCACCCCGAATTATCCATGTGGGTCCTAAATGTAATGACAATAATCTTTATTAGAGTGATATTATACTTAACCATACTTTATTTGACTGCATCTTATTGAGACAGCTTGCACATTTCAAATCCCATTAAACTCTCTCTCCAAAAGGATACGGGACAATAGAAGAAAATTATGCAGCAATATCCATTCATCAAACAGCAGTCCAACATTTTGAGATACACGTGATACTTTATAGATACTCAACTCATATCTGACGTCAATATAATTTATGGTTATGTTTTTACAAACCTGAAAGCCCTGTAACAATGTAGCATAGAGTGATATTATAGAAAGAAGAGAAGGCACCATGACCTCCAAGATAGAGATTGGAGTGATATGACCTCTTGCCAAAGAATCTCTGGAAACAATTGAAGCTGAAAGAGGCAAAGAATGGTTTCTCCCCAAGAGACTCCAGAGGGAATGCAGACCTACTAACACATTTATTTCAAACTTCTGACCTCAGGGTTGTGAGAAATTAAATATCTATTATTTTAAGCCTCTCATTTTGTGGTAATTTGTTATGGAAGTCAAAGGAAACTCATATTATGCCCCATGTGCAATTTCCCAAAATTAAGACAAAAGAGTATAAAAACTTCTAGGGATGTGAGTAAAGTCAAAAGAGGAAGAGGTTTCCCATTATACCATTAGAGGATGAACACAGGGATGCCCCTAAATTCACAGTATAAATGAGAAAGCTAGTAGAATAAAGCAAGAGTCACTCCCAAGTCCCAAGTAACTTTTATAAATTCTGCAATGCAGATAGTTTGAAAAGGCAAGTGGCTACACAATGAAATTAACATAGTTGTATGCTACCAGCATTTCTGAAAAATGAAATAAAACACAAGAAAATACTACAGTATATGGTATACATTTTTTAAAAGTTTTAAACTCAAAACTCATTCAGGATAGAAAAGCAGTGAGCACTGCATCAAAATATTGCAAGGTGAATTAACCCACAGTCACCTGGGGCAAAAATTATAATTAAGACATAGAATTCACCACCTAAAGCTTGGGAGGAATACCTGAAGAATGAGTTTCTTTGTGGAATTAGGGCATTCAAATGTACCCATGTATACTAGTGTATTTAGAAAGTCAAACAATGTCAAGGACAAACATGAAAAATCATACTGTTCATTGATTGGAAGAATTAATATTGTTGAAATGATCACACTACTAAAGGCAATCTTCAGATTCAATGCAATCCCTATCAAAATATTACAGGCAATTATCACAGAACTAGAACAAATAATTCTAAAATATTTATGGAAATGAAAAGGCCCCAAATAGCTGAAACAGTTTTGAGAAAGAGAAACAGAACTGGCGGAATTACACTCTCTGACTTCAGACTAAAAATACAAAGCATTAATAATCAAAACATTATGGTACTGGCACAAAAACAGACACATGGATCAACAGAACAGAACAGAGAGCCCAAAATAAACCCATACACTTATAGTCAATTGATCTGCAAGAAAGGAAGCAGATTATACAATGGAGAAAAGACAGACTCTTCAATAAGTGGTACTGTGAAAGCTGGACAGCTACATGTAAAAGAATGAAATTAGAACATTTCTCACACTATATACAAAAATAAACTCAAGTGCATTAAAGACATAAGCATTATATCAGAAACCATAAAACTCCTAGAAGTAAACATATGCAGAACACTCTTTGACATAAAACAGCAATTTTTTTGGATCTATCTATCTAAAGCTAAGGAAATGAAACCAGAAATAAACAAAGGGGACTTAATTAAACTTTAAATCTTTTGCCCAGCAAAGAAAGTCATTGATAAGATGAAAAGAAAATTTACTGAATAGAAGAAAATATTTATTAATGATATGACCAATAATGGATTAATGTTCAAAATATATAAACCATTCATACAAGTCAACTTCAAAAAAAATAACAATAACAAACAACCCAATCAAAAACCGGGAAGAAGACCTAAATAGACATTTTCCAAAGAAGACATACAGATGGACAACAAGCACATGAAAAGAGGCTCAACATTATGAATTATAAGAGAAATGGAAATAAAACCAAAATGAGATACTACCTCACACTGTCAGACTGGCTGTCATAAAAAAGACCACAAAATTTTTGGTGAGGATGTGGGGACAGGGAACTCTCGTACACTGTTAATTGTTAACTAGTGATGCCGCTATGGAAAATAGTATGGAGATTCCTACAGAAACTAAAAAGAGAACTAACATATGACCCTTTGACTGTGTAGATAATGATGAACTACACCTTACCTGTCTCCTGAGAAACCTATATAAGGGTCAAGAAACAACAGCTAGAATTGGACATGGAAAAACTGAGTGGCTCAAAATTAGGAAAAAGTACAAGGCTGTATATTGTCACCCTGCTTATTTAACTTATAAGCAGAGTGTGTGTGTGTGCTCGGTCGCTCAGTCATGTCCTCCTTTTTGTGACTCCCTGGACTATAGCCCACCAGGCTCCTCTCTTCATGGGATTTTCCAGGGAAGAATACTAGAGTGGGCTGCCATTGTCTACCCCAGGGAATCTTTCAGACCCAGGGACTGAATCCACGTCTCTTGCGTCTCCTGCATTGGCAGGTGGATTCTTTACCACTGTGCCACCTAGGAAGCCCTATATACAGAATCCATTGTGCAAAATGCTAGGCTGGATGAATTGCAAGCTGGAATCAAAATTGCCGGAAGAAATACCAACAACCTTAGATACACAGATGATACCACTCTAATGGCAGAAAGTGAAAAGGAACTAAAGAGCCTCTTGATGAGGGTGAAAGTGGAGATTGAAAAACTTGGCTTGAAACTCCACATTAAAAATTAAGATTATGGCATCTGGTCCCATCACTTCATGGCAAACAGAAGAGGAAAAAGTGGAAGTAGGGACAGATTTTATTTTCTTGGGCTCCAAAATCACTGTGGATGGTGACTCCAGCCATGCAATTAAAAGGCACTTGCTCTTTGGAAGGAAAGCTATTACAAACCTAGACAGTATATTAAAAAGCAGGGACATCACTTTGCCAACAAATGTCCATATAGTCAAAGCTATGGTTTTGCCAGTATTCATGTATGGATGTGAGAGCTGAACCACAAAGAAGTCTGAGTGCTGGAGAACTGACACTTTCAAATCATGGTGCCAGAGAAGACTCTTGAGAGTCCCTTGGGCTGCAAGGAGATCAAACCAGTCAATCTTAAAGCAAATTAGTCCTGAATATTCATTGGAAGGACTATTTCCTGAAGCTGAAGCCTCAATACATTGGCTACCTGATGTGAAGAGCCAACTCATTGGAAAAGACCCTGATGCTGGGGAAAGATTGAAGGCAAAAGGAGAAGGGGGTGGCAGAGGATGAGATGGTTAGATAGCATCACGGACTCAATGGACATGGATTCTGGGAAACTCCAGGAGATAGTGGAGGATATAGGAGCCTGGTGTGCTACAGTCCATGGGGTTGTGAAGAGTCAAACACGACTTAGTGACTGAACACATGACACAGCAATTTCACTTCTCAGCATACATCTAAAAGAAAAAAAAAAAAAACCTCACCCATTCGAAAAGATACATGCACTCCAATGTTCATAGCAGCATTATTTATGGTTGCTGAGATATGGAAGCAAGTTGTGTCCATCAACAGAGAAATATATATGTGTATGTGTGTGTGTGTGTGTGTATATATATATATAAAACAATTACTCAGCCATGTACTTCCTTGGTAGCTCAGCTGGTAAAGAATCCACCTGCAATGTAGCAATGCAGGAGACCCCAGTTTGATTCTAGGGTCAAGATTCCTGGGTTGGAAAGGTCCACTGGAGAAGGGATAGGCTACCCACTCCAGTATTCTTGGGCTTCCATTGGTGGCTCAGATGATAAAGAATCCTCGTGCAATGTGGGAGACCTGGGTTTGATCCCTGGGTTGGGAATATCCCCTGGAGAAGGGAAAGGCTACCCACTCCAGTATTCTGGCCTGGAGAATTCCATGGACTGTAAAGTCCATGGGGTCGCAAAGAGTTGGACATGGCTGAGCAACTTTCACTTTCATTTTTCATTACTCAGCCACAAAAAGAGTGAAATTTTTCCATTTGCAACAAACACCATGGATGGACCTAGAGCACATTATGCTAAATGAAATGTCAGACAAAGAAAGACAGATACTGTATGACATCACTTATATGTGAAGTATTAAAAAAACGAAACAAACCAATGAATATAACAAAACAGAAACAGACTTATAGATAGAGAATAAATTAGTGGTTACCAGTGGGGAGAGGGGAAATGAGAGGGGAAATTTTGGAGTAGGGGATTAAAAGGTACAGACCGTTATGTATAAAATAAATAAAGTACCAGGATAAATAGTATAACAAGAAATATAAACAATATTTCATAATACCCATAAATGCAGTATAACCTTTAAAATTGTGAATCACTGTATTCTACACCTGTAACTTATATAGTTTTTGTTCATTGACTATATCCCAATTAAAAAAAATTAAAAGAAGCCAGAAAATTGTAAAAATAAAAACATGTTTGCCGGATAAACAAATGCTGAGAGCATTTGTTACCAGTACACCCACTAGAGCTATCACACAAGAAATGTTAAAGAGGTTCATTTAGGATAAAATGAAAGGACACTAGACAATAATTCAAAGAGATAAAAAGATGTATAGAATTACACCATTGATAACTGCACAAATAAATATCAATGCCAGTTTTACTTTATTTTTGTTTGTAAATTTTTTTACTTCCTATATGAATTAAAAGATAATGAATAACAATAATAAATCTGCATTATTGGTTACATAATGTATAAAGATGGATTTGCGATAAAAACAAGTTTTTGGAAAGATCTGTATGAGTAAAATTTTTATATATTGTTTTAGATAAGGTTGTATCAATTAGAAATTCAACATTATAAATTTAGAATATTAATTGCAATTTCTGTGATAACAACAAAGAACATATCTTTAAAATATACACAAAGAGAAGTGAGAAGGGAGTCAAAACTCCCTACAATAAGCTACAGAAAAAACTAAAATACAAATGATGGCAGTAATGGGAGAGACGAAGGACAGAAATGGCATGTCATATCAAACAAATACCAAATAACAGACGCTCATACTTATTAGTAATTGCCTCAAATGTAACTTCAACTAAAAGGCATATATTGACAGATGGATCTAATAACATGGTCTAACTATATGCTGTCTATAAGAAACTCATTTTATATCCCAAAACACAAACAGGTTAAAACCGAAACAATGCAGGCAGGTCCTAGGATGGCGGAGGAATAGGACGGGGAGACCAATTTCTCCCTCAGAAATTCATCAAAAGAACATTTGAACGCTGAGCAAATTCCACAAAACAACTTCTGAATGCTGTAAGAGGACATCAGGCACCCAGAAGAGCAGCCCATTGTCTTTGAAAGGAGGTAGGACAAAATATAAAAGATAAAAAGAGAGACAAAAGAGATAGGGATGGAGATCTGTCCCAGGAAGGGAGTCTCAAAAGAGGAGAAGTTTCCAAACACCAGAAAACACTCTCACCAGCAGGTCTGTGGGGAGTTTTGGAATCTCAGAGGGCAACGTAACCAGGAGGAAAAATAAATAAATAAATAAATAAATAAATAAACCCCACAGATTATGTGCCTAACAGCAACTCCTAGCTCTCACATCCGCCACCAGCATGTGGGGGCCGAACAGAAAAGCGCAGGCTGCATTGCCTAGGGTAAGGACCAGGACTGAATGCCCTGAGGGCAATCTGTGGGAACTAATGTGAGATAGCAACCCAAACTGTGGGATAGCCAAAGAGAGAGAGAGAGAGAGCGAGAGAGAGAGAGAGCGAGAGAGAGAGAGAGAGAGAGAGAGAGAGAGCGAGAGAGAGAGCGAGAGAGAGAGAGCGAGAGAGAGAGAGCGAGAGAGAGAGAGAGAGAGAGAGAGAGAGAGAGAGAGAAGAAAAAAAAAGAGAGAGAGAGAGAGGGAGAGAACTACCCCACGAAAAGCTCTAACTTAAGGCACTGCCAGGCATGCTCACAGAACAAAGGACTGAGCAAATACCAGAGGACAGCTAGCCGGCTGCAGACTGGCCCATCCCCTGCCAGAGACAGGGAGGCAGGCGGGGGGCAACCAGAGCTGGAAAGGGACACTCTTTGCCCCAGAGAAGCATCCTCTACCAAACTGCAAGCAGGCTCCCAGTCGCTAACCAAGACTTCTTGGGATTCTGGACGGTTGACATCCGCCAGGAGGGTTGCAGCCAGAGATCAGTTCCCCAGAAGAGACACATGGCACACCTGAGATGGGCGCGCCTGCTGCCACCCAGAAAACTGAGCAGCTGGTACCTGGGAGGTGATAAGACGCACGGCCAACCTGGGGAGAGAGTGCTTGCCAAGCACCTGGTCACCTGAGCTGCTCGGACATGGACAGGGCACAAAACGCAGGCTCAGCTGAGTCTGCGCCTTTGTGGAGTACCCGAGAACCTGAACCTGAGCAGCTTAGACCGGGGAAGTGCACACAACCCAGGGTCCACCTCAGACAGTTCCTCAGCAGAGCAATATAGATCCTGAGAAGTATAGACTGGGAAAGCACAAGCACCGTGAACGGGGGCAAACCCAGTGCAGCCGAGGCACTTTGAGCACTCCCCACACACACCAGTGATATTTGTTTGATGTGTTCCTCCCTCCCCAAAGCAAAACTGAACAAGTGAGCCTAAATAAGTGACCACTTCGCCCCCTTGTGTCAGGGCAGAAATTAGACACTGAAGAGACCAGCAAACAGAAGAAGCTAAAATAAACAGAGGGAACCGCTTTGGAAGTGACAGGTGCAACAAACTAAAACCCTGTAGTTAGCACCGACTACACTGGAAGTGGCCTATAGATCTTGAGAAGTATAAGCCAGATCAAGAAACTATTTGAAACTGAATTGACCCCACACTGTAACAGCTCCAGAGAAATTACTAGATATATATTTACTATTATCAGCTTTTAAATTTTTTTGAAAACTCTTTTTTTAAATTTTTAAGTCCTCTATTACTCCCTTAATTTTCATTTTTATAAACTACTATTAGCTTGCAAAAAAGATACGCTATTTTTAAAGCAAACTTTATACATATATTTTATAATTTTTGCGAGTTTGTTTTGTTTTTTTAATATTGTATTTTTGAGAGTCTAAACTCTACTCTAGATTTTTGGTATTTGTTATCAATTTTGTACCTTTATAAATCCAATCTTCAGTACCCATTTTTACTTGGGAGTGTGACTACTGGCTTGATTGCTCTCTTCCTCTTTTGACTCTCCTTTTTCTCCACCAGGTCGCCTCTATCTCCTCCCTCTCCCTTCTCTTCTCTACCCAACTCTTTGACTCTCTTTGTGTGTTCCGGGCTGTGGAGAACACTTAGGAATATGATTACTGGCTGGATCTGTCTCTCTCCTTTTGATTCCCACTTTTCTCCTCCTGGTCACTTCTGTCTCCTTCCTCCCTCTTCTCTTCTCTGTGAAACTCTGTGAACCTCTCTGAGGGGTCGAGACTGTGGAGAGCACATAGGGAATTGATTACTGGCTGGCTTGTTCTCTCCCCTTTTGATTCCCTGTCTTCTCCTCCTGGCCATCTCTATCTCCCTCCTCCCTCTTCTCTTCTATGTAACTCTGTGAATCCCTCCGGGTGTCCCTCACGTTGGAGAAACTTTTCATCATTAACCTATATGTTTTATCATTGGTGCTGTATGGATGGAGAAGTCTTGAGGCTACTGTAAGAATAAGAATGAAAACCAGAGGCAGCAAGCTTAAGTCCAAAACCTGAGAACAGCAGAGGACTCCTGACTCCAGGGAACATTAATTGATAAAAGCTCATCCAAAAGCCTCCATACCGACACTGAAATCAAGCACCACCCAAGACCAACAAGTTCCAGAGCAAGACACACCATGCAAATTCTTCAGCAACGCAGGAACATAGTCCTGAGCTTCAATATACAGGCTCCTCAAAGTCACACCAAACCCACAGACATCTCAAAACACTACTGGACTCTTCATTGCACTCCAGAGAGAAGAAATCCAGCTCCACCCACCAGAACACCAACACAAGCTTCCCTAACTAGGAAGCCTTTACAAGCCAGCATCCAACCCCACCCGCAGCAAGGAACATCCACAATAAAGAGGAATCACAAACTGCCAGAATACAGAAAGGCCACCCCAAACACAGAAATCTAAACAAAATGAAGAGGCAGAGAAATACTCAGCATGTAAAGGAACATGATAAATGCCCACCAAACCAAACAAAAGAGGAGGAGATAGGGAGTCTACCTGAAAAAAAAATCAGAATGATGATAGTAAAAATGATCCAAAATCTTTAAAACAAAATGGAGTTACAGATAAATAGCCTGGAGACAAGGATCGAGAAGATGCAGGAAAGGTTTACCAAGGACCTAGAAGAAATAAAAAAGTCAATGAATAATGAATAATGCAATAAATGAGATCAAAAAGACTCCAGAGGGAACCAACAGTAGAATAACGGAGGCAGAAGATAGGATAAGTGAGGTAGAAGATAGAATGGTAGAAATAAAAGAAGCAGAGAGGAAAAAAGAATTAAAAGAAATGAGCACAACCTCAGAGAACTCTAGGACAATGTTAAATGCCCCAACATTCAAATCATAGGAGTCCCAGAAGACAAAAAAGAAAGGTCATGAGAAAACACATGAAGGGATAATAGATGAAAACTTCCTTAAAATGGAGAAGGAAATAGTCACCCAAGTCCAAGAAACCCAGAGAGTCCAAACAGGATAAGCCCAAGGCGAAACACCCCAAGACACATAGTAATCAAATTAACAAAGATCAAACACAAATGACAAATATTAAAAGCAGTAAGGGAAAAACAACAAATAACACAAAATGGGATTCCCATAAGGATAAGAGCTGATCTTTCAATAAAAACTCTACATGCCAGAAGAGAATGGCAGGATATAATAAAAGTGATGAAAGAGAAAAACCTAAAAACTACAACCCAGATTACTGTGCCCAGCAAAGATCTCCTTCAGAAATGAAGAAGAAATCAAAAGCTTTACAGACAAGCAAAAGCTGAGAGAATTAAGCACCACCAAATAAGTTCTTCAACAAATACTAAAGGACCTTCTCTAGACAGGAACACAGAAAGAGTGTATAAACTCGAACCCAAAACAAGAAAGTAAATGGCAATGGGATCATACTTATCAATAATTACCTTAAATGTAAGTGGGTTGAATGCCCCAACCAAAAGACAAAGACAGGCTGAATGGATACAAAAACAAGATCCTTATATATGCTGTCTACAAGAGACCCACCTCAAAACAAAGGACAGATACAGACTGAAAGTGAAGGGCTGGAAAAAGATATTTCATGAAAATAGAGACCAAAAGAAAGCAGGAGTAGAAATACTCATATAAGATAAAATAGACATTAAAATAAAGGCTGTGAAAAGAGACAAAGGACACCCCATAATGATCAAAGGATCAATCCAAGAAGAAGATATAACAATTATAAATATATATGCACCCAACATAGGAGCACTGAAGTATGGAAATTAACAAGGAAACAAACTTTAAATGGCGCAATGCACCAGTTAGACCTAATTGATATCTTTAGGACATTTCACCCCAAAACAATGAATTTCACCTTTTTCTCACAGGCACACGAAACCTTCTCCAGGATAGATCACATCCTGGGCCATAAGTCTAGCCTTGGTAAATTCAGAAAGATTGAAATAATTCCAAGCATCTTTTCTGACCACAATGCAGTAAGATTAGATGTCAATTACAGGAAAAAAAAAAAAAACCTATTAAAAATTCCAACATATGGAGGCTAAACAACACGCTTCTGAATAACCAACAAATCACAGAAGAAATAAAAAAAAATCAAAATATGTGTAGAAATGAATGAAAATGAAAACACAACAACCCAAAACCTATGGGACACTGTAAAAGCAGTGCTAAGGGGAAGGTTCACAGCAATACAGGCTTACCTCAAGAAACAAGAAAAAAGTCAAAAAAATAACCTAACCCTGCAACTAAAGCAACTAGAAAAGGAAGAAATGGAGAGTCCCAAGGGTTAGTAGAAGGAAAAAAATCTTACAAATCAGGGCAGAAATAAATACAAAAGAAATAAAAGATATCATAGCAAAAATCAACAAAGCTAAAAGCTAGTTCTTTGAGAAGGTAAATAAAATTGACAAGCCATTAGGCAGACTCATCAAGAAACAAAGGGAGAAGAATCAAATCAACAAAATTAGAAATGAAAATGGAGAAATCACAACAGACAACACAGAAACACTAAGGAACATAAGAGACTACTATCAGCAACTATATGCCAATAAAATGGACAACTTGGAAGAAATTGACAAATTCTTAAAAAAGTATAACTTTCCAAAACTGAACCAGGAAGAAATAGAAAATCTTAACAGATCCATCACAACCACAGAAATCGAACCTGTAATCAGAAATCTCCCAGCCAACAAAAGCCCAGTACCAGAAGGCTTCACAGCTGAATTCTACCAAAAATTTAGAGAAGAGTTAACACCTATCCTACTCAAACTCTTCCAGAAAATTGCAGAGGAAGGTAAACTTCCAAACTCATTCTATGAGGCCACCATCACCCTAATTCCAAAACCAGACAAAGATGCCACACCAAAAAAGAAAACTACAGGCCAATATCACTGATGAACATAGATGCAAAAATCCTTAACAAAATTCTAGCAAAAAGAACCCAATAACATATTAAAAAGATCATACCTCATGACCAAGTGGGCTTTATCCCAGGGATGCAAGGATTCTTTAATATCTGCAAATCAATCAATGTAATACACCACATTAACAAATTGAAAGATAAAAACCATATGATTATCTTAATAGGTGCAGAGAAGGCCTTTGACAAAATTCAACATTCATTTATGATAAAAACCCTCCAGAAATCAGGCATAGAAGGAACATATCTCAACATAATGAAAGCTATATTGACAAACCCACAGCAAACATTATCCTCAATGGTGAAAAACTGAAAGCATTTCCCCTAAAGTCAGGAACAAACAAGGGTGCCCACCCTCACTACTACTATAGTTTTGGAAGCTTTAGCCACAGCTATGAGAAAAGAAAATGAAATAAAAGGAATCCAGACTGGAAAAGAAGAAGTAAAACTCTCAGTGTTTGCAGATGACATGATTCACTACACAGAAAACCCTAAAGACTGCACCAGAAAATTACTAGAGCTAATCAATGAATATAGCAAAGTTGCAGGATATAAAATTACCACGCAGAAATCCCTTGCAATCCTATACACTAACAGTGAGAAAACAGAAATAGAAATTAGGGAAACAATTCCAATCACCATTGCAATGAAAATAATAAAATACTTACGAGTATATCTACCTAAAGCAACAAAGACCTATATATACAAAACTATGAAACACTGGTGAAAGAAATCAAAGAGGACACAAATACATGGAGAAATATACTGTGTTCATGGATCGGAAGAATCAATTTAGTGAAAATGAGTATACCACCCAAAGCCATCTATAGATTCAATACAATCCCTATCAAGCTACCAACGGTATTTTTCAGAGAACTAGAACAAATATTTTCACAATTTGTATGGAAATAAAAAAACCTCGAATAGCTAAAGCAATATTGAGAAAGAAGAATGGAAATGGAGGAATCAACCTGCCTGACTTCAGGCTCTACTACAAAGCCACAGTCATCAAGAAAGTACGGTACTGACAACAAGGACAGAAATATAGATCAATGGAACAAAATAGAAAGCCCAGAGATAAATCCACGCACCTATGGACACCTTATCTTTGACAAAGGAGGCAAGAATATACAATAGAGAAAAGACAATCTCTTTAACAAGTGGTGCTGGGAAAACTGGTCCATCACTTGTAAAAGAATGAAACTCAAACACTTTCTAACACCAAACACAAAAATAAGCTCAAAATGGATTAAAGATCTAAATGTAAGACCAGAAACTATAAAACTCCTAGAGGGAAACATAGGGAAAACACTCTCTGACATAAATCACAGCAGGATCCTCTATGACCCACCTCCCAGAGTAATGGAAATAAAAGCAAAAATAAACAAATGGGACCTAATTAAATTTAAAAGCTTTTGCACAACGAAGGAAGCTATAAGCAAGATGAAAAGACAGCCTTCAGAATGGGAGAAAATAGTAACAAATGAAGCAACTGACAAAGAATTAATCTCAAAAATATACAAGCAACTCCTGCAGCTGAATTCCAGAAAAATAAATGACCCAATGAAAAAGTGGGCCAAAGAACTACACAGACATTTCTCCAAAGAAGACACACAGATGGCTAACAAACACATGAAAAGATGCTCAACATCACTCATTATCAGAGAAATGCAAATCAAAACCAAAATGTGAGGTACCATCTCACACTTGTCAGAATGGCTGCTATCCAAAAATCTATAAACAGTAAACGCTAGAGAGGGTGTGGAGAAAAGGGAACCCTGTTACACTGTTGGTGGGGATGGAAGCTAGTACAGCCACTATGGAGAACAGTGTAGAGATTCCTTAAAAAACTGGAAATAGATCTGTGATATGACCCAGCAGTCCCACTGCTTGGCATACACACTGAGGAAACCAGAATTGAGAGAGACACATGTACCCTGGTGTTCATTGCAGCAGTGTTTATAGCCAGGACATGGAAGCAACCTAGATGTCCATCAACAGACAAATGGATAAGAAAGCTGTGGTTACATATACCCAATGGAATATTACTCAGCCATTATAAAAAGAATATGTCTGAATCAGTTCTAACGAGGTGGATCAAACTGGAGCCTATTATACAGAGTGATGTAAGCTAGAAAGAGAAACATCAATACAGTATACTAATGCATGTATATGGAATTTAGAAAGATAATATTGGTAACCCTATATGCAAGACAGCAAAAGAGACACAGGTGTATAGAACAGTCTTTTAAACTCTGTGGGAGAAGGCGAGGGTGGGATGATTTGAGAGAACAGCATTGAAACATGTATATTGTCATATATGAAACAGATCGCCAGCCCAGGTTCAATGCATGAGACAGGGTGCTCAAGGCTGGTGCACTGGGATGACCCAGAAGGATGTGATGGGAGGGAGTTTGGAGGGGGGTTCAGGATGGGGAACACATGTACACCCATGGCTGATTCATGTCAATGTATGGCAAAACCACTTCAATATTGTAATTAGCCTCCAATTAAAATAAATAAATTTTTAAAAATGTTAATGCATACAATGGAATATCATTCAACCTTAAAGAGGAAGGAAGGACACAAAAAAAAAAAAAAGAAAGAAAAGAAACTGAAACAATGTAAATAGTATCCCATGCAAATCATAATAAAAATAGAGGTGGGATATCTATAATAATGTAAAAAAATTAAACTTTAAGTCAAAAACTGTTATAAGAGGCAAATAAAGACATTAAACACAGGCAAAAGGGTGAATGTATCAAAAAGATATGACCATATACATAGAAAAGAAACAATGGACCCTTAAAATACATAAAACAAATGTTCACACTGTAGGGAGATAGTTCTATGATAAGAGCTGGAGATATCAATGCTCCACTTTCAAAACAGATATAACATCTATTCAGAAAATCAATAAGGAAATAGGGAATTTTAAAAACAATATAACCTAAGCATATAAATTATAGGAATCTACTTGACAGCAGCAGAATACATCTTCTTCTTGAGAGTGCATGGACTATTCTCTTGGTCAGATCAGATAGGAAAAATGTAAAAGCAATAGAGGGCACCAATGGAACCAAAGGTTGGTTCTTTGAAAAAATTAACAAAATTTATAAAACTGTAGCTATGCTGACGAAAAAGAAAAAAGGAGAAGGCTAAAAATATTAAAATAAGGAATGCAGACATTACTATTAATCTCAGAGAAGTTGAAAAAATGAGAATACTATCAATGATTTTAGACCAACAAATTAGATAATCTAAATGAAACAAACAAACAAAAAATCTGAGAAACATACCAACAACCAAAACTGACTCAAGAAGAAATTGAAAATCTGGAAAGAACTAAGAGATTAAATCTGTAATCAAAATCCTCTAAGGAAAAGTCCAAGACCTGACAATTTTAATGGTAAATTTTGAAAAAACATTTGAAAAAAATAAATAAATAACACCAATCTTTCTCAAACTCCTCTGAAAAACAGAGAATGATGAAATGTTTTCTAACTCATTCTATGAAGCCAGCATACCCTCATACCAAAGCCAGATTATGATATTGCAAGAAAGGACAATTACTGACTAATATCTTTTATGAACATCTGTGTAAAAATATTCACCAAATTACTTGTAAACTGAACACAACAGCATGTTAAAATGATTATATACTACAAATACGTTAGACTTATCCTACAAATATGAGTGGTTCAACATAAGAAAATCAATTATTTCAATATACTGCATTAATAGATGGAAGTAAAAACACATAATCATCTCAATTAAATTTTAAAAAAGCATTTGACAAAGTCAGATACGGTTTCATGATAAAAAAAATTCAGAAAACTAGGATTAGAAGGAAACTTATCCAACATGATAAAGGGAATTTATATAAACAACGACACAGCTAACATCAGTATAAATTGGTAGAGGACTGAAACTTTTCCCCCTAAGATCAGGAACAAGACAAAGATGGCTGCTTTCTCCACTGCTATTCAACACTTTTACTGAAAGTTCCAGCCATAAAAATTAGATAAGTTAAAAAAAGTAAAAGACATCCAATGTGGAAGGATGAAGCTAAACTATCACTATTCGCAGATAATGTGATTTCATATATAGAAAATCTCAAAGAATCCACAAAGAAGCAACTAGAGCTTCAATTCATTCAGCAAAGCTTCAGGGTAAAAGATTAACACACAAAAAAAGCAGTTTGTCTCTCTACAAGAGTGATGAAAAATCTGAAAATAAAAATTAAGAAAACAATTTCATTTGAATTGAACCAGGGTCTCCTGCATTGCAGGAAGATTCTTTACCAGCTGAGCTCCAGGGAAGCCAACCCAGGGATCAAACCCATGTCTCCACACTGCAGGTGGATTTTTTACCAGCTGAGCCACCAGGGAAGCCCAAGAATACTGAAGTTGGTAGCCTATCCCTTCATGAGAGGATTTTCTTGAGCCAGGAATCCAGACCCTAGAATTGAACCATGGTCTCCTGCATTGCAGGTGGATTCTTTACCTAGCATCCAAAAGACTACAATAACTAAGCATAAATGTTACCAAGGAGGTGAAATACTTACACACTGAAAACTGCCAATTATCCATGAAGGAAATTAAAGACCTAAATAAATGGAAAGACATCCTGTGTTCATGGGATGGAAGGCTTGATAATGTTAAAATGATAATACTGTACTCAGATAAATCTACAGATTCAATGTAATCTATATCACTATTCCAACAGCCTTTTCTTGGAGAAATAGGCAAATCGATCCTCAAATTCATATGGAACTGCAAGGAGTCCCAAATAGACAAAACAATCTTGAAAAAGAACAAAACTGGAAACTCAAGGTTCTCAATTTCAAAACTTACTACAAAATTTCGTTAATCAAAACAGTGTGATACTGGTTGAAGGGTAGACATATAGACCAATGTAATTAAGTTGAAAGCCCAGAAATAAACATATACATCTATGATCAATTAATTTTTGATGATGGCACCATGGCTATTCAATGGGGAAAGAATAGTCTCTCCAAGAAATTGTGAAGATAAACCTAGATATCTACATGGAAAATGATAAATATGGACCCCTCCTTAAAACCATACACAGAAATTAACTGAAAGTGAATTAAATACATAAATGTAAGAGTAGACATTATTAAACTCTCAGAAATAAGCATAGAGATAAATCTTTGTATCTTTTTGGTTAGGTAGTGGTTTCTTGCACTAAAAGCGCAAGCAACCAAAGATAAAAAGAGATAACTAGATCTCATCAAAATTAAAATATTTGTGCCTCAAAGGCAACTAGCAAGAAAGTGAAGAAACAGCATACAGAATGGGAGAAAATATCTATAAATCATGTATCTGACAAGGGTGGAGTATCCAGAATATATAAAGAACTCACAACTCAAAAACAAAGAGACAAACAATCCTTTTAAAATGAACAAGGATTTGAATAGATATTTCTCCAAAGAAAAGCTACAAATGGCCAACGCACACACAAAGATATTCAACATCATTAGTCATTTGGGAAATGGAAATCAAAACCATAATGAGATACCACCCCATACCTCTTGGGATGGCTATTTTCAAAACAACAACAAAAAAAGTCAAACAGATATTAACATGTGTTGAAGAGGATGTAGAAAAATTGGAACCCTGTGCACCACTGGTGGAAATGAAAAATTGTGTAGCCATGTTAGAAAACAGTTGAATAGTTCCTCAAAAAGTTAAACACAAAATTACCATATGACCCTACACATATACTCCCTAGATATATATATACATACACACGTGTTCATTGCAGTACTAATCATAATAGCCTAAGGTGACCACAGCCCAAATGTCCATTAACAGATCAGTAGTTGAATTGATATATAATACATAATCATATTCAGCATAAATGATTAAAGTACTGATATCTGCTACATAATGAATAAATCTCCAAAACATTATGCTAAATGAAAGAAGCCAGACACAAAAGGTCATGAATAGAATGATTCCATTTATATGAAATATCAAGAGTAGATAAATCCATAAAGACAGAATGCAGATTGTTGGTTGCCTAGAGCTTGAGGGAGTGGGAATGGGGAGAAATTGCCTAATGGACAAGGGAATTTCATTCAGTCAAACAAACAAATGAACAAAAAACTGCAGTGTTAACTCCTGTCTGAGTTTCTAGACATCAATCTGCTCTACAAATTCCAGACTTTCCAGTCATCATTATTGTGTGGATCAATTCTTTAGAATGATTAGTGTACATTTATAATTCATATATAAAATATTTCCTATACATATATAGGGATTTGTAAAATTTATCTTCCAGTTATAAACATTTATGGAAAAATTGATTATATGTATATAAATTTGTATATAGACACATAGGTGTAGACAGAGATACATACACATACAGATGTGTATTCATTTATTTACTATCATAATTAATGATGCATCTGTCACTGGAGATCATAACCAATAAAATTGGAATGACATTTTTATAATGGATTGAAATAGATGACTCAAACCTAAATTAGGGCTTTTTAATATTCTTTTTTAAAAAATACATTCTTTCAGACTCCATGTATGAGAGAGACTGTATTGTTCTGGGTCTCTTCCTTCTATGACAGAGTTGTAATATCGAGATTAGAATGTATTTCAAGTTAGTTTTTAAAAAATTGAAGTACTGTGCACAACGTAGTGTAAGTAACCAAGATATATTTCAATAACTTTACCTTACTTCTATGGAGATAGTCTTCTATAGAAGCACTGATCTGATTTAATCATCTAATATGAAGTCTGTTTATTAAATCAAGTACATTATAAAGGTTAGTCATTAATAATCTGTTCTATACATTTAGTTCATGTGCATAATTTGGGAAATACTTGATGCATCAATCTATGAGCCTTTGTGTTAAGAAAAGATATATGATATCTGTGATGTGGAAATATGTTTAAAGTATGAATACATAAAATTAATAATTCCTTAGGCAGAAATACTTGTTCCTCTAGTGCAATTGTTTTCAAACTATTCTTGGTAGAGCCTGAGGAATTTCCTAGAACTTTTTGATGTTTGGCAGAGTGCGGGGGTAGAAAATAAAGACAGCCAGACTCATGTTCCCCCAAATACACATAATAAAAACACACACCCATTTTAATCAGAAAAACTCCATTTTCATGTCTTCATATGGGTTATCTAATCATGTTTTCCTTGAAGAAAAAGTTGTACAGATCAGGTTTAAAAAGCCTTAAGTAGTGACTGCTTTGTAACCAGCAGAACTAATCAGCATTGGAAACTGAAATGCATGTTTTTTGAAAAAATCTTGAAGTATGCACTTTATAACGATATTTTTTTTTTTGTCATGTCACCTTTTTTTAAGATGACTCTAAGAGATGCATAATAGAAACATCACTGGGTTGAGTAAGAAGTCCCAGGCTCAACTTATTCGTAATTTGCAAGTTACCAGCTTTGCGTCCTAGGGTAAATCAACTGATTTTTATGGATTTCAGTTTCATTTTTGGTAAAATGAGGTTGACTTAGATTAAAGTATCAAACAGGTTTTAAATCTTGTGCAAAATCTGGTGACAGTTGTTGCCTTTCTAAAGTAATGTGTTTAGAAGGATTCTGAGGCTCAATAGGAAAGATCTCTGTAATCCTTTAACAGTATCTTTCATGGACAAGCAAATGGGTCAGGAAAGCTTTCGGGCAATTGAACATCCCTTGGCTAGATGATAGCTTAAAATCCTTTCTAATCTTAAGGAATGCAACATTTAAAAAAAAAAAACAAGTAAGAAGCACATCAAGTAAAGTGCAAAGCACATGAATAAATGACAAAATGCAAAAATTTTTCTATATATATAACTGCTATACACATAAGACTAATGCAACATTGTAAATCAATTATAGTACAATATTTTTTTAAAAAAATAAATTTAAAATGGAATAAATTTCTGAGCAGATTGACAAACAAATGACATGAATGAGACAAGGAGAGAGGGATGAATATGTGGAACACAGGACTTTTAAGGCAGTGAAACTATTGTTACTGTAATGTTCAGTTCAGTTCAGTCGCTCAGTCTTGTCCGACTCTTGGCGACCCCATGAATCGCAGCACGCCAGGCCTCTCTGTCCATCACCAACTGCTGGAGCTTACCCAAACCCATGTCCATCGAGTCGGTGATGCCGTCCAACCATCTCATCGTCTGTCGTCCCTTTCTCCTCCTGCCCCCAATCCTTCCCAGCATTAGGGTCTTTTCCAATGAGTCAATTCTTCACATGAGGTGGCCAAAATATTGGAGTTTCAGCTTCAACATCAGACCTTCCAATGAACAACCAGGACTGATCTCCTTTAGGATGGACTGATTGGATCTCCTTTTGGTCCAAGGGACTCTCAAGAGTCTTCTCCAACACCACAGTTCAACAGCATCAATTCTTTGGTGCTCATCTTTCTTCACCGTCTAACTCTCACATCCGTACATGACCACTGGAAAAGCCATAGCCTTGACTAGATGGACCTTTGTTGGCAAAGTAATGTCTCTGCTTTTCAATATGCTATCTAGGTTGGTCATAAACTTCCTTCCAAGGAGTAAGCGTCTTTTAATTTCATGGCTGCAATCACCATCTGCAGTGATTTTGGAGCCCCCCAAAAATAAAGTCTGACACTGTTTGCACTGCTTCCCCATCTATTTCCCATGAAGTGGTGGGACCAGAAGCCATGATGTTAGTTTTCTGAACGTTGAGCTTTAAGCCAACTTTTTCACTCTCCTCTTTCACTTTCATCAAGAGACTCTTTAGTTCTTCGCTTTCTGCCATAAGGGTGGTGTCATCTGCATATCTGAAGTTATTGATATTTCTCCCTGCAATCTTGATTCCAGCTTGTGTTTTTCCAGCCCAGTGTTTCTCAAGATGTACTCTGCATATAAGTTAAATAAGCAGGGTGACAATATACAGCCTTGATGTACTCCTTTTCCTATTTGGAACCAGTCTGTTGTTCCATGTCCAGTTCTAACTGTTGCTTCCTGACTTGCATAATGTTATATTATAATGCTATAATGGATATATCATGCATTTGTCAAAATCCATTGAACTGTAAAACACAAAGAATGAAGCCTAATGTAAACTATGAACTTTACTAAATAATAATTTATCAATATTGGTTCATCAATTATAACAAAATATATTCCATTAATGCAGGAGGTTAATAATACTAGAAATTAGGGGACGAGGAAAAGTATATGAGAACTCTCTGTGTTTTTTGTTCAATTTTTCTTTAAAATTCCTAAATAAAACTGCTCTAAAAAGTAATCTAACTAGTCAAATTTTAAAGTGAGAAGGATTACACTGACTACTTATTACAAAAGCAGACTGCCAAATAATGACAACAGAGGAAGTTTCAAAGAAGAATAAAAATAGTCTTGCCTACGTCCCCAGCTGCTTCTTCCCTAGCTTCTTTCTAAATCCTAGCTGTATTTAGGAAAGACAGGAACCAGAGATCAAATTGCCAGCATCTTTTGGATCATCGAAAAAGCAAGAGAGTTCCAGAAAAATATCTATGCTTTATTGACTACATCAAAGCCTTTGACTGTGTGGATTACAACAGGCTGTGGAAAATTCTTAAAGAGATGGGAATACCAGACCACTTTACCTGCCTCCTTATAAATCTGTTTGCAGGTCAAGAAGGAACAGTTAGAACTGGACATGGAACAACAGACTGGGTCAAAATCAGGAAAGGAGTATGTCAAGGCTGTATATTGTCACCTTACTTATTTAAATTATATGCAGAGTACATCATGAAAAATGCTGGGCTGGATGAAGCACAAGCTGGAATCAAGATTACTGGGAGAAATATCAAAAACCTCAGATACACAGATGATACCACACTTATGGCAGAAAGCGAAGAACTAAAGAGTCTCTTGATGAAAGTGAAAGAGGAGAGAGGAAAAGTTGAGTTAAAACTCAACAGTCAAAAAACTAAGATCATGGCATCCAATCCCATCACTTCATGGCAAATAGATGAGGAAACAGTGGAAACAGTGAAAGACTATTTTGGGAGGCTCCAAAATCACTGCAGATGGTGACTGCAACCATGACATTAAAAGACACTTACTCTTTGGAAGAAAAGTTATGGCCAACTTAGACAGCATATTAAAAAGCAGAGACATTATTTGGCCAACAAAGGTCCATCTAGTCAAAGCTATGGTTTTTCCAATAGTCATGTATGGATGTGAAAGTTGGACTATAAAGAAAGCTGAGTGCCGAAGAATTGATGCTTTTGAACTGTGGTGTTGGAGAAGACTCTTGAGAGTTCCTTGGACTGCAAAGAGATCCAACCAGTCCATCCTAAAGGAAATCAGTCTGAATATTCATTGGAAGGACTGGTGCTGAAGCTTGAAACTCCAGTAATTTGGCAACCTGTTATGAAGAACTGACTTATGGACAAGACTCTGAAGCTGGCAAAGATTGAAGGCAGGAGGAGAAGGGGACGACAGAGGATGATATGGTTGGATGGCATCACCTACTCAATGGACATAAGTTTGAGGATGGACAGCAGTCCATAGGGTCGCAAAGAGTTGGACACGACTGAGTGACTAAACTGAACTGAACTGAACTAGCTTCTTATCTTATCTCAAGAACTCTCACATAAGTAAAATGTGTGCTGACCACAGACAATCTCTACTCTAGCCATGCTGAGGTATTTGTAGTTTCTTTTGTGTGTGTGTGTGTGTGCCTTTTTTCTTTTTTTTTAATTAGTTTATTTTCTATTTTTTAACTTTACAATATTGTATTTGTTTTGCCATACATTGACATGAATCCACCATGGGTGTACATGTTTTCCCCTTCCAGAACCCCCCTTCCACCTCCCTCCCCATCCCATCCCTTCGGGTCATCCTGGTGCACCAGCCCCGAGCACCCTGTATCATGCATTCAACCTGGACTGGCGATTCGTTTCACATATGATAATTTACATGAATGTTCCATGATGGCAAGAGCCTCTAAGCCAGGGAACATGCTGCTGCCCTCCTCTTGCTTCTTCACTTGGTTAACTCTTTCTTAGCCTTTATGCCATAGTTTATATACCACTTCCTATAGGAAAATATGGGCTTCTCTGGTGGCTCAGTGATAGAGAATCCATCTGCCAATGCAGGAGGCACGGGATTGATTCCTGGGTTGGAAAGATTCCTTGGAGAAGGAAAGGGCAACCCACTCCAGTATTCTTGTCTGGGAAATCCCATGGACAGAGGAATCCAGGGGGTCACAAAAGAGTTGGACACGACTTAGCGACTAAACAACAAATAGGAAAGTGTGCCTGATCACCTCTTATATTCACCAACACATAATAAGATGTCTCTCCCAAATTCTCTCTTAGCACCACTTACTTATCTTTCTATATTAGAAATGCCTAGTAATTTGTACATCATTCCACAGTAAATAATTAGTTTCTTAAAAGTAGAGATAATATCGTATCCACGTTAGTATTTTTACCCCTAAAAAAAGTGCCTGAAAGTGAAAGACTCTTTGTAACCCCATGGACTATACAGGCCATGGGATTCTCTAGGCCAGAATACTGGAGTGGGTAGCTTATCCCTTCTCCAGCGGATTTTCCGGACCCAGGTATCAAACCAGGGTCTCCTGCATTGTAGGCGGATTCTTTACCAACTGAGCTATCAGGGAAGCCCCCCCCCAAAAAAAACACAAGTGCCTACTGTATATTAATTGCAAGAGTCGAACACAACTTAGCAACTAAACAACAAAATATAGATTGTGATTAAAAATATGGGTTACATGATTAATCATAACTATCACTCATAGCAGCACTTTAAAAGTTAGATATTATAAAATATAGCAAGAAAGACTTTTAAAGAGTTTTTTTGATGACCAAGAATGTTTTTTTCCCTTTTTTATTTTCTCAGAGTATATCAAATCCATTGTGGGAAGCAAAAAATTGTAGAATGGAGTTGGAAAGGCTATGTACCACTTGCTGAAGGGTCAGTCACTACAACAGATGCTTAATTTGTTGTTTTTCCCCACCTTTAGTTCAAGCTAGTTATTATAAATTTAATATACAGTCTCCTCCAATGCCTTCATTTAATATTTTACTAATGCTTAGGAATAGTTAAAAACCATATGTGACTTGCATATATTTCCTCTATTTATTATGAGAGAAAGTGAAAAGAAATGGAATTATCCATAATTTCTCCCAAGATCCATCTATATGAACAAACCTGTTTGTTTTGACTGACTAACCTGCATCATCTGCATTTAATAAAGCTCAGGAGAAAATATTGATGAAAAAATGTTTTAGCATTTTCCAGAATTTATTACAAAATACTCTGTTTACTCTAGAGCTCTCCATGGCATATTTTTGTACACAAAAGAAATCTTTGTTTGACTCCAGTGTATACTGCAAAATTCAGAGCCCTAAATAAGAAACTTAGAAAGTTTATTCAAAGTGTTTTCTTTCTGTTATTTTCTCTTTTCTCCTTTCCCACCATCTAAAAAGTGTATTACCCATCTAAAATTATTATTACACTATTTAGAAACTCTATGAACACAAAAATTATGTTTTTGAAAGTACTGAGTTTATTTTAAAACATTGCATCAAGTTTCAATTTCAGTAAACAAAGCCATGTCTTCATTATATGCTGATTTTGGCAAAGAGCACAGACTTGCATACATCAAATATGATGAAGTAATTTAAAGTAAAATGTGTTTGCTTTCAGTAATGTGGAACCAAAGCACAATAGTAGTGTGGAACTAAAGTACAATATACATGTCTTCTGGCTGATTTAGGTCATAATGTTTCTTGTCTTCTAAGCAGTTTTCAAAGTTAATATTTAAAAAATTGATCCTTTTGTCTAATACTTATGGTATTCACTGGAATAGAGGCATAGAAAAGATTCTCTTTGCTTAGATTGATGCACTCACACAATAAGCTGAAACAAAAATGTCAAATATGTCAGAGATAGTGGCATTCGTGATCATAAGTTGTTTTAAAAGGGGAAAATTATTTCCAATCTATTTTAAAAGTTAATTAAAAGTCCGCTTTGCAAATGGATGCCATTTTAAACTTATTTGTCATCCCACTTCCATAACATACATATGCATATTTCTCCAGGGCAAAGAGCTTAGCAACATGATTGCATGAAAGGTGTGTAGTTAAGCAAGAAACTTTTCAACTGAATACATCTTTTTTTGTGGGAGGTCATCTGTTCTGGTTCACTGAAATATGCAATGAAAGGCTACATTTAGAAGCCCAGAAAACCTGTGATTCAGTACATAGAACTCTTATTTAAACTTTTAACTACAAAAGAATGGGAATGTTATAAATACCATAGGAAATTACAATGTATGACATATCATAAACATTATCTGCAACTACTTTTTAGTCACAATAATTTCACATTAAAAAGGTAGACTTTTGTTCACTAAAATTAATGAGGCAATTTTGGGAACAAGAGACAAATTCTCACTCACCTTTTAAAATTACTCAATGTAGAGATACAGATATAATTAAACTGCAATAATAATACCAAAAAAGGGAAGAGGTGCTTGCTTTTTAAAATCACTGAAGTACATAAAATGCCTTAGCAGATAACAATAGTATTCCATGACACTTACTTAAAATTTTGTGTTCATTTCCTATTTTCCTCATCACAATGTTAACATTTTAATTATGTATTCATTTTGACTGTTTGGATGTGAAAGTACCAACTAATCTATTATTTCAACATTAAGCTTATTTCTTTTGAAGCCAAGATAATTTTGCTATTTTATAAAAAGCAATGGAGACTCCTTTTTCAGGATGCTTAAGGCAGAATATTTAAGATTCATGCTTGCTGCTTTGCCTGAGCTTCTGCTTCCTGAAATGAAAGGAAAAAAAAAGAAAAAGAAAAACAAACATAACAGATTTAAATATTATAAAACATACATCCATGTATATTTTGAGTAAGCTATATTATCTCAAATTACTAAGAATATTCAAAATCAGAAAAATAGCCCCCAGAAAAAGATGGGTTAAAAATTCTTAATAGAAAAACTATAATATAGAAACTTCTGCCTAGAAACAGATGTAATAGAGAACTGTCTACAATTCCATAATAGCAAGTGATTTACACTTGTGTCAATTATAGTTGACATTTTATTTAAAAGTAGCTAATTTCCTTTTTGAGTGATTTTTCACAAAAATTGAGTATTCAAAAACATTGTCATCTACAGTTTCCAGTCTGCTGAGTCTTGTTTAATTAAGGCTTAAGTTACCTAGAAAATGTGTTATTTGCTAAAATGTTTTTAAATTTCATAGCAGTTCCTGTGGACAGTGAGTACTTCTACCATAGGAACTCTGACCTATAGGTGTGCTCTGGCACTTAAGATAGTACTCGATACAAAATACAATTCAAGGAAAAATATATGGAAATGAAGATGGGTGGCGTGAGTGAATTTGGTGAAAGAAACCTCAGATTTGAGTTGTAGAAATCATATATACTAGAAAATCAGCACCTATGAACACCTGTCTCTAATTGAATACTTGAAAATATCAGGAGGAGTGAAAGCAATTTAATATTCCAAAATAAACCTCTGATGCTAACACCAGAAGAAAGGAAAAATAAAAGGTGCTACATTTTTACCCCCCCAAAGAAGAAGTAAAAACAATAGTAGGGAAACCAGAAGACAATGTAATTCATTCTTAATACATCCTTAACAAAACAGATGTAATAAACTATTGACTCACCTTCCAAAACCCTTAGTAAAATATATATATATATTATATATATTAATAATATATAATATATATAAATATAATAATATATATATAGTCCCTAAGCTCTTTTGAAATTTTTAAGGCAGTGTTTGGCTGTCAAAATGAGTATGTCTTAGACCCATGTTATGTATTTTGTTTCATTCTATTGAACAAGTTTCTAAAATATTTCCTCACACAGCACAATGAATTTTATACCAAAACCCTTCAATGGCCTAGCATATATAGGCGGGGAAGCAGTGGTATAAAAATGTGAATATGTGGCTAATGTAATGTCCTTCTTCTTATGAGCACCTAATACCTGAGTAACTAGTATTTTGGAGACAGCCTAGTTCCCTAAAGTCACACTTATCAATCTTTACTCTAATCTGTCACAAACTGTGTAGCTTTCAGTTATCCTTTTTAATGGAATAAATTACTAGCACAAAAATCCAAAACAAAAGATATTAAAATTCTTTTTAATTTATCTTTAAGAACACATACTATTTAAATATACTATATTTAAATACAGTATACTTATATTTACTTATATTATATTATATATACTTAAATATACATAGTATATTATATATACTTAAATATATACCTGTAAGTATAGTATATTAAATATACTATGCTTATATTTAAATATAAAATATACTATATATTTAAATTTTTTACTTTTTAAAATATATTTTATTCATAAAATATGTAAATTGTGCTAAAAGCTTTATTATTATGTAAAAGTAAGTGGTTAGTATTTATAGAATCATGAGTTATTTAATCAACCAGAGAGCTTTAGAAATAGGAATATGATGTGTTCTCTACCTCTACTCCCACTATAAACATCATTCTATAAATGCATTGGTTTTGAGTCATATAATCCTGGGCTCAAATTCCATATCTGCTACTTAATTATTATGTACCCTTGGTCAAATTACTTAAATTATCTGAGTATCAGTTTCCTCTTCTATAAAATGGCATTGAGGATACCTAGCTCTTAAGGGTGGAATAAAGATAAAATGAGGTGAATGTGAAATGTTTAGCTCAATGCTTGGTTCATTGAAGGTATCTATATTTTTTTCCTACCTTTCTTCTTTCCGCTTTCTGGATTAAGTGGAAAGTAACTAAGACCAACACCACAGCTAAGTGTTATTAACATACAGTTTCCCTTGGAGATGTAGTAAAATGGAATGGATTTAGTAGAATTGGGAATGTTTCAAATCTCACAGTAGAGGCATATTTTCATGGCCTCTCCCTAGAGCCAGGTGGTTCAAAGTCAATGAGAATACTTCTTTAACCAGCATGTTTTTTTCTTCAGCATGTTAGTGAACACGGCTTTTCCACATCACTGGATTTTTATATTTTAGTAAAAATATATTAGTTATTTTATTCCATATCAAAACTATCAACTCTACTGAAATGTAAGAAATGCTAGTGCTAAGAAATTATCTTTTGTATTAATAAAATAGTAAATAGCAAAAAAAATAGTAAATAGTAAATATCTTTATATACTATGTTTAAATGCATCCAATATGCAAAAGAATAAAAAAATATTTTCTTAAATAGGATTCCTTGCTTTATGGAACTATTTGCTATTGGGTACTTTTAAATAACAAGTTTTCCAGTGCACTGGCTTTCAAAAATTTTTAAATATAAAGAGAATGCATTTTAACTATTTGAAAAAGAAAGGGAAAATAGGCATATTATTAGTTATGCCCTATAAATAGATTTTAAATGTAATTAGAATGTTAATTATACAATAAAAGCAATTCTGTAGCTCATTATAATGTATCTTTTCACAAACTATCATTTTTTAATGAGAATATGAGTTCATTAAGTGGATAAACCATTTTTGTTGATCCTATTTTTTGACATTTAACTTGTTTCCAAATTTCTTAAGATATAAATAACATTATTTTTTAATTCATAAAGCCTTTTCCATGTATAAAATTATTTCAATAGGCTTTAATAACCAGTAAAATTACTGGATGAAAAATTGTAAACATTTTTTAGGTCCCTAATATATATTTGCCATTTTGGTTTTCAAACAGTAGTACCAATTTATACCATAATCAGTAATATATGAGAGAATATGTTTCAATGCACCCCTTCTCATCATTGAGCATTATCACTGTTTTATATTTGTTAACTTCACAGATGAATATTGTATCTACTTTTATCACATTTCTTTTATTATGACTGCACTTTTCCAATATGAGTTACTTAGCTGTATCTCTTACTTTGTATACTTTCTTTTCAGCCAGTTCTTCCTGGAAAATTTATTGTCTTGTTAAATTAAAGGGGAAAATTCTTCTGATATAAAATTTATCACTTTTAATCTTGAGAAAAACCTATTAAATCCTAACATTCAAAATCTCCCTATTACCAATCTACCCTCAACTCCACTCTCAATTCTGGACGTCTTTTTGTTATCCCAATCTATCAGCTCCCTCTAGTTCAATCCTTGATAGTATCCGCTGTTCATTTACTCTATTCCAACTTCTAGGGTTAAACAAGGATGAAAAAACACTATAAATAAGTTGACTGGCTTCATAATAGGCTCATCAACTCTAACTTCAACTGGGCCTTTCATCTTGCTAAACCATCATTCCATCAATGATCTTAGCCTACTCTTTAGCTTGTTATTATTATTATTATTATTATTATTATTATTATTATTATTATTATTATTATTTCCAGCAAGTGAATACTTTCAATTCTCATTGAATTTCCCATCCCTCCTAGTAGATGATTTTTCTTCCTACCTCATACTAAAGATAAAACATTTTCAAATATGAACTTCCCTAAATTCCCATGCACATTAAAATTTCTATTTTCATCTTCTCTCCTCCTTCTTTCCAGTCTCAGAAGAAAACTACATACCCTCTCCTTTCCAAGACTAACCCCTCCCTTGGATCACTCACTTTTCTGTTCCTCCATGACTTTTGCTTTATTTCCCAATCACCCAGGTTAGAAGCCTTAGAGATTGTGTCAATCTTTTCCAATTACTTTCATAAACAAAAATCTAATAAACTGCAAAATTCTATCACAAGTGATTTTTCTGTGCCTCTTAAATCCATCTTTTCCTTTCTATAGCTGCTGTCCCACTTTAGGTCTTCTCTTCTGGACTCTTAAGGTACCCTCAAATGGGTCAGCCCAACTCTAATATCTCATTTATTCAATGTTTCACAATCCACAGAGTTTCCAAATTTATTTTCTTAACAAAAAGATCAAATCACATCTTAAAATACAGGTAAAATCACTTCATTACCTTCCCTCATTCCATACCACGGATTTTACATTACTAGATGATGAAGATGAAAGTATTTAGCACAGCATTCATAATCCGGCCCCAACCTACCTAGCCAATCTCACCTCCTAATGCATCTTCTTTTTTGTTTAATATGTCCTCTACTAGGTTCATGCTACACTGCACTTCAGTTCGGTTTGGTTCAGTCGCTCAGTCGTGTCTGACTCTTTGCGACCCCATGAACCGCTTTACGCCAGGCCTCTCTGTCCGTCAACAACTCCTGGAGTCCACCCAAACCGATGTCCATCGAGTAGATGATGCCATCCAGCCAGCTCATCCTCTGTAGTCCCCTTCTCCTCCTGCCTTCAATCATTCCTAGCACCAGGGTCTTTTCCAATGAATCAGCCCTTCATATCAGGCGGCCAAAGTATTGGAGTTTCAGCTTCAACATCACTCCCTCCAATGAACACCCAGGACTGATTTCCTTTAGGATGGACTGGTTGGATCTCCTTGCATTCCAAGGCACTCTCAAGAGTCTTCTCCAACACCACAATTCAAAAGCATCAATTCTTTGGCGCTCAGCTTTCTTTAGAGTCCAGCTCTCACATCCATACATGACCACTGGAAAAAAACCATAGCCTTGACTAGATGGACCTTTGTTGGCAAAGTAATGTCTCCTGCTTTTTAATATGCTGTCTAGGTTGGTCATAACTTTCCTCCCAAGGAGTAAGCGTCTTTTAATTTCATAGCTTCAATCACCATCTGCAGTGATTTTGGAGCCCAGAAAAATAAAGTCAGGCACTGTTTCCACTGTTTTCCCATCTATTTGCCATGAAGTGATGGGAACAGATGCCATGATCTTAGTTTT
Organism: Okapia johnstoni; assembly: GCA_024291935.2. Lineage (NCBI taxonomy): Eukaryota > Metazoa > Chordata > Mammalia > Artiodactyla > Giraffidae > Okapia > Okapia johnstoni. The sequence goes on along the minus strand of CM044305.1, from coordinate 56,756,013 downwards.
CTGAATGTTGAGCTTTAATCCAACTTTTTCATTCTCTTCTTTCATCAAGAGGCTCTGTAGTTCTTCTTCACTTTCTGCCATAAGGGTGGTGTCATCTGAATATCTGAGGTTATTGATATTTCTCCCAGAAATCTTGATTCCAGCTTGTGCTTCCTCCAGCCCAGCGTTTCTCATGATGTACTCTGCATGTAAGTTCAATAAGCAGGGTGGCAATATACAGCCTTGATGTACTCCTTTTCCTATTTGGAACCAGTCTGTTGTTCCATGTCCAGTTCTAACTGTTGCTTCCTGACCTGCATACAGGTTTCTCAGGAGACAGGTCAGATGGTCTGGTTTTCCCATCTCTTTCAGAATTTTCCACAGTTTATTGTGGTCCACACAGTCAAAGGCTTTGGCATAGTCAATAAAGCAGAAATAGATGTTTTTCTGGAACTCTCTTGCTTTTTTGATGATCCAGCAGATATTGGCAATTTGATCTCTGGTTCTTCTGCCTTTTCTAAAACCAGCTTGAACATCTGGAAGTTCACGGTTCACGTATTGCTGAAGCCTGGTTTGGAGAATTTTAAACATTACTTTACTAGCGAGTGAGATGAGTGCAATTGTGTGGTAGTTTGAGCATTCTTTGGCATTGACTTTCTTTGCGATTGGAATGAAAACTGACCTTTTCCAGTCCTGTGGCCACTGCTGAGTTTTCCATATTTACTGGCATATTGAGTGTAGCACTTTCACAGATTCATTTTTCAGGATTTGAAATAGCTCAACTGGAATTCCATCACCTCCACTAGCTTTGTTCGTAGTGATGCTTCCTAAGGCCCACTTGACTTCACATTCCAGGATGTCTGGCTCTAGGTGAGTGATCACACCATTGTGATTATCTGGGTCGTGAAGATCCTTTTTGTACAGTTTTTCTGTGTATTCTTGCCACCTCTTCTTAAAATCTTCTGCTTCTGTTAGGTCCATACCATTTCTGTCCTTTATCGAGCCCATCTTTGCATGAAATGTTCCCTTTTATCTCTAATTTTCTTGCCTTTCTGTTGTTTTCCTCTATTTCTTTGCATTCATCACTGAGGAAGGCTTTCTTATCTCTCCTTGCTATTATTTGAAACTCTGCATTCAGATGGGAATATCTTTCCTTTTCTCCTTTGCTTTTTGCTTCCCACTTTTCATAGCTATTTGTAAGGACTCCTCTGACAGCCATTTTGCTTCTTTGCATTTCTTTTTCTTGGGGATGGTCTTGATTTCTGTCTCCTGTAAAATGTCACGAACCTCCATCCATAGTTCATCAGGCATTCTGTCTATCAGATCTAGTCCTTTAAATCTATCTCTCACTTCCACTGTATAGTCATAAGGGATTTGATTTAGGTCATTCCTGAATGATCTAGTGGTTTTCTCCACTTTCTTCAATTTCAGTCTGAATTTGGCAATAAGGAGTTCATGATCTTAACCACAGCCTGCTCCCAGTCTTGTTTTTGCTGACTGTATAGAGCTTCTCCTTTTTTGGCTGCAAATAATATAATCAATTTGATTTGGTGTCGACCATCTGGTGATGTCCATGTGTAGAGTCTTCTCTTGTGTTGTTGGAAGAGGGTGTTTGCTATGACCAGTGCATTCTCTTGGCAGAACTCTATTAGCCTTTGCCCTGCTTCATTCTGTACTCCAAGGCCAAATTTGCCTGTTATGCCCGGTGTTTATTGACTTCCTACTTTTGCATTCCAGTCCTCTAAAATCAAAAGTACATCTTTTTTGGTGTTAGTTCTAGAAGGTCTTATAGGTCTTCATAGAACTGTTCAACTTCAGCTTCTTTGGCGTTACTGGTCAGGGCATAGGCTTGGATTACCGTGATATTCAATGGTTTGCCTTTGAAACGAACAGAGATCATTCTGTCGTTTTTGAGATTGCACCCAAGTACTGCATTTGACATATCCATTATATAATAATTTGCATACATGTCCCTCACTAGGTTATAAACACTTTGAAGATAGAGATTATGTTGTATTCTCTGTATTTGCCCTACCATCAATATAAAGTCAATATTTGACATTCAGTAAGTATTTACTGAATGAATAAGTGAATGAATGGCTACTACTTTTCACTGAAAGTCATCAGTCACAGAAAATAGACTTTCATACTTTCTCTAATATATTCACTGAAATCAGTGACAATTTGGGTTTTACTAACTTGTTTAAGGGCTTCCCAAGGTGGTGCTAATGGTACAGAACACTCCATCCAGGGCAGGAGATGTAAGAGATGCAGGTTCGATCCCTGGGTTGGGAAGATCCCTTGGAGGACAGCATGGAAACCCACTCCAGTATTCCTGCCTGGAGAATCCCATGAAAAGAGGAATCTGGCAGGCTACAATCCATAGGGTCACAAAAGAGTTGGACATGACTGAAGCGACTTTGCATGCACACAACTTGTTTAAAGAAAAATGCCTTACCAAAGATTTCTTATAATTTGAATTATATAAAGCCTAAAATAATACATTTTATCCATGGTAAAAGTAAGTTTGGCAAGGAAACTGAATTTCATAGTGACTCAAAAATGCCTGTAAATGGTCCCTAGTGAAAACATATACAATAATACAGACTCAAAATTGGAGAAGGAGCTGGAGTTTGAAGAATCTGTTTAACGTAAAATTAACTTCTAAGAGCAAAGTGTAAAATGCCAGCAGGGGACAAACATTTTGATTAAACTAGCCTTTGTGGAGAAGAAATATGTTAAAAGGCAAAGGCATATTTAAAGTCCATAGCTTTAAGACTTTTCTACAAATTGGCAGTTTAATTATTGATTTTTTTCTTTATATGGTCTCCCCTGGGAACTCTGACACTCAAAAAATTTTGTCATTGGCAGGGGAAAATTTCCAAATTCAGCTGGCAATTTAGTGACCAGTTTTGAGACTCAGATGCTCTTAGTTAATTTGAATAGGTGACTATAGCATTTGCTTTCACACAAAAACAATAGATACTGCCAAGAAGATTTCTATCAACTAAGATGATTTCTGTCCATGTAGACCCATACATGGTAACTGGAATAATGGAGTCTTTAAAATTGCTAACCACTTATTTGTGAATGGGTCAGTGAGAAATTTGCTGCCTTGGGCAGCTTGACAGGGAAGTCACTCTGCCTACCTCTTTTTTTTTTAATAAATTTATTTGTTTTAGTTGGGGGCTAATTACTTTACAATATTGTAGTGGTTTTTGCCATACATTAACATGACTCAGCCATGAGTTTACATGTGTTCCCCATCCTGAACCCCCCTCCCACCTTCCTCCCCATCCCATCCCTCTGGGTCATCCCACTGCCCCAGCCCTGAGCATTTGTCTCAAGCATCAAACATGGAATGGTGTTCTGTTTCACATATGATAATATACATGTTTCAGTGCTATTCTCCTAGAATGTCCCACCCTCACCTTCTCCCTCAGAGTCCATAAGACTGTTCTATGCATCTGTGTCTCTTATTCTGTCTCGCATATAGGGTTATCGTTACCATCTTTCAAATTCCATATATATGCATTAGTATACTGTATTGGTGTTTTTCTTTCTGGCTTACTTCACTCTGCCTACCTCTTATCCACATACATAATGTATTTGATTATGCACACCTGTTTACCATACTAGGGATTAAGTGCATGCAGAGCATGGGCATTTCCTTTTAGCTATGCTGTACCGCCTCTGGCTTAATCTGAGTACTTAATAAAGGAAATTTTACTGATTAAAAAAAACAGCAATAAAGTGGCCTACAAAAAAGAGGAAAAATGAATCATACCTTTGAACCAGGTGGGGCTGTCAAGCCTAAAAAGGCATACACTGCATTGTTTTCTCTGGCTTCAAAGAAGGCATCATAATCCTTGATAAAAAGAAAACAAGAAGTATTAGCAATATGCAACATTTGTTGGTTGGAAAGAAAAGGGGAAATTAATTCAAAATGATCTGACTGCTCGACATCTTTGGGGGCAGACAGGTTAGTTAACTTCCATAATGCTAGAATTCTGTAAAGAGCAATAAAGAGGCAAGGCTTATTGGACCCCAGTTAATGTGAGTTAAAAGATATGCTGTTCTGTGAGACCAGAAATTGCTCTCTTACTTCATACTGCATAGAACTTAAATCTGCCTCAGGGGAAGTAGCTTTCTTCACAGCCCAAAGTAGCCAACTATATGCCAGTAAGAGGTTGCTTATTTTTGGTAGGAAACTGTTGTTCCAGTTCATTATTTCTCCTGCATTATTTATGCAGATAAAACTACAGCCATGGTGGATTCATGTCAATGTATGGCAAAACAAATACAATATTGTAAAGTTAAAAAATAGAAAATAAACTAATTAAAATTTTTTTTAAAAAATAAATAATAATAAAATAAATAAAATAATAAAAAATAAAAATAATTTAAACAGGTAGAGATGTCTTCAGAACCAATGGAAGACCAGATATTAGCTAGGCATGCCCATGGCCATAAGAATAGTAAGTCTGTGTTGTGTTTAGAGGAAGGGTATGATATTTTCATGAAATAGGACTGAAAGGGTAAATAATTTACTAAAATGTTTCAATCCAGGGATTCAATAAAAGCCTCACATGAGTAAATTCTGTTGGGCTTCTCACAGGCATCCTCTAAATCACCATGCATGCTACAAAAGTAACAAACAGAATTGCCTAAATTTGACTATGACATATAATCAACAGCAAATATACTTAGAAAATACTGCCATTGTCTACATCTGGCCTTAGTTTGTTTGATTTAAAACATACCGAGATAAGCCTGGCATTTTGACTGATTTATTAGAGGTAAAAGGCACTCATAATTTGCTGTCTTTTCAAGAGATTGCTTTTGATAGATCACCAGTTACACGGCGCTTTCCTAGCATTTATAATTCCTGATACTTGGAAGATCTGGAAGTATAAAGTTTACGACCTCTCAAGCCACTGATTTGAAAGCTACATTTGAACCCCACCCCAACAAAAAGAATTTCTCTCTTATTTAGGGACTCTTTTAACACAGTCAGTATTGTTTAGAGCCACTGAGATTTCCTCAAGGATTGACTCAGAGCATCTATTTATGTACCCTAGGTGTTGACAAAGGAATAAATCATAAACAAAAGGCATTTACGAGCAGTCCCTCCTATCCTCTTTGAACTCACTCTTCAAAAGTGGAACTAATAGGATCTTGATACAAAGTCCATACTGAGATACACAACCTATGAGCTACCCAAGGTAAACAATGTACATTATATCTATACTCAATCACTTGGAAATAACCTCAAAATGCTAGTTAGAAGAACCCAACAGTTATACAAAAGACATCTCTTATTATCATCAAATCAATAAAAACAGCCTGTGTCAGTCGTTAAACTCATGTGAAAGATAGCAGGTCTTCAAATATTTTGAAATCTGATTATAAAGTGCTATTTAATCTAGTTACATCTGTTGGCCTTGAACTTAGCAAACACAAAATATATTTGCACAATAAATTAATTACCAGTTACCGTTACGGAGAAGGCAATGGCACTCCACTCCAGTACTCTTGCCTGGAAAATCCCATGGATGGAGGAGCCTGGTAGGCTACAGTCCATGGGGTCGCTAAGAGTCGGACATGACTGAGCGACTTCACTTTCACTTTTCACTTTCATGCATTGGAGAAGGAAATCGGAACCCACTCCAGTGTCCTTGCCTGGAGAATCCCAGGGACGGGGGAGCCTGGTGGGCTGCTGTCTATGGCATCGCACAGAGTTGGACATGACTGAAGCGACCTAGCAGCAGCAGCAGCAGCAGTCACTGTTACTGGTATTAAGAATAGAAGAGTAAACAAAACAGACTCTGATATAGTAAACAGACTGTGATATAGTAAACAAAACGGACTGCTTCTTCTATAAGAATTTTCTTGAAGAATAATAAACATACTTTGCTTATGTCTTTGGCATTCCAATGACATCAATCCAGAGTGTATTCTACCATATATTTGTATCATACTAATTATTTCATGGAAACTGCCTTTAGTTCTTCATATACATAGCATAAGCTCTTTCAGAACAAAAATTACCCCTAAAATTGTATATCTTCTATACCAGAGCTTCATTTTTCTGGCAGGATAATTGTTTCAGTTACATCCTAATATGAAAATAAGAACCTATGCTATAGCACAATGATTCTCAAAGGGAGGTGATTTTTTCCCCAAGTACATCTGGCAAAATCTGGAAACATTTTTGTGTTTTTCACAACTGGGAGGGTGCTACTAGCATTCATAGAAAGAAGCCAGGGATGCTGCTAAACATCCTACAATGCTCAGGCCAGCCCCTTGGAGGAAAAAAAAAAATATATATATATATATATATATATATATATATATATATATATATATATATATATATATATCAGTAGTGCCAAGGTTGAGAAACCTTGAGATAATTTAACCAAGGAATTTAATATGAAGAACCACTTACAAAAGATTAGAGAACTGGAAGCCAAACAGGAGATGGTGAGGCAATACAGACTAGAAAAAGCAGGAAGTTGTTACCACAGCTAGTGTTGAAGGAAAAAATGGAAATGGTAGTATTACAGAGCTGGTACCATGAAGGAGATGTAGCCACTGTCATGGACACCTCCAGAAACAAGAAAAAGAGAGATACCTTGGCTTTTCCTCTCCTCCTACCCTCCATTCATTCAATCAGTGCCTCCTATTATTGGCCAAATCTAATAGGCAGCCAGTTGGCAATGGATACAGGGAAATATAATTTGCTGAGGTCAACCTCCCATAATACAGAATGAAGCAAGAAAAGAATGAAGATAGGATCTTTGAGTAAACAGGAAAACAACTCAGTGGTTTAACTAACAGCTTCAGAATAAGACAGATCTAGGTTTAAATTCTAGCTGCATCACTTATTAGTTGTATGACTTAGGAATTCAGTTAACCTCTTCTAGGACTCAATTTCTTCATGTATGAAATAGGAATAACAATATCTATGCCTTATGAGATTAGCATGAGAACTGACTAATACCATATACAATAAAGCATGTAGCACAATAGCTGACATATAATATGCTTTTATGAATGGTTTCTATACTGTATACTTTTCTGAATAGGAGTCTGTATAGGGACAAATCTTAATTTTTATTGTCATTAAACTCCTAACTCAGTGCCTGGCATACAGCAGGTATTCAATAAAAATTGGATTCCTTTTCCATTAACAAATATTTGTTTCGTTTAAATCTCACTTCCTGTACCTTCCTTTACATCTCCCTATTTCTCAGTGATACTTGTCTTTTTTTCTAGAACATACTCCATTCCCTTGCAGTGTGGCTTCCAAGGGAGAAATAAAGCAGGTAAATACAGCTTCTCAAGCACTATCCTTATAACCCAAAATGCATGTCTTCTTAAAAGTCAAACAAATTGGAATTTCTGTTCAAAAAGGAGAGGTTAGGACAATATATACTGGTTTAGATTGGACTGGATGACCTCTAAGGCCTCTTTCAGTCCCTGAGAGTCAACAGTTTGCAGAAATTTCAAATATAGAGGCACTGAGGTTTCACTATCTAAATGAATAGTTTAATTTTCTTTCCCTTATCCACAGAGTATGTCTTTACACATTGGCTTTGTTTGCAGCAACACAAGAAATCTGGTCCTTCCTTTGAAATGACAAACAAAATATTTTATGCTAATGGACTTCTTGGGGGTTTCCCAGGTGGCGCTAGCAGTAAAGAAGCTGCCTGCCAATGCAGGAGACATAGAGACACAAGTTCAATCCCTCAGTTGGGAAGATCCCTGGAGGAAGGCATGGCAATCCACTCCAGGATTCTTGCCTGGAGAATCCCATAGACAGAGGAGCCTGGTGGGCTACAGTCCATTGGGTCATAAAGAGTTGAACATAACTGAAGCGACTTAGCAAAATGTACTTTTCAGTTTTGCCATACCCTCCACTAGATGCTCTCCTTCTCACTCCCAAATAAGCAGATGAGTTAGAAGAGGTGGATTGCTGGCTCTAAAAACATGTATTCCTCAATTATGCTAATTCAGAGGACAGAACAAAGTAAACAGTTATTTACTAAAAATTTCTATACCTCTTACATATACTTTCTGGACTATGTCATCACATGGATGTGGCTTCAAAACCACTCTCTGTTTCAAATGCATTTGATTCTACCCACACACCACCCCTGCCATGCCCCCACAATCAACTCATTAACAGAATAGACTTTGTTTTATTCATGCGTGTAATTGCCATGATACCTAGAATTTCCACAGGCTACAAATGTTACTTAAATACACAGTGAGTGAACAGTGAAGGGAACTACTTCATGGTTTAAATAAAGGCTAACTAAGATGGCTTCCCTCATAGCTCAGTTGGTAAAGAATCAGCCTGCAATGTAGCAGACCTGGGTTCATTTCCCGAGTTGGGAAGATCACTTGGAGAAGGAAATGACAACCCACTCCAGTATTCTTGCCTGGAGAATCTCTTGGGCAGAGGAGCCTGGCAGGCTACAGTCCATGGAATCACAAGAGTCAGACAGGACTTAGTGACTAAACCACCACCAACCAAGATGGCAGGGCTTCCCACGTGACTCAGTGGTAAAGAATATGCCTGCAATTCAGGGTACATGGATTCCATCCTTGTGTCGGGAAGATCCCCTGGAGAAGGAAATGGCAACTCACTCCAGTATTTTTGCCTGGGAAATCCCATGGACAGAGGAGCCTAGCAGGCTACAGTCCGTGGGGTTGCAAAAGAGTCGGACATGACTTAGCAACTAAATAACAACCAAGATGGCATACTTGAAAACACCAATCACAAAGTAAAAATTACTTTTGTTTCCCTAATCCATACATAAGTTAAAAATTTAAAGAAAATTCATTAACGATACCAAAATAAAAGCTTTACTGCTTTTAAGCAGAAAATAAGGTATTCCTCTTTTTAAACTAATTTCAAACTAAATGAGTAAAATAGCTCACTTCTTTTCAGCAGCTTCTTCATGACCATACCAAAACAATAAAATGCTCTGGTCTGTACTTACCTATTCAACACTAACTTTTTGGTGAACGACTCATCCATTTGCCTCCGAGTAGAAGGCAAAATAGGGAAAGGAGTATGTCAAGGCTGTATATTGTTACCTTACTTATTTAACTTACATGTAGAGTACCTCATGAGAAAAGATGGGCTGGATGAAGCACAAGCTGGAATCAAGATCGCCGGGAGAAATATCAGTAACCTCAGATATGCAGATGATCCCACACTTATGGCAGAAAGTGAAGAAGAACTAAAGAGCCTCTTGATGAAAGTGAAAGAGGAGAGTGAAAAAGTTGGCTTAAAACTCGACATTCACAAAACTAAGATTATGGCATCCAGTCCCATCACTTCATGGGAAATAGATGGGGAAACAGTGGAAACAGTGACAGACTTTATTTTTTTTCTGGGGGGGTGGGCCTCCAAAAATCACTGCAGATGGTGACTGCAGCTATGAAATTAAAAGATGCTTGCTCCTTGGAAGAAAAGCTATGACCAACCTATACAACATATTAAAAAGCAAAGACATTACTTTGCCAACAAAGGTCCATCTAGTCAAAGCTATGGTTTTTCCAGTAGTCATGTATGGATGTGAAAGGTGGACTATAATGAAAGATCAGAGCCAAAGAATTGATGCTTTTGAACTGTGGTATTGGAGAAGACTCTTGAGAGCCCCTTGGACAGCAAGGAGATCCAACCAGTCCATCCTAAAGGAAATCAGTCCTGAATATTCATTGGAAGGACTGATGCTGAAGCTGAAACTCCAATACTCTGACCACCTGATGCGAAGAACTGACCCATTTGAAAAGACCCTGATGCTGGGAAAGATTGAAGACAGGAAGAGAGGGGGCCGACAAAGGATGAGATGGCTGGATGGCATCACTGACTCAAGGGACATGAGTTTGAGTGAACTCCAGGATTTGGTGATGGACAGGGAGGCCTGGCATGCTGCAGGTTTTGGGGTCACAAAGAGTCAGATATGACTAAGTGACTGAACTGAACTGAACTGAGAAGGCAAGACATCTCAGATGTCTAGGTGGGATGCAAACAATAAGCAGGAGAAATGACTGTATGGAGATCTGGGGTGGGAGTAAAAGAAAGAGAATGGGTTTGAGGTTATCCATTTGAAAAAAACAAAAATTTTAATTGGTTCCTTACCCCACGGTACTGGCTTTCATTGAAAATCTGAGGTGGCAGGGGGTATCCTGTGGCTGGTCGACTGTTTTCAGGTACATTTTCTCTCATCCACTTCCGATTCTCTTCATTGGCTGCAATATCTTTTTCTTCAAATCCTATTTTGTTAGCTTCTAAGAAACCAAGCACATCTTGCTGTTTTTTCTTAATCTAGGACCCAAAAGACAAGAAATTATATTATTGAACAAACAGATTTTATTGTTTTTATTTTTCAAATTCAATAAAAGTGTGTTAATGAACTAGTAGAAATGAATTCATACATGGATTAAGATTTGTGGCTTTCCAGAACATATGTGGTTTTCCCTCTTTACTAATGTGTTCTCAATGATGTCTCAAAAGAGGATTGAAGAGCTTTCAGTTCACAGGTCCTTTTATCAACCTGATTTTTCTTTTTCCTCTGAAATTATCACATCTAATCATGTAGAAGAAAAGCTAGCTCATGTATATCAATAATATAAAGGGCAATTAACTAAAAAGTATCTACAAACCTCTCTTAATTTTAGCCCTTGTTGAAAGTCATCCCAAATGACCTGAGTATAATTCCTGTCTTAATAAGCATCGCATAGCTAACAGAAATGAATCTTACCTTGAGAATGTTTCAAGCTCTATGCCTCAATTTTCATCATTTAGAATAGAAACTGAAGAAGATGTAAGAAGAGCTAAGCCTGCTTTTATAATAAGTTTGAAACATACCTGTAACATTCGTTAGCCCTTAACACGTAATACTAAGGAATCTCAGAGATAATACATTTATTTTGTATCCTAATTGTTCCTAGGAGAAGGCTAATAAAATTAATATTTTTAAGTTTCTTCCCTGATATGCATTTCTCTTAGAACCTTGATTCACACATCTATAATAATTTACCTAAATTTAAAACTTAGTAAACATTTCTGTGCTGCAGAGCACAATCAATAAATATTTCTTCATGGAAGTATACTAAAAAGACTCATGGAGCAGAAGCATCAAAAATACAAAATCAAAAGAAAAAGTCTTTTTAATGAAAATCAAAATGCAAAATGAAAAAAAATGTTTCATATAGTCAAATCTTTAGATTTATATCCACACACACACATAAATATATGTGTAAACAGAGGTCATATTTTTGTTCTTCTAACTTGTTTGTGACTACAGGTAATTTTATCTCTCATCACACACTCCAGGAAAAAAAATTCTCAACTTCTCCCAATAGGAACTGAAATCTTTACAAGATATTTAGATCAGAGCACAGAATGTCCTCCTTTAAAGATCACTTACAATTCAGCAAAATTTGTAGCTAATTTTTCTAATATGAATCATATTTCCTTATTAACTTATAAATCAAACTTTCATTTATAAATGTAACAATACCACACCCTGGATCAGGAAGATACCTTGGAGAAGGGAATGGCTACCCACTCCAGTAATCCTGCCTGGACAATCCCATGGACAGAGGAGCCTGGTGGGCTAAAATCCATGGGATTGAAAAGAGTCGGACATGACTGAGCAACTAAGCACACCACCTTTTGAATTTTGAGTATTCTTCTTGTTTCGTCACTCAGTCGTGTCTGACTCTTTGCGACCTCATGGACTTCAGCACGCCAGTCTTCCCCATCCCTCACCATCTCCTGGAACCTGCTCAAACTCATGTCCATTGAGTTGGTTATGCCATCCAATCATCTTGTTTTCTGTCGTCCCCTTCTCCTCCTGCCTTCAGTCTTTCCCAACATCAGGGTCTTTTCCAATGAGTCAGCTCTTCACAACAGGTGACCAAAGTATTGGAGCTTCAGCTTCAGCATCAGTCCTTCCAATGAATATTCAGAACTGATTTCCTTTAGGATTGACTGGTTTGATCTCCTTGCACTCCAAAGGACTCTCAAGAGTCTTCTCCAACACCACAGTTCAAAAGCATCAATTCTTCGCCACTCAGCCTTCTTTATGGTCCATTTCTCACATCCATACATGACTAATGGGAAAACCATAACTTTGACTATATGGACCTTTGTCAGCAGTGATGTCTGCCTTTTAATACTCTGTCTAGGTTTGTCATAGCTTTCCTTTCAAGGAGCAAACATATTTTAATTTCATGGCTGCAGTCACCGTCTGCAGTGATTTTGGAGCCCAAGGAAATAAAGTCTGTCACTGTTTCCATTGAATTTTGAGGATAACCCATGTAAAAATCAGTAACAGGAGTGATGGAAGGCTCAATTAAATTAGTGGGTTTTAATCTCCATTATGCTAAAGGGGGTGGTCAGTTTGCATGGAGTGTGTCAAGTAATTTGTTCATCATTTGCATGTTTAAAAATTTAAGTAGATATACAAATATTCCATAATATGGTACTTTGAGGCATTTGGCATTCTAACAGATATTTTTAGTGAATTAAGAGTTACTGTTATAGCTAACATGCTAAGAATTATACATGGCCCTCGATGACTGTCATCTGGCATGCTTATGTGAGACAAAAAGCAGAGAACCCTTAAGATAAATGACTCTTTGAGGCCTTTCTCACATTATTAATACGTAATATGTTGGGAACACTGTTCTCTATGTCCTGAGTTAAGGCGGTAGCCAGGCCTGGTATCAGTGGTCATTATAGTATATCTTCAGTGATGTCTTTACCCTCTAACCATTAGCTCTGGACCACAAGTATTTCTTCCATCTTCTGGAACTGCCTGACGAGTAAGTACACATGCCTCCTAGAGTATGCTACATCTTCACAGGGCTGAACAGAATGGGCTATAATACTTTTTAAAGTAGATTCTGCCCTAGCAAATATGAACATTTGTCCAGCTTTGAATCTTCAGGAAATGTAAAAAATTGTTTCTTAACTTGATATATCTGTAAGTCTATTTTCAAATATCAATTTTACTTCCTACAAGGGATGATTTATATCTAAACAGTTAGTGCCTATAGGTACATGCTCACTACAATACATCCTGACAAAGTGGCTTTGGACAGATGTGACTGAAAACCATACATTGCTAGAACAATTAGGAACAATTGTTCAGAACAATTAGGAATGGGTATCACAAAGGTTCCCTAAGGAATAAAATTTAAACTTCCTACAGGAAAAAATTCCAACACACAAATGTATTTGGAAGTAGACAATGGCACTGCTCAGGAATTTAAATCAATCTTTTTCAAAGAGCAAACCACACTTCCACCCTAAGAATGCCCACTTGTCAGGGTTTGAGACTCAGGGTATCCATCTCACAAAAGACACAGAGCAGGGCTGCTGAAAAAACTGCTGCCTACATGAAAAAACGTGTCTCCAGCTAGCTTCAGTAAGTTTCCTGTCTGTCAGCCAAAGGTCAAGATTTTTTTTTTTAAGAGAAGAAACTGATAAGGTTTCTGCTTTAGAAGGTGTCAGAGTGAATGTTCAAATTCCAAAGGAAGAACAAAGCTTCAATAATCATGCTTCTAATGGGAAAACGAGTGTTTTTCATGACAGTGCTGACCTACAATAAAACATTTAATCAAGACGAGATTTTGTCTTGTTTTTATAAATAGCCTGACATATTTTTCTCAGCTGACACTTTAAAGTGAAGATTGACAGAGGTTCCAACTGTGATGCACTAAAATTTAAAATGATTGTCTGACATTGTATCTCATAGCTATTCAACAATATTTCTTGGGTGCCTTTTAAGGGTGTAAGAAATTTATGAGGTTCTCTCAAGTGTCTAAAGAAAAATAGCAGATTCCCTCCTAAAATTACAATCTAGTGGGAAGGATTAGACATAAATATATTAACATTTTTAATTACAACAATGGTATTTAAATACGAAACTAAAAACAACCATACAAGGTGTTTTAGGTGAGAGAAGTCAAGTGAAAGACAAAGCAAATGAGTGGAAGGAACTTAGAAGAGAAAGCAAGTGTTTATTGCTATGAGTTATGCCACTTAGACTAAGCTTAATAATGACTTCACAGATGCTGCATACATATCCATCTATACTGAATGCAGTCTTATGCTTACTGAAAGCATGATGTATCTAGTAAAGCTTAATATAAATAACCAGCTGTGAAAAATGAGCTCACAACTATTATAGCATATTGCACTAGAACAATGAATGTAGAGTATTATAAAATAAACCTGTAAATTTTCTAAATGGATGCTCACAATTTCTATGACTAAATTCTTAATGAATAAACACTTGTGTGAGTATGCATTTTGTCTTTTTATACAAGTTACAATTTGTGACCCAGCCAACTTATGCAAAGATAAATTTAGATATATAGACTCCCTCCAATTGGTTCTATTTGTTTCGAATCTGCCATAAGAGAAGCTGCTCTAATTTGTAGATAAATAATAAGCCTATCTTCGCTTAGCCAGTGCCTAATAAGCATTTAAGAGTGGGATGAAGGAAGCATGAACAAATAGAATTTAAAGCTGTTTTTTTTCAGTCTTTTACTAATCTACTTACCAAATGTACCCAAAAAGAAAATCAAATCTGAATCCCCAGTCTGTTTGGCTATAGACCACAGCAGCATTGCCACTGTGTAGTCATTTGGTAACCAAAGAGATCTGCATGCATTTTTAAGAGAATACTGTAATGAGTCCTTAAGCCACTGGCTTCTTACTGCTTAATCTAATGGTACAACCACAGCAAGAGACATTTGTTTTCAGCTTACCTGTTTTGCAACGTTTTAAAAAATGCTTTGGTCACAATCAGCCATGTAAAACTTGTAATTCATATCTCTTTACCAACAAGTCTACAACAAACCTAGGTTAAGACTATTAAGAAGTTTCTTGTTGATCTCCCACCTTTATCCCTAGCTCCCTGGTGTTCTCCTGACAGATATTCCACGATGTGGCAGCATAAGACCACAATGCAAGGTTTGCTATTTTACTGTTGCCTGCCATCCCAAAATATTGTTACTATTTTCTCTTTTAGTTGCACTTCTACCACATTATGTCTAAAGAGATGTTAAAGCCCAAGTAATTTCAGAATTAGAGCCTTGTGTGAAAAGAGGAAAAGGTAGATATTTAAAGGTACTTTCTCAAAAATAACTATTACTATGTCTTAAGTTGGTCACAGTAAAGAAAGTACAGTCATGCCTAATTTTCTGGGTTAAGAAGAATTTTCTTGATCAGTTCTGAATAATCTCATCTATCCAGCCCTTTCTTATCTGAAGTTTTTTTTTTCCAGAGTCAGAAGGAACTGTGGTCTCTCTCCAATTCCTTCAGACACTGCTCTATGTGTAGACTCAGGAAGTTGTGAAACAAGGAGCACAAATTCGATTCGATTTGATTCAATTCAATCTTCTGATGCCTGAAACTCTATCATTACTGATTTAGAATGGGCAGGAAGTGTGCATGTTTGGAGTGGAAGGAGGGAATGTCTGGAGAAAAATAGGTAAGGAAACAGCGAAGTTTTTTTGTGTGTGCCTTAGAATTTTGCCCAGAGTAGTCTCTACTTAAACTCTAACAGAAGGTTACACAAAGATGCATCGGGAATGCCCTCCCAAGATAATCTCAAAACAAAATTTCCAAGCCTTACTGTATATTATTATTGAGTTAAGCTTTGTACCAGATAAAGACCTTTAAGGAGAAAGGAAGACTAAGGCTTGTTGAGTGTTTGCTGATTGTCAAATTCTTTGTGAGGCTATGTATACATAGCTCCTGAAATCCTCACAATTCTGAAAGGTTAGTATGATTATCCTCATTTTACAACAATGGAAACTGAGATTTAGAAAGTTTAACAGACCTGCCCGAGCAGAATGATCCATTAATTGCTGTACCAAATTACAAATCTAAAGCTATCTGGCTGGAAAGCCCTGTCCTTTTTCACTATATGCAGTACATATTAGAATTCACAATCTTGCTGGGGAAATAAGACTGACACATATGGGAGAATTCCTTCTAAACTATGTGATACAGAATAGAAAGACAACAAACCTGATATATCTTATGTTCGCTTCCAAATAGCCTCATGTAGTGTATTTGATTTTCCAGGTATTAGGGTATCTTTTCCCTTGACCAGTCTAAATTGACCCCACTGAATTCCCAAGTCCACCAATTTGTGGCTTGCTTGTACATAGGCAGCATACACAGAGGAGAACTGAATGGAATGTCATGAGGCCTCTGATTTCTTGTTGACTGCACTGAGAACAATGTAGTCCATGTCTCCCCTTTGCCAAGCGTTTCATCACTTAATAGTTCTGAGTGGGCCAAGTTGGTATGCAGGGCATGTTTCTGTGCTTTAAATTTACAAAGAAACATAAGAAAGTGCAACGGCATCAGATGCTTCCTGTTCTTTATTATTTTTTTAAACAAGCAATGTACCCATCACTTTAAAAAAGCCCAACAATCATTTCACACAGCAAAATGATCTGAATACAATAAACTACTCACTTGAAAGTAGAAAAAAAACAAAAAGCTTTAACTGAGTCAGTAAGAGACAGAGGGACTAAAGGAAAGAGTATCTACAGAGAAAAGTTCCAGATAAGAAAGGGCTTATAAAGATGAGATTATTCAGAACTGAAATTTAATTTAGTCAAGAAAAGCTCTTTTAATCCAGGAAATGTGCATGACTATAGTTTCACCTCTTGCAGGTAACTTCAAACCCACATAGTCTTATCAAATGTACATGCCAAGAGAAGTGTCTGTTGTTGTTGTTTGGTTGCCAAGTCGTGTCCAACTCTTTGTGACCCCCATGGACTATAGCTCACTAGGCTTCTCTGTCTAGAGAAGCATTAGCAGGTTAATAAATAACAGACTAATTTGACCAAAGGCTGAAAGCCACAGAATCAAAATATATAATCCTAATAATATGTAATCCTACTGCTGCTACACTGGTTCCCTGTGGCCAATTGCAACCTTATCCCTTACTGCTTAACTTTAAAGTTTCTGCATAATGTTTTATTTACCACTCTAAAAATATGCATTCCTCAGCCACCCTACAGCAGATCAAGCTGCCTTTATTCTTGCCTGAATTTATTGTGCCAAAGACCTGGAAAAGTCCAGTTTTCATTCCAATCCTAAAGAAAGGCAATGCCAAAGAATGTATAAACTACACTTCAACTGTGTTCATTATGCATGCTAGCAAGGTAATGCTCAAAATCCTTCTAGCTAAGCTTCAGAAGTACACAAACCGAGAACTTCCAGATGTACAAGTTGGATTTAGAAAAGGCAGAGAAACCAGAGATCAAATTGTCAACACTTGTTGGATCATGGAGAAAGCAAGGGAATTCCAGAAAAAAAAAAAAAAAACATCTATATCTGCTTCAGGGACTACACTTAAGCCCTTGACTGTGTGGATCACAACAAACTGTGGAAAATTCTTAAAGAGCTACCAGACCACCTTACCTGTCTCCTGAGACCCTGTATGTAGTTCAAGAAGCAACAGGTAGAACCAGCCATGGAACAACAGATTAGTTCAAAATTGGAAAAGGAATATGTCAAGGCTGTATATTGTCACTCTGCTTATGTAACTTATACGCAGAGTACATCATGCGAAATGCTGGGCTGGATGAATCACAAGTTGGAATCAAGACTGCTGGGAGGAAGAATATCAACCTCAGATATGCAGATGATACCACATTAATGGCAGAGAGCAAAGAGCAACTAAAGAGCCTCTTGATGAGGGTGAAAGACAAGAGTGAAAAAGCTGACTTACAACTCAACATTCAAAAAACTAAGATCATGGCATCCAGTCCAATCACTTCATGGCAAATAGGTGGCAAAAAAGTGAAAACAGAGGCAGATTTTATTTTCTTGGGCTCCAAAATCGTGGACGGTGACTGCAGCCATGAAATTAAAAGATACTTCTTCATAAGAAGGAAAGCTATGAGAAACCTAGACAATGTATTAAAAAGCAGAGACATTATTTTGCCAACAAAGGTCTGTCTAGTCAAAACTATTGTTTTTCCAGTAGTCATGTACGAATGTGAGAGTTGGACCATAAAAGAAGGCTGAGCACCAAAGAACTGATGCTTTAAAGTTGAGGTGCTAGAGAAGACTTTTGAGAGTGACTTGGACAGCAAGGAGATCAAACCAGTCAAGTCCATTCATGTTGCTGAAAATGGTAAAATTTCATTCTTTTTTCATGGTTGAATGGGATTCTATTGTGCATATATAACACATATTCTTTATCCATTAATCTGTTGATGAACACTGAGATTGCTTCCATATCATGTAAATACTGCTGCTATGAACACTGGGGTGTGGTATTTTTTTTTTAATTAGTGTTTTGGCTGTTTTGGGTATGTACCCAGGACTGGAATTGCTGGTCATGTAGTAGTTTTATTTTTAGTTTTTTAAGACATCCCCATACTGTTTTCCATAGTGACTTTACCAACTTACATTTTCACCAACAGTGTACATGGGTTCCCTTTTACGGAGAAAAAACAGACTTTAAAGCACAGACTGTAAGAAGGGATAAAGAAAAACACTGAATAATCATAAATGGATTAATATAAGAAGATATAATGATTGTAAATATATACGTACACAACAAAGGACCACCTCAAAGTCTAAGGCAAATATCAACAGCAAATAAAGGGAGAAATTGACCGTAACACAATAATAGTACACTCCATTTATATCAGTGGACAGATAATCCAGACTGAACATCAATAAGAAAACACTGGCCTTAAAGGACACAATAGAGCAGATGGGCTTAATAGACATATATAAAAAACAGTCCATCCAAAAGCAACAGAAAACACATTCTTTTAAAGTGAACATATAACAGTCTCCAGGATAGATCACATGCCAGGCCACAGAACAACTTGGTAAATTTAAGAAGACTGAAATCATACCAATCATTTTTCTAATCAGAGTACTATGTGACAAGAAACAAAAAATAAGGGAAAAAAAGCTGCAAGAAAGACAAATACATGGAGGCTACTAAACAATGGATCACAGAACAAACCAAAATAGCAGTGAAAAAATATATAGAGACAAATGAAAATGAAACCACAATGGTCTTAAACCTATGGGATGCGGTGAAAACTGTTCAAAGACGTCTACAGCAATCTAGAAAAAGAGAAAAAATTCAGATAACAGTCTAAACATACACCTAAAGGAACTAGAAAAAGGAGAACAAAGGCAAAAGATAGTATAAAAAGAGAAATAATGAAGAGCAGAGCAGAAATAAATCAAATGCTGGGGGGGGGACAAAAAAACTAACAGCTGATTCTCTAAAAACAAACAAAATAATAAACTTTAAGGCAGACTCAGACAAGTTTTGCCTTGAAGTACAAAAGGAAGTAGAGCAAAGGCTAACAGAGTTTTGCCAAGAGAATGCATTGGTCACAGCAAACACCCTCTTACAGCAATGAAAGTCATAACTCTACACATGGACATCAACAGATGGTCAATACAGAAATCAGATTGATTATATTATTTGCAGCTGGAGCAGTCCTGTACAATCAGCAAAAACAAGACTGGGAGCTGACTGTGACTCAGATAATGAAATCCTTATTGCAAAATTCAGAACCACTATGCCATTCAGTTATGACCTAAAAAAATCCCTTAGGATTACACAGTGAAAGTGAAAAATATATTCAAGGGATTACATCTGATAGACAGAGTGCCTGAACAACTACAGAAGGACGTTTGTAACATTATACAGAAGGTGAGATCAAAACCATCCCCAAGAAAAAGAAATGAAGAAAATAAAACAGTCACACGAGAAGGCCTTACAAACAGCTGAGAAAAGAAGAGAAGCAAAGGAGAAAAGGAAAGATATACCCATCTAACTGCAGAGTTCCAAAGAATAGCAAGGAGAGATAAGAAAGCCTTCCTCAGTGATCAATACAAAGAAATAGAGGAAAACAACACAATGGGAAAAACTACAGATCACTTCAAGAAAATAAGAGATACTAAGGGAATATTTCATACAACGATGGGCACAATAAAGGACAGAAACAGTATAGATGTAACAGAAGCAGACGATATTAAGCAGAGGTGGCAAGAATACACAGAAGAACTACACAAAGAAGATTTTAGTGACCCAGATGATCACGATGGGATAATCACTCACCTAGAGCCAGACATTTTTGAGTGCTAAGTCAAGGGAGCCTCAGGAAGCATTACTACGAACAAAGCTACTGGAGGTGGTGGAATTCGAGCTGAACTATTTCAATTCCTGAAAGATGATGCTATTAAAGTGTTTCACTCAATATGCCAGCAAATTTGGAAAACTCAGCAGTGGCCACAAGACTGTAAAAGGTCAGTTTTCATTCAAATCCCAAAGGAATGCAATGCCAAAGAATGTTAAAACTACCACACAATTGCACTCATTTCACATGCTAGCAAAGAAATGCTCAAAGTTCCCCAAGCTAGGCTTCAATACTACGTGAACCAAGAACTTCCAGATGTTCAAGCTGGATTTAGAAAAAGCAGAGGAAGCAGAGATCAAATTGCCAACATCCATTGGATCAGAGGAAAACCAAGATAATTCCATAAAAATATCTATTTCTGCTACATTGCTTAGGCTAAAGCCTTTGACTGTGTGGATCAAAACAAATAGTGGGAAATTCTTCAAAAGATGAGAATACCAGAAAGGGAAAACCACCAAAAGAAAGGGAAGACCACCTTTCCTGCCTCCTAGAAACTTGTATGCAGGTCAAGAAGCAACAGAACCAGACATGGAACAATGGACTGATTCAAAATTGAGAACGGAGTATGTCAAGGCTGTAAACTATCACACTGCTTATTTAACTTATATGCAGAGTCCATCATATGAAATGCTGGGCTCAATGAAGCTCAAGCAGGAATCAAGACAGCTGGGAAAAATATCAATAACCCCATATATGCAGATGACATCTCCCTTATGGCAGAAAGCGAAGAGGAACTAAATCTTGATGAAGGTGAAAGAAGAGAGTGGAAAAGCTAGTTTAAAACTCAATGTTCGGAGAACAAGATGGTGGAGGAGTAGGTGGACGTGGATGTATCTCTCCACGGATACATCAAGAATACACCTTCAGACACAGAAGTGCATCCAGAACACCACTTGAGAATGGACAAGAGTACCTGAGCAGCAGAAAAGAATATACAGAACCACGCTAAACTCGGTAGAATGAAGGAACTAGGGGGGACAGCAAGAGTGTTAGTAGGACTGGACCTACCCTCGGCAGGTGGGAGAACTGAAGCAGGGATCCGATCCCCATATCAGGGCAATTGTCTGTGTCAGAGGAGAAACATTTAAGGCTGAGAGTAAAACAGCTGATCTGTGGCAGCTTAAATGGAATGAAAATCAGACACTCCTTGCTATAGCCATACATACCCCAGACAGGGACACAAGTCCTATGGAAGGCGCAGGAACTAGGAGATGGAGGTTAGGGATTGTGGACCAATCCCAGGGTGAGGGCTGCTGTTGACTGTGGAGAGACGGATCAAGGGGATGTGAGGGAGGAGACTGTGGTGGAAAATGCCTGTGGAGGAGAGACAGGCAGCCATGGAAGCACGGTGATACTGCTGAGTCACGTGTGGGGGGTGGAGCCATCACCATAGCCTCTCTCTCCCCACACTCCAGCATTGGCAGCTGAACAATAGAGAGGCTGGCCCATCAAATGCCTGAGACACTGAACTACAGAGTAGGACTCCACCCAGGATGCCCCTTTAATCTCATTGAAAACTGATGGAGAAATAAGCTTTTCAGACAAGCAAAAGTTAAGTGAATTCAAGATGACCAACAAATGTTAAAGGGATTACAACAAATGCTTTAAAAGAAATGTTAAAGGGATTATATAGTCAAGAAATACAAGAGTAGAAAAAAGATCTACAAAATCAATCCCAAACAATTAAGAAATTGGCATATGGAATATATATCAATAATTACTTTAAATGTAAATGAATTACATGCTCCAACCAAAAGACACATACTGGCTGAATGGATACAAAAACAAGACCCATATAGTTGCTGCCTACAAGAAACCCACTTCAGACCTACAGACACATATAGACTGAAAGTGAGAGGATAGAAAAATATATTCTATGCCAATTGGAAGCAAAAGAAAGCAGGAGTAGTAATCCTCATATCAGACAAAAGAGACCTTAAAATAAAGAAGTTTACAAGAGATAAGGAAGGATACTACATAATGATCAAGGGAATTATCCAAGAGGAAGACATAACAATTTTAAATATCTATGCACCAAACACGGGAGCACCTCAATACATAAGACAACCACTAACAGATATAAAAGGAGAAATTGACAGTAACACAATAATAGTAGGAGTCTTTAAAACCCCATTCAAACCAATGGACAGATCATCAAAACAGAAAATTAATAAGGAACCACAAGTCTTAAATGATGCATAAGCTGAGATGGATCTCATTGATATCTTCAGGACATTTCATCCAAATGCAGAAGAATACACCTTCTTCTCAAGTGCACAAGGAACACTCTTCAGGACAGACCACATCGTGGGTAATAAATCAAAGCTCAGTAAATTTAAGAAAGTTGAAATCATATCAAGTATCTTCTCTAACCACAATGCTATGAGACTAGATTCAATTACAAGAAAAAAAAAACTAAGTAACTCAAACACATGGAGATTAAACAACACATTTCTAAATAACCAACACACCGAGATTAAACAACACATTTCTAAATAACCAACAGGTTAGTGAAGAAATCAAAAGGGAAATTACAAAATTTCTAGGAACAAATGACAATGAAAACATGACAGCTCAAAATCTGTGGGATGAAGCAAAGCAATTCTAAGAGGGAAGTTTATAGCAATACATTCCTACCTCAAGAAACAAGTAAAACATTGAATAGATAACCTAACTTTACACCTAACTGGAAAAAGAAGAACAAAAAAAAATTAGTAGAAGGAAACAAATCATAAATATCTGAGCAGAAATAAGTGAAAAAGAAATGAAAGAAACAATAGTAAAGATTAATAAAACTAAAAGCTGGTACTTTGAGAAGATAGTATTGACAAACCTTTAGCCAGACTCGAAAAGAAAAAAAGAGAAGAATTAAATCAACAAAATTAGAAATGAAAAAGGAGAGTTTACAACAGACAATGCAGAAATACAAAAGATTATAAGAGACTATTATGAACAACTATATGGCAATAAAATGGATAACCTGGAAGAAATGGGCAAATTCTTAGAAAAGCTCAATCTTACATGACTGAACCAGGAAGAAATAGAAATTATGAACAACCAAATTACAAGCACTGAAATTGAAGCTGTGATCAAAAATTTCACACACAAGAGAAGTCCAGGACCAGATGGCTTCACAGGAGAATTCTATCAAACACTCAGAGAAGAGCTAATGCCTATCCTTCTAAAATGCTTTCAAAAAAATAAAGAGGAAGGAACACTTCCAAACTAATTATATGAGGCCACCATCACCCTGATACCAAAACCAGACAAAGACAACACACACAAATAAAGAAAACTACAGGCCAATTTCACTGATGAACATAGCTCCCAAAATCCTCAACTAAACTTTAGCAAACATAATTCAGGAACATATCATAAAGCTCACACACCATGATCAAATTGGGTTTGTTCCAGGGATGTAAGGATTCTTCAATATGCACAAATCAATCAATGTGATACACCATTTAAACAAACTGAAAGATAAAAACCATATGATAATCTCAATAGATGCAGGAAATGGCTTTGATAAAATTCAGCACCCATTTATGATTAAAATTCTTGAGAAAATGGGCATAGAGGGAACCTATGTCAACATAGTAACGGCCATATATGATAAGCCTACAGGAAACATTATTCTCAATGTTGAAAAACTGAAAGCATTCCCCCTAAGAAGAGAAAAAAGAAAAAGGTTCCCACTTTCAGCACTATTATTCAACATAGTTCTAGAAATCCTAGCTATAGCAATTGGAGAAGAAAAAGAAATAAAAGGAATCCAGAATGGAAAAGAAGTAAAGCTCTGACTGTTTGCAGATGACATGATACTGTACATATAAAACCGTAAAGATAGTATCAGAAAATTACTAGAGATAATCAGTGAATTTAGCAAAGCTGCAGGATACAAAATCAATACACAGAAGTCACTTGCATTTCTATATACTAACAATGAAAAATCAGAAAGAGAAATTAAGGAATCAATCCCATTCATCATTGCAACAAAAAGAATTAAATACCTAGGAACAAACTTACCTAAGGAGACAAAAGAACTGTACACAGAAAATTATAAGACACTAATGAAAGAAATCAAAGACGACATAAACAGATGGAGAGATATTCCATGTTCCTTGGTAGGAAGAATCAATCTTGTCAAAATGACCATACTACCAAATGTGATTTACACATTCAGTGTGATCCCTATCAAATTACCAATGACATTGTTCACAGAACTAGGACAAAAAGATTCACAATTCATATGGAAACACAAAAGACCCCGAATAGCCAAAGCAGTCCTGAGAAAGAAGAATGGAGCTGGAGGAATCAACCTTCCTGACTTCAGATTATACTACAAAGCTACAGTCATCAAGACAGTATGGTACTGGAACAAAAACATAAATATAGACCAATGGAACAAGATAGAAAGCCCAGAAATAAACCCATGCACCTATGGGTACCTTATTTTTGACAGAGAAGACAAGAGTATACAAAGAGGAAAGACAGCCTCTTCAATAAATGGTGCTTGGAAAACTTGACAGCTACATGTAAAATAATGAAATTAGAGCACTTCCTAACACAATACAAAAAGATAAACTCAAAATGGATTAAAAACCCAAATGGAAGATCAGAAACTATAAAATTCTTATAGGAAAACATAGGCAGAACACTTAGTGAAATAAATCAAAGCAAGAGCCTCTATGACCCACCTCCTAGAGTAATGGAAACATAAACAAAAGTAAACAAGTGGAACTTGATGAAACTTAAAAGCTTTTGCACAGCAAAAGAAACTATAATAAGCAAGGTGAAAAGACAACCTTCAGAATGGGAGAAAGTAACAGCAAATGAAACAACTGAAAAGGATTAATTTCCAAAATATACAAGCAGCTCATACAACGCTATGTCAGAAAACCAAACAACATAATCAAAAAGTGGGAAAAAGACCTAAACAGACATTTCTCCAAAGAAGACATACAGATGGCTAACAAACACATGAAAAGATGCTCAACATCACTCATTATTAGAGAAATGCAAATCAAACCTACAAATATCACCTCAGTCCGGTCCGAATGGCCATCATCAAAAAGTCTACAAACAATAAATGCTGCAGAGGGTGCAGAGAAAAGGGAACGTTCTTGCACTGTTGGTGGGAATGCAAATTGATACAGCCTCTATGGAAGACGGTATGGAGATTTCTTAAAAACTAGGAATAAAACCACATAAATAAATAAAACTAGCAATCCTACTCCTAGGCACATACCCTGAAGAAACCAAAATTGAAAGACACATGTATCCCATTGTTCATTGCAGTACTATTTACCTTAGCTAGAACATGGAAGCAACCTAGATGTCCATTGACAGATGAGTGGATAAAGAAGTTGTAGCACATATACACCATGGAATATTACTCAGCCATAAAAGGAACACATTTGAGTCGGTTCTAATAAGGTGGATGAAGCAAGAACCTATTATATAGAGTGAATTAAGTCAGAAAGAGAAAGATAAATATTGTATTCTAACGCATATATACAGAATCTAGAAAAATGGTACTGAAGAACTCACTTACATAACAGCAATGGAAAAACAGATGTAGAGAATAGACTTATGTACATGGGGAGAGGGGAGGAGAGGTTGAGATGTATGGAAAGTAACCCAGAAACTTACATTACCATATTAAAATAGATAGCCAACAGGAATTTGCTGTATGGCTCAGAAAATTCAAACAGGAGCTCTGTATCAACCTAGAGGGGTGGGGTAGGGAGGGAGATAGGTGGGAGGTTCAAAAGGGAGGGCATATATGTACACCTATGACTGATTCATGTTGAGGTCTGACAAAAACAACAAAATTCTGTAAAGCAACTATCCTTCAATAAAAAAGTAAATGAATTAAAACAAAAACTCAATATTCAAAAAACTAAGGAAAATGGCATCTGGACCCATCACTTCACGGCAAATAGATGGGGAAATAATGGAAACAGTGACAGACTTTATTTGCTTGGGCAGAAAAATCACTGCAGATAGTGAGTGCAGCCATAAATTAAAAGACGCTTGCTCCTTGGAAGAAAAGCTATGACCAACCTAGACTGTGCATTAAAAAGCAGAGACATTACTTTGTCGACAAAGGTCCATATTGTCAAAGGTATCATTTTTCCAGTAGTCATGTATGGATGTGAGATTTGGACCATAAAGAAGTCTGAGCACTGAAGAATTGATCCTTTTGAACTGTGGTCTTGGAGAAGACTCTCGAGAGTCCCTTGGACAGAATGGATATCAAACCAGTCAATCCTAAAGGAAATCAATCCTGAATACTCATTGGAGGGACTGATGCTGAAACTGAAGCTCCAATACTTTGGCTATCTGATGTGAAGAGCCAAATCTTTGGAAAGGACCCTGATGCTGGGAAAGATTGAGGGCAGGAGGGGAAAGGGACGACAGAGGATGGGATGGTTGGATGGCATCCCCGACTCAATGGACAGGAGTTTGAGCAAGCTCTTTGAAATGGTAAAGGACAGAGAAACTTGGTGTGCTCACGTCCATGCTGCTGCTGCTGCTGCTAAGTCGCTTCAGTCGTGTCCGACTCTGTGCGACCCCATAGACGGCAGTCTGCCAGGCTCCGCCGTCCCTGGGATTCTCCAGGCAAGAATACTGGATTGGGTTGCCATTTCCTTCTCCAGTGCAAGAAAGGGAAAAGTGAAAGTGAGTTCGCTCAGTCGTGTCCGACTCTTAGCGACCCCATGGACTGTAGCCTACCAGGCTCCTCCATCCATGGGATTTTCCAGGCAAGAGTACTGGAGTGGAGTGCCATTGCCTTCTCCAGCTGACATCCATAAGGTTGCAAAATAGTGGGACATGACTGAGTGACTCAAAAACAAGATATCAAGAGAACGGAGAAGGCCCAAATCAAAGTCAGAAATAACTGAGGAAAAGTTACCAACAATACCACAGAAATGTAAGGAGCATAAGAGGTTCCTATAAACAATTATAAGCTAATAAAATGGACACCTTAGAGTAAATGGACATGTTCTAAAAATGTAGAATCTCCCAAGACTGAATCAGGAAATATGAACACAGAGAAAAGCAGTAATGAAATTTAATCAATGATTTAAAATACTATCAACAACAACAACAAAAAATCCAGGACTAGATGACTTTATATGTGAATTCTACCAAACCTATGTACAAGAGCTAAAATCTATCCTTTTCAAATTATTCCAAAAACCTGAATAGGAGGGAACTTCCAAACTTATTCTATGAGGCCAGTCTCACACGGTTACCAAAACCAAACAAATGTATCACACAGAAAAAAAGAAAATTACGGGCCCAAATCACTGGTGAACACAGACACAGAAATCCTCATCATATTAGTAAACAGAACCCAATAACACATTAAAAGGATCATATACCATGATCAAGTAGGATTTATCCCAGTGATGCAAGTGTTCTTCAACACATGAAATCAATCAATGTGATACATCATGTTAACAAATTGAAGAATAAAAACAATATGATTGTCTCAATAGATGCAAGAAACCTTTTGATAAAATTCAACATCCATTTATAATAAAAACTCTTCAGCAAGTAGCCATCGAGGGAACTTGTCATGGCCTGTGCGTTCAGTCATGTCAAACCCTTTGTGCCCCCATGGACTATAGCCTGCCAGGCTCCTTTGACCATGGAATCTTCCAGGCAAGAATACTTGAGTGGGTTTCATCAAGGTAATTTCCTACTTCAAGGGATCTTCTCAACCCAGGGATTGAACTCACGTCTGTTACATTTCCTGCAATGAGGTGGATTCTTTACCACTGTGCCACCTGTGAAGACCCCAGAGGGAAACTAGTTCAATATAATAAAGGCCATATATAACATGCCTACATATAACACTATATTCAATGGTGAAAAGTTGAAAGCACTTCCTCCTAGATCAGGAACAAGACAGATATGCCCATTCTCACCACCATTATGCAACATACAATTAGCAAACCTAGTGACAACAATAAGACAAAAAAAAAAAAAAAAAAAACGAGAAGTAAAAAGAATTCCCACTGGAGGTGGGAGGGGGGTCCCAAGATGGTGGCACAACAGGACAAGGAGACCACTTTTTCCCAAAAAAATCATCAAAAGATCATTTGAATGCCAAATAACTTCCACAAAACAACTTCTGAATGCTGGAGAAGGACACCAGACACCCAGAAAGGCAGCCCAATCTCTTTGAAAGGACGTATGGCAAAATACAAAATATGAAAAGAGAGACAAACGATTTAGGGAGAAGAGACCCATCTTGGGGAAGGAGCCATGAAGGAGGAGAAGTTTCCACACAGTAGGAAACTCTCTCCAGGCGTGTCTGTGGGGAGTTTTGGAATCTCAGAGGGCAACATGACTGTGGGGCAGGGGGAGAAGAAAAACAGAATTTGCGCCTAACTACAAATGCCAGCAGAGAAACAACCCAGAGGCTCATGTCCACCACCAGCAAGTGGGAGCTGGGAGGTGTGCGTTGCATCATCAGTCCTTAGGGGAAGGACTAGGTTTAAATGTCTTTAGGACAATCTGAGGGACCTAATGTGACATAGCAACCCAAACTATGGGATCGACAGAGAGACAAAAAAAAGAAAGGACCTTTCCCATGAAAGTTTCCAAAGCTGCATGGTGACCCCAGCACACTCAGAGAACAAAGGATTGTGCCCTAGTGAATTCCAAAGGAGAGCAAGCCGGATGCTGTCTAGGGCCCTCCTTCCCTGGAGGCAGAGAGGCAGATGTGCCACAGCCAGAGGTGAAAGGTGAGGGGCTGCTGCAATCTCAGCCTCAGAGACCGAATCTCCCACCAAACTGTGAGCAGGCTGCCAGTTGCTAACCATGTCTTCCTGGAATCCTGGACAGTTCACATCCACAAGGACTGTCACGACCTGAGATCAGCTCCCTAGAGGAGATACACGGCATATGTGGGACCATGTGCTCATGGTGCACCCAGGAAACCGAGCTGCTGAGATCAGGGAGGTGCGTAAGATGCACAGCCCACCTGGGACAGTGAGCTCACTAAGCACCCGGTCGCCTGAGCAGTTTGGACCTGGAAAGGGCACAAAATGCACAGCCCATCTGGGTCTGTGCCCCTGGGGAGCACCCAAGAACCTGAGCAGCTTGGACATGGGAAGTGCACGAAACACAGGGCCCACTTGGGACATTGCCCTTGAAGAGCACCCTGGAGCCTGAGCAGTGTGGACCCAGGAAATACATGCTGCCTCAGGCTGTGGCAAAGCAAGTGTAGTCCACCACTGCAAGCACAGTGGTATTTGCAGCATTCCTCCCTCTCTGCAGCACAACTGAACAACTGAGCCTAAATAAGTGGCACCTAGGCCCCATTGCACCAGGGTGGGAAAAAAAAAAGCACCGAGGAGACTTACAAAAAGAGGAAGCCAAAATAAACAAAGACGGGTACACTGCCCTGGAGGTGACAGGTGCAACATATTAAAACCCTGCAGTTAATGCTGAGACTGTGCATTTAAGGGGGCAATTCAAGACCTTGAGAACAAGTACAAGCAGGACGAAGGGAATATCTGAAACTGAATTGACACCAAACTGCCCACAACTGCTCTAGAGAAATTCCTAGGTATATCTGGACTATTATCATTTTTTAAATTTTTAAAAATTTTAGTTCTGTATCACTTCTTTAACTTTAACTTTTATAGCCTACTATTACCTTTCTAAAAAAAGCCCTATTTTTTAAAACAAATTTGATATGTATATTTTTTAAATTTTAATGATCGATTTTGTTTTGAATTTTTTATATTTTATTTTTGAGAGTCTGACATCTATTCTAGGTTTTAAATCTTTAATTTTGATATTTGTTATCAATTTTGTACCTTTAATAAATCTTCAATATCCATTTTCACTTAGTGATTTGATTACTGGGTTCATTCCTCTCTCCCCTTTTCACTCTTCACTTTCTCCTCCTGGTCACCTCTATCTCCCTCCACCCTCTTCTCTTTATATAACCCTGTGAATCTCTCTGGGTGTTCCTGGCAGTGGAGAGTTGGTTCACCGTTGACCTAGGAGGTTTATCTTTTGTGCTGTATGGATGGAGAAGTCTTGAGGCTACTGTAAGAGGAGGACCAAAATCCAGAGGCATGAGGCTCAACTCCGGAACTTAAGAACTTTGGAGAAATCCTGATGCCAGGGAACATAAACAGACAAGAGCTTGCCCAAAAGACTTTACAGCTACACTGAAACCAAGCTCCAAGCATGAACCAACAACTCCCAGTGCAAGACACAGCATGCTAATTCTCTAGCAAAACAGGAACACAACCCTGAACATTAAAAGATAGGCTGCCCAAAGCCATACCAAACCTACAGACACTCCAATACTCACTACTGAACATTTCATTGCACTCCAGAAACAAGAGATCCACTCCACCCCACCAGAATATAGACACAAGATCCCCCAACGAGGAAACCTTTACAACTCACTGGTCCAACTCTACCCACAGGAAGCAGACTCCACAATTCAGAGGAATCACGACCTTAGAGCCTGCAGAAAGGGCACCCCAAACACAGTAATACAAGATGTAAAGGCAGAGAGATATTCAGTAAGTGAAGGAACATTATAAAAACCCACCAAACCAAACAAAAGAGCAGGAGAAAAGAAGTTTACCTGAAAAAGAATTCAGAATAATGATAGTAAAGATGATACAAAATCTTGAAAACAAAATGGAGTTACAGATAAATAGACTAGAGACAAGGATTGAGAAGATGCAAGAGATGTTTAACAAAGATTTAGAAGAAATAAAGAAGAGTCGATCAATAATGAACAATGTAATAACTGAGATTAAAAGCACTCTGGAGGGAAACAACAGTAGAATAACTGAAGCAGAAGAGAGGGTAAGTGAGGTGGAAGATAGAATGGTGGAAATAAATGAAGCACAGAGGATAAAAATAAAAAAAAGAATTAAAAGAAATGAGGACAATGTCAGAGACCTCCGGGACAATGTTAAGTTCCCCAACATTCAAATCATGGTGGTGGTGGTTCAGTCACTAAGTTATGTCTGACTCTTGTGAACACATGGACTGTAGCCCACCAGGCTCCTCTGGCCATAGGATTTTCCAGGCAAGAATCCTGGAGTGGATTGCCATTTCCTTCTCCAGGGGGATTTTCCCGACCCAGGAAACAAACCCAAGTCTCCCACATTGCAGACAGATTCTTTACTGACTGGAGCTATGAGGGAAGCCTAGTTCAAATCATAGGTGTCCCAAAAGTAGAACACAAAAAGAAAGGGCACGAGAAAACTCTTGAGGAGATAATAGTTGAAAACTTCCCTAAAATGGGGAAGGAAATAGCCACTCAAGTCTAAGAAACCCAAAGAGTCCCAAATAGGATAAACCTAAGGCAAAACACCCCAAGATACTTATTCATCAAACTAACAAAAATTAAACACAAAGAGCAAATACTGAAAGCAGCAAGGGAAAGCAACAAATAACACACAAGGGGATCCCCATAAGGAAAGCAGTTGATCTTACAATAAAAACCCTTCAGGGCAGAAGGGAATGGCAGGACATTCTTAAAGTAATGAATGAGAAAAACTTAGAACTATGATTATTCTACCCAGCAAGGATCACATTCAGATATGAAGGAGAAATCAAAAGCTTTACAGACAACAAAATCTGAGAGAATTCGGCACCACCACACCAGGTCTTCAACAAAGGCTAAAGGATCTTCACTAGACAGGAAAAACAGAAAAGGTTTATAAAAACAAACACAAAACAACAAAGTAAATGTTAGTGGGATCATACTTATCAATAATTACCTTAAATGAAAATGGGTTAAATAGCCCAAGCAAAAGACAAAACTGGCCAAATGGATACAAAAACAAGACCCCTATATATGCTGTCTACAAGAGTCTCACCTCAAACCTAGGGCCACATAGAGGCTGAAAGTGAGGGATTTATAAACATATTTTATGCAAATAGAGACCAAAAGAAAGCAGGAGTAGCAATAATCATATCAGATAAAATACACCTTGAAATAAAGACCATGATAAGAGACAAAGAAGGACAGTACATAATGAATAAAGAATCAATCCAAGAAGATATAACTATTATAAATATATATGCACCCAACATAGGAGCACCTCAAAATGTAAGGTAAATGCTAACAAGTATGAAAGGGGAAATCAACAGTAACACAGTAGTTGGGGATTTTAATAGCCCATTCACACCTATGGATACATCAACCAAACAGAAAATTAGCAAGGAAACACAAGCTTTAAATGATACAATGGACCAGGTAGACCAAATTGATATCTACAGGACATATCACGCCAAAACAACGAATTTGATCTTTTTCTCAAGTGCACATGGAGCATTCTCTAGAACAGATAACATCCTGAGCCATAAACCTAGCCTTGGTAAATTTAAAAAACTGATGCCATTGCAAGCATTTTTTTTTTTTTATCACAAAATGGTAAGACTAGATGTCAACTACAGGAAGAAAATTATCAATGTGTTCAGGCTAAACAAAACGCTTCTGAATAACCAATAGATCAGAGAAGAAATCAAAAAGGAAATGAAAATATGCATAGAAACAAAAGAAAATGAAAACACGACAACCCCAAACCTATGGGACTCAGTTAAAGCAGTGCTAAGAGGGAGGTTCAATATACTACAAGCCTACCTCAAGATACAAGAGAAGCATCAAATAAACAACCTAACTTGACACCTAAAGTAACTAGAAAAAGAAGAAATAAAGGATCCCAAAGTTAGTAGAAGGAAAGAAATCATAAAAATCAGAGCAGAAATAAATGAAAAAGAAACGAAAGAGACTACAACAAAGATCAACAAAACTAAAAGCTGGTTCTTTGAGAAGATAAATAAAAGAGACAAACCATTACCCAGACTCATCAAGAAAAAAAGGGAGAAGAATCAAATCAACAAAATTAGAAATGAAAATGGAGAAATCACAACAAACAACACAGAAATACAAAGGATCATAAGAGACTACTATCAGCAACTATAGGCCAAAAAAAAAAAATGGGCAACTTGGAAGAAATAGACAAATTCTTAGAAAAGCATAAACTTCCAAAACTGAACAAGGAAGAAATAGAAAATCAGAACGACAAGTCACAAGCATGGAAATCCAAACTGCACTCAAAAACCTTTCAAGAAAAAACAAAACAAAACAAAACAGGACCAGATGGCTTCACAGGCAAATTCTACCAAAAACTTTAGAGATCTAACACCTATCCTATTCAAACTCTTCCGGTAAATTGCAGAGGAAGGTAAACTCCCAAACTCACAATATGAGGCCACCATCACCCTGATACCCAAACCAGACAAAGATGCCACAAAGAAAGAAAACTACAGGCCAATAGCACTTATGAACACAGATGCAAAAATCCTCAACAAAATTGTAGCAAACAGAATCCAACAACATGTTAAAAAGATCATACATCATGACCGGGTGGACTTTATCCCAGGGATGCAAGGATTCTTCAATATTCACAAATCAATCAATGTGATGCATCATGTTAACAAATTGAAAGATAAAAAAACATATGATTATCTCAATAGAGGTAGAGAAAGCCTTTGGCAAACTTCAACATCTGTTTATGATAAAAACTCTCCAGAAAGCAGGCATGGTAGGAACAACCTTAACATAATAAAAGTTATATACAACGAAGGAAACAGCAAACATTATCCTGAATGGTAAAAAAAAAAAAAAATGAAAGCATGTCCTGTAAAAGGAAGAAGACAAGGGTGCCCACTCTAAGAACTACTATTCAACACAGTATTGGAAGTCCTAGTCACAACAATCATGGAAGAAAACAGAAATAAAAGAATCCAGATTGGAAAAGAAAAACTCTCACTGTTTGCAGATGACATGATCCTCTACATAAAATACCCTAAAGATATCACCAGAAAATTATGAGATCTAATTAAAGAATATAGTAAATTTGCAGGACATAAAATTAATACACAGAAATCCCTCACATTCCTATACACTAATAATGAAAACACAGAAAGAGAAATAAAGCAAACAATGTCATTCTCCATTGCCACAAAAAGAATAAAATACTTAGGAACAAATTTACCTAAAGGGGAAGAAAAAAGAACCATATATAGAAAACTATAAAACACTGATGAAAGAATCAAAGATGACACAACTAGATGGAGAAAAATATATCATGTTCATGGATAGGAAGAATCAATATAGTGAAAATGAGTATACTACCCAAAGCAATATATAGATTCAATGAAATCCCTATCAAGCTAACAACAATTTTACAGAGAACTAGAACAAGAAATTTCACAATTTGATTGGAAACACAAAAAAAACTCAAATAGCCAAACCAGTCTTGAGAAAGAAGAATGGAACTGGAGGAATCCACCTGCCTGACTTCAGACTATATGACAAGACTACAGTCATCAACACAGTATGGTACTGGAAGAAAGACAGAAATATAGATCAATGAAACAAAATGGAAAGCCCAGATATAAACCCACGCACCTATGAATACCTTATTTTTGATAAAGGAGGCAAAAATATACAGTGGAGAAAAGACAATCTCTTTAACAAGTGGTGCTGGGAAAACTGGTCAACCATCTGTAGAAGAATGAAATTAGAACACTTTCTAACACCAAACACAAAAATAAATTCAAAATGGATTAAAGATTTAAATGTAAGACCAGAAACAATTAAACTCCTAGAGGAAAACATAGGCACAACACTCTCTGACATAAATCACAGCAAGATCCTCTAATAACCACCTCCCAGAGTAATGGAAATGAAAATAAACAAACGGGACTTAATTAAACTTAAAAGCTTTTGCACAATGAAGGAAACTGTAAGCAAGGTGAAAAGACAGCCTTCAGAATGGGAAAAAATAATAGCAAATGAAACAACGAAGAATTAATCTCCAATATATACAAGAAGCTCATGCAGCTCAATACCAGAAAAGCAAACAACCCAATCAAAAAATGGGCCAAAGAACTAAACGGACATTTCTCCAAAGAAGACATACAGATGGCTAACAAACACATGAAAAGATGCTCATCATCACGCATTATTAGAGAAATGCAAATCAAAACCACAATGAGGTATCATCTCACACCAGTCAGAATGGCTGCAGTCAACATACAATAAATGCTGGAGATGGTGTAAAGAAAAGGGAACCCTCTTACACTGTTAGTGGGAGTGCAAAATTGTACAGCCACTATGGAGAACAGTGTGGAGATTCCTTAAAAAAAAAACTGGAAATAGAACTGCCATACGACCTAGCAATCCCACTGCTGGACATACAGACCAAGGAAAGCAGAACTGAAAGAGACATTTGTACCCCAAGGTTCATTGCAGCACTGTTTACAATAGCCAGGACATTGAAGCAACCTAGATGTCCATTGGCAGACAAATGGATAAGGAAGTGTGGTACATGTACACAATGGAATATTACTCAGCTATAAAAAAAGAATTCATTTGAATCAGTTCTAATGAGGTGGATCAAACTGGAGCCAATTA
Source organism: Okapia johnstoni (assembly GCA_024291935.2). Lineage (NCBI taxonomy): Eukaryota > Metazoa > Chordata > Mammalia > Artiodactyla > Giraffidae > Okapia > Okapia johnstoni. The sequence goes on along the minus strand of CM044305.1, from coordinate 56,720,303 downwards.
TACAGAGTGAGGTAAGTCAGAAAGAGAAACACCAATATAGTATATCAATGCATATATATGGAATTTAGAAAGACAGTTATGATGATCCTATATGCAAGGCAGCAAAAGAGATACAGGTGAAAAGAACCTGACTTTTGGACTATGTGGGAGAAGACGAGGGTGGCATGATTTGAGAGAATAGCACTGAATCATGTATATTATCGTATGTAAAATACATGACCAGTGGAAGTTCAATGCATGAAGCAGGGTACTCAAAGCCCTGCTCTGAGACAAGCCAGAGTGATGGGGTAAGAAGGGAGGTGGGAGGGGTTTCAGGATGGGGGGACACATGTGCATCCATTGCTGATTCATTTCAATGTATGGCAAAACCCACCACAATATTGTAAAATAAGTATCCTTCAACTAAAGTGAATTAATTTTAAAAAATGAGAATCCACATTGGTAAGAAAGAAACAAAACTGTCACTGTTTACAGATGACAAGATACTGCATATAGAAAATTCTACAGATGTCACCATAAAACTACTAGAACTCATAAATGAAGATGGTAAAGTTGCAGGACACAATATTAATATATAGAAATCTATTATATTTTTATACATTAAAAACAAAGTATCAGAAAAATTAAGAAAGCAATACCCTTTACCATCATATCAAAAAAAAATAAATAAAATACCTAATAAACCTAAGTAAGAAGACAAAAGACCTGTTCTCAGAAAACTATGACACTGATAAAAGAAACTGAAGATGACAAAAACAAATAGAAAGATACACTGTGTCCACAGATTGGAAGAATTAATATTGTTAAAATGAACATATTATCTAAGGTGACCTAGATACTCAGGACAGTCCCTACCAAAATACTAATAGTATTTTTCACAGAACTAAAAAAAGTAATTCTATAATTTCTATGGAAACAAAAGAACCAAAATAGCCAAAACAATACTGAGAAAGAAGAACAAAGCTGGAGGTACCAAAGCCTCTGGTTTCAAACTATACTATAAAGCTACAGTAATCAAAACAGTATGGTATCAGGACAAAAGCAGACAGATTTTTGGAACCAAACTGAGATACCAGAAAGGAACAAATTAAATGGCCTATTAACCTATGATAAAAAAGCAACAATATACAACAGGGGAAAAGAAAGCCTCTTCAATAAATGGTGCTGGTAAAACTGTACAGCTACAGGCAAAAGAAGGAAATCAAACTACTTTCTCACATCATATACAAAAATAAACTCAAAATGGATTAAAGGCTTAAATGTAAGACTTGAAACCATAAAACTATGAGAAAGTATAGGCAATATGCTCTTTGACATCAGTATTAGCAGAATTTTTTGGATTTGCCTCTTCAGGCAAGGGAAAGAAAAGCAAAAATGAACAAATGGGACAAAGTTAAACTAACAAGCTTCTTGCACAGTGAAGGAAACTAAATAAAATGAAAATCTGCCTATTTAATGGGAGATTACAAACACTATAGCCAGTAAAGTGTTAATATATAAAATATACAATAAACTGAAACACTTCAACATCAAAAAAAGAAAAGCTGATTAAAAATCAGCAGATGACCTGAGTAGACAATTTTTCCCAAGAAGAAACATACACATAGACAGGCACATGAAAAGATGCTCAACATCACTAATCATCAGGGAAATCAAAACCAAAATGAGATATCACCTAACACCTGTCAGAATGGCTATTATCCAAAAGACCACAAATAACAAGTGTTGGCAAGGATGTGCAGAAAGGGAAACCTCATGCAAATAACTTTGGGAATATAAATTGGTGCTGTCACTACTCAAAATAATAGTTCAGTTCAGTTCAGTTCAGTCGCTCAGTCGTGTCCGACTCTTTGCAACCCCACGAAATGCAGCACGCCAGGCCTCCCTGTCCATCACCAACTCCCAGAGTCTACCCAAACCCATGTCCATCGAGTCAGTGATGCCATCCAACCATCTCATCTTCTGTCGTCCCCTTCTCCTCCTGGACCCAATCCTTTCCAGCATTAGGGTCTTTTCCAATGAGTCAACTCTTCGGATGAGGTGGCCAAAGTATTGGAGTTTCAGCTTCAACATCAGTCCTTCCAATGAACACCCAGGATGGATTTCCTTTAGGATGGATTGATTGGATCTCCTTGCAGTCCAAGGGACTCTCAAGAGTCTTATCCAACACCGCAGTACAAAAGCATCAATTCTGTGGCGCTCAGCTTTCTTCACCATCCAACCCTCACATCCATACATGACCACTGGAAAAACCATAGCCTTGACTAGACGGACTTTTGATGGCAAAGTAATGTCCCTGCTTTTAAATATGCTATCTAGGTTGGCCATAACCTTCCTTCCAAGGAGTAAGTGTCTTTTAATTTCATGGCTGCAATCACCATCAGCAGTGATTCTGGAGCCCAAAAAAATAAAGTCTGACGCTGTTTCCACTGTTTCCCCATCTATTTCCCATGAAGTGATGGGACCAGATGCCATGATTTTAGTTTTCTGAACGTTGAGATTTAAGCCAACTTTTTCACTCTCCTCTTTCAGTTTCATCAAGAGGCTCTTCACTTTCTGCCATAAGGGTGGTGTCATCTGCATATCTGAGGTTATTGAAATTTCTCCCAGCAATCTTAATTCCAGCTTGTGTTTCTTCCAGCCCAGCATTTCTCATGATGTACTCTGCATAGAAGTTCAATAAGCAGGGTGACAATATACAGCCTTGAGATACTCCTTTTCCTATTTGGAACCAGTCTGTTGTTCCATGTCCAGTTCTAACTGTTGCTTCCTGACCTGCATACAGGTTTATCAAGAGACAGGTCAGATGATCTGGTATTCCCATCTCTTTCAGAATTTTCCACAGTTTATTGTGAGCCACACAGTCAAAGGCTTTGGCATAGTCAAAAAAGCAGAAATAGATGTTTTTCTGGAACTCTCTTGCTTTTTTGATGATCCAGTGGGTATTGGCAATTTGATCTCTGGTTCCTCTGCCTTTTCTAAAACCAGCTTGAACATCTGGAAGTTCACGGTTCACGTATTGCTGAAGCCTGGCTTGGAGAATTTTGAGCATTACTTTACTAGCATGTGAGATGAGTGCAATTGTGCGGTAGTTTGAGCATTCTTTGGCAAAATAATAGTGTTTTCTTAAAATATTAAAAATAGAACTACCATGTCTTCTCTGGTAACTCAGACAGTAAAGAATCCGCCTGCAATGCGGGAGACCTGGGTTCGATCCCTGAGTTGAGAAGATCCTCCAGAGGAGGGCATGGCAATCCACTCCAGTATTATTGCCTGGAGAATTTCATGGACAGAGGAGCCTGGCGGGACTCCATGGAATCACAAAGAGTCAGACACGACTAAGAGACTAAGCACAGCAAAGCACATACAATCCAGCAATTTCATTCCTGGATGCTTAGCCGAAGAAAATGAAGACACTAATTTAAAAAGATAAACAGCTCCCATACTCACTGAAGCATTATTTATAATAGGCAGGAGATGGAAGCAACCTAAGTGTCCATCAATAGATGAATGGATAAAAATGATGTGACATATATACACACTGGAATAGTACTCAGCCATAAGAAAGAATGCAACACCAAATCCATAGACATATCAAAACTCAATACTGGACACTCCATTGCACTCTAAAGAGAAGAAATCCAGCTCCACCCACCAGAACACCGACACAAGCTCCCCCAGCCAGGAAACCTTGACAAGCCACCCATCCAACCCCACCCACAGCGAGGAACCTCCACAATAAAAAGGAACTTCAATCTACCAGAATACAGAAAGGCCACGCCTAACACAGCAATCTAAACAAGATGAAAAGGCAGAGTAAAGGAAGTTTACTCAGCAAGTAAAGGAAAATGAGAAATGCCCACCAAACCTAACAAAAGAGGAGGAGATAGGAAATCTATCTGAAAAAGAATTTAGAATAATGATAGTAAAAATGATCCAAAATATTGAATATAAAATGGAGTTACAGATAAATAGCCTGGAGACAAGGATTGAGAAGATGCAAGAAATGTTTAATCTAAACAAGATGAAAAGGCAGAGTAAAGGAAGTTTACTCAGCAAGTAAAGGAAAATGAGAAATGCCCACCAAACCTAACAAAAGAGGAGGAGATAGGAAATCTATCTGAAAAAGAATTTAGAATAATGATAGTAAAAATGATCCAAAATATTGAATATAAAATGGAGTTACAGATAAATAGCCTGGAGACAAGGATTGAGAAGATGCAAGAAATGTTTACCAAGGACCTAGAAGAAATAAAAACGAGTCAATATATATTGATTAATGAAATAAAGGAAATAAAAGACACGCTGGAGGGAACCAACAGTAGAATAACAGAGGCAGAAGATAGGATAAGTGAGGTAGAAGATAGAATGGTGGAAATAAACGAAGCAGAGAGGAAAAAAGAAAAAAGAATCAAAAGAAATGAGGAAAATCTCAGGGACCTCTGGGACAATATGAAACGCCCCCCCAACATTCGAATCATAGGAGTCCCCAGAAGAAGAAGATAAAAGGAAAGGCCATGAAAAGATACTCGAGGAGATAATAGTTGAAAATTTCCCTAAAATGAGGAAGGAAATAGTCACAGAAGTCCAAGAAACCCAGAGAGTCCCAAACAGGATAAACCCAAGGTGAAACACCCCAAGACACATATTAATCAAATTAACAAAGATCAAACACAAAGAACAAATATTAAAAGCAGCAAGGGAAAAACAACAAATAACACACAAGGGGATCCCCATAAGGATAACAGCTGATCTTTCAATAGAAATTCTTCAGGCTAGAAGGGAATGGCAGGACATACTTAAAGTAATGAAAGAGAAAAATCTACAACCCAGATTACTGTACCCGGCAAGGGTCTCATTCAGATATGAAGGAGAATTCAAAAGCTTTACAGGCAAGCAAGAACTGAGGGAATTCAGCACCACCAAACCAGCTCTCCAACAAATGCTAAAGGATCTTCTCTAAACAGGAAACACAGAAAGGATGTTTAAACACGAACTTAAAACTACAAAGTAAATGGCAACGGGATCATACTTATCAATAATTACCTTAAATGTAAATGGGTTGAATGCCCCAACCAAAAGACAAAGAGTGGCTGAGTGGATACAAAAACAAGACCCCTACATATGCTGCCTACAAGAGACCCACCTCAAAACTAGGGACACATACAGACTGAAAGTGAAGGGATGGAAAAATATATTTCATGCAAATGGAGACCAAAAGAAAGCAGGAGTCACAATACTCATTTCAGATAAAATAGACTTTAAAATAAAGGCTGTGAAAAGGGACAAAGAAGGACACTACATAATGATCAAAGGGTCAATCCAAGAAGAAGATGTAACAATTATAAATATATATGAACCCAACATAGGAGCACCACAATATATAAGGCAAATACTAACAAGTATGAAAGGGGAAATTAACAATAACACAATAATAGTGGGAGACTTTAATACTCCACTCACACATATGGATAGATCAACTAAACAGAAAATTAACAAGGAAACACAAACTTTAAATGATACAATAGACAAATTAGATTTAATCGATATTTTCAGGACTTTCCACCCCAAAACAAGCAATTTCACCTTTTTCTCAAGTGCACACGGAACTTTCTACAGGATAGATCACATCCAGGGCCATAAATCTAGCCTTGGTAAATTCCAAAAAATTGAAATCATCCCAGCAATCTTCTCTGACCACAATGCAGTAAGATTAGATCTCAATTACAGGAAAAAAACTATTAAAAATTCCAACATATGGAGGCTAAACAACACGCTTCTGAATAACCAACAAATCACAGAAGAAATCAAAAAAGAAATCAAAATATGCATAGAAACGAATGAAAATGAAAACACAACAACCCAAAACCTATGGGACACTGTAAAAGCAATGCTAAGGGGAAGGTTCATAGCAATACAGGCGTACCTGAAGAAACAAGAAAAAAATCAAATAAATAAACTAACTCTACACCTAAAGCAACTAGAGAAGGAAGAAATGAAGAACCCCAGGGTTAGTAGAAGGAAAGAAATCTTAAAAATTAGGGCAGAAATAAATGCAAAGGAAACAAAAGAGACCATAGCAAAAATCAACAAAACTAAAAGCTGGTTTTTCGAGAAGATAAACAAAATTGACAAGCCATTAGCCAGACTCATCAAGAAACAAAGGGAGAAGAATCAGATCAACAAAATTAGAAATGAAAATGGAGAGATCACAACAGACTACACAGAAATACAAAGGATCATAAGAGACTACTACCAACAGCTATATGCCAATAAAATGGACAACTTGGAAGAAATGGACAAATTCTTAGAAAAGTATAACTTTTCAAAATTGAACCAGGAAGAAACAGAATATCTTAACAGACCCATCACAAGCACAGGAATCGAAACTGTAATCAGAAATCTTCCAGCAAACAAAACCCCAGGACCAGACGGCTTCACAGCGGAATTCTACCAAAAATTTAGAGAAGAGCTAACACCTATCCTACTCAAACTCTTCCACAGAATTGCAGAAGATGGTAAACTTCCAAACTCATTCTATGAGGCCACCATCACCCTAATTCCAAAACCAGACAAAGATGTCACAAAAAAAAGAAAACTACAGGCCAATATCACTGATGAACATAGATGCAAAACTCCTTAATAAAATTCTAGCAAACAGAATCCAACATCATATTAAAAAGATCATACATCATGACCAAGTGGGCTTTATCCCAGGAATGCAAGGTTTTTTTAACATCCGCAAATCAATCAATGTAATTCACCACATTAACAAATTGAAAGATAAAAACCATATGATTATCTCAATAGATGCAGAAAAAGCCTTTGACAAAATTCAACATCCATTTATGATAAAAACTCTCCAGAAAGCAGGAATAGAAGGAACATACCTCAACATAATAAAAGCTATATATGACAAACCCACAGCAAACATTATCCTCAATGGTGAAAAACTGAAAGCATTTCCCCTAAAGTCAGGAACAAGGCAAGGATGCCCACTTTCACCACTACTATTCAACATAGTTTTGGAAGTTTTGGCCACAGCAATCAGAGCGGAAAAAGAAATAAAAGGAATACAGATAGGAAAAGAGGAAGTAAAACTCTCACTGTTTGCAGATGACATGATCCTCTACATAGAAAACCCTAAAGATTCTACCAGAAAACTACTAGAGCTAACCAATGAATATAGTAAAGTTTCAGGATACAAAATTAACACACAGAAATCCCTTGCATTCCTATACACCAATAATGAGAAAACAGAAAGAGAAATTAAGGAAACAATACCATTCACCATTGCAACAAAAAGAATAAAATACTTAGGAATATATCTACCTAAAGAAACAAAGGACTTATATATAGAAAACTATAAAACACTGATGAAAGAAATCAAAGAGGACACAAACAGATGGAGAAATATACCGTGTTCATGGATTGTAAGAATTAATATAGTGAAAATGAGTATACGACCAAAAGCAATCTATAGATTCAATGCAATCCCTATCAAGCTACCAATGATATTTTTCACAGAACTAGAACAAATCATTTCACAATTTGTATGGAAGTATAAGAAACCTCGAATAGCCAAAGCAATCTTGAGAAAGAAGAATGGAACTGGAGGAATCAACCTGCCTGACTTCAAGCTCTACTACAAAGCCACAGTCATCAAGACAGTGTGGTACTGGCACAAGGATAGAAATATAGATCAATGGAACAAAATAGAAAGCCCAGAGATAAACCCACGCACCTATGGGCACCTTATCTTCGACAAAGGAGGCAAGAGTATACAATGGAGAAAAGACAATCTCTTTAACAAGTGGTGCTGGGAAAACTGGTCAACCACTTGTAAAAGAATGAAACTAGAACACTTCCTAACACCATACACAAAAATAAACTCAAAATGGATTAAAGATCTAAATGTAAGACCAGAAACTATAAAACTTCTAGAGGAAAACATCGGCAAAACACTCTCTGACATAAATCACAGCAGGATCCTCCATGACCCACCCCCCCAGAATATTGGAAATAAAAGCAAAAATAAACAAATGGGACCTAATTAAAATTAAAAGCTTTTGCACAACAAAGGAAACTAGGAGCAAGGTGAAAAGACAGCCTTCAGAATGGGAGAAAATAATAGCAAACGAAGCAACAGACAAACAATTAATCTCAAAAATATACAAGCAACTCTTGCAGCTGAATTCCAGAAAAATAAACGACCCAATCAAAAAATGGGCCAAAGAACTAAACAGACATTTCTCCAAAGAAGACATACAGATGGCTAACAAACACATGAAAAGATGCTCAACATCACTCATTATTAGAGAAATGCAAATCAAAACCACAATGAGGTACCATTACACACCAGTCAGAATGGCTGCTATCCAAAAGTCTACAAGCAATAAATGCTGGAGAGGCTGTGGAGAAAAGGGAACCCTCTTACACTGTTGGTGGGAATGCAAACTAGTACAGCCACTATGGAGAACAGTGTGGAGGTTCCTTAGAAAACTGGGAATAGAACTGCCATATGACCCAGCAATCCCACTGCTAGGCATACACACCGAGGAAACCAGAATTGAAAGAGACGTGTGTACCCCAATGTTCATCGCAGCACTGTTTACAATAGCCAGGACATGGAAGCAACCTAGATGTCCATCGGCAGACGAATGGATAAGGAAGCTGTGGTACATATAAACAATGGAATATTACTCAGCCATTAAAAAAAATACATTTGAATCGGTTCTATTGAGATGGATGAAACTGGAGCCCATTATACAGAGTGAAGTGAGCCAGAAAGAAAAGCACCAATACAGTATACTAATGCATGTATATGGAATTTGAAAGATGGTAATGGTAACCCTATATGTGAGACAGAATAAGAGACACAGATGCATAGAACAGTCCTGTGGACTCTGAGGGAGAAGGTGAGGGTGGGACGTTCTGGGACAATAACATTGAAACATGTATATTGTCATATGTGAAGCGGAACACCATTCCATGTTCTATGCATGGGACGGATGCTCAGGGATGGAGTGTTGGGATGACCCAGAGGGATGGGAAGGGGAGGGAGGTGGGAGGAGGGTTCGGGAGGGGGAGCACATGTGAACCTATGGCTGATTCATGTCAATGTATGGCAAAAACTACTACAATATTGTAAAGTAATTAGCCCCCAACTAAAATAAATATAAAAATAAATAAATAAATAAATAAAAAATAAAATAAGAAAATAAATAAAAATAAATAAAAAAAAAAAAAGAAAGAATGCAATCTTGCCATATGTAACAACATGAATAAACCTAGAAGGTATTATGCTAAATGAAATAAGTCAGAAAAACTCAAATACTATATGATTTCATCTAAATATAAAATCTAAAAAACAAATGAACAAACATAATGAAAGAGAAATAAAGTCACAGATAAGGAGAACAAACAGGCAGAGAGGAGGGAAAACTGGGGGAGGAGAGAAATAGGTCTGAGAGATTAAGAGGGTAGGAAAATTCAGTTACAAAATAAATGAATTAAGGGTATGAAAAGCACAGTGTGGGGATTACAGTCAATTATTATGTAATATCTTTGTATGGTGACAGAGGGTATCTAGATTTATCATCATGGTGATCATTTTGAAACGTATGGAAATACTGAATTACTGTGTTGCATACTAGGAACTAACATAGTGTCATAGGCAAATTATACTTCAAAACTAAACAAACAGAAAATGAGATCAGATCTGTGTTTACCAGAGGCAGTGGTTGGAAGGAGGAAGAAATGGATAAAGGCAGTCAAAAAGTAGAAACTTCCAGTTTTAAGATAAATGAGTACTAGGAACATAATGTAATACAACTAAGAAATATGAATAACAGCTATATATTATATATGAAAGTTGTTAAGAGATTAAATCCTAAGAGTTCTATTCTCAAAGAAACCATTTTTTTTCGTATTTCATTAATTTTGATTCCATATGAGATTACAGATATTCACTAAACTTATTGTAGTAATCAGTTCAATTAATTCACTCAGTCCTGTCCGACTCTCTGCAACCCCATGGACTTCAGCATGCCAGGCTTCCCTGTCCATCACCAACTCCTGGAGCTTGCTCAAACTCCTGTCCATCAAGTCAATGATCTGCTATTTCATCCTTCCAATGAATATTCAGGACTGATTTCCTCTAGGATGGAATGGTTGGATCTCCTTGCTGTCCAAGGGACTCTCAAGAGACTTCTCTAACACCACAGTCCAAAGGCATCAATTCTTCAGTGTTCAGCTTTCTTTACAGTTCAACTCTCATATCAATACATGACTACTGGAAAAACCATAGATTTGACTAGATGGAACTTTTTTGGCAAAGTAATGTCTCTGCTTTTTAATATGCTGTCTAGTTTTGTCATAGCTTTTCTTCCAAGGAGCAAGTGTCCTTTAATTTCATGACTGCAGTCACCATCTGCAGTAATTTTGGAGTGCCCCCCCCCAAAAAAAAAAACTAAAATCTCTCACTGTTTCCATTGTTTCCCCATCTATTTGCCATGAAGTGATGGGATCAGTTGCCATGATCTTACTTTTCTGAATGTTGAGTTTTAAGCCAACTTTTTCACTCTCCTCTTTCACTTTCATCAAGAAGCTCTTTAGTTCCTCTTCGTTTCCTGCCATATGTGTGGTGTCATCTGCATATCTGAGGTTATTGATATTTCTCCTGGCAATCTTGATTCCAGCTTGTGCTTCATCCAGCCTGGCATTTCACGTGATGTACTCCGCATGTAAGTTAAATAAGCAGGGTGACAATATACAGCCTTGACCTACTCCTTTCCCTATTTGGAATCAGTCTGTTATGCCATGCCCAGTTCTAACTGTTGCTTCTTGACCTGCACACAGATTTTTCAGGAGGCAGGTAAGGTGATCCAGTATTCTCATCTCTTTAAGAATTTTCCAGTTTGTTGTGATTCACACAGTCAAAGGCTTTGGCCTAGTTAATAAATCAGAAATACACGTTTTTTTTGGAACTCTCTTCCTTTTTCAATGATCCAATGGATATTGGCAATTTGATCTCTGGTTCCTCTGAATTTTCTAAATCCGGCTTGAACATCTGGATGTTCACGGTTCACCTACTATTGAAGCCTGGCTTGGAGAATTTTGAACATTACTTTGCTAGCGTTTTAGATGCATGCAATTGTGCAGTAGTTTGAACGTTCGTTAGCATTGCCTTTCTTTGAGGTCAGAATGAAAACTGACTTTTTCCAGTGGCCACTGCTGAGATTTCCAAATTTGCTGGCATATTGAGCGCAGCGCTTTAACAGCATCATCTTTTAGGATTTGAAATAGCTCAACTGGAATTCTATCACCGCCACTAGCTTTGTTCATAGTGATGCTTCCTAAGGCCAACTTGACTTCACATTCTGGGATGTCTGGCTTTAGGTGAGTGATCACACCATCGTGGTTATCTGGGGTTATGAAGATCTTTTTTGTATATTGTAGTAATAACTTCATGATTATGTAAGTTAAACATTATGCTGTATACCTTAAACTTATACAGTGTTGTATGTGAATTATTTTTCAGTAGTACTGGATAAATAAAGAAAGTTGTATCTTTCTGTGCAAAATATATATATATATAGTTTCTAAGTACCCACTGGACCTTAAGGCCATTGTTCTTACCTTAATACCAGTAAAAATAAAATAAAATACAGATATTATTTATGGTCTCAAGGAACTTATAAACTATAATTACAAGATTGTAAATTTCATACTAGCAGACAATTTAAGCAATGGAATCTAGCCAGCCCTTAATCAAAATCTGGTCTCCTTTCTGCTGCAGAGAAATGGGTGAATTAGGAGTGTGCTTATAAAGGGAAATAAAGGGACACAGATCCCACTTTAGGGTGTGCTAGCAATGGACTGTAAAATTTTATATATAGAAAGTCCCTTTCTGCTTTTTACCAAATTTAATCCTACTCTCAATGATAATACAATAATTATTATTTACTAAGTGTTTTTTATCAACCAGGCACTATACACGCTTACATTATTTATCACAAAAAGTTATGAGCTGCTATTATTTTCATTCCAGATTAACAAATGAAGAAACTAATATCCAATGAATTAGAAACTTTTTCCTAAACAGACACTTGCCCAAGATCTGTCAAAGTAAAAGGTACAGGTTAAACACTAAGCATAATGAATAACAAAATAATGCTTTACCACACTTGTTATTTCATGCTAATTAGGCTGTCTATCTACTTACTGACATCCCCATGAGTAGAGAAATGGCTCATAATTCTTTTCTATCCTTCTTAATTTCAAAGTAAGAGCAAGAAAACCTGTTGATTATTTTAAGGGTTTGTACACAGGGTAGATTTTTCTAGATGACCCCTTCAGTCCTTCCCCATTCTGAAGTTCTGTGATAGTGAAACAAAGAAACATGCCACAAGCAATAAAAGCCTCCTGGAACTTTAAGACTTGGTAAGAAAAAGTTACAGTGAAGAATCAATGATTCATATACATTCCATAGCCTATACCAAAAGAAAAAGATTATTTTCATTTAAAAATGTCCATACAAATAAAATATGAAGTTGAGAACAGTACAAAGTGTTTCCACAAAAGTATCAGTCAGTGTCGTGTGACCAAATGTGCCTATAGGAAATGAGTGCTGAAGGGAAAATAGGGTAACAGATACTTTAGGTTGTTCTGGAAGCTTTCAGTTCAGTTCAGTCGCTCAGTCGTGTCTGACTCTTTGTGACCCCATGAATCGCAACACGCCAGGCCTCCCTGTCCATCACCAACTCCCGGAGTTTACCCAAACTCATAGCAGCTTTAGGCGGGCCTTAAAGCAAAAACCTTCCTTGAAACAAATCACATTGTTACAACACAATCAAATATCAAAGCTAAATATTTGTGACAAGTACTAGTCTAATATAGGTGGGTTTTATGCTCCATAAAATTTCAGATTAAGTTTGTACTAAGAATTAAAAAGTACACAGACCGATTTATTACAGTTTACACTCCCCTTCCTTAATCACTATCATTATTAACTCAGTACAGTGAGTTACTATACAGATTTCATTCCTTTTTAGGAGAACTCTGTCATAACAGAAGGAAAGGAATTTGGTATATGAAAAGATATACAATGAAGAGATATAAAATGCTGGTGATTTTATAGCCAACAAAGATTGCTCTCCAAATCACCACCTTTCTATGAAACAAATTCTGGCAGTGAGAAAACCTAATTACACAAACCACAGCTTTCTACTAAAGCCACACTTCCTGCAAATGCTACAGGGCTTCTAATTCCAGTCAGGGAGATTTTCCAGGGAGCCATATAAGGATAAGCAAAAATACACAAATCCTCCAACAGGCTGATGTAAGGTCATAGGGCAGGCATATGAGAACCAAATATGGTAGTTAAATTCTCCAGCTCAAAATAGATACTTAAAAAAAAAAAAAAACCCACAACCACCAACTCCAAACCATCAGCTCTTGAATCACAAGAAAAGTAATAAGCAATTAATCTATTTTTATTAGTATTGACTGGATGACAAATATGAAGCAGCCAGCCATGCATTACACCATTTCTGCCTTTTTCTTTTTTCCTTTTCTACTGCAGGAAAAGGTTACTGTGAAATGCACAGCTGAATTAGACAACAGGGTATTGCACCTAAATAAATAAATTAGTCCAACTGCCTACAGAAAGAAATACCCAAGAGTTCATGAGAATGCTGTCTGCCTTATTGTAGGAAAGGCACTGTTCCACACTATGACTAAGAAAACTACCCATATATAAGATCATTTGATAGCATGAGTCCTGAGAGAATCCTTATCCTTATTTAATCACAGAATAGAACATAAAGAGAAGACAATTTCCCCTACTTCTCACTACCAAAACCCCATGATGGGTAGTAATAATCATAGAGTTCTAACTAGCATTATTAATATACCTTCTTAATTTTGAAAGCTGTTAATTCAGTCAAGGTCAAATAAAACCAAAAACATTTTGAGAGTGTGTGTCAACAGATATAAGCATTCATGTTCTTCGATTCAGAAATTTCACTTCTGGATTCCCAGTTTAAGTAAATAATCCAAAAGACAGTAGAATTGTGTGTCTGAAGAGATTATGCATTGTTTTGACGTGTTTTTGCTGTTGTCATTTATCTGTTCGTTTTTAATGATGGAGAATTAAAAGTTGCCTGCATATCCAATCATTCATACCTGGTTAAGCAATCAGTGGTGTAATCACTTGAAAGACTGCTATGAACACATTAAAACTGACCACCAGCAATTATGTTGCAGCAAAGAAAAATAGTTATGATGTAAACAGTAAAAGAAGTCTAGAGAATTATGTTTTTACTATGATTCCAACTGTGAAAAGGATAACTATATACGTATTTTAAAAACTAGACAGTAATCCAAACACAATTGTTATGACCACTTAGAGCAGGAGTGAGTGTGTATCTCCCTGCTCCTGTGATTAATTAAACTGTGCTGGAATTATGAGATTATGGGAATTCCCCCTGCTAAACTTTTCCAGTGGTATTACATAGCTTTACAATAATTTTTAACAATATTACAAAAAAAATCAATTCATGTATACTGAACTCATAGTAGAATCAACATAACATAGTGGAAAGACCATCGACTTTGGAACTTATGGCCGCAATGATCCTCACCTCCTGGCATTTACTTCTTTACAGAATTCCTTCCTCTATAGTGTGGGCAGGGACTGTTACTTGCTACAGTCAATAGAATATGCTAAAGGTGACGGGACATCACTCTAGTGATGATGTTATAACATTGCTACACAAGACTTTATTTTTCTAGCTGACTCACAAGAGTTTCTCTCTCCTTTGTTGGCTATGAAGAAGCTGTCATGAGTACTACAGTTTCAAGGAAATGAATTTTGCCAACTAACACAGACTTAAATTGAAGAACATAGGGAAAACCACTAGGCCATTCAGGCATGATTCAAATCAAATCCTTTATGATTACACAGTGGAAGGGACAAGTATATTCAAGGGATTAGATCTGATTAACAAAGTGCCTGAAGAACTATGGATGGAGGTTAGGAAAACTGTACAGGAGATGGTGATCAAAACCATCCCAAAGAAAAGAAATGAAAAAAGGCAAAGTGGCTGTCTGAGGAGGCTTTACAAATTGCTAAGGAAAGAAGAGCACCAAAAGGCAAAGGAGAAAAGGAAAGAGATACCCATCTGACTGCAGACTTCCAGATAATAACAAGGAGAGATAAGACAGCCTTTATGAGTAAACAATGCAAAGAAATAGAGTAAAACAATAGAAGAGGAAAGACTAGAGATCTCTTCAAGAAAATTAGAGATACCAAGGGACTAATTCATGCAAACATGGGCACAATAAAGGACAAAAATGGTATGGATCTAACAGAAGCAGAAGATATTAAGAAGAGGTGGCAAGAATACACAGAAGAACTGTACAAAAAAGATCTTCATGACCCAGATAACCACTATTGTAGGATCACTCATCTAGAGCAAGACATCCCGGAATGTGAAGTCAAGGGGGCCTTAGGAAGCATCATGATGAAAAACGTTAGTGGAAGTGATGGAATTCCAGTTGAGCTATTTCAAATCCTAAAAAATGATACTGTGAAAGTGCTACACTCAATATGCCAGCAAATTTGGAAAACTCAGCAGTGGCCACAGGACAGGAAAAGGTCAGTTTTCACTTCAATCCCAAAGAAATGAAATGCCAAAGAATGTTCAAACTACTGCACAATAGCACTCATTTCACATGCTAGCAAAGGAATGCTCAAAATTCTCCAAGCTAGGCTTCAACAGTATGTGAACCGAGAACTTCCAGATGTACAAGTTGGATTTAGAAAAGGCAGAGGAACCAGGGATCAAATTGTGAACATCCAATAGATCATAGAAAAAGCTAGAAAATTCCAGAAAAACATCTACTTCTGCTTCATTAACTACACTAAAGCCTTTGACTGTGTAGATCACAACAAACTGCGGAAAATTTTTAAAGAGATGGGAATAACAGACCACCTTACCTGCCTCCTTTGAAACCTGTATGAAGGGCAAGAAACAACAGTTAGAACTAGATATGGAACAACAGACTGGTTCCAAATAGGGAAAGGAGTAGGTCAAGACTGTATATTGTCACCCTGCTTATTTAACTTACATGCAGAGTACATCATGTGGAATGCCAGGTTGGATGAAGCACAAGCTACGATTAAAATTGCTGGGAGAAATATCAATAACCTCAGATATGCAGATGACACCACCCTTATGGCAGAAAATGGAGAAGAACTAAAGAGCCTCTTGATGAAAGTGAAAGAGGAGAATGAAAAAGTTGGCTTAAAGCTCAACCTTCAGAAAACTAAGATCATGGCATCTGGTCCCATCACTTCATGGGAAATAGATGGGGAAACAGTGGAAACAGTGACAGACTTTATTTTTGGGGGCTCCAAAATCACTGCTGATGGTGATTGCAGCCATGAAATTAAAAGACGCTTACTCCTTGGAAGGAAGGTTATGACCAACCTAGACAGCATATTAAAAAACAGAGACACTACTTTGCCAACAAAGGTCCGTCTAGTCAAGGCTATGGTTTTTCCAGTGGTCATGTATGGATGTGAGAGTTGGACTCTAAAGAAAGCTGAGCGCCGAAGAGTTGATGCTTTTGAACTGTGGCGTTGGAGAAGACTCTTGAGAGTCCCTTGGACTGCAAGGAGATCCAACCAGTCCATCCTAAAGGAGATCAGTCCTGGTGGTACACTGGAAGGACTGATGTCGAAGCTGAAACTCCAATACTTTGGCCATCTCATGCGAAGAATTGACTCATTGGAAAAGACCCTGATGCTGGGTAGGATTGGGGAAGGAGGAGAAGGGGATGGCAGAGGATGAGATGGTTGGATGGCATCACCGACTCAATGGACATGGGTTTGGGTAAACTCCGAGAGTTGGTGATGGACAGGGAGACCTGGTGTGCTGCGCTTCATGGGGTCGCAAAGAGTCGGACACGACTGAACAAATGAACTGAACTGAACTGACTGGAATACAATATTACCTGTGGTTATGGTATACATCAATTTATGCACATTTCTTGTTTTACGCTTTTTTTGCTAAGAACTTATTGCCTGCTGTTTATTTTATATTTATTTTAGGCTATAGAAATGATATTAGACTAAAAGAAAATTTGAGCATTTTTTTTCATTTGAGTTCAAAATGGGTTGTAAAACAGCAGACATGATTCATAACATCAAAATGCCTTTGACCCAGGAATTGCTAATGAATGTACAGTGCAGTGGTTGTTCAAGAAATTTTGTAAAAGAGATGAAAAAACCTTTAAAGATGAGGAGTGCAGTGCCCAGCAGTTGGAAGCTGACAATAAGCAATGAGAGGATCATCAAAGCTGATTCTCTTATAACTACACAAGAAGATGCTAAAGAACTCAACGTCGACCATTCTACAGTTGTTCAGCTTTGGAAGTAAATTGGAAAGTTAAAAAAGTTAGATACGTGAGTGCCTCACAAGGGGACTGCAAATCAAAAAAAAAAATCATCATTTTGAAGTATTGTTTTCTATTATTCTATGCAACAACAATGAACCGTTTCTTGATCTGATTGTGACATGTGACAACAAGTGGATTCTATACAACAACTAGTGACAACCAGCTCAGTGGTTGGACCAAGAAGCTCCAAAGCACTTCCCAAAGCCAAACTTGCACCAAAAAAGGTCATGGTCACTGTTTGGTGGTCTGCTGCTGATCTGATCCACTACAGCTTTCTGAACTATCACATTACATCTAAGAAGTATGATTAGAAAATTGATAACACCAAAATTTGCAACACCTGCAGCCAGCATTGGTCAACAGAATGGACCCAGTTTTTTCCCATGACAATGCCTGACTGCACATCATACAACCAATGCTTCAAAAGTTGAACAAATTGGGCAATTAAGTTTTACCTCATCTGCCATATTCACCTGACTTCTAGCCAAACAACTACCACTTCTTCAAGCATCTCGAAAACTGTTTGCAAGAAAACTGTTTCCACAACCTGCAGGAGGCAGAAAATGCTTTCTAAGAGTTCATGGAATCCTGAAGCACAGATTTTTATGCTACAGGAATAAACAAACTTATTTCTCGTTAGCAAAAATGTGTTAATTGTAATGGTTATTTTGATTAATAAAGATGTGTTTGAGCGTAGTTATGATGATTTTAAATTCACGGTCTAAAACCACAATTACTTTTGTACCTACCTAATACATTTAGTGCCCATCTAGATAAACCAGGGTAATCTGTCCATCTCAAGATCCTTAACCAAATCTTAGAGGAAAGGTCCCACTTCCCATATAAAGCAACATTCATAGGTTCCAGAAATTAAGATTTGGAAATCTTCTAGAAACTGTATTTACCAACTTAGGAGTTAGTATTAGTAGTTATTAGTATACATTAACCAGAATTTTCTGACAATGAAGCAATCTATTTGAAGAATTAATAGAAGCATCAATGGAGAAGGTCAATATGTAAAAGGCTGGTTAAAAAAAAAGATGTTTGCAGTGAATTAACTGTTGGACAGACTGGGCTATAAGTCTAATTCATCTAAACAATTCTATAGATCTTGAATTAGATTTCACTGATGGATACAATTCCTTCCACATAAAATCTTACACTAATGTTGCTTATTTTATTGAGGCAACAACATGACTAAGAAAAGTAATTGATCAACAAGCATTTACAAATCATCTCTTCTGGGCTAAGGATTGAAGACATACATGATAGAGTTTCCATCTTCAGAGCGTTTAATGAAGTACTTAGAATATAACTAACAATGTGATGAGTATCCCTTATGAAATAAATAAACAATAAGTGCTAAAGGAGTTTAGTGATAGAGAGAACTGCCTTACATTAAGTAGCCAGAAAAGACTTCATTGGGGTAAGATGGGTAGAGGGGTATGACCAAGGCCTGTGGCATAGGAAAAGGATATTTCCTCCACTAAGGTGGAGGAAACACTGGGACTAAAGGCACAGCTGCTGCTGCTAAGTCGCTTCAGTCGTGTCCGACTCTGTGCGACCCCATAGACGGTAGCCTACCAGGCTCCCCCATCCCTGGGATTCTCCAAGCAAGAACACTGGAGTGGGCTGCCATTTCCTTCTCCAATGCATGAAAGTGAAAAGTGAAAGTGAAGTTGCTCAGTCGTGTCCGACTCTGAGTGACCCCATGGACTGCAGCCTACCAGGCTCCTCCATCCATGGGATTTTTCCAGGCAAGAGTACTGGAGTGGGCTGCCATTGCCTTCTCTGAAAGGCACAGAGGTGAGGTTATAAACCTGGCATATGCAGGAAGTAGTAACTCAGATGTCTAGCCCAAACAGTGCCTCTAGTGCAAAGCTTTCCATTGATGGCACAAAAGATGACTTTAGGTACATGATTAAAGATGTTTCTTTAACTGTATGTGTTTATGCTAATGTGTAATAGAAAAAATAGGCAATTAGAACATTAAATCCATGATTTCACAGATATTGTTTGGGATAAATCAAGAGATTTATTCATGCATACATTCATTCATGCATCCACTAAGTCCATAAGCATGTATTCACTACATAGTTCTGGGGACTGAGCACTGTGCAATAGCCTGAGAACAAAAATGGAGGTGCACAAAACAAAGACCCCAAGTCCAAGGAGTTCACAGTCTAGTGAGAAAGACAGATAAAAACAGAAAATTATAATAAAATATGCAATGATATAAAAACATGCACAAGGTGCTACTAGATTATGAAAACACCTAACCTAGGTTGAGGGCTTTCCAGATGCTGCTAGTGATAAAGAATCCGTCTGCAATGCAGGAGACAAGAGAAGCAGATTCAATCCCTGGGTCGCAAAGATTCCCTGGAGGAGGGCATGGCAAACCACTTCAGTATTCTTGCCTGAAGAATCCCATGGACAGAGGAGCCTGGCGGGTTACAGTCCATAGGGTCGCAAAGAGTCGGACACGACTGAGTTACTTAGCACACACTCATGCAACCTACGTCTCTGAGGGTATCTTCTGGAGAAAATTAAGATATATTTAGGAAGGTTAATATGAGGATCTTCAGTGGAATGGATTGCAGAGGGAGAAACAGTTGAGACAATAATTCTTCTTTCAGTAAAAGATAGAGTGTCAATTTAAGTCAGCTGGGATTTATCCTGTAGTTCTCAGAAATATATAATTATCAAATGGATGCTAAGATTCCTAAATTATGCCCTCCTATTTTCTCAAGATTAGTGTTGTCATCATAACCTTTTTCATTATGAAGAAAAAACTTGATAGGAGCAAAAGTTCGGCTGTTTATAAATACATAGGTTTTACCAAAGAATATCCAAAAGAACCTTGGGCTGAATGCAGGTGACAAAGGCCTAATTTTAAAAATGAATTTTAGTTTTTCAAAAGAAAAACTAAATTACTGTCATACTTAGGTAAGGTACTTATTTCTATGGCCTTGATTTTATTTACAATACAATTGGTGTGTTAGTCTCTCAGTCGTGTCCAACTCTTTGCAGCCCCGTGGGCCATAGCCCACCAGGCTCCTCTGTCCATGGGATTCTCCAGGCAAGAATACTGGAGTGGGTTGCCATTTCCTTATCCAGGGGATCTTCCCGACCCAGGAATGGAACCTGAGTCTCCTGCACTGCAGTGAATTCTTTACCATCTGAGCCATCAGGGAAGCACCACAATACAATTGGTAGTGACCCACATTTTGGTTAACAGTCCAACTAGGATCATTGCGTTTTCTTGCTCTTTTTTAAATTATTTATTTATTTATTTATTTATTAATAACCTTTTTAGTTTGTATTGGGGTATAGCCAACTAACAAACAATGTTGTTATAGTTTCAGGTGAACAGAGAAGAGACCCAGCTGCACATATACATGTATCCATTCCCCCCCAAACTCACCTTCCATCCAGGGGGCTACATAACATTCAGCATAGCTCCATGTGCGATACAGTAGGTCCTTGGTAGTTATCTATTCTAAATATACCAGTGTGTATATGTCCACACCAAACTCCCTAATTATCCCTTCCCCCATCTTTCCCCCCAGCAACCATAAGCTCATTCTTAAAGTCTATGAGTGTGTTTATGTTTTGTAAGTTCATTTATATAATTCCTTTTTAGATTCCACATATAAGGGATGTTGGAGAAGGCAATGGCACCCCACTCCAGTACTCTTGCTTGGCAAATCCCATGGACGGAGGAGCCTGTTAGGCTGCAGTCCATGGGGTCGCTAAGAGTCGGACACGACTGAGCGACTTCACTTTCACTTTTCCCTTTCATGCTCTGGAGAAGGAAATGGCAACCCACTCCAGTATTCTTGCCTGGAGAATCCCAGGGACGGTGGAGCCTGGTGGGCTACCGTCTACGGGGTCGCACAGAGTCAGACACGACTGAAGCAACTTAG
The DNA here is from genome assembly GCA_024291935.2 of Okapia johnstoni. NCBI lineage: Eukaryota > Metazoa > Chordata > Mammalia > Artiodactyla > Giraffidae > Okapia > Okapia johnstoni. The sequence goes on along the minus strand of CM044305.1, from coordinate 56,698,911 downwards.
CAGCAGCATAAGGGATGTCATATATTTCTCCTTCTCTGTCTCACCTACTTCACTCAGTAGGAGACTCTCCAGGTCCATCCAAGTTGCTGCAAATGGCATAATTTCATTCTTTTTAGTGGCTGAGTAATATCTCATCGTATATATGCACCATATCTTCTTTATCCATTCCTCTGTCAACAGACATATATGCTACCACGTCATGGTTACTGTAAATAGTGTTTCAGTGAACACTGGGGGTGCATGTATCTGTTTCTATCATGTTTTTTTCCAGATATATGCCCAGGAGTGGTATTGCAAAGTCATATGGTAGCTCTATTTTTAGGTCTTTAAGGAATTTTCATACTGTTCTTCATAGTGGCTATACCAGTTTACATTCCCACCAACAAAAGAGAAGGGTCCTCTTCTTTCCAAACCCTCTCCAGCATTTATTGTAGATTTTCTGATGATAGCCATTCTGCCTGCTGTGAGGTGATAGCTCATTGTAGTTTTGATTTGCATGTTGCTAATAATTAGCAATGTTGAACATCTTTTCATGACCCTATTGGCCATCTGGAGGTCTTCTTTGGAGAAATGTCTATTTAGGTCTTCTGCCTGTTTTTTAGGTGGGTTGTTTGTTTTGACACTATTAAGCATCATAGTTCAGTTCAGTTCAGTTCAGTCGCTCAATCGTGTCCGACTCTTTGCGACCCCATGAATTGCAGCACGCCAGGCCTCCCTGTCCATCACCAACTCCCGGAGTCTACCCAAACCCATGTCCATTGAGTCAGTGATGCCATCCAACCATCTCATCCTCTGTCGTCCCCTTCTCCTCCTGGCCCCAATCCTTCCCAGCATTAGGGTCTTTTCCAATGAGTCAACTCTTCGCATGAGGTGGCCAAAGTATTGGAGTTTCAGCTTCAACATCAGTCCTTCCAATGAACACCCAGGATTGATCTCCTTTAGGATGGATTGATTGGATCTCCTTGAAGTCCAAGGGACTCTCAAGAGTCTTCTCCAACACCACAGTTCAAAAGCATCAATTCTGCGGCGCTCAGCTTTCTTCACCGTCCAACTCTCACATCCATACATGACCACTGGAAAAACCATAGCCTTGACTAGACGGACTTTTGTTGGCAAAGTAATGTCTCTGCTTTTAAATATGCTATCTAGGTTGGCCATAACTTTCCTTCCAAGGAGTAAGTGTCTGTTAATTTCATGGCTGCAATCACCATCAGCAGTGATTTTGGAGCCCAAGAAAATAAAGTCTGACACTGTTTCCACTGTTTCCCCATCTATTTCCCATGAAGTGATGGGACCAGATGCCATGATCTTAGTTTTCTGAACGTTGAGCTTTAAGCCAACTTTTTCACTCTCCTCTTTCATTTTTATCAAGAGACTCTTTAGTTCTTCTTCACTTTCTGCCATAAGGGTGGTGTCATCCGCATATCTGAGGTTATTGATATTTCTCCCGGCAATCTTGATTCCAGCTTGTGTTTCTTCCAGCCCAGTGTTTCTCATGATGTACTCTGCATATAAGTTAAATAAGCAGGGTGACAATATACAGCCTTGACGTACTCCTTTTCCTATAAGCATCATAAGATGTCTGTAAATTTTGGAGACCAATCCTTTATTGGTCACTCGCATCATTTGCAAATATTCTCTCCCAATCTGTGAGTTGTCTTTTTGTTTTGTTTATTGTTTCCTTTGCTGTGCAAAAGCTTTTGAGATTAAGTAGGTCCCATTTGTTTGTTTTTTATTTGTATTATTCTGAGAAATGGATTGAAAAATATATTGCTGTGATTCATGTCAGAGTGTTCTGCCTATGTTTTCCTCTAGGAGTTTTACAGTGTCCGGGCTCACATTGAGGTCTTTAATCTATTTCAAGCTTGTTTTTGTGTATGGAATTAAAAAATAATCTAATTTCATTTTTTTTTACATGTAGCTGCCCAGTTTCCCCAGCACCATTTGTTAAAGACACTCTTCCCAACATTGTATAGTCATGCCTTCTTTGTCATAGATGAATTGATCACAGGTACATGGGCTTATTTCTGGGTTTTATATCCTGTTCCATTGATCTATATTTCTATTTTTTGCCAGTACCACATTGTCTTGATGATTGTATATCTGTCGTACAGTGTGAAGTCAGGGAGCTTCCTCCAGCTCTGTTTTCTTTCTCAAGATTGCTTTGGTTATGCCAGGTCATTTGTGTCTTCATACAAAGTTTTAGATTTTTTTGTTCTAGTTCTATGAAAAATGCCATTGGTAGATATGATAAGGATTTCATTGTCTCTGTAGGTTGCCTTGGGTAGTATAATCATTTTGACAGTATTGGTTCTTCCAATCCATGGACATGGTAATCTGCAAAAAAGCACTTCTAAGAGGGAAGTTCATAACACTACAATCTTATCTCACAAAACAAGAAAAGGAGAGAGGACAAGATGGTGGAAGAGTGGGTGGATGTGGAGTACAACTCTCTCCACAGATGCATTAGGAATACATCATCAGACACAGAAGATCTCACAGAATACCAGCTGCGAGTGGTCAGGAGTCCCTGACCACGTGAAAGGAATATATAGATGCACAAAAAAATCAGTAGGACAAAGGAAAGAGATGAAAAAGAGGACAGTGAGCTAGTCAGGACTAGACCTGCACTTGGGGGGTGGGGGAATTGAAGCAGGGGTCAGATCCCCACATTGCGGCAATTGTCTGAGAACCTGGAGAAGCATTTGAAGCTGCTGGAGAATGCATCAGCTGATCTGTGACAGTCTGAATGGAATGAGAACCACACAGACAATCTTTGCCACAGCTCTATGAACCCTGGACAGGGATGTAAATCCCCTGGAATGTGTAGGGGCTGGGAGCTCCAGCATAGGGACTGGAGAGCAATCCCAGGGCGAGGTCTGCTGTTGACTTTGGGAAGATGGCCCTAGGGGACGTGAGGGAGGAGATCATGGTGCGGAATGAGTTGGAAGAAATCAGAGCAGCCATAGACATAAGGCAATAATGCTGAATCATGCACAGGGGGTGGAGCCATCACTGTAGCCTCTGTAGCCTCTATCACCCCCCACATTCCAGCACTGACCAAAAAAGAAAGACCCCAGAGAGGGTGGCCCTTCAAGTGTCTAACTTGAATAGAGAAGTTCCCGAGCCAGGGCCGGCAGCTGGGGGGAGGTGGGGTGGCGGGCTTTAATGGCCTGATGCTCCAAGCAACAGAGAAGAACCTGAGCCAGGTGGGCCCTTTAAGTGCCTGCTGCTGCTGCTAAGTTACTTCAGTCGTGTCCAACTCTGTGCAACCCCATAGACGGCAGCCCACTAGGCTCCCCCCTTCCCTGGGATTCTCCAGGCAAGAACACTGGAGTGGGTTGCCATTTCCTTCTCCAATGCATGAAAGTGAAAAGTGAACGTGAAGTCGCTCAGTCATGTCCAACTCTTAGCGACCCCATGGACTGCAGCCTACCAGGCTCCTCCATCCATGGGATTTTCCAGGCAAGAGTGCTGGAGTGGGTTGCCATTGCCTTCTCCGTTTAAGTGCCTGACATGCCAGGTAACAGAAAAAGACCAGCCACAAAGGCCTTTTGATTGCCAATTGCCAAAGGCTAGAAGAAGACTGTAATAGCACCATAGCTCATGTGGCTGAGACGGCCAGTATCCCTACACACTTGGTGCCACCAGGGTCCCTGCAATAGAAGCATATGCACCACTTCCACGCTTAATCTTCACTGGGCAAGAGTTGCCAGAGGCTAGGAAAAAAACCCTAAGAGTACCTTATCTCCTGCATATCTGGTATTGCCAGGATCCCTGTGATCTAAGCAGCTGTACCACCTCCACACCCAATCCTCATTGTGGCAAACCAAGTCCTCCAGGGCAGCCTCAAGAGCAAACTCCTGTGGATGACACACATGCAGAGGTGGAAATAAAACCACAGTTGAACCCCAGGGTCAGTGTAGCTGAGGAAGAGAATTGAAAACCTTTCCACCAGTTGTACAAGCTACAGGTTAAATCCACACGAGAAACTAGGCAGACTCTGTGTCTGTGGAATATATAAAAGGACAATGAGAGCTCCCACAAAACAAAACACACTAGTTCTGGCAGCTGTGGACATTGGAGACAACAATATGCAGGATAAGGGCCATATTAGAGTATGGGCTGTCCCCATAGCAGGTCAAGAGACCAGCCCAGTACTGGAGGGCATCCTAGGGAGGCAAAGGTGGACTGTGACTCACAATGAGGGAAATGATGTTGACAGCTGAAATCTGAGAGAAACACATATTATCATTCTTATATTTTGATTTGTTCTGTAGTTGGCTCTGTGTTATTATTATTATTCTTTTTCTTTTCCTCTGTTGCTGAGGTTGTTGATTTCATTGTTACTATTAACTATTTAATCTTTTGGAATTTTATTTTTTTAACCAACCTTTTTACTTCCTTTATATACTGCTACCTCTATGTTGTCCTTTTGCAGTTCTGTGGGGTTTTTTCCTTTGGTTTTGTTTTTTGATTGTTTTTCTTGTTATTCTTTTCCTGCTATAGTTATTCTTTAATATATACAAATCTTTTTTATACACTTCTATTTAACTTTGTTTTTCTAAATGCTTTTACTTTTCTTTTCTTTCTCTTTTTCAACATGTTAGTTTGTTTTCTTTGCTTAATTCCCCAGTTGGCACTCTGCTTTTGTTTTGTTTCCTGGTTTGCATTTTAGTTAGTTCTGTTTTTAATTGGTTGGTATAATTTTCAGTTTCCTTTGCTTCTCAAGTCACATTCTTGTACTTTCTTTTCTTTGGAATGTTGTGGTTTTGTTTGTTTGTGTGTATGTATGTGTCAGCTGGCACAGAATCTGCCTGCAATGCAGGAGACCCCGGTTCAATTCCTGGGTCAGGAAGGATCCCTGGAGAAGGGATAGGCTACCAACTCCTGTATTCTTGGGCTTCCCTGGTGGCTGTGAAGGTAAAGAATCCACCTACAATGTGGGAGACCTCGGTTTGATCCCTGGTTTGGGAAGATCCCCTAGAGAAGGGAAAGGCTACCCACTCCAGTATTCTGGCCTGGAGAATCCCCATGGACAAAGGAGCCTGGCAGGTTACAGGCCATGGGGTCACAAAGCATCAGACACGACTGAGAACCTAAGCACAGCACAGCATGTATGCTAGTGTATTCCACTGTTTTTATTAGTACTTGATTTTAAATTTACCATTTGCTTCGGTTCATCTTTTGCTTCTTGTTATTTTGTTTATGTGTGTTGTCTGTCTGTTTAATCCACTTTAATTATATAACAATTTGTGGAATCTCAGTCCCCAGAAAGAGATATGACCTGAGCCTTTGGAGTGGCAGCAATGAGTTCAGGACCCTAGACTGCCAGAGAACTTCTAACTTCAGGGAGTATTAATTAGTGAGAACTCTCACAAAGACCTCTACCTATATACAAGACCTGGCATCACCAACTGCCAGCAGCATTCAGTGCAGGACACTTCACCCAAACAACAAGCAAAAACAAAAACATAAACCTCATCATCAGCAGACAGTATACTAACAAACACCCCAAAACAAACCGCCTGACAGAAACCTGCCAAACAGAGAGAGAAAAAAAAAACTTACCTCCTCCCACCAGAATGCAGGCACAAATCACTCCCAACAAGAAGCCTACACAAACCACTGGACCAACTTTACCCACTGAGAGCAGAAACTGAAAGGATGAAGCCATATGACCATAAAGCCTAGAAAAAGAAGACCTCAAACACAGTTAGTTGGAAAAAAATGAAAAAAAAAAAAGAGAAATATTACACAAATATTACACAAAAGAAAAATTAAACAAGGTAGAAATTCACAAGATCTTATGAAGAAGAGGAAATAGGCGAACTCTTTGAACAATAATTCAGAATAATGATAGTAAAAAATGATCCAAAACATTGAAAACAGAATGGAGGAAATATAATAACTGACATTTAACAAGAATCTAGAGAAAAGAAAAAATAAACAAATAGAGACATACAACACAATTACTAAGAATTAAAAATACTCTGGAAGGAATCAACAGCAGAATAACCGATGCAGAAGAACAGATAAGTGAGCTGGAAGATAGAATGGTGGAAATAATTGCTGAAGAGAGGATAAAGGAAAATGAATGGAAAAAATTGAAGATAGTCTCAGAGATATCTGGAACAATACTAAATACGCCAATATTTGAATTATAGGGGTCCCAGAAGAAGAAGAGAAAAAGAAAGGGTATGAGAAAATTTTTGAAGAGATTATATTTGAAAATCTCCCCAACATGGGAAAGGAAAGAGTCAATCAAGTCCAAGAAGTGCAGAGCATCACATACAGGATAAACCTAAGGAGAAACATGCTGAGACACATGCTAATCAAACTAAAAAGATTAAATACAAAGAGACAATATCAAATGCAGCAAGGGAAAAACAACAAATAACATACAGGGGAAACCCCATACATTTAACAGCTGATCTTTCAGCAGAAACTCTGCAGGCCAGTAGGGAATAGCAGGATATATTTAAAGTACTGAAAGGGGAAAATCTACAACCAAGATTACTCGGCAAGGATCTTATTCAAAATCGATGGAGAAATCAAAAGCTTTACAGACAAGCAAAAATTAAGAGTATTTAGCACCAACAAATGAGCTTTGCAATAAATGTGAAAGGGACAAGAGAAGGAAAAGACCTATAAAAACAAAACCAAAATAATTAAGAAGATGCCAATACAAACATATATATAAATAATTACTTTAAATGTAATGGATTAAACAGTCTTACCAAAATACACAGACTGGTTGAATCGATACAAAAACAAGACTCATATATATGCTGTCTACAAGAGACCTACTTCAGACCTACATACAGACTGAAAGTAAAAGGATGGAAAAAGACATTCCTACTTCAGACCTACAGACTGAAAGTAAAAGGATGGAAAAAGACATTCCATCCAAGTGGAAATCAAAACGAAACCAGAGTGGCAATTCTCATATCAGACAAAGTAGATCTTAAAATAAAGAATATTGTAAGAAATAAAGATGAATGGTACACAATGATCAAGAGATCCAAGAAGAAGACATAACAATTGTAAATATTTATGTATCCTACATACAAGCAACTCAATACATAAAGCAAAAATTAACAGACAAAAAAAAGGAAAATTGGCAGCAACACAATATTAGGGGATTTTAAAACCTCACTTACACCAATGGACAGATCATCAAAACAAAATTAATAAGAAAACATAAGCCTTAAATGACACATTAGAGCAGATGGATCAAATTGATATCTTCACGACATTCCATCCAAATGCAGATGAATACACTTTCTTGTGAAGTGTACATGGAACATTCTCCAAGACATACCACATTTTGGCCCACAAATTAAGCCTCAGTAAATTTAAGAAAATTGAAATAATCTCAAGCATCTTTTCTGACCATGATGCTGAGACTAGATATCAATTACAGGGAAAAATGGAAAAAAAAAAGAACTCTTAAAAACAGTAACATGGAGATTAAACAATATGTTTCTAAATAATGAACAGGATACTGAAGAAATAAAAAGGGAAATGGAAAACATTCCTAGAAACAAATGACAACAAAAACACAATGACCCAAAACCTTTAGGATGCAGCAAAAGCAGATTTAAGAGGGATGTTTATAGCAAGACAATCCTACCTCAAGAAAAAAGAAAAACATCGAATAGACAACCTACCTTTACATTTAAAACAACTGGAAAAAGAACAACAACAAAAAAAAAATCCGAAGTTAGTAGGAAGAAAGAAATCTTGAAGATCATATCAGTAATAAATGAAAAAGAAATGAAGGAAACAATAGTAAAGATTAATAACACTAAAAGTTGATTCTTTGAGAAGATAAAATTGACAAACCATTAGCCAGACTCATCAAGAAAAAATGGGAGAGAGTCAAAAGAACAATTAAAAAAAAAGAAATGAAAATGGAGAGGTTACTACAGACAATGTAGAAATACAAAGAATCATAGAAGACTATCATGAGCAACTAAATGCAAAATGGATAACCTGGAAGAAATGGACAGATTCCTAGAAAAATTCAACCTTCCAAGACTGAACCAGGAAGAAATAGAAATAATGAACAAGCCAAATACAAGCAATGGAATAAAAACTGTGATAAACAAAAATCTCCCAAAATACAAAACCCCAGGACCAGATGGCTTCACAGGTGAATTTCATCATTTAGAGAAGAGCTAATGCCTATCCTTCTAAAACTCTTTCAAAAAGTTGCAGATGAAGAAACACTTCCAAACTCATTCTGCAAGGCCACTGTCACCCTGATATCAAAACCAAAGACATCACACAAAACTGAAAATTACAAGCCAATATCTCTAATGAACACATATACAATAATCCTCAACAAAATTCTAGCCAACAGAATTCAACAACACATTAAAAAGACCATATATCATGATCAAGTCAAGTTTATCCCTGGGATAAAAGGATTCTGCAATATACACAAATCAATCAATGTTTCCTTGGAAGAAAAACTATGACCAACCTAGACAGCATATTAAGAAGCAGAGACATTACTTTGCCAACAAAGGTCCATCTAGTCAAAGCTATGGTTTTTCCAGTAGTCATATATGGATGTGAGAGTTGGACCATAAAGAAAGCTGAGCACTGAAGAATTGATGCTTTTGAACTGTGGTGTTGGAGAAGACTCTTGAGAGTCCCTTGGACTGCAAGAACATCAAACCAGTCAATCCTAAAGGAAATCAGTCCTGAGTATTCATTGGAAGGACAGATGCTGAAGCTGAAACTCCAATACTTTGGCCACCTGATGCGAAGAATTGACTCATTGGAAAAGACCCTGATACTTGGAAAGACTGAAGGCAGAAGGAGAAGGGGATGACAGAGGATGAGATGGTTGGATGGCATCACTGACATGATGGACATGAGTTTGAGTAGACTCTGGGAATTGGTGATGGACCAGGAAGCCTGGCATGCTTCATGGGGTCACAAAGAATCGGACATGACTGAGTGACTGAACTGAATCAATGTGATACACCATATTAACAAACTGAAAGATAAAAACCACATGATCATCTCAACAGATGCAGAAAAAGCTTTTGAGGAAATTCAGCACCCATTTATGATGAAAACTCCTCAAAAAATTAGCATGGAAGGAACTTATCTCAACATAATAAAGGCCCTATATAACAAACCCAGAGCAAACATTTTTCTCAGTGGTGAAAAAGTGAAAGCACTCCGTCTAAAATCAGGAAGAATATAAAGGTACCCACTCTTCCGACTATTATTCAACATAGTTTTGGAAGTGCTCGATATGGCAATCAGAGAAGAAAAAGTAATAAAAGGATTCTATATTGGAAAAGAAGAAATAAAACTCTCACTTGTTCACAGACGACATGAAACAATACATAGAAAACCCTAATGATACTATCAGAGAATTACTAGAGCTAATCAGTGAATTTAGTAAAGTCACAGGATACAAAATAAATACACAGAAATCACATGCATTTTTATATACTAACAAAAGAAATCAGAAAGAGAAATTAAGGAATCAATACCATTGCAACAAAAAGAATAAAATATCTAGGAATAAACCTACCTAAGGAGACAAAAAAGTTGTATACAGAAAATTATAAGACCCTCATGAAAGAAATCAAAGCCAACATAAACAGATGGAGAGATAAACCATGTTTCTGGGTTGGAGGAATTAATATTGTGAAAATGACTACTACCAAATATAAACTACAGATTCAGTGCAATGCCTTTCAAATAACCAATGGCATTTTTCACAGAACTAGAACAAAAAATTTCACAATTTGAATGGAAACACAAAAGACCCTGAATACCCAAACAATCTTGAGAAGGAAGAATGGAGCTGGAGGAATCCACCTTCCTGACTTCAGACTATACTACAAAGCTACAATTATCAAGACAGTATGGTACTGGCACAAAAACAGAAATATAGACCCATGGAACAAGAAAGAAAGCCCAGAGATTTCTATCCACACACCTAAGGGCACCTATATGACAAAGGAGGCAAGAATATACAATAGAGAAAAGACAGTCACAAAGACAAACTCAAAATGGATTAAAGACCTAAATGTAAGACCAAAAACTATAAAACTGATAGAGGAAAACAAAGGCAGAACACTGTATGACATAAATCACAGCATGATTCTTTATGACCCACCTCTGAGAATAATGGAAATAAAGATAAAAATAAACAAGTGTGACCTAATTAAACTTAAAAGCTCTTGTACAGCAAAGGAAAGTATAAACAAGGTGAAAAGACAACTCTCAGAATGTGAGAAAATAAAAGCAAATGAAACAACTGACAAAGGATTTATTTCCAAAATATAAAAGCCACTCTTACAACTCAACACCAGAAAAAAAGTGGGTAAAAGACCTAAGAAGATGTAGAGATGGTTAATAAACACGTGAAAAGATGCTCAAGATCACTCATTATTAGATAAATGCAAATGAAAACTACAATAAGATAGCACACACTGCTCAGAATGGCCATCATGAAAAAAATCAACAAAAAAATAAATTCTAGAGGGTGTGGAGAAAAGGGAAACTCTTGCATTGTTTGTGGGAATGTGAACTGATATAACTACTATAGAAGACAGAATGGAGATTCAATAAAAAAAAACTAAGAGTAAAACTACCAAATGACCCAGCAATCCCACTAGGCATATACCCTGAGAAAACCAAAATTGAAAAAGGCACATGTATCCCAATGATCACTGCAGCACTATTTACAATAGTTAGGACATGTAGCAACTTAGATGTCCATCAACAGATGAATGGGTAAAGATGCTGCAGTACATATATACAATGAAATATATGCCCCTCAGCCAAAAAAGGGAATGTATTTGAGTCAGTTCTAACAAAGTGGATGAACCTAGAGCCTATTATACAGAGTGAAGTAAGTCAGAAAGAGGAAAACAAATATCATATACTTATGTGTATATGTGGAATCTAGATAGATGGTACTGATGAACCTATCTGTAGGGCAGCACTGGAGACATTGACATAGAGAACAGACTTATAGTCATGGGGGTCAGGGAGGAAGGAGAGGGTGGGACAAATTCAGAGAGTAACATGGGACCATATACACTACCATATGTAAAATAGATAGCCAATGGGAATTTGCTGTATGACTCAGAGAACTCAAACCAGGACTCTGTAACAAACCAGAGGAGTGGGATGGGGTGGGAGATGAATGGGAGGTTCAAGAGGGAGGAGCCATATGTATACCTATGGCTGATTCATCTTGATGTATGGCAGAAACCAAAACAATATTGTAAAGCAATTATAAAAAATAAATTAATTGTAAAAAAGAATAAACAAGAGAAACCTCAAATAAACAATAAAACTTACACCTAAAACAACTAGAGAAAGAAGAACAAACAAAACCTAAAGTTAGTAGAAGGAGAGAAATCATAAAGATGAGAGCACAAATAAATGAAATAGAGACAAAACAGTTGCAAAGATCAATGAAACTAAAAGCTAGTTCTTTGGAAAGATAAACAAAATTGATAAACCTTTAGCCAGATTCATCAAGAAAAAAAAAAAAAGGAGATGATGCAAACTAATAAAATTAGAAATGAAAAAAGTTACAACTGACTCCATAGAAATACCAAGGATCATAAGAAACTACTATGAGCAATTGTCTTACATTAGCCATGCCATATTTTTTCATTAATAACACCATAAACTTTTATAGATGAACAATGCCCAATACTTGGACTTTAGGAATTATTCACTCTAATATATTTACTTTTTCATGAAATTTTTTACTCTGATGCTGTTTTGAGATTAGGATAAATTCAATAAATCACAAGTCTCACAAAATAACCAATATATGGGAATATTTTTTTATGGCACGATCTTAAGAGTATACTAATCTATAGGCATGAACAATGCTTAGTTCAGTTCAGTTGAGTCGACCAGTTAAGTCTGACTCTTTGCAACCCCATCAACTGCAGCACACCAGGCCTCCCTGTCCATCACCAACTCCCGGAGTCTACCCAAACCCATGTCCATTGAGTCGGGGATGCCATCCAACCATCTCATTCCCTGTCGTCCCCTTCTCTTCCTGCCCTCAAACTTTCCCAGCATCAGGGTCTTTTCCAATGAGTCAATTCTTCGCATCAGGTGGCCAAAGTATTGGACTTTCAGCTTCGACATCAGTCCTACCAATGAACACCCGGGACTGATCTCCTTTAGGATGGACTGGTTGGATCTCCTTGAAGTCCAAGGGACTCTCAAGAGTCTTCTCCAACACCACAGTTCAAAAGCATCAATTCTTTGGCGCTCAGCTTTCTTTAGAGTCCAACTCCCACATCCATACATGACCACTGGAAAAACCATAGCCTTGACTAGACGGACCTTTGTTGACAAAGTAATGTCTCTGCTTTTTAATATGCTGTCAAGGTTGGTCATAACTTTCCTTCCAAGGAGTAAGTGTCTTTTAATTTCATGGCTGCAGTCACCATCTGCAGTGATTTTGGAACCCAGAAAAATAAAGTCTGTCACTGTTTCCACTGTTTCCCCATCTATTTGCCATGAAGTGATGGGACCAGTTGCCATGATCTTAGTTTTCTGAATGTTGAGCTTTAAGCCAACTTTTTCACTCTCCTCTTTCACTTTCATCAAGAGGCTTTTTAGTTCCTCTTCACTTTCTGCCATAAGGGTGGTGTCATCTGCATATCTGAGGTTATTGATATTTCTCCCAGTAATCTTGATTCCAGCTTGTGCTTTTTCCAGCCCAGCGTTTCTCATGATGTACTCTGCATATAAGTTAAATAAGCAGGGTGACAATATACAGCCTTGACATACTCCTTTTCCTATTTGGAACCAGTTTGTTGTTCCATGTCCAGTTCTAACTATTGCTTCCTGAACTGCATACAGGTTTCTCAAGAGGCAGGTCAGGTGGTCTGGTATTCCATCTCTTGAAGAATTTTCCACAGTTTATTGTGATCCACACAGTCAAGGCTTTGGCATAGTCAATAAAGCAAAAATAGATGTTTTTCTGGAACTCTCTTGCTTTTTCGATGATCCAGCGGATGTTGGCAATTTGATCTCTGGTTCTTCTGCCTTTTTTAAAACCAGCTTGAACATCTGGAAGTTCACAGTTCACATATTGCTGAAGCCTGGCTTGGAGAATTTTAAGCATTACTTTACTAGCATGTGATGGCCTCCTAAAAAGAGGGGCAGAAGAGAAGAGGGGGAAGAAAAGCCACTAGACCTATTTCAAGCTTTCCAAAACAAGGCAGGCTGTAAATTCTTTCAGGACAAACACTTTCTCCCTCACAGAGCTGAATGTTTTATCAGCAGGTATTCAGGAAATATGTGTTGAATTGATAACAAGTGGATCTCTATGTATTGTACAGAGCTCTTCTTTTTTGCTTCCACAACTTCAAGAAACTAATCTTTCTCTTCACTGCACAAAAAGAGGTAAAAAATAACCATCAGTTACCCAGATTTCCACAATCTTAGTCCCAAAGTCTAGGACAACAACGAATAGCATATTATCAAGGGAGGTTATATATTCCTTCTTTGGAGACTTTAGTAAGAGAAAACTGATTATGATCCTTCTGGGACAATTCACAGGTTGTCCTTATGTGTATGGACTTGATGACTTCTTATTATCCCTTCTATTCAGATGCTTTTAATATTTTGTTTTCAGTATGTTTGATGCTGAGAAAAATGGGAAAGTCTGAAAGCCATTTATTTCCACAATGGAGAAGGAATTTTCAGTGTTCTACTCTAGGTTTCTTAATAACAAGTGACATCAGTCAAAAAAAAAAGATTAACTTTTATCATGCCCTTTCTATCAATATATAGTTGTTTTAGTATACTAAAGCATTGTTACAAAAATTTGAAAGCCATAATACTACTTTTTTTATATGACATATGGCCTGCAGGATCTTTGTTCCCTGACCAGGGACCAAACCCATGCATCCTGCGGTGGAAGCGTGAAGTCCTAACCACTGGGAAACAAGGGAATTCCCCATAATGCTATTTTAAGACCAATCTAGTACTAGAAGAAAATTTATCCACAAGAACAAGGCCCAACTGGATTTTGATGCTTATTAATTTTGGTAATTGGTGCAACCATTTTTGATGGGGTTCAAATGTTTGTGGTGGGAAGAGTAAAAATATGTTAGAAGGGGGAAGGAGGAGCTAAAGTTATCTTTATCTAATGAGTTGGTGGAAGCAAAAGAGAAATATTGATTATTTCAGCATTTAGTCTTTTTGCTATAAGCTTGACCAATGGCAAACACTGAATAGCCCCCCTCCCTATGCAGTCTGGCTCAAGAGATGATTCCTATCAAATTTAACATAGCAGTTGGCATGAACTAAACCCTACCTAAATAAAGGACATTGATACGTAGAACTGTGAACCAAACATTAAACCATACTGCTGGAAGTCCTATAATCCTTTAGAAAGAAAAAAGAAAGGGCCAAGGAGAACAGGAAGGGAGACCAAATATAAGATGATTAAGGTTTTATAAATAAATATAAATACATCTCAGATTTTTGTAAGATATAATTGTTTACATAAAAGATCAAGGTCAGGATCCCAAAGTGAAGGGATTATTGAGAAGTCTAAAAGGTATTGTTCAGATAATGAAAAAGGGAGCTTAGCATGATTTGTTCCAGTATTCCAAGGTAACTGATAGGCAGTTCTGCCACAAATCTTTAACTTTTTATCACTGCTACATCTGGCTTTAAACAGAACTGTATAATAATCATGAAAATCATGCCTGTGAAAAAATGTTCAAATATAAGAAGAAAGTGCAAACTATACCTAAGATCTACTTCCCACACCCTTCTCTAATGTAATGGCAGGAAAACTGGGTAAAGCTTGAATTGAACTAATAAACTATTGTTGTTTTCAGAATAGTTATTCAAGGAGATCATTGACAGGGTCACTAGAAAAGGTAGACAAAGTACTTTTGGACATTCGTTGGTAAGTAGAATGTTGATTCCTGTGAGATAGCATGACAACTTTCAGGCAAGGACTTCTGCCTTTGAGCCCTCACATCACATACAACTCCTTATTAGCAGACCATATTACATAGTCTCAAAAATTGACATCTCCAGACTGCCTCACTTATTTTGGCTCATGTGACTTTAAAACAATTACTATGGTAGATACAATCTCTATATAGTTTGAGAAAATGTTTTTTTAAAAGTTTAATGCTATTATACACAACAATAAGCATCTGTCTTTTTTTATTACATGCTTTTACATATAATAAGAGCTCATGACTAATCATATGAAATGAAAATTGCTATACATTTTTATTAAAACAGACATATAAATTAACGTCTACCATTCCAACTTCAAATATTTTCATGAAGTCTTATAAAGACATTAAAAGGTGGTTCTTTTTGCAAATGTGGGTATGGAATCAGGTCATAATTATCTCACTCACTGTGCTTGCCTGGTGTCACAAATGGTAAAGAATCTATCTGGGTTCAATCCCTGGGTTGGGAAGATCCCCTGGAGAATGGAATGACTACCCACTCCAGTATTCTTGCCTGCATAATTCCATGGACAGAGGAGCCTGTTGGGATACAGTCCATGGGGTCACAGAAAGTCAGAAATGACTTGGCGACTAACACACTGTCTCACTCATTAGAAGGTCGTCTACTTTTCCTCATAACTGTTTATTGGAGAAATATGTGGACAACCCAAAAGTTCAGGTTTTGCACTTTTCTTCCCCCAAGATCTCTTAACATGAGCTATTGCACAATATGGTATCTAATTGTTGTAGCAGTAGCCCCCATTTTAGATGTTCTCTATATATTCCAAGAAATAAGATGTTTACACTGTATCCCTAGATTTATATATTAACCTGAAAGTACAAATCCAATATTCCTCTATCCAACTACATTATACAGTGAAAAAATAAAATATATCTCTGTAGCAAATGATTTTCAAAAATTAATTAGATATTGATTTATAGTTTATCTACTTAGGTAGCCAGACATAAATTATTTAGATAATACTGTGCTAGATGTTTTGTATTTCAAAGCATCAATATTTCATGAAATCTAGAGTCACTGAATTTTAAAAGTATATTCATGCTATGTGACTGATGGGACTTCCCTACACAGACCCTGATATTTGGGTAGTGTAAGAATTCCCTGGAATGTATAGCTTTAGTTCTAAGGTCATCTTTTTGGTAGAGTCAGACTAAATATCAAGGGAGATATATACATACTCCTCTCTTAAGTCTCCACAGAGAGACGGATCATAACCATAAAATAAAAGGGATACAAACATATACCAAACAAAAATTATTCTTCAATTTCAACTTCAGAATGTAATAATAAGTCCTAATGCAACTGGACAAAAAACGTTCAGTCACATTCTCCTATAATATTTTTAGATTTTCCTTTCAACAACTTTTTTTAAAAAATCACATAAATTCCAAAGTCTGATATAGAATCAGCCTTATTATGGATCTTGCCACACTTCCTACATATTTCCTCTAAAACTCACCAGGTATTTGTCTTGTTGCCTGGCCAATTTGCTATATCACCACCACTATCCCAAGTGTCCTCTCAATATTGCTCAGAATATTTAAATTCAAGACCTTTATTTCTAAAAATTTAAGTAGAAACTCATTGAAAAAGTTTCACCGCAACCACAGCTTTTTGAGTTCAAAATATTTAGTTGATGAGCAAGACCAATTATGCTTAAGATTCTGAAAGTGTGAGATCAGATTCCACAATATTTAGTAACAGATTTCCAATGACAATTACTTGCAGAAGTTTTCTTTCATAATACTCTTAATTATCTGTTATTTATATTCCACTTGTGAGGGTGATGAGAAGCAAAGGTTTAGTGATCTAATCAAATTACCCAAGCATCAGGCATACCTCACCTTAAAGCTAACATTCTCTAACTAAAAGCTTAAAATTCTTTCCCCAAAACAATGTTTTAATCTACTTTTAGTTAGACTGTCTTACACAAGGTAATTTTCTTATATTGGGATAAAAGTACATGTTCTGCATTCTAACTAACCATACACACATATGCTTTTATGACTTTAAATTTCTACTCTAAAGAATTCTAAGTTCTTTACATGATGTAACAGGCAACTAGAATTATTCTTGGTACTGCTATAGACCAATTAATTAAGAAGTACTTTTCGTGATTTTCCAAGTTCAGAAGAAAACAAATTTTACAATGATTTTAAACTAGTTTCAGAGCTACATTCATACTAGATAATTAATAAAAAAAAATCATTAGGCAGAATAACATAAGCATTAAGATTATGGGCTCTGGAATCAGATAGATCTGAAGGGTGTTTATAAAAAAAGGGAAAAAGGGAAGAAAAAAATGAGCATAATGAGAGTACTGACTCCATTGAATTGTCATAAGAATTAAATGACACAATGCATCTAAAGTTCTTACCACTATGCCTGGCACATTTTAAGTGCCCAATGAATGATGGTTCTTACTATTAACAACTAAAGCTGATAAATTATTTACATGAGAAATTAAAATTAAAAATCAGATGCTTCATCATATTTGTAACATATTACGTACTTGTCTATGCTCATCTTCCTTCTAAATCACACTGGATAGAATGATTTCTTAAATAATAAAGCCACTATTCAATATATATATACTGTTATAATTTCAGTGTTGAGAAATATGCTGCACTTATGGTGAAACAATTGCCTGAGTGGTAGTGAAACAAACATAATTTTCTCATGTCGTAGCTCAACTAAGAAGACTATTCTCTGGTTTTAAAAAGGTGAAGTTCTTTTTGTCTTGAGTCGCTGCTGGAAATCCCCTCAGCAAAAATGTTTGGCTGCACTCCAACTCTGTGACAGGGTCTCATTTCCAGAAAGGACTAAGCCAAAGGGACAGAATTCAAAGACTAGAGTTCAGAACCAGAGTTTACAAGTCACAGAAGCACTGCTTTCTTGATGAATTTAGATTTATAGAATCATTACAAGCCACATCTTAATTATGTTAAAAAAGAATCAAAGTCATAATACAGGGTGCTTGGGGCTGGTGCACCAGGATGACCCAGAGGGATGAGATGGGGAGGGAGGTGGGAGGGGGGTTCTAGAAGGGGAAATCATGTACACCCATGGTGGATTCATGTCAATATATGGCAAAACAAATACAATATTGTAAAGTTAAAAATTAGATAAATAAACTAATTTAAAAAAAGTTCAATACATGTCACAAATGCTATTTAAAAAATATGTCCTTGGTTAAGCAATTTTATTCAAGAAAAAAAACTAAATTATATATGAAAATGTTGCTACTAACCTATCTTCCCCACTCACACCTAACTCTCATATGCAGATTATAGATGACATATTTGCCTAGTTAGGCATCATCCAGTCTTTTTCCTTCTTTTCAGGCATCTTATGATTATTAAATGGCAGTTATATATTCCCAATTACATGACAAGATTTTAATGTACTATTGACATAATTTCTGTTCAGTATCTATACAGTAAGAGAGAGTACAAATAACACAGAGTTTAGGAGTGTTTTAGTCAGAACAATCTGAGTTCTAATCCTAGTTCTACCATTTGTAACTCTTTGATCTTGAGCAATGTACCTAGTTTCTGGATCTTAGAAATATCCCCTTCAATCACATGAAATAGATCTAATACTAGTACTTACCTCACAATGTTATCACAAGGATTAAACTAATTGAAATGAAGTATGTAAAACACTAGGCACTGTGCCTGACATACACAATGCATAAATAAATGTTAGGCTTTACTATTACTAGAGTCAAATTCTGATTAGCCAGGTTAATGAAAAGTAATGAAACAAAAATCTAGCAGCACTACTGAATACTTTTAAATATACAGTTTATAAATTTGTGGTGATATTTTTAAACTTATATTTAAATTTTGCCTGATGTTCTGGCAATTGGAAACACTTCCAACAAACAAAGCTAAAATGTGAGGGACTGAGCCAGAAAATAATCCCTTTGCTTAAAATTCTTGTCTATTGGCCAAGTGTGAAAAGTCAGCTTTGCTCTCATATTAATAAAAATAGTCATCATAAATGAGCTGTGTCCTCTTTCTAAATGTATGTTTGTTTAATCTTGGTCTGCATTGGAGGAAGTAATTAAATACTGGGTTTAGAAGGCTTCCTGGTAGGCTGCAAAGTACAATAGAACTGAAAGCAAACAGATGGTCATATAGTCAACAGATTCTTAATCTGTTTAATTTTATCAGTAAGAAATGAAACACATTTAATCTTGATAATTCACCTAAAGCAGAAAATATTCCTGTAAAATATGTGCTTCACAGCACAATACATATTTTGGAAAATAATTTAAAGATTAACTACAGAAAATTAGAACATCTGACTTGATTGTGTCTAGGGCTTCAATTTATTTTTCTTTTCCAGCACAACCCAGGGGGTGCCATGCTGTGCTCAGTCACTTTAGTCCTGTCTGACTCGTAGAGATCTCATGGACTATAGCCTGCCAAGCTCCTCTGTCCATGGGATTTTTCAAGCAAAAATACTGGAGTGGGCTACCATGCCCTTCTCCAGGGGATCTCTCCTGACCCAGGAATCAAACCCATGTCTCCTGTATCTCCTGCATTGCAGGTGGATTCTTTACCACTGAGCCACTGGGGGGAGGGCTGACCTTAAGGTTTATTAATCAAAGCCCTTTCCTTGACAGAATAGTCTTTGAGCTAAAAATAAATTTATTTTACCTTTTTCTCCTACCATATTATGAAACTTTTACTAAACTTCTGCAATGCATTCTCTCCTACAACCATTTGAATTTCAAGAATCCAAGAGTCATGATCATTGGTGAGTGTGTTTTCCGAGCCTCTTTAAATTGGGCAAAATTATTCCAAAGGTTTTGCCATTGTTTCTATGACGTTAAGGAAAGCAGCCACTAAATATAGGACATCAATCTAAAGGCACCGGTCTTTAGATTGTTCCTGCATTTGCCTCATGAGAGCTGCCATTTCCCATGGTTCAAGGAATCCAAAAAGCATGTCCAAATGGCCATCTCATGAAATTTCTAATTTTTCTCTTCCAAATAGCTTAGGAATATCTTTACACCACATTCAAACAAACCTTGGCAGCTATGACAAAGACCACAGCATATTTCAAATTAATGTTCTATTTATAAATACAAAGAGCAGCAGCCATATATGACAAATCCACAGCCACCATCATACTCAATAGTGAAAAGCTGAAAGCATTTCCTCTAAGATTAAGAACAAGACAAGGATGCCCACTCTTGTCATTTTTATTCAACAGTTTTGGAAGTCCTACCCATGGTTATCAGAGAAGAAAAAGAAATAAAGGAATCCAAATTGGAAAAGCAGAAATAAAGCTGTCACTGCTTGCATATGACATGATACTATATGTAAAAAATCCTAAAGATGCTACCAGAAAACTACTAGAGCTCATGAATGAATTCAGTAAAGTTGCAGGATACAAAATTAATACACAGAAATCTGTTGCATTTCTATACACTAACAACGAAAGATCAAAAAGAGACATTAAACAAACAATCCTATTTATCATTGCATCAAAAGAATAATATACCAGGAATATACTAATACATCTGAGTGACTGAACTGAACTGATACCTACCTAAGAAGACAAAAGACCTGTACTTTGAAAACTATAAGATGAAAGAAGTTGAAGACAACACAGAAAGATGGAAAGATATATCATGTTTTTGTACTGGAAGGATCATATTTTCAAAATGACTATACTACCCAAGGTAATCTACAGATTCAGTGTAATCCCTATCAAAGTATGAATGACATTTTTCACAGAACTAGAACAGAAAATCTTGAAACTTGTATGAAGAGACAGAAGATCCAAAATAAAAATAAACACAATCTTGAAAAAGACAGCAGAGCTGGAGAATCAAGTTTCCT
Organism: Okapia johnstoni; assembly: GCA_024291935.2. Lineage (NCBI taxonomy): Eukaryota > Metazoa > Chordata > Mammalia > Artiodactyla > Giraffidae > Okapia > Okapia johnstoni. The sequence goes on along the minus strand of CM044305.1, from coordinate 56,678,026 downwards.
AACTTCAGGTTATACTAGGAAGCTACAGTCATCAGAACAGTATGGTACCGGCACAAAACAGAAATGTACATCAATGGAACAAAATAGAAAGCCCAGAAATAAACTCATGCACCTATGTCCAATGTATCTATGACAAAGAAGACAACACTATAAAATGGAGAAAAGGTGGTTTCTTCAATAAATAGTGCTAGGAAAACTAAACAGTTACATGTTAAAAAAATGAAATTAGAACATTCTTTGATACCATAAACAAAAATAAACTCAAACTGAATTAAAGACCCGAATATAAGACCAGATACTATAACATTCATAGAGGAAAACATAGGCAGAACACTCTTTGACAAGTCACAGCAAGATCATTTTTTGATCTATCTTCCAGAGTAATGGAAATAAAAACAAAAATAAACAGATGGGACCTAATTAAGGTTTTCACAGCAAAGTAAACCATAAACAAAATGAAAAGACAATTTTCAGAATGGTAGAAAATATTTGCAAACAATGCAACTGACAAGGGATTAGCCCCCAAAATTTACAAACAGTTCATGCAGCTCAGTATCAAAAAAAAAACAAAAAACAAAAACGAACAACCCAATCAAAAATGGCCAGAAGACCTAAAGAGACATTTCTCCAAAGAAGACATACAGATGGTAAGAGTCACATGAAAAGATACTCAACATCCCTAACTATTAGAGAAATGCAAATCAAAACTACGATGAGGTATCACCTCACACCCATCAGAATGGCCATCATTAAAAAGTCTACAAATAATCAATGCTAGAGAGGCTGTGGAGAGAGGGGAACCCTCCTACACTGTGGTGAGAATGTAAATTGATACAGTCACTATGGAGAACAGCACAGAGGTTCCTTAAAAAACTAAAAATAGAGCCTCTATATGATACAGCAATCCCACTCTTGGGCATATATCCAGAGAAAACCATAGCTCAAAAGGATACATGCACCCCAGTGTTCTTTGCAGCACTGTTTACAATAGCCAAGAAATGGAGGCAACCTAAATATCCATCAAAAGATGAATGGATAAAGAATACGTGGTACATATATATGATTGAATATTACTCAGCCATTAAAAAGAATGAAATAATGCATTTGCAGCAATATGGATGGACTTGGAGATTATACTACGTGAAGTAAGTCAGATAGAGAAAGATAAATATAATCACTTATAATCACTTATAATCACTTACATGTGGAATCTCAAAAAAAATTGATACAAATGAACTTATTCACAAAATAGAAACAGACTTAGAAAATGAACTTATGGTTACAGTGAGGACGTTTGTGTGGTGGGGGGTAAACTGGAAGTTTAGGATTGACATATACACACTGCTATATTTAAAATCCACAAACTGGATTCCTGTAAAGAATTTGAAGTTCATATGACTAAATACAATTCAATAAATATCTTTCATCCTCTAAAAATAAATAAATAAATAAATAAATAAATAAAATGTCTTTCCATGAAAAAAAGAGCAGCAGATACTTTTTCACATAATGCAATTATTATTGAGAATACTTGAGAACCATACAGATGAAGAACTGTGGCTTGTTGTTTTATATTCATATTATCCAAATGAAGAAAATATTGACTAGTGACTAATGCTTTAGCAATAACTAGCTTTTATAACTCATACACAGAATAATGCCACAGAGGAAAATTATGTAGATTTCATTTACTATATGGACAATCTAAGCTACAACTAGTTTGTTTTAACAGTAAAACAAAAGAGATCATTTTTTAGTCCATAAATAATACCCTCAGAAATTTTTTACAATCTATCTACTCAATCTTAAAATTTCTATACTAAGTACATCTAAAATGCATAGAGACCCTGAAATGAAGACAATTATGGACCTGAGGAAAAGTATGGGAAGAAAACTCTAAGTCGATTATAATTCTCCATGCTATTATCACTCTAGCGATCCTGATCAAAGGCTAAGGTTGATTTTTGTTATAAGTTATTGAAATTCATTAAGTTTATTATAGGCTCTGTGCTTGCTATTCCTTTTCCATTAAATGCAAATTTATAGGACATTACAATTTTAAGGAAAAAAAAAACATGGCATGGCATATACTATTGTGTTACAGTAAGTCAAAACATGCTTGAGCAGTTCTGAGCAGGCAGAAATCATTTCCTATAGACAGACAACCTGGGAATTGCATTCTTGCTAAATGGTTTTTATTTAAAAAATTTAAAAAACAGTATTAAGACCTGAATTCCATCCTTTTCTTATACGAGACCAATTCCAAACGTGCATCTTCTCTATATCCCTGGCCTTAAGTGAATTTAGCACCCTTATTGACACTCATCTTTAGACATACTATCCCTCCTCTATACTAGCTCCTCATTTTTCTATCCCCCTGATTGTATATGTCCAAGCAATTCCAGTTACAGGACTTACTCCCTTCTGTTCACATTTATATCTGCATGCCTCCTAGCTGTCATGAATCACTGAGAGGATGTATTTCTTTAAACATATATCATTTGGATTCAAACAGCTTGTATTGGATTCAAGCTCTGTGGCTTACTAGTTGTATGACCTTGAGAAAGTTGTTGAACCTCTCTGAACCTATACTTCCTTACCCTAAAAATAGAGATAATCATAGGATGTAATTCATAAGACTAGAAATTGCCAAGAAAAAATGAGATAGTATCTGACACACTTAAGTGTTCCTACTTACTATCACTATTATGGCTATTATCAAGAAATTTTATACCATTTTATAATGGTATAAAAACCAACATACTCACTTTCATTTCTAAACTTTTGAGAAGCAAGTGCTACATCTCTGTAATTGGGGCAGAGTTGAATACAAGTTTGAAAACTTTTTTTTTTTAATTGGACTGTGAAGGATAGGTACTCTTGAGTTAAGGTCACACTAAGTTGTAATTATCATAGATCCTCCCTTGCCTGATAAAACATCTAGTGTTGGTAATTTTATTAAAATCACTAACAAGAGTAAGAAAACAAAGATTTCATAATCCAAAACCAAAAGCTTTCCTTTAAACGCTCTTCAGAGAACTATACTTAGTCACTTACAGAAGCATCTCACTTTGTGCAATTGTTGGGTTCCTGTTAGGATGCTTGCCTCAAAATTTCTAAATCATATGTTAAAATACAACATGACAGCATTCTTAAAGGAAAGACCTTAGTATTGCAAACTGAAGAGTCCCCATTTATGTTATAAAATAACTCTTCTGAAGCATACTAATTTTATACTGTTTTAATATTATTTAAAAGTACTATAAGATTATACTAAAACAAAAATTTATTTTGGCAATATGCAGAAGAATTTTGATAACAGGTTTACAAGAACTATAATTACTGCAACAACAGACAAATCTATACCTACCCATAAGAAAAATAATTGAAACAAAACACAAAAAGCATAAATATTTCTTATTTGCATAGTCTTCAATAATGGAATCTGGTAAAGGACATAGTAGGAGACAGTAGTCATTTTTAAGGCCCTAAGAAACTTAAGTCTTAACAAAGAAAGAGGTCTAGTTGTTTCTACTTGAACAGAAATTCTGAAAGGAGTTTCTTGTTGAATCTTCTTTTTAGGAAGGGGCAGAAGAGCAATAAAGCAAAGAAGAAACAAGCAGTATTGAAACTGCATGTTATCCAGTGAAATCATCAAAACTAACTTCCTGATCTGTTCAACATAATTTGGGACTTAACTAAAGGTATTAAGCTGATCTTCTAAATTTTGCAATTATTGTATTGGACTTGAGACTCTGAGCAGCTCAAACATTATTTCAAATATCATAATTAATATTATGGAAAATAATAAGGCAAGAAGCTCATAAAATGAAGTTCAAAGACAATATAAGAAGTTTTCTTTTTGTTTTCAACCTAAAGTTACTCCAAAAATGTAAGCTTAAGTATTCTATTTCAAAACAGTCTAAATACACCCACCTATAGTTGCCAGACAAGTTGAAGGTTCAAAGTTCTTGTGATTTCGCACAACTTTAAGTTCTATTCCAAATCCTCTTGGGGGTAAACAAAACAAAAATACATAACAACAAAAAACATAGAATTTTTTTGTTGTTGCTGCTGCTCTAAAGCTCAGAAGAGAGAGGGGGTTCGTACATTCTACATCCCAAACTCACATCCTGAGCCCAAAAAGCAAAAAAATCTGCTTTTTGCGAATTGTGAAAGAGACATTTTTATTTACCATGCATATAACTCAGCTTTCCCCTAGTTTGGCCTATTGCTCCCCACAAGTGTTGAAAATTGTTATTCTAAATTAAGAGCACATGAATGAGAGGGGGATGTCCTATCAATTGAAGAAGTGGTCACTGGGGTCTGCAACTACACAAGAAGCCACTTGTTAGTTCCCTTTCCAGTTCTCAATATATTTGAAGCAGTTAGAAACTGTTCGAAGTAATATCTTTTGAAAGAAAAGAAAAAGTCAAAATAAGGGAAGATATGGAAGGAAAAAACAGATCCCTTGTCACATTGTTTTAAAAAAAAATTTATGATTGTTCCTGATGTCTCCCATTCTGCCTAGTTCTAACAGACTCTTTAGGCCGAAGTTAAATAACTCTCCTACATATTGGCAAAATATAACTCTTTGATTATAGGGGTCTCTGTGAAATATAATCACAGTGCCTTAGTAGGCCTCCACTTCATCATCAGTAAGACCATGTTTTACATCCCTTACAGATGTGTGCGGCTGTCCCTTGCCTCCACACTTATAACACATATGTGAAATGTCCCATTCTTACCACTGTGTGACTTGATTTCTTCACCTAACCCTAAAAACCCTGTACCACCATCTCCCATTTACCAAAACTCCGAAGCTTTCTTTTTTCTTCAAAGAAGAAATGTGGCCCTAACGTCGTAAGGCAAAGAAAGCTAAACTCCATGGAAAAATGAAATCGATGCAACAAAGAGAAGAAAAGGAAAGACTGGGGGTTGGGTGGGAAGTGTCTGTGTCTACCGAAGGAGAAGCTGCCAGACTAACTTCTGCAATTCACGGGTTCTGGGGCAGCAGGAGACCGATATGTAGAAAAATAACAAAGGTGGGCTTCCCACCTTCCTTACCGCCATGGAGCCAGAGGAAGATGCAATATACACACGGATCACCATCTTGGGAACAGCTGCTGTAGTTTGAATCCTGCAAACGCCTGGAGTGCAGCTGCAGCAAAGGCTGGAATCAAGCTAAGGGCCGTACAGAGGTTGGAAAAGAAGGGTGGGGGAAGGTGGAAGGGGAACTTGCCAGAGCCCCGCCCTTGGCTGCTTTCACTGTGCTTCGACCGCTGCAATCCCAGCCCCAAAGCCCGGAAGGCACAGGCTCGTTTGCATCATTTCTACTTTTTTTTTTTTAATTGGGAATCTCGAATAGCACCGCGAGATCTGTTGAAACATTTATTTTTGACTGTTCACTCCCGGAAAATAGGGAAAGGAGAAAGAAAAAGAAAGGAGCGTTGAGATAAATTTGATTGCAATAAAGACCTTTCCTCACGGAGACTCAAAGTTCTGCGCCTTCCTGCTCGGAAATGTATACAAATAAGATGTTTTCTTTGAAAGAGGAAGTTCTCCTTTGGAAAAGGAAGTTCTACGTTGAAACCAGACATTAGTAAGAAAGCCCAAGTTCTCAAAGCCTTGTGAATTTTAAGACTGCTATTTTGTAGTGATTGTTTTGATGTTAGCTGGCGGCAGGAATTTGACCCTGAAGGACTGAGTGCTGCGGCTTAGGAAAAGTATCAGGTTTCCGCAAGTCCAGAAACAGCAGAATTGGTTTTCTTTTTGAGTTTTGCTTTTTGTTAAATTAGGGAATCCTGCCTCCGTGAGAATTCTCAGGAAGCCGATTGACTGGCAAACTCAAGAATGGAGGAAGAAATTGCAAATAAAAAGTGACAATACAGTGTAAGAAAGTGGATGATTTTGGTTTTGTTTGCTTTGTAACTGGTTATGGAAAGGGAATTTGGATCATACGTTGCAGGAGATGTGGAAATGGTGAACAGAGAGAGCAAACGGTTATTCGTAGCTCTAGCGAAATGAGCAAACAATTGATAATGACCAGAGAGGTTTCCATTGACTATCAAAACAAACGTAAAATGTGTTTCTAAGGAGCTCCTACCATAATAATTATACGTCCCAGATTATGTCAAATGAACAGAAATAAGGAACTTGCAACATGAATGAGAGCGGAGAGATCAGTCACTTGTCCTACTTCTTTACTTTTACTTTGTCCTCCCTCCCATTCTAATGCTTTATCATATATCCCTAGGTTCAATAATTGTAATAGATTCTCCCTTCTCCAATCTATGTGATCCGTACAACAACCTTGAGAGGTAGATATAATCACGTCAGTTTTTCAGATGAAGACTCGAGGAAACTCAGGAAAGTGAGTAATTTTCCTAAAGTCATTTACCTAATAAATTCCAGAGTTAAGATCAGACTTCAAGTTCATCCAAACTTCAAAGGTTACCTTCTTGAATATCATTTTTAATACACCGTGTGGAACAGGGAAAGTACTCAATAACTGTTAGCTATTTTTCTTCCTTAAACATAATTTTCATGTGTCACTAAGAACAGTATAGCTTGAAATACTTAAGACAGGTTTCCACTGACTATCAAAACAAACATAAAGTGTGTTTGTTTCTAAGGAGCTCCCACCATAATCTAGCCCTACACAATCCATACAATCTCACCCACTGCTCCCCAAACCAACTTCCTTGAATAATCATCGTTTACTCCCCTCTACAATAACCATACTTATTCCTATTTCCATGCCTTTGCTCTTCTTGTCCCTTTCTTCACCTTTCCCCCACATAGTCTTTGTTTTCTGTGCTGTCCATCTGTCCCACTCCAATCTTTAATAAATACAAATAAAAATCTTTATACACATGATCAGGCTGAAGTAAGTGAGGGTGACCTAGCCACCCTCATCATGGTAAACATCAGGGTGACTGTGACTGTGCTTCCCACCCACAGGACAGGAAAATCTTCCTTCAGGTTTTGATTTGGTATGATGGACATAATTTGCAATATAATAACATAATTAACCCCTCAACTCTTAGTGGTCAACATATATTCTATTTGAACCTATAATCTATTTTGAATTGATTAAAAAAGTAGAAAGAAAGAAAAACTCCTCTATTGATTCTACATACCCATATGACAAAGTTAGTAACTCCAGACAACTGAGTGGTAGGCAGTATAGCAAAGACCGGTTAGCCTTATCGGGAACTTTGAGAAATGGGAAGACAATTGCTAGTATTTAATTTATTTTAAATACAGATGTATTAACCTAAGTGAAAACTTTCCCAATAAATTGGTATATAAACAAAATCTGTAGGTCCTTATTAACAGTACTTGGGATATGGGGGGGGGGGGGGCAGGCAGAGTAACCAGCAATTTTATCCTAGAATAATATTATAGATTAGACTATACTTGATCCTTACTAAGGATCAATGAAACTAAGCCATGCCATGTGGGGTCACCCAACACGGACGGGTCATGGTCGATAGGTCTGACAGAATGTGGTCCACCAAGAAGGGAATGGCAAACCATTTCAATATTCTTTCCTTGAGAAACCCATGAACAGTATGAAAAGGCAAAAATATAGGACACTGAAAGATGAACTCCCAGGGTCAGTAGGTGCCCATATGATACTGGAGATCAGTGGAGAAATAACTCCAGAAAGAATGAAGGGATGGAGAAAAAGCAAAAACAGCACCAAGCTGTGAATGTGACTGGTGATAGAAGCAAGGTTGGATGCTATAAACAGCAATATTACATAGGAACCTAGAACATTAGGTCCATGAATCAAGGCAAAATAGAAGTGGTCAAACAGGAGATGGGAACAGTGAACGTCAACATTCTAGGAATCAGCAAACTAAGATGGACTGGAATGGGGGAAATTAACTCAGATGACCATTATGTCTACTACTGTGGGCAGGAATCCCTTAGAAGAAATGTTGTAGCCATCATAGTCAACCAAAGAGTCCAAAATGCAGTACTTGGATGCAATCTCAAAAAAGACAGAATGAACTCTGTACATTTCCAAGGTAAACCATTCAATATGATGGTAATCCAAGTCTATGCCCCAACTAGTAATGCTGAAGAAGCTGAAGTTGAAGAGCTCTATGAAGGCCCACAAGACCTTTTAGAACTAACACCGAAAAAAGATGTCCTTTTCATTATAGGAGACTGTAATGCAAAAGTAGAAAGTCAAGAAACACCTGGAGTAACAGGCAAATTTGGCCCTGGAGTACAGAATGAAGCAGGGCAAAGGCTAATAGATTTTTGCCAAGAGAAAGAACTGGTCATAGCAAACACCCTCTTCCAGCAACACAAGAGAAGACTCTACACACGGAACTCACCAGATGGTCAACACCGAAATCAGATGGATTATATTCTCTGCAGCCAAAGATGGAGAAGCTCTATACAGTCAGAAAAAAAAAAAAAAAGACCGAGTGCTGACTGTGGCTCAGATCATGAACTCCTTATTGCCAAATTCAGACTTAAATTGAAGAAAGTAGGGAAAACCACCAGACCATTCAGGTATGACCTAAATCAAATCCTTTCTGATTATACAGTGGAAGTGATAAACAGATTTAAGGCATTAGATCTGATAGAAAGCCTGAGGAACTATGGACGGAGGTTCGTGACATTGTACAGGAGACAGGTATCAAGACCATCTCCATGGAAAAGAAATTCAAAAAAGCAAAATGGCTGTCTGAGGAGCCCTTACAAAGAGCTGTGAAAAGAAGAGAAGTGAAAAGCAAAGGAGAAAAGGAAAGATATACCCATTTGAATGCAGAGTTCCAAAGAATAGCAAGGAGAGACAAGAAAGTCTTCCTCAGCGATCAATGCAAAGAAATAAAGGAAAACAACAGATTGGGAAAGACTAGAGATCTCTTCAAGAAAATTAGAGATACCAAGGGAACATTTCATGAAAGATGGGCTCGATAAAGGACAGAAATGGTATAGACCTAACAGAAGCAGAAGATATTAAGAAGAGGTGGCAAGAATTCACAGAAGAACTGTACAAAAAAGATCTTCATGACCCAGATAATCACAATGGTGTGATCACTCACCTAGAGCCAGACATCCTGGAATGTGAAGTCAAGTGGGCCTTAGAAAGCATCACTACAAACAAAGCTAGTGGAGGTGATGGAATTCCAGTTGAGCTATTTCAAATTCTAAAAGATGATGCTTTGAAAGTGCTGCACTCAATATGTCAGCAAATTTGGAAAACTAAGCAGTGGCCATAGGACTCAAAAATGTCAGTTTTCATTCCAATCCCAAAGAAAGGCAATGCCAAAGAATGCCCAAACTACCACACAATTGCACTCATCTCAAACGCTAGTAAAGTAATGCTCAAAATTCTCCAAGCCAGGCTTCAGCAATATGTAAGCTGTGAAATTCCAGACGTTCAATCTGGTTTTAGAAAAGGCAGAGGAACCAGAGATCAAATTGCCAACATCCGCTGGATCATCGAAAGAGCAAGAGAGTTCCAGAAAAACATCTATTTCTGCTTTATTGACTATGCCAAAACCTTGACTGTGTGGATCACAATAAACTGTGGAAAATTCTTCAAGAGATGGAATACCAGAACACCTGATCTGCCTCTTGAGAAACCTGTATGCATGTCATGAAGGAACAGTTAGAAATGGCCATGGAAAAACAGACTGGTTCCAAACAGGAAAAGGAGTACGTCAAGGCTGTATATTGCCACCCTGCTTATTGAACTTATATGCAGAGTACATCATGAGAAACGTTGGGCTGGAAGAAGTACAAGCTGGAATCAAGATTACCAAGAGAAATATCAATAACCTCAGATATGCAGATGACACCACTCTTATGGCAGAAAGTGAAGAGCTAAAGAGCCTCTTGATGAAAGTGAGAGAGGAGAGTGAAAAAGTTGACTTAAAGCTCAACATTCAGAAAACTAAGATCATGGCATCTGTTCCCATCACCTCATGGCAAATAGATGAGGAAACAGTGTCAGACTTTATTTTGGGGGCTCCAAAATCACTGCAGATGGTGACTGTAGCCGTGAAATTGAAAGACGCTTACTCCTTGGAAGAAAAGTTATGACCAACCTAGATAGCATATTAAAAAGCAGAGACATTAGTTTGTCAACCAAGGTCCATCTAGTCAAGGCCATGGTTTTATCCCAGTAGTCATGTATGGATGTGAGAGTTGGACTATAAAGAAAGCTGAGCACCTAAGAATTGATGCTTTTGAACTGTGGTGTTGGAGAAGACTCTTGAGAGTCCCTTGGACTGCAAGGAGATCCAACCAGTCCATCCTAAAGGAGATCAGTCCTGAGTGTTCATTGGAAGGACTGATGTTGAAGCTGAAACTCCAATACTTTGGCCACCTGATGCGAGGAACTGACTCATTTGAAAAGACCCTGGTGCTGGGATGGATTGAGGGCAGGAGGAGAAGCGGACGACAGAGGATAAGATGGTTGGATGGCATCACCGACTCAATGGACCTGAGTTTTGTAAACTCCGGGAGTTGGTGATGGACTGGGAGGCCTGGTGTGCTGTGGTTCATGGGGTCGCAAAGAGTCAGACACGACTGAGCGACTGAACTGAACTGATCCTTACTATATTCAACCATGTCTTGACTGCATATTCTAGAATGATCACTTTTGCTTCATTTTCAGTTTGGTCAGTTCAGTCACTCAGTCGTGTCTGACTCTTTGCAACCCCATAGACTGCAGCATGCCAGGATTCCCTGTCTATCACCAACTCCCAGAGTTTACTCAAACCCATGTTCATTGAGTTGGTGATGTCATGCAACCATCTCATCCTCTGTCTCCCTTTCTCCTCTGGCCTTCAATCTTTCCCACCATCAGGGTCTTTTCAAATGAGTCAGTTCCTCACATCAGGTGGCCAAAGTATTGGGCTTTCAACTTCAGCATCTGTCCTTCCATTGAATATTCAGGACTGATTTCCTTTAGGATGGACTGATTGGATCTCCTTGCTGTTCGAGGGACTCTCAAGAGTCTTCTCCAATACCACAGTTCAAAAGCATCAATTCTTCAGCACTCAGCTTTCTTTGTAGTTCAACTCTCCCATCCATACACGACAACTGGAAAGACCATGTCTTTGACTAAACAGACCTTTGTTGGCAAAATAATGTCTCTGCTTTTTAATAAACTGTCCAGGTTGGCCATACCTTTTCTTCCAAGGAGTAAGTGTCTTTTAATTTCATGGTTGCAGTCACCATCTGCAGTGATTTTTGAGCACCCCCCCCCAAATATAGTGTGTCACTGTTTCCATTGTTTCCCTATCTATTTGCCATGTAATAATGGGACCAGAGGCCATGATCTTAGTTTTCTGATTGTTTAGTTTTAAGCCAGCTTTTTCACTCTCCTCTCTCACTTTCATCAAGAGGCTCTTTAGTTCTTCTTCGCTTTCTGCAATAAAGATGGTGTCATCTGCATATCTGAGGTTATTGATATTTCCCCCAGCAATCTAGATTCCAGCTTGTGCTTCATCCAGCCCAATGTTTCTCATGATGCACTCTGCATAAGTTAAATAAGCACGGTGACAATATACAGCCTTGACGTATTCCTTTTTCGATTTGGAACCAGTCTGTTTTTCCATGTCCAGTTCTAACTGTTGCTTTGTGACCTGCACACAGATTTCTTAAATCCTTCATAGAGCAGTCCCCCAAACCATCTGTTCATGTAATTTCACTGGAAAGGTTCGTTTGTCTGTTCAGTTGCTCAGTCATGTCTGACCCTTTGTGACCCCATGGACTGCATCACACCAGGCCTCCCTGTCCTTCACCATCTCCCGAAGTTTGCTCAAACTCATGCCCATTGATACCATACAACCATCTCATCCACTGTCATCTCCTTCTCCTCCTGCCTTCAATCTTTCCCAGCATCGGGGTCTTTTCTAATGAGTCAGCTCTTCACATAAGGTGGTCAAAGTATTGGAGCTTCAGCTTCAGCAATTTTTCCAATGAATATTCAAAGTTAATTTCCTTTAGAATTGACTAGTTTGATCTCCTTGATGTCCAAGGGACACTCAAGAGTCTTTTCTAACACTACAGTTCAGAAGCATCAATTCTTCGGTGCTCAGCCTTCTTTATGGTTCAACACTCACATCCATACATGACTACTGGGAAAACCACAGCTTTGACTATACAGACCTTTGCTGGCAAAGTAATGTCTCTGCTTTTTAATATGCTGTCCAGGATTGTCATAGATTTTCTTCCAAGGACTAAACATCTTTTAATTTCATGGCTGCAGTCACCATCCACAGTGATTTTGGAGCTCAAGAAATAAAGTCTGTCACTGTTTGCATTGTTTCTCCATTTATTTGCTATGAAGTGATGGGACCAGATGCCATAATCTTCATTTTTGGAATGTTGAGTTTTAAGCCAGCTTTTTCACTCTTCTCTTTCACCTTAATCAAGAGGCTCTTTAGTTCCTCTTCCCTTTCTGCCATAAAGGTAGTGTCATCTGCATATCTGGGGTTATTGATATTTCTCCCAGCAATCTTGATTCTAGCTTGTGCTGTTTCCAGCCTGGCATTTCGCATGATGTACTCTGCATATAAGCTAAATAAGCAAAGTGGTGATATACAGCCTTGGTGTACTCTTTTCCCAATGTGGAACCAGTCTGACGTTCCATCTTCAGTCCTCACTGTTACTTCTTGACCTGCATGCAGATTTTGAAGGAGGCAGGAAAGGTGGTCTGGTATTCCCATCTCTTTAAGAATTTTCCACTGTTTGTTGTGATCCACAGAGTCAAAGTCTTTAGAATAGTCAGTGAGGCAGAAGTAGATGTGTTTTCCTGGAATTCTTTTGCTTTTTCTATGATCCAATGGATGTTGGCAATTTGATCTCCAGTTCCTCTGCCTTCTAAATCCAGCTTGTACATCTGGAAGTTCTCAGTTCACATACTGTTGAAATGTAGCTTGAAGGATTTTGAACATTACCTTGCTAGCATGTGAAGTGAGTGCAATTGGGCAGTAGTTTGAACTGGAAAGTTTAAGATCTAATTAAAGCAATACGGAACTCAAGTTTTCACACAGCGTTTGTGATGAATTGCCATAGGAAATTTTTAAATGAAATAACATTTTTAAGTTATAAAATGAATGTACACTGTGTGCAGAAAACTTAACAAAGTTTGAAAAAAATGACCCACAACCCCAGTATCTGGAGATAACTATTTTCAATATGGTGGTGTAAGCCCTTCTAGACCTAGTCAGAGATAGACAGATGAGGGTGTGTGTAAGAGGTTGAGAAAAATGGTGAGGAGGAAGAGAGAGATAATATATTTTTCAAATTTATTACAAGATACATGCTATTTTGTAAATAGCTTTTTTTTATCACTGAGAACATATATTTTAAGCTTAGCACATGTCAGAAAATATTATTTTACATGATTTTTAATGATTTACATGATTCCATTTAATAGATGTAACAAAATATCTTTAAACATGTTTGTATTATTTAACATATTGCTTATTTTCAATTTTCTAAGTAGTTGAGAGTGCAGTATACGTTTATCAACAAATCTGTGCTCACATCTCTAGTACTACTTTTTCAAATGAGTTCCTAGTGGTGGAATTGCTGGCAAACTGAATAGTTACTCCAATCTATTGTTATAATTTGGGCCCAATGTTGCTCTGATCTAAAGTGGTAGAGAATGTTGATTTCATTGAAGAACTAACTGATGTTTTCCTAATCACAAGAATTTGGTTGGGGTGGGGGAGGGTGTAAGCAGAGGCCTTATACCATCGTTGTAAAGAGTGGAGTCTAAGGACAGTTCTTAGCAGGTTTTACTTTCTTCTTTTCCCTCACTGATTTTCTTGATATAAGTCCCTAATGTTTGGAACATTTCTGAGGGGGAAGGTGAAAGTGAAAGTGAAATTTGTTCAGTCATATCTAACTCTTTGCAAACCTCATATAGTCCATAGAATTCTCCAGGCCAGAATACTGGAGTAGGTAGCCTTTCTTTTCTCCATAGGATCTTCCCAACCCAGGGATCGAACCCAGGTCTCCCATATTGCAGGTTGATTCTTTACCAGCTGAGCCACAAGGGAAGCCCTGGAGGGGGCAGGTAAGTTCCTACAAACACTTCCTTGTCCCATAGCTCCTTTGATACACCAGGCTCTCATACTGGCAGTGGCATCAGAATGATATAGCACTACTCAAAAATAAACATTTTGATTCCCTGTCCTGAATTTTTGGGCCAACTGCTGGGTCATAGGGCACAGGGCAGTTTCAGTGAGCTGTACATAGTGTACATAGTGAGTGGTAGAATTGGGGTGTATGACATGGACATCTGTGAACAAACAGAATATGAAGGCTATGGAATTAAGGATATCTGTAACATGCAAGAGTTCCAAACAGGGGTCTAATAAATTCTGGTAGATATGGGTCATGCATATGACATAGTATAAGAACTAAAAGATGTCTCTCATTCGGAAATTCTACTTCAGGTTTCAGTCCCCATGCTTTCCTCTTCCCAAACCTTTCTGGTGTATTCACTGGAGATTCTGCTTTATGATGAGAAAACTCCCACATCTTCAACCTTTTCTCTAAATGTTCTTTCTTTGCTTTTTGTTGTTGTTCAGTCACTAAGTTGTTTCTGACTCTTTGCGACCCCATGGACTGCAGCACACCAGGCTTCCTTGTCTTTCACTATCTCCTCAAGTTTGCTCAAACTCATATCCATTGAGCCAGTGGTGCCGTCCAACAATTTCATCCTCTGTCGCCCTCTTCTATTCTTTAACTGACACTTACTTCTTCAGGACAGCTTTTCCTTTTCTCAAGTGGAAACTACTTATACTCTCACACCCTACTCAGGGTCAAGAGTCTCCAGATGAGTTGTCTTCATTCCCCATGCCAAAAGAGAAAGTCTATCTATCTAGAAGCTTCATTATCTTATTCAGCAAATGCCCTCCCTGGGCAAAAGCAGTGCTAATGCACCACTGAGCTCTTTGAAGTTAATTCTCCCCTTTTCTTACTCTGATAGTTCATCACTTTCTTGTCTAGGTATTCGATGTTTTTGAGATTTTGTTGTGTCTTCTAACATTTAATTTCATCAATTTATTTTAAAAAAATTTGTACTGGGGTATAGTTGATTTACAATGCTATGTTGTGCTTTATTTATGTATTTATTTACAATGTTAAGTCAGTTTCAAGTATACAGCAAAATGAATTGGTTATACATATACATATATCCACTTTTTATCAGATTCTTTTCCCATATATGCTGTTACAGAGTATTAAGTAGAGTCCCCTGTGTTATATAACAGGCTCTTCATAGTTATTTGTTTTTTAAATAAATTTATTTATTTTAGTTGGGGGCTAATTACTTTACAATATTGTAGTGGTTTTTGCCATACATTGACATGAATCTGCCAAGGGTTTACATGTGTTCCCCATCCTGAACCCCCCTCCCGCCTCCCTCCCCATCCCATCCCTCTGGGTCATCCCAGTGCACCAGCCCTGAGCATTTGTCTCATGCATCGAACCTGGAATGGTGTTCTGTTTCACATATGATAATATACATGTTTCAATGCTATTCTCTCAGAACGTCCCACCCTCACCTTCTCCCTCAGAGTCCATAAGACTGTTCTATGCATCTGTGTCTCTTATTCTGTCTCACATATAGGGTTATCGTTATCATCTTTCAAATTCCATATATATGCATTAGTATACTGTATTGGTGTTTTTCTTTCTGGCTTACTTCACTCTGTATAATGGGCTCCAGTTTCATCCATCTCAATAGAACTGATTCAAATGTATTCTTTTTAATGGCTGAGTAATATTCTATTGTGTATATGTACCACAGCTTCCTTATGCATTCGTCTGTTGATGGACATCTAGGTTGCTTCCATGTCCTGGCTATTGTAAACAGTGCTGCGATGAACACTGGGGTACATGCGTCTCTTTCAATTCTGGTTTCCTTGGTGTGTATGCCCAGCAGTGGGATTTCTGGGTCATATGGCAGTTCTACCTATTTTGTATATTTAGTAGAGTGTATATGTCAGTCCCAATCTCCCAATTTATTCCTCCCCAACCTTATCCCCTGGTAATCTTTTTGTTTTCTACATCTGTGACTCTACTTCTGTTTTGTAAAAAGTTCATTTGTACCCTTATATTTCTAGGTTCCACATATGAGTGACAACATGTATTTGTCTTTCTGTATCTGTATTTTCATGACTTCACTCAATGTGGCAATCTCTAGGTTCATCCATGTTGCTGCAAATGGCATTGTGTTCTTTTTATGGCTGAGTAATAGTTCACTGAAGTATCTTATAACATTTTAAATTGCCTTTAGTAAGAGTTGTTCAGATCACCCAGTTCACCACTGCTGGGGCAGAAATTTTCCCTATTTTTAAACACTTGAGAAGGTAAAAATATTATTTACCTTATAATACAGAAAGAAGACTAGATAATCAGAGTTAGGAAATGTTGCATAAAATAGCTGCAAAATATTACCATGTTGACTTCTTTAAATATTAAATTTAGTATTCATAAAAATTTCATTTCAGTTGAAAGCATTTCCCCTAAAGTCAGGAACAAGGCAAGGGTGCCCACTTTCACCAATACTATTCAACATAGTTTTGGAAGTTTTTGCCACAGCAATCAGAGCGGAAAAAGAAATAAAAGGAATACAGATAGGAAAAGAAGAAGTAAAACTCTCACTGTTTGCAGATGACATGATCCTCTACATAGAAAACCCTAAAGATTCTACCAGAAAACTACTAGAGCTAATCAATGAATATAGCAAAGTTGCAGGATATAAAATTAACACACAGAAATCCCTTGCATTCCTATACACCAATAATGAGAAAACAGAAAGAGAAATTAAGGAAACAATACCATTCACCATTGCAACAAAAAAAATAAAATACTTAGGAATATTTCTACCTAAAGAAACAAAAGGCTTATATATAGAAAATTATAAAACACTGATGAAAGAAATCAAAGAGGACACAAACAGATGGAGAATTATACCGTGTTGATGGATTGGAAGAATTAATATAGTGAAAATGAGTATACTACCCAAAGCATAGCCAAAGCAATCTTGAGAAAGAAGAATGGAACTGGAGGAATCAACCTGCCTGACTTCATGCTCTACTACAAAGCAACAGTCATTAAGACAGTGTGGTACTGGCACAAAGATAGAAATATAGATCAATGGAACAAAATAGAAAGCCCAGAGATAAACCCACGCACCTATGGGCACCTTATCTTCGACAAAGGAGGCAAGAGTATGCAATGGAGAAAAGACAATATCTTTAACAAGTGGTGCTTGGAAAACTGGTCAACCACTTGTAAAAGAATGAAACTAGAACACTTTCTAACACCATACACAAAAATAAACTCAAAATGGATTAACGATCTAAACGTAAGACCAGAAACTATAAAACTCCTGGAGGAAAACATAGGCAAAACACTCTCCGACATAAATCACAGCAGGATCCTCCATGACCCACCCCCCAGAATATTGGAAATAAAAGCAAAAATAAACAAATGGGACCTAATTAAAATTAAAAGCTTTTGCACAACAAAGGAAACTAGGAGCAAGGTGAAAAGACAGCCTTCAGAATGGGAGAAAATAATAGCAAACGAAGCAACAGACAAACAATTAATCTCAAAAATATACAAGCAACTCCTGCAGCTGAATTCCAGAAAAATAAACGACCCAATCAAAAAATGGGCCAAAGAACTAAACAGACATTTCTCCAAAGAAGACATACAGATGGCTAACAAACACATGAAAAGATGCTCAACATCACTCATTATTAGAGAAATGCAAAATCAAAACCACAATGAGGTACCATTACACACCAGTCAGAATGGCTGCTATCCAAAAGTCTACAAGCAATAAATGCTGGAGAGGCTGTGGAGAAAAGGGAACCCTCTTACACTGTTGGTGGGAATGCAAACTAGTAGAGCCACTATGGAGAACAGTGTGGAGATTCCTTAAAAACCTGGGAATAGAACTGCCATATGACCCAGCAATCCCACTGCTAGGCATACACACCGAGGAAACCAGAATTGAAAGAGACACGTGTACCCCAATGTTCATCGCAGCACTGTTTACAATAGCCAGGACATGGAAGCAACCTATATGTCCATCGGCAGACGAATGGATAAGGAAGCAGTGGTACATATACACAATGGAATATTACTCAGCCATTAAAAAAATACATTTGAATCGGTTCTATTGAGATGGATGAAACTGGAGCCCATTATACAGAGTGAAGTGAGCCAGAAAGAAAAGCACCAATACAGTATACTAATGCATGTATATGGAATTTGAAATATGGTAATGGTAACCCTGTATGCGAGACAGAATAAGAGACACAGATGCATAGAACAGTCCTGTGGACTCTGAGGGAGAAGGTGAGGGTGGGACGTTCTGGGACAATAACATTGAAACATGTATATTGTCATATGTGAAGCGGAACACCATTCCATGTTCTATGCATGGGACGGATGTTCAGGGATGGAGCGTTGGGATGACCCAGAGGGATGGGATGGGGAGGGAGGTGGGAGGAGGGTTCGGGAGAGGGAGCACATGTGAACCCATGGCTGATTCATGTCAATGTATGGCAAAAACTACTACAATATTGTAAAGTAATTAGCCCCCAACTAAAATAAATAAATTTATTAAAAAAAATTTCATTTCAGTTGAAAATAGTTTGAAGTTTAGATTTTGTTCCTACATCAGCAAAATTCCCAAGTATATATAATGGTTGCAGAGAAATAACTGTGGAGTGTAATTTAACCAATTGCTTGGTGTGAATATTTTTAAATTTCAAACAAAGTAAAAAATGTTATTTGTTTGGTATTTATATTTATATAGGAGGTAGGTACATATGAATTTTTATAACTTGATACACTGTGGAGCAACATTTCCAAAATAAGAGTGCCTGGGCTCTTGATGGTATTCAAAGAGCACTGATTGTTAGGCGGACGCACCAACAATGTTATTCAGTGATGCCTGGTCAGCATCTTTCTGCCTGCTTTGGCAGATGAGAGACCAGGACTATAACATTTTCTTCTATTAATAGACAACACATTAATACAAAAACATCTAAATCCAAAAACAAACAAGCAAACAGAAAAAAAAGAAAAAACAACCCTGCACTTTGAAGGGCTGTTGTTCTTTCCAAGTGTTAGCAGCAAGGGCAATATCTGCAGTGGAAATATGATGGGTTAATAACAGATTGTTATGTTTAGGATTTCTAAACCTGTCTCAGTCACTACATGGTGATGTGAATCAGCAGGACACAACTTTGCTTTTTTTTTTGTTTATTTATTTTAACTGGAGGATAATTATTTTGCAATATTGTGATGGTTTTCTGCCATACATTGACATGAATCAGCCACAGGTATACATGCGTCACCCCATCCTGAAACCCCCCCTCACCTCCCTCCCCACTCTATCCCTCTGGGTTGTCCCAGAGTGCTGGCTCTGGGTACCCTGCTTCATGTATTGAACTTTCCCTGGTCATCTATTTTATGTATGGTAATGTACCTGCTTCAATGCTATTCTCTCAAATCATCCCATTCTCACCTTCTCCCACTGAGTCAAAAAATCTGTTCTTTATATTTGTGTCTCCTTTGCTGCCCTGCATGTAGGATTATCAGTACCATTTTTCTAAATTCCTAAGGTAAAGGAAACAGGATCACTCATCAGATGGAATGCTGAGAGGAGAGAATAGGTAACAGAATGCACTCAGGTAGGAAATCTTCCCAGATGAGAGTGTCTGAGTAAAATTTCTTCTTTTCCCCTGGATCAAGAACAATTTGGGATGTAGGCTGCTTCAATGACAAAACAATCTTCCAGCTTCAAAGTATTGACCTGACAGATTTCTTCTTCTCTTTTTCCACCCCATGCACAGATTTCAGAAACAGCATTGATTTGTGTTGCAGTTACCTTTTACTGCTCAACGAATCACCATAAGAGGTAGTGCTCAAAAAATGACGATGTGTATTTTGAAATTTTGGCAGAGCTTGGCAGAACAAGGGTCTCTCTGGGGGTTTCCTTAGTGGCTCAGTGGTAAAGAATCCTCCTGCCAGTGCAGGAGACACGGGTTTGATGCTGATCTAGGAAGATCTCACATGCTACGGAGCAACTAAGCCTGTGTACCACAACTACTGAACCTGTGCTCTAGAGACCGTGCTCCGCAACAAGAGAAGCTACCACGATAAGAAGCCTGCACATCACAACTGGAGAGTAGTCCTTGCTCACTGCAACTAGAAAATAGCCTGCACTATATTATATGTGTTAATGTACAGTATTTATCTTTCTCTTTCTGACTTACTTCACTCTGTATAATGGGCTCCAATTTCATCCACCTCACTAGAACTGACTCAAATGTGTTCCTTTCTATAGCTGAGTAATGGTCCATTGTGTATACATAATACAGCTTCTTTATCCATTCATCTGCTGATGGACGTTTAGGTTGCTTCCATGTCCTAGCTGTTGTAAAAAGTGCTGCAATGAATATTGCGGTACATGAGGACACAACTTTAGAATTGGAGCCAGAAGTTGTCTCGGTTGGGTCTAGAATTCTGATTTCACCAGACATTATGTCTATTGATGCCGCTAGAGGGTGCCACATATCCATGGGAAAAAACGTTCTGTGCTTGGAAAAGCAAGACAAAATTTTATCAGCACTGTACAGAATTCCAGCAGAGGGCTAGAATAACTGTCCCTGAGCATTTACAAGAAAATGTCTCAGGTTACAATGGGACTTCACGAAAAAGAAATAACTGTTTCTAAAAATCTTTTGATACCTGCAGTAAGGGCAAGGGCCACTGGCCCCTTATCCTTCATTAGTTATCACTGATTCCAGAAGAATAGTGAGTCAACCTTAAAGATAACTTATTTATCATTAGAAGAAAAGTAATGCAAGGAGATCAAACCAGTCAATCCTAAAGGAAATAAACCCTGAATATTCATTGGAAGGACTAATGCTGAAGCTGAAACTCCACCTGACGCGAAGAGTCAACTGATTGGAAAAGACCCTGATGCTGGGAAAGATTGAGGGTGGGAGGAGAAGGGGATGACAGAGGATGAGATGGTTGGATGGCATCACTGACTCAATGGACATGAGTTTGAGCAAACTCCGGGAGATTGTGAAGAACAGGGAAGCCTGGCTTTCTGCAGTCCATGGGGTCACAAAGAGTCAGACACAACTGAACAATGAACAACAATGAGGTTATGGTGCAGGGTGATTTCCCAGGTATTATTTTTTCCAAAGAAAGATCTGCACTGAGGCCCCATTCTCTCTCCCTCCCTCTCTCTCTTTATCTCTCTCTCTCTCTCTCTCTCTCTCTCTCTCTCTCTCTCTCTCTCTCTCTCTCTCACACACACACACACACACACACACACACACACAAACAAACCAAGATTTATGAAATTACAAATCTGAAAAGGACTTCAGAAGTCAGTCTAAACCCCTAGCTCCCTCCACACCCTAATATTAATAACCCCATCAAATGGTTGCCCAGGCATTGTTTGTGAATACCTCCAGTTACAGTAAGCTAACAATTCCTGAGGCATCCCGGTTACATTTTTGGGTCAGCTCAAAACTTTAGAAAAAAATTTATGAGGTTGAGAAGAGAATCATTTCCTTGTATGTCTCTTTGATACAAATAACTTCCAGTTATAAACTCATCTCTATTCTTGTGAACTCCTTTGTAACAGGAGGACTTCTCCCCTCCAAGTTAATATTTCCACTTTTTCTAACCATTCTTCATATGCTGTGATAGATATCTAGAGGTCTCTCCTCTAAATATGCTTTGGTTTGTCAACTTCTTTTTTCTGCATAGCATGGTCCCCAGAATTGAATATTATGCTCCAAGTATGATATGACTAGCATCATGTAGAGTAGTATGGGGTTCTCATTCTGAACCTTCTATTTCTCATTTAGCCCTATTAGTGGGGAATGTTTATTTAATTGTGCATTTTTCTAATTACTAAGAAGTCATGCCCCTTTTCATATATTTGGCACCATTTTGATACTTTATTTTGTGTCGAATCTGTTCAAAACTTTTGTCCTTTTTTAAAGTTTGTGTTTCCTTTGTCTCTATCCCAACTAACAGCCTCGTGTTCCTTATCTGTGTTATGAATAATGTCTTCCAGCCTGATTTAACAGTATCTCTTTACAAACAATGTCTCTTAATTTTGAGTTATTTAAATATATCAATATTTTCCTTTCTAGTTAGCTGGCTTTATGCCATTTATTTAAAAAGTCTTTACAAATCCTGAGGGCATGAAGATGTTCTCATATTCATTTATAAAGGCTTTATTGGACTTTTTTTTTAACTTTTAGAACTACATTCCACCTGGAATTAATTTGCAGGTAAGGTTTGGGGTATAGATCTAATTTAATTTTTTTCCAAATAGGTATCAAATTATTCTAGCACTAGAAATTGAAAAAACATTTTTTCCACTGTTTTGCAATGCAACTTTTGTCAAAGATCAAGTGATCATACATGCATGGGTCTCTTTCTGGTATCTCTACTCTGTTCCACTTGTCTATTTGTCTAACTTGTGCCAATATCACACTATCTAAATTAATATCATTTTTTATATCTTGAAAACTTGTACTGCAAGTTCTGCTACTTTGTTCTTCTTCATTGTGTCCTGTTTGTGGTCTTTTCTATTTTCTTTTAAAAAGTTAGAATGTTTGTAACTGCAATATAAAAACAAACAGATTTTTGTATACTGGCTTTGTATACAGAAACTTTGTTAAACTCAAATGTTAACATTAATAATCACCTGCATTTTCTATTTACACAGTTATATAACCCAGGGAAAATGACAGCTCTTTTTTCTTTCCAATCTTATATGTTGTTGCTACTTAGTCACTCAGTCCTGTCCGACTCTGTAACGCCATAGACTGCAGCACGCCAGTCTTCCCTATCCTTCATCATCTTCCAGAACTTGCTCAAACTCATGTCTATCTCATCTTCTGTCATCCCCTTCTCCTCCTGCCTTCAATCTTTTCCAGCATCAGTGTCTTTTCCAATGAGTTGGGCCTTCGCATCAGTGGCCAAAGTATTGGAGCTTCAGGCTCAGCATCAGTCCTTCATCAGCAGAAAACTGGATTAAAGATTCCAATCTTCTACTTTAAAAAAAATTATCTTCATTTTCTCACTGCACTGAAACCTCCAAAACACTCATTCTTTTACTATTGTTGTGTAATAAACAACTCCAAAATATGAAACAACAGTTTCATCATGCTCAAAGTTTCCATGGATCAGGAATTCAGCCAGGGCATAAAAATTACTATTTGCCTCTTCTCTACTGTATCTTAGGCCTCAGCTGGGAAGTCTTGAAGGGTGAGAGTCACTGATTGGTTGGAGGATGAATCGTCTAGAGATTTCTCTATTAATGTATCCACTGCCTATGTTGAGATGATTCAAATCTTAAGCTCAGCTGCAAATGTCGACTATAGTATTTCCATGTGGTTTCAACATTTGACAATGTTTTTTTCATGACATGATAGTTTCAAGGAGTGAATCTTCTTTCAGTGCAACTCAGAGCTCCAGAAAATAAGGCAGAATCTATATCACCTTTCATGACCTTAACTCAGAAGTCATTACTTCTTCAAAGAGTTACACGACAGAAATAGGGGAAACAAAGCTTGACTGGACCCTAAAGGGACCTTGAATATGTTAAGGTAATCTGAAATTCCTACAAAAGCAGAAGTAACTCCTCTTTGGCATAAGACAACATCACTGAGAGCTTCATTATTACTATGCTTTTTTCATCTATAATGTCTAGCACTCAAAAACAATCCATTTAAAAGGGAAAAGATTCAACTGAAAACCAAAGGCAAAGAGAAAATCATAAAAGTAACCAAAGAATAAAGAGACATATTATCATTGAAGAAACAACAATACTATCTATTGCTGACTGCTCATCAGGGAAAAAAAAGAGAGAGACCAAAGGTAATGGAAATATATCTCCAATGTCCTGAAAGAATACACAGTAAACATGGAAGTCACAGTCAACATAAATATTGTGAAATATATATTTAGATAGACAAAACAGAATTTTTCACCAAGAGTCCCATACTAAATGAAATACTAATGGATATATTTCAGGAAAAATAAAAACATTGTGCATGGAAGCTGAGAGATGCAGCATGTAATGAGTAGCCATAGAGATTAGTAAATATCTGAGTAGATCTGAAATGAATAGTGACTATGGAGCTTAAAATATTTGTAGAGTTTAAAATATTTGAAGAACTTAAAAATGTGAGAAAATTTGAATATAAATTGGATAAATGTAGTTCAAATATTCAAAGGTAGTTATATTCTCCAGAAAGGTGTTTTATATAGATATATACATACATAGGTAAGCCAAGGACACTGCGGTAATCTCTAGGATAGGCAATAAAAGTAACAGAATACGTTATAATAAGTTTAACAAGGGCTTCACCAGTGGCACTAGTGGTAAAGAACCTGCCTTCCAATTCAAGAAACATAAGAGATGTGGATTCTATCCCTGGGTCATAAAGATCCCCTGGAGAAGGACATGGCAACCCCCTCCAGTATTCTTCCCTGGAGAATCCCATGGACAGAGGATCCTGACAGTCTACAGTCCATAAGGTCACACAGAGTTGGACACAACTGAAGCTAATTAGCACAGCACACAAGCTTAACAAGCTAATGAGGATTAAAATAGAATCGCTAAAATCAATTTAAAAGAAGGAAAGATTGGAGAGAAAAACAGAACAGAAACAGGTGGCACAGCTAGCAGTGATAAGCTATGTATGTAAAAAATATGTATATATATTTACACATACATATGTGGGCTTCCCTGGTAGCCTAGCTGGTAAAGAATTCACCTGCAATGCAGGACACCCTGGTTTGATTCCTGGGTCAGGAAGATCACCCGGAGAAGGGATAGGCTACCCACTTCAGTATTCATGGGCTTCCCTGGTGGCTCTGATGGTAAAGAATCTGTCTGCAATGTGGGAGATCTGGGTTTGATCCCTGAATTGGGAAGATCCCCTGGAGGAGGGCATGGCAACCCATTCCAGTATTCTTGCCTCGAGAATCCCCATGGACAGAGAAACCCAGAGGGCTATAGTCCATGGGGTTGCAAAGCATCGGACATGACTGAGCAATTAACACACACACACACACACACACACACACACACACACACACACACACACAACAAATATTAAATACATTACATGTAGAGTAACTGATCTAATTGAATGATAAAAATTGTCTGACTAGATAAGCATAAAACTCAACTGTATTCTTCCTATAGGAATAAAGTTAAAAGCTACAGAAATTAAGTCAAAAAATACTGGAAGATTGAAAATAAAGATGGAAAAATATATGATGCAAAAGCTGCCACAAGAAAGTTGGCATAGCTATATTAATATCAGGCAAAGTAGGCTTTAAGGAAAAATTTGCTAGAGTTAAAAGAATATTTAATGATAATCCTTAATTTACCAATGAAGATAGAACTATTCTAAATTTGTATGTACCTAGTCACATAGCACTAAAAATATACAAAACAAAAATTATAAGGAGAAATAGACAAATCCTCAATTATAGTGGAATATTTTCATAGACTTCTTGCCATAACTGATAAAGTAGACCAAATCAGTATAAAGATATAAATGATTTGAAAAATAACAATCTAGAAACTTGACCTAATAGCCGTAAATAAAACATTGTACCCAGCTGCTGCAGAATATATGTTCTTTTCAAGTGCATATGAGGTATTACAAAAGTTGACATATATTGTACCATTAAGTCTCAATCAATTTCTAAGGATTCAAGTTATACAGAATATGTTAAACTAGAAATCAATAACAAAAAGAAACATAAACAAATCCTCATTTATTTGAAGAAACTAGGCAATACGCTTCTAAGCAAAATCCACCATTGAAATTAGAAAATTTTGAACTGAGTGATAATGAAAATACAACATATTAAAACTTGTAATGTGCAGCTAAAGCCATGTTTAGAAGGGAATATATAGCTAAGATGAAGAAAGTTGAATGTCTGTGATCTAAGCACCCATCTCAAGAAAGCATATGAAATTAAACCCAGAGAAAAGTAGAAGAAAAAGGAAGGATATAATAAAGATAAGAGCAGAAATTGCTGAAACATAAAATAGACAAGAGTCAGCAAAGCCAAAAGTTGGTTCTTTCATAAAAGCTAAATATTTCTTAAACTGTTAGACTGAAATAAGAAAGAGAGAGAGAGAGAAAGAGAGAATGAATGAGAGAACCTGCAATGTCCTACCTATCTCAGGAATGAAAAAGAGACATCACAACATATCCAATAGATTTTGAGAACATTATGAATAATTCAATGTCAGTAAATGACATGAGGTGGTCAAATTCTGAGGAAAACACTACTTACTAAAATGTACACAGAATGGACTAAAAAGAATTAAGAAAATTACATATGTAATTACAAAACTTCCCACAAAGTAAACTTCAGGCCCAAGAGATTTCATTGACAAATTCAACAATAATTGAAGGAATTTTCTAAATGTCAATTTTATTAATATTTCTCTTAATATAGGAGAGAGGATATTTTTCAATCACTTCAAGGCCATGTTTGTATTCATTTCAAAGCTTAATCAGTACATTACAAAAAACACACATTCCAATCTCACTGTTGAAAAATAGAAGCAAAATTGCTGTTAAAAAGAAAGTACCAAGCGGAGTCCTTGTTGTCACTATTCTAAGTTGTTCCCTCATGCCTCTTAGAGTGCAAGAATTAGGATAAGAGTACCATGTATGAACACCAAGTCTATCTAAATTTGGAATGGGATCATAAACTATAATAGAAAAGATGAATCTAATATTATGAAAAGGTTAACTACAGAAAAGAATGCTTCTATTTTTAGGTGATAAGACTGAAAAACACTTTTGGAGTGGTTATTATATGCTAAGCACTGCGTACAGCACTATATGTCCATTATTTCACTGCAGTTCAGTTCAGTCACTCAATCGTGTCAGACACTTTGTAACCCCATGAGCTGCAGCACTCCAGGCCTCCCTGTCCAACACCAACTCCTGGAGCCCACTCAAACTCATGTCCATCGAGTCGGTGATGCCATTCAACCATCTCATCCCCTGTCATCCCCTTCTCCTCCTGTCCTCAATCTTTCCCAGCATCAGGGTCTTTTCCAAAGAGTCAGCTCTTCGTATCAGGTGGCCAAAGTATTGGAGTTTCAGCTTCAGCATCAGTCTTTCCAATGAACACCCAGGACTGATCTCCTTTAGGATGAACTGGTTGGATCTCCTTGCAGTCCAAGGGACTTTCAAGAGTCTTCTCCAACACCACAGTTCAAAAGCATCAATTCTTTGGTGCTCAGCTTTCTTTATAGCCCAACTCTCACATCCATACATGACTACTGGAAAAACCATAGCCTTGACTAGAAGGACCTTTCTTGGCAAAGTAATATCTATATTTTCTCATATGCTGTCTAGGTTGGTCATAGCTTTTCTTCCAAGGAGCAAGTGTCTTTTAATTTCATGGCTGCAGTCAACATCTGCAGTGATTTTGTAGCCTCCCCGCCCACCCCACCAAAAAAAAATAAAATCTGTCACTGTTTCCAGTTTTTCCCCATATATTTGCCATGAAGTGATGGGACCTGATGCCATGATTTTAGTTTCCTGATTGTTGAGTTTTAAGAGAGTGAAAATACTCTCTTCTTTGACTTTCATCAACAGGCTCTTTAGTTCTTCTTTGCTTTCTGCCATAAGGATGGTGTCATCTGCATATCTGCGTTTATTGCTATTTCTCCTGGCAATCTTGATTCCAGCTTGTGCTTCATCCAGCCCAGCGTTTCTAGTGATGTACTCTACATGTAAGTTAAATAAGCAGGAGACAATATACAGCCTTGACATACTCATTTCCCGATTTGGAAACAGTCTGTTTTTCCATATCCAATTCTACCTGTTGCTTTCTGACTTGCATACAGATTTCTCAAGAGGCAGGTAAGGAGGTCTGGTATTCCCATCTCCTGAAGAATGTTCTGCAGTTTGTTATGATTGACAACGGTCAAAGACTTTGGCACAGTCAATAAAGCAGAAGTAGATGTTTTTCTGGAACTCTCTTGCTTTTTCTATGATCCAGTGGATGTTGTCAATTTGATTTCTGGCTCCTCTGCCTTTGCTAAATCCAGTTTTAACATCTGGAATTTCACCGTTCATGTACTGTTGAAGCCTGGCTTGAAGAATTTTGAGCATTATTTTACTCGCATGTGAAATGAGTGCAATTGTATGATCTCTCTTTGGCAGTGCCTTTCTTTGAGATTGGAATGAAAACTGACCTTTTCCAGTCCTGTGGCTCCTGCTGAGTTTTACAAATTTACTGGCATATTGAGTGCAGCACATTCACAGCATCATCTTTTAGATTTGAAATAGCTCAACTGGAATTCCATCACCACCACGAGCTTTGTTCATAGTGATGCTTCCTAAGGCCCACTTGACTTCGCATTCGAGGATGACTTCCTCTAGATGAATGATCACACCATCGTGATTATCTGGGTCGTGAAGATCTTTTTTTGTGCAGTTCTTCTGTGTATTCTTGCCACATCCTCTTAATATCTTCTGCTTCTGTTAGGTCCATACCATTTCTGTCCTTTATTGTTCCCATCTTTCATGAAATGTTCCCTTCGGATCTCTAATTTTCTTGAAGTGACCTTTAGTCTTTCCCATTCTATTGTTTTCCTCTATTTCTTTCCATGTATCACTGAGTAAAGCTTTCTTATCCTTGCTATTCTTTGGAACTCTGCATTCAAATGGGTATATCTTTCCTTTTCTCCTCTGCTTTTCACTTCTCTTCTTTCCACAACTGTTTGTAAGGCCTCCTCAGACAACGATTTTGCCTGTTTGCCCTTATTTTTCTTTGGGATGGTCTTGATCACTGCCTCCTGTACAGTGTCATGAACCTCCATCCATATTTCTTCAGGCACTCTATCAGATCTAATGCCTTCAATCTATTTCTCATTTCCACTGTATAATTGTAGGGATTTGATTTAGGTCATACCTGAATGGCCTAGTGGTTTTCCCTACTTTCTTCAAGATGGTAGGCACTGGAGTGGCAGCTGCATGGCACTGAAGTGGCAGCGAGGAGATACCTACCCCACGTCCAACGGCAGACAATCCCCAGCAAGACAGCAGTGCTGAGGCGGCAGCCGAGCACCATTGTATTGACTTTGAGGAGATACACCATGTCCAAGGGCAAAGGAGAAGCACAAGCAAGATGGTAGGAGGGTCGAAATCACATTTAGAATCAACCCCATTCCCACCAGAGATGCTAAGAGGGCTGAAACATACCATGTGTGCACCAGGTCCCAGAGACCCCACAGAGAATGAGACATAACTGTGTTTGAGTGTCTCCTGTGGAGGTACAGGTCAGCAGTGGGCTGCCGCAGCAGCAGGGGCTCTGGGTGCAGTAGACCTGGGTTTGGCATAAGACCTCTTGGAGGAGGTCGCCATTAACCCCAGCACAGGGCCGCCAGAACTTACACAGGACTGGGGAAACAGACTCTTGGGGAGTACAGATCGAACTGTGTGTGCACCAGGACCCAGGAGAAAGAAGCAGTGACCCCACAAGAGACTGACCCAGACTTGCCCGTGAGTGTCCAGGAGGCTCCGGTGGAGGCGTGGTTTGGTGGTGGCATGCTCCAGGGTTGGGGGCACTGAATGTAGCATGTATGCATGGGACCTTTTGAAGGAGTTGCCATTATCTTCATTACCTCCACCATAGTTTTGTCTCAGGTAAATAACAGGGAGGGAACACAGCCCCGCCCATCAACAGAAAATTGGATTAAAGATTTACTGAGCATGGCCCCACCTATGAGAACAAGATCCAATTTCTCATCAGTCAGTCTCTCTCATCAGGAAGCTTCCATAAGCCTCTTATCCTTCTCCATCAGAGGGCAGACACACTGAAAATCACAATCACAGAAAACTAACCAATCTGATCACATGGAACATAGTCTTGTCTAACTCAATGAAACTATGAGCCATGCTGTGTCATGGTTGAGAGTTCTGACAAACCATGGTCCACTGGAGAATGGAATGGCAAACCACTTCAATATTCTTGCCTTGAAAACTCCACGAACTGTATGAAAAGGCAAAAAGATAGAACACTGAAAGATGAACTCCCCAGGTCAGTAGGTGCCCAATATGCTACTGGAGATCGGTGGAAAAATAACTCCAGAAAAAATGAAGAGACAGAGCCAAAGCAAAAACATCACCAAGCTGTGGATGTGACTGCTGATGGAAATAAAGTCCGATGCGCTGTAAACAACAATATCTGCATAGAACTGGGATGTTAGGTCCATGAAATCAAGGCTGTGTTCTTTGCTGGAAAAGTTCCTTTGCAATTATTATAAGTTGGTTTGGTGCTGTGCTAAACTCTCAGCTTTTGATGTTCTATAAGCTTTTGATTTTCTGATCAATCTGAATGAGAGTTTTACTGTTAGAGTATTCTCTGTTGAAGATTTTCTCTTACCTCTCTCTCTCTCTCTCTCTCTCTTATAATATATTATATATTATAATATAATAAAATACTAAATTATATATATATCCTGCCACTCCCTTCTGGTTGCAGAGGTTTTTGCTGAAAAGTCCGCTGACACTTTATGGGGTTCCTTTGTATGTTTATTGTTGCTGTTATCTTGTTGCTTTTAATTTTTTCACATTTAATAGACCTTTGACGTGTGGATCACAATAAACTGTATAAAATCTGAAAGAGATGTGGAATACCAGACCACTGATCCTGCCTCTGAGAAACCTGTAAGCAGGTCAGGATGTAGCATAGTTACAATGGACATGGACAACCGACTGGTTCAAATAAGAAAGGAGTGGCATCTAAGCAGTTATTGTCACCATGCTTATTTAACTCATATGCAGGAGTACAATTCATGAGCATACATGGGTTGGAGAAGCACAAGCGGAATCAATATTGCGGGAGCAATATCAATTAACCTCAGATATGCCAGATGACACCACCTTATGGCAGAAAGTGAATAAGAACTAAAAGCCTCTTGAATGAAAGTGAAAGAGCAGAGTGTAACAGTGGCTTAAGCTCAAAATTCAGAAACTAAGATCATGGCAGTCTGGGTCCCATCACTTTATGGAGCCAGATGGGAGAGAGGGGAAGATGGTTGACTATAATTCTGGGGCTCCAACTCACTGCTAGATGGTGATTTCAGCCATGAAATTAAAAGATGTTACTCCTTGTGGAAAGAGGTTATGACCAACCTAGATAGCATATTAAAAAACAAGGCATTACTTTTGCAACTAAGGTCCATTAGTCAAGGCTATGGTTTTTCAGTTGTCATGTAGTGGATTTGAATGTTGGACTGTGAAGAAAGATGGAGCATCGAAGAGATTGATGCTTTTGAGCTGTGGTGTTGGAGGAAGACTTTGAGAGTCCCTCGGACTTCAAGGAGATCCATCCCGTTCATCTAAAGGAGATCGCCTGGGGTGTTCATTGAAAGGAATGATGTTGAAGCTGAAAACTCCTTACTTTGGCCATCTGATTCCAAGAACTGACTCATTTGGAAAAGACCCTAATGCTGGCAGTTTGGGGGGCAGGAGGAGAGGTACGACAGAGGCTGATATGGTGGTGGACATGGTTTGGGTAAAACTCCAGGAGTTGGTGATGGACAGGGAGGCCTGGCATGCTGCGATTCATGGGGTCGCAAAGAGTTGGGCACGACTGAGTGACTGAAAATGACTGAAAATTTTTATTTATTTGATTAATATATATTAGCATGTTCTTGTGTTTATCTTTTATGGGACTTTGCAACAGACTCTCTGGCATTCCGACTTGAGTGGATTTTTTCCTTTCTACGTTTGGAAAGTTTTTCAAAGATGATCTCTTCTAACATGTTTCGGCCCTTTCTTTTGTCTACTTCTGGGACCTTATATTCCAAATTGTTGGGGTGTGTTTATTGTTGTCCCAAAGGTGTCTGGGACTATTTCATTTTATTTTCTATTCTTTTTTTTTATTCCACGGAGAGATTTCCACATTATGTCTTCTGGGTCCACTTGAGGAGGGGCATGACAACCACTCCAGTATTCTTGCCTGGAGAATTCCATGGACAGAGGAGCCTGGCAGGCTACAGTCCATGGGGTCGCAAAGAGTTGGACACAATTAAGCAATTAGCATGCACATGCCTGTGCCTCAATTATTCTGGCTATTGATTACTTACTTGTGTATTTCTTTTCAGTTATTGTCTTTTTATCTCTGTTTTTTGTTCTTTAGTTATTCTAGGTCTTTGCTAAAATTTTGGTGCATTCTTGATTTGTTTTCTTTATTATGAGATCTTGAATCATCTTTTATTATAGTAGTATAAAAACTTTTTATGTAGATTGGTTATTTCCTCTTCATTTAATTGTTCTTTTAGGGTTTTTATCTTGCTCCTTTTTGTCTGTAACATATTTCTATATTGTCGATTTTGTCATATTTACTGTGTTCATGACCTCCCTTTTCAATAGGTTGTAGTTTCTCATGCTTCCTTTGTTTGCCTCCTGGTGGATATGAGGTTGGTCAGAGACTTGTTCTGTTTCGCCCTTGATCGTGATTTTGATAGGTGTTGTGTTTGGTCAGAGCCCTGCCCCAGGTATTGAGAGTGGGACCTCCCTATGCTTTGTGGTTGCAATGCCCTGTCAGGGAATGGACAGTTTCTTGGTTTTGGCAGCAGAAAACCCCCAGATCTGTCCCTTAGTGTGATTTGATCTGGGTGAAGTAGGTGGGATTGGAACATTCTGCTAGGACAGAAAACAGTGGGTTTTCCTTTTCTTGTAGCTGTTCACCTGTGATTGTGCTCTGTTGTGTTTTCACCTGTTTGTGTGGGCTCACAAAGGTATTACTGGTGTGAAACTGCTTCAGTCCACTGTTAACTGTGGGAATGCTGCATTTACCTCTGGTGTTCTCAAGTGTTGTTTTCACCCAGCACATGAAGATCACTGACATTTGAAAACCTAGTATGAGTAGTCACATACTTGGACCCACGTGGGAGCTATGTAGGCAGCTCAAATTTGGCTGGCCTACCAACATGAACATGATATAGCTCCTAACGCCGCCTATGATTATGGGCTTGGACTGTTGCTATGGTGACATAAGCTGCATGGATATTGAGCAGGGACTCCTTTTGCCACCATAGTTGCATCGCCTTGTCAGAGCAGGGTTGCTCTAGTGAGGGAGTAGAGGTCCCCAAATCTATTCTAAGCTGTGTTTCTTTATGTGTTGGTGTATGTGAGGTAGGTTGGGTGGTGGGTTGGAGCATACTGTTATACAGAATCCACTGAGTCTTCCTCTTGGAGTTGTTTACTGGGGGCTGTGCTCTGTTACCTTTACTCATTGTTTATTGTGAGCTTCAGATTACCTTGATGTTGGCACTGCTAGTGCGTATGCCAGGTCAATTGTTCCAGGTCGTCTCTCAGAATAGCTTTCACCATGCCACCAGGGTGGTTCCACTCAAGTCAGGTCCCAGGTCTGAAGTAATCACGGATCTGAATGTGTTGTGAGTGTATAGGGGGCAGCTCAGACTAAGCCTGGCCCAACCCCTATATGGACCCCTATGTGTCCTCAAAGCTGAGCTGCTAAAGCTAGGGCCAGTCTTGTCTGTGGGAGCCACTATCTGTTCAGATGTTTTGTGTGCACTGAGGTTTTTACCAAGCTGGTCATGGGGGGTGTCAATATGCGTTTGTGCAGCTGAGGAAAGATGGTGCTCTTCTTTAGTTGCATGTCCTGGATTAACTGTGGTTATTAAACCTCACCTCTGCATGTGGGTAACCCATAGGTGTCTGCTCCTGAAAGTGCCCCGTAGAGCACTGGGTCTCGCCCAGTGAGGACCAGGGCGAGGAGGTGGCACAGTTGCTGGGTCAACAGGATCCCGGGCAATGACAGTTTTTTTTTAAACACTGGGGGGTCAGCACCCGCAAAAGACTGGGCCCCCTGGTGGTGAACAGCATGAGAGATCTGACGCTGGTGGAGCCTTTCTTAGCTCCTAGCCACTGTACAAGATGGGCCGCTCCAGCAAGGGCCCTTCAATGGCTGGCTGCAGGTGTGTGTGGACCAGTACTGGTTAATATGCACTTTCCTTGTGCCTGGGGTGGGGAAAGGGCCAGATAGTGTGGAGAGAGGCTGCAATGGTGGGCTCTTTCATGTGCATCACTCACTATGGACCTTGTTCTATGGCAGTTGAGTTTTTCTCCATGAGCTTAGTTGAAAATTTCTCACTCCAATCCTCAGGCTTTCTCTCACAGCCAAGAAAGCAGTCCTCTCCCTTGGCTTTGTTTCAAATTCTCATGATCAGCACCAGGCCTTGCCAAGGCAGAGACATGTTCAGCTGAAGCACAACAGGGTAGTGGCACAGGCCTTCTGTGGTGTAGGTCTTCACTCTGTTGTGCCACTAAAATGGCCCTTATGCGTTCCCTCTGGACAGCTCCAGGTGCTTTTCTTGTGTCCACCAACTGATTTCCCTGGTTGTGGGAACCTCTCTTCGTCTCCTTCAGCTGCCCCACTTACAGGGGTGTGGGTTCCTTTCCTGACTTCCTTTCTTCTTTTTTTCCCTTCTTTTTCCTACATGGTTATGTAGGAACTTATTCTTGGTCTTTCTGATGTTCCAAGGTCTTCTGTTAATGTTCATCTGGTGCTCTGTGAAAATTGTTCTGTCTGTATTCTTGATGTTTTGTGGAGAGAGATCCGAAGACCATATCGTTCCTACTCCTTAATCTTGCTTTTTCTATGGGATTATTGATTTTATCCTTATGTCCCTAGATCATCCATTATAGTTTATTATAAATCTAGGCCCATTAACATTACTGAAATGATTTTGCCTGATTTTTCCTAATTTATTAATATAGTCAGTTCTTTTCTTGTTATACTTTATTTTCTTTTAAAAAAAAAACTGAGAATAGTAAATAACAAAAATAAACTTATTGCTGGGTCAATCATCATGAATGTAAATTAGAGTTATTTTAGCAATCATCAAATAGTATTTCTATAATCTGGGCTCATTTATTTTAAAATGAAGTCTAGTCCCTGCTTCTACTTCTACCTTCTCAGGGCCAAGTGCATCCAGTTAGATTCGAGAGTCTAGGGCATTTCGCGATTGCCATGTGACACCAGTCCTTCTTGGCTGGCTACTTGGTGCCTTCATTTCCTTCCTATTCTTGCTGTGTAATGTCTTTGTCATTGTTATGCCATCCAAGCGCTATGGTATCATTGCCATGAACGATAGGCACACTCTTTACTTTAATTATAACTATTGAAGAGTCTTGCTGCTATATGATATTCTTGGACATTTTTCTATGGTAGAAGGTGTGATATCTAATGCCTTTCCTGAGAGAATATATTGAAATGAGGATGCCAATCTCTACCTCAGGTTGTGACATGTAGCCCTGAAAGTTCAAAGTAAGGAATAAACACTTAATGTGTCGTGTGTTATGGTTTAGCCAAGGTTGAAACAGTTGTGTATGCTGTGTGATGAGGTGAAACAGCTCCTACAAACCTTTTTCACTCTTTTTCTTGTGTGGCATACCTCTAGGACTCAAAAATATGAGTCCTTTGAGTGAGCTGTGTCGGTGATAATCCATATGAGTGATATACAATGAATAACTGTAATCACTTTCTTCTAATGGGGCTGACTTAATGTCTTTGAAATCATCTTGAGTTTGTGATTTTTCTTTCCTGTGAAGTGAGTTATTTAATTTCCAAGAGGTTCTTTTGGTACTTATGATAGCTTGGCTCCTAGAACATGCATTTCAATGGTCCACTAAGTATGTCCAAACATGTCAAAACCCTAAATGGAACAAAATTGGGTATATACTGAGACCCCATGCAATTTCTGTTTTGGCAAAAATTTTGTAAGTATATGCTACGTCTATATTCAGGAATAAATTCTTTGAATATTGGTAAAATAATCAAATCTTTAGTACTCTAAGTTAGTCAACAGGTTCTGATTATCTCATATGAGCAACACTGAACTTTGTGATATCTCTCTGGTGGTGCAACACACACACACACACAAAAGAAGATTTGTATAAAGTGGGTCTATAATGCAGATTCTAAATTACCTTGATGTGAATTATACTCTTTTTTCAAGATTTGATTTTCCGTTCTATCTCTTGATGTCTTCCACCCTTCAGAAGTAGGCCCGGGTTACTTATTGCTTCTGAAAATTGCTAAGACCTCTTGGAGAAGGGTTCATAAACCATGTTATGGGAAAAACCTGTGGTTTATAGGTAAGCAGAGGGGAAATGGCAACCCACTCCAGTATTCTTGCCTGGAGAATCCCATGGACAGAGGAGCATGGTGGGTTACAGTCCAGGGGTCGCAAAGGGTCGACACGACTGAGACTTCACTTTAACTGTTTTGTAAGGGCAATCACTCAGCCTCATTATGTGGCTCATATCTTACCGTCGTTATAATTGTTTCTCATGGAAATTAGAAACAATCAAATGTAGTTAAATTTTTATAGGCAAGGACAGATGCTTTCTTAGTCTTGCTTAGTTCCCAAGCACTGGATTCACAGATTGAAGAAAATTATCATTTCTATTCACCTGTGGGCATATTGATCATATTTGTAGACTCCCCATGTGTTAGATGCACCCTCTTTTCTGCCAGCCTTTTTAGACAGATAGTGGCCTCAAACTTTTAATCGCATTAGATAGAGTGTATATATTCACCTGTCATCACATTTTATACTGGAGGGGAGGGACCAAAGTCTTACAAACAGTTACTCATATCCATCTTGGAGATCCCTCGGTACCACACTTCAGCATTGCTTCATGCTATAAGCACCACTTGATGGTTTTCATCTGGGAACTTCCTTTTGTTTCTCACTTTATTACGCTACATGATAGGTCAGTCTTACCTAATTTCTGGTTCAATCACGATTCAAGTTAAGACATGTAGGGCAGTTACCATGTCCTGACTAAATATGCCAAAAGGAAGGAGCAAAATAATTTGGTGTTTTCTTAGAGTCTTCAGTAGCAACTGTAAGATATGACATGTCTGGCTCTTAAACCCAAATTGTGCTTGCCACCACACCCCAATTCTAGCATTTTCAGCAAGTGCTCAAAAAACTTTAGGTTGTGAATCTCCAGAGAGTAAGATAGGCTGGTTCTGAATTTTTGTAGTGCAATCCCTTTGGATACATTGCAAATAAGCTTGTTATAGGAGAAGCATGTGTCATATTACTAAATAGCCATTATTAATTGCCTTCTTAATTTTAGATAACATGATTAAGAATTGGCTTTACGGGGAGTCTATTTCTACTAGCTCTGCATCTGGTTATAAAGAACAAGAACTTTTTTTTTTTTTTTTCCATTAACACTATGGGTTGCATTATGGATTGTTTCCAGATAGACTCTATCAAAATTTTGGAACATCTTTTCATAGTATACAGAAGTTTTATGTTGGATATATTGTCTTCAGTCACCCTTAGTAACACAACAAAACCAAATTCAGTTCAAAATTAGTTCTAAGGTCTTTTTGCTGTTATAATCACATCCGTGCTAATGTCCTCACTAATATTGTGATAATCTGTGAGAAAAATCAGAATGAGTAAAAAAATCTAGTGTTTCTATTTTCTGGCAAAAATACCAGTGTGAACTGGGCATAATATCAATTCCTGACTGAACTACTTCAAATATATATATTCTTAAAGTAAATCTTCTAATCTTCTTCTTTTTTTCTGTCAGTCAGTCATATGTGTCCGCTCTTTGCAACCCATGGACTGGCAGCTTTACAGGCTCCTTTCCTTCACTATCTGCCATGAGCTGCTCTAAACTCTTTTCACTGGGGGGAGTCTTGGATGGCATCCAACCATCTCATCCTCTGTCATCCCTTCTCCTCCTGCCTTCAATCTTTCCCAGCATCAGGGTCTTTTCCAATGAATCAGTCTTCGCATCAGGTGGCCAAAGTATTGAACTTCAGCTTCAGCATCAGTCCTTCCAATGAATATTCAGGATTGATTTCCTTTAGGATGGACTGGTTGGATCTCCTTGCTGTCCAAGGGACTCTCAAGAGTCTTCTCCAGCACCACAGTTCAAAAGCATCAATTCTTCAGTACTCAGCCTTCTTTATGGTCCAACTCTCACATCTATACATGACTACTGGAAAAACCATAGCTTTGAATATTATGGACCTTTGTCAGTGAAGTAATGTCTCTGCTTTTTAATATGCTGTCTAGGTTTGTCATAGCTTTTCTTCCAAAGAACAAGTGTCTTTTAATTTCATGGCTGCAGTCACCATCTGCAGTGATTTTGGAGCCCAAGAAAATAAAGTCTGTCACTGTTTCCATTGTTTCCCATCTATTTGCCATGAAGTGATGGGACAGAATGCCATGATCTTCGTTTTTTTGAATGTTGAGTTTTAAGCCAGCTTTTTCACTCTCTTCTTTCACCTTCATCAAGAGGCTCTTTAGTTCCTCTTCACTTTCTACATTAAGGGTGGTGTCATCTGCATATCTGAGGTTATTGATATTTCTCCCAGCAATCTTGATTCCAGCTTGTGCTTCATCCAGCCCGGCATTTCACATGATGTATTCTGCATATAAGTTAAATAAGCAGGGTGACAATATACAGCCTTGATGTACTCCTTTTCCAATTTGGAACCAGTCCATTGTTCCATGTCTGATTCAAACTGTTGCTTCTTGACCTGCATACAGATTTCTCAGGAAGCAGGTCAAGATGTGAAGTTGCTCAGTCGTGTCCAACTCTTTGCGACCCTGGCTGTAGGCCTTACTGTTCCTTCAATCCTGGGTTTTTCAGGCAAAGAAAATGGTGTGGGTTTCATTCTCCTCTCAGGAGATTCTTCCAGACCAAGGATTTGAACCGGGTCTCTTGAGTGTAGGCAGAGCTTTACTGTTAAGCCACCATGGAAGCTCAGACCAGGTGGTCTGGTATTCCCATCTCTTTAAGAATTTTCCAGTTTGTTGTGATCCACACAGTCAAAGGCTTTAGTGTAGTCAATGAAGCAGAGAATATGTTTTTCTGGAATTCTTTGCTTTTTCTATGATCCAATGGATGTTGGCAATTTGATCTCTGGTTCCTCTGCCTTTTCTAAATCCAGCTTGAACATCTGGAATTTCTTGGTTCATGTACTGCTGAAGCCTAGCTTGAAGGATTTTGAGCATTACTTTGCTAGTATGTGAAATGAGTGCAATTGTGTGATAGTTGAACATTCTTTGGCATTGCCCCTCTTTGGGATTGGAATGAAAACTGACCTTTTCCAGTCCTGTGGCCACTGCTGAGTTTTCCAAATTTGTTTGCATATTGAGTGCAGCACTCTTAATAGCACCATTTTTTTAGTAATTTAGATAGTTCACATGGAATTCCAATCAGACTCAACTTGTTTTGTTCATAGTGATGTTCCTAAGGCCCACTGATTCACACTCTAAGATGGTCTAGCTCTAGATGAGTGTTCACGTCCATCGTTGGTTTTCTGGGTCATTAAGACCTTTTTGGATTGAAGCAGCTCAACTGTAAGCCCATGAAATTAAAAGAACCTTTATCCTTGGAAGAAAAGCTTGTTGACCAAACTAGACAGCATATTAAAAAGCAGAGACATTACTTTGCCAACAAAAGTCTTGTTAGTCAAAGCTATGGTTTTTCCAGTATTCATGTATGGATGTGAGAGTTGGACTATAAAGAAAGCTGAGCTCGAAGAATTGATGCTTTTGAACTATGGTGTTGGAGAAGACTCTTGAGAGTCCCTTGGACTGCAAGGAGATCCAAACAGTCCATCCTAAAGGAAATCAGTCCTGAATATTCACTGGAAGGACTGATGCTGAAGCTGAAACTCCAATACTTTGGCCACCTGATTCAAAGAATGACTCATTGGAAAAGACCCTGATGCTGGGAAAGATTGAAGGTGGGGGAAGGAGAAGGGGATGATAGAGGATGAGATGGTTGGATGGCATCACTGACTTGATGGACATGAGTTTGAGTAAGCTCCAGGAGTTGGTGATGGACAGGGAAGCCTGGCATGCTGCAGTCCATGGGGTCGCAAAGAGTCGGACATGACTGAGTGACTGAACTGAACTGAATGAGAAACTTTTTTTTGTAGGTCTTCTTTGTATTCTTGCCACCTTTCTTAATATCTTCTGGCTTCTGTTAGGTCCTTATATTTGCTGTCTTTATTATGCCCATCTTTGCATGAAAATGTTCTATGGTTTCTCTAATTTTCATGAAGAGGTTTCTAGTCTTTTCCATTCTGTTTTTTTCTTATTTCTTTGCATTGTTCATTTAGGAAGGCTTTCTTATCTTCCTTGCTATTCTGAAGTCTGCAGGTCTGATGGATTTTCTTTTCTTTTCTCCTTTGCCTTTCATTTTTTTTAGGAAATTAGTTACCCTAAACTAATAGTTTTCAGTACGCAGACTATAACATATTTAAGTCGTGAATCAAGTCAGTGAGTGACAAGCAACTTTTTTATTAATAGGAAGTAGAACAACAGGAGGGAGAGAGTAAAAAATGTAAAAGAATACCTGTCACTTAGAAAAAATAATTCTAGTGTGATATTTTTTATCTTTATATGTGGCATATATATGATATCTTGGTTGGGATCTAAGCATTATATTATTTAGGTCAGAAAGAGCTTTTATGTTTGGAAAGGCCTTTTCTCTTAGCTGCATCATTCTGTATCTATCCTATACCCTAACTTGAGTCAGAAAAAGATTTTGTGTAGGTCTCTGATGCTGGGAAAGATTGAGGGCAGGAGGAGAAGGGGACAACAGAGGATGAGATGGTTGGATGGCATCATCGACTCAATGGACATGAGTTTGAGCAAACTCCAGGAGATAGTGAAGGACAGGGAAGCCTGGCATGCTGCAGTCCATGGGGTTGCAAAGAGTTGGACATGACTGAGCAACTGAATAACAACAACAGGACAACATAGCTGACAGGGACTATGATTACTATCTGGAGGCAAGAACACGTTTTCAGCATGTTTGCTAAAACCCAGCTACGGGTACTCTGGGAATTCCAAAAAGGCCTAATGGGGGATAAATAGTTTCCATTTCCCTTAAGTTGTGTACCTGAGATGGCAATGTCTTGTTTTTTGCAATTATTGGCCCTGTAGCATCGGATTGAACCTTTAGGATTTTAATCTAGGAAAAACCCACTATGTACTTACCCAGTAACATCTACATCTGAAAGTTTCTTCTCCAAAATAAGCAAGAGATTGGGACAGGAAGACCAAGGGATCGGTATGGTATCTTAGAAAATTAGTGCTACCAATGATTCAGGAATGGACTGTTTGGGATTCTGTTGTCATGAAGCTGGGCTAAGTGACAAGGTACATGAGCCCTTGCTGAATTCTCTGAGATTTTCTTTTTCATCAGTCCTCTTGATAGACTTATCATAGGATTAATACCTGGGCTTCTTGGTGGCTCAGATGGTTAAAGAATCCAACTTGCAAAAGCAGGAGGACATGGATACGATCCTGGGTTGGGAGGATCGTCTGGGAAGGGCAGGCAAACACACCCCTGTATTCTTGCTGGAGAATTACCATGGACAAGAGGAGCTGGACAGGTACAGTCCTTGGGGTTGCAAAGATTTGGAAAATGATCTGCCTGAGCGGACAAAATGTGTAGATTTTTTCAAAATTTATTTCGGTGGGCTTGATTTTTTAAATAGCCAGTGTCTATGTTCTTTCCAGTACCTGAATAAAGACAGTGCTGTCATTGAAGAATCACAATAACTTGTTTTTAGTCATGTAATCGACGGCTTTCCTCATTAGGTGCTGAGAAAATGGTGTCAGAAACTGTTTTTCTATGAAGTTTCTTTTATAAACAGATAAAGGATAATTTCCTTTATCAATTTATTGAAAAAGTATATGAATCTTATGTTTCACAAAGATAAAAAGAATAATTTACTGGCTTCCCAACATGCCTAATATTGTGATTTGTATTCTTGTATAGTAATGGTGTGAATTTAATGTCCATTCAAATTATTTTCTCAGATCATTAATCTCTGATAAAGAATTCTTCCATATATCAATGGCTATAAACTGGGGAAATTTTTGCACTCTGGGACATTTTGCAATGTCTTGAGAAATTTTGGAGTTGTTAAATTGTGGGGTGGTGTTAACTGTTGTCTAATAAATAGAGGCCAGGGGGCTGCCAGTAAACTACAAGGGAGGAGCTTCCACCTTTACCCACCAGCCATAGAATTATTTGGCCAAGGTGTCAGTAGTGCTTGATACTATGTGTTCAGAAATGTTTATGACTAATATTTGATCTGACATCTCTGTGTCATTTCAAAGTTACAAGTGTCCTTTTCTTTTACATACCCACATTCATTCACATGGCGACTTTACCATGGCCTCCAAATACTGATCTTCTCTTCTCAACTTTATTCTATGTCTCAGAGCTGAATAGATCTCAACTCTAAAATTAACTCAAGTCTTAAACTTGAAATTTTCTAGGACTAATAGGGCTAGGAAGGAAGAGCTATTGAGAGTTCGTTTATCGTCTTTATTTCTCTCTAGTTGGTGAGTGGTTCATGTAGATAAGTAAGGGGAATTTTATTAAGGTAGTTCATCAGTCTTGCTGTTGGAATAATACGTGGAAACTTATTAAAAAACTAAAATTGGCTCAGTTTGAATTCCATGTGCACTCTGCAGGATTGATTCAGTAATTCCAATAGTTATATGGGGGAAGCGTAATAACGAGTTCAAGTTTAAATCTGATGAGTTTGAGATGTCTGTGGGTCAAGTTGAAGAAGAATGCAAGTTGGAAAGAGATAGATAATAGAATAAGTGGGCATCATCAGCTTATAGGTGGTAATTGAACGTCACTAGGAGTAGATGATAACAGCTAAGGAAAAAAAATTTAGAATTTAGAAAAGAAAGCAGTCCATACTGAATTCTTAGGTAAAAGCCAAACATTCGATGTTAGAAAAAGGATCCAATTCAGAGCCAGTGATCTTTCCAATTATCTCAGGCTGTTCCTGTTCCAGACTAAAGAGGAGTTGCATTTAGTCATTCAATTAAATGTCTATATTAGCACCTATTATACGCCAGGAGATAATGGTGGCACTGGAACATCAATAAACAAAACTGAAAAACTCTATACATTAAGGGAGATTATTGTATAAATGTTCTTTTTAATGAAACAGGGATTCTGGATGTTTCCTGTTTAAAAACCTGTGTTTCTCTGAGAACTTCAATCCCCACTTTTAGTATTAAAAGGAAATCTAGATGCCCTCCAATCTCTCCATTTCCCTACTCCAGATCTTTGTCAGTATTGCATGTGACTTCAGTTTTCCTACAAATGTGCTGTTTGCTTTGAACAAGTGAAATAGATTACAGAGCGACTGGAAATTAAAGGAACATTGACCTTGGGCAAAAGGCAAAAGGGAAGGAGAAAGAATGTACATCAAAAGAACGAGACAGATTCATAATGAAATAAATAACCATTATAAACCGGGTAAGATAAGTGGACAAGAAATCTCAGTTCCTCGATTGACAAAAAATAACAAAATATGTGACAATACAGCTAAACTAGAATCGAGAGTTATAAGGAAAGTTATGGGCCAGTTTGAAAATGCCGGAAGAGAACATCAACTTCAAAAACAATTGTCTTTCTGATTAAGTGTTGTCTTTCTCTTGTTATCTTGGGACTGAGTTTGACCTCCATTCAGGCAACAAATTGATGTGAGTTAGACCATTAAAATAGAATTCACTGGAACTAAAATTGTGATAAAAATTTTAGGGGGGGAACTTTCTTAGTACTTTTGAATAAACCCTGTGTTCATGGGGAGAGGACCCACTGATAGAGCCCAGTAACACTTTTATGACAGGTTTTCTGTTCTCTTTAACAATAGTATTAGTTGTGTGGGACTGCTTATCTTGTAGCTCTGAAATTTTATAACAACAAAAGGGCAATTTTTAACAAATATGAACTATTTTATAAACAAATATGAATCTTCAAGAGATTTTGTAGCACCCAAGGCACTTG
Source organism: Okapia johnstoni (assembly GCA_024291935.2). Classification (NCBI taxonomy): domain Eukaryota; kingdom Metazoa; phylum Chordata; class Mammalia; order Artiodactyla; family Giraffidae; genus Okapia; species Okapia johnstoni. Next base: position 56,634,056 of record CM044305.1, on the reverse strand, counting down.
TAAACTAATTTCAATTCCTAATAGTCTTCCTTTGTCCAGCCGGACAGCCCCTGACTTTAAGAAATGGAAACCGGTCAGATCTACAGATGATATTAAGTACGAAATAATTGAATCTCAAATGGAGAAATTATAAGAACTCTCTAGGGGTCCGAAGCTTTTTAAAACTACACTTCCTCTTCTTACTCTTGTGTATTATGATACATACTTCCTACAACTTAATCTAAAAGTCATGCTTTGGTGGGGCATCATTACTTATAAGAAAGGGATTCACTCCTTGTGTGTTAGGAGGTGTAGAAAGCTTGAAGAAGTATGACATGTTTGATATATTTGATACTTTCCACCTAAATATATCATTAACATCCTCCTTTATCCAGTAGTAATGAGTTTTTCAGGCATGTACTATTTCCAGATGAAAATTTTTAAACACATTGCAAAAGTCTAGAGATGAAGTTGCTTTGTAGACAGAACTTTTGGTAGATCATTTCTACTGCATGGCTAGAACCAGCTTAGGAATTAAAGGTACTGGGCTATTGATAGGGTCTAGTTCCGTCTGTTGCTGTGTGACACACCACCCAAATTTAATATATGCAACAATCCTATGTATTACACACCACAGATTCTGTGGGTTAGGAATTTGGGAAAAGATACATTAAAGGATGGGTTGTCTTTGCTCCACAGTGTCTGGGGGCCTCAGTGAAGAATGAGTAAAGGCTGAGGGCTAACACATCTGTAAAGCCTCCACCCCTTCCAAGTGGCAATTGACATAAACTGTGTGCTCTGTTCTCACTGAGGTTGCCTGCCGAATGTCTTTGTGACCTTTCCATGTATTGGATTAGATTTCATCACAACATAGTGGTTGGTTCTGTGAGGATGTGCCCCAAGTTGAAGGCTCTATCACTTTTTAATATCTAGCCTTGGAAGTCAAACAGCATCACTTATGCTCAGTTACAAGCTGCACAGGTTGAATAGGAGGAAACATAGGCCCCTAGATCTTGGTGGAAGAAATGCCAATGTACATTTTAAGAAGAGCCTGTAGTATTGAAACGCAGGGAAGGGATCAGGGACATAACCTTTGGTTAAAAAAACCAAGGACACGGCAACATATACATTAGAATAAAATAGGTCCAAGATGGGCAGACAATTTGACTATCGAACCTAGACCTTGATTTCACTATTAAGCTCATTTTAAAAATAAGCAACTAAATGGGACAAACCCAGAGGGCACCAAGACAGTTCCAAGGCCAACCATAAAGACCAAAATGTGGGCAGAGTGGCCAAATCTGGAAATCTGCCTCCCTTTCCCAAAATTGGTTGGAATAATCTTCCCACTCCATTAGCCTATGAAATTACCAGTGCCTAAGTAATCACATCACATTTCAAGGCCACATGTTCTCTGTGATGGCTCAAATTTAGCTGTTAGGAGTATGTTCCTCTCTAATAAAATCCACTTCTTACTATCACTTTGTCTCTCAGTGGATGCTTTCTGTTATGAGGACATCAAGAATCTGAGCTTCATTAGGTCATGAAATAAGGTCTGTGATCTCATTTGAAAGACCATGAGCTTTGGTGGGTTTGAGTTCCAAGCCATATAGGTTGTGCATCCCAAATGGGTTTTGGCTGGTTTTCAAGTCCCAGCCAGGTGGATTTCAAGTCTCAGACAAGGGTTTTGGCCAGGTTTGAGTCATGGCCTTGTGTATTCAAAGTCCCAATTTGAAATGGTTTCAGTATGGGTATATTGAAGTCAACTTTGGAAAATACAAAATGCCACAGTTTGCCCACTGGTTATCAGCAATTAACATCTTTCCCACATGAAAAAGACACAATCCTCTCCTACAAATCTAATCCCATTCTGCAGCAATTTAAACTATATGGTTTTTGTTTTCTAAATCATGTCAGTGCTAGATGAAGATCTCAGGATTTTGGTTTTGGGAGGTATAGTACCTTGAGTATATCTTGAATTGAAATGGAAATATGAAGACTAAATTTACAAGTTATAAACTGCACACACACAACATATAATTGTTGGGCAAGCCTAGTGTAATCATAATAGACAGTTTGAAGGAAATGAAAAGAATGTAGCAATCACTGTCCTTAGCAACTCTGAAATCTGCATGTGAACATGTTGCCAGTTCCTTCTTTTGTCATTATGCTTGGAAGTTGCTCTCTATCAATTCTCATTCTACCCTCTGGTTGCTTGGTTCAATCCTATGAGCTATCTTTCCTTGTTTCATTTAAAAAAAAAAACACCTCATGTCTGCAGTCGAGTAGTTTTCTCAGCCTGTTTCCTCATGGAGTCCAAAAGACTTCATTTTGTACTGTCTCTATCCCTTTCAATCCAAGTTGATACAATTCATTGAAAAACTGTGGGCTTTTTGTGGACTAATTTATAATCCACTTCATTAGACAAAAGCCATAACTAAAAGAGATTTCTCCAACTTTGACTCTCTCTAAAACTGCTATGAGATAACTATCTTAAAATTCTTAGATGTCATATTGTTCAGCAAAAAGGATCTGTAAGGCATGGCCTTAAGATCCTTAGAAGGCCTTTGTTTGTCTGAAAGATTCTAGGAGGAACTGCCTTACATCTTTTTGAGGTTTTAACAACAGAGTTAACACTCTCAATCTGGTTTTGATCTTGGCCTAAAGCCTTTTTTAATTTGAGAACCACTGGAGAGGCTGGGGAAAAGACAGTATTATTTTCAAATTCACTGTCTTGCATTCTTTATAATAAAAGTTAATTCTTTAAAAGCTCACATCTCTCCTTCCACATGTTTTACATTCAGGGGAAAAGGCAGAAGGCACTTTGAACATTTTGCATGTGTAACTCTATATATAGACAGATCATCAAGTTTATTAGGTATTCAATATATTTCCTACTTTCCATGTTACCTTAGAAGAGCATTACTGACTTTATGCTATTATCAATACTTAAGAAGGGCTCCTTTTACATCAACTTATGCCTTTAAGTCTTTATCAATAAGCCCCTTAGGGCCCTTTATGATTTTTCTACCACTCTCTCCAAGAAATTTGTATCTTCAATTTGCTACTTTGTCCTAAAGCCAATGCCACATGTTTTTGTTTATTTTTTGTTACAGCAGCACTCCACTTACAAGTACCAACTTTTATTATATTAATAGATAACTCTTCCTGGGGCTTCCCTGGTGGCTCAGCTGGTAAACAATCCACCTGCAATGCAGGAGACCTGGGTTCAATTCCTGGGTTGGGAAGATCCCCTGGAGAAGGTAACAGCTACCCACTCCAGTATTCTGGCCTGGAGAATTCCTCGATCTTGGAGACACAAAACAACAACATTTTATTATTCTCACTGACTCCTAAGGATTTGGAATTTGGAAAGGTCAGAACAGGAATGTCATGCTTTTGTTAAAAAATGTTCAAGACCTCAGTTGGAATACTCAAAGACTGTAGGATAAAACCATTTGAAGACTCATTCGTTTACATATCTGGCAGTTGATCCTGGCTATTGACTGGGGGCTCAGCAGAGTCGAACTCTTAGAAGTGGCTTCTCCATATGGCTACTTGAAGACTTCTTTTTATTTAGAGAAATAACTTTGAAGGCATCTATCATCCTGTGTCCAAGGGATCCATCATTACAACTTGGAATAATTAGACCAATCAAAGTGTAGCTCATCTCTGATACATTAGGCACTGTTATGATGGCAATCCAAGTACAAAACATCCATGTCATATTTTTATGTAAAGCTGGATGATATGCGGTAGCAGAGGCCACTTAACCTCAAGAGATCCTTCACCATGGAAAACTTATAGCCATAAATCAAATTAACTCATCAGATATGAATTAATGGCAGATGGTTACACATAGCCTTGTGTGAGGCACTCTATAAAGGAAACCAAAGTTTTAGACTGAACTGGGAGCCCATTGTACAGAATAATTGGTTGAAGATGTCAGTTCAAGAACTATACACAACTTAAATGATTCTGAACATTATTATATGGTCTTCCTAAAATACTGTTAGTGAAAATTATGGAATTTCTATTGATCTTGTATCTAGAATGATGCCCTTCAATTTATCACAAGTGTCCCTGAATCTAGGAAAACCAAACAAGTACTAAAACTCCTAAGATATCTTTATCACAGTTGGTGTAAGATTGAGGGTTGAGGTCATATTGCAAATACAATTTTGAATTAACCCTCTTCACCTAATATTGTATCAGAAGCACTTTTTTTGTAATTGCAATGTCTTCATAACTGGAAATATCAATTTCAATCGTTTCCATGCAATTCCTCAAGGAATATGTTTTCATAAAATGTATTTGAATGACAAAGCAACACTAAAATTCACAATAAATTATATCTACATTTCACATCTCAGAAATTAATACTCTATAGGGATATGTTTTAAAGCAAAGGAAAAGTACCACTTTTAATTCATATATTAAGAGCAATGCCTTTATCATATATTTATTTTTAAACTATTTTTAAAGTGATAGAATTTCACAGGTGAGTTAAATAGTAACCAGGAGAGCAAAATTATCCTAGAATCTTTATTTACTACTTTGACTACTATTCGAGTTGTTCCTCTGGCTCAGGTCACCTTTGGTTTATCCTATCACCAAGACCCTCTGGACTCTCCACAGCCTCAAGTGTAAGATATGACCATCATATTATGAAATCCAGTTCTCCAGAAGCAGTACACATATGGACATAAATGGCAGCAATCCTGCAGTTCTTTTATTAATATTTTGGAAGAAAACAATTGTAAAACAATAGGCTCTGTAATCAAAGGTCTTACTCCTACATACAAGGGCACCACATCTGCATAATTGTTCAAGCATTTAGTACCTTTAAAGAACAGTAGTTTTAATCTGGGTCATTTGATGAAATTCCTTACATAACTCCATGGACACTCTGTCCTCATACTTCTAAGCAAGCCAGAACATTTTAGGTAGCCGGCTGATAGAAGAGATAAAAATGTGTCATTCTGCACCTTCAAAAAATTCACTTCCTATGCCAGACCTATTTTGGATTAGTATTAGAACTCTGAATGGTATGTAACTTCCTGCTCATGAGGAGAAGCCAATACTTTAAAAGCACTAGACAGACACTATGCAAGGGTTCCAGTTGCTGAAAAGGATGTGCTATGGAATGATGCTGCCATAAACGTGTTGTTCCAAGAAAAGCATTCCACACTTTTATCTAAACAACTAATTTAGATAGGCAAGGCTTGTAGATTGGACTTGTGTGTATAGCTAAAAGGCTACTTGGACACTTAGACCTACCTCCTAGCCATTCTGGTTCAGCCTAGCAACAGCCATGACTGAGTAAACACACCAGCATGAGACACCTTGTTACAGAAAAGTCAGCCACTCTGTGTGTGTGTACCTGGCCCACCTGCAAGAAATGCTGCAGTTATCCAATGACAAAAATCAGCCAGTTTCCTCCCTCTAGCTTTATCTTAAGTCAGGGGACTCTTAGCTGCCTGTATAATAACCTGCCCATAGAGTCACATAATGACAAATTTCAGGGCATTGAGGAACTCAACTCAACCGTGGTCCAGCAGGCCCAGACTCACTCCAAGCTTCCACCAGACTTAATGGGCACATGTAATGCACATCTGCTTCTAGGAGAGATCCGTTATCCATTAGAAATTTTAGGGTAGGCAACTACATGGGACTAATTGACTAGTGTTTACACTTGAGCTCAATTGAGCTAGGTTCATAACTGAGCTATCATCAGGAGCACCCTGAACTGTAAGCTTCGTCTTTGCTACTGACAACATTGAAGATGACAGGTTTTTCAGGTGTGCTGACTTTATCAATCACACTGACAACTGAAGTGTCCAACAACAAATTAATTTACTAAGAATTTTTCTCTGAACAAATTCAGAGAAGATACCCTATTTATTCACTTCAGTTCAGTACAGTCGCTCAGTCATGTCCGACTCTTTGCGACCCCATGAATCGCAGCACCTCAGGCCTCCTTGCCCATCACCAACTCCTGGAGTTTACTAAAACTCATGCCCATCAAGTTGGTGTGCATCCAGCCATCTCATCCTCTGTTGTCCCCTTCTCCTCCTGCCCCCAATCCTTCCCAGCATTAGGGTCTTTTCCAATGAGTTAGTTCTTGGCATCAGGTGTACAAAGTATTGGAGTTTCAGCTTCAACATCAGTCCTTCCAACGAACACCCAGGACTGATCTTCTTTAGGATGGACTGGTTGGATCTCCTTGCAGACCTAGGGACTCTCAAGAGTCTTCTCCAACACCACAGTTCAAAAGCATCAACTCTGCGGCACTCAGCTTTCTTCACAGTCCAACTCTCATATCCATACATGACCACTGGAAAAACCATAGCCTTGACTAGACGGACCTTTGTTGACAAAGTAATGGCTCTGCTTTTTAATATGCTATCTAGATTGGCCATAACCTTCCTTCCGAGGAGTAAGCGTCTTTTAATTTCATGGCTGCAATCCAACTGCAGTGATTTTGGAGCCTAAAAAAATAAAGTCTGACACTGTTTCCACTGTTTCCCCATCTATTTGCCATGAAGCGATGGGACCAGCTTTATTGACTATGCCAAAGACTTTGACTGTGTGGATCACAATAAACTGTGGAAAATTCTGAAAGAGATGGGAATACCAGATCATCCAACCTGTTTCTTGAGAAACCTGTATGCAGGTCAAGAAGCAACAGTTAGAACTGGACATGGAACAACAGACTGGTTCCAAATAGGAAAAGGAGTACGTCAAGGCTGTATACTGTCACCCTGCTTATTTAACTTATATGCAGAGTACATCATGAAAAACGCTGGGCTGGAAGAAGCACAAGCTGGAATCAAGATTGCCGGGAGAAATTTCAATAACCTCAGATATGCCGATGACACCACCCTTATGGCAGAAAGTGAAGAAGAACTAAAGAGCCTGTTGGTGAAAGTGAAAGAGGAGAGTTAAAAAGTTGGCTTAAAGCTCCACGTTCAGAAAACTAAGATCATGGCATCTGGCCCATCACTTCATGGGAAATAGATGGGGAAACAGTGGAAACAGTGTCAGACTTTATTTTGGGGGGCTCCAAAATCACTGCTGATGGTGATTGCAGCCATGAAATTAAAAGAAGCTTACTCCTTGGAAGGAAGGTTATGGCCAACCTAGATAGCATATTTAAAAGCAGAGACATTACTTTGCCCACAAAAGTCCATCTAGTCAAGGCTATGATTTTTCCAGTGGTCATGTATGGATGTGAGAGTTGGATGGTGAAGAAAGCTGAGCGCTGCAGAATTGATGCTTTTGAACTGTGGTGTTGGAGAAGACTCTTTGGACTCCCTTGGACTGCAAGGAGATCCAATCAGTCCATCCCAAAGGAGATCAATCCTGGGTGTTCATTGGAAGGATTGATGTTGAAGCTGAAACTCCAATACTTTGGCCACTTCATGCGAAGAGTTGACTCATTGGAAAATACCCTAAGGCTGGGTAGGATTGGGGGCAGGAGGAGAAGGAGACGACAGAGGATGAGATGGTTGGATGGCATCACCGACTCGATGGACATGGGTTTGGGTAGACTCCGGGAGTTGGTGATGGACAGAGAGGCCTGGCGTACTGCAATTCATGGGGTCACAAAGAGTCGAACACGACTGAGCGACTGAACTGAACTGAACTCCTTCCCCCACTGTGTCCACAAGTCTGTTCTCTATGTCTGGAACTCTATTCTTACCCTGCAAATAAGTTCATAAGTACCATCTTCCTAGAATCCATATATGTATATTTCTCTTTCTGACTTACTTCACTCTGTATTATAGGCTCTAGATTCATCCTCTCACTAGAACTGACTCAAATTTGTTCCTTTTTTATGGTTGAGTAAATTTCCATGATGTATATGTACCACAACTTCTTTATCCATTCACCTATTGATGGTCATCTAGGTTGTTATATTCAGTTTTATCACATGTGTAGGTTTATGTATCCTTGACTAAGTCTACATACAGAACAATTACATCACCACAAGAATCCAATGTGCTGTGTATATACAACCGTATTCCACCTCCTTCCTACCCATTACTCTGTCTTTAATCCCTGAAATCACTAATCAGTTCTTTATTTCTAAAATATTGCCATTTCAATACTGTTATATAAAAGGATTCATACAGTATATAACTTTGAGTGTTGACTTTTTCACTCATATTAATTCTCCAGAGATTCATTCAGGTTGTTGCACTTAGCAATACTTCCTTTACATTTTTGCATAGTATTCCCTGATATAGCTATTCCACAGTTTTAACTATAACACATTAAAGGACACCTAGGTTTTTATCAGTTTGGGCTATTATGAATAAAGCTACTACTAACATTTCTGCACACATTTACAGGTTAAAATTAGTTTTAACTTTTCAGGGACAAATGTCTTGGAGTGCAATTGCTGAATTACAGGTTAACTGCATATGTATTGTTTGTGCTCAATTGTTAACTTATGTCTGACTCTTGGCAATCTCATGGGCTGTAGCTCACCAGACACCTCTGTCTATGGAATTTTTCAGACAAGAATTGTATTCTGGGGCAGTGTTAAGATGGTGGAGGAATAGGACGGGGAGACTACTTTCTCCACCTCAAATTCATCAAAAGATCATTTGAATGCTGAACAACTTCAACAAAACAACTTCTGAACGCTGGCAGAGGAAATCAGGCACCCAGAAAGGCAGCCCATTCTCTTCAAATGGAGGTAGGACAAAATACAACATACAAAAAGAGAGACAAAAGAGTTAGGGACAGAGACCAATCCTGGGGAGGGAGTCGTGAAGGAGAAGTTTACAAACAGCAAGACACCCTCTCACCAGTGGGTCTGTGGGGAGTTTTGGAATCTCAGAGGGCACATAACCAGGAGGAAAAAAAAAAACAAAACAGAATATGCACCTAACCACAACTCCTAGTGGAGAAGTACTCCAGACACTCGCTTCCACTACCAGCGAGCGGGGGTTGGGCAGGGAGGCACGGGTTGCATGCTTAGGGTAAGGACCAGGCCTGAACGCCCTGAGGACAATCTGAGGGAGCTAACGTGAGATAGCAACCCAAACTGTGGGATAGCCAGAGAGAGAAATAGAGAGAGAGAGAGAGAGAGAGAGAGAGAGAGAGAGAGAGAGAACTTTCCCCAAAAAGCTCTAACCTAAAGTGCAACCTGGACTGCTCACAGAACAAAAGATTGAGCAAACACAAAAGAAGAGCTAGCCGGCTATGGACTAGCACCCCCCCCCCACCAGAGGCAGAGAGGTAGGCTAGCGACAGCCAGAGCCAGAGGAAAGGGGCAATCTTGGCCCTAGACACGGCATCCTCCACCAAACTGTGAGCAGGCTCCCAGTTGCTAACCAAGTCTTCCTGGGATTCTGGATGGTTGACACCAGCCAGGAGGGTCACAGTCTGAGATCAGCTCCCCAGAGGAGACACATGGCACACCTGAGATGGTGCTCTCACGGCACACCTGTGAAACCAAGTGCCTGGGACCAGGGAGGTGTTTAAGATGCACGGCCCACCTGGGACAGTGTGCTTGCCAAGCACCTGGTAGCCTGAGCTGCTTGGACCTGGGAAGGGCACAAAACACACACCCAACTGAGTCTGTGCCTTTGTGGAGTACCTGAGAACCTGAGCAGCTTAGACCTGGGAAGTGCACAAAACAAAGGGCCTGTTTTGGGCAGCTCCCCTGCAGAGCAACCAGGAGCCTGAGCAGTGTAAACCTGGAAAGCACACACCACCATGAGCTGGGGCAAACCCAGTGTGGTCCATACACTGTGAGCACTCCCCGCACATGCCAGTAATATTTGTTTCCAGTGTTCCTCCCTTTACACAACACAAATGAGCAAGTGAGTCTAAATAAGTGACCACCTTTGGACACAGAAATTAGACACTGAAGAGACTTGCAAACAGAGTAACCCAAAATAAACAGGGAACCACTCTGGGAGTGACAGGTGCAACAGATTAAAACCCTGTAATTAACATTGACTAAGCATTGGAAGGGGCCTATAAACCTTGAGAAGAATTATAAGGTGGAACAAGGAACTATCTGAAAACTTAACTGACCCCACATTGCTGTCAACAACTCCAGAGAAATTAATAGATATATATTTTTTTATTATTATCATTTTTTATTTTTTTTATTTTTAAGTTCTGTATTACTCATTTAATTTTCACTTTTATAACCTACTATTACCTTGCAATGGAGAATGCAATGGCACCCTACTCCAGTACTATTGCCTGGGAAACCCCATGGACGGAGGAGCCTGGTAGGCTGCAGCCCATGAGGTTGTGAAGAGTCAGACACGACTGAGCGACTTCACTTTCACTTTTCACTTTTCACTTTCATGCACTGGAGGAGGAAATGGCAACCCACCTCCAATATTCTTGCCTGGAGAATCCCAGGGACGGAGGAGCCTGGTGGGCTGCCATCTATGGAGTTGCACAGAGTTGGACATGACTGAAGCGACTTAGCAGCAGCAGCAGCAGCATTACCTTGCAAAAAAAAAAAAAAAGAAAAAGACCTTATTTTTAAAGCAAATTTCATATATATATATATATATATATATATATATATATATGTCTATATATTATATATATTTTTGATTTTGTGATTTATTTTGTTTTGTATTTTTAATATTGTATTTTTGAGAATCTAACCTCTACTCTAGATTTTTAATCTTGCTTTTTGGTATTTGTTATCAATTTTGTACCTTTAGGAATATAATTTTCGGTACCCATTTTGACTTAGGGGTGTGATTACCAGCTTGATTGCTTCCTCCCCTTTTGACTCTCCCTTTTCTCCCCCAGGTCACCTCTATCTCTTCCATAACCCTTCTCTTCTCATTTAACTCTGTGAATCTGAGTGTTCTGGGTTGTGGAGAACACTTAGGGAACTGATTACAGGCTAGATTGGGCTCTCCCCTTTTGATTCCTCCTCTTCTCATCCTGGTCACCTCTATATCCCTCCTCCCTCTTCTCTTCTCCATGTAATTCTCTAAACCTTTATGGGTGTCCCTCATTGTGAATCTTTTCACCAATAACCTAGATGTTTTATCATCTGTGCTGTATGGACGGAGAAGTCTGGAGGCCACTGTAAGAATAAGACTGAAAGCCAGAGGCAGGGGGCTTAAATCTTAAATTGAGAATACCAGAAAACTCCTGACTCCAGGGAACATTACCTGACAAGAGCTCATCCAAAAGCCTCCATACCTACACTGAAACCAAGCTCCACCCAAGAGCCAACAAGTTCCACAGCAAGACATACCATGCTAATTCTCCAGCAATGCAAGAACACAGCTATGAGCATTAAAATGCAGGCTGCCTAAAGTCACACCAAACCCATAGACACCCCAGAACTCACTACTGGACACTTCATTGCACTCCAGAGAGAAGAGAACCAGCTCCACCCGCAGGACACAGACTCAAGCTTCCCTAACCAGGAAACCTTGACAAGCCACTTGTCCAACCCCACCCACAGGGAGCAACCTCCACAATAAAGAGGAACCACAAACTTCTAGCCTACAGAAAGGCCACCCCAAACACAGCAATCTAAACAAGATGAAAAGGCAGAGAAATACTCAGAAGGTAAAGGAACATGATAAATGCCCACCAAAGCAAACAAAAGAGGAGGAGATAGGAGTCTACCTGAAAAAGAATTCACAATAATGATAGTAAAAATGATCCAAAATCTTGAAAACAAAATGGAGTTACAAATAAATAGCCTGGAGACAAGGATTGAGAAGATGCAAGAAATGATTAACAAGGACCTAGAAGAAATAAAAAAGAGTCAATCAATAATGAATAAAGTAATAACTGAGATCAGAAGCACTCTGGAGGGAACCAACAGTAGAATAATGGAGGCAGATGATGGGATAAGTGAGGTAGAAGATAGAATGGTGGAAATAAATGAATCGGAGAGGGAGAAAGAAAAAAGAATTAAAAGAAATGAGGACAACTTCTGGGACAACGTTAAACACCCAGAAGAAGAAGACAAAAAGAAAGGCCATGAGAAAGGCCATATTCGAGGAGGTAATAGTTGAAAACTTCCTTAAATTGGGGAGGAAATAGATACCCAAGTCCAAGAAACCCAGAGAGTCGCAAACAGGATAAATCCAAGACACATATTAATCAAATTAATGAAGATCAAACACAAAGAGCAAATATTAAAAGCAGCAAGGGGAAAGCAAGAAATAACAGACAAGGGGATTCCTATAAGGATAACAACTGATTTTTCAATAGAAACTCTTCAGGCCACAAGGGAATGGCAGGACATACTTAAAGTGATGGAAGAGGAACACCTACAACACATATTAACATACCCAGCAAGGATTTCATTCAAATGTGAAGGAAAAATCAAAAGCTTTACAGACAAGTAAAAGCTGAGAGAGTTCAGCACCACCAAATCAGCTCTTCAACAAATGCTAAAGGATTTTCTCTAGACAGGAAACACAGAAAAGGTTTATAAACTTAACTCAAAACAGCATAGTAAATGGCAACGGGATCATACTTTTCAATAATTACCTTAAATGTAAGTGCATTGAATGCCATAACCAAAAGACAAAGACTGGCTGAATGGACACAAAAACAAGACCCCCTATATATGCTGTCTACAAGAGACCCACCTCAAAAAAAGGGACACATACAGACTGAAAGTGAAGCACTGGAAAAATATATTTAATGCAAATGGAGAATGAAAGAAAGCAGGAGTAGCAATACTCATATCAGAGAAAATAGACTTTGAAATAAAGGTCGTGAAAAGAGACAAAGAAAGACACTGAACGATGATCAAAGGATCAATCCAAGAAGAAGATATAACAATTATAAATATATATGCACCCAACATAGGAGCACTGCAATATGTAAGGCAAAAGCTAACAAGTATGAAAGGGGACATTAACAGCAACACAGTAATAGTGAGAGACTTTAATACCATGCTCACACCTATGGATAGATCAACTAAACAGAAAATTAGCAAGGAAACACAAATTTTAAATGATAAAATGGACCAGTTAGACCTAACTGATATCTATAGGATATTTCACCCGGAAACAATGAATTTCACTTTTTTCTCAAGTGCACATGAAACATTCTCCAAGATAGATCACATCCTGGGCCATAAATCTAGCCTTAGTAAATTCAAAAAAATTGAAATCATGCCAAGCATCTTTTCTGATCACAATGCAGTAAGATTAGATGTCAACAACAGGATAAAAAGCTATTAAAATACAAACATATGGAGGCTAAACAACATGCTTCTGAATAACCAACAAATCACAGAAAATTCAAAAAAGAAACCAGAATACACATAGAAACAAATGAACATTAAAACACGACAACCCAATACCTACGGGACTCAGTAAAAGCAGTGCTAAGGGGAAGGTTCATAGCAATACAAACTTACCTCAAGAAACAAGAGAAAAACCAAATAAATAACCTAACTTTACACCTAAATCAATTAGAAAAAGAAGAAATTGAGCACCCCAGGGTTAGTAGAAGCAAAGAAATCCTAAAAATTAAGGCAGAAATTAATGAAAAAGAAACAAAGGAGACTATAGCAAAAATCAACAAAACTAAAAGCTGGTTCTTAGAGAAGATAAATAAAATAGACAAACAACAGCCAGACTCACCAATAAAAAAGGGAGCAGAATCAAATCAACAGAATTAGAAATGAAAATGGAGAAATCACAACAGACAACACTGAAATATAAAGGATCATAAGAGACTACTATCAGCAACTATATGCCAATAAATTGGAAAACTTGGAAGAAATGGACAAATTCTTAGAAATGTATAACCTTCCAAAACTTAACCAGGAATAAATAGAAAACCTTAAAAGACCCATCACAAACACAGAAATCGAAACTATAATTTAAAATCTTCCGGTGAACAAAAGCCCAGGACCAGATGTCTTCACAGGTGAATTCTACCAAAAATTAAGAGAAGAGCTAATACCTATCCTACCAAAACTCTTGCAGAAAATGGCAGAGGAATGTAAACTGCCAAATTCATTCTATGAGGCCACCATCACCCTAATACAAAACTAGACAAAGATGCCACAAAAAAAGAAAACTACAGGGTAATATCACTGATGAATATAGATGCAAAAATCCTCAACAAAATTCTAGCAAACAGAATTCAACAACATATTAAAAAGATCATACATCATGACCAAATGGGCTTTATCTCAGGGATGCAAGGATTCTTCAATATTCACAAATCAATCAATGTGATACACCACATTAACAAACTGAAAGATAAAATCAATATGATTATCGCAATAGATGCAGAGAAAGCCTTTGAAAAAATGCTACATCCATTTAAGATAAAAAAAACCCTTCAGAAAGCAGCCGTAGAAGGAACATACCTCAACATAATAAAAGCCATATATGATAAACCCACAGCAAACATTATCCTCAATAGTGAAAAACTGAAAGCATTTCCCCTAAAGTCAGGAACAAGCCAAGGGTGCCCACTCTCACCACTACCATTCAACATAGTTTTGGAAGTTTTGGCCACAGCAGTCAGAGAAGAAAAAGAAACAAAAGAAATACAGATTGGAGAATAAGTAAAACTCTCACTGTTTGCAGATGACATGATCATCTACATAGAAAACCCTAAAGACACCACCAGAAAATTACTAGAGCTAAGCAATGAATAGAGTAAAGTTTCAGGATATAAAATTAACACACAGAAATCCCTTGAATTCCTATACACTAACAATGAGAAAACAGAAAGAGAAATTAAGGAAACAATTCCATTCACCATTGCAACGAAAATAATAAAATACTTAGGAATAGATCCACCTAAAGAAACAAAAGACCTATATATGGAAAACTAGAAAACACTGATGAAAGAAATCAAAGATTACACAAATAGATGGAGAAATATACCATGTTCATGGACCAGAAGAAGCAATATAGTAAAAATGAGTATACCACCCATAGCAATCTATAGATTCAATGTAATCCCTATCAAGCTACCAATGGTATTTTTCACAGAACTAGAACAAATAGTTTCACAATTTGTTTGGAAATACACACACACACACACACACACACACAAACACCTCGAATAGCCAAAGCAAACTTGAGGAAGAAGAATGGAACTGGAGGAATCACCCTGCCTGACTTCAGACTATACTACAAAGCTACACTCATCAAGTCAGTATGGTACTGGCACAAAGACAGAGACATAGATCAATGGAACAAAACAGAAAGCCCAGAGATAAATCCACGCACCTATGGACACTTTAGTTTTGACAAAGGAAGGAAGATTATACAATGGAGAAAAGATAATCTCTTTATCAAGTGGTGCTGGGAAAACTAGTCAACAACTTGTAAAAGAATGAAACTAAAACACTTTCTAACACCATACACAAAAATAAACTCAAAGTGGATTAAAGATCTAAATGTAAGAATAGAAACCGTAAAACTCCCAGAGGAAAACATACGCAAAACTCTCCCTGATGTAAATCGCAACAAGATCCTCTATGACCCACCTCCCAGGGTAATGGAAATAAAAGCAAAAAGAAACAAATGGGACATAATTAAAATGAAAAGCTTTTGCACAACGAAGGAAACTATAAGCAAGGTGAAAAGACAGCCTTCAGAATGGGAGAAAATAATAGCAAACGAAGCAACTGATAAAGAATTAATCTCAAAAATATACAAGCAGCTCATGCAGCTCAATACCAGAGAAATAAACGACCCAATCAAAAAATGGGCCAAAGAACTAAACAGACATTTCTCCAGAGAAGACATACAGATGGCTAACAAACACATGAAAAGATGCTCAACATCACTCATTATCAGAGAAATGCAAATCAAAACCACAATGAGGTACCATCTCACGCTGGTCAGAATGGCTGCTATTCAAAAGTCTACAAGCAATAAGTGCTGGAGAAGGTGTGGAGAAAAGGGAACCCTCGTAACTGTTGGTGGGAATGCAAACTAGTACAGCCACTATGGAGAAAAGTGTGGAGATTCCTTAAAAAACTGGAAATAGAAAACTAGGCCTACACACCAAGGAAACCAGAATTGAAAGACACACGTGTGCCCCAATGTTCATCACAGCACTGTTTACTATAGCCTGTCTGTGGAAGCAACCTAGATGTCCATTGGCAGACGAATGGATGAGGAAGCTGTGGTAGGTATACACAATGGAATATTACTCAGATATTGAAAAGAATGCATTTGAATCAGTTCTAATGAGGTGGATGAAACTGGGGCCTATTATACAGAGTGAAGTAAGTCAGAAAGAAAAACACCAATATAGTACATTAACACAAATATATGGATTTTAGAAAGATGGTAATGATGATCTTATATGCTAGACAGCAAAAGAGACAACAAGATAAAGAATAGACTTTTGGACTCTGTGGGAGAAGGCAAGGGTGGGATGATTTGAGAGAATAGCATTGAAACATGTATTTTCAGTTCAGTTCAGTTCAGTTGCTCAGTCGTGTCTGACTCTGTGACCCCATGAATTGCAGCACGCCAGGCCTCTCTGTCCATCACCAACTCCCAGAGTCTACCCAAACCCATGTCCATCGAGTCGGTGATGCCATCCAACCATCTCATCCTCTGTCGTCCCCTTCTCCTCCCGCCCCCAATCCTACCCAGCATTAGGGTCTTTTCCAATGAGTCAACTCTTCGCATGAGGTGGCCAAAGTATTGGAGTTTCAGCTTCAACATCAGTCCTTCCAATGAACACCCAGGATTGATCTCTTTTACGATGGATTTATTGAATCTCCTTGCAGTCCAAGGGACTCTCAAGAGTCTTATCCAACACCACAGTTCAAAAGCATCAATTCTTCGGCGCTCAGCTTTCTTCACCGTCCAACTCTCACATCCATACATGACCACTGGAAAAACCATAGCCTTGACTAGATGGACTTTTGTGGGCAAAGTAATGTCTCTGCTTTTAAATATGCTCTCTAGGTTGGCCATAACCTTCCTTCCAAGGAGTAAGTGTCTTTTAATTTCATGGCTGCAATCACCATCTGCAGCGATTCTGGAGCCCAACCATATGCGAAATAGATCACCAGTCCAGATTTGATGCACAGGACAGGGCCCTCAGGGCTGGTGCAGTGGGACGACCCTGAGGGATGGGATGGGTAGGGAGCTGTTAGGGGGGTTTCAGGATGGGGGACACATGTATACCCATGGGTGATTCATGTCAGTGTATGGCAAAAACCACTACAATATTATAAATTAATTAGCCTCCAACTAAAATAAATAAATATTTTTTTAAAAAAAGAATTATATACTCACTTTTATAAGAATGAGCTACATTGTTTTCCAAAACAGTGTATCATTTTACATTCCTACTAATAAGGTTTAAACAATCAAATTTCTTCACATTCTTACCAAAATTTGCTAGTGTCATTATTTTTATTTTAGCCTTTCTTGTAGGTATATATTAATATCAACTTGTAATTTAATTTGAACTTCTCTGATGGCTAATAATATTGAATTTTTCCCTATGCTTTTCACCTGGTTATCCTCTTTGATGAAATAAATGTTCATGCCTTTTGCGCACTTTCTAATTTTTCTTGACAAATGCTTTCTGGTTTTATTATTGCTTTGTTAAATTTTGAGAGTTACTTACATATATACTAGACTTTTATTATATAAGTGATTTGCAAATATTTGCTCCTCATTTCTAGCATGTCTTTTCACCATCCTCACAGTTTCTTTCACAGAGAAAAAATTTTAATTTTGATGAACCATAATTTTTAACATCTTCCTATTATGGGTCATGCTTTTAGTGTTGAATATTAAAAATTTTGTCAAGCCCTAGATCATGAAGATATTCTATAGTTTAACAAAAATTTTACAGTTTATGTTTTACATTTAAGTCAATGATCCATTCTGAGTTAATGTTTTAAATAAGTAAGGTGTGAGTTTAAGATTAATTTTTGTTTTATTTGCTATTGATATCCAGTTGTTCCAGTACCATTTGTTGAAAAGACTACTCTTCCTTCATTGAATTTTCTTTCGTATCCTTGTCAAAAATCAGTTGACAGTATCCATTGATTTTTATGTCTATTCTTCTGCCAATACCAGACTATATTAATTACTATATAATAAACATTTAATGGCTATATAGTAAACCTTAAAATCACAGAATGATTCTTATCTTAAAAAATTGTTTTAGCTATTCTAGACTTGTGCATTTCCATATTAATTCTAGAATAAGTTGTCTATGTCTCCAAAAAAATTGGAATTTTAATAGGAAATTACATTAAATTTATAGATCAATTTGGAGAGAATTGACAGCTTTATTATATTGAGTTTTCCATTCCATGAGCATGTTATGTCTTTTGATTTATTTGGGCCTCCTTTGATTTCTTTCATCATCATTTTGTTGTTTTAAGCATAGAGAACCTGTACGTATTGAATATATACCTAAATATTTCATTTACTTTGCAACAATTATAAATAGTATTGTGCTTTTAATTTTGGTTTCTACCTGTTCATTATTAGTATATAGAATTATAATTGTTTTTCTGTGTTGATCTTGTATCTTCCAATCTTGCTGAACTCATTAGTTTCTGAGGTTTTTGTATTTTTGTTTTTTGTTTTGTAGAGTGCAATGGAATTTCTGTGTAATAATTATGTCATCTACACATAGAGGTGGTTTTATTCTTTTCTTTACAATTTGTATACCTTTAATCTCTTTTCGTAGCCTCATTGTACTGGACAAAACTTCCTGTAAAATATCAAGAGTGATAAGAGCAGACACCCTTCCCATTCTTAGGGAGAAAGCATTAAGTTTTTCACCATTGAGTATATTAGCTCAAGAACTTTTGTAGATGTTCTTTTTCAAGTTGAGGCAATTTCCCCTCTATTGCTCACTGTTGACAGTTTTTATCATGAATAAGTGTTGAATTTTGCCACATATACATTCTGGATATACTGATATGAACAAATGATATTTCTTCTTTAGTCTGTTGCTATGATGGATCACTTTAATTGATTTCTAAATGTTGAAGCAGTCCTGCACATCTGGAATAAAGCATACTTGGTCATGGTGTGTAATTCTTTTGTACCTTGTTGAATTCAGTTTGCTGATATTTTATTGGGGATTTTTACATCTAAGTTCATGAGATATATTTATCTGTCATTATTTTTAATGTTACACTGTCTTTGTGTGTGTAGCAACAGGATACTGGCCTCATATTTTAGTTGAGAACTGTCCATTCTACTTTGAATTTTTGGGGGAAAATGTGTAGAGTTGATATTAATTATTCTTTAAATATTTTGTAGAAAGAACTGTTGCAGCTTGGTTGAGGTTTTTTATTTTGTGGTTTTCAAGAAACTGTTCTACTTCTTCTAAGTTGGGCAATTTATGAGTGTAAAGTTATTCAGTCTTCCCTATCAACCTTTTAACAGTTAAAGGATCTGTAGTGATATCTCCTGCTTTATTCCCAATATTGGTGATTTGTATCTTTTCTATTATTTAACACTTTTGACAGAGGTTTATCAATTTTATTGATATTTTAGGAAATCAGTTTTTATTTCATTCATTTTCTTTAATGCTTTCATATTTTTAATTTTACTTTTATCTTTATTATTTCATTCCTTCTGTATGCTTTAGTTTTTTTGTTCTTATCTTACTAGTTTCTTAAAGAACCTAGATTATTGATTTGAGACCTCTCTTCTGGTTTATTATAAACATATAGTATTATGCATTTCTTTCAGTATTACATAAATTGCATTCTCTATGTTTTCTTATGTTTATTTTTATTCTCACCTAGTTGTAAGTATTTCTGTTTTTAATTTCCCTAGAGAGAATTGATGTTTTTGATCTGTAGTGCTAGAGAAGACTCTTTAGAGCCCTTGGACAGCAAGGGGATCAAACCAGTCAATCCAGAGGAAATCAACCCTGAATATTCATTGGAAGGACTGATGCTGAAGCTGAAGCTCCAATACTTTGGCCATCTGATGCAAAGAGCTGACTCATTGGAAAAGACCCTGATGCTGGGAAAGATTGAGGGCAGGAAGAGAAAGGGGAAACAGGATGAGATGGTCAGATGGCATCATTGACTCAATAGACATGAGCTTGAGCAAACTCCAGAAGACAGTGAAGGACAGGGAAGCCTGGTGTGCTCCATTCCATGGAGTCGCAGAGTTGGACACAACTTAGTGACTGAGCAACAGAGTTTCTCTTTTACTAATGGATTATGTGGTAATGTATTGTTTAATTTTCAAGTATTTGGAAATGTTACTGTTGTCTTTCTGTTATTGGCTTCTAATTTTATTTCATTATGGTCAGAGAACATAAATGTATCATTCCAACTCTTTTACATTTGTTAAGGTTTGTCTTATGGGCCCTGGATACAGTCTGTGTTACTGATTGTTTCAGTAGAGAGGATTGGAAAAATGTTTTATCTAATGTTGGGTGGAGTGCTCAATATATACCAATTAGATCCTGTTAATGGATTGTATTGTTTAGATCTATATCCTTGATGATGCTTTCCTCTAGCAGTTCTATCAGGTGCTAAGAGGGACACGTTGAAATCCCCAACTATACCTGTGCGTTGGTCTCTCCTCCCCCCAACTCTATCAGTTTTTGCTTCATGCATTTATTTTGAGGTTCTATTGTTTGATTGAACAGACATATAGCTTTTTTTTTTTTAATAAATTTATTTATTTTAGTTGGGGGCTAATTATTTTACAATTATATAGTGGTTTTTTGCATAACATTGACATGAATCTGCCATGGGTCTACATGTGTCCCATCCTGAACCCCCCTCCCACCTTCCTCCCCACTTCCCATTCTTTCTGGGTCATTCCATTGCCCCCGCATTGAGCATTTGTCTCAGGCATCGAACCTGGCTATGGTGTTCTGTTTCACATATGATAATATACAAGTTTTCCAATGCTATTGTACCTGAACGTCCCAACCCTCACCTTCTCCCTTCAGAGTTCATAAGACTGTTCTATGCATCTGTAGTCTCTTATTCTGTACTCGCATATAGGGTTATACGTTACAATCTTTCACATTCCATATACATGCATTTAGTATGACTGTATTGGTGTAAGAACACTTTCTGGCTCATTTTTCACTTTGTTATAATGGGCTCCAGTTTCATCCATTCTCAATAGTAATGATTCAATTTTGTATTCTTTGCATGGCCTTAGAGTAATATTCCATTGTGTATATGTACTACCGCTTCCTTATCCATTGTCTGCCGATGGGACATCTAAGGATTGAATCCATGTTCTGGCTTTCGTAAACACGTGCCATGATGAACATTGGGGTTACACGCGTCTCTTTCAATTCTGGTTTCCTCGGTGTGTATGACCAGCAGTGGGATTGCTGGGTCATATGGCAGTTCTATTCCCAGTTGTTTTTTTTAAGGAATCTCACACACTGTTCTCCATAGTGGCTGTACTAGTTTGCATTCCCACCAACAGTGTAAGAGGGTTCCCCTTTTCTTCACACACCCTCTCCAGCATTTATTGCTTGTAGACTTTTGGATAGCAGCCATTCTGACTGGGTGTGAAATGGTACTTCATTGTGGTTTTGATTTGCATTTCTCTAATAATGAGTGATGTCGAGCATTTTTGCATGTGTTTCTTAGCCATCTGTATGTCTTCTCTGGAGAAATGTCTGTTTAGTTCTTTGGCCTATTTTTTGATTGGGTCTTTTATTTTTCTGGAATTCAGCTGCATGAGCTGCTTGTATATTTTTGAGATTAATTGTTTGTCTGTTGCTTCGTTTGCTATTATTTTCTCCCATTCTGAAGGCTGTCTTTTCACCTTGCTTATAGTTTCCTTCGTTGTGCAAAAGCTTTTCAGTTTAATTAGGTCCCATTTGTTTCTTTTTGCTTTTATTTCCAATATTCTTGGAGGTGGGTCATGGAGGATCCTGCTGTGATTTATGTCAGAGAGTGTTTTGCCTATGTTTTCCTCTAGGAGTTTTATAGTTTCTAGTCTTACGTTTAGATCTTTAATCCATTTTGAGTTTATTTTTGTGTATGGTGTTAGAAAGTGTTCTAGTTTCATTCTTTTACAAGTGGTTGACCAGTTTTCCCAGCACCACTTGTTAAAGAGATTATCTTTTCTCCATTGAATATTCTTGCCTCCTTTGTCGAAGATAAGGTGTCCATAGGTGCATGGATTTATCTCTGGGCTTTCTATTTTGTTCCATAGATCTACATTTCTATCTTTGTGCCAGTACCACACTGTCTTGATGACTGTGGCTTTGTAGTAGAGCCTGAAGTCAGGCAAGTTGATTCCTTCATTTCCATTCTTCTTTCTCAAGATTGCTTTGGCTATTCGAGGTTTCTTATATTTCCATACAAATTGTGAAATGATGAACAGACATTTAGGATCATTATGTCTTCCTGGTGGATTTATCCTTTTGTCACTATCTAATGTCTCCTGTCTCTTATAATTTTTTATTCTGAGGTCTACTTTATTGGATGTTAATGACTAACTCCAGCTTTTTAAAAATAATATTTGTATGACATACCTTTTCCTATACTTTTACTTTCCATCAACTCATGTCATTGAATTTGAAGTGAGTCTCATATTAACAGCATATAGTTGAGTCATTTTTAAAACCCATTCTTCCAATCTCTGTCTTTTATTCATACCAATTTACATTTTCTGTTATCATGGATATGTTACAGCTTAAGTCTGCCATTTTATTATTTGTTTTCTGTTTGTTACCTCTGGCTGTCTGTGTATGTCAGGCCACTCAAGATGTTCTCTTGTTGTCTGTAATTCCCTGCTCAACCAGTGCTTGCTTCATCCACACCCTACCCACATGACTGGCCTCCTTATAAATATGCTCCAGGTCCCAGCTAGTGATAATTTTACCAAAAGTGCAGTGAGAAACATGCTCCTCTACTAGTTTCCCCAGTAACTGATAAGCCAACATGACATCAATTCCTCCTATAACTTGTAACTTCCTCCTGTGCCTGGGAACAAAGAATTCCACCACGACCTGCCTGCTGTCTCCACACATGGTGAGGTGTTGCTCCAAGACCTTCCTTCAGACATGTAAGATCCCCCTATCCATTAAACTATCGATGTCTCTGTTGCTGACTCTTTGGTTTTGAAGCTGGCCAAGTACAGGCCTTGTAGACTTGTGGGGTGCAGCCCAACATTGTCATTCCTGTTTCTTTTTTCTTCCCTTGTTTATTACTCAAACATTTTAAAAATTAATTTATTTTAATTGGAGGCTAATTACTTTACAATATTGTGGTGGTTTTTGCCATAATAATTCTATCTTAAATTATTTATAGTGTTATAGTGTTTCTGACTGTATAATTTTGTAGAGTTTTCATAGAGGTTGCCCTGGGTAATGTAATATGCATATGTGATTTATAATCCACTGGTTTCAACATTTTAGCACTTTGAAGTATGAATATTGTATTTCCATTGAGCCTCCTTTACTTTCCCCATATTTAAAAGGTCATTGTCTTGAATATTTGCTGATGTTATCAAGATAATTTTGCTATAATCATAAAATATGATTTATAAAATTCAAGAAGAAAAAATAATCTATGCTATGCATGTATACTTTTAGAGCTTTAAGATACATATCATTCAGATATCATATAATTCACTTATTCAAAGTGTACAATTCAATACATTTTAGTATAACAGGGTTGTGTGACAACCATCACAATCAACTTTAGAATATTTTTGTTCCTCTAGAAGGAAACCTGGTACTCATTACTGGTCATGTTCCATCCCTCAAAACTCCCTCCACCTCTACCAAACCCAGGAGTCACCAATATATTCATTTGCTGTCTCCATAGATTTGCTTTTCTGGACATTTCACACAAAAGGAATCATACCATATGCAGTCTTTTTCTTCCTTGTTTTTTTTTTCTGCTTAATAAACAGGCATACCTTTGAGCTTTATTGAGCTTCACTTTATTGTGTTTCACAGATATTGCCTTTTTTTGTTGTTGTTGTTACAAATTGAAGTTTTGTGGCACCTCTGCATTGAGCAAGCCTATCAGCACCATTTTCAATAGCATTTGCTCATTTTGTGTTTCTGTATCACATTTTGGTAATTCTCTCAACATTTCAAACTTTCTCATTATTACTGTATTTGTTATGGTGATCTGTGATAAAATGTTAATGTTACTATTGCACAAAGATTACAATTCACTGAAGGCTAGATAGAGGTTAGCATATTTTAGCAATCAGTTCAGTTCAGTCGCTCAGTCGTATCCGACTCTTTCCGATCCCATGAATCGCAGCACACCAGGCCTCCCTGTCCATCACCAACTCCCGAAGTTTACCCAAACTCATGTCCATTGAGTCGGTGATGCCATCCAGCCATCTCATCCTCTGTCATCCCCTTATCCTCCTGCCCCCAGTCCTTCCCAGCATCAGGGTCTTTTCCAATGAGTCAACTCTTCGCATGAGGTGGCCAAAGTATTGGAGTTTCAGCTTCAACATCAGTCCTTCCAATGAACACCCAGGACTGATCTCCTTTAGGATGGACTGGTTGGATCTCCTTGCAGTCCAAGGGACTCTCAAGAGTCTTCTCTTATTTATTTTAGCAATAAACTACTTTAAAATTAAGGTATGTATTTTTTAAACATAATGCTGTTGCACACTTAAGACTAGAGTACAAACCTAACTTTTATATGCACTGGGAAACCAAAAAAAAAAAAATCATGTGACTTCCTTTTATTGCAATATTCACTTTATTGTGATAGTCTGAAATTAAACTTGCAGCATCTGTGAGGTAGGCCTGTACTGTTTTCAAGGTTTATTCATATTGTAGCATGTATCATTACTTCATTATTTTCTATTGCTGAGTAATATTCCATCATATGAATATAGTATATTTTACTTATCTATCAGTCAGTGAACATTTGGGCTTTCTCTACTTGCTAGCTATAATGTATAATGCTGTTGTAAACATTCATGTACAAGACTTTGTGTAGATGTATGTTTTTATTTTTCTTTGATATATACCTAGAAGTGGAATTGTTGAGTCATATCAGATCATTAGTTCATTTTTAAATTGAGTTATTTGTCTTTTTATTATTGATTCTGTTAAAAGTCCTTTTTATAATCTGGATAAAAGTCCTTTATTAGGTATATGATTTGCAAATATTTTCTCTCATTTTATGGGTTTTCTAGTCATTTTCTTAATGATACCATTCACAATACAAAATATTTTAATTTTGATGAAACTAATTTATCTGTTTTTCCTTTGTTATTTGTTTGTTTGTGTATGTGTGTGTGTGTCCCATCTAAGAAACCATTGCCTAACCCAGGGTCACAAATGCTTACTCCTCTGTTTTCTTCTAAGAGTATTATTGTTTTATCTCTCACATTGTATATGATCCATTTTGAGTTACTTTTTGTGTATGGTGTGAAGAAGAAGTCTAATCCACTTGCATGTGGATAACCACTCTTTCTAATGCCATTTGTTTAAAAAGACTTTTTTTTCCTACTGATCTTTTTGGCACCCTTGTTGAAAAATCAGTTAATTACATATGTTTATAATGCTCAGATGGTATTCTGCCTTTCTGCTTCACAACTCTGTTAATATACCAAATACATTGACTTGTACACTTTACTTGGATGAATTTTACAGTATGTGAATTACATTTCAATAAAGATGCTTAATTAAAACAGTAAATCTAATAATGAAATTTTGAATTTGGTCATAGCAAATTTAAAATATTAAAGAAGCCAAATGTTAAATCTAAAACTCATTGAAACATTCAAGTTCAATATAAAACCAAATGATAGTGTTGAAACTCAATATGAAAGTCCTAAACTGGTTGCAATTAGTACTTATAAGCAAAGAGCCCAATGACACAATTGAAAAATGGCAATACAGCATAGCATGATTTCAAACAGGCTAAAGTTCAATGTTTAGTCAGCTGCTACATTTATATTAAAGTTTTGTAATATGCATAAACATTGTTTTTTTGATATAACTTTTGTTTACCAAATGTAAATTTATTCAAGGCTTCAACATCAATAGATTCATCCATTTTTGGTACTCATTGAAAACAAGCAGATATTTTCATGCTCATTGTAATAAAACAATTTTAATGGAAATTCAATTTAGCAAAATCAAAACCTTTTATATTTAAAATTTTAATTGAAATATTGAAGTGAGTTAGCAACAAAAAACAGAATTATTAAGTTAAAAATGTAATGATTTTAATTTTTCATATGTCAGTGAGATTATGTGGTATACATACACTCATCATATGTTGATGAGCTAGTCTTAACTAGTCCACAAGGTATGCAAGAAAGCTGAATTATTTCACACCTGCCCCTGCTTGCCTAAAATAGTAGCTGATAAAGATCATATTTTCTGTTTTGGCTGGGCACTTATATAGTCCTCCTCAATTCCAGCAAGTTACTTTGTAGGGGTTTACCTGGCTATACTCAAGGTGGAGTCTCATGTCTCTCTAGTCAAACAAGAAAAAAGAAACTCCCCATTCAGCATTGCCTGAAAAATACATAGCCCAATGGTCATTGAATATCGTCCAACCATATAAAAATCCCAGGCATCTGCACTGACCTCTGGCAACAATGCAAGTGCTTCTAATAGAGGAATGCTTCTCAAAGTGTGGACACAATACCACAGGTAGTCCACAAGATAATTTGGGGGATATATTGGCAAGTATTCTAATACTTATTTATTTTAAATGTGCTATGAAAAATAAATAGCATGTCAGTATTGTACCAAGTATTACTTCTTTAAGATGAGTAAAAATATGTAGAATTATTAGTAATTCTTTACTTAGAATACCATCTGTCTTGTGTTGTTTTTACCTCCCTTTGCTTCTTACTCTGATGCCTTATTTTGCACATTATCACATCTCAGATTATATTGTAATTTTTGTAGGCACACCTATCTCTATAATAGATTGGGAGTTCCTTAGGGACAGAGCAAAATCTTTGTATCCTCAGTGCCCCTCAGTGCTTAATGCAATGGCTGGGCCCTGGGAAGTACTCAGTTAATATTTGTAGAATGAATGAATGTGAATTAGAGCTGTGGCCAGGATAATTACATTCTATAAGCATTGATTTAGCACCTATTTCACAGTTGGGGCTAAGATAGCACTGTGTCTCAAAGAGAACTGGAAATTTTAAACTGCAAGACAGGAAACCAAACATAATCAATTCTCTATAAAATTAATTACATTAGCAAATTTTTATGCTGAGTTTTCTTATAATGATGAATTTCTGAATTAAGATTCAAAAGCAGAACTACTGGATAAAATAAAGGTTGAAAGAACTGAAATGTAATTAAAAGAGAACAGGCTCTGGAGTCAAGCTTATCTGAGTTTGAATTCTGGCAATTCAGCAATTGCTAGCTTTATCACCTGTAAACTGAGGACCAGAGATAATTCATATAAAGCCTAATAGTACCTGACACATATACAAACTCTTCCTGGTGGCTCAATGGTAAAGAATCCACCTTCCAATGCAGGAGATGGGGGTTCTATCCCTGGGTCTGGAAGATGCCCTGGAGAAGGAAATGGCAACCCATTCTAGTACTCTCACCTGGGAAATCCCATGGACAAAGGAGCCTGGTGGGCTATAGTCCATGGGGTTGCAAAAAAGTTGGACATGACTTAGTGACTAAACAACAACACCTGACACATAGTAAGCTTCCAATAAATAGTAGCTATCATTATTAATTTTATCTGGAGAAAACTAGGAAATATCTTACTAATAATCTCTAAGTAGTGACTCAAGAAGGTCTGACCCAAGGGAAAAATATAAAGAAGTTCTCCCTCTCATCCTGCTCTCATTCCCACCTCAATCCCTCTCGTGATAGTATAGTGATTATTACCTTCCCAACTTATGCCAAGAACTAATCTAAAGCACAGCTGGTCTCTCTCCCTGAAGTTCCTGGTATAGATATTCCTTATACAAGGAGATAAATCATTTTCTAACTCACACTCTCCTGGTGGCAAGCAAATAATTATTTATAATTAAGAAGGTTTTTCATCCAGTTTCTACCAGGTTAGACTAAATCACAACACTGTCAAACCAGGAAACTACTTAATTAAGCAGAAGAGGTGACAATAAATCCATGTACTTCGTTGGAAAAATTATAGGCCCAAAGTTGAAGTCGAAAACCTGATTTCTATTCTGAACTTACTTAGAAATCTTAGATGAGTTGCTTCATTGTTTTAGACCTCAGTTTCTTTGCTTATAGATTATAAGCTCTATGCTGACACAACTGACTTATATTTTGGGAAAAAACTAAGCTGTATCCCCATTCACTCTTAAAAAAAAATAAAGTCCAGAGGACTGAACAAATATTCAAATATAAAAAGTGAAACTGTATAATTTCTAGACAGAGCATAAATGGATATGTTTATAATTTTGGCATGGCGAAGTTCTAAAAATATAACCAATAAGTTATATAGAAAAAGTGATAAGACTACATAAAAACTTAAATCTTTTGTTTGGAAAAAACCTTACCACTATAAAAATTTCAAAAGACGAAAGAGAAAAATCAAATAGAAAAATAAAGCATACGGTCAAATATTCACACACAAAAATACAAATGGCCTTCAAACATATATAAAGATGTTCTTTTTTTTTTCTATGTATTTTTATTTATTTATTTTTTTAATTAATTTATTTATTTTAGTTGGAGGCTAATTACTTTACAATGTTGTAGTGGTTTTTGCCATACATTGACGTGAGTCAGCCATGGGTTTACATGTGTTCACCATCCTGAACCCCCTCCCACCTCCCTCCCCATCCCATCCCTCTGGGTCATCCCATTGCCCCAGCCCTGAACACTTGTCTCATGCATCGAACCTGGAATGGTGATCTGTTTCACATATGATAATATACATGTTTCAATGCTATTCTCTCAGATCGTCCCACCCTCACCTTCTCCCATAGAGTCCAAAAGACTGTTCTATGCATCTGTGTCTCTTTTTCTGTCTCGCATATAGGGTTATCGTTACCATCTTTCAAATTCCATATATATGCATTAGTATACTGTACTGGTGTTTTTCTTTCTGGCTTACTTCACTCTGTATAATAGGCTCCAGTTTCATCCACCTCATTAGAACTGATTCAAATGTATTATTTTTAATGGCTGAGTAATATTCCATTGTGTATACCTACCACAGCTTCCTTATCCATTCGTCTGCTGATGGACATCTAGGTTGCTTCCATATCCTGGCTATTATAAATACTGCTGCGATGAGCATTGGGGTACACATGTCTCTTTCAACTCTGGTTTCCTCGGTGTGTATGCCCAGCAGTGGGATTTCTGGGTCATATGGCAGTTCTATTCCCAGTTTTTTAAGGAATCTCCACACTGTTCTCCACAGTGGCTGTACACCAACAGTGTAAGAGGGTTCCCTTTTCTCCACAGCCTCTCCAGCATTTATTGCTTGTAGACTTTTGGATAGCAGCCATTCTGACTGGTGTGAAATGGTACCTCATTGTGGTTTTGATTTGCATTTCTCTAATAATGAGTGATGTTGAGCATCTTTTCATGTGTTTGTTCTTCATTCATAGTTAAAGACATGTGAAATTAATACATTTTAAGACACTAAGTACTGGACAGGATAAAAGAAGTGGGCATATTTTGTGTTGGTGAGCTTATAAAGTAGTGCTTCTCTCCAGTGCTGATTCTTGCTACCGGTCTCTGAGGCATTTATATTCCAATTATTATCAGAAATATCCCTCTTACAGTATTTCCACTACCTAATTTGGCATTCTAGAGCCACATTTCATTCTGGGACACTATGTGCCAATAGTGTCTGCTCTCACTATCCCATTTCTTATCACTGCCTCTGCCTTGAGAAAAGTTCAAAGTCTCCTACAGTATGACTCTTTTTTCCTCCTCTACTCTTTGGGACATGTTCTTCCCTTTGATAAGGAACTTCCAAGGTGGCTCAGTGATAAAGAATCTGCCTGCAATTCAGGAAACAGGGGTTCTATCCCTAGATCAGGAAGATCTCCTGGAGAAGGAAATGGCAACCAACTCCAATATTCTTGCCTGGGAAATCCCATGAATAGAGGAGCCTGGCAGTCTACAGTTCATGAGGTCACAAGACAGTTGGACACAACTTAGAGACTAAGCAACAACTTCCCTTTGATAAACAAGTTCCACAATTCCAAGAACTTAGCCAGTGTAGTTCTCAAAGCATAGCCATCAGTCACTGGCTGAGGGGAAGAAACACAAAAATTTGGCTAAATTCTTGAATTGAAAAAAATATATAAAAATTAATATTTAAAGAAATTATCCTGTCACAATTATTTTAAATATAAAATTAAGATGATTAAATACAATAGGATGCTAGTTTAATGGGCAAAAGTTAACATAAACTCACAAAATAATGTTTTTGTTTTTAAGAGCTACACAAATAATGTTTTTTACAGAATGAAACATGCCTAATGAGCCAAAATAGCATGTATTACTTTCTAAAAATCTCCAGTGTGGGCCTTATCCAGGAGAAATCAAGTTCTGAGTTACAATTACAATAAATTCAGAAGTAAACTAGAACATAAAAACAAAAGGAGACTGAGAGAGAAATTCTATTTTCCCTTTAATTTGAATCAGCAATGAATACATACATGAAAAAGACTAAACAAAATATAATCCAACAAATAAACTATGGGCATATTTTTAAAAATATCTTCTCATTTGCATTTAGACAATTTAACACTGAAACCAAGGGAAGAAACTCCAAAGATATACTTAGTTTACTTACAGTAATAAATATACATATAAATGTAGATTTATACTATTGTCACTAAAATTTATAAAAATTGAGCATGCCCATTTGCTTGAATGGTTACTCACTTCAATATAAGTTATAATTTCTCAGGTTTTAAGTAAATGGGAAATGAGTGAAGCATGTCAGCTATTGTTTAACAAACAAATTAAACATAGACTAACAATAAAAACAGGATAGGAACAAACAAAAAGAATGATTCCTTGAAAAAATAAGTAATAGGGAAAACCTTGCAGTAAATGTTTTCTTCCAGGTCCTTAGAATTTAAGAACACAGACATGTGTATAAATAATCTCCTCAAAATGTCTCTTTAGAGATTATTTCTTAATGATTCTTCTTCAGTGGATCTTATTTTCTCTGTTCCTCCCTGCACTCTTTCTTATCTGACTTATATTGAAAATAGGCTCTAATTTCAATTGGACAGCATAAGATATTTATCAATTTTTTAAATTCTTTTTTGGAGAAGGGGAACACTCTGCATGGCTTGTGGAATTTTAGTTCCCTGGCCAGGGATTGAAATCGAGCCTTTGTAGTGAAAATGCCTAGTCTTAACCACTTGACCACGAGGAAATTTCCTATTATTTTTTTATAAATTATTTTTATAAGGATAACCAGTATTAGTGAGCTTTCTAATGAGATGGAAGAAGCTTGGAACATTAAGGTAAATTAAAATATAAAAGACCCTGATGCTGGGAAAGATTGAGGGCAGGAGGAGAAGAGGACGACAGAGGATGAGACGGTTGGGTGGCATCACCGACCCAATGGACATGGGTTTGGGTGGACTCCGGGGAGTTGGTGATGGACCGGGAGGCCTGGCATGCTATGGTTCATGGGGTCGCAAAGAGTCGGACATGACTGAGCAATTAAACTGAACTGAACTGAAAATATAAAAAGCCAAAATGTAATTGTTTTAAACTAAAGATGTCACACACCTTGTAGGAGTGTCCCAATGTACATCTTAGTAGTTTATAAGCTATGGATTAATATCTATGTTTTTGTAAGACAAGGCTGATGCTAAACTATCAGAAATTTTTTAAGATTTTAAAAGTCTCATATTTCATGCAAAAATATATTCAGTTCAGTTCAGTCGCTCAGTCATGTCCGACTCTTTGCGACCCCATGGACTGCTGCAGCACGTCAGGCCTCCCTGTCCATCACCAACTCCTAGAGTTTACTCAAACTCATGCCCATTGAGTCGGTGATGCCATCCAACCGTCTCATCCTCTGTTGTCCCCTTCTCCTCCCGCCTTCACTCTTTCCCAGCATCAGGGTCTTTTCAAATGAGTAGATAATTAACTATACCAAAATCACGAAGTACAATAGATAGAATTTAGTAAATCTAAGGGAACTAGGGTTTCCCAGGTGGCTCAGAGGGTAAAGAATCCACTTGCACTGCAGGAGATGCAGATGTGGGTTCGATCCCTAGGTCGGGAAGATCCCCTGGAGGAGGGCATGGCAACTCACTCCAGTACTCTTGCCTGGAGAATTCCATGGACAGAGGAGCTTGGCGGGCTATGGCCCAAGGGTCACAAAGAGTCGGACATGACTTAAGTGACTTAGCACAAGGTGAAAAATCCACATTCCCTGGAATTACCTTAGACCAAAAAACAAAAAGTGAAAGTAGAATTTCTCTCCCATAAGTTTTCTACTTTCTTGAGGTCACTGAAAACTGACTAGAGTATTCAAGTTCAAGATCATAAAGAAAAAGTGTGACAAATTGATAGAGCAGCATTAACCTATGTACACTACCACGTGTAAAATAGATAGCTAGTGGGAAGCTGCTGTATAGTATAACACAGGTAGCTTAGTCTGGTGCTCTGTGAAGACCTAGAGGGGTGGGATGGCGGGGGTGGGAGGAATGCTTAAGAGGGAGGGGATATATGTATACTTACGGCTGATTCACGTTGTTGTATGGCAGAAACCAACACAATATTGTAAAGCAATCATCCAATTAAAATAAATTAAAAAGTTACATTATTAAACAATAAAATTCTGTGATTTATATTTTAAAAAAGACTGTAGATGAAATGAGGATCCATTGATAAACATAAATAAGCATAAAACAGTAAATAAGCATAAAAAATTCATCAGCAGACGAATGGATAAGAAAGCTGTGGTACATAGACACAATGGAATACTACTCAGCCATTTAAAATGAATACATTTGAATCAGTTCTAATGAGGTGGATTAAACTGAAGCCTATTATACAGAGTGAAGTAAGCCAGAAAGAAAAACACCAATACAGTATACTAACGCATATATATGGAATTTGAAAGATGGTAACGATAACCATATATGCGAGACAGCAAAAGAGACACAGCTGTATAGAACAGTCTTTTGAACTCTGTGGGAGAGGGTGAGGGTGGGATGATTAGGAGAATGGATGATTAGGAGATGATTTAGGAGAATGGCATTGAAACATGTATATTATCATATGTGAAACAAATCGCTAGTCCAGGTTCGATGCATGAGACAAGGTGCTCGGGGCTGGTGCACTGGGATGACCCTGAGGAATGGGATGGGGAGGGAGGTGGGAGGGGGGTTCAGGATGGGGAACTCATATACACCCGTGGTGGATTTATGTAAATGTATGGCAAAAACCACTACAATATTGTAAAGTAATTAGCCTCCAATTAAAATAAATAAATTTATATTAAAAAAAGAAAATGAAGCAGGCTGATGGCCAGAGTTTCTTCTTGAATTTTGAAGAAATTGGAATTGAACAAAATCTGTATTTATCAAATATGCCTTATAGTTTGGGCTTCCCTGATAGCTCAGTTGGTAAAGAATCTGCCTGCAATGCAGGAGACTCCAGTTCAATTCCTGGGTCAGGAAGATCCACTGGAGAATGGATAGGCTACCCACTCCAGTATTCTTGAGCTCCCTTTTAGCTCAGTTGGTAAAGAATCTGCCTGCAATGTGGGAGACATTGGTTTGATCTCTGGATTGGGAAGATCCCGCAGAGAAGGGAAAGGCTACCCACTCCAGTATTTCGGCCTGGAGAATCCCAGGGATGGCGGATCCTGGTAGGCTGCCATCTATGGGGTCGCACAGAGTCAGACACGACTGATGCGACTTAGCAGCAGCAGCAGCATAGTTACTAACATTTCTGCATAAGCTATATAATTGTTAATATCACAACCACAGAAACATTTTTTAGTACACAACCAAAAAAAAACCTACTGTGCTTTTAATAGATGATCTTGGGCATGTCATTTAACTCCTTGGATTAGAATTTATTCATCTGTATTCCAAAGTGATTAAACTAGAAATCTCCAACAGTCTCCTTTAAGCTTTAACGTCTGAGAGCCTAAAAATAATATTCCCTCAAATAATCACTTTGAAAGTAGCTATACATTTTGCAATAAAAACATAAAACTGTTTTATAGTCCTTCATTTTCCCTAGAAAGCAGCTCCATTATTTTTACCATTGGAAACCTACTTTCCAGATCCTTCATATCAGGGATCACTCATTAATTTGCTGTTTTATTAGTCTCTGGCCTACAGTGAATAAACAAATTTATGGGAAGATTTGTGTCTTCAGGACTATAATTTTTGTGTCTCAGGTAAGTGCTGTCACTTAAAGTTTAAGTGAAATCTTAGCAAATTACTCAGATCAATTTTATAGAAGTCTCAAAAATAAGTGTATTTATGTATTTTGGCTCACTGTAGATTTACCATTTATTTTGCCCTCTGAAAATACCAACTGACAATGCATGTAAAACACAAATTTTAATTACATAATATTAATTACATAATCTCATTATTTGCTAACATAACAATTCTATTTTTTTATTTTTTAGAAATATAATACATGTTATAATGGCAATGGATGAGGCCAAAATTAAAGATAATTTAGTATGGAAAGAAAATAGTTATTACTAATCAAACAGTATTTTTGCGATCCCATTGCATGCAAAGAAGTATATGGAGAAATACTTTCAATAATGCAACATATATATCATTTTAAACTATGAATATACAGAACATTTGAAGACCTCTTTTATCTTAACCATCTAGCAAACCTTGTCTCATAAACACTTAATATTTTCTTTTGGATTCTCTGTTTCAAACATATTAATATTGGCATTTTTCCTGTATAATTTTTCATATCTTCCTGTGTCATTTCCCAATGATTACTAAATGGGCATGCTACAGCTAATGTAAGTTTTGATAGTGGCAGTAGGCATGCTTAATACCCAGGGGAATTAGAGAGTCCTGTGTAGAATTGTCCAGAAATCAACCTCATTGTCATTAATAAACAATTTGTTTTCAAAATTTTTATTAGACTATAGTTGCTTTACACTGTTGTGTTAATTTCTGCTGTACAGCAAAGTAAATCAGCAATATGTATACATATATTCCCTTGTTTTTGGATTTCCTTCGCATTTAGGTCACCACAGAGCACTGAGTAGAGTTCCTTGGGCTATATAGTAGGCTTCTATTAGCTATCTATCATTTTCTTCTTAAGTGCACAGAGAACACTCCCGTCATAAATACCTAATTTAAAAAGACAAATAAGCCAATGTATTTTTTAAATTGAGCCAATAAAATTCTTACTTTGACAATTATATAAACATAGAAATTTTACTTAGGGCTTCCCTGATAGCTCAGTTGGTAAAGAATCCGCCTGCAATGCAGTAGACCCTGGTTCAATTCCTGGGTCAGGAAGATCCTCTGGAGAAGGGATAGGCTACCTACTCCAGTATTGTTGGGCTTTCCTTGTGACTCAGCTGGTAAAGAATCCACCTGCAATGTAGGAGACCTGGGTTCAATCCCTGGGCTGGGAAGACTCCCTGGATGGAAAGGCTACCCACTCCAGTATTCTGGCCTGGAGAATTTCATGGGGTCACAAAGAGTTGGACACGACTGAGCAACTTTCACTTTTAAAAAATTTTACTTAAGGAATAATTATTTCTCAATTTTAGAAAAATAATTTTAAAGTTAGGGAATTCTACAGGAGATATATATATATATATATATATATAGAGAGAGAGAGAGAGAGAGAGAGTGCAGAGTGCTGAGAAAATATTTAGGCAAGGGAAAATAAGTATATACGATTTTAAGTCAATATGAAGTTGTATGGTAGTGGTTGGTGGAAAATATCAAAGCTTGCTTGAGTCTTATGAGTGATACAATTTAAAGTCTATAGTTTAACAAGAAGGTAGAATCTTTGAGGACTGAAATGATTGGAGAAGACTTTTGTCAGAGAAGTGGTAATTTTACTTTGGTCTGAACTATTTGATAGACATTTGATAAGCAAAGGTATAAGAGAATAGGGCTGCAATCGGAAGTAATAATATAGCAAAGGAAAAAAGCCTAGGGCAGATTGGTTTCTACAAAAGACTATCATAGTTAATGATTGAAAAGAAGAACACGAGGGTGGTGTTCAGAAATTAGAGAAATATTTTAACCTTAGAAAATTTTCTTATGCATGCATGACTCTTTCTTCAATTGGAAAAGATACAAATCACAGATGCAACAGGTTAGACCAGAAGAAAGGGAAATTGACCAAAAAGAAAAATTGCTGACAAACTTAAGAGGAATCTTAGAGTCCACTGACCTGCACATTTTCCCTTTGCCTTCAAACTAAGCCTTGCCTCCCAAGATTCCTCATGATCATTTGTTTCAATTCACTTGGACTAGGCATTCTGTTCCCCAAACAAGCACACAGTTTTCCTGCCTCTGCATTTGCTGTAACAGTTTATCCAATAGTTCAGAGCCAAGTCAAATACTACCTCCTCAACAAAAAACTTCAATGATCTCAGTCCTAAATGATAGTTTCCTTCTGTTTTATTATTAAATTTAGATTGCACCACTCACATGATACAAGCAAATTTTTGATTTATAAATATGTGTGCATCTGCTTGCTTTATCCTAAATTTTTAAGGGCAGAAACCATGATGCAACTTTGCATACCTCAGAGTTTAATAGTTTCATAGCCTAGTCCATAAAAACAAAATCCAACTCACAAAATAATGCTAAATGCAAATTTGTTGAATGTGTTCCAGTGTTGACACATTTTTTATTCCTTTCATGTTTCTCCTTATCCTTATGAAGCAATCCTTATATTGAACCCAAATTTTGTGTTTACTTTCTAACTTTTGGTAAATAAAATGATTGAAACATATCAGGTTCACCCAAAAATGCTTTCACCAAAAACCACTACAATATTGTAAAGTAACTAGCCTCCAATTAAAATAAATAAATATTTTTTTTAAAAGAAAAAGAAAAAAAGGAGGCATCTGGAGAATCTAGGGATGATCCCAATAACTGTGGGGAAAGGAAGAAATTTAAATGTCTTTCTGATTTACCTACTTGAATCAGAACACATTGAGGTTGGAGGAGAGAAACTGAGCTGTAGTCAGTCTTAATTCTCTTTAATCCTGTTTAATTCCACACTGTAGGCGCTGGGGAAGAATGGGCAATGGAAAACTGATGGGTTCTTCTCCTAGGCTATATTTTAGTTTGAAGGGATTGTTTGGTATTCTATAGCAGCTATGAATATTTCTTTTTTAAACTGATGATTCTAATTTTTAATCCACACGAATACAAATGGATTTCTTCTTTTAAGTAACTGTTCAAATGGTTAATTTCCTTTTTTGATCAGCCTTTCAGCATAGGGATTTCAGCTGTTGTTGGAACATGATTAAATCCAATTAGCTGTTACTAAAAACCAAACCAAGGCATTCTGAGAAAGTGGTTCAAAATCCTACACTTTTGCCCATTATTATCTTCAAGTATCTTATTCACCAATCCGCACCCCCATTCTAACAAACTTTAGGGCTCAGGAACTACCTCTGGAAAGCAAATAAAAGCCTCTTTTAGAGTGGAAAGCCACCTAAAGTTGACTAGGACTAGGGTGAGGTTAGGGAGCACTCAGGCACAAATTATAAGAGGCACCCCAAAACTCGATAATAAAGATAAATGTTTAATGCACTACAGTGAAGAGCTAATGAAAGTTTTTTTTTTTAAGTCCATGATGAACAAAATATCAATTTTAAATAAAAACAATATCCTACCTTACACTTGCAGGGCTTCCCAAGTGACGCTAATGGTAAAGAACTCGCCTCCCAATGCAGGTTACATCCCTGGGTCAGGAAGATCCCTTGGAAGAGATTATGGGAATCCACTCCAGTATTCTTGCCTGGAGAATCCCATGGACAGAGAAGCCTGGCGGGCTACAGTCCATAGGATCGGAAGGAGTCAGACATGACTGAAACGACTTAGAACACACGCACTCTACACTTGCATGATTCACCTCAATGGCCTCATCCTAATCTCCTGAGTCTAGGGCTCATCCTTAAATTTGCTCCGGAAGTGAGTGCTTTAATTGCTTTATCCTAGTCCAGGCTCTGTGCCCTAAACACTTTCATGTATGGTATCTTCCCGAATTCCTTCACTAAATGCTGCCTTTGGATGCATAATCCATTGTATCAGCCTTTTTTCTCTAGATAGTCCTTCGTTATTACCTCACACAGAGTCCAATTGAATTATTGGTGAACTCCCACCAAATGGGATAGTGGTATCTATCAGATGTCCACACCTTCAGGTTCCTCTTGCTCTTACAGTTCCCAGTTTTGCGGCTCTCCATCTGCGAAAGATGCCCCGTTTTGGCACCCTGATCCTGCCAGGACCACAATTCTGGTGTGGCGCGAAGTCTCCACGACCTGAGAAACAGCTTCACTCTTTTCTACTTTCTGAACGAGTACTCCTCTCATGTCATCTACATCCTCCTGCCAAAGGTAGAATGGAAAGACTGGAGCCTAGGCCCAGTCCTGTCTGAAAAGCACTTTCCTTCCAGGAATAAACTTTTGGAGACCTTGGAGAAAGGAAGTGCAGTGACTTTCTCCTGTTATTACTGCATAAAGGAAAAAAAAAAGAAAAGAGAACCGATAAGGACAATCCCAGCTTTCCCGCCGCTTTTATGCTTCAGCCCTTTGTGTCCTCTAAGTCAAGGTGCTCCTCTACCCCACCAGCAGTCGGAGCAGGCAGCCTTCGAGGGCTTCAGCAGTACGTAGGCCACGCCCCCTGGGCTGGTCACTCCCCTTATTGGTCTGACAGCCTGTCACTCCAATTTGGCTCCCACTCCTGCTAACCATTCACGTAGTTTGGTTGAGTCTTGGTGCGTTTAATGTTGCCAATAACGAGGGTTTTTTTTTTTTTTTTTTTTTTGAAGGCAAGTACAGGTCGTACTTTAATTAGTTCATTGAAAACTCAGTTGCTCGCTGAGCGGTCGTGTAGCGACTGCTTTCGGCTTTTTTTCTGCTGACTGCTAAGATCTCCTATAGAGAGCTGCAACAATGCCCAAAAAGAAAGGTAAGTAAAATAGGAAGATAGAAGGGGTATTAGCGACTGAAATACATATTTCCTAATCGGCAGAGACTTTTTTAAAAAGCATTTTAGCTTCTAGTTCGATTTTGTGAGGTGTCTAAGGGGAGGGAAGGGCAAATATCGGTTAGTATAAGGTTGAGGATGGTCTTTCACGCAACTAGTAGGTCACTTTTGGCTTGTTTTGTTTAAGGGAGAGAATCGCTTGAGAGGTGTCTCCATGCTGAATTACAAACAGCCATAGCGCTGTGCTGTCGCTTCCTACCCCACCTCTCTTCCTCCGCTTACCCTATTGGAGATCTCTTCTCCCAACCACACTTGCAGGCACTAATTTCCTCCTCAGCCTCCAGCTTTCCTCCGGGAACCGTCCCGTTTAGGGGAACGAAGGCCATGGCTAGCAACTTTAGGGCCGAGAGGTCTGAGACTCTCCAAGCTCACTGTCTAAAGGTGGAAGAATGATAAAGAGAAATGCGTCAGATAAACTATCGCTGATCTTGGGGTAGCATGGATTTGTTCACTTTAGACATGAAGAATTGATATGAGCTCTTCAAGGGCTGCTGGTCTCCTGCAAACCCTCACTTAAAAAATCATGACTCCTCTCTTGGACAAGAAAGAAATTCACATTCGGTGTTGATTTGTTTGTTTGTGGGGAGGGGGGTCCCTTAGAAGTGAAATCAATCGCTGTTTCGTTGCTTGATAAAATTGTAAAATACTGTGCTAATGTAAGGCTTCATGATTTTAAGTATTATTCCTCTCTATTCGTTTGTCTTCCCTATTTTTAGAAATAGGAATAAGACTGAAATTCCCCGGTGCTCTGAAGCTGTATGACTCGTGCAATAGTTTAGTAATTCCCAGTCTAAAAGGACAGAAAGCAATGGTTTCTAATCACCAACCCCCTTCCTGTGATTCCCGCCGCTGCGCTTTTCTAGGCTTGTGCAATGGATCTTGCGATTTTACAGAGCTGACAGCAACCTTGTAGCAGGTAGTGGCGGGAAGTTTTAAAATCCGCAGCCGGCTTCTCATAAAAACGCGCTGACGTTGTAACAAAGAGGTAAACCTCCCCCGCCCCCCGCCGCAAAGCATTGTGGGGATTGTAGTTCTTGTCTGTAGAACTTGGAGGGGATAAGCGAATGTCAGATAAGTACAATTACATCTCAAGCATGAGGCTAAACAGACGGGGAAATTGCATGAAGCTCCGCCCTTCATTCTGCTCGCCCTCCCTCATCCTTTTTGGCTTTAACACGGGCTACAACAGATGAATTTTAAAATTAAAGTTTGTTTTTAGGAGATACAGTTTATACAAAAGGATGAAATTGACTATCAGTTGTATAAATATGTCTTGGGAATTCATTTGCATCTTGGTGTATATTTGCACGTTAGTAGACAGCATGCTACTAGGCAATAACGGGTGGCTACTTGAGCAGAAATCCAGGAAAAAGGCATAAGCTGTTATATTGCAGACTGCAATCTATAGGCAATATTTTCAGATCTATACATTTATATCGATGTCCTTATTTTTGTGTGGTTTTCTCCCTTGTATAGGCTGCAGGTCAAGGTAATGCGAAGCAAGAGGTGAGTTTCTTTAGTTTTAGCATCTGTCTGAAAAAATTCACTTGTTTTATAAAATTTACACATAAGCAGCTAAAACCTAAATGCTGGTTAGTGTATTTGTACCATACGAGTACCAATACGGTATGCCAGTGGTCTCTCTCAGAAATAGTAGGTATGGAAAACTCCAAACTTGTTGGGACTTAGGATGGTATTGTGTTTAACATCTGGAAAGAGCTTCTTCCTTTTAATGACAGAATTGCTTTGTCAGTTTGCAAGAAAGGGCTATATTTTCATTTCTAAATATACTAATTGTTACTAGCCATTGTGTTAATCTAGCCTAGCAATTGAAATTTAATTTGGATTTTTTTTCTTTAGCAGAGGAAGGGTCCAGAGAAGGGAAAAATCAAAAATTTATATTTTTATTCGTTCAGTGATACTTTCTAATCAAGCTCACAATACTTCTTAATTACAACATATATATAGTGTTACACTAAATATTTTCACCACAATATATATTTCTAGTTTTGTGTATCCATAATTCTCTTAACTGATAATTATTTTTAACTTATAGCCAAAGAGAAGATCAGCCAGACTGTCTTCTGTAAGTAGTCCTTTTTAAAAGTTGCCCATGTATTGTAAAATGTAATTTTAGACTTCAGGGGATCCTGGACAATGTTAGTCATTTAATACAAGATTTATTTTTGACGTTTTAAGAACAACCTTCTCACCAAGGAAATATTTTTGTCCTAGTTTTCAGTTTTAACTACACCCATTTATTTTATTTTATTTTTTTTATTTATCCAAAAATATTTTTAAACAACAAATGTTAAACAGATTTTCAGACAGAAAAATTGAAATAATATATTGTCAGCATTCTCATATATTTTTTAATAAATTTATTTATTTTATTTGGGGGCTAATTACTTTACAATATTGTAGTAGTTTTTGCCATACATTGACATGAATCAGCCATGGGTTCACATGTGCTCCCCCTCCCGAACCCTCCTCCCACCTCCCTCCCCATCCCATCCCTCTGTGTCATCCCAATGCTCCATCCCTGAGCATCCGTCCCATGCATAGAACATGGAATGGTGTTCCGCTTCACATATGACAATATACATGTTTCAATGCTATTGCCCCAGAACGTCCCACCCTCACCTTCTTCCTCAGAGTCCACAAGACTGTTCTATGCATCTGTGTCTCTTATTCTGTCTCGCATATAGGGTTACCGTTACCATCTTTCAAATTCCATATATATGCATTAGTATACTGTATTGGTGTTTTTCTTTCTGGCTTACTTCACTCTGTATAATGGGCTCCAGTTTCATCCATCTCAATAGAACCGATACAAATGTATTTTTTTTAATGGCTGAGTAATATTCCATTGTGTATATGTACCACAGCTTCCTTATCCATTCGTCTGCCGATGGACATCTAGGTTGCTTCCATGTCCTGGCTACTGTAAACAGTGCTGCGATGAACATTGGGGTACACGTGTCTCTTTCAATTCTGGTTTCCTCGGTGTGTATGCCCAGCAGTGGGATTGCTGGGTCATATGGCAGTTCTATTCCCAGTTTTTTAAGGAATCTCCACACTGTTCTCCATAGTGGCTGTACTAGTTTGCATTCCCACCAACAGTGTAAGAGGGTTCCCTTTTCTCCACAGCCTCTCCAGCATTTATTGCTTGTAGACTTTTGGATAGCAGCCATTCTGACTGGTGTGTAATGGTACCTCATTGTGGTTTTGATTTGCACTTCTCTAATAATGAGTGATGTTGAGCATCTTTTCTTGTGTTTGTTAGCCATCTGTATGTCTTCTTTGGAGAAATGTCTGTTTAGTTCTTTGGCCCATTTTTTGATTGGGTCGTTTATTTTTCTGGAATTCAGCTGCAGGAGTTGCTTGTATATTTTTGAGATTAATTGTTTGTCTGTTGCTTCGTTTGCTATTATTTTCTCCCATTCTGAAGGCTGTCTTTTCACCTTGCTCCTAGTTTCCTTCGTTGTGCAAAAGCTTTTAAGTTTAATTAGGTCTCATTTGTTTATTTTTGCTTTTATTTCCAATATTCTGGGAGGTGGGTCATGGAGGATCCTGCTGTGATTTATGTCAGAGAGTGTTTTGCCTATGTTTTCCTCTAGGAGTTTTATAGTTTCTGGTCTTACGTTTAGATCTTTAATCCATTATGAGTTTATTTTTGTGTATGGTGTTAGAAAGTGTTCTAGTTTCATTCTTTTACAAGTGGTTGACCAGTTTTCCCAGAACCACTTGTTAAAGAGATTGTCTTTTCTCCATTGTATACTCTTGCCTCCTTTGTCGAAGATAAGGTGTCCATAGGTGCATGTGTTTATCTCTGGCCTTTCTATTTTGTTCCACTGATCTACATTTCTATCTTTGTGCCAGTACCACACTGTCTTGATGACTGTGGCTTTGTAGTAGAGCCTGAAGTCAGGCAGGTTGATTCCTCCATTTCCATTCTTCTTTCTCAAGATTGCTTTGGCTATTCGAGGTTTCTTATATTTCCATACAAATTGTGAAATGATTTGTTCTAGTTCTGTGAAAAATACCATTGGTAGCTTGATACGGATTGCTTTGAATCTATCAATTGCTTTGGGTCGT
Organism: Okapia johnstoni; assembly: GCA_024291935.2. Classification (NCBI taxonomy): domain Eukaryota; kingdom Metazoa; phylum Chordata; class Mammalia; order Artiodactyla; family Giraffidae; genus Okapia; species Okapia johnstoni. Next base: position 56,590,857 of record CM044305.1, on the reverse strand, counting down.
ATACTCATTTTCACTATATTAATTCTTCCAATCCCTGAACACGGTATATTTCTCCATCTGTTTGTGTCCTCTTTGATTTCTTTCATCAGTGTTTTATAGTTTTCTATATATAAGTCTTTTGTTTCTTTAGGTAGATATATTCCTAAGTATTTTATTCTTTTTGTTGCAATGGTGAATGGTATTGTTTCCTTAATTTCTCTTTCTGTTTTTTCATTATTGGTGTATAGGAATGCAAGGGATTTCTGTGTGTTAATTTTGTATCCTACAACTTTACTATATTCATTCATTAGCTCTAGTAATTTTCTGGTAGAATCTTTAGGGTTTTCTATGTAGAGGATCATGTCATCTGCAAACAGTGAGAGTTTTACTTCCTCTTTTCCTATCTGTATTCCTTTTATTTCTTTTTCTGCTCTGATTGCTGTGGCCAAAACTTCCAAAACTATGTTGAATAGTAGTGGTGAAAGTGGGCACCCTTGCCTTGTTCCTGACTTTAGGGGAAATGCTTTCAATTTTTCACACCCATTTATTTTAATCACGAAGTTGAATTTTAGTTAGTGATCTTTCTTCAGTTATGATGTCTTCTCTTTCTTCCGCCATGATTTGCACTTCCTTTTTTTTCTTTTTTTTGCGGTTGCCTGTGCCCGTTATACCGGAGTTGAAGTCCAAAAGAACATCAACTCCAAGGGTAAATATTCAGCAAGCAATATTGAGAGAAACTTGCTTTTCTTCAGAAATAGTTTTCTGGAAAGGCATGCAGTCGATCATTTTGCTTTATTTTCTTTTCAGTTAGTCATATATCACATTATTTGTTGTTGTTGTTGTTGTGATTTGGTCGCTAGGTCATGTCCGACTCTTTTGCAACACCATGGGCTGTAGCTCGCCAGGCTCCTCCATCCATGGGATTTCCCAGGCAAGAATACTGGAGTCGGTTACCATTTCCTTCTCCAGGGGATCTTCCCGACCCACGGATCAAACCTGCCTCTCCAACACTGGCAGGCGGATACTTTACCACTAAACCACCAGAGAAGCCCCATATTACATTATACACCATACCATATGGTACATGTCAGCCCTTTGAGTAGGAAATATTTGTTTGTATTCTGTGGTTGTCTATTGTGTATTGACATTTTCCCTAGGAAGAGACAAAACAAAAATTTAGTTGGATAGGCCCATAAAATGTACATGCTTTTGACTTCATTCAGTTACCATACCAATATTCCTGGGAAAACACAAGGTGTAAACTGTAGTAACCAAAGTAATGTTTTGTGATAATAATAGTAACTAACGTTTGATAATACTGAACAATTTGCGAAGTGCTTTCATATACATTATTTTCAAATGCACACAATTGATTTTATATAGGCTTCTATGCTCTGGTGTTGTGGCTTGAAGATATTAAAAATAGAAATAGCCTCAATATTAAGCTTACTTTTCCCCCGATATTTACCTCCTTTATTTACATGTAAATGTTTGTTAATATATGTTTTATTTCTTTTTAGAATTCTTTATTGAGGCATTGTTGATGTTTTAAGGATAGGTGGAATTCTTTTTTTTCACCTCTCTCCCCATCCCACCCCTCTAGGTTGTCATAGATCACTGGCTTTGGGTTGGATTCTTAACATCATAAAACATTAAGGCTAGCAGAAACGTTAGAAATCATCTAATCCCATAATTTTGTGATTGAAGAAACTACATTACAGTTGTATTCATAAAATGCATTGAAATTCTTGATTAAAAGGCCTTGCTAAAACTATGGCCATAGTTTTATTCATCATAGTAAACGACAACAGAAGAGAAAGTTTCTATTTGGTTTTTCTCTATTTCACATTTCAAGGTCACTATTTATAAAATTAAGTACTCAACTTATAAGTTGTTAAAATATTTCTTCTTTAAAAAAAAAGTGCTAGAATAAAACATAATATAAAAACACTTCACCCTCCTTGGCTCTCAGTTTCTCATGTGTTAAAAGGATAATAACATATCTATATTGCATTTTACAGTTTCCAAAGTAATTTCACATATATTTTATCATTTTCTTCTTACAACATCCTGGAAGGTAGATGGTATTACTCTCTATTACATTTGAAAAAATAAACACAAAGAAATTTATGCTTTTGCTCAAGATTACATCAAGCAAGAAACAGATCCAGATTTTAAACACATGTTTGCTGGCCCCTTAATCCAGTGCTTTTTCTACCACATATATACTCAGGGCAAAGAGCTTTCTTGTAAAGAAATCATGATTCAAATCATTCTAAAACGTGTAGCCCTAAATATTGAATCACTAATATCCCCAAGTGATCTCTTTCAAATATATTTAAATTGGTGCTTTCCCTAACTTAGTATTTTTCTTAATTATTATCAATGGAGGCTCTGCAATCAAAAACCCTGTTGCTAATTATTAGACATGACAGGGATAAACTGGTCCCTTCTAATCAAAGAGAATTAATTTATCAAATTTTAACCTGATGCTGGCAATCGGCCCTGAGTAGCTACTGGTCAGCATTCTAACTTGTTGCTTCTCATCTGAGAGAAACTTTGATTTATATCAGAGGAACAGTATTCATTTTAATGTAATTTCAGGTTTATAATGACACTGAAAGTTTCAAGTGTTAATTTTGTTGATACTAAGTTTATATGGATATTTTAAAGCTTTTCCATAAACTATTACAACAGCTGGTAAAATAATTGGGCCATTTAATCAATATACCAGTTAAATTGTGTATTTATCTTTTTATTGTTTTGTGTTGCTGGACAGAAAATGAAGACCAAAAATGATATGATGGAAAAAAACACAGATGCAAGTGCCAAAACCATAGCTGAAACCAAGACAGAAGTTGTTAAAGAATACAACAATGAAACTGCTGAAAATGGAGGAGCCAAAATTATAGAGGTATATTCCAATTTATCCATCTGAAAGTTTAGCAATCAGTTCAACTGAAAGAAATCTTGTTTGCCTTGTAGTTTAAAAGTTGAGAAACATTAAATGAGTGTGACTCCATAGTGTCTTAGTCTATTCAGGCTGCTGTAACAAAATACCACAGACTGGGTGGTTTATAAACAGAAGAAATTTATTTCTCACAGTTCTGAAGGCTGGGAAGTCCAAGATCAAGGCACCAACAATTCGGTATCTGCTGAGGACCTGCACAATTGCACTCATCTCACATACTAGGAAAGTAATGCTCAAAATTCTCTAAGCCAGGCTTCAGCAATACATGAACCGTGAACTTCCAGATGTTCAAGCTGGTTTTAGGAAAGGCAGAGGAACCAGAGATCAAATTGCCAACATCTGCTGGATCATCGAAAAAGCAAGCGAGTTCCAGAAAAAACATCTATTTCTGCTTTATTGACTATGCCAAAGCCTTTGACCATGTGGATCACAATAAACTGGAAAATTCTTCAAGAGATGGGAATACCAGACCATCTGACATGCCTCTTGAGAAACCTGTATGCAGGTCAGGAAGGAACAGTTAGAATTGGACATGGAACAACAGACTGGTTCCAAATTGGGAAAGGAGTACGTCAAGGCTGTATATTGTCACCTTGCTTATTTAACTTATATGCAGAGTACATCATGTGAAATGCCAGGCTGGATGAAGCACAAGCTGGAATCAAGATTCCTGGGAGAAATATCAATAACCTCAGATATGCAGATGACACCACCCTTATTGCAGAAAGTGAAAAAGGCCTAAAGAGCCTCTTGAAGAAAGTGAAAGAGGACAGTGAAAAAGTTGGTTTAAAGCTCAACATTCAGAAAACTAAGATCACAAAACAAATATAATATTGTAAAGTTAAAAAATAGAAAATAAACTAATTAAAAAAAAAGAAAAAACAAATGCAAGGCTCTTTATCACAAAAAGAAAACTAAGATCATGGCATCCGGTCCCATCACTTCATGGCAAATAGATGGGGAAACAGTGTCAGACTTTATTTTGGGGGGCTCCAAAATCACTGCAGATGGTGATTACAGCCATGAAATTAAAAGACACTTACTCCTTGGAAGGAAAGTTATGACCAACCTAGATAGCATATTGAAAAGCAGAGACATTACTTTGTCAACAAAGGTCTGTCTAGTCAAGGCTATGGTTTTTCCAATGGTCATGTATGGATGTGAGATTTGGACTATAAAGAAAGCTGAACACTGAAGAATTGATGCTTTCGAACCATGGTGTTGGAGAAAACTCTTGAGAGTCCTTTGGACTGCAAGGGTATCCAACCAGTCCATCCTAAAGGAGATCAGTCCTGGGTGTTCATTGGAAGGACTGACGTTGAAGCTGATACTCCAATAGTTTGGCCACCTGATGAGAAAACATGACTCATTTGAAAAGACTCTGATGCTGGGAAAGATTGAGAGCAGGAGGAGAAGGGGTCAACAGAGGATGGTTGGATGGTATCACCGACTCAGTTGACATGATTTTGGGCAAACTCCGGGAGTTGGTGATGGACAGGGAGGCCTGGCGTGCTGCAGTTCATGGGGTCGCAAAGAGTCGGACACGACTGAGTGACAGAATTGAACTGAACTGAACGGAGGACCTGCTTCCTGGTTTATGGATGGCAGTCTTCTTCCTGTGTCCTGACACCATGGAAAGTGTGAGAGAGCTCTCTGGGGCCTTTTTTATAAGGACATAAACCCCTTTCATGAGGTCTCTACCCTCATGACCTAATCACCTCCCATTGGCCTCACCTCCAAATACTATCACATTGGAAATTAGTTTTCATCATATGAATTTTGAGGGACACATACATTCTGTGTATAGCATATAGTATAGTGGTAAATAAGAGGAAAAGAAAGAAAATGAATTTAAAATTTGAGAGTTTTCAGGAATGGCTATGGGAGCAGTGGGTTAGCACTGGTATTAACAGAACAATGCCAGTGATCATGACTTGATAATCTAATGACTGCCTTATTAAATATAGACTGATCCTCTATTCCTTTTGTCAATACATGGGCTATTTGTAAAATCCTTTTTGAGATCATATGAGTCTTTTCCCCTCTTCAGATTGCAAAGCAAATCATTATGTATATGTTTCCAATAGGTCTTGCTTTGCATATTTATCTTACCACATTTTTCAGTATTATAGTTAAAACAATGAAAATGGGATTTAGTGCCAAATCTATAAATCAAACCTGTGCGTATAGGGAAAGTCTTTTGTTACTGATCCTATGATATCTGGTAAAAGACTTTTCAACTAACTTTTTACAAAGTGAACCTACATATCACCAATATAGAGATAAAATGTATTATTTCTTCAAGAAATATACTTTGTATATGTGTATATTACTCATTGAGAATTATTGATAGATAATATGCCATTTTTTCTGTATTTACTCTGTTTCCTCATATTTGTAATGAAAATTATTTATATGAATAGGTTTTTCCAAATTTATTGTTACAATTATCTATTTGTGCATGATTATGTAGAGATACTTTAATTAATCCTATTTCATATAATGCTTCCTTATGACATGTTGTTTAGGAAGCCTTTTCCACAGGGATAATACTTTCTTTAATAAGATAGCTATAATTCTGTCTAAATATTTAAAAAATTGTTCCAAATTTAAAAATATAATCTTGGTTTTTCTTCTATATTCATTATAGGCATCAGTTCCTGAAAGAGAAATAGAGGAAATAAATGAAGAAAAAATTGAAGATATCAAAGAAGAAGGAGAAGAAAAGAAAGATGCAGTGGCAAAAGATGGAAAAGAAGATGAAAAAGAAGATCAAAAAGGAGATGGAGATCAAAATAAGGAAGAAGTGAAAGGAGAAGATGTAGAGGACAAAGATGGAAAAGGGAAAGAAGATGAAAAAAAAGATGAGGGGAGAAAAGATAAAGAAGAAGATGGAAAAGAGGAAGAAGACAAGAAAGAAACTGGAGATGGAAAAGAGAGTAAAGATAGAGAAGGGAAAGGAGAAGATGGCAAAGAGGAAGAAGATGAAAAAGAAAAAAGAGATGAAAAAGAGAATGAAGATGATAAGGGGAAAGGAGAAGATGGAAAAGATAGAAGAGATGGAAAAAAGGGAGAAAATGGAAAAAAGGATGAAGATAGAAAAAGGTATGATGGTGGAAATGAGAAGGAAGATGAAAAAAAGAAAGAAGGAAAAGAGAAAGAAAATGGAAAAGAAGATGGAGGAGATGGAAAAGATGAAAGCAAGGCTGAAATTGGAAAAGAAATAACCAAAAGAGAAGAGGTCAAAAAAGAAGATGGAAAAAAAGAAGAGTCTCAGAGTATTGCTTAAAGCTGCCCTATATGGTTTCATAGTTTGGTAATATGTTCCTCTATGTTGTAATATTAATAGAGATGAATATTTTTATCAAATATTTTATAAACACATTCATTTCCACAAAAGAATTTCCTCAAAAATTCTTGTGGTTCTCTAGGTTGTTTTTGTAAAGAAAATGAACTATTTTCATTGTAATGGTAAGAGTTAGAATTATCTTTCCCATGAAAAATGCAATTGAAATATCCATTTTTAAAAGAAAAACCAAAATGTTTAAGGGAAGTTCTGATAATATGTGTATTCACAATATCTTAGTGGATTTATCTTAATAAAAATTATCTTCAAAGATGATTGTAGTTTGTTATATCTCCAAAATTGCAGTTAGTGAAATATTATAATGCTTTTTTTTCTATTGTGATGTTCATGAAAATATTTTTAAAAGTTTGCACTAAGATAAAATAAGCATAAAATTCACCATTTCAGCCATTTCAAAATGTACGATTCCATGGTTTTAGTATATTTACAATGTTGTGCAACCACTATCACTATCCAATATCTAATCCCATGATGTTTTCATCACCAAAATAAGAAAGTACCAGTTAAAGGTCTCTGTCCATTCCCCTCAACCAGTCACACCACTGGTCCCTGGCAACTAATTTGCTTTCTGTACCTATATGTTTGCCTATTCTGGACACTTCATAGAAATGGAGTCATGCAATACATGGCCTTTTGTGTCTGGCTTCTTTTACTTAGAATAATTTTTCAGATTCATCCATGTTGTAGCATGAATCATTACTACATTTCTTTTACAAATGAATAATATTATATTGCATTGATACACTACATTGTTTGTTGAAGAATATTTGAGTTGTTTCTGCTTTGTCAATTATAAATAATGCTATGAACATTCGTGTACAAGTTTTTGTGTACATGTATGTTTTCCTTTCTCCTGGTTACATAGGTAGGAGTAGAACCACTGAACTATGTAGTAAATCTATGTTTAACTTTTTGAGGAACTTCCAGACAGTTTTCCAAAGTGGCTTCAGCATTTTTTATTCTCACCAGCAATATATGAGTGTTCTAATTTCTCCACATCCTTGCTAACACTTGTTATTGTCTGTCTTTTTTATTATAGAAATCTTAATGAGGTGATTTTGGAGTGATCAAAATCACGTTAATTTTTATTTGCATTTCCCTAATGATTTTGAGCATCTTCTCATGTGCTTATTGGCAATTTGGATAACTTCTTTGGAAAAATGTCTAACAAGCCCTTAACCCATTTTTTGCTTGGGTTATCTTTTTAGTACTAAGTTGTAAGACTTGTATATATTTTAGATAGAAATCACTTATCAGATGTAATAATTTGCAAAATATTTTCCCCATTCTATGTGTTGTCTTTCTAACTTTCTTGATAGAATCCTTTCATGCACAGAAAGTTTTTTTTTTAATTGAATCTAATTTATCTATTTTTCCTTTTGCTGCTTTTGTTATTGGTGACATATCTAAGAATCTGGAATTGCCAAATTCCAGGTCACAAAGATATATACACATATAAAGAGTTTTATAACTTTATCTTTTGCATTTAGGCTTCTGATACATCTTGTGTTAAATTTTGTGTATGGTTTGAAGTAGGATCCCAAATTCATTCATTTGCAAGCACTATTTCTTGAAAAGACTATTTCCCCATTGGATGATCCTGGCACTGTTCAAAAATCAATAGACCACAGGTGCACGGGTTTATTTTTGGACTCTAAATTTTATACCATTGATCTATGTCTTTCATCATGTCAGTACAACACTTTTGACTACTATAGCATTATATTAAGTTTTGACATTAGAAAGCATATTTTCATCAACTTTGTTCCCAGTCCCTTACAATTTTTATGAGTTTTAGAATTATCATGTAAATTTCTAAAAAATAAAAAGCAGTTGGGATTTGATAGGGATCATAATAGTATGAAAATAAATTTGAGGAATATTGCCATATTAACAAAATTTCCTTCCAATCCATGAACACGGATGTCTTTCCGTTTATTTAAGGTGTCTTTAATTTCTTTTTTTAAATAATGCAATATTTTTACTGAGGTAAAAAAACAAATAATGTAAAATTTGTCACCTTATTCGTTTTTCAAGTCTAAAGTTCAGTGGTTCTAAGTTTATTTATAGTGCTATGAAATAGTTCTGAAGTTTTTCATCTTGCAAATGTGAAACTATACCCACAAAGCAATTTCTTTCTACAGTATTTTATAGTTCTTCATGTACACATCTTGCACTTCCTTGATCAAATTTATTCCTAAGTGTTTTATCATTTTTGAAGCTATAACAAATTGTTTTCTTGATTTCAATTTAGTATTGTTTACTGTTAGTGTATAGAAATACAACTGAGTTTTTAATATTGATCTTTTATCCTGCAATTTTGCTAAATTTATATATTAGAATTACCAGGTATTTTGTGGCTTCCTCATAGTTTCTTCTATTTATAAAATCATGTCATCTGCAAATAGAGATTATTTTACCTCTTTCTTTCCAACTTGGATGTCTTTATTTCTTTTTTTTCCTGCCTAATTTCCCTGGCTTCACAAATATTAAGAATAAAAAAGAAAATGCACAAATTCAGAAGTCCAGCTTTCAAAGCATAGGCTTCTGACTCTACATCTTTCTCAAGGCTGGCAGGTCCTGCACCATTTCCTACCCTGTCTCAGAATTACCGTAACTACAATGTTGCAGTAATCAAAACTAACTTAAAAGGGCTGATTAAATATCTAGGTAACTTGCCTAGATCCTAGCAAATATTGCAACCACAAAAAAATGTATTCAACTTCTAGCACAGAATTTGGTATTTTAAGCACCTTGATCCCCTTTATTGCCAAGGTTAAGATAAAAATAACAATCCTGGGTTCCTCTTTAAACTCATCCCAGGTGATTGGCAGAAATGTGGTAATGAGTAATCTTATTTTTTCATGTGAAATTATACCCTGTACATAAAGAAGAATGGTAGCCACCTTCACCTTACAACATTATCTTAACTATAATAAAGTGCTCATACAGGAAGATGAGCATCCTAGGTGGTTTGGAGGTAAAGAATCTGCCTGCCAATGCAGGAGACACAAGAGATGCAGGTTCAGTACCTGAGTCAGGAAGATCTCCTGGAGTAGAAAATGGCATCCCACTCCAGTATACTTGCCTGGAGAATCCCATGGACAGAGGAGCCTGGCGGGCTACAGTCCATGGGGTCATAAAGAGTCGGACATGACTGAGCAACTAAGCACACATACATACAGGAAAATCATTGCTTCATACTATAATATCGGTATCAAAGTAAATTTTCTTCTTTTGGTATTGTATTTTATTTTTGATGTTTTCACTGGATACTGCTTTTCCTTTATCATCAAAACTTTGCTTCACACAATTTCTCTTCTAAAAGAACAGTAGTAACATGTTTGAGGGAGGAATGAAGTAAGGGAATGCTAATTTATAGAGAGAGCACACCATGACTGTAAGTGAAAGTCAATATAAATTATAAATCTACAAAACAGAACAATCTTTGCTAAAGATGGGGAGAAATAAACAAGGGTATAAAAAAATCTTCAGGGAACCCCACAGAGAAAAGTTGTTCAAGAAGTACATTTGAAGTTTCTTTCATAATATGAAGCATCTTTTGTTAAGTATCGCTTTGGTAACACAAGTTTTTGGTAATATATATTATTGAGTCATCACAATAATTGATTTTCTGAGTATATAGTGCTGAAGCTTTAATCTAAACTTTTCTGTTGTTACTTTAAAGGTTTTGCCCCATTCATAAGCTTGAGGGCATGCCTCAGAATAAAAACATTTCAATGGGAATAAACTTTGAAATCATATTGTAATTAGATGGGAAACTATGTTGCAGTTTATTGGTCTACCAAGTAGAAAAAGAATATCTATACACATCTTCAGGGTCATATCTGCTGCATAAGGACTACCTTTAATATTTCCCCTGAGGAGAATGGATATATGTATACGTATGGCTGAGTCCCTTCACTGTTTACCTGAAGCTATCACAATATTGTTAATCAGCTATACCCCAATACAAAAAGTTTTTGGTGTTAAAAAATTAAATTAAATTAAAAATATTCCCCTCTAATATTTTTAATATGTTTTATGCTGAACATTATTAATACTATAAAAATTCCATGAGAAAAGGGAAGCATAGAACAAAGGCATGTCAGAGCTGGAGTCTAATCTCATAAACCGTATTATAACATATGATTAATGACCAAATAAGAACACACAGATAAATCTTGACATTATCTTTAAAATAAGGTCTTGAAAATCCTCAAATAATAATGTTTTGGTCCTAAAAGAACGACGTGTCTTCAAGATGCTATTGTGGCAATTTTCCGCAATTAAATACAGAATTGTTGAAACAAGTTGCTTAGCATATAAGGAAGAGAGAAGAAACCCACCAAATCAGCTGTAATTTAGAGTCTCCTGTGTAAAGTATGTTAAATCTAAATCGTGCAGTTAGTAGATGACTTGTGTGAAAGTACTTTTCCAGAACACAGAAAAGGTTTTTTAATGTGATATTCACACAATAAATGATTATTTTTATCTTAAAATAGTGGATTTAAGACTATTACATATCAGTAATGATTCATTTACCTAATCTGAATAGTCTTTCAGATTATGTTGACTTCCTTAGGTTGGAAAATAGTAAGTAGGAAAAAGTCCAACTTTATATAGAGTAACAATCATTTTCTTACACATATTTTCTCTGTAACTACAGTTGGTTCTGGTTGTTTATTACAAATTTTATAAACTCTTTTTTTTTTAATGTTATTTTTCCCATGAACATTGTCTATACATATTTATATCAAGTACCAGATAATACTGTAGACCAAAATGACTTCCCTTTCTTTAGAAGAATTAAACATTAAATTCAGAAAAGTTAAATATTCCCTAAAAAACAAAATTATGATTTACTATGTTACTTGACAACATATGCCTTAAAATCCTTAGCAACTGTATTATGCAGTCCAGGCTTGATGGAATTTACTAAATAATATAAATTTCTATAGCCACGGGAGTCAGTGGCTATAGAAATTGGGTTCCAGATCAAATAGTGGGGAAGCATGTGTGTGTGTGTGTGTGTGTGTGTGCATGTTTTCTAAAGGAGAGAGGAAGGGGAAATCACAGACTGAGATGAATAATTTTGAAATATTTTCATATCAGTGGCTTAAAGAGTTTTTTTCCATATAGATTAGGAATTCTGACCAATAGTGAAACAACTTCTTCAAATACTTAACACATATAAAAGTGTTTACTATGTGCCAGGCACTTTCTTAAGCATGTTATGTATGTTACACACACACACATATATATATAAACATATTTACATATAACAACCCTATGAGGCAAGTGCTATCATTATTTTCATTTTCATATATGAAGAAACTAAGCACAAAGGTCAATCAATTTATTTTATTTGTAGCAATCCATTGTTTCCAGGATTTGAGCTAGGTTATACCATCTCTCAAAATAGGCTTAACTCATAAGCAACTTCCACACAATAGGATTTTTTGTTTGTTTTGTAAAAATAATCTTAGAAATTCAGTGAGAAATGGTAAGTCATTCACCAGTGTTACAATTTAGATTCTTTAATTCATTTAGTCAATAAATATTTATTGAGTACCTGCTATGTGTTAATTAGGTTATGACGGTTATATTTGTGAAGAAAATATGGATCTTCCTTGCCCTCATATATCTTATATCCAGCAGAGGAAATCAATATATTTTTAATCACATAAATAATTATATAATTACAACTTTTTGTTATTGCTAATAAAAGAATAGTAAGGTGGCTAAAAGGCAGTATGACAGAGGTCTGGGGGAAGTTAGTACTAATGGATGTTTAGAGGTGCCAGTCAACTCAACCCAGACACATAAGTCGATTGAACTCAGCTAGGGAGTCCTCACTTAAGGTTTCTCATGTAGTTGTTGAAGTTTGAGGCAACTGAAAGCTTAACTGGACAGATATTTAAGATGATTTCTTCAATCACCTGTCTAGAATTTTAGCTTGAATTCAGCTTGGATGGTTTTCACATGGCTAGATTTTTTTTTTAACCTATGAAGCTTGGTGATTTCAGAGTAGTCTAATTTCTCACAAGGTGGCTGGTGGCTAGCTACCCACAAAATGTGTGTTCCAAGAGACCCAGGCACAAGTTGCAAGGTTTCTAATGACCTAACCTGGGAAGCTATGTATTACTTTCTTAACATTTTATTAGTCAAAAAGAAATTTTAAAAATATCAGCCCAAATCTGAGAAATGTAAACAAGGACATGAATACAAGGAGGCATGGCTCACTGGGGAGCCGTTTTTAGAGATTAGCTAGCATAATTCTCTATTTCCTCATTTTCTGTTTCCAGAATTCCTACTACATGGATATCGGATCTTCTGGATTGATTACCCTATTTTCTTTTTTATTTAAATAAGGAGAATTCTTTCATATGGAAAGAGCTAGTACAATAACATATTTGAAAGGAGAAACAACAGGTACTGAACTGGAGGGAAGGGTGAAAGACAAGGGTGCACGACGGTCTGGTGAAATGAAGGTTCCATTTCCCATCCAAGGTAAAAGCTCTCCCAAACAACGTAGAAGCAAGCTGCATGTTACACCTGTAGCCATCATCTGCCCTTTTGAATATCGGGTCTACATGAAAAGACAAAGAGAGGAAAGATCAAAATAAGATCAAAAGGAAACAAAAACAAAAGACAACCCTCTCAAGAACAAAAAAACCCAAATACTTTTTACTATGTAAGGCATGAGGTCAAAAGCTTGGAGTACAGTATCCCCTTTACACAATGGAATAACATGCTGAAGGCAGGGCCCCGGGACACTGCTGCCATCTTGGAGGTTACCTAACTGTGCTGGAGAAATGTTGAACAGCAGGTTGGATGTGCCTGGAAGATCACTAGCCAGATATGTTCCGATGGTTCCGGTGAAGATCACAGCTAGAGGACAGAGTGTCTGACCCCAGCACTGCGCCACTCCTGTCCTGGTGATTTGTTTGTCTTAAGTCTGGTTCACTTTTCAAACAGGAAGAGCCAGATTTTCTTGAAATATGCATTTCTCAGTCATCACAGAACAGTGCAAAGTACAAGTACCCAAGTGTCTTTGGTGCTCGAAGATCATTTTCAACCGAACTTTCAACCCAAGCTAGCTCTGCAAGAAGAAAAATGGGACAAATACAGATTTGAGAGGCAACTCCCTGGAGGGGAACCACACAGCAGGGAGGGGGCTTCAGCAGCTAGCCACATGTTGCCTCCCCTATTTTTTTAAACCTTTTCCCCTTATTTTGCTTCTCTCTTTTTCTTCTTTTTGGGATATATCCTTGTATCTCAAGATGGCTACTGAATTTTGTACTTATTTTTTATTTTCTTGTTCTTTCCTTTGTTCATATCATGCTGTTCTTATTTCTTAGCGTAACATTTTCTCTCCTCTGTCCTCTGGTAAAAGACTGTGGAAAAGACCCTGATGCTGGGAAAGATTGAAGGCGGGAGGAGAAGGGGACAACAAAGGATGAGATGGTTGGATAGCATCACTGATGCAATAGACATGAGTTTGAGCAATCTCAGGGAGTTGGTGATAGACAGGGAAGCCAGGCGTTCTGCAGTCTATGGGGTGGCAAAGAGTCAGACATGACTGAGAGACTGAACTGTCCTCTGGTATCAATTTTACAACAATTTCTTTTTGGTTTATTTTTTTTTTCTTTTCCTTGGGTTGCTATATTTCCTCCAAGGTCATTCCGCCCTTATTCTGGCTTATTTTGGTATCTGCCTTTAATATTAGAGTCATTCCTCAAATTTCTGGTGATTTAAAATATGTAACACATATTTAAGAATGAGACACTAAAAAAGCTGCTTAGGTGGAGTTTGTCAACTAATGGCACTATGGGATGGTTTGTAGGAGTCTGGCCTTTCGTGAGCAAGATCTACCAATGTTATTCTCTATGAGCTGAGTGAGTTTCTCTAGAGACAAATCATTCAAACTCCTGTCTGGATACATAAGTTTGACTACAGATATTCTGAAAACTCAAGATAAAGGGGCACTGTGTGCCTCTGTATTAGTCATGGTTCTCCACAGAAACAGAACCTGTAGGAAAGAATATATATATATATATAAAATTAGAGAATGACTGAGAGATAAGGAACTGACTCACATGATTATGGAAACTGTCAAGTCCAAATCTGTAGTATGAGCTGATAGGCTCAAGATCTAAAAGAGTAAACATTGCAATCCCACTGTGAAGGCCAGCAGCTTGGAAAATCAAGCAAGCAAATAGTTCAGATAAAGGCAGTCAGAGAATTTCCTTTTTCCTGGGGAGGACAGTCTTCTTGTTCAATTTAGGCCTTCAGCTGATTGGAATAAGCCCACTCTCATTATAGAAGGCAATCTGATAACTCAAAATTCATAGTTTAATGTTAAGCTTATCCAAAAATACCTCAAATTTGACACATAAATTTAAATATAATGATTTCATTGATTAGTACGTACACATTCAATTAATTCACTGTGATGTTTTCAAACAGTACCTTATCTTAATCCTTAGGTGTACCTGATACCACTGAACACAGAGCCCTTTTGTGCCAAAGTCTCTAGTGTCTAAACTTCTAGCCTATGGCTGCTTTAACCAATGGAATGTAGCAGAAGTGACGTTGTGCCAGTTCTGAGACTAAAGATTAAGACAAAATTTCTCAAATTTGGAATTACTGAATTTTGAGTTTGAATAATTCTTTGCTATGTGAGGCTGTGCTGTACACAATAGGCTGTTTAATAGTATCATTTGCATCCACTAGCTAGGTGCCAGTTGAATCTTCCCTCCCACATACACTTCTGACAACTAAATATATTGTCAGACATAACCAAATATCTTCTGGCGTATGGGCAAAAAAAAAAGGCAGCTGAGAACCACTGATTTTAAAAGATGAGCAGGTTCTTATTTCTAAATCTTGGAACACTCATTTTGGAATGTACTCTCCGGGGACATACAGCCTCCATGTGAAAGATCTGACTACCTTGAAATAACCATGCTATGAGGAAGACCATGTATGGAGGGAAATGTTGACTGACCCTCAGCTATTTCAGCCATTTCAACTGAGGTGCCAGACACATATATGAAGAAGACATCATGGACAGTCAGCCAGTAAAGTTTTTTGATGACTCCAGCCACTACTGCCATTTGACTGCAGCCACGTGAAAGACTCCAAATCAGAACCACTCAGAGGAACTAAAGAGCCTCTTGATGAAGGTGAAAGTGGAGAGTGAAAAAGCTGGCTTAGAACTTAACATTCAAAAAGTTAAGATCATGGTATCAGGTCCCATCATTTCATGGCAAATAGATAGGGAAACAATGGAAACAGTGACAGACTTTATTTTCTTGGGCTCCAAAATCACTGTGAATGGTGACTACAGCCATGAAATTAAAAGACACTTGCTTCTTGGAAGAAAAGCTATGACAAACCTAGACAGCATATTGAAAAGCAGAGACATCACTTTGTCGACATAGATCCATATAGTCAAAGATCTGGTTTTTCCAGTAGTCATGTACAGATGTGAGAGCTGGACCATAAAGAAGGCTGAGCACCAAAGAATTGATGCTTTCAAACTAGTACTAGAGAAGACTCTTGAGAGTCCCATGGATGGTAAGGAGATCAAGCCAGTCAATCCTAAAGGAAATCAATCCTGAATAATTTTTTGAAGGACTGATGCTAAAGCTCCAATACTTTGGCCATCTGATGTGAAGAGCTGACTCATTGGAAAAGACCCTGATGCTGGGAAAGTTTACAGGTTGGAGGAGAACAGGGTGACAGAGGCTGAGATGGTTGGATGGCATCATTGACTCAAAGGACATGAGTTTGAGCCCACTCCAGGAGATGGTGAAGGACAGGGAAGCCTGGCTTGCTTCAGTCCATGGGGGTCACAAAATGTAAGACACGACTGAGAGACGACTAAATATATCATTCATTGTGAACGATATTGTTCATACTGAACAGCAACACCAGGTGATCTCTGCGAACTCATAGAAACTTCATAAATAATAATAAATATTTACTTTATGCTATTAAGTTTGGGGATAGTTTGTCATAAAATAAAAAACAAATGGGACATCAATTATCAAAGGAAAAATGAAAGAACATTTTTAAGACAAAAATTCCAGATTTAAATGACCTATCATAATGAATTAAAAATGCAAAATATCAAAAGACGTCATCTGGAAATTTTAGAATATTGTGGATTAAAAGAACAGCTTAAAAGTTTACAATTCTCATTTTCTCTCCCTTCCTTCTCTCCTTACACATTTCTGGCTTCTGTGCAGGTTCATACATGCATGCATGCTTATTTGCATGAGCACACACTTGTGTGTGTACACACACAAAAATATTAACAATCAGTTCACATACAAAGGAGAAAGAATAAGAATGGCAAAGGACTTTTCAACAACACTGACAGCTGGAAAATAATGAATCATTACTTCAAAATTATTAGAGTAACTTACAAATTCTCACTATTTGCAATATGTGATACTATATGTAGAAAGCCCCAAAGGTTCCAGCAAAAATATGTTTATAATTAATTAAGAATCCATTAAATCCAAAGGATACAATATTAACATACAAAAATCTCTTGTGTTTCTACACACTAATAAAAATTATCAGAAAGAGAAATTAGTAAAATAATTTGCTTACAATTGTATCAAAAATAATAAATCTAACCAAAGAGTTAAAATACCTGTACTCAAAAAAACTATAAGATATTGAAAGAAATTGAAGACGACACAAATAACTGGAAAGATATATCATGTTAAAGGACTGAAAGACTTAATAATGCTCCAGTGTTCATACTATCAAAAACAATCTACAGATTCAGTGAAATCTCTATCAATATACCAAGTGCACATTTCACAGATCTGGAACAAATAATCCTAAAATTTGCATGTAACCACAAAGGCTACATACATGATTTTAATAATCATATTATTTAAATATAAAAACTTAAATGTAAGGACTGAAGCCATAAAACTTCTAAAAGGAAGTACGCTCTTTAACATCAGTCTTAGTTATTTTGTTTTGTGTGGGGGAGGATCTGTCTCCTCTGGCAAGAGCTACAAAACCAAATATAAATTGCCCACATCAAACTAAAAAGCTTTTGCAAAGCAAATTAAATTATCAGTGAAACAAAATGGCAACTTAATGAATGTTCAAAAATATTTACAAAGGATATATTTTTATAAAGGTTGATATGCAAAATATATTAAAAACTCATTCAACTCAATATCCTAAAAACCCAAACAATCCAATTAGAAAATGGACAGAAGGTCTGTATAGATATTTTTTGCAAGGAAGACATACAAATTACCAACAGATACATGAAAATGCTCAACATCCCTAATTATCAGGGAAATGCAAACCAAAACCATTAGATGTATCCTCAAACTTGTCAGAATGGCTATTATCAAAAGGACAACAACAACAACAAAAAAAAACAAGCTTTAGGAAGTTATGGAGAAAAGAAAACCCTCATACACCTGTGAAAGGAAACCCTATTATACCTTTGATAGAAATATAAATTAGTGAAACTTCCTCTAAAAGTTGAAAATAGAGCTACCATATCATACAGCAATTCCACTTCTGATATTTATCAGAAAAAAAATCAAAACACTAATTCAAAAATATATATGCACCTACATGTATATTGCAACATTATTTATGGAAGCCAAAATATGGAAACACCTAAGTGTCTATCAGTGGATGAATGGATGAATTCCACATACATACAATGAAATGTTATTCAGCCATAGAAAAGGAGGCTTCCCTGGAGACTCAGACAATAAAGAATCTGCCTGCAATTCAGGAGATCCAGGTTTGATCTCTGGGTTGGGAAGATCCCCTGGAGAAGGGAATGGCAACCTGCTCCAGTATTCTTGCTTGGAGAATCCCATGAACAGAGAAGTCTGGTGGGCTACCATCCATGGGGTTGCAGAGTCGGACACAACTGAGTGAAATGACTTGACTTGATAGGAAAGAAGGAAATCCTGCCATTTGTAACAACATGGATAAATCAGAAGGACATTATACTGAGTGAAATGTCAGACAGAGAAAAAGAGTTACCATATAATCTCTCTTATTTTGGAAGAAAAAAACTAAAAAAAAGCAAGTTCATAGATATAGAGAACAGATTGGTAGTTTTTTTTTTTTTTTTTTTTTTTATTTTTTTTTTTTTTTATTTTAGTTGGGGGCTAATTACTTTACAATATTGTAGTAGTTTTTGCCATACATCGACATGAATCAGCCATGGATTCACATGTGCTCCCCCACCCCAAACCTCCTTCCCACCTCCTCCCCCTCCCATCCCTCAGTGTCATCCCAACGCTCCATCCCTGAGCATCCGTCCCATGCATAGAACATGGAATGGTGCTCTGCCCCACACATGACAATATACATGTTTCAATGCTATTGTCCCAGAACGTCCAACCCTCACCCTCTCCCTCAGAGTCCACAGGACTGCTCTATGCATCTGTGTCTCCTATTCTGTCTCACATATAGGGTTACCATTACCATATTTCAAATTCCATATACATGCATTAGTATACTGTATTGGTGCTTTTCTTTCTGGCTCACTTCACTCTGTATAATGGGCTCCAGTTTCATCCATCTCAATAGAACGGATTCAAATGTATTCTTTTTAATGGCTGAGTAATATTCCATTGTGTATATGTACCACAGCTTCCTTATCCATTCGTCTGCCGATGGACATCTAGGTTGCTTCCATGTCCTGGCTATTGTAAACAGTGCTGCGATGAACATTGGGGTACACGCGTCTCTTTCAATTCTGGTTTCCTCGGTGTATATGCCTAGCAGTGGGATTGCTGGGTCATATGGCAGTTCTATTCCCAGTTTTTTAAGGAATCTCCACACTGTTCTCCATAGTGGCTGTACTAGTTTGCATTCCCACCAACAGTGTAAGAGGGTTCCCTTTTCTCCACACCCTCTCCAGCATTTTATTGCTTGTAGACTTTTGGATAGCGGCCATTCTGACTGGTGTGTAATGGTACCTCATTGTGGTTTTGATTTGCATTTCTCTAATAATGAGTGATGTTGAGCATCTTTTCATGTGTTTGTTAGCCATCTGTATGTCTTCTTTTGGAGAAATGTCTGTTTAGTTCTTTGGCCCATTTTTTGATTGGGTCGTTTATTTTTCTGGAATTCAGCTGCAGGAGTTGCTTGTATATTTTTGAGATTAATTGTTTGTCTGTTGCTTCGTTTGCTATTATTTTCTCCCATTCTGAAGGCTGTCTTTTCACCTTGCTTATAGTTTCCTTTGTTGTGCAAAAGCTTTTAATTTTGATTAGGTCCCATTTGTTTATTTTTGCTTTTATTTCCAATATTCTGGGGGGTGGGTCATGGAGGATCCTGCTGTGATTTATGTCGGAGAGTGTTTTGCCTATGTTTTCCTCTAGGAGTTTTATAGTTTCTGGTCTTACATTTAGATCTTTAATCCATTTTGAGTTTATTTTTTGTGTATGGTGTTAGGAAGTGTTCTAGTTTCATTCTTTTACAAGTGGTTGACCAGTTTTCCCAGCACCACTTGTTAAAGAGATTGTCTTTTCTCCATTGTATACTCTTGCCTCCTTTGTCGAAGATAAGGTGCCCATAGGTGCGTGGGTTTATCTCTGGGCTTTCTATTTTTGTTCCATTGATCTATATTTCTATCCTTGTGCCAGTACCACACTGTCTTGATGACTGTGGCTTTGTAGTAGAGCTTGAAGTCAGGCAGGTTGATTCCTCCAGTTCCATTCTTCTTTTCTCAAGATTGCTTTGGCTATTCGAGGTTTCTTATACTTCCATACAAATTGTGAAATGATTTGTTCTAGTTCTGTGAAAAATATCATTGGTAGTTTGATAGGGATTGCATTGAATCTGTAGATTGCTTTGGGTAGTATACTCATTTTCACTATATTAATTCTTCCAGATTGGTAGTTTTAAGAGGTTGGGGGGGAGGGGATAGTGATAGGGGAAGATGAGAGAAATGACTAATCTTTTCTTTTTAGTTTACTTTAAATAAATTGAATAGAAAATTTAAAAACAAGGCATTTAATTTAATGTTTTTCCATCTTTTGTATATTATGAACAAAGCTGTTCTAAATATTCATATACGTATTTGTGACTGAACACAGGCTTTTATTTCTCTGGGACAAATGCTAAAGATTATGATTGTTGGGTTGTATGGTGATTGCATGTTTAATTTTTTAAGAAACTGACAAACCGTTTTTCAGAGTGAATCTACCATTTTACATTTCCACCAGCAAAGTATGGGTTATCCAGTTTGTCCACATTCTTCCAAGAATTTGGTGTTGTCACTGCTTTTTTAAGGCCAACCTGACATGCAATCAGTGATACTGCATTGCAGTTTTAATTTACAACTCTTTTATATGATGTTGAATATCTCTTCATGTGCTTATTTTTCATCTATGTCATTGTATGAGATGTCTTTTTATGTCTTCTAAATAGATTTTTAAATTTTATTTATTTTTAATTGAAGGAGAGTTGCTTTAAAACACTGTGTTGGTTTCTGGCATGTGTCAACATGAATCATAGGTATATATATATTGCCTCCCTCTTGAACCTCCCTCCCACCTGCCATCCCATCCCACTCCTCTAGGTTGTTATAGACCCCTGGTTTGAGTTCCCTGAGTCATACAGAAAAGTCCCATTGGATATCTATTTTACATATGGTACTGTATATGTTAGAGGCTTTCCAGGTGGTGATAGTGGTAAAGAACCTGCCTTCCAGTACTGCAAATATAAAAGATGAGGGTTTGATCCTTGAGTTCGGAAGATCCCCTGGAGGAGAGCATTGCAACCCACTCCAGTGTTCTTGCCTGGAGAATACCATGGACAAAGGAGCCTGGTGGGTTACAGTCCATGGGGTTGCAAAGTGTCAAGCATGACTGAAACGACTTTGCACACATGCACACACAGTGTATATGTTTCCATGTTATTATTTCCATTTGTTCCACCCTCTCCTTCCTCCCCCACCCCTCATGTCCATAAGTGTGTTCTTTATGTCTGCATCTCTTTTTCATTCCCTGGAAATAAGTTCATCAATACCATCTTTCTAGATTCTATATATACGTGTTTCTCTCTTTCTGATTTACTTCACTTTGTATAATAGACATTTGAGTCTTTATACAGTTCTTTGTGGAGCTTCACAGGTGGCACAGTGATAAAGAATCCACCTGCCAATGCAGGAGAGCGAGTTTGATCCTTGAGTCGGAAAGATGCCTTGGAATAGGAAATGGCAACCCACTCCAATATTCTTGCCTGGAGAATTCCTTGGACAGAGAAGCCTGGTGGGCTATAGTGCACGGAGTCACAAAGAACTGAACACAACTGAGTGACTGAACACACACGCATAGTTTTCTATATGTTCTAAATATATAAAGAATACGTGCTATATAGCATAGTATATGTGCTGCTCACTTCTGCAGCTCATATACTAAAGTTGGAACAATACAGAGAAGATTAGCATGGCCCCTGCGCAAGGATGACATGCAAATTCGTGAAGCATTCTAAATATAAGGACTTTCAGAATATATGGTTTGCAAATATTTCTCCCAGTCTGTAGCTTATCTTTTCATCCTATTAACAGAGCATTTCACAGAGAAAAATTTATAAACTATGATGAGGTCTAACTTATCAATTTTACTCTTTTTATTATTAATTTATTTATTTTAGTTGGGGGCTAATTACTTTATGGGGAACACATGTAAACCCATGGCTGATTCATGTCAATGTATGGCAAAACCCACTACAATTTTACCTTTTATAGATCATTCATTTGATGTCAAGTCTAAGAACTACATGTGGCCCTAGATCCTGAAAAATATGTTCTAGTTTTTCTAAAAGATTTATAGTTTTACATTTTATAATTAAATCCATGATACACGTTAGGTTAATTTTTGTATGAAACATAAGGTTGAAGTCGAGGTTATCTTTTTTTCACCTATGGAAGTCCATTTATTCTATCACCATTTGTGAAAAAAATTATCATTCTTACATTAAATTGCTTGCATCTTTGTAAACAAAATCAGCTGGGCATAACTTTTTAGTTCTAGTCCTTGATTTCTATTTTGTTCCATTGATGTATATGTCTACCCCTCCACCAATATCACACTCTCTTGATTACTACAGCAATGCAAATAATGCTTAACATAAGATAGAGTGATTATTCCCATTTTATTCTACTTTTCAAAATTGGCTATTCTAATTCCTTTGCCTTTTTGTATAAATTTTAGAGTCAGCTTTTCAACATCTATAGAAACATGCTGGGATTTTAATAGGCATTACATAAAACCTAGAGATTATATTGGGGAGAACTGGCATATTTACTATGTTGAGTCCTCCAATTTATGAACACAATATGCCTCTCCATTTATCTTCTTTGATTTATTTTATCAGCATGTTGTACTTTTCAGCATACATATTTTATTTTGGGGAATGAAAGTATATGGTTCCATGTATTTTATTTCAGTTTCCTCATGTTTGATGCTAGTATAGATAATGTGCTTTGAAGCACACACATGATATCGCTTCATTATAACATACTTTGACAACAGAATTTATTCATCCTATGGTGCAGCTGCAATAGCATTATTTTCCATTTTTACATCATTTACATAAACACTTAATAAATGGTTACATAGGAGACAAATGGGAAAGAAAAAACGATTAAAATTACTTTTACTAAAAGTATTCTGACAGTCTACAGATTTTCTATGAGAGACATACTAATGGTATTAATTGTTCTCAAAAAGTCTTCAGTTCAGTTCAGTCGCTCAGTCGTGTCCGACTCTTTTCGACTCCATGAATCGCAGCACGCCAGGCCTCCCTGTCCATCACCAACTCTCGGAGTTTACCCAAACCTATGTCCATCGAGTTAGTGATGCCATCCAGCCATCTCATCCTCTGTCGTCCCCTTCTGCTCCTGCCCCCAATCCTTCCCAGCATTAGGGTCTTTTCCAATGAATCAACTCTTCGCATGAGGTGGCCAAAGTATTGGAGTTTCAGCTTCAACATCAGTCCTTCCAATGAACACCCAGGACTGATCTCCTTTAGGATGGACTGGTTGGATCTCCTTGCAGTCCAAGGGACTCTCAAGAGTCTTCTCCAACACCACAGTTCAAAAGCATCAATTCTGTGGCGCTCAGCTTTCTTCACCGTTCAAGTCTCACATCCATACATGACCACTGGAAAAACCATAGCCTTGACTAGATGGACCTTTGTTGGCAAAGTAATGTCTCTTCTTTTAAATATGCTATCTAGGTTGGTCATAACCTTCCTTCCAAGGAGTAAGCGTCTTTTAATTTCATGGCTGCAATCACCATCAGCAGTGACTTTGGAGCCCAGAAAAATAAAGTCTGACACTGTTTCTACTGTTTCCCCATCTATTTCCCATGAAGTGATGGGACCAGATGCCATGATCTTAGTTTTCTGAACGTTGAGCTTTAAGCCAACTTTTTCACTCTCCTCTTTTCACTTTCATCAAGAGGCTCTTTAGTTCTTCTTCGCTTTCTGCCATAAGGGTGGTGTCATCTGCATATCTGAGGTTATTGAAATTTCTCCCAGTAATCTTGATTCCAGCTTGTGCTTCTTCCAGCCCAGCATTTCTCATGATGTACTCGGCATATAAGTTAAATAAGCAGGGTGACAATATGCAGCCTTGACGTACTCCTTTTCCTATTTGGAACCAGTCTGTTGTTCCATGCCCAGTTCTAACTGTTGCTTCCTGACCTGCATACAGGTTTCTTAAGAGACAGGTCAGGTGGTCTGGTATTCCCATCTCTTTCAGAATTTTCCAGTTTATTGTGATTCACACAGTCAAAGGATTTGGCATAGTCAATAAAGCAGAAATAGATGTTTTTCTGGAACTCTCTTGCTTTTTCAATGATCCAGCGGATGTTGGCAATTTGATCTCTGGTTCCTCTGCCTTTTCTAAAACCAGCTTGAACATCTGGAATTTCACGGTTCACGTATTGCTGAAGCCTGGCTTGGAGAATTTTGAGCATTACTTTGCTAGTGTGTGAGATGAGTGCAAGTCTTACTTCTTTACAACTGTCTACACGCACAAATTCATATATTTGCTTAAACGTGCATAAAGAAAATCAATGTTCTATAACTGTTCACCATTCAAATTTAAAATATTTTCAATTATTTATTTGACAAAGCACAGTTATGGATGGGTTTGTTTGCTTTTGTTGCTGTTCAGTTGCTCAGTTGTGTCCGAGTCTTTGGGACCCCATGAGGTGTAGCACACCAGGCTTTCCTATCCTTCACTATCTCCCAGAGCTTGCTCAAACTCAGTCTATTGAGTCAGTGATGCCATCCAACCATCTCATCCTCTGTCATCCCCTTCTCCTCCTGCTTTCAATCTTTCTCAGCATCAGGGTCTTTTCCAATGAGTCAGTTCTTTGCATCTGGTGGCCCAAGTATTGGAGTTTCAGCTTCAACATCAGTCCTTCCAGTGAATATACAGGATTGAGTTCCTTTAGGATTGACTGGTTTGATCTCCTTTCAGTCCAAGGGACTCCCAAGAGTCTTCTTCAACACCAGTGTGAAAGCATCTGAGTAAATTTGAAATTAATACATGCTATGCTATCTAAAGTTATATAGTAATGTATGTAAATTGTTTCTGAATAAAACTGGGGGAAATTAATGCTTTTTAGAGAAAATTGGTTTTGAAGTATCCAAACAGAAAAGGAAAAACAAAAATTTTTACTATGTTTGAAATGTCAAAATATTCATTAAATTCTATGTACTTACATATTTAATCTCTACGTTAATTTTGTTTTTTGAAAAAGTCTGAGTCCATTTATTGGCACATGCTATTTCCTATGGGTGTGGTGTAAGAGGTGTAATTCTAAAAGAGGAAGGCATGAGCTTATCCCTTTAAGTCCAAACATACAGAGCTAAGTCATATCCAGGGATGTCCATTGGAGATATAGCTTGGGTGCATGGAACGGGAGCAACTGTGAGGAGATACCCCATGTCCAAGGGCAGAGAAACCCCAGCAAGATGCTAGGCACTGGAGCAGTGGCTGAACAGTACCTGAACGACTGTGAGGAGATACCCCAAGTCCAAGAACAAAGGAAAAGCCCCAGCAAGACAGAAGGAGGGGAAAAATCGTGTTTAGAATCAAACCCCATATCCCACAGAGACGCTCAGAGGGCTCAAACAAACCTTGTGCGCACCAGAACCCAGAGACCCCCACAGAGACTGAGACAGAACTGTATTTGTCTCCTGTGGAGGTACAAATCAGCAGTGGATTGGCACAGGGACAGGGGCTCTGGGTGCAGCAGACTTGGGTATGGCATAAGCCGGCTTAAAGGAAGTCACCACTAACCCCACCAAAAAGCGACCAGAACTTACACAGGACTGGGAAACAAACTCCTGACTGGCACAAACAGAACCTTGTGTGCACCAGGACCCAGGAGAAAGGAGAAGTGACCCCACAAGACACTGACCCAGACTGGCCTGTAAGTGTCCAGGAGTCTCAAGCAGAGGCATCCGTCAGCATTGGCCTGCTGCAGGGCTGGGGGCACTGAGTGTAGCAATGCATGCACGGGACTTTTTGAAGGAGATCGCCATTACCTTAATTACCTTGACCATAATTTGGCCCAGGTAAATAATAGGGAGGGAACACAGCCATCAACATAAAATTGGATTAAAGATTTACAGAACATGGCCCTGCTCATCAGAACAAGAGCAAGTTTCCCCCTCAGTCAGTCTCTCCCATCAGGAAGCTTCCATAAGCTTCTTATTCTTCTCCATCCGATGGCAGACAGACTGAAAACCACAATCACAGGAAAGTAACCAATCTGATCACATGGAACACAGCCTTATCTAACTCAGTGAAACTACGAGCTATGCCGTGTAGGATAGACGGGTCATGGTGGAGAGAGCTGACAAAACGTGGTCCACTGGAGAAAGGAATGGCAAACGACTTCAGTACTCTTGCTTTGAGAACCCCATGAACAGTATGAAAAGGCAAAAAGATAGGCCACTGAAAGATGAACTCTCCAGTTCAGTAGGTGCCTAATATGCTACTGGAGATCAGTGGAGAAATAACTCCAGAAAGAATGATGAGACAAAGACAAAGCAAAAACAGCACCAACCTGTGGATGTGACTGGTGATGGAAGTTAAGTCTGATGCTGTAAAGAGCAATATTGCATAGGAACCTGAAATGTTAGGTCCATGAATCAAGGCAAATTGGAAGCGGTCAAACAGGAGATGGCAAGAGTGAATGTCAACATTTTAGGAATCAACGAACTAAAATGAACTGGAATGGGTGAATTTAACTCAGATGACCATTAATTCTACTACTGTGGGCAAGAATCCCTTAGAAGAAATGGAGTAGCCATCATAGTCAACAAAAGAGTTCGAAATGCAGTACTAGGATGTAATCTCATAAACGACAGAATGATCTCTGTTCATTTCCAAGGCAAACCATTCAATATCACAGTAATCCAAGTCTATGCCCCGACCAATAATGCTGAAGAAGCTGAAGTTGAACGGTTCTATGAAGACCCTCAAGACCTTCTAGACCTAACACCGAAAAAAGATGTCCTTTTCATTATAGGGTACTGGAATGCAAAAGTAGGGAGTCAAGAAATACCTGGAGTAATAGGCAAATTTGGCCTTGGAGTACAGAATGAAGCAGGGTAAAGGCTAATAGAGTTTTGTCAAGAGAATGCACTGGTCATAGCAAACACCCTCTTCCAACAACACAAGAGAAGACTCTACACATGGACATCACCAGATGGTCAATACCAAAATCAGATTGATTATATTCTTTTCAACTGAAGATGGAGAAGTTCTATACAGTCAGCAAAAACAATACCGGAAGCTGACTTTGGCAAAGACCATGAACACCTTATTGCCAAATTCAGACTTAAATTGAAGAAAGCAGTGAAAACCACTAGACAATTCAGGTATGACCTAAATCAAATCCCTTCTGATTATACAGTGGAAGTACCAAATAGATACAAAGGATTAGATCTGATAGAGTGCCTGAAGAACTATGGATGCAGGTTTGTGACACTGTACAGGAGGCAGAGATCAAGACCATCCCCAAGGAGAACAAATGTAAAAGGGCAAAATGGTTGTCTGAGAAGGCCTTACAAATGTTTGTGAATAAAAGAGAAGTGAAAGGCAAATGAGAAAAGGAAAGATATACCCATTTGAATGCAGAGTTCCAAAGAATACAAAGGAGAGATAAGAAAGCCATCCTAAGCAATCAATGCAAAGAAATAGAGGAAAGCAATAGAATGGGATAGTCTAGAGATCTCTTCAAGAAAATTAGAGATACCAAGGGAATATTTCATGCAAAGATGGGCTCAACAAAGACAAAAATGGTATGGACCTAACAGAAGCAGAAGATATTAAGAAGAGGTGGCAAGAATACACAGAAGAACTACACAAACAAGATCTTCATGACCCAGATAATCACAGTGGTGTGATCACTCACCTAGAGCCAGACATCCTGAAATGTGAAGTCAAGTGGGCCTTAGAAAGCATCACTACGAACAAAGCTAGTGGAGCTGTTGGAATTCCAGTTGAACTATTTCAAAACCTAAAAGATGATGCTGTGAAAGTGCTGCACTCAATATGTCATCAAATTTGGAAAACTCAGCAGTAGCCACAGGACTGGAAAAGGAAAGTTTTCATTCCAATCCCAAAGAAAGGCAATGCCAAAGAATGTTCAAACTACTGCACAATTGCACTGATCTCACACGCTAGGAAAGTAATGCTCAAAATTCTCCAAGCCAGGCTTCAACAGTAAGTGAACTGTGAACTTCCAGATGTCCAAGCTGGAATTAGAAAAGGCAGAGGAACCAGAGATTTGCCAACATCCATTGGATCATTGAAATAGCAAGAGAGTTCCAGATAAATATCTACTTCTGCCTTATTGACTATGTAAAGCCTTTGACTGTGTGGACCACAACAAACTCTGGAAAATTCTTGAAGAGATGGGAATACCAGACCATCTGACCTTCCTCTTGAGAAATCTGTATGCAGGTCAGGAAGCAACAGTTATAACTGGACATGGAACAACAGACTGGTTCCAAATTGGTAAAGGAGTACGTCAAGGCTGTATATTGTCACTCTGCTTATTTAACTTACATGCAGAGTACATCACGTGAAATGCCAGGCTGGATAAAGCACAAGCTGGAATCAAGATTGCCGAGAGAAATATCAATAATCTCAGATATGCAGATGACACCACCCTTATGGCAGAAGGTGAACAATTAAAGAACCTCTTGATGAAAGTGAAAGAGGAGAGTGAAAAAGTTGGCTTAAAATTCAGCATTAGTAAAACTAAGATTATCGCATCTGGTCCCATCACTTCATGGGAAATAGATGGGGAAATAGTGGAAACAGTGGCAGACTTTATTTCTTTGGGCTCCAAATTCACTGCAGATGGTGACTCTAGCCATGAAAGTAAAAGGCACTTGGTCCTTGGAAGAAAAGCTATGACCAACCTAGACAGCATATTAAAAAGCAGAGACATTACTTTGCCAACAAGGATCCATTTAGTCAAAGGTATGGTTTTTCCAGTAGTCATGTACGGATGTGAGAGTTGGACTCTAAAGAAAGCTGAGAGCCAAAGAATTGATGCTTTTGAACTGTGGTGTTGGGGAAGACTCTTGAGAGACCCTTGGACCGCAAGAAGATCCAACCAATCCATCCCAAAGGAAATCAGTCCTGAATATTCATTTGAAGGCCTGATGCTGAAACTGAAACCTCAATATTTTGTCCACCTGATGCGTACCACTTATTCACTAGAAAAGACCCTGATACTGGGAAAGATTGAAGGCAGGAGGGGAAGAGGATGACAGAAGATGAGATGGTTGGATGACATCACCAACTCAATGGACATGAGTTTGGGTAAACTCGGAGTTGGTGATTGACGGGGAGCCTGGCGTGCTGCAGTCCATGGGGTTGCACAGAGTCAGACACGATTGAGTGACTTAACTGAACTGAACTGGTAAATAATAGGAGCTAGGCTGGAAAGGTGGGCAGGCTTCCCAGGAAAGCAGAATGACACAACACAGCTTTCCCAGGTTTCAAATAACTAGGGGGACACAGAAGCCTGAGTTGCCCTCCCACCATACATGAAGGGCTCTGCATCCTTTAGTTGCAAGCCCCTGTGCCCTGATTGGCTTATTCATTCTGGCATTAGAAAGAAGCAGTCCTGCTTCTGCCCACGTGACTAATCTCAGGGATTAGCTAGGAAGAGGTTTGCACTGGAAAGGGCCAGGAGGCAGAGCAAAGAATACCCAGTGGCACTCTTTAGTCTAAGGAAGCCTCTGTTCTCAATACAAAGTGTTCCTATCACTTGCTCTGTCTCTGTTCTAGGCAGGAACAGAGAATGTGGCATATGCCTGTCCTTGGGATGTTATTTTTCCCAGGCTTGAAGGTAAAAGAGCAGCATCAAAAGCATACTGCCCATACTGCATGCTAATTTTGAGCTCATTGAATATGGCATCCTATTTTAATGAGCTTTAAGGGTAAAATAAGCATGAGAATATAAAACTCAAAGGCTTTTAAAATTTCATGAATCCAGGAACGCATTTACTTAATTTCATCTTTGTATTTAGAGATAGATTTTTAGAGCTATAAATAAAAGTGGAGGGTACTATGGTCTGAAAGTCTTCATTCTCCAAAAATTTGTATGTTGAAATCCTAGTGTTCAATATGAGGTTATAAGAGGCAGGGCCTGTGAAAGGAGTTAATTAGATCATAAGAATGGAGCCCTTATGAGTGAGATTAGTGTCTTTATAAAATCAGCATCAGGGAGATCCCGTTCCCTTCCACCATGTGAGAACACTGGCAAGAATGCATTATCTATGAACTAGAAATAGAGTTCTGTTGACTGAAAAAAAAGAAAAGAAGCACAATGTGAGAGTTGCAAGATTCAGTTTTACTTGGGGATATACTAAAGACTGTAACCTGGACACTGCTGATTTATTTATTTTTTTAATAAATTTATTTATTTTAGTTGGGGGCTAACTACTTTACAATATTGTAGTGGTTTTTGCCATACATTGACATGAATCAGCCATGGGTTTACATGTGTTCCCCATCCTGAACCACCCTCCCACCCCCCTCCACATCACATCTCTCTGCGTCATCCCATTGCCGCAGCCCTGAGCATTTGTCTCATGCATTGAACCTGGAATGGTGTTCTCTTTCACATATGATAATATACATGTTTCAACGCTATTGTGCCAGAACGTCGCACCCTCACCTTCTCCCTGAGTTCATTAGACTGTTCTATGCATCTGTGTCTCTTATTCTGTCTCGCATATAGGGTTACCGTTACCATCTTTCAAATTCCATACATATGCATTAGTATACTGTACTGGTGTTTTTCTTCCTGGCTTACTTCACTCTGTATAATGGGCTCCAGTTTCATCCATCTCAATAGAACCGATTAAAATGCATTTTTTTAATGTCTGAGTAATATTCCATTGTGTATATGTACCAGGGCTTCCTTATCCATTCGTCTGCTGATGGACATCTAGGTTGCTTCCATGTCCTGGCTATTGTAAACAGTGCTGCGATGAACATTGGGGTACACGTGTCTCTTTCAATTCTGGTTTCCTCGGTGTGTATGCCCAGCAGTGGGATTGCTGGGTCATATGGAAGTTCTATTCCCAGTTTTTTAAGGAATCTCCACACTGTTCTCCATAGTGGCTGTACTAGTTTGCATTCCCACCAACAGTGTAAGAGGGTTCCCTTTTCTCCACACCCTCTCCAGCATTTATTGCTTGTAGACTTTTGGATAGCAGCTATTCTGACTGGTGTGAAATGGCACCTCATTGTGGTTTTGATTTGCATTTCTCTAATAATGAGTGATGTTGAGCATCTTTTCATGTGTTTGTTAGCCATCTGTATGTCTTCTTTGGAGAAATGTCTGTTTAGTTCTTTGGCCCATTTTTTGATCGGGTCGTTTATTTTTCTGGAATTCAGCTGCAGGAGTTGCTTGTATATTTTTGAGATTAATTGTTCGTCTGTTGCTTCGTTTGCTATTATTTTCTCCCATTCTGAAGGCTGTCTTTTCACCTTGCTTATAGTTTCCTTTGTTGTGCAAAAGCTTTTAAGTTTCATTAGGTCCCATTTGTTTATTTTTGCTTTTATTTCCAATATTCTGGGAGGTGGGTCATGGAGGATCCTGCTGTGATTTATGTCAGAGAGTGTTTTGCCTATGTTTACCTCTAGGAGTTTTAGAGTTTCTGGTCTTACGTTTACATCTTTAATGCATTTTGAGTTTATTTTTGTGTATGGTGTTAGAAAGTGTTCTAGTTTCATTCTTTTACAAGTGGTTGACCAGTTTTCCCAACACCATTGTTAAAGAGATTGTCTTTTCTCCATTGTATATTCTTGCCTCCTTTGTCAAAGATAAGGTTTCCATAGGTGCATGGGTTTATCTCTGGACTTTCTATTTTGTTCCATTGATCTATATTTCTATCTTTGTGCCAGTACCATACTGTCTTGATGACTGTGGCTTTGTAGTAGAGCCTGAAGTCAGGCAGGTTGATTCCTCCAGTTCCATTCTTCTTTCTCAAGATTGCTTTGGCTATTCGAGGTTTCTTATATTTCCATACAAATTGTGAAATGATTTGTTCTAGTTCTGTGAAAAATACCGTTGGTAGCTTGATACGGATTGCATTGAATCTATCGATTGCTTTGGGTAGTATACTCATTTTCACTATATTAATTCTTCCAATCCATGAACACGGTATATTTCTCCATCTGTTTGTGTCCTCTTTGATTTCTTTCATCAGTGTTTTATAGTTTTCTATATATAAGTCTTTTGTTTCTTTAGGTAGATATATTCCTAAGTATTTTATTCTTTTTGTTGCAATGGTGAATGGTATTGTTTCCTTAATTTCTCTTTCTGTTTTCTCATTATTGGTGTATAGGAATGCAAGGGATTTCTGTGTGTTAATTTCATATCCTGCAACTTTACTATATTCATTGATTAGCTCTAGTAATTTTCTGGTAGAATCTTTAGGGTTTTCTATGTAGAGGATCATGTCATCTGCAAACAGTGAGAGTTTTACTTCTTTCTTTTCCTATCTGTATTCCTTTTATTTCTTTTTTGCTCTGATTGCTGCGGCCAAAAACTTCCAAAAACTATGTTGAATAGTAGTGGTGAAAGTGGGCATCCTTGCCTTGTTCCTGACTTTAGGGGAAATGCTTTCAATTTGTCACCATTGAGGATAATGTTTGCTGTGGGTTTGTCATATATAGCTTTTATTAAGTTGAGGTATGTTCCTCTATTCCTGCTTTCTGGAGGGTTTTTATCATAAATGGATGTTGAATTTTGTCAAAGGCTTTTTCTGCATCTATTGAGATAATCATATGCTTTTTATCTTTCAATTTGTTAATGTGGTGTATTACATTGATTGATTTGCGGATGTTAAAGAAACCTTGCATTCCTGGGATAAAGCCCACTTGGTCATGATGTATGATCTTTTTATTATGATGTTGGATTCTGTTTGCTAGAATTTTATTAAGGATTTTTGCTTCTATGTTCATCAGTGATATTGGCCTGTAGTTTTCTTTTTTTTTGTGGCATCTTTGTCTGGTTTTGGAATCAGGGTGATGGTGGCCTCATAGAATGAGTTTGGAAGTTTACCGTCTTCTGCAATTTTCTGGAAGAGTTTGAGTAGGATAGGTGTTAGCTCTTCTCTAAATTTTTGGTAGAATTCTGCTGTGAAGCTGTCTGGTCCTGTGCTTTTGTTTGCTGGAAGATTTCTGATTACAGTTTCGATTTCTGTGCTTGTGATGGGTCTGTTAAGATCTTCTATTTCTTCCTGGTTCAGTTTTGGAATGTTATACTTTTCTAAGAATTTTCCCATTTCTTCCAAGTTTGGACACTGCTGATTTAGTGTCCACTCAGCTGGCTCTTCCAGCTCTGACGTGGAGTTAGATCACCATGAGCTTTGTCCCAGAGTCCCTGGACAGCCAGGAGAAGAAATTCTGAGATTTCACCTCCCAGTTGTCCTCAGAAACGTCCAGCATTAGCTTGACCTCAAGCCTCACATCCTTCTTCTCAGCCTCCACCATGCCCATGGCCATCACAAGCAACCACAAGTGCTCTGTGTCCAGGGTCTGCAGCTACGGCTCCTCACTGACCCTCTACAACCAGCAGGTCAGTGACCCCTGCATCATCCAGGTGAGCCTGGAGGTGGACAATGGCAATATATACAAGAGCATCCAGATGACCAGCTAAGACAAAGCTCTGGCTGTAATCCGCAAAGCAATGGACAAACACAATATGGATTAGGATGAGCCAGGACACTAGGAGCTGATGCAGGTTATTTCAGATGATGGGCAGCTGAGGCTCCCTGACAATGCCAGTGTGTTCTAAGTCATGAACTCTACTGACAACCATGACTTTATCTTAAAGAAATGAAACTTTACCAAGGGCGCAAAGGTCAGGCATGGAGCCAGCTCTACCCTCCCCTGCATGAAGCAGAAGGGAGTCAAGATTGCAAAGGGCATCTTCTGATTTATCATTAGCTGGCCAGTCACAGAACAGCCCTTTCCAGGGTCTGTCTGGCCAGGCAACTAAGCACTTACAGAATAGTGGCCCAGGCCAGGCAGGCACCACTGCTCAACCTGCCAGCCAAGGGCATCTCCAGACTCTAGTTTCATTCTGAACGTTTCCTGCTGCTGGAGTTTATGCCTGCCTGTCTGTGGGCTACTTGGCCTCCTATGGACCTCTCACAGTCTTAGGTGCCTTCTGCTCTCTGGAATCAGAGGACTAGCTGGCTTTTTCCAAGGAGTGCTGCCAATGGATATGGAGCCCTGCATGCCACTGTCTGCTGTTCTCTGTACAGTTCCCTCACCCCTTTCCAGGTGTGGGTCTCTGCCACTTGTGACTGTAGGCACTCCAGGGCACCCACTCATCCACTGAGTCTGACCATGCAGTTCTCTCCCCCGACCACTCCGGCCTTTCTCAGGCTGCACCAAAGATTCCATTATCAAGGCCAACAGAAAGTAAGGGAGTCTTGCCCACTGCCCACTCCAGTTCTCCCCCAAGAGAGGAGAGAGAGAGACTCCCTTCACGGTCCACACTCTTAACTGGTGAGTGAAGACAGTCTCAATCAAGTCCCACTGATGTCAGATCTCATGACACTGCAAGTGGCATTTACAACTGCATCCTGGGCTTGACAAGATCACAATGGGAGTTAGTAGGAAAGGAGAGTTTGGGGGGAGGCGAGGGGATTGAATATTTGTATAAAAGGTGAAAAAAAAGTTTACCATTTGGGGAGGGGAAATATTTATCTGTTGTAAATAGGAAATGCTAGAATTGAACATTATATTAAAATCCTATTTCTACTATTAAAAAAAAAACTATAGCCTGGAATAAAACCTCTCAAACAGTTCTGAGGAACTGCTTCAAACCAAGGAGATAAGAGAGGAGTCAGTAAACACACAAAGTCTTTTGGCTGGGAAATACGTGTAGTCAAGAAGCATATATCTTGATAAAATGCAATGACTATCAGATATCTCAGTTAATGATTTTACTGCTTTTCCACGTATGGGAAGGTGGAAGAATCTGGAAGCACTGAAATACTTCCCCAGATATGAATCTTAGCTATTTAGAGGCCTATATATCCAAAAGCACAGAATGCTTCATCCTATTTTTTTCCATCCTGAATTCCCTTCAGGGTTCACTGTTGGTGAACTACAGTGTCTAATGACATGATCCTCGTAGAACTAAAATGGCAGGTAAAATTGTTTTGTTTACAGTGCCCCTTGTTTATCTTAAATTCAACCAAATTTGGGAGGCATTTCATGACCAAGTTGTCCCATGGAACTCAGAAAGCTCATTCCTAGGTCAGACAAGAATTAATTTGATAGGCCACTCAGTGGGATATTTCTGGAATACGCCATGTTGATAACTTTTAAAACATCTAGGTCATCTCTCTTACTAGTCTATTGTTATCCAGAAACTGTTTCCCCTTGTTGATTCTTCCATATCTGTTGCTACCGCTGCTGCTAAGTCACTTCAGTCGTGTCCGACTCTGTGTGACCCCATAGACTGCAGCCCACCAGGCTCTGCCGTCCCTAGGATTCTCCAGGCAAGAATACTGGAGTGGGTTGCCATTTCCTTCTCCAGGGCATGAAAGGGAAAAGTGAAAGTGAAGTTGGGCAGTCATGTCTGACTCTTAGCGACCCCGTGGACTGTAGCCTACCAGGCTCCTCCATCCATGGGATTTTCCAGGCAAGAGTACTGGAGTGGGGTGCCATTGCCTTCTCCGTTCATATCTAGAATAGCACTATTAAAATTAATTATATATAAAGCTATATATATGATCGATTACTTCAACACATTTAGCCATCATTACCTTTGCCAGAGGCTCATATGCACATCAAGTAATGTAAGGAACAATAATCTTATAAAATAGACAGTATATAAGTAATATAGTTAGTAGCACTCATAGGTCATAAGTAAATATTGAAGCAAAGAAAATCCATCAAGTGTTCCCAGTATATCCCCAATCATCTGATGCAGTCTGTTTCATACCAATCCCTATATTTAAAGGTAATGTTATACAATGGAGAAAAGACAATGTCTTCAACAAGTGGTGTAGGGAAAGCTGAATAACTGCATGTAAATCAATGAAATTAGAACACTGTCACAATGTATGCAAAAAGAAACTCAAAACTGTTTAAAGAAAAAATATAAGACATGACACATAAAGCTCCTGGAAGAGAACATAGGCAAAACATATTCTCAGACATAAATCCTATCAATATTTTCTTAGATAAGTCCCCCAAGGCAAGATTTAAAAGTTTTAAAAGTAATTAGCCTCCAATTATATAAACAAATTAATTTAAAATAAATTTTTAAATGAGACTCAAACTTAAAAGCTTTTGCACAGCAAAGGAGACCATGAACAAAAAAAAAAAAAAAAAAACAATGTACAGAAATGAAGAAAATATTTGCAAACAATGCAACCAACAATGGGTTAATATCCCAAATAAACTAACAGTTCACACAACTCAATATTGAAAAAAACAAACAACCCGATCAAAAAAAAAAAACCCATAAGACTTAAATAGACATTTCTCCAACTATTACAACAAGATGACACAGTAGAAGGATGTGTGCTCATCTTTTCCTGTGAGAACTCCAAAGCCATAACTAACTGCTGAACAACCATTAACAGGAGAATGTTGAATCCCACCAAAAAATGATACCCCATTTCCAAGGGCAAAGGAGAAGCCCCAGCAAGATGGTAGGATGGGCTAAATTGTGTTTAGAATCAAACCCTATACTTGCTAAAGACGCTTGGAAGGCTCAAACAAAACCTTGGGCACACCAGAATCCAGGGACTCCACAAGAGACTGAGTGAGACCTGGCTTTGAGTGTTTGAGTGTATTCTGTGGAGGGCATGGATCAGCAGTAACCTGCTGTGGGGACAGGGCCTCTGGCTTCAGCATAACTGGGAGGTGCGGCATGTGAACTCCACCATAGAGCCACCTAGCAGGCAACCCACAAACTGGAGAACAATTATACCAAAGAAGTTCTCGCATTGTTTTGAAAGTTCTAGGGTCCACAGCAGATTCCCT
Organism: Okapia johnstoni; assembly: GCA_024291935.2. Taxonomy (NCBI): domain Eukaryota; kingdom Metazoa; phylum Chordata; class Mammalia; order Artiodactyla; family Giraffidae; genus Okapia; species Okapia johnstoni. The sequence goes on along the minus strand of CM044305.1, from coordinate 56,553,942 downwards.
AACCTGGGGATACGGCAAAAGAACTGAGAACCCCTAGGAAATTTGACTTTGAAGACCAGTTTGGATTTATATACAGAACTTCCACAGGACTTCCTTCTGGTGCAGCTGGTAAATAATCTGCCTGCAATGCGGGAGACCTGGGTTCTATCCCTGGGTTGGGAAGATCCCCTGGAGAAGGGAAAGGCTAACCACTTCAGTATTCAGGCCTGGAGAATTATATGAACTGTATAGTCCATGGGGTAGCAAATAGCTGGACACGACTGAGCTACTTTCGCTTTCACTTTCCACAGGACTGGGGAAACAGACTTTTGAAGGGCACAAACAAAACTTTGGGTGCACCAGGACCCAGGAGAAAGGAGCAATGATCCCACAAGAGACTGAGCCAGACTTGCCTATGAGTGTCCAGGAGTCTTCAGTGGAGGCGTGGGTCAACAGTGGCCTGCCATGGGGTCAAGGGCACTGAATAAAACAGTCCTGTCATAAGTCCTTCTGAAGGAGGTCACCACTACCATCATTAACCCTACCATAGTTTTGCCCCAGGCCAAACTACAGGGAGTGAATTCAGCCCCATTCATCAATAGAAAATTAAATTAAAGATTTACTGAGCATGGCCCTGCTCATCAGAATAACACCCAGATTCCCCCACAGCCATTCCCTCCCATCAGCTTCCATAAACCTCGTATGCTTATCCATCAGAGGACAGAAAGAATGGAAACCACAGTTACAGAATGATCTTTGTTTATTTCCAAGGCAAATCATCCAATATCACAGTAATCCAAGTCTATGTCTCATCCACTAATGGGGAAGAAGCTGAGTTTTAATAGTTCTATGAAGACCTAGCAGACCTTCTAGAACTAACACTAAAAAAATATGTCCTTTCATCCATCAAAGGGGACTAAAATGCACAAGTAGGAAGTCAAGACATACTTGGAATAACAGGCAAGCTTGGGCTTTGAGTACAAAAATGAAGCAAGGCAAAGGCTAACAGAGTTTTGCAAAGAGAATGCGCTGGTCAAAGGAAACACCCTCTTCCAACAACACAAGAGACAAATTTACACATGGACATCAATAGATGGTCAATACTGAAATCAGATTGATTATATTCTTTGCAGCTGAAGATGGAGAAGTTCTATACAGTCAGCAAAAACAAGACCAGGAGCTGACTGTGGCTCAGATCATGAACTCCTTATTGCAAAATTCAGACTTAAATTGAAGAAATTAGGGAAAACCACTAGTCCATTCAGGTATGACCTAAATCAAATCCCTTACAGATTATACAGTGGAAGTGACAAATAGATTCAAGGGATTAGATCTGACAGATAGAGTGCCTGAAGAACTATGGGTGAAGGTTTGCAACACTGTACAGGAGGCATGATCAAAATCATCTCCAAGAAGAAATGCAAAGAGGCAAAATGGCTGTCTGAGGAAGCGTTATAAATAGCTGAGAGAAGAATAGAAGCAAAAAGGCAAAGGAGAAAAGGAAAGATACATGCTGCTGCTGCTGCTGCTAAGTCGCTTCAGTCGTGTCCAACTCTGTGCGACCCCATAGATGGCAGCCCACCAGGCTCCTCCATCCCTGGGATTCTCCAGGCAAGAACACTGGAGTGGGCTGCTATTTCCTTCTCCAATGCATGAAAGTGAAATGTGGACGTGAAGTCGCTCAGTCATGTCCGACTCTTAGCGACCCCATGGATTATAGCCTACCAGGCTCCTCTGTCCATGGGATTTTCCAGGCAAGAGTACTGGAGTAGGTTGCCATTTCCTTCTCCTAAGATATATGCATCTGAATGCAGAATTCCAAAGAATGGCAAGGAGAGATAAGAAAGCTTTCCTACGTGATCAAGGCAAAGAAATGGAAAAAAAAATAGAATGGGACAGATTAGATATCTCTTCGAGGAAGTTAGAGATACCAAGGGAACATTTCATGCAAAGATGGGCATAATAAAGAACAGAAACGGTATGGACCTAACAAAAACAGAAGATATTAAGAAGAGGTGGCAAGAATACACAGAAAAACTATATTAAAAAGATCTTAATGACCCAGATAACCACAATGGTGTGATCACTCACTGAGAGCCAGATATCCAGGAGTATGAAGTCAAGTGGGCCTTAGGAAGCAACAAAGTTAGTGGAGGTGATGGAATTCCAGCTGAGCTATTTCAAATCCTAAGATATGATGCTGTGAAAGTGCTGCACTCAATATGCCAGCAAATTTGGAAAACTCAGCAGGGGCCAAAGGACTGGAAAAGGAGAGTTTTCATTTCAATTGCAAAGAAAGGCAGTGTTAAAGAATGATCAAAAGATTGCACAATTGCACTCCTCTCACACACTAGCAAAGCAAGTGCTCAAAATTCTCCAAGCTAGGCTTCAGCAGTACATGAACTGAGAACTTCCAGATGTTCAAGCTGGATTTAGAAAAGTCAGAGGAACCAGAGATCATATTGCCAACATCCATTGAATCATAGAAAAAGCAAGAGAAATCTAGAAGAACATCTACTTCTGATTCATTGACTATGCTAAAGCCTTTGACTGTGTGGATTACAGCAAGCTGTGGAAAATTCTTCAAGAGATGAAAATACCAGACCACCTTACCTGCCTCCTGAGAAACCTGTGTGCAGGTCACAAAGCAATAGTTAGAAGCAGACAGGGAGCAACGGACTGGTTCCAAATTGGGAAAGGGTTACATCAAGGCTGTATATTGTCACCTTGTCTATTTAACTTATATGCAGAGTACATCATGTGAAATGCTGGGCTGGATGAAGCACAAGCTGGAATCAAGATTGCTGGGAGAAATATCAGTAACCTCAGATATGCAGATGACACCACCCTTATGGCAAAAAGTGAAGGGTAACTAAAGAGCCTCTTGATGAAAGTGAAAGAGGAGAGTGAAAAAGCTGGCTTAAAACTCTGACCCCATCACTTCATGGCAAATAGATGGGAAAACAATGGATACAGTGACAGATTTTATTTTCTTGGGCTCCAAAATCACTGCAATGGTGACTGCAGTCATGAAATTAAAAGATGTCTTCTTTTTGAAAGAAAAGTTTTGACAAACCTAGACAGCATATTGAAAAGCAGAGACATTACTTTGCTGACAAATATCTTCTAGTCAAAGCTATGGTTTTTCCAGTAGTCATGTACGGATGTGAGAGTTGGACCATAAAGAAGGCTGAGTGCTGAAGAATTGATGTTTTTGAGCTGTGGTGTTGGAGAAGGCTCTTAAGAGTCCTTTGGACAGCAAGGAGATCAAACCAGCCCAATCTAAAGGAAATCAGTCCTGGATATTCATTGGAGGGACTGATTTTGAAGCTGAAGCTCCAGTACTTTGGCCACCTGATGCAAAGTGCCAGCTCACTGGAAAATACCCTGATGCTGAGAAAGATTGAAGGCAGGAGGAGAAGGGGATGATAGAGGATGAAATTGTTGAATGGCTTCACCGACTCAATGGAAATGAGTTTGAGCAAGTTCCAAGAGTTGGTGATGGACAGTGAAGCCTGGCATGCTGCAGTCCGTGGGTTTGCAAAGAGTCGGACACAAATGAGTGGCTGAGCTGAAATGAGAACTTTCTCCAAAGAAGACATAGAGATTATTAACAGGAAGACAAAGAAATGTGAACATCACTAATTATTAGAGAAACACAAATCTAAACCACAATGAGGTATTGCCAAACACTCATCAGCATTGCTGTCATCAAAAAGTCTACAAATAGTAAATGTTAGAGCGTAGAGAAAAGGGAACTTTTCCTACACTGTTTACACTGTGGGAGTGTAAATTGATATAACCACAATAGAAAAAAGTTTGGAGGTTGCTTCATAAACTAAAAATAGAGCTACCATATGATTCAGCTATTCCACGCTTAGGTGTATATCCAGAAAAGATGAAAACTCTAATTTGAAAAGATACATGTGCTCCAGTGTTCATAGCTTCATTATTTACAACAATCAAGACACGGAAATAACCCAAGTGCGCATCAACAGACAATGGATCATACATGGAATATTTCTATGCTATAAAAAATAATGAAATATTGCCATTTGCAGCAACATGGATGGACCTAAAGTATAAAATGTTCTGTGATATCACTTGTATGTTGAATCTAAAATATAATGCAAATGAATCTGTATACAAAAGAGAAACAGACTCACAAATATAAGAAAGCAAATTTATGGCTATCAAAGTACAAAGGGGATATAAATTAAGAATAGGAGGTTAACAAGTACAAAATATTATACATGAAATATATGATCAACAAGGATTTACTCTGTAGCACAGGAAACTGTATTTAATATCTTGTAATGTAATAGCATATAATGGAAAATAATCTGAAAATATACGTGTGTGTGTGTGTATTAGTCGCTCAGTTGTGTCTGACTCTCTGCATCCCATAGATTGTGGTCCACCAGGCTCCTCTGTCCAGGGAATTCTCCAGGGCAGAATACTAGAGTGGGTTGCCATGCCCTCCTCCAGTGGATCTTCCCAACCCAAGGATCAAACCCAGGTCTCCCACATTGCAGACAGACTCTTTACCATCTGAGCCACCAGAGAAGCCCATATATATATATATATATATATGAATTACTTTGCTGTATATCTGAAACTAACACAATGTTGTAAATCAACTACACTTCAATTTTTAAAACTGGTAATGATATATTGACCTTGTTCATATGGCAGTCAGCCTATTTTTCTAGGCTGTGTTTTTAGGCTGATTATCTTTAGTGTGATTTAGTTTTTCCCAACATGGCAGGAAAGGATCATAGCATGCTTTTAGACATGTGAATCCATCCCATAACTTAGAGTCCTTTCTAGTAATCAGGAAATTGTATTCTTTGACTTAAATTTATCTCATTGTTTTGATTGTGCTTGAGTAATCTTTAAAGAAAATTCTTATATATATAGCTATGTCAAAGATGTATGATTGTTTGGCCAGGTGATGGGGTCCCAAAACAAGCTTCCTAAGTGCCATCCAATTAGAGCCTTTGAGAGTAGAAATCCACTATGATAACCCCAAAGTGCAGGATTTAGTTAATTGATGATAAACCCAACAATTGGATTCATTTCTAAAAATTGCATAATATTGTGCCCATGATAGAAAAACATTTGATTTGGGTGCAAAAGTCCAATAAAAAAAAAATACTGTAAATAATCATATGGGTTAGGGCTGGCATCTTGGGATAGCTGTCTACTTCTGATGTCTTCTTCTCATCCTAGGGTGTGTATAATTTCTCCTCTGTTTGAGCATTGTTCTAATGTGATTTTGAGGTCAGCAGTCCTGTCTATAGACCAGTCCAGGTCAGGGCCCCTTTTCAGTGGAAAATATGAATGTAAGAATCAATCCCTTTCATGCTGTGCATGAGCTAGTCAAGAGTACCTGATAAGGACCCTTCCATCTAGGTTGGAGAGAGCCCTTTTTCTTTTTCACTTTATTTTATTTTATTTTTTATTTTTTTGTGAGCAACCTCTGGGTGGTGCCTTTATTTATTTATTTAATTTATTTATTTTAGTTGGAGGCTAATTACTTTACAATATTGTAGTGGCTTTTGCCATACATTGATATGAATCAGCCCTGAGTTTACATGTGTTCCCCATCCTGAACCCCCCTCCCACTTCCCTCCCCATCCCATCCCTCTGGGTCATCCCAGTGCACCAGCCCTGAGCAAATGATGTCTTTCCCAGGATGTATAATCTCCTGGTTGTAGAGCCTGGAGCGCCCGATCTTCATCCAAAAATAGATTATTGTGATAAGCTTCAGAAACTTAGAATATCCTTTTAATAATTTAATTAAATTTTACAATAATGTAACATAGCAACATGGAGGCACCTTGAAGTCTTAGGCAGTAAATAAAAAGAGTTAAAGACAAATAACAAAACTAGAACTTAGTATCCACTAAAACATAAGCAGTTTTCTCTCTCTCTAAAGTTACTCTCATTTCTACCAAATGTAATGAATTTAAGGCTATTTTGTTTTCAAAATAAGCCTAGCTTCAGTAAACTTGGCCTGATCATTTTTGTAAATGTAATTGATCATATAGGTTCTTTTAAATTGGCTGTGCTGGAACTTGCCATAAGGAATCTCAGGCTTAAATTTTAAAATGCCTCACAAGACTAGGAGAGCCACACCAAGGACTTGCCATGTGAGCTCTAGAGCACGGGTTCAGTAGTAGTGGTGCACAGGCTTAGTTGCCCATGACATGTGGGATCTTCCTGGAGTAAGGATTGAACTAGTGTCCCCTATATTGGCAAGTGGATTTTTACCACTGGACCACCAGGGAAGCCTTTAAGCTTTCTTAAGAACAAAATTATTTTCTTTTCCCTTCCCTAATTGTGTTTCTATTCCTTGCATCTTCTTTTACCTTACATATAAATATGTTTTCTTGTTAATTTTAGTGGTTTTAAGTAGGTATTTTAATTATAATTCTCAACTTTTAAAAGCCTTAATTTCTAGCAAAACCTAAGAAGCAATCAATTATGAGCTATCTTTTATATTAGAAAACATATGCTTTCTTATAGAAAATGTCTCAGTGTAGTATCAAACATATTTATTAATATATAGTCATATATCTTTAGTTTCTCTGTAAAAGGAAACCTATGCTCAGTAATTAATATTTCAGCATCTTATTTATTAGAAAATGATCTAGATATTTAATAAACTTTCATCATTTAACTTAATTTAGTTAAACACTAAAATTTAAAGCTATCAAAAGATTTGGTGGAGCTCTTTTTAAGTACAGATACCATAAAATATTATTATTCTTAAGGAATTCACTTAAAATCTCTTAGTTCACTTTTAATTTACTTATAATCATTTCATCATATCAAATCAATTTTCTTGCAACAAATATAATAAGACCTTATTTGACTTCTACTTAACCTAGGCACAGTAAGAGTATTAATGTTGATGACTTTAAAGACTTATCTGTATTAATTAAACTAAGAAATTTAAACTAATTTAATAAAAAATATTAATACTGGATATTTCTTAAATAATATAAATTTGAAACTTACCTTTGTTTCTTTTATATATCTGAGAATTTATATAATCACTCAATTTTCTTTTTTATTTTTTTAAATTGGAGTATAATTGCTTTACAATGTTGTATTAGTTTCTGCTATACAACAACATAAATCAGCTACATGTATACATATATATCCTCCCTCTTGAGTCTCCCTCCAACCGCCCCCCATCCCACCCCTTTAGCTTATCACAGAGCACAGAGCTGAGCTCCTTATGCAGCTTCCCACTAGCTATCTATTTTACAGAGTGAAGTCAGAAAGAGAAAGACAAATATTGCATATTAACACTCATATATGAAATCTAGAAAAATGATACTGATGAAGCATTTTGTAGGGCAGGAATAGAAACATGAACATAGAGAACAGACTCGTGGACACAGAATGGGGAGGAGAAGGTGGAATGAATTGAGAGAGTAGCACTGGCAAATGTGTACTACCATGCACACTCAATTTTCTTTAAGCCAACTAAATAATGCTCTTTTACAAATTAACTTTGGCAGTACCACACATCTGCAACACACAGACACAAACACATGAGTATAGACATACAAACATACAGACACAGAGAGTCCAGAGTTCCCAATCCAAACTTCAGCCATGAATCAGGTACAATTATATAAAACCCATCGATTGCAAAAGAGGCCAAATTCAAATTAGGTTTCTGGTAGATGAAGCAAATCACTGTCACATGTTTAGATGACTAAATCATTTTTACAATATTTAGAGAAGATACATAAGATCTTTATTTGTTCTAACAAGTTAAATTCCAAATGACCTATCCTTTTGTTTTTTTTTTTCAGTAAGAGTCACTTTCATGAAATTTGCCTTTTAAAAATGTCCAAGGTAAATGTTACTGAAGAAGACCAGGTGGAAAATTTACATCTCCAAGGCACAGGAGGAGAAATGCAAGTTTCTACTAAGAGGGCTTTTCCCCCCTTAAGCCAGAATTTTTTAAAAATACTTTGAAGTCACTTAAGATAAATTGGAGAGGTTTGGGGAGTGGTAAAAATGATTGCTAGGTTTGAATTGTTTCTCTTTATTTTTAATTAAAATATAATTGCTTTACAATATTGTGTTGGCTTCTGCCATAGAGCAGTGTGAATCAGCCACAAGTACACATATATCTCCTCCCACCTGAACCTCCCCCTCACCCTATACCACCCCACTAGGTGGTAACAGAGCACTGAGTTGAGCTCCCTGTGCCTATACAGCAACTTCTCACTGGCTATCTATTTTACCCATGGTAGTGTATATACATCTGTGCTACTCTCTCAATTTGTCCAACTCTCTCCTTTCCTTCACCAGGGCTTCCCTGGTGGCTCAGTTGATAAAGAATCTGCCTGCAATGCAGGAGATCTAGGTTCAATCCCTGGGTCAGGAAGAACCCCTGGAGAAGGGGTAACCCACTCCAGTATTCTTTCCTGGAGAATTCCACGGACAGAGAGACTTGATGGGCTACAGTCCATGAGGTTGCAAAGAGTTGGACATGACTGAAGGACTAATGCTTGATTTCTTTTTCCTTCACTAGTTGTGCCCAATGTCTGTATTCTATGTCTGTGTTTCTATTCCTACTCTGCAAATCGGTTCATCAGTACCATTTTTCTAGATTCCATGTATATGCAATAATATACAAAATTTGCTTTTCTCTTTCTGATTTACTTCATTTTGTATACAGGCTCTAGGTTTATCCACCTCACTAGAACTGACTGAAATGCATTCTTTTTAATGGCTGAGTAATAGTCCATTTTGTATATGTACCACATTATCTTTATCCATTCATCTGTCGATGGGCGTCTAGGTTGCTTCCGTGTCCTAGTTATTGTAAATAGTGCTGCAATGAACTTTGGGAACACATCTTTCTCAATTATGGTTTTCTCAGGGTATGTGCCTAGTAATAGGATTGCTGAGTCATGTGGTAATTTTATCACTAGTTTTTTAAGGAATCTCCATACTGTTCTCCATAGTGGCTGTATCAATTTACATTCCCGCCAATAGTGCAAGAGGGCTCCCTCTTCTCCACACCCTCTTCAGCATTTATTGTGTAGATTTTTGATGATGGCCATTCTGACTGGTGTGAGGTGATTTCTCACTGTAGTTTTGATTTGCATTTCTCTAATAATGAGCAACGTTGAGCATCCTTTCATGTGCTTGTTGGTCATCTATATGTTTCCTTTGGAGAACTGCCTGTTTAGGTCTTCCTCCAAGTTTTTGATGGGGTTGTTTGTTTTTCTGGTACTGAGCTGCATAAACTGCTTGTGTATTTTACAGATTAAATCTTTGTCAGTAATTTCATTTGCTGTTATTTTCTCCCATTCTTAGGTTGTCTTTTCATCTTGTTTATAACTTCCTTTGCTGTGCAAAAGCTTTTAAGCTTAATTAGGTCCCACTTGTATATTTTTGTTTTTACTTCCACTACTCTGTGAGCTGGGTCAAAGATGATCTTGCTGTGATCTATGTCAAAGAGTATACTGTCTATAGTTTCAGACAGCAGTTTTTAATTATCCAAAGAGTTGGGTGACCACCTAAATGACATATCCATCCACCTATGCTGGGATATTTTTCTTTCCCTCTGGTTACATTTAGCTTAAGGGAGAAGACCAAAAAAATTCCTATGTAATGCTGAAGATTAGCTATGGTCACAAGTTTAGTCAGACTAGTTGCCTCTTATATCAGAAATCCATTGTTGAAAACTTAAGAAAATTTAAGTTTCTATTTAATTATGGCCCTCAGTTTGGCTTTTGACCTGAAGAAGGCCCGTCTCAGGTGGTCCTGTTTCTAAAGGTAACTGTTTAATAGTCTCTTCAGAGTGGAAAGTCAATCCAGACCGAGGATAACTTGAATAATCACTCAGATAAAAGGAGGATAGAGTGTATCTACTGTCTTTTGTTTGAGGTACTTTTTGTATCTTTAATCTTCCATTAGTTTTCCACAACAAATTTTGAACACTTTGAGGTTTTGCATGCAAATTAGAATAGGTACAATTGTTTAAGATGAGTGCTGTCTAAAATTTTAATAACTTAGAAGTCATTGCAATTCAAAGGATACCGATTAACAAGTAGTATCTTAATAGTAGCTCAAACCAATAAGCTCTTTCACAGCTTAACCAAGGCCACAAGTGGTGTCCCACAAGAGAGTGAAAAGGATGCAGCTCTCACAAGATGCAGAAATTTCACTCCCAAAGTTAGTCTAAGAAAGAGATCTTTATTGTATAAGCAGAAACAACAAAAGTTGAGATGATAAAGGCCTCTTGCAGACTGAATTCTCTTATGACAAACTTCTCTGATCAATAAGTCATGTTCTCCGGACATATGACAAGACAGAAGGAAAATCTAGTTAGACCAATGGTTTTCTTCCTCATGACAAAGAACACAAAAGATAGACACAAAGAAAAACAGTGATGAATTTTGGGAGTAAAAGGACCAACAAACCTAGTGTACACTACCAAATTTCAAATCAAGAATTTCTGAGCCCAAGGAGTTGGTCCTACAGATATTCTCTCCCACTAATCTAATTTTAGAAAAGATGAAAAACTTAACACTGTTCCCAACAGACCCTGCAGACTGATTTCCAGGAGACTGACTGACATGGTAAGAATGCTTACCTTCTGCTGGTTTTCTCTAACTGTGTACACAAAAGACCGTTTTGGACTGTCAAAAAAGCCCCATATTGGCCACTTCAGGACAGGACTTCCTTTACTTCTCAAGTAAGTTGGTGCTGTTCTGTCTCCAAGTTATGTCCAACTCTTTGAAATCCCATGGACTGCAGCGTGCCATGCTCCTCTGTCCTCCACTATTTCCTGGAGTTTGCTCAAACTCGTGTCCATTGAGTCGGTGATACTATCTAACCATCTCATCCTCTGCCACCCCTTTCTTCCTTTCTTTTGCCTTCAATGTTTCCCAGCATCAGGTCTTTTCCAATGAGTCAGCTCTTCACAACAGATGGCCAAAGTATTGGAGCTTCAGCTTCAGCATCTGTCCTTCCAATGAATATTCAGGGTTGATTTCCTTTAGGATTAACTGGTTTGATCTCCTTGCAGTTCAAGGGACTCTCAAGAATCTTTCTCAGTACCACAATTGGAAAGCATCAATTTTTTGGTGCTCGGCCTTCTTTACGGTCCAACTCTCACATCCATACATGATTATTAGAAAAACCATAGCTTTGAATATATGGACCTTTGCCAGCAAAGTGGTCTCTGCTTTTTAATACACTATCTAGCTTTGTCATAGCTTTCCTTGCAAGGAAAAAGGGTCTTTTAATTTCAAGGCTACAGTCACAATCTGGAGTGATTTTGGAGACCAAGAAAATAAAATCTGTCTCAATTAAGTAAGTACTTGCAAGTATAACTTCTGTTCATATATAAACCCAGATGGGACATTGGTCACAGGTTATCTAGTGTCCTTCTTTTCTCTATTTGAGAAACTCTATTCCCCATATTAATGTTTGTTGAAGTAAAATTACTAATAATATTGTGTAGGGACATGGTGTGCTGTTTGTGAACTTAACTACTCTAGGTGTCACTCTCGAGTCGTTTCAGCTTTTCTGTATGTCTTGGTTTCCCTCTCCAGCAGTCTAAAATCACCATAGGTGCTTAAAGCACTGAGTAGCCAGGTTTTGTATTGTACATCCCTGGATGGAAACATTGTAAATTAATGAATATGTTTCCCTGTAGGACTGCTGGACAGTATGAGTACACTTCTGCCACTCCCACAAATTTCTCAGTTGCCTGAAAAATCTATAACTGGCCAGGTGGAGCTGAGTCCCTTTTCTTTGGAGCAGTGAGCTCTCATGTGTTATCTTCACTTCTATTTTAACAAGTTCTATTAAGGTAGCCAAATTGAGGAAAGGTACTAAGCCAGTCTCCTATCTAATTACCTAGTCCAAACAATTCAGTTTATTTTCTCTGAGCAAGTCTTTCCAGTGTCTCTCAGTTGAAGAGTAAGTTATCTTTTTATTTATCACCAAATAAAGCCTAGAATCATTAACCAATAACTGGGAGACCCAAGACCATGAGAGACTTACCCAAGTTTGTCCAGATTCAGTGAGGGAGTGAACAGGTACAAAGAGTGCTTGCTGATATATGAGTCCTTGTAGAGTTCAGGCAGAGGTCAGAAGCCTGTTCTGGGTCCCTTCATGGTCTCCAAAATCGTCAACTGGAAAGGGAAAGCACAACATGAGAGCTGTAGATTTCAGTTTTATCTGGGGACTTACAGAAAAATATAGACTGGGAAAGTCTTTCAGATAGTTCCGAGGAACTGTTTCAAAGAAGTAGGGTAGGAGCAAGTAATATATAAAATTTGGGGGTGGGGGATTAGGAAATATTTGGTTGGCCAAAAAGTTCCTTTGGGTTTTCCATAAGCTGGTATAAACCAGAAGGAACTTTTTGGCCAAACCAATACACATGGTCAAACATGCATCTTGTTACGCTTAGTCCATCAAAGCATAGTAATTTTCTATGTATGGGAAGATGCAAGAATCTGCGAACATTGAAATGCTCCCCTAGATATGCATCTTAACTATTTAGGGGTCCATATGTCTAAAACCACATGATGCATCCTCTTGTTTCTTCCACCCTGAATTTCCCTGAGGGTATACTCTCAGTGGGCAACTGCAGTGACTAATGACTTGATGCTTATAGAATTGGAATGGTGGGCAACACTTTTTGTTTATAGCTCTTACTGGAATGCAACCATGATAATACCTTAATCTTGGGCTTCCAGCCTCCAGAAGTGTAAGAAACAAATTTCCATTGTTTATAAGCTACTCAGTCTGTGTCATTTTGTTATAGCAGCCTGAACAGGCTAAGACAGAAAATTGGTGCTGAGAAGTGGGGATGCTGCTGTAACAAATGCCTAAAAATGTGGAAGTGTCTTTGAAACTGAGTGATGGGCAGAGGCTCTAAGAATTTTGAGGTACAGCCATCCCTTGATATCTGCGGAATTGGTTCCAGAACACCCTGCAGATACCAAAATCCAAAAATGTTCAAGTGGCATGGTATTTGCATATAACCTGTGCACATCCTCCCATATACTTTAAATCACCTCTAGATTACTTATAGTACCTAATACAATGTAAGTAGTTGCTGGCACATGCTAAATTCAAATTTTGCTTTTTAGAATGGATTAAAAAAAATTTTGGCAGGTTCCACATTCGAGCGTTTCCCCCAGCCCCCACTGAGGGCTGGCTGTACATGCTAGGAAAAGTCTACATTGCCATAAATGGACAGTTCAGTTCAGTCACTCAGTCGTGTCGGACTCTTTGTGACCCCATGGACTGCAGCACACCAAGCTTCCCTGCGCATCACCAACTCCTGGAGCTCGCTCAAATTCATGTCCATCGAGTTAGTGATGCAATCTAACCATCTCATCCTCTGTCGTCCCCACAAATGGACTGTTAAAGACAATTCTCATGACAGCTCACATGGAGAGTAAGATAGCTGTAAAGAAATCTCCAGTCTTCTTAAAGAATACCTTAATGGTAGTAAACAAATGTTGGCATAAAAATAGATAGTAAAGGCCATTCTGATGAGGTCTCAGATGAAAGTGAATAATATGTTATTGGAAAATGGAGGAAAGGCAATCCTTGTCATAAAGTGGCAAAGAGCTAGGCTGAATTGTGTTCATGTCCTAATATGTTGTGAAAGGTAGAAATTCTGATAATGAAATAGAATATTTAACTGAAGAGATTTTAATCAAAGTGTTGAAGGGGAGTCTGGTTTCTCTTGAATATTTATAATATAATTTGAGAAGAGCGAAACTATTTGAAGGTGGAGTTGTTAATCAAAAAGGAAGTTGACTTTAAAAATTGGAAAATTCTTGGTCTATTCCTATTGAAAGAAATAAGGAAGCTTGTTCAGAGAGAAGACAAGGGGTGTGCCAAATTTAATGAAGAGATCGGTACAGATTGATCATTTCAAAGGAAATTAGGAGAAATTCATCAAGATAATGTAGATTGATTTGCTTTCTAAACAGAATCCAGGCTTCCCAGGTGACGCTAGTGGTAAAGAACCTGCTTGCCAATGCAGGAGACATAAGAGAAGTGGGTTAGATCACTGGGTTGGGAAGATCCCTTGGAGGCAGTCATGACAACCCACTCTAGTATTCTTGCCTGGAGAATCCCATGGACAGAAGAGCCTGGCTGGCTACAGTCCATAGGGTCGCAAAGAGTCGGACACGACTGAAGCAACCTAGCATGCACACAGACAGAATCTAGGACTTACTGTTCAAAACAATGGAAAAATGATCCTCAGGGCATTTCAGAGATCTTTAGGACTACCCCTTCTACCACAGGTCCAGAATGCTAGTGCCTGCAGGACAGAACCATTTCAAAAAATGAGCTGTCCCTGCCAGGTGCCACCTCACATTGAGACTTGTGATCCCTAAATTCCAGTTCCATGTTCCTCAGTTATTCCAGGTGCAGTTTTCAGAACCCAGGGGTGTGGCTTTCTCATCCTAGATTTCAAGGATAGAATCACAAAGGGCTCCAGGCAAACAAGCTGAACAGAGGGCCACTATAGTGACAGGGTTATCACAGAGAATTTTCACTAGGATATTACCCAGAGGATCCCCAGGTAGACAGACAAGTCCCTCCCTGAAACCCCAAACTAGTAGAGCCATTTGTGCAAGTGCAACCTGGGAGAGTCAGAGGAACAGGACTGCAACCCATGAATGGTATGTGCACCTGCAACTGCACCTCATACTGGGACTTAGACTTGGCCAAAACTCAGACTGAGACTCGAATCCACTCAGTCAGAACTCAAACCCAGTTAAAAACACTGACTGGGACTTGAACTCATGTGACCAGGACTGAAAACCCAACCAATCCTGATTGGTTCTTGAACCCACAGTCTTTCTAATTAGAATCACTCACTTGGTGTCTGGACTTACTGAAGCTCAGGTTCTTTGTGTCTCAGCACAGAAGGAATTTCAGTGAGAAGCAAAGTGATAGGCAAGAAGTCGATTTATTAATAAAGGATGCTTGTGGGAGATACAAAGTGGTCGGGGGAGGGGGCTCTTCCCTGAGGATTAAGTAGGCTACAACTTTATACTCAAAGGAAAGTAGGGAAGTGGGAAAAGACCACCTTCTTTGAGTATACTTCAGGCTTACATCACTAGTTCCCCTTTCTTACCAGGCAGGAGAGTATCTGACCCTATGAGGTCGAACTAAGCTTTGTTGTTGCTCATTTGCCAAGTTTCGTCTCAATCTTCACAACCCTATGGACTGCAGTGTGCCAGACTTCCGTGTCCCTCACTCAAACTAAGATTATCATAGTACATATTCAAATCAATAGAAAGGTGGTGATATTTTTCTCTCATGTAATGGCCTGGGGCATATCTTGTGCTTTTATTTATAGCTTTATAGTTAAGCAAGCCTGTTTTGTTCCATGACATTCTAATAACTTTCTTGAGTGATCCATCATTAACTTACAGTTGTTCCCCAAAGTTTCCTAGCTTTCTTTCTCTATCTATAGTCCTCTACTGGGACTTTAGCAACTACCTGTATAACTATTCTATCACACCTAGCAAAACTTGTGAGTTCAATCACCATTTCAGAGTATCTGGAATATGGTGTCTATTACTCAAAAACTGGGTTTCCCTCTTGCTGGGTGTTGAGCCAAAAGACACAAACAAACCAAAGAGTGGGAGAAGGAAGGTGTTATTACTTGGAGCAAGTAAGGAGAACACCAGGGATATTTCCCAAAGCAGTGTCTCCCCCAAACAACACAATTTGGGAATTTTTAAGCTAAGAATGTATGCATGTTTATGGAGGGGCTTAAGCAGAGGAGAATTCAACATAGAATTGAGGCAAAGGTTGACAATGTCCAGGCTCTAGTTGATTAAAGTCACAAGGGTTAGAAAAAGTCAGCATCATCATTTCTTAGTTTCAAGTTAATCTGGTGGTTGAGTGCTCAAGGGTGTTTGAATTCTGCCAAGAATGTGCTCAAGAATTTTCTTCAGGCTAATCTTTACCTTTGAAACAGAACTGGGAGTCTTTACAACTGATATATTGTCTCATATAGTTATGTTATCTCCCTGGCCTGGTAAGAGCTGTTTTTACTGTCTTTTCTTTATTTAAAATTATTAACTACTGAGACCAATTCTTCTGTAAGAGCAAGCACTGTGGTTACACTTAGATCTCAAATTGGCTTAAGCCTAAAAATGGCTTCTCTTATGTTAAGAAAATTATGTCTGTTGCTTTTCCTCTGAAGATCCTCTACCTTATCTGCTTACAAGACCACAGTTCCAGCGGGTCTTAAGGTTTTGGACTTGCTCAGGAATCATTAACCCTTTACTCTTTCCTATTTTTTCCCTTTTGTGTTTTTAATTTTTTTTCTTATTTTTTGAAATATATTTGACATATAACATTATCTAAGTTTAAGGTGTACAACAAACATGTTGATTTGATACATTTATATATTGTAATATGATTGGCATTGTAGCATTAGCTAGCACCTCTATAACATCTTATAATTATCATTTGCTTTTTTGTGGTGGGAATACTATATTTTTACTTATTTTAATTGGAGGCTAATTACTTTACAATATTGTAGTGGTTTTGCCATACATTGACATGAATCAGCCATGGGTGTACATGTGTTCCCCATCCCGAACCCCCCTCCCACCTCCTTCCCCATCCCATCCCTCTGGGTCATCCCAGTGCACCAGCCCTGAGCACCCTGTCTCATGCATCGAGCCTGGACTGGCGATCTGTTTCACATATGATAATATACATGTTTCAATGCTATTCTCTCAAATCATCCCACCCTCGCCTTCTCCCACAGAGTCCAAAAGACTGTTCTATACACCTGTGTCTCTTTTTCTGTCTCGCATATAGGGTTATTGTTACCATCTTTCTAAATTCCATATATATGCATTAGTATACTGTATTGGTGTTTGTCTTTCTGGCTTACTTCACTCTGTGTAATAGGCTGCAGTTTCATCCACCTCATTAGAACTGATTCAAATGTATTATTTTTAATTGCTGAGTAATATTCCATTGTGTATATGTACCAGGGCTTCCTTATCCATTCGTCTGCTGATGGACATCTAGGTTGCTTCCATGTCCTGGCTATTATAAACAATGCTGTGATGAACTTGGGGTACACGTGTCTCTTTCAATTCTGGTTTCCTCGGTGTGTACGCCCAGCAGTGGGATTGCTGGGTCATATGGCAGTTCTATTCCCAGTTTTTTAAGGAATCTCCACACTGTTCTCCATAGTGGCTGTACTAGTTTGCATTCCCACCAACAGTGTAAGAGGGTTCCCTTTTCTCCACACCCTCTCCAGCATTTATTGTTTGTAGACTTTTGGATAACAGCCATTCTGACCGGCGTGAGATGGTACCTCATTGTGGTTTTGATTTGCATTTCTCTGATAATGAGTGATGTTGAGCATCTTTTCATGTGTTTGTTAGCCATCTGTATGTCTTCTTTGGAGAAATTCCTGTTTAGTTCTTTGGCCCAGTTTTTCATTGGGTCATTTATTTTTCTGGAATTCAGCTGCAGGAGTTGCTACTATGTTTTTGAGATTAATTCTTTGTCAGTTGCTTCACTTGCTATTATTTTCTCCCATTCTGAAGGCTGTCTTTTCACCTTGCTTATAGTTTCCTTCGTTGTGCAAAAGCTTTTAAGTTTAATTAGGTTCCATTTGTTTATTTTTGCTTTTCTTTCCATTACTCTGGGAGGTGGGTCATAGAGGATCCTGCTGTGATTTATGTCGGAGAGTGTTTTGCCTATGTTTTCCTCTAGGAGTTTTGTAATTTCTGGTCTTACATTTAGATCTTTAATCTATTTTGAGTTTATTTTTGTGTATGGTGTTAGAAAGTGTTCTAGTTTCATTCTTTATTTTAGAATATTAGTGTTCATCCTATGCCTATTACATCACTATATTTTAGAAGCACATAACATGTTTGATTTCAGTTTTATAGCTGGAGAGTAACTTGCCTCAGGATGAGTGATATCACTCATATATGATTTAGATTATATTTAGATGAGATTTTGGACTGATATCCTGAGTGAAAGACCCTTGAGAAGGACATGAGTTTTGGGATGCCATGAGTAGAATGATATGGTCTAAATGTTTGCATCTCCCTAAAATTCATATGTAGAAATAATAAAATCTAATGACATGATGTTAGGAAGTAGGGACCTTTGGGAGGTGATTACATCATAATGAGATGACTGGTCTTATAAAGAAGCTTCAAAGAAATCCCTTGTCCCTTCCACTCTGTGAGGACACAGTAGGAAGGTCCTGCCTATGAAGCAGGGAGAAGGCCCTCACCAGAAAGCAACCATGATTTTATCACCTTCAGTTTTTATTGCCCAGCCTCTAAAATTGTGAGAAATAAATTTCAGTTGTTTTTAAGTTTCCCAGTCTGCGGCATTTTGTTTTAGGAGTTTGAACAAACTAAGACTGGAGACATTTAGTTGAATATTTTATTTTATAGATAAAGTAACCAAGGCACACAGAGATTAAGCACATTGTCCAAGATTCTACAACTCTTAAATGGTAGTATTGGAAACTTGAACCAGACTTCTTGATTCCCAGTCAACTGTTGCCTCAATTAATGACTATTGTGATGAATAAATGATTTAAAGATGTTCAGTTGAGTCTTGGATTATTTCATCTAAACAATTATTTTTCATAAAATTGGATGTATCATGCAATCCATTTGATGAATACACTAGAGTGGCCATCCTCAAATCTAGTATTTTCATTAAATAAATTAGGCTTGAATTGATCATATACCAAGTATTTGAACTAAGTTAAAATTTCAGACAGATTAATTTCCTACCTTAAGTGTGAGAAAAGTGGAGAAATGAAATAGATTTTTCACTATTCAGAGGAAAAATCCTTTATCTGAAATAGTCCGGTAATTAAGGCAAGCATTTCTCCCTGCCCTAAATGGCCAATTACTATAATTCCACACTTCATGTCACTTATTATATCTGGACTTTGATGACTAGTATCTCTTCCAGTCACATTGGAACTTCTCTGTTCCAATAACAACATTGGTCTTCTCTATTAGCAAAGGAGACAATATGCCACCTACCCAAGTACTAAGTTTGAAATTTGCTATATAGATTTAACATCCTTAATAAAGACATTTCAATGTTTCCCAATATTTTTTAATTAGTTGCCATGCTGAGTAGCCAATGTAACACAATGATTTGTGAAAATGAGGAAAATTTTCAGCATGAAAAAAAAATCCATTAAAAAAAACAGATTTAAAAATAAAAACGTTCATGTTTGAAATAGCAAGACTGATTCTTGCATTAGAGATAGCATCTTGTTATTTGAGAGATAAGAACTTTTACTGATTTTGATAATTTGCTACAGAAGAAAATTACACTCTTAGAAGATTACAAGTCTCTAAAAATCAAAAAAGTAGCTCAGTGAAAATAAAATAAGCACATCTCTAAAGACTATGTCACCAGGTATTCAAAGTGCCTAGGAACATTGCCTTACTAGTTTCCACCAAACTGTTAGAAAATATATGATTGTTATGATTCTACAACTGTTTCACAACCTCTAAGATTAGTGAAAACACAAGGGTACTTCTCACCTTTATTTTCAGTTCAGTTCAGTTCAGTCACTCAGTCGTGTCTGACTCTTTGTGACCCATGGACTGCAGCACTCCAGGCCTCCCTGCCAATCACCAAATCCTGGAATTTACCCAAACTCATGACCATTGAGTTGGTGATGCCATCCAACCATTCCATCCTCTGTCGTCTGCTTCTCCTCCAACCTTGAATCTTTTCCCAGCATCAGGGTCTTTTCCAATGAGTCAGTTCTTGGCATCATGTGGCCAAAGTATTGGAGTTTCAGCTTCAACATCAGTCCTTCCAATGAACACTCAGAACTGACCTCCTTTAGGATGGGCTGGTTGGATCTCCTTGCAGTCCAAGGGACTCTAAAAGTCTTCTCCAACACCACAATTCAAAAGCACCAATTCTTCAGTGTTCAGCTTTCTTTATAGTCCAACTCTTATATCCATACATGACTACTTGAAAAACCATACCTTTGACTAGATGGACCTTTGTTGTCAAAGTAATGTCTCTGCTTTTTAAATGCTGTTTAGGTTGGTGATAGCTTTTCTTCCAAGGAGCAAGCATCTTTTAATTTCATGGCTGAAGTCACCTTCTGCAGTGATTTTTGAGCCCCAAAAGATAAAGTCAGCCACTGTTTCCCTATCTATTTGCCATGAAGTATTGGGACCGAATGCCAAGATTTAGTTTTCTGAATGCTGAGTTTGAAGCCAACTTTTTCACTCTCCTTTTTCACTTTCATCCAGTCTCTTTAGTTCTTCTTCACTTTCTGCCATAAGGGTGGTGTCATCTGCATATCTGAGGTTATTGATATTTCTCCCAGCAATGTTGATTCCAGCTGTGCTTCCTCCAGCCCAGTGTTTCTCATGATGTACTCTGCATATAAGTTAAATAAACAAGGTGACAATATACAGCCTTAACGTACTTCTTTCTCTATTTAGAACCAGTCTGTTGTTCCATGTCCAGTTCTAACTGTTGCTTTCTGACTTGTATACAGGTTTCTCAAGAGGTAGGTCAGGTGGTCTGGTATTCCCATCACTTGAAGAATGTTCCACAGCTTATTCTGATCCACATAGTCAAAGGCTTTGGCATAGTCAATAAAGTAGAAATAGATGTTTTTCTGGAACTCTCTTGCTTTTTCAATAATCCAGAAGACATTGGCAATTTGATCTCTGGTTCCCCTGTCTTTTCTAAAACCAGCTTAAACATCTGGAAGTTCATGGTTCATGCATTGCTGCAGCCTGGCTTGGAGAATTTTGAGCATTACTTTACTAGTGTGTGAGATGAGTGCAACTGTGCAGTAGTTTGCTCATTTTTTGGCATTGCTTTTCTATGGGATTGTAATGAAAACTGACTTTTTCCAGTCCTGTGGCCACTGCTGAGTTTTCCAAATTTGCTGGCATATTGAGTGCAGCACTTTCACAGCATCATCTTTTAGGATTTTAAATAGCTCTATTAGAACTCTATCACCTCCACTACCTTTGTTCCTAGTGATGCTTCCTAGGGCCCACTTGACTCCACATTCCAGGATGTCTGGCTCTAGGTGAGTGATGACACCATGGTGATCATCTGGGTCGTGAAGATCTTTTTTCTACGGTTCTTCTGTGTATTCTTGCCACGTCCTCTTAAAATCTTCTGCTTCTGTTAGGTCCAAACCATTTCTGTCCTTTATTGAGTCCATCTTTTCATGAAATGTTCCCTTAGTATCTCTAATTTTCTTGAAGAGATCTCTAGTCTTTCTCATTCTACTGTTTTCCTCGATTTCTTTGCATTGATTGCTGAGGAAGGCTTTATTATCCCTCCTTGCTATTGTTTGGAACTCTGCATTCAAATGCATATATCTTTCCTTTCCTCCTTTGCTTTTTGCTTCTCTTCTTTTCACAGCTATTTGTAAGGCCTCTTCAGACAGCCATTTTGCCTTTTTGCATTTCTTTTTCTTGGGAATGATCTTGATCCCTGTCTCCTGTACAATTTCATGAACCTCCATCTATAGTACATCAAGCACTCTGTCTATCAGATCTAGTCCCTTAAATCTATTTCCCATTTCCACTGTATAATTGTAAGGGATTTGATTTAGGTCATATCTGAATGATCTAGTGGTTTTCCCTACTTTCTTCAATTTAAGTCTGAATTTGGCAATAAGGAGTTCATGATCTGAGCCACAGTCCGCTCCTGGTCTTCTTTTTGCTGACTGTATAGAGCTTCTCCATCTTCAGCTGCAAAGAATATAATCAATCTGATTTTGGTGTTGACCATCTGGTGATGTCCACGCATAATCTTCTGTTGTGTTGTTGAAAGAGGGTGTTTGCTATGACCAGTGCGTTCTCTTGGCAAAACTCTATTAGCCTTTCCCCTGCTTCATTCTGTACTTCAAGGCCAAATTTGCCACCTTTATTTTAGGTTTCTTGCGATTGGTTTCCTAGAAACTATCACTTTAATTGTTTCTCAAACTACCTGTGACTTCCTTATAACTCTCCTTGTTGCAAGTTCTGTCTTAAATCTAGGAGAGGGTGAGAAGGGGAAGAAATCAACAGCCATTAAATTAATAAGTATATGTGTTTATACATACATATATACATATACATGTATTGGCAAAGGCCCTGTGAAGGATTTGTAGTCTCTAAGACTCGAATTTTAGATAAATAAAGTGAGACTCAGAGAGGTTAGGAGACTTGTCCAAAGTAAAAAGAAATGATAGATGTCAGTCTGTACTAGAGTTCAGCATTTCCAATGTCAGGTGGGGTGCTTTTGGACTATCACTTAGAATACAGTTAATGCTTCTTAGTATTCACTCAGCCAACTATGGATAGGGTTTGAATGAAGCATATATAGACAGATTTCAATTATCCCTGTGTGACTTAATATATAGCATTAAAAAAGATCCTTGGCATATCTCAACATGATAAAAGCTATATATGACAAACCCACAGCAAACATTATCCTCAATGGTGAAAAACTGAAAGCATTTCCCCTAAAGTCAGGAACAAGGCAAGGATGCCCACTTTCACCACTACTATTCAACATAGTTTTGGAAGTTTTGGCCACAGCAATCAGAGCGGAAAAAGAAATAAAAGGAATACAGATAGGAAAAGAAGAAGTTACACTCTCACTGTTTGCAGATGACATGATCCTCTACATAGAAAACCCTAAAGATTCTACCAGAAAACTACTAGAGCTAATCAATGAATATAGTAAAGTTTCAGGATACAAAATTAACACACAGAAATCCCTTGCATTCCTATACACCAATAATGAGAAAACAGAAAGAGAAATTAAGGAAACAATACCATTCACCATTGCAACAAAAAGAATAAAATACTTAGGAATATATCTACCTAAAGAAACAAAGGACTTATATATATAGAAAACTATAAAAACACTGATGAAAGAAATCAAAGAGGACACAAACAGATGGAGAAATATACCGTGTTCATGGATTGTAAGAATTAATATAGTGAAAATGAGTATACTACCCAAAGCAATCTATAGATTCAATGCAATCCCTATCAAGCTACCAATGATATTTTTCACAGAACTAGAACAAATCATTTCACAATTTGTATGGAAGTGTAAGAAACCTCGAATAGCCAAAGCAATCTTGAGAAAGAAGAATGGAACTAGAAGAATCAACCTGCCTGACTTCAAGCTCTACTACAAAGCCACAGTCATCAAGACAGTGTGGTACTGGCACAAGGATAGAAATATAGATCATTGGAACAAAATAGAAAGCCCAGAGATAAACCCACGCACCTATGGGCACCTTATCTTCGACAAAGGAGGCAAGAGTATACAATGGAGAAAAGACAATCTCTTTAACAAGTGGTGCTGGGAAAACTGGTCAACCACTTGTAAAAGAATGAAACTAGAACACTTCCTAACACCATACACAAAAATAAACTCAAAATGGATTAAAGATCTAAATGTAAGACCAGAAACTATAAAACTCCTAGAGGAAAACATAGGCAAAACACTCTCTGACATAAATCACAGCAGGATCCTCCATGACCCACCCCCCAGAATATTGGAAATAAAAGCAAAAATAAACAAATGGGACCTTATTAAAATTAAAAGCTTTTGCACAACAAAGGAAACTAGGAGGAAGGTGAAAAGACAGCCTTCAGAATGGGAGAAAATAATAGCAAACGAAGCAATAGACAAACAATTAATCTCAAAAATATACAAGCAACTCCTGCAGCTGAATTGCAGAAAAATAAACGACCCAATCAAAAAATGGGCCAAAGAACTAAACAGACATTTCTCCAAAGAAGACATACAGATGGCTAACAAACACATGAAAAGATGCTCAACATCACTCATTATTAGAGAAATGCAAACCAAAACCACAATGAGGTACCATTACACACCAGTCAGAATGGCTGCTATCCAAAAGTCTACAAGCAATAAATGCTGGAGAGGGTGTGGAGAAAAGGGAAGCCTCTTACACTGTTGGTGGGAATGCAAACTAGTACAGCCACTATGGAGAACAGTGTGGAGATTCCTTAAAAAACTGGGAATAGAACTGCCATATGACCCAGCAATCCCACTGCTAGGCATACACACCAAGGAAACCAGAATTGAAAGAGACACGTGTACCCCAATGTTCATCGCAGCACTGTTTACAATAGCCAGGATATGGAAGCAACCTAGATGTCCATCGGCAGACGAATGGATAAGGAAGCAGTGGTACATATACCCAATGGAATATTACTCAGCCATTAAAAAAATACATTTGAATCGGTTCTATTGAGATGGATGAAACTGGAGCCCATTATACAGAGTGAAGTGAGCCAGAAAGAAAAGCACCAATACAGTATACTAATGCATGTATATGGAATTTGAAAGATGGTAATGGTAACCCTATATGTGAGACAGAATAAGAGACACAGATGCATAGAACAGTCCTGTGGACTCTGAGGGAGAAGGTGAGGGTGGGACGTTCTGGGACAATAACATTGAAACATGTATATTGTCATATGTGAAGCAGAACACCATTCCATGTTTTATGCATGGGACGGATGCTCAGGGATGGAGCGTTGGGATGACACAGAGGGATGGGAAGGGGAGGGAGGTGGGAGGAGGGTTCGGAAGGGGGAGCACATGTGAACCCATGGCTGATTCATGTCAATGTATGGCAAAAACTACTACAATATTGTAAAGTAATTAGCCCCCAACTAAAATAAATAAATTTAAATGAAAAAAAAAAGATCCTTGGCAACCTATGTGGGCAAGAGAAAAGGAATAGAATGCACTTAGCAGTTTCAAGGCTGGTATTCTAAGCGGGAAAGAAAATAGCATAATTCTCACAGCTGATTTTAGGGATATGGTGATCTTAGGGATATGGTGTGGAAGCAGATTCATCTGAAACTAAAACTGCAAGTCATGCACATGAGAATAAAATTTGCTTCACTGATAAGAGTAGGAAAGGAGCTGCACATGGAACTGTAATAAGAGGAGTGGAATGCTTTGGAATGCTAAGTATGCTCTGTGAGAATCAGAGCCATGTTATTGTTGGTTGATAGACAGTTAGAAGTTAAGGGTTTCCTTGGTGGCTCGGTGGTAAAGGTTCAGCCTGCCAATTCAGGAGGCACAAGTTTGATCCCTGGATTGGGAAGATTCCATGGAGAAGGAAATGGCAACCCACTCCTGTATTCTTGCCTGGGTAATCCCATAGACAGAGGAGCCTGACAGTCTGTGGGGTCACAAAAGAGTCAAACATTGATTAGTGACTAAACAAAAACAACAAGTTAGAAGTAAAGCATGGTTACTGTTTCTATGTCTGTACCCAAGCAGAATTGCTTTACAATAGAAAAGTATACCAAATTGGTGCAAAAGTAAGTGGAAGCTAACTCTCCCAGATCTTAGTTGTATTAAAACTGAACATCAATCTTGTCCTAAAATGTTGAACAGGATTAATCTTTCCCCAGTACAGATTATTCCTGATTTATGTTTCTACTCACAATGTTTTGACTTTGCAATAGTGCCAAAGTGATTCAGTAGAAACCAAACTTCTAATTTTAAATTTTAATATTTTTATGAGTTAGTGATATGCAGTAGGATGCTCTCTCATGATACTGAGTGGCAAAAGTAAGCCACAGCTCCCAGTCAACTATGTGGTTGTGAGGGTAAGCCACTGATTTACTTACAATCATTCTGGTTTCACTTTCAGTATAGTATTCAATAAATTACCTGAGATATGCCACACTTTATTATAAAATAGGCTTTGTGTTAGATGATTCTGCCCAACGTATGTTAATGTAAATTAGGCTAGGCTAAGTCATTAGGTTCAATTGGTTAGGTATATTAAGTACATTGGAGAAGGAAATGGCAACCCACTCCAGTATTCTTTCCTGGAAAATCCTAGGGATGGCAGAGCCTGGTGGGCTGCCATCTATAGGGTCGCACAGAGTCGGACACAACTGAAGCGACTTAGCAGCAGCAGCAGCAGCAGCATTAAGTACATTTTTGACTTATGATATTTTCCATAAACAGAGGAGCCTGAAGGGCTACAGTCCATGGAGTTACAAAGAGTCAGACATGACTAAGTGACTTTCATTTTCACTTCATTTTTAATTTATGATAGTTTTATAGAAATGTAACCCCATCATAATTTGAGGAAGATCTATATATTTTTAGGCCACCATTCTCCCTGTCCTTATATAGTTGAAGCCATTTTAATATTTCTTATAAGAAACATGATAATTACTGTGTGACCAAGATTGTGCAAGGTATTGTGGCACATTGTTGTAAATGATAATGTGTTCAAAATATAAATGACATGAAGATTATCTTCTATTAGTCAAGCAAAATGGATTTGAATCCTAGTTCTGTCATTTACTAGCTGAGTGATCCTGGGCAAGTCATTTAATCTTTGTGAGCCATAGTGCCATCAACTGTAAAATAAGGATGCTAATGATAGCCCTTTAGGGTTGTTATGATAATTAAAATAGGTAACATATTAAAAGTATCTAGATTGTACTTGGATGTTAGTGTGTTCTGACTGTTCCACTGACCAATCATTCCCCTATTTCTCTTCCTCTCTCCAGGCCTCTGTATCCCCTGAAACACAAAAAGTTGATGTTAAGCCTACATTGGCCTACAATGAAATTATAATTGAAATTAAGGTAAGCCTACAGTGGTTTAAGGGAAAGGAAGAGGGGTACAACTCTCACTTAAAGTTAAAATCTAGAAATAGTTTAAGCTCAGTGAGGAAGGCATATCAAAAGCCAATATAGGATGAAAGCTAAGCCTCTTATGTCAAACAGTTAGCCACGTTGTGCATGCAAAGGAAAAGTTTTTGAAGAAAATTAAACGACTGAGCCACTAAACACAGCACTCCAACGAACACACAAATGATAAGAAAGCTACACAGCCTTATGGATGATATAGAAAAAGTTTTAGCGGTATGGTTGGAAGATCAAAGAATCCGTGTGCAATACAGAAGACCCTGGTTCAATTCCTGGGTTGGGAAGATCCCCTGGAGAAGGGAAAGGCTACCCACTCCAGTATTCTGACCTGGAGAATTCCATGAACTGTATAGTCCATGGGGTCGCAAAGAGTGACTTTCACTTTGGAAGATCAAACCAGCCACAACATTCCCTTAAGACAAAGCCTAATCCAGTGGAAGACCCTAACCCTTTTCAAGTCAATGATGATTGATAGAGTTGAGAAAGTTGCAGAAGTACAGTTTGAAGCTAGTAGAGGTTGGTTCATGAGGTTTAAAAAAGAAACCATCCCCATAACATAAAAATGCAAGGTGAAGTAGCAAGTGCTGACATAGAAACAGCAGCAAGCTACCCAGAAGACCCAGCTAAAATAATTAATAAAGTTGGCTACACAAAACAGCAGATTTTAAGTGTAGATGAAACAGACTTATATTGAAAGAGAGTGTCATTTAGTACTTTTATGACTAGAAAGGAGAAGTCAATGCCTGCCTTCAAAGGTTCTGCCTTTGAAGAGTCTGACTCTCTTGTTAGGGGATAATGCAGATAGAGACTTTAAGTTGTATCCAATACTCACTTACCATTCTGAAAATCCTAGGAATCCTAGGGCCCTTAAGAAGTATTCTGAATTTACTCTGACTGTGTTTTATAAATGAAACAAGAAATCCTGGATGATGACACATGTAAACCAACATGGTTTGCTGAATGTTTTAATCTGCTGAACCTTACTAATCAGAAAAAAATAATTCAAAATATTACTGCTCATTGACAATGCACCCAAAAGCTCTGATGAAGATGTAGAACAAGATTGACACTTTCATGCCTGCTAACACAACATCCATTCTGAAACCTATGAATCAAGGAGTCATTTCAATGTTCAAGTTACTTAAGACACACATTTTGTTAAGTTCTAGCTGCCATAGACAATGATTCCTCTGGGGATCTGGGCAAAGTAAATTGAAAACTTTCTGGAAAGAATTTATTATTATAGATGCCATTAAGAACGTTTGTGATTCATGGGAAGAGGTAAAAATGTCAACATTAACAGGAGTTGGAAGAAGTTAATGTCAATGTTCATGGATGACTTTGAGGGATTCAAGATTTCAGTTGAGGAAGGAACTGCAAATGTGGTGGAAATAGCAAGAGAACTAGAAGTAGAGCCTGAAGATATAATGGAAGTGCTACAATATCATGACAAAACTTGAATGAATGAAGAGGTGTTTCTTATGCATAAAAAAGAAAGTGGTTTCTTGAGATGGAATTTACTCCTGCTGAAGATAATCTGAAAATTATTGAAATGACAACAAAGGATTTAGAATATTACATAAACTTAGTTGATAAAGCAGGAGTAGAATTTGAGAGGATTGACTCAATTTTGAAAGAAAATTTTCTGTGGATAAAATGTTATCAAACAGCATTATGTGCTACAGAGAAATTATTCATGAAAGAAAGAGTTCATCAACGTATCAAACTTTATATTCTTCTTTTTAAAAATCACCATAGCCACTCCAACCTTCAACAGTCACCAACCTGATATGTCAGTAGTCATCAAAAGTGAAGCAAGACTCTCCACCATCAAATAGATTATGACTTGTTTAAAGCTCAGATGATGGTTACCATTTTTAGCAATAATGTAAGTTTTAATTAAGGTATGTACATTTTTTTAGACATAATGCTATTGTACACTTAATATATGACAGTGTAATGTAAATATAAATTTTACATGCACACAGAAACTAAAAAATTTGTGTGCCTTGCTTTGTTGTGATATTCATTTTATAGTGGTGGTTTGGAACTGAACCTACAATATCCATGGCGTATGCTTGTACTCTTAAATAATTACTACCTTGATTAGGTTAACATTTGGCTAAAATGACAGCTTTTTTGGATAACATAAACCTTGAGAAGAACTACAATATTTAAAGGAACCAACAAGATAGTCTCTGAGAATTTACATTCATGCACATTCATTTGACACCCTTATAAAGCACCGTGTATTCATAGACACATCTCAGGACATTTCTCAATGTCGAAATAAGGTATGTAACCAAAATCAATACCATGTGTTTAATACATATAAAGTCACAGAAAGTGCATACTTATTTTATTTATCAAATGAGAATTGCAAATATTATATATTAAAATATGTATATACTTAGTGAAAAGGAAATAAAATGTGTTATTTTAATCATATTCTTACAGATAGTGACTTTCTTCTTGGAGAATATATATCTGCCAATTCAAATGCAATCTGCTAAGTTTTCAAAGTTTTTTCTGACTAGCTTTTAAAGATGACCAAGATACAGAAGAGGCTTTTTCCCCAGATTTATCCTTTATTTAGAGAGAGTTTTCCTATAAGATCTTAAATTTTAATTGATTTGATACACAGCCCTTAAATATCAAATAA
This sequence comes from Okapia johnstoni, assembly GCA_024291935.2. NCBI lineage: Eukaryota > Metazoa > Chordata > Mammalia > Artiodactyla > Giraffidae > Okapia > Okapia johnstoni. The sequence continues at coordinate 56,524,539 of CM044305.1, read as the reverse complement.
GGGTCCATCAAAAATATAGGTTAGAAGAAGAGAGAGAAAGGAAAGTTATCCAGGAGAATTGGAAACAAAGTAAATGGAAGGGATTTTAAAAAGCATTAGTGTAATTAGCTTCCTACAGATGAAGAAAGAAAGACATTCTCTTTTATACAGTGTTTTTGAGCTCTTTTAATATCAGCAGACAAAGCATAAAAATCCATTATTGGACTATTATTATATTTATGGACTTAATACTGAATTCTGTTCTGAGTAGGTCATCATAATATTTTACCTAAACAAGATTTATAATATGATGTATTCCAACAGTTCCCAAATTTTTGGTCTCAGGATTCCTTTACATTAAAAAAGTATTAAGTAACCCAAAAAGCTTTTGTTTAAAACCGATGAGAATTAAAATAAAATACGTATTAATCCACTACAAATAGCAATAATATATTCATTACATAGTAAGATGAATTAAGTTTTCAAGAAAAATATAGTCCAAAGTGAAAATGATTCTTCCACAGAGCCTTCAGATTAGATTTTGGTCTGGCTTATCCATTGATTTCTAACTTTCTAGGTGGCACTAGTGGTAAAGAACCATCCCAAGGTGACAGTGTTAGGAAGTGGAGTTTTGAGTTGATTAAGTCATGAAGGTGGAGCCTCATGAATGGGATTACTGCTTTTGTAAAAGAAATACCATAGAGCTTCCTAGCCCCTTATGCCATGTGATGACATAGTAAAAAGATGGCTGCCTAAGAACCAGGAATTTCTTATTGAACCCTGAATCTGCGAGCACCTTTCTTGGACTTAGCCTCCAGAGCTATGAAAAATTAATTTCTGTTGTTTATAAGCCATCCTTTATATACAGTTCATGTGGTTCTCATGGCTAGAATACTAGAGTGGTTTTCCATTTCCTCCTCTAGTGGATCACATTTTGTCAGAACTCTCCACTATGAGAGAGTTCTCATAGGGTGGCCCTACACAGCATGGCTCATAGCTTCATTGACTTATGCAAGACCTTGCACCACGACAAGGCAGTGATCCATGAAAGGGCAAAAGGGTGACTTATAAACAACAGAAATTAATTTTTCTTGGCTCAGGAGGATGAGATGGTTGGATGGCATAGCTGATTCAAAAGACATGAACTTGGGCAAACTACGTACGGGAGATGGTGAGGGACAGGGAAGCCTGGTGTGCTGCAGTCCACGGGGTCACAACAAAGCGGACACAACTTTATGACTGAACAACAACATAAGCCAGCCAGTGTATGTTATTTTATTATAGCTTCCAGTACATAAAAAGAAATGTCAACTTCGTGACTTTCAGAGATGAAAAATATCATAGCGGTTATTCTATCTAACCATCTGGAGAGCTCCTTACTTTCTTCCATTCTTTCCACTGTATTCACTTCCAAGAGATACATTTTAAAATGTATACCAGCCAAATGAACATGTTTAGTGTCTTTATCAGGGGTCCCTTTGTTACCTTGATGAGCCTGTTTGAGTCATTTAATGAAAGACATCTATAACTTCCTCTCTCTCTTAAACCTACTTCCCGTCTCTGCACCTCACCTTGATTCCTCTATCTGCAATTAAAGAAGGCATTTTCCAGTCCAAATAAAAGGAATAAAAGGAAAACAGTATCTTCGAAGGCTGAAGTCAGGCTTTAACAAGATTTAACTTTTCCTTGGCCAAAGCATAGTCATCCAAAGAGCCTCAGTAGTCTGTTAAGAACCCTGAAGTACCTGGAATTTTACCCTATTTGCAAGCTATGAAGTTAGCCTGCCACTTTTCAGGAATATTTACAGAAGACAAGAGATAGAGGACGTTATTATTCAAGGAAGAACAGAAGAGCAGGTAGCATGAATATCAGAATATCATGCTTGTATTAATCCCCTCTGTCCCTCAGTTCCATCAGGGCATTATGGAGACTGGCTCAGGTGGTTACAGTGCATGCAGTGGGTCTGCATCATAGCCAAGGAACCTTGAACTTAGGAGACACTAATCTTTTAAAAAGGGTTTCAAGAACACTTGCCTACTCTTTATCCCTGAAAGAAGAAATTATTTTTATTAAGATAATCAGTCTCTTTCTTCTTTCCCACAAGGAGACACTGTATCTTCTAAGGCTTCTTGCTATACAAACATCCAGGAAAAGATAGTCGAGAACAAAGCTGTCAATGTCTCTGCTCATAAGACTGGCAGAGTGTGAGAAATTCATAAGGGATTTTCTCCCAGTAATTTCCAATGAGAACATAAAATTTGACTCCTTTGCCTCTGACCTAGGAATTGCAGGCCTTCTGCCACAGTTCATGACACTGAATCAGCACATTCATCTGATTCTAGCTACGTCACTGAGGTCCATGAAACTAATCTGTGTCATGCTTTTGTCTTTCCAAACCATTTGCACGTGAACAATCATACATCTTTTATTGCCAAAGATACTCAACAATTAGATAGTGGTGAAGGAATGTAATTGCTCCCTTCTATCACAGGCATTTAATATTTTTGAGCATTGTAATGGCCTCTACAAAAAACAGTTCAAAAATAATTTTGGCTGTACTCCCTTGATCCATATTACTTAGTAAAGCAATCTGGTCATTAAATGCAGCTGTCCTTAGAAAGAGAGTATTTTATTTTGGCCACTTGGATAATAATCAGATGAAAAGAACTGGGCACTATACAAATCTTTTTTGAAAATAGATATTAATAACACCCTTGACCATCTTACACCTAACCCTTCCAGACAAAAAGTCTCAGTGTAAGTAAGGAATTATTGTAAGCAAGGTACAATTATAGCTACTGGAATGGGATGCACTGAATTTTTTTGTGTGATTATAGAGTGAGAGCAACAACCTGGTACTTAGGGAGAAAACTCCTTTGACCTTGAGAAGTATGTGTTAGGGAGAATCATTAATGATATTTATTTCCAGTACATCTCTGCGGGATTCCTAATAAGGGGAAACATCTTGGTGCAACTTTCCAAAACTATTCCAAGTGTTTTAAATTAAATGAATACAGGTCTGCCACCCACTCTTGAGAATTCTAACCATGATTAGATTGCCATTACTATGAACCTGAACTGAAAAGTCTGTCAGAAATAGTCAAGACTGACTTGGCTTCTGCACCTCCAATGCAAAATTCCTGTCAACATCCTCAGATGTTCTCTTCACTTGCATTCTCAGTCATTTCATGGGACCAACAAGTGCATGGACAAACAGGACAGATTGGGATTATTACCCTCAAAAAGTCCCTCCAAGGGACTTCCATGGTGGCACAGTGGATGAAAATCTGTTTGACAATGCAGGGGAAACAATTTGATCCCTGATCTGGGAAGATTCCACAAGCCATGGAGCAACCAAGCCCATGTGCCACCGCTACTGAGCCCATGCTCTAGAGCCCACGAGCCATAATGACTGAGCCCGTGTGCTGCAACTACTGAAGCCTGCATGCCTATAGACTGTGTTCCACAACAAGAGAAGCCACTGCAGTGAAAAATCCGTGCACAGCAACAAAGAGTAGCCCCCTCTTGCCACAGCTAGAGAAAGCCTGTGTGCAGTAGTCAAGACCCAGTGAAACCAAAAAAAAAAAAAATGAGGTGGGCATGGCATCCCACTCCAGTATTCTTGCCTGGAGAATCCCCATGGACAGAGGACCCTGGTGGGCTACAGTCCATGGTGTCACATAGAATCAGACATGACTAAAGCAACTAAGCAGCAGCAGTAGAAGCCAAAAATAAATAAATAAAAATTTTTTAAAGTTCTTCCAAAAACATGGAGTGCATTTATTCCTTTGTATTCAATTTGAATAATTAAATGCACTTATTCAAGCTGAAGAGGGAAACCTAAGATCTACAAGCCAACCAGGAGGACACACTGGAGCTCCTGTCAACTTGTACCCCTAATTGATATTGGTCCCACTTGGAGGTAGCACTAGTGGTAGAGAATTCTGCCAATGCAGGAGACACAATAGACTCAGGTTTGATCCCTGGATTGGGAAGATCCCCTGGAGAGGGAAATGGAAACCCATTCCAGTATTCCTGTCTGGGAAATTCCATGGACAGGGGAGCCTGGTGGGCTAAAGTTCATGGGGTTGCAAACAGTCGGAAACGACTGAGCAGACACACATCCACTTAGAGGGGAATAATGATTGTAAATAATACCTTATTTTCAGGGCCACCATGTACAATTCAAGGATGTACTTTGTATAAAAACTAGGCATTCACTTGACTCTCTCCTTAAAACACAGTGACTTTCCTTGAGGGGTGGTCAGAAGAGACCCCAAAGTGGTCAACACAATGACAATTCAGCCACCCTAAATAACAAGAGCACTATCAAATATAATATAGATACTCCAACATGTATGTTTACATATTTTATACCACTGGAAAACAACCATCCCTTGGCCACCACTCAGGCCTAGAAATGTGCATACCATAGATATTATATAAATCTTTGGGCAGACATACCTGGGGAAAAGGCCCACACATTCCAGGAATAGAGATTCAAATCTAATTTTAGAAAGAGTTTGGATGTTTAGGGTACTGTCAACTGAAAAAAAAAAAAAAAACCTCATTACCTAAAAGTTCAGAATTACATTATATTTTATTTTTATTGAATTATATTATTCAAGGCATTACTGAGGACTACAGCTTGGGAAGGTAGCATCTCAGATAGCTCCAAAGGAATTTTCCAAAGAGGTAAGTGAGCAGCCAGAATAAAAAGGGATTTTTACTGAAAAAAATGTAGTCAAACATCAAAAGTTTACTGCTAATCATAAAAAAGATATTGCAAGTTAATGATTTTTAGTGCCCTTTTTTGTATGTGAAGATGAAAGAGTCTGGGCTCATTGAAATAATTTCTTTGATATGCATCTTAACTATCTAAGGCCAGTATCAAGTTTTTCTCCATTCTGAATTCTCCTAAGGGTACATGGACAGGAGTGACTGCAGTAGCAGATGGCTTCATGGCTACAACATCTTTGTTTACTGAAATGGCCAGTGATAGTCTTTCTTATTTTAAAATTTTTATTGAACTATAACTGATTAAACTGTTCTGTTAGTTTCTGGTGTACAACGAAATTATATATATAATATATATATATATATATATATATATATCTTCTTTTTCATAAGCTTTTCCATAATGGTTTATTATAGGATGTTGATTATAGTTTCCTGTGCTTACAGTAGGACATTGTTGTTTATCTACTTTATATATAGAAGATGTTACCTGTTAATTGCAAACTTCTAATTTATCCATCTCGCACCCCTTTCCACATTGATAACCATATTTGTTTTCTATGTTTGTGTGTCTGTTTTTATTTTGTAAATAACTTCAATAACTTCATTTGTATGAAATTTTAGGTTCAGCATAGTAATGATATCATATAGTATTTGTCTTTCTCTGTTTGACTGACTTCATTAAGTATTATCTGCAATTTAGGTCATACTGAATTGATTTCTGGGTTGACCATTTGGTGATTTCTTCTTGTGAATGGTTGGATGATGGAATCTGAGGGTGTCTTCTTTTGCTATGTATAGACCAGTGCGTTCTCTGATTTTGGCAAAACTCTATTAGCCTTCTTGGCCATAGCTTCATTCTTCTGTACTCCAAGGCCAAATTTGCCTGTTACTCGAGTGGTGTTTCTTGACTTCCCACTTTTGCGATTCCAGTCCCCTATAATGAAAAGGACATCTTTTTTGGGGTTTTAGATTTTCTAAAAGGTCTTGTAGGTCTTCATAGAACAGTTCAACTTCAGCTTCTTTAATATTACTGGTTGGGGCATAGACTTGGATTACCGTGATATTGAATGGTTTGCCTTGGCAACATGCAGAGACCATTCTTTTTTGAGATTGCATCCAAGCACTGCATTTAGGACTCTTTTGTTAACTATGATGGCCTACTCCATTTTCTTCTAAAGGTTCTTGCCCACAATAGTAGAATTAATGGTCATCTGAGTTAAAATCCACCCCATTTCAGTCCATTTTAGTTTGCTGATTCCTAAAATGTCCCAATGTTCATTCCTAACATCTGTTTGACCACTTCCAATAAATGCGTTAATTCATGGAAACCACCTTAAGGCAGAAAGCGAAAAAGAAACTAAAGAGCCTCTTGCCACTGAAAGTGACAAAAGGAGGCTGGGTGAGTGAAAAAGTTGACACTTAAAGCTTTCAATATTCAGAAAACTAAGATCATGGCATCTCCCATCACTTAATATGGCAAATAAATGGGGAAACAGTGAAAACAGTGGCAGACTTTATTTTGGGGGCTCCAAAATCACTGCAGATGGTGACTGCAGCCATGAAATTAAAAGACACTTACTCCTTGGAAGGAAAAGTTATGACCAACCTAGACAGCATATTAAAAAGCAGAGACATTACTTTGCCAACAAAGGTCCATCTAGTCAAAGTTATGGTTTTTTTCCATAGTTGTGTATGATGTTAGCAGCTTTGTTGGCTAAGGGGGGACGCTGATCGCTTCAGTCATGTCCGACTCTGTACAACCCCATAGAAGGCAGCCCACCAGGCTCTCCTGTCCCTGGGATTCTCCAGGCAAGAACACTGGAGTGGGTTGCCATTCCCTTCTCCAATGGAGGGTATTGGACTATAAAGAAAGCTGAGCGCCAAAGAATTGATGCTTTTGAACTGTGGTGTTGGAGAAGACTCTTGAGAGTCCCTTGGACTGCAAGGAGATCCAACCAGTCCATCCTAAAGGAAATCAGTCCTGGATATTCATTGGAAGGACAAATGCTGAATCTGAAACTCCAATACTTTGACCACCTAATACAAAGAACTGACTCATTGGAAAAGATCCTGATGCTGGGAAAGATTGAAGAGAGGAGAAGGGGACGACAGAGGATGAGATGGTTGGATGGCATCACCGACTCGATGGACATGAGTTTGAGTAAACTCCGGGAGTTGGTGATGGACAGGGAGGCCTGGCATGCTGCAGTCATGGGGTTGCAAAGAGTCAGACACGACTGAGTGACTGAACTGAACTGAACTGACATATAAGCTTTCTTCCATTCTTTACTGTTTGTAAATAAGTGCTGCTGTGGAACACTGCGGTGCATTTAATCTTTTAAAATTAAAGTACTCTTCAATTTATATGCCCCAGGAGTGGAATTACCGGATCATTATGTGCCGTTGTGTGCAATGCTCAGTTATTTCATTCACGTCCAACTCTTTGCGACTCATTGAATGTAGCCTGCCAGGTTTCTCTGTCCATGGGATTCTCCAGGCAAGAATACTGGAGTGGGTTGCCATGCCCTCCTCCAGGGGATCTTCCTGACCCAGGGCTCAAACCTGTGTCCCCTGTCTCATGGTGGATTCTTACTGCTGAGCCACCGAGGAAGTGGTAACTCTATCTTTAGTTTCTTAAGGATGATCTATACTGTTTTCACTAGTGGCTGCAGCAATTTACACTCCCATCAAACTTTGCATAAGGGTTTACCTTTTCTCCACAATCCTATGGCATTTATTATTTCTAAACTTTTTAAATTTAATTTTTTGAAGTATAGTTGATATACAATATTGTGTTAATTTTCATCTTTATAGCAGAGTGACTCAGACTTCTTGATATTAACCATTCTGACTGGTGTGACATGATAACTCATAGTGGGGTTTTAAATTGCATTTTTCTCTAATAATAGCCATGTGGAGCATCGTTTCAATGTGACTGTTGAAACATCCTGTATGTCTTCTTTGGAGAAACATCACTTTAGGTCTTCTGCTCATTTTAAGATTGATTGTTCAGTCTTTTATAATTGAGTGGTATGTAATATTTTTGGAAATTAAACCCCTGCTGTCCATAACAATTGCAATGCATTCTCACCACTGATCGCTGTCCTTTTTTGATTTTGTTTATGGTTCTTTTTTTTTTATAAATTTTATTTATTTTAGTTGGGGGCTAAGTAATTACTTACATATGGTAGTGGTTTTTGCTATAATAGTGACATGAATCAGCCATGTTTTACATGTTGTTCTTCACTCTAGGCCCCCCTGCGCGCGCGCGAGCGCCGCGCCCCCCATCGCGCGCGAGCGCCTCTGGGTACACTCCTCATTGTCGCGCCAGCCCTGACATTTGGTCTCATTGCGCGTCGAACTGAATTTGTGTGTTCTGTTTCCACATATGATAAAACACAAGATTCAACGCTATTGCCCAACCGTCCCACCCTCACCTTCTTCCTCAGAGTCCATAAGACAGTTCCTATGCATCTGTGTCTCTTATTCTGTCTCGCATATAGGGTTATCGTCACCAATCTTTCAAATTCATATATATGCATTAGTATGCTGTAATTGTGTTTTTCTTTCTGTTTACTTCACTCATGTATAATGGGCTCCAGTTTTCATCCATACTCATAGAACTGATTCAAATGAATTCTTTACTGGCTGAGTAATAATCCATTGTGTATATGTACCGACGCATCCTTATCCATGATCGTCGCTGAGGACATCTGGTTGCTTCCATGTCCTGCTATTGGTTAAAACAGTGCTGCGATGAACATTGGGTACACGTGTCTCTTCAATTCTGATTCCTCGTTGTATGCCCAGCAAGTGGGATAGCTGGGTTCAATGGCACTCAATTCCTAGTTATTTAATGAATATCCACACAGTTCTCCATAGTGGGCTCTTCTATTTGCATTCCCACCAAACAGTGTAAGAGGGGTTCCCTTTTCTCCACACCTCTCCAAAGCATTTATTGCTCAGTAGACTTTTGGATAGCAAGCCATTCTGGACTGGTGTGTAATGGTACCCATTGTGGTTTTGATTTGCATTTCTCTAATGAGAATGAGTGATGTTGAGCACCTTTTCATGTGTTTGTTAGCCATCTGTATGTCTTCTTTGGAGAAATGTCTGTTTAGTTCTTTGGCCCATTTTTTGATTGGGTTGTTTATTTTTCTGGAATTCAGCTGCAGGAGTTGCTTGTATATTTTTGAGATTAATTGTTTGTTGCTGCTTTGCTATTATTTTCTCCCATTCTGAAGGCTGTCCTTTTCACCTTGCTATTGTTTCCTTGAGTGAAGTTGCAAGCTTTTAAGTTTAATTAGGTCCCAAGATTGTTTATTACACACCTTTTTTTCCAATATTCTGGAAGGTGGGTCCATGGAGGATCCTGATGTGATTTATGTCGGAGAGTGTTTTGCCTATGTTTTCCTCTAGGAAGATTTTATAGTTTCTGGTCTACGTTTAGATCTGTAATCCATTTGATTTTATTTTTGTATGGGTGTTAAGAAAGTGTTCTAGTTTCATTCTTTTACAAGTTTGTTGACCCAGTGTTTTTTTCCCACACCACTTGTTTTAAAGAGATTGTCTTTCCTCCATTGTATATTTCGTGTCTTCTTTGTCCAAAGATATTGGTGTCCATAGTTGTGGATTTATCTCTGGGTTGTTCTATTATTGTTCCATGATCTATATTTCTATCTTTGTGCCAAAACCGAATACTAGTCTTGATGACTGTGCGGCTTTGTAGTAAGCCTGAAGTCAGGCATCGTTGATTCTTCCAGTTCCATTCTTCCTTCGCAAGATTGCTTTGTCCTATTCGAGGTTTCTTATGTTTCCATACAAATTGTAAAATATTTGTTCTAGTTCTGTGAAAAAGACCATTGTAAGCTCCGATATGGGATTGCATTGAATCTATAGATTTGCTTTGGGTCGTATACTCAAATTCCTATAATTAATTCTCTCTTTTTCTCCAATCACTGAACACGGTATATTTTCTCCATCTCTTTCCTACTTATGTGTTCCTCTTTGATTTCTTTCAATCAGATGTTTATTTATTTTTCTTTTCTCTATATATACAGTCTTTTGTTTCTTTTAGGTAGATATATTCCTAAGTATTTTATTCTTTTTTGTTGCAATGGTGAATGGTATGTTTCCTTAATTTCTCTCTCTTCTCTCTGTTATTCCCCCCCCTCATTTTTGTTGGTAGTATAGGGAATGCAAGGGATTTCTGTGTGTTAATTTTATATACCGCATAAACTTTACCTATATTCAATGATTAGCTCTAGGTAATTTTCTGGTAGAAATTCCCCCCCCCCCCCCCCCCCCCCCCTCCCCCCCCCCCTTTAGGGTTTCTATGTAGAGGATAATGTCATCTGCAAACAGTGAGAGTTTTACTATCCCCCCGTCTTTCACCTATCTGTCATTCCTATTATTTTCTTTTTTTTTCTCAGCTCTGATTCGTTGCGGGCAGGCCAAAACTTTTACCAAAACTATGTTGAATAGTAGTAGTGAAAGTGGGCATCCCCGAGACCCTTTGCCTTGTTCCTCTTCCTGACTTTAGGGGAAATATATGCTATTATAAAATTTTTTCACATTCACGCATTTAGGATAATGTTTTGCTGTGGGTTTCCCTCAATATAATAAGCTTTTATTAATGTTTGAAGTATGTTCCTTTCTATGATGCCTAGCTTTCTGGAGGGTATTTTATCATAAATGAATGTTGAATTTTGTCAAAGTCTTTTTCCTTTTCCCTTTCTGCATCTATTGAGATAATCATAATGGTTTTTATCTTTCAGTTATGTTTAATGTGGTGTATTACATATTGATTGATTTTGTGGATGTTAAAGAAACCATTTCATATCCTGGGATATAAGAAAGCCCCACTTTGGTGGTCATGATGTATGATCTTTTTATTATGATGTTGGATTCTACTTATTTTGCTCTAGATTAAGAATTTATTAGGGATTTTTGCATCTTCTATGTTCCATAATTTTATCAGTGATATAGGCCTGTAGTTTTTCCTTTCCTTCCCTTTTTTTTTTTTTTGTGGCAAAAATCTTTGTCTGGTTTTGGAATTAGGGGTGATGGTGGCCTCATAGAATGAGTTTTGGGAAATTGGAAAATTACATATAAACTAAAAAACCCCGTCTTTTTCCCCCCTGCAATTTTCCCCTCCTGGAAAGAGTTTTTTTTGATTAGATATAGGTGTTAGCTCTTTTACCTCTTTTTTCTCTTCCCTTCCCTTTCTCCCTTCTTCTCTAAAATTTTTTGTTTTTTTTTGGTAGAATTCTGCTGTGATGGAGAGGGAACCGGTCTGGGTCCCTCTCTGAGCTGGTTTGGGCTGGTTGGTGGGTCCTGGGGGGGGGCCATTTTGTTTTGCTTCCGCTGGAAGAATTTACCCTCCTGATTACAGTTTTTTTTCGATTTTTTCCAGGTGTGTGCTTGTGATGATGATGGTGTTCCCTGTTACGAAGATCTCCTCTCCCTTCTCTTCTATTTTTCTTTCTTTTTTTTCTCCTTTTCTTTTCTCGATCTCTATCTAATTTCCTCTATTTTCCTTTTCTTCTCTTGCTATTTCTTTCTATTTCTTTTTTTCTTAACAATTTCTTTCTCTTCTAATTTCTTTCTTTCCTATTTCTTTCTTCTTCTTACCTTTCTTAAGATCCTTCTTCTATTGTCTAATTCTTCCTGTTTCTACTTAGATATCAGAAGTTCTATCATATTTTTTTTTGGAAAGTGGGGGGGTTTTTATAAATAAATATACTTTTGTTTTTTTTCCCTCTTTTTCTTTTCTACTTTTCTTCTAATTTCTAAGAATTTTTGTGTGGTCCATCTTCCTTCATTTCTTTTCTTTTTTCTTTTTCATATTATTCTTGTCTCATTTCTTTTTTTTCTTTGTTTCTTTCTTTTTTCCCTTCTTTCCTCTGTTCCTTTTTCTTTTCTTTCTTTTATGTTCTGTTCTCTCTTTTTCTCCTTTCTTTGCTTTCTTTTCTCCAAGTTGTCCATTTATTGGCATATAGCTGTTGGTGTAGTAGTCTCTTATGATCCTTTGTAATTTCTGGTGTAGTGTCTGTGTGATATGTCCACGTTTCAATTTCTAATTTTGTTGATTCGTGATTCTTCTCCCCTTTGTTTCTTGATGAGTCTGCTAATGGCTTGTAATTTTGTTTACCTTCTCGAAAAAACCAGCTTTTAGTTTTTGTTGATTTGGCTTATGGTCTCTTTTGTTTCTTTTGCATTTATTTCTGGCCTAATTTAGAAAGATTTCTTCTTTCCTCTACTACCCTGGAGGGTTCTTCATTTCTTCCTTCTCTATTGCTTTAGTGTATGAGTTAGGTTTATTTATTTGATTTTTTTCTGTTTCTTGAGGTATGCCTGTAATTGCTATGACCTCCCCCTTAGCATTGCTTTTTACATGTCCCATAGGTTTTGGGTGTTGTATTTTCATTTTCATTCATTTCTATGGCATATTTTGGGATTTCTGTTTGATTTCTTCTGTGATTTGTTGGTTATTCATAAGCCTATGATGTTGTTTAAACCTCCATATGTTGGAATTTTTAATAGTTTTTATTCAATGCTAATTGTGGTCTAATTTTAACTGCATTGTGGTCAGAGAGAAGGATGAATGGGATGATTTCCAACTTTTTGAATTTACCAAGCTAGATTTATGCCCAGGATGTGATCTAATCCTGGAGAAAGGTTCCGTGTGCACTTGAGAAAAAGGTGAAATTGGGGGGGGGGGGGGGGGGAGGGGGGGGGGGGGGGGGGGGGGGGGGGGGGGGGGGGTGAAAGTCCTGTAAATATCAATTAAATCTAACGTTGTTTCTATTGTATAATTTAAAGTTGTGTTTCCTTGTTAATTTTCCTGTTTAGTTGATCTATCCGTATGTGTGAAGTGGAGTATTTAAAGTCTCCCCACTATTATTGTGTTATTGTTAACTCCCCCTTTTCATACTTTTTAGTATTTGCCTTACATATTGTGGTGCTCCTATGTTGGGTGCATACATAATTTATAAATTGCTGTATCTTCTCTGGATTGATCACTTTGATAAAACATTATCATAGTGTACTTCCTTTGTCTCTTCCACCACCTTTAGTCTAAAGTAGTCTATTTTATATCTGAAATGAGTATTGGCAACTCCTGCTTTCCCTTTTGTCTCCCGTTTGCATGAAATATATTTTTCCATCCCTTCACTTTCAGTCTGTATGTGTCCCTTGTTGCAGTTGGGTCTCTTGTAGACAGCATATAGAGGGGGGTCTTGTTTTGTATCCATTCAGGCCAGTCCTTTGTCTTTTGGATGAGGGGGTCATTCACTGCCGCCCATTTACGTTTTAAGGTAATAATTGATAAGTATGGTCCCCGTTTGCCATTTACTTACTTTGTTGTTTTGAGTCTCGTGTTTAAACATCCTATTCCTGTGTTCCTGATTAAGAGAAGATCCTTTAGCATTTGTTGGAGAGCTAGTTTTGGTGGTGCAGAATTTCCCTCAAGCTTTTGCTTGTCTGTAAAGCTTTTGAATTCTCCTTCATATCTGAATGAGATCCTTGCTGGGTACGAGTAATCTGTTGTAGATTTTTCTCATTGTCATTACTTTAAGTATGTCTGCCATTTCCCTTTCTTTAGCCTGAAGAGTTTTTTCCTATTGAAAGATCAGCTGTTATCACTTCATGGGGATCCCCCTTGTGTGTTATTTGGTTGTTTTTTCCCCTTCTTTTTTTTTCCCATGCTGCTTTTAAAATATTTGTTTCCCTTTGTGTTTGAATGATCTTTGTTTATTTGATTAATATGTGTCTCGGGTTTTTTGCCATTGGGTTTATCCTGATTTTGGACCTCACTGGTTTTCTTGGACTTCTGTGACCTATTTCTTCCCCATTTAGGGGAATTTTCAACTATTATTCTCTTCGAGTATTTTTTCATGATGTGCCTTTCTCCTTTTATCTTATTCTTTCTGGGAGTCCCTAATGATTCAATGTTGGGGGGGGGGGCGTTTCATATTGACACACACCAGAGGTCCCTGAGGTTTTCCCTCAATATTCTTTTGATTTCTTTTTTCTTTTTCCCTCTCTGCTATCAGTTTATTTTCACTCCACCGTCTCTGTCTTCTACCATCATACCTTATGTATCCTATCTTTCTGCCTCCGTTATTCATACTGTTTGGTATCCCTCCAGAGTGTCTTTTATCTCCTTTATTTCATTATTTATTATATATTGACTCCTTTTTTTATTTCTTCTAGGTCCTTGATAAACATTTTCTTAGCATCTTCTCAATCCTTATCTCCAGCTATTTATCGTGTAATCTCCGTTTTGTTTTCATCAAGATTTGGATCATTTTTATTATCATTCATATTCTAAATTCTTTTTCAGATAGAATTCCCTATCTCCGCCCCTCTTTGGTTGGTTTGGTGGGCATTTATCATTTTCCTTTAACTTGCTGAAGGTATTTCTCTGGCCTTTTCATCCTGTTTTAGATTGGGCTGTCTTTGGGATGGCCTTTCTGTATTCTGGTAGTTTGAAGTGCCTCTATTGGGAGGTTCCTCACTGTGAGTGGGGTTGGACAGGTGGCTTCCCTGGTTGGGGAGGCTTGTTGTCGGGGTGTTCTGGCGGGTGGAGCTGGTTTTCTTCTCTCTAGAGTGCAATGGAGTGTCCAGTATTGAGTTTTTGAGATGTCTAATGGATTTGGTTGTGTGCCATCTGGCACGCCTGTATATCGATGCTTCAGGGCTGTGTTTTCCTGCGTTGCCTGGTGAATTTGCCGTGATATGTCTTGCTCATGGAACTTATTGGCCTCTGGGTGGAGCTTGTTTCAAGTGATATATGTGGAGGCTTTTGAAGATCTCTTATTATTAATGTCTCCTCTGGCTTTCAGTCTTATTCTTGCAGTAGCCTCAAGACTTCTCCATCCATACAGCATCGATAATAAAACTTTTCGGTTAATGGTGAAAAGATTCTCCACAGTGAGGGATACCCAGAGAGGTTCACTGTGTTACATGGAGAGGTGAAGGATGGGGGGGGGGTTGAGGTGGCCAGGAGGAGAAGTGGGGGACTCAAACGTGGAGAGAGCAGTCTAGCCACTAAGCACTTCCCTCTGTGCTCTCCACAGTCTGTAACCCTCAGAGAGGTTCACGGAGATACATAGAGAGGGGGGAGGAAGGTAATAGAGGTGAGCATGAGTAGAAAGGGAGGAAGCAAGCAGGGAGAGGGGGATCTGGGCAGTATTCTGTTCCTGAAGTGTTCTCTTGTGCCCAGAACACTCTCAGAGATTCACAGAATTGGGTTGAGAAGAGAAGGAGGAGGGTGGGAGGTAGAGGTTCCATGGGGGAGAAGAAAGAGCATCAATAGAGGGGGAGAGAGTAATCAAGCCAGTAATCACACTCCTGAGTAAAAATGGGTACTAAAGTTTGGGTTCTTAAATGTACAAAATTGATATCAAATATGTAAAACAAAGATTAAAAATCTAGATTAGAGGTTAGACTCTTACAAAAATACAATATAAAAAAAAGAGAAAAAGAAAACAAAATCACAAAAAGTATAAGATATATGTATGCAGTTTGCTTTAAAAATAGGGTTGGTTTTTTTTTTTTGGCAAGGTAATAGTGGGTTATAAAAATGAAAATTAAAGGTGTAATAGAGGACTTAAAGAAAAAAGAAAAAAAACTTTTTTAAATGATAGTAGTAAAAATATATCCAGGACTTTCTCTGGAGCTGTTGTGTGCAGTGTGGGGTCTGTTCAGTTTGAGGTAGATCCTTTTTCTGCTTATACTTTTCAAGATCTATAGGCCTCTTTCAATGTAGTCAGTGTTAACTACAGGGATTTTAATCTGTTGTCCTGTCACTTCCAACGCGCTTCCCTCTTTTTATTTGGCTTCTGTTTGCAGGTCTCTTCAGTGTCTAATTTCCGCCCTGCCACAAAGTGGCGGAGGTGGTCTCTTTAGGTTCGCTTGATCAGTCGTGCTGTGGGGAGGGAGGAACACTGCAAACCAATATCACTGGTGGTGTGTGTGGGGGGAGCTCGCAGTGTCTCAGCTACACTGGGTTTACCCCCGCTCACGGCGTGTGTGCTTTCCCAATCTACCCTGCTCAGGCTTCAGGTTACTCTGCCGGGGAGTGGGCCCTGAGATGCGTGCACTACCCAGGTCTAAGCTGCTCATGTTCAGGTTTCCGGGTACTCCACAAAGGCGCAGACTCGGTTGGGCCTGAGGTTTGTGCCGATCCCCGGTCGGAGCAGCTCAGGCATCCAGGAGTTTGGCGAGCGCACTCTCCCCTGTTGGGGTGGTGCAGCTTATCACCTCCCTGGTCCCCGCCTCGGTTTACGGGCGCACCCGGCTCCGGTGTGCTTTGTGTCAGTTCTGGGGAGCTGGTCTCTGGCTGCAACCCTCCCGGCAGCTGTCGACCCTCCGGGAGCTCAGGCAGTCTTTGCTTAGAAACTGGGAGCCTGTTTGCAGTTTGGTAGGGGGTTGCCCTCTCTGGAGCCGAGTTTGCCCCTTTCCAGCTCTGGCTGGCCCCGCCTGCCCGCTGTGTCTGGTGGGGGATGGGGCGGTCCACAGCCGGCTAGCTCTCCTCTGGTATCGCTCAGTCCTTTGTTCTGTGAGCGGGCCGGCAGTGCCTTAGATTTGGGCTTTTCGCAGGATAGTTCTCTCTCTCTGGCCGTCCCACAGTTTAGGTTGCTATCTCACGTTAGCTCCCTCAGATTGCCCTCAGGGCATTCAGGCCCGTTCCTTACCCTAAGCAGTGCCGCCCACTCCTCTCCGTTCAGCCCCCACTTGCTGGTGGCAGATGAGAGCGTCTGAGGTTCTTTGCTGGGAGTTGCCTTTAGGCACGTAATCTGTGGGTTTTATTTATTTTTTCTCCCAGTTATGTTGCCCTCTGAAATTCAAAATCTTCCCCCAAACCCACTGGTGAGAGGGTTTCCTGGTGTTTGGAAACTTCTCCTCTTTTACGACTCTCTCTCCAGGACAGGTCTCCGTCCCTAACTCTTTTGTCTCTCTTTTTATCTTTTATATTTTGTCCTACCTCCTTTCGAAGATAATGGGCTGTTTTTCTGGATGCCTGATGTCCTCTGCCAGCGTTTAGAAGTTGTTTTGTGAAGTTTGCTCAGCGTTCAGATGTTCTTTTGATAAATTTGTGGGGGAGAGAGTGGTCTCCCGGTCCTATTCCTCTGCCATCTTGAAATAGACTCTTTATGGGTTTTTTTTGCTGTGTAAAAGCTTATATATTTGATTAGGTCCCATTTGTTTATTTCTCCTTTTATTTCTATTGCCTTGGGAGATTGAGCTAAGAAAACATTCCTACAATTTATATCAGATAATGTTTCACCTATGGTCTCTTCTAGGAGTTTTATACTGTCATGTCTTAAGTATTTAAGCCATCTTGAGTTTATTTTTGTGTATTGTTGGGGGGGGAGTGTTCTAACTTTATTGATTTACATGTGTCTATAAGCTTTTCCAACACAACTTGTTGAAGAGGCTGTTTTCTCCATTGTATATTCTTACCTACTTTGTTGAATATTAATTGACCATAGGTGTGTGGGTTTATCTCTGGATTCACTGATCCATTGTTTCATTGATACATTCAATGATATATTTGTTTGTGCTAGTACCAAGCTGTTTCGATCAACTGTGGCTTTGTCGTATTGCCTGAAGTCTGGGATGGTTATGCCTCCAAAAAAATCCTGAGTCTTTTATGATTACATACAAACTTTATGGGATTATTTGTTCTAATTCTGTGAAAAATGTCATGGGTAATTTGATAGGGATTGCATTAAATCTAGGGATTATTTTGGACATTATGGCCATTTTAACAACATGGAATATTTTTCTATTTTTTGAATCATCTTCCGTTTCCTTTATCAGTGTTTTATAGGTCTAAGCATATAAGTCTTTCACCTCCTTAATCTGGTTGATTCTTAAGTATCTTATTTTCATGTAGTTTTCATTTATTTATTTGGCTGCATTGGGTCTTAGTTGTGGCATGAGGTATCTTCATTGCAGCATGCAAAATCTTTTGTTGTGGTGTGCAGGCTTCTCTCTATTTGTGGCATGCATGCTTAGTTTTCCCACAGCATATGAGATCTTAGTTCTTCAGTCAGGGGTAGAGCCCGAATACCCTGCATTTCAACTCAGATTCTTAACCACGGGACCACCAGAGAAGTTCCCTGATGCGATTGTAAAAGAAATTAATTACTTTCCCTTCCTGATATTTCGTTGTTAAAGAAATGCAACTGATTACTTCATGTTAATCTAATATCCTGCTATATTGTTGAATTTGTTTGTCAGTTCTCATCGTTTTTGTGTGGATTCTTCCGGGTTTTCTATCTATGTATAGTATCATGTCATCTGCATATAGTGACAACTTTACCTCTTCACTTCAAACTTGGATACCTTGTCTGCTTACTGTGGCTAGGGCTTCCAAAACTATGTTGAATAAAAGTGGTGAGTGTGAGCATCCTTGACTTTCTCCAGAACTTAGCCATAAGGTTTTCAGCTTCTCACCACTGACCATTACATTGGCTATAAGTTTATCATAAATAGTTTTTATTATGTTGAGATATTTTACCCCTATACTAACTTTGGTAAGAGTTCTTTTTTTTTTATCACAAATGGATGTTGAATTTTATTGAATGCTTTTTCTACATGTGTTGAGATGATTTTGTGTTTTCTGTTTTCATTTCCTGATGTGGTATATCTCATTGATTGACTTGCATATGTTGAACTGTTCTTGTGACACTGGAATGGATCCAATTTGATCATAGTATATGATCCTTTTATGTTTTGTTGGATTCAGCTTGCTAATATTTTGGTAAGAATTTTTGCATCTATATTCATCAAAGATATTGCCTGTAGTTTCTTTTCCTGGCAGTGTCTTTGTCTGGTTTTGTTATCAGGGTGATGGCGGCTTCATAGAATGACTTTGGAAGTGTTCCCTCCTCTTCAGTCTTTTACGTGAGTTTGCAAAAGATTGGCATAAATTATTCTTTGTATGTTTGGTTGAATTCCCCAGTGGTCATTGGTCCTGGACTTTTGTTTCCAAGGAGTTTTGTTTGTTTGTTTTGTTGTTATTTAATTACAGATTCCATTTCTCTTCTAGTGATCAGTCTGTTCAAATTATCTATTTATTCTTGATTCAAATTTGATGGGCTGCATATTTCCAGAAATTTGTCCATTTCTTCTAGGTTGTCCAATTTGTTGGCATATGATTGTTCATAGAATTCTCTTATGGAACATTTTTTGTATTTTTGTGTTATCAGCTGTTAGTTTTCCCCTTTCATTTCTTATTTTGCTTATATGGTTCCTCTCTCTTTTCTTTTTGGTGAATCAGCCTGGAGATTTATCGATTTTGTTGACCTCTTCAAAGAACTAACTTGATTTTATTGATTTTTCTATTGTTTTTTTAAATCTGAATTTTATTTTATTTTCTATCTGATCTTTATTATGTCCTTCCTTTTACTGACTTTACACTTTTTTTGTCCTTATTTTTCGAATTCTTTTGTGTGATAGGTTAAATTGTTTATTTGCAATTTCTCTTGTTTTTTCAGAAGACCTATATCACTCTGAACTTCCTTCTGAGAACTGTTTTTGCTGCATCCCATAGATTATGTATGATTTGGTTTTCATTTCATTTGTCTCAAGGTATTTTAAAATTTCCTCTTTGATTTTTATTTTTGACTCACTGTTTTTTTTAATAGCATGTTGTTTAATCTCTATGTAATCTTTTTTATCTCATTAATTTTTCTGTGGTTGATTTCTAGTTTCATGCCATTGTGTCAGAAGTTATGCTTAAAATAATTTATATCCTCTTCAATTTGTTGAGGGTAGTTTTGTGTCGTCCTGGTATGTGGTCTATCCTAGAGAATGTTCCATGTGCACTTGAAAAGAATGTATATTCTGGAGTTTGGGGGGGATGTAATGTATTGAATATCAGGCTTCCCTGTTGGCTCAGATGGTAAAGCGTCTCCCCACAATGCAGGAGACCCAGGTTCGATCCAGGAGTCAGGAAAATCCCCCTGGAGAAGGCAATGGCAACTCACTCTAGTACTCTTGCCTGGAAAATCCCATGGATGGAAGAGCCTGGTAGGCTACAGTCCATGGGGTCACAAACAGTCGGACATGACTGAGCGACTTCACTTAATGTCTTGAAAATATCAATTAAATCTAACTGTTCTATTGTAAAATTTAGGATATCTATTGCCTTGTTGATTTTCTTTTTGGAAGATCTATGTATTGATGTCAGTGTGATATTAAGTCTCCTACTATTATTATATTTTCATCAATTTCTCCCTTATGTATGTATTTGTTGTACGTAGTTAAATGCTCCTATATTAGATATACATATATATATGTTAACAAATGTAATATTCTTATATTGATCCATTTATTATTATATGTCCTTCTTTAGCTTTCTTTATGACCTTCGTTTTGAAGTCTTTATAGATCTGATATGAGTATTGCTACCCCTGCTTTGTTGTCATTTCTGTTTGCACAACATGTCTCTTACCCTTTGTCTCACTTTCTCTATGTGTGTTTTGCCCTAAAATGTGTTTTTGTAGACAGCATATTGTAGGCTTTTGAGCCATTATTCAATCTGCCACTATATGTCTTTTGCTTGGAGCATTTAATCCATTGACATTTAAGATAATTATTGACACATGTGTATTTATTGTCATTCTCAAATGTTTTCCAATTGATTTTGTATTTCTTCTTGTTCCTTTCTTTCCTTTTTGTTTTTCCTTTCGTGGTTTGATGACTTTCTTTCACACTATGCTTGTATTTTCTTCTATTCTTTTTTGTGAGTCTACGTATGTTTATGTTTTTGATTACCTTCCCATCGTTATATCTTTCTTTTGACTTGTAGTCATTATAGGCTCAAACATATTCTGAAAAAATAATCATCATTTTCTTACTCCTCTCCCCAACATTTTATGATTTTGTTATCCTCTTTTACTTCTTCATGTTTATCCTCTTGCTGTTCATTAGTTATCATTGCTTTCAGAATTTTTTAAATTCATTTTAGTCTGTGCATTGACTTATTAAAGTGATTTACTTTCCAATTGTGATTGTCTCTTTCTTGTAGATTCTTACTTCTTTTCTATTTACAGAAGATCTTTATTTCTTTTAAGATAGGTTTAGTGTTGCTGTATTCTTTTCATTTTTGCTTGTCTGAGAAATTATTTATCTCTCCTTCTATTGTAAATGATAATCTCTCTGGGTAGCATATCCCAGGTTGTAGGCTTTTCCCCTTCAGGATTTTGAATATATCTTTCCACTCCCTTCTGGCCTGCAACACTTCTATAGATAAATCAGCTGATGTCCTTTATGGGACTTTCCTTTTAATTAACTCTTTTTTTTTTCTCTCTTGCTGCCTTTAGAATCCTCTTTAAATTTTGGCATTTTAATTACCATATGTCTTGGTATACATCTATTAATATTTGGGTTCATCCTGTTGGTAACCTTGTGTTTTTTCTGTTCCTCAATATCCATTTCCTTCTTTGAGTTTGGGGAATTTTCAGCCATAATTTTGTCAAGTACATTTTGATTCACTTTTATTTTTTTTCTTCTCCTCAGGAATTCCTATCATGTGTATATTGGTATGCTTTATATTATCCCATAGGTCTCATATATTTCATTCACTTAAAAAAAATCTTTCTGCCTGCATTTCTGATTGGGTGATTCCCATTATTCTATTTTTCAAATCACTTATTCATTCTTCTGATTAATTCAGTTTCCTATTCATTGTCTTTCGCTCAGCTTTCATCTCAGAAAATAAATTTTTCTAATGATGATTGGCTTCTTTTTATAGTTTTTAGTTCGTTTTTTACAATATTTGCATTTCTATTGATAGTCTTTCTTAAATCCTTCAGTATTTTTATTACCCCCTTTTTGAATTTCAGTTCTAGTACACTGTAGAGATTTTTTGTTTTGCTTTTGCTTTTTGCTTTTAGGGGAATTCTCTATCTTGTAATTTGGATTGGTTTCTCTGCTTCTTCATTTTACTTATATTTCTCTGACTCTGTGATTTTAAGAGAAACAGTTATCTACTGTGGTCTTGAAGGGCTGAATTTATGTAAAAGCATCCAGGAGTTGGTGATGGACAGGGAAGCCTGGCATGCTGCAGTCCATGGAGTCACAAAGAGTTGACATGACTGAGTGACTGAACTGAACTGAACTGATGCCTATGTAGCCTGTGTGAGTCTAATATTTTTTATGTGAAGGCTGTTTTGGCTATGGATGCCTGTCATATCTTTCCTCAGTGTGTGCTTCCCATTTTCCCCTTGATAAGGAGTATGATTGGTATTGTGGTCACCAGAGCCCGCACTGGATATTGAGCAAGGCCTCCTCTTTACTCTGTGATTACTGCAACCCTGACAGGCACAGAGTCTGCTCCTCAGTTGTTGGAGTAGTAGCCCCCAGATCTGTTTCTGAGCTGCAGTGTGAGGTAGGTGGGACTGGAGTGCTTCCAGTGGGAGAGGAGCCATTGAGTATTTCTCCCCATGAACTGTCCACCAAGGGGGTGCTCCATGGAGTTTCTTGTCACTCATTGTGTGGACTCGCAAAGTATACTGCTGTTGGCACTGTGCTCAGCCCCACCTCAACTGTGGGAGCACAGGCAATCAGCCTGGGTGTCCCTCAGGTTCTGTGCTCACAAAGTCACCAGTGCTGATCTGTTGGTACAGATCTGCTTAAGTCAGGAACCAGGACTACTCTGGTCATGAATCAGCCCCCAAACCCAGCCCCACCTCCACATGTTTAGGTAGGTGGGCAAAAACCAGGAATCACTAACACCAGACCCACCCCAGCCACAGAAGGACCAGTAATCTGCTCAAATGTCCTACAGGCACTGAGGTTAAAAAGTCACTGGCAGCAGCATAAATTTGGATCATGCACCCACTGGGACACTGCTCAGATTTCAGTGCTTCTTCCAGATTTGTATGGCCTTTGGAGATTTGCTCAGATTTCAGCTCTGCTTCCCCATGTTGGCAACCTGTTGGCACTTAACTACTTTCAGAGCTTATAAAGGCCAAACCAAGCTTGCTCTGAGCATGCTGAGAATGAGGCTCCTATAGCAGGGTCTCGCCCCTTCTTTTGCATGTGTCTTAGCAATGGGGCTTCAGTGGCAGACCAGGGCTCCATCCTGTGTACATCTTCAGTTGCAACTCAGACCAGCCCCCTCAAGCTGCCTTTATAGAGCCAATCCCAATCCTCTCTCCACGTCTGTCTGCTTAAGTCCAAGTTCAGTCCCCAGCCACCACATGAACCAGCAGGCCAAAAAGTGCAGGGAGGTGGCCAGGACCCTCTATACTGGTCTCTCCCTGTTCTGCCTGCCATAATCCTGCTGCCATACTCTCTTCTCAGCCTCTAAATCTCCCTTCCCGTCCCTGGTGATCTCAACAGCTGGTAAAGGGATTTCCCAGGTTGAGGGAACCTTTCCTCCTTCACAGCTCCCTCCTGGAGTGCAGGTCCTTTCCTGACTCCCTTTTTTTTTTCTTTTGTCCTACTCAGTTATGTGATAATCTTTCTTGCTACTTTGGCTGTATTATATCATCTGCTTGTGTTCTGTAAACAATGTAGTCTGTGAGTTTCTTTGCTATCAACATAGTATGTTACTTGAAGGTAGGTTGTGGTTATTTAAATATGTGACTAATAAACTCTAAAGCAATCACTATAATATCAAACTAAATAGTTCAAGCTAACAAACAGGATAATAAAATCAAAAAAATAATTATTCCAAAGGAAGACATAAGAGAAGGAAAAGGACAAATGACAAAAGGACAATTATAAAACAAATAGGGAAGGACTGTAGGCAGAAGTGACATTCTGAGAGCTCCAGTTCAAGATGGTGACATAAGAGAATTCTGAACTCACCTCCTCTTATAGATGCATCAAATCTACAGCTACATATGGGAAAATTCTCTCTGAAAAGAACCCCCAAATCATCTGAGTGACTCCTACATATCTGGTGGATGAGAAAAAGCAAATTGAAATGGGTAGGAGAACCTGAGACAAAATCTCACCATAAACCCCACCACTGGCTTGGTATACCATCATTGCTAAAGAGCTGAACTCCTAGCTTCTCCCAGAAGAGCAAAATTTTTAAGACTTGCACCTCAGATATGGGACTTCAAAACATCTAGTTTTGACAGTCAATAGGGCTTGTATCTATGAGACCCACAAGGCTATATTAAACTGGAAACAATTCTTAACATATTTGTATGATTTTATCTTGGCTACCCTGCATGGCATAGCACAGAGACAGCCAACTGAAAAGCAGTCTTTCTGTGAAAGAGACCTATTAGCTTATCTTTAAAACTTCAGCCCCCTCAGATGTCTAAGGAGTAGATATCTAATTTATCACATATCTAGGAATTGACTAAAGTACTTTTCAAAGACTATGGAGGCCAACATGTGCCATCTTCGTGTTCTTCCTCTGTCTTGCTCAAGTTCAGTTCAGTTCAGTCGCTCAGTCGTGTCCGACTCTTTGCGACCCCATGAACCACAACACGCCAGGCCTCCCTGCCTTGTTCAAGGACATAAGTATTTCCCAGAAAGAAACCCGTGCACATACCTGGGGACCCAGTTTTTGTGACAGCTTCCCAGGGGATGTCTGCTGATTTCCTGGCTCTAGTGGCTAGAGGTTATTATATTCATGCGTCCCACAGAAGCATAATTAATAAAGAATAAGTGCTTAATCAGCTACCTCCTC
This sequence comes from Okapia johnstoni, assembly GCA_024291935.2. Lineage (NCBI taxonomy): Eukaryota > Metazoa > Chordata > Mammalia > Artiodactyla > Giraffidae > Okapia > Okapia johnstoni. Next base: position 56,500,145 of record CM044305.1, on the reverse strand, counting down.
AAGGCATAGCACAGAGACATCAGACAGAAATACCTGGTCTTCCAATAAAATTGGCCTATTAGTTTATCTTCAGAGCTGCATCATAAGGGGCAGACTTCTAATTAAACACACATCCGAAGGCCAATTGTAAACCTCTTCAGGGACTTAAGAGGGAAAGAACCATTTTCACATATTCTTTCTGCCTTGTTCCAGGTCACCATTATCTTCTGGAAATGAGCTTGTGCACACATCTGGGGCCCTAATTTTTGTGATTGTTGCCCAGGGGACCTCCCTTGATAACTTGGCTCTGGTGGACAGTGGAAATTATGTTTACAGGTCCCATAGGACTATAATAGAGAAAGAGTTCTTAACAGTCAACTAACAGGGCCCAGCAGAGAAGCAGTAAACAAAAAAGCCCAGTCTTTCCATGAAAGAAGCCTATTAACTTATCTTTAGAGCTGTGGACTGAGGGGCACACTTCTAATTAAGCACATATATAGGGACTTACTGTGATTTTCAGATACAGGGGAGGCCAGCAGGTGCCATCCTTCCATTCCATGTGTGCCACACTTCAGGTTGTTCATTTTAAGAAAAGTGCTGTGACATGTCTAGCACCTTGACATTTGTGGCTGTAACCATAAGAAACATCCTTAGATAGCCTGTCTTTGGTGACAAGTGATCTTTGTATTTACTGTTTCACAAAATGGCAGCCAAAAAAAAAAAAAAAAAGAAACCGTTGTTAACTGACTATTACCCCAGGGCTTAAAGCAAAGGGAGAAGACAGAAATGCCTATCATCCAGGCTTCCTCAGAAAGAGGAATACTTTCATACTTAAAAGCTGTTACCTTGAGGTTCTGGCTTCCAATAATCTTGAACCAAGTTTCTGACTGAGATCCTTGTCTTTGAGACACTGACAGGTCTTAGCATACCTTCAACTACTGGAAGCTACTAAAAAACAAAATAAACTGCTTGGACAATCACAAAGATTTGAAAGATAACCAAGAGCTTTGACAGGGTTGAACAATGAGTTTTGTTTCCTACATAGGTAATCCCTTCAAACTAAGAGAGGTGACTTTTATCTAATGTATAGAAACAAAATGAGGAAACAAAAGGATATGTTCCCAACAAAAGAACAAGATAAAATCTCAGAGAAAAAAATTTAAGGATGGAGAGAAAGAATTTACCTGATAGAAAGTTCAAAACAACAGTCATAAAAATATTCACTGAGATCAAGAGAACAATGTATGAGCAAAGTGAGAATTTCAACAAAGAGATAGAAAATAAAAGAAAGTAGCAGACAGAAATCAGAGTCAAAAAATAACATGATTGAATTATAAAATATAATACAGGAGCTCAGCAGCAAATTAAAGTAAGCAAAAGAAAGGATCAGTGAAAAAAACAGGCAGAAGAATTCATCTAATCAGGATAAAAAAACAAAAAGGAAAGAAAAAGAGTGATGGTAGCTCAGAGGACTTATGGGCTAATGTAAATTGGACAAATATTTACATAATAGGATTCCCAGGAAGTGAACAGAGAAAGAGGCTGAAAACTTATTTGTAGAAATAAAGGCTGAAAACTCCTCTTTCATGGAAAAGGGAACAGAGATCTAGATTCAGAAATCCCAGAGAATTCCAAATATAATAGCATAAACTTTAGGAAAGCCACACCAAAACATATTGAAAGTGCCAAGAGATACAATCGAGGAAAGACTCATAAAAGCAATGAGAAAAACAAGTTTTTACATACAAAGGAACACCTAAAAGACTATAAACAGATTTTTCAGGGGAAACTTTGGAGATCAGAAGGGAGTGGCTCATTTATAGTCAAAGTACTGAAAGAAAAAAAAAAACCTGCCAAAATAGAATAAACTACCTGGTAAAGTTGTTGTTCAACAGTGGAGAAGAGATTGTTTTTCAGACTAGCAAAAGCTAAAAGAGTCCATCACCACTAGACAGACCATACAGTAAATGTGAAAGGGATTACTTTAAGTTGAAATGAGAAGACACTGTTTAGTAACAGAAAAAACATATAAAAATATAAATCTCACTGGTAAAGGTAAGTATAGAGTAAAATTAAGAATAATCTACTATTGTAAAAGTGGTGAGTTAGTCAAATATTGAACTAGCACAAACGTTAAAAGACAAAAGTAGTAAAAATGAAAACCATGTTAATTTAAGAGATACACAAAACAAAAATATACAAACTGTGACATGATACAAAAGTGTGGAGGATGGGCAAACATGTAGAACTTTAAGAATGCATTCAAATTTAAGTTGTTATCAACTTAAAATAGTCTTTTATAAATATAAGTTGCACTGTGTAAGCCTATGTACTGTGTACTATGCTTCCCTTGTGGCTCAGCTGATAAAGAATCTGCCTGTAATGCAGGAGACCTGGGTTCAATCCTTAGGTTGGGAAGATCCCCTGGAGAAGGGAAAGGCTACCCACTCCAGTATTCTGGCCAGGAGAATTCCATGGACTGTATAGTCCATAGAGTTGCAAAGAGTTTGACACAACTGGGTGACGTTCACTTTTCATGTAAGCTTAATGGTAACTGCAAAACAAAAACCCATAGTAGATAAAGATAATGAAAAATGAATCTAAATAACACTAGAGTAAATCATCAAATCACAAAAAGAGCAAGAGAAATAAGAAGAAATTGAAAGGAGGCAGAAAACAACAAAGCAATAGTCTATATCTATCAAAAATAGAAATAAAAAATAGAAATAAAATGAAATATAAGCAAATGAAAATAAAATATATTTAATGCATATATATTAAATATAAATTTAATAAATATATATTTACTATATAAATAAAAATAAAACAAAATATGAATAAAAATATAAATAAAATATAAAAATATAAATGGACTAAATCATCAATCAGAAGACAAAGTGGATAAGAGAATAAAAAGCAAAAATCATTTATATTTATACACTGTCTGCAAAAGATTTATTTCAGATGTAAGAACACATATAGACTAAAAGAGGAGGAATGGAAAAAGATATTCCATGCAAAAGAAATCAAAAGAAATCGGAGATAGCTATATCAGACAAAACAGGCCTTAAATCAAAGACTGTGTTAAAAGACAAAGAAGGTCCTTATATAATGATAAAGAATTAAAGCTAGGAGAGGGTATAAAAATTTGAAATATTTAAGGACTCGACAACAGAGGACATAGATACATAAAATACATGTTGTTGTTTTTCAGTTGCTCAGGTGTGTCTGACTCTTTGCAGCCCCATGTACTACAGCATACCAGGACTCCCTGTCCTTCACCATCTTCCAGAGCTTGCTCAGCCCCATGTCCATTGAGTCAGTGATGCCATCCAGCCATCTTATCCTCTGTCATCCCCTTCTCCTTCAGCCTTCAGTCTTTCCCAGCATTAGGGTCTTTTCCAGTGAGTTGACTCTTCACATCAGGTGGCCAAAGTATTGGAGAATCAGCTTCAGCATCAGTCCTTCCAATGAATATTCAGGGCTGATTTCCTTTAGGATTGATTGATTTGATCCCCTAGCTGTCCAAGGGATTCTCAAGAGTGTTTTCAGCACACAGTTCAAAAGCATGAATTCTTCAGCACTCGGTCTTCTTTATGGTCCAACTCACATCCATACATGACTACTGGAAAAACCATAACTTTGACTGTATGGACCTTTGTCAGCAAAGTGATGCCTCTGCTTTTCAATATGCTGTCTAGATTGGTCATAGCTTCTCTTCCAAGGAGCAAGGGTCTTTCAATTTCATGGCTGCAGTCAATATCTTCAGTGATTTTTGGAGCCCAATAAAATAAAGCCCATCATTATTTCCATTGTTTCCCCATCTATATGCCATGAAATGATGGGGCCAGATGCCATGATCTAAGTTTTTTGAATATTGAGTTTTAAGTCAGCTCTTTCATCTTTATCAAGAGGCTCTTTAGTTCCTCTTCACTTTCTGCCATAAGGGTGGTATCATCTGTGTATCTAAGGTTATTGATATTTATCTCGGCAATCTTGATTCCAGCTTGTGCTTCTTCCATCCCAGCTTTCCTCATGATGTACTCTGCATATAAGTTAAATAAGCAGGGTGACAATATACAGCCTTGACATACTCCTTTTCCAATTTGGAGCCAGTCTGTTATTCCGTGTCCAGTTCTAACTGCTGCTTCTTGACCTGCATACAGATTTCTCTGGAGGCGGGTAAGGTGGCCTGGGATTCCCATCTCTTGAAGAATGTTCTACAGTTTGTTGTTATCCACACAGCCAAAGGCTTTAAAGCAGTCAATAAAGCAGAAGTAGATATTTTTTCTGGAATTCATTTTGCAAGATGGCAGAGTAGAATGGCCTGTGCTCTTCTTCTCCTGTGAGAACACCAAAATTGCAACTAACTGCTGAGCATTATGAACAGGAGAATGTAGGAACCCATCAAAAAAAGATACCCCATGTCCAGGGGCAAAGGAGAAGCCACAAGACAGTAGGAGTGGTGCAATCGTGTTTAAAATCAAACCTCATACCTACCAGAGACTCTCGGAGGGCACAAACAAAACCTTGTGCACACAAGGACCCAGAGAAGGAGCAGTGACCTCCACAAGAGACTGAGCCAGACCTGCCTGTAACTCTTTGAATGTCTCCTCTGGAGACATATGTCAGCAGTGACCTGCCACGGGGACAGGGGCTATGGCAGCAGCAGTCCTGGGAGGCATGGTGTGTGGCATAAGTTCTCTTGGAGAAAGTTGCCATCAGCCCCACTATAGAGCCACCTGTTAGGTGACCCACAAACTGGAAAACAATTATACCAAAGAAGTTCTTGCACTGTTTTGAAAGTTCTAATTCCCACAACAGATTTCCCAACCTGGGTATCCGGCAAAGGGACTGAGAACTCCCAGGGAATCTGACTTTGAAGGCCAGTGGGATTTGATTACAGAATTTCTACATGACTCATGAAACAGAGACTCTTGGAGGGCATCAACAAAACCTTGTATTCACCATAACTCAGGAGAAAGGAGCAGTGACCCCACAAGAGACTGAGCCAGACATGTCTGTGAGTGTTTGGGAGTCACAAGGGAAGGTGAGGGTTGACAGCGGCTTGCTGTGGGGTCAGGGACACTGATTGCAGCAGTTCTAGGAGGCGTGGCATGCTGACATAAGTTCTTTTGGAGGAGGCTGCCATTACCCCTACCATAGTTTGGCCTCAGGTCAAACTACAGGGAAGGAACACAGCCCCACCCATCAACAGACAGTTGGATTAAAGATTTACTGAGCATGGCTTTGCCCACCAGAACAAGACCTAGTTTTCCCCACAGCCAGTCTCTCCCATCAGGAAGCTTCCACAAGCCTCTTATCCTCATCCATCAGAGGACAGACAGAATGAAAACCACAATCACAGAAAACTAACCAAACTGATCACAGGGATCACAGCCTTGTCTAACTCAATGAAACTATGAGCTGTGCTGTGTAGGGCCACCCAAGATGGACGGGTCATGGTGGAGAGTTCTGACAAAATGTGGACCACTGGAGAAGAGAATGGAAAACCACTTCAGTATTCTTGCTTTGAGAACCCCATGAACAGTATGAAAAGGCAAAAAGATATGACACTCAAAAACGGACTCCCCAGGTTGGTAGGTGCCCAATATGCTACTGGAGAAGAGTACAGAAATAGCTCCAGGAGGAATGAAGAGGCTGAGTCAAAGCAGAAACAACACCCAGTTGTGGATATGTCTGGTGGTGAAAGTAAAGACTGATGTGTGAAAAATAGAATACCTACAAATAAACCTACCTAAGGAGGCAAAACACTTGTATTCCAAAAACTATATGATACTGATGAAAGAAATCAAAGAATACAAAGATTACAAGATATACCATGTTTATTGATTGGAAAAATTAATATTGTCAAAATGACTATACTACCCCAGGCAATCTACTGATTCAATGCAAACTATCAAATTACTGATTGCATTTTCTGCATATCAAAACCAAAGAATTGTAAGATTTGTATGAAAATACAGCAGACTTTGAATAGACAAAGCAGTCTTGACAAAGAGAAAAGAAACTTGAAGAATCAGTCATTGAAACAGTATGGTATTGGCACAAAGACAGACTTATAGATCAGTGGAACAAGACAGGAAGCCTAGAATTAAACCCATACACTGATATCAGTTAATCTATGACAAAGAAGGCAAGGGTGTACAGAGGAGAAAAGACAGTCTCCTCAATAAGAGATGCATGGAAAACTGGACAGCTACATATAAGAGAATGAAATTAGTACACTCCCTAACATTGCACAGAAAAACAAACTCAAAATGAATTAAAGGCCTAAATATATGGCCACACACTATAAAACTCTTAGAGAAAAACATAGGCAGAGCAGTCTTTGACGTAAAGTGCAGTGAGATTCTTTTTTACTCATATCTTAGAGTAATGGACATAAAAACAAAAATAAACAAAAGGAACTTACTTAAACTTAAAAGATTTTGCACAGCAAAGGATACTATAAACAAAAAGACAACCCTCAGAATGGGAGAAAATATTTGCAAATGAAGCAACACCAAGAGATTAATCTCCAAAATATACAAACAGCTCATGCAGCTCAATATTTTAAAAAAATCATAAAATGGACAGAAGATGCAAGTATTTCTCCAAATAAGATATACAAATGACCAAAAGGCACATCAGAAGATGCTCAACATCACTAATTATTAGAGAAATGGAAAGCAAAGCTACAATAAAGTAATCAGTTTACACTAGTCAGAATAGCCATCATTAAACTCTATAAGAAATAACTGCTAGAAAGGATGTGTAGATAAGGGAACACTTCTACATTGTTGGTGGGAATCTAATTGGTATAACCACTATGGAGAACAGTATCAGTTCACTTCAGTTCAGTTGCTCAATCATGTCAGACTCTGCACGGACTGCAGCATGCCAGGCTTCCCTGTTCATCACCAACTACCAGAGCTTGCTCGAACTCATATCCATCGAGTTGGTGATGTCATCCAACTATCTGATCTTCTGTCATCCCCTTATCCTACTGCCTTCAATATTTCCCAGCATCAGAGACTTTCCCAGTGAGTCCATTCTTCGCATCAGGTGGCCAAAGTATTGGAGTTTCAGCTTCAACATCAGTCCTTCCAATGAATATTCAGGACTGATTTCCTTTAGGATAGACTGGTTGGATCTCCTTGCAGTCCAAGGGACTCTCAAGAGTCTTCTCCAACACCACAGTTCAAAAGCATCAATTCTTTGGTGCTCAGCTTTCTTTATGGTCCAACTCTCACATCCATACATGACTGCTGGAAAAACCACAGCTTTGACTAGATGGACCTTTGTCGGCAAAGTTGTGGAATCTAAAAAAATCATTCAGTTGAATTTATTTACAAAACAGAAACAGACTCACAGACCTCAAAAATAAACTTTTGAAAGGGAAAAGAAGTAGGAAGGAATAAATTAGGAGTTTAGGATTAACATGTCCATACTACTGTATATGAAATAGATATAATATACAGCACCGGGAACTCTACTCAATATTTTGTAATAACATGTATTGGAAAAGAATCTGGAAAAGAACGGATATATGTATAAATGAATCACTTTTTGTACACCCGAAACTATCACAACGTTGCAAACCAACTATGCTCCAATATAAATTAAAGATAAAGTAGTTAAATATAAGATTTACAAAGTAAAAAGGTAATGTTCCAGTCTTAGCAAGTCTGTAATTCAAAAAATGGTTTATCCTCTCCATGTGCCTTCACATATGTTATTTCCTCTACCTTTTCAGATAGAAGTTGCTTGCCAAAAATTAGTTTTGCTGTGAAGCCTAATTATGCTAAATGTATTAGTTATTTTGAAACTTCAATTAAATACCAAATATTTGAATAAAATTAGAATGAATAGAAAAAAACTAGTTTTTGTGAAAATCAAATTCTTGGAAAGAAAAGCTCACTTCATATAATAATTATTATAAAAAGTTTCCCACAAAGTACTCTAAGAAAAAGAAACTGTATAACACTGCTACAACTCATAAAAGTATGCCAGAAATTCATGCTGATAGAACTAGTCAAAACTGTAACCTTCTATTTTAAAAGGAGGAAAACAACATTAAGAGTAGGATACAAAATGTTGAAAACAATAAATCACTGTAAATCAGAAATTATATAAACCAAGAAATTAGGTTATAGAGTTCAGGTAAGAACTGGATTAAAAACTACTTCAGAATAAGAGATTAAATTAGAAGGAACACAATATTGTTAAAGAAATATAGATTGTGAATCAGTTCTAATGAGGTGGATGAAACTGGAGCCTATTATACAGAGTGAAGTAAGCCAGAAAGAAAAACACCAACACAGTATACTAACACATATATATGTTATTTAGTCAATCGGTAAAGATAACCCTGTATGCAAGACATCAAAAGAGAAACAGATAAATAGAACCGTATTATGGACTCTATGGGAGAGGGCGAGGGCGGGATGATATGGGAGAATGGCATGGAAGCATGTAAATTATCATATGTGAAACGAATCGCCAGTCCAAGTTCAATGCATGATACAGGGCGCTCGGGGCTGGTGCACGGAGATGACCCAGAGGGATGGGATGGGGAGGGAGGTGGAAGGGGGGTTCCAGAAGGGGAAAACATGTACACCCATGGTGGATTCATGTCAATGTATGGCAAAACAAATACAATATTGTAAAGTTAAAAAATAGAAAATAAACTAATTTAAAAAAAAGAAAAGAAATAGAAGGCAAAAATGAGGAAAATTTTGCCAATAAAAAAGATGTGAAAAGAGATAAAAAGAAGGCAAGAGAAGGTTATAAAATTTAGCAATAGGCAAAGAAGAACATACAGGCAAATGGTTATTCTTTAAGAAGTTATTCCCAAAGCAAGAAATAAATTCTAAATACTGTAATTCAAGAATGTTTTTCTGAAATGAAAAGAAGTTTCAAGCTAGATCTTAAAATAACATCACATAAATGAAAACATAAACCCAGATTGATCAAGGCCAAGAGGTATTCAATTCTTTTGGAATTATCAGACTATTAAGATCATTAAATTTTTTTGTTGGAATCTAGACGAGTGATTCTTAACTAGTGTTAATTTTGCCCCCAGAGGACACTTGGCAATGTGTAAAGACTGAGATGCTACTGGCATCTAGTGGGTAGAAGACGAGAATGCTGCTAAACATTCTACAATTTACTGTAAGACTATCAAATAGTACAAGAGGTTCAAAAGAGAGATTGTAAGGAAAAGAATGAATGGAAACATATAGATTAAAAGAGGCTTTTTAAGGCTGAGTAATATTTCATTGTATATATGTATCACAACTTCTTTATCTATACATCTGTTGATGAACATTGTGGTTGCTTCCATGTCCTGGCTATTGTAAATAATGCTACAATGGACACTGGGGTACATATGTCTTTTAAAGTTGTCGTTTTCTCCCAGCATATGCCCAGTGGTGTGATTGGTGGATCATATGTTAGCTTTTGGATCTTCCCCGGTGGCTCAGCAGTAAAGAATCTGCCTGCAATGCAAGAGCCACAGGAGACATAGGTTCGACCCCTAGATCAGGAAGATTCCCTGGAGGAGGGCAAGGCAACCCACTCTAGTAATCTTGTCTGGAGAATCCTTTGGACAGAGGAGCCTGGAGGGTTATAATCTGTAGAGTCTCAAAGAGTTGGACACGACTGAAGCGACTTAGCATGCATGCACACACACGGTAGCTTTATTCCTAGTTTTTGAAGTAATACTGTTCTCCATAGTGGTTATATCGATTTACATTCCCACCAACAGTATAAGAGGGTTCCCTTTTCTCCACATCCTCTCCAGCATTTATTGTTTGTAAATTTTTGGTTGATGGCCCTTCTGACTGATGTGAGGTGATACTTCACTGGAGTTTTGGATTTGCATTTCTCTAATAATGAGCAATGTTGAGCATCATTTCATGTGTTTGTAGGCCATCTGTATGTCCTCTTTGGAGAGACGTCTGTTCAGGTGTTCTACCCATTGTTTTATTTGGTTGTTGGTTTTTCTGATATTGAGTTCCATATAATTTGAGTCAACTAAACTGAGGTGGGTGAACCTAGAGCCTGTTATGCAAAGGGAGTAAGTCAGGAAGAGAAAAACAAATATAATATATTAATGCATCTATATAGAATCTAGAAAATGGTTCTGGTAAATTTATTTGCAGCACAGTAATAAAGATGCAGACATAGAGAATGGACTTTTGAATATAGCAGGGGAAGAAGAAGGTGGGATGAATTGAGAGAGTAGCATTGAAATATATACCTTACCATGTGTAATATAAATAGCCAGTGGGAAGTTGCTGTATAAAACAGTGAACTCAACCTGGTGCTCTGTGATGACCTAGAGGGGTAGGATGGGTATGGAAGAAGGGTCAAAAGGGAGGGGATGTATGCATTCCTATGATTGATTCAGGTTGTTGTATGGCAGAAACCAACACAACATTGTAAAGTACTCATCCTCCAATTAAAAATAAATAGACTTAAAAGGTATAGTATTTTTAAATGGACATGACTGAACTAGACTTTAAACTGCATATTCACAAATGTTAGCCAATACAAAATCAGCACCTCCTTCACTGAGAACAAATTACTGTCAAATCTCGCTAATCATAAATCTTCATTCATTCAGTTAATATTATGTCTTTCTCCAAATTCATATTGGAAATAATTTCCTCTTAAAAATTTTAAAGGTCTTAATTCAAGAGATGAAATAGCCTTAAAATTATTCTTTTCAATAGAAAGGTCATATATTTACTTCAAGTCCTGCGTCTAACAACCAATTTCTCTGTGTAAGTTTTATACTTAAGGGATATCATTTTGTTACATGGGACCAGCAAGAGTTTTAATTTTGCTAAGCTATGAAACAAGAAATGTCATAATGATAAAAATTAAAATCATATCTTCATTTTGGTGGTGATAAAACAAAGCTACTGATGTAACAAAATCACATAGAGTCACACACACACACACATCACACACACATGCACACACAGTGTATGTATAAAAAGTAAAATCAAAGTACCAATGTCAATTTCTTGGTTTCAATATTATACTGTTGTTCTCTGAGATGTTGGTATGAGGTGGTGAGAAGAAAGCATAAGACTTCCCTATGCATTTATCTGCAACCTTCTGTGAATCCATACTTAATTCAAAATTAGAATCTTTTTGAAAAGTCAATTCAATGAGGCTCTTAGAATCTACTGACAGCTGATTTTACTACCAAACTCCTTATTCAAATCATAAGAAGTTCTAAAATTTTTCAGTGGCAATTGATATATCACTAAAATAATTAACTGAATGTATTTTGCTTCAGTGGTCACAAAAACTAGTGATGAACAGACACTTGAGGAGAAAAGGATTTTTCAATGATTAGGAGGAAAAATGCACTTAACACAAAACAGGGATCATATAATGGAGACAAAATGAGCACAATGAAGCTTTGAAAAACACACCATCAAATGAAGACAAACTGGATCCACAGCAGAATTACAACAAAGAAAGGGAATTTTGTAGCAGTTGTTACTCAGTTTTCACAAAACATACAGCAGCTTAGTAATAGAGTTTGGCCCATAAAAGCACCAGTGATGCCATGTGAAATCATCTGAAATAACAAATTATTGCCTTAATAGCCTTGTACTGAAGTAAGTGAACATGAGGCTGCTGATCTGGTATGGAAAATGTCTGGCTGAAACAAGGGGCAGAGGGAATTAAGCTAATTCTGTCCATCATGTTTGTATAGTGATTAGCTCAGGTTCTGGCCAACATGTAGTAACAAGGACCAATTTTACTCTCTCATGACAAATGACAAAAATAAGGAACTATTGTTGTTATTCAGTCTCTCAGTTATGTTTGACTTTTTGTGACCCCACGAACTGTAGCAGGCCAGGATCCTCTGCCCTTCACTATCTCCCGGAGTTTGCTTACATTCATGTCCATTGAGTTGGTGATGCTAGCTAACCATCTCATCCTCTGCTGCCCCATTCACCTTTTGCCTTCAATCTTTACCAGCATCGGGGTCTTTTCCAATGAGTCAGGTCTTCCATCAGGTGGCCAAAATATTGGAGTTTCAGCTTCAACATCAGTACTTCCAATGAACACCCAGGACTGATCTCCTTTGGGATGGACTGGTTGGATCTCCTTGCAGTCCAAGGGACTCTCAAGAGTCTTCTCCAACACCACAGTTCAAAAGCACCAATTCTTGGGTGTTCAGCTTTCTTTATAGTCCAACTCTCACATCCATACATGACTACTGGAAAAACCATAGCTTTGACTACACAGACCTTTGTTGGCAAAGTAATGTCTCTGCTTTTTAATATGCTATCTAGGTTGGTCATAACTTTCCTTCCAAGGAGTAAGTGTCTTTTCATTTCATGGCGGCAGTCACCATCTGCAGTGATTTTGGAGCCCAGAAAAATAAAGTCAGCCACTGTTTCCACTGTTTCCCCATCTATCTGCCATGAAGTGATGGGACCGAATGCCATGATCTTAGTTTTCTGAATGTTGAGCTTTAAGCCAACTTTTTCACTCTCCTCTTTCACTTTCATCAAGAGGCTCTTTAGGTCTTCTTCACTTTCTGCCATAAGGATGGTGTCATCTGCATATCTGAGGTTATTGATATTTCTCCCGGCAATCTTTATTCCAGCTTGTGCTTCATCCAGCCCAGTGTTTCTCATGATGTACTCTGCATATAAGTTAAATAATCAGGGTGACGATATACAGCCTTGACGTACTCCTTTTCCTATTTGGAACCAATCTGTTGTTCCATGTCCAGTTCTAACTGTCGCTTCCTGACCTGCATACAGGTTTCTCAAGAGGCAGGTCAGGTGGTCTGGTATGCCCATCTCTTTCAGAATTTTCCACAGTTTATTGTGATCCACAGAGTCAAAGGCTTTGGCATAGTCAATAGATCAGAATTAGATGTTCTTCTGGAACTCTCTTGCTTTTTTGATGATCCATCGGATATTGGCAATTTGATCTCTGGTTCCTCTGCCTTTTCTAAAACCAACTTGAACATCTGGAAGTTCACGGTTCACGTATTGCTGAAGTCTGGCTTGGAGAATTTTGAGCATTACTTTACTAGAGTGTGATATGAGTGCTATTGTGGGGTAGGTTGAACATTCTTTGGCATTGGCTTTCTTTGGGATTGGAATGAAAACTGATGTTTTCCAGTCCTGTGGCCTCTGCTGAGTTTTCCATATTTGCTGGCATATTGAGTGCAACAATTTCACAGCATCATCTTTCAGGATTTGAAATAGCTCAACTGGAATTCCATCTCCTCCACTAGCTTTGTTCATAGTGATGCTTTCTAAGGCCCACTTGAGTTCACATTCCAGGATGCCTGGCTCTAGGTGAGTGATCACACCATCGTGATTATCTAGGTCGTGAAGATCTTTTTTGTACAGTTTTTCTGTGTATTCTTGCCACCTCATCTTAATATCTTCTGCTTCTGTTAAGTCCCTACCATTTCTGTCCTTTATTGAGCCCATCTTTGCATGAAATGTTCCCTTGGTATCTCTAATATTCTTGAAGAGATCTCTGGTCTCTTCTCAAAATAGAAGAATTGCTTTTAAATCATGAAAGTGTTTGTTCTGTGCAAATAGTGTTTTTTTAATATTTTTTTTATTGAAGGATAATTTCTTTACAGAATTTTGTTTTTTTCTGTCAAACTTCAATATGAATCAGCCAGCCATAGGTATACATATATCCCCTCCCTTTTGAACCTCCCTCCCATTTCCCTCCCCGTCCCATCCCTCTAGGTTGATACAGAATCCCTGTTTGAGTTTCCTGAGCCATACAGTAAATTCCTGTTGGCTATTTTACATATGGTAATGGAAGTTTCCACGTTACTCTTTCCATACATCTCACTCTCTCCTCCCCTCTCCCCATGTCCATAAGTCTATTTTCTATATCTGTTTCTCCATTGCTGCTCTAAATTAATTCTTCAGAACCATTTTCCTAGATTCCGTATATGTCTTTTAGAATACAATATTTATCTTTTCTTTCTAAATCACTTCACTCTGTATAATAGGTTCTAGGTTCACCCACCTCATTAAAACTGACTCAAATGCATTCTTTTTTATGGCTGAGTAATATTCCGTTGTGTATGTGTGCAAATAATATTGACAATTGAGATAAAAAAATTTAAAAAATTGAGATTAAAAAAAATGACCCAGCAATCCCACTGCTGGGCATACACACCGAGGAAACCAGAATTGAAAGAGACATGTGTACCCCAATGTTCATCACAGCACTGTTTACAATAGCCAGGACATGGAAGCAACCTAGATGTCCATCGGCAGACGAATGGATAAAGAAGCTGTGGTACATATACACAATGGAATATTACTCAGCCATTAAAAAAATACATTTGAATCGGTTCTATTGAGATGGATGAAACTGGAGCTCATTATACAGAGTGAAGTGAGCCAGAAAGAAAAGCACCAATACAGTATACTAATGCATGTATATGGAATTTGAAAGATGGTAATGGTAACCCTATATGTGAGACAGAATAAGAGACACAGATGCATAGAACAGTCCTGTGGACTCTGAGGAAGAAGGTGAGGGTGGGACGTTCTGGGACAATAACATTGAAACATGTATATTGTCATATGTGAAGCAGAACACCATTCCATGTTCTATGCATAGGACGGATGCTCAGGGATGGAACATTGGGATGACCCAGAGGGATGGGATGGGGAGGGAGGTGGGAGGAGGGTTCGGGAGGGGGAGCACAATGTGAACCCATGGCTGATTCATGTCAATGTATGGCAAAAACTACTACAATATTGTAAAGTAATTAGCCCCCAACTAAAATAAATAAATTTATTAAAAAAAAAATAAAGAGACACCCCCAATGTTCATCGCAGCACTGTTTATAATAGCCAGGACATGGAAGCAGCCTAGATGTCCATCAGCAGACGAATGGATAAGGAAACTGTGGTACATATACACAATGGAATATTACTCAGCCATTAAAAAGAATACATTTGAATCAGTTCTATTGAGATGGATGAAACTGGAGCCCATTATACAGAGTGAAGTAAGCCAGAAAGAAAAACACCAATACAGTATACTAATGCATATATATGGAATTTGAAAGATGGTAACGATAACCCTATATGCGAAACAGAATAAGAGACACAGATGCATAGAACAGTCTTGTGGACTTTGAGGGAGAAGGTGAGGGTGGGACACTCTGAGAGAATAACATTGAAACGTATATTATCATATGTGAAACAGAACACCATTCCAGGTTCGATGCATGAGACAAATGCCCAGTGCTGGGGCAATGGGATGATCCAGAGGGATGGGATTGGGAGGGAGGTGGGAGGGGGGTTCAGGATAGGGAACACATGTAAACCCATGGCTGATTCATGTCAATGTATGGCAAAAACCACTACAATATTTTAAAGTAACTAGCCGCCAACTAAAATAAATAAATTTATTTAAAAAAAAAAAAGAAGAGGTGGCAAGAAGACACAGAAGAGCTATACAAAAAAAATATTTTCATGACCCAGATAACCACGATATGTGATCATTTAACTAGTGCCAGACATCTTGGAATGTGAAGTCAGGTGGACCTTAAGAAGCATCACTATGAACAAAGGTAGTGGAAGGGATGGAATTCCAAAGGAGCTATTTCAAGTTCGAAAAGACAATGCTGTTAAAGTGCTGAACTCAATATGCCACTAATGTGAAAACTCAGCAATGGCCACAGGACTGGAAAAGGTCAATTTTCATTCCAATCCCGAAGAGCAATACCAAAGAATATTCAAACTACCACACAATAGCACTCATTTCATATGCTAGCAAGCTTATGCTCAAAATACTCCAAGCTACACTTCAAAAGTATGTGAACCAAGAACTTCTAGGTATTCACGCTGGATTTAGAAAAGGCAGAGGAACGAGAGATCAAATTGCCAACATCCCTTGGATCATAGAGAAGCAAGGGCATTCCAGAAAAACATCTACTTCTGCTTCGTTGACTGTGCTATATCCTTTGACTTTGTGAATCACAACAAACTGTTGAAAACTCTTAAAGAAATGGAAATACCAAACTTCCTTACCTGCCTCATGAGAAACCTGTATGCAGATCAAGAAGCAACAGTTAGAACCAGACATGGAACAAGGGACTGGTTCAAAATTGGCAAAAGAGTACGTCAAGGCTGAATAATGTAACCCTGCTTATTTAACTTATATGAAGAGTACATCATATGAAATGCCAGGCTGTATGAAGCACAAGCTGGAATCAAGATTGCCAGGAAAAATATCAATAACCTCAGATATGCAGATGACACCACCCTTTTTGCAGAAAGTGAAGAGGAACAAAGGAAGCTCTTGATGAAGATGAAAGAGGAGAGTGAAAAACCTGGATTAAAATTCAGCATTTAAAAAAACTAAGATTATGGCATTGGGTCACATCACTTCATGGCAAATATATGGGGAAACAATGGAAACAGTCACAGACTTTATTTTCTTGGGCTCCAAAATCACTGAAGATGGTGACTGCAGCCATGAAATTAAAAGACACTTGCTCCTTGGAAGAAAAGCTATGACCAACCTAAACAGCATAGTAAAAAGCAGAGACAGTACTTTGCCAACAAAGGTCCATCTAGTCAAAGCTACAGTTTTTCCAGTAGTCATGTATGGATATGAGAGTTGGACCATAAAGATAGCTGAGTGCCAAAGAATTGATGCTTTTGAACTGTGGTGTTGGAGAAGACTCTTGAGAGTCCCTTGGACTGCAAGGAGATCGAGCCATTCAATTCTACAGGAAATCAGTCCTGAACATTCATTGAAAGTACTGATGCTGAAGCTGAAGCTCCAATACTTTGGTCACCTGATGTGTAGAGGTGACACATTGATAAAGACGCTGATGCTGGGAAATATTGAAGGCAAGAGGAGAAGGGGATGACAGAGGATGAGATGGTTGGATGATATCACCGACTCAATGGACATAAGTTTGAGCAAGCTCCAGAAGATGGTGAAGGAGAGGGAAGTCTAGCATGCTGCAGTCCATGGGGTCACAAAGAGGTGGACATGACTGAGCGACTGAACAACAACAAAAAATTCTCAGAATGTAAAATTCACAGAATGTAAAATGTGAAATTAATACAGAGGAACCCCTTGTGTCCCTGTTTACTAACAATGAAAAACCAGAAAGAGACATTGAGGAAACTAATTTACCACTGCAACAAAAAGAATAAAATACCTAGGAATAAACCTACCCAAAGATACAAAAGACTTGTATTTGAAAATCAATAAGACATTGATGAAAGAAATCAAAGAGAACATAAACAGATTGAGGCATATATCATGTTCTTAGATTTGAAGAATCAATATTGCCAAAATGACTATATTACACCAACCAATCTACAGATTCAATACAATCCTTATCAAATAATGAATGACATTTTTCACAGGAAGAGAACAAAAATTTTCACAATTAGTATGGAAATATAAAACACCCTGAATAGCCAAAGTAATCTTGAGAAAGAAAAATGGAGCTAGGTGAATCAAACTCCTTGACCTCAATGAAAATGAAAGTCACTCAGTCGTGTCGACTGTTTGTGACTGTTTGTGGCCTGATTTCTCCAGGCCAGAATACTGGAGTGGGTACCCTTTCCTTCTTCAGGGGATCTTCCCAACCCAGGGACCAAACCCAGGTCTCTGGCATTGCAGTTGGATTCTTTACCAGCTGAGCCACCAGGGAAGACAAGAATACTGGAGTGGGAGGCCTATCCCTTCTCCAGAGATTCTTCCTGACCCAGGAATCGAACCGGTGTCTCCTGAATTGCAGGTGGACTCTTTACCAGCTGAGCTACCAGAGAAGTTCTTCCTAACCTCAACTATAACACAAAACTATAGTCATCAAGACAGTATGGTACTGGCACAAAAACAGCAATATAGAAAAATGGAACAAGATTGAAACTCCAGAGAAAAACCCACACACATATAGGCACCTTATCTTTGATAATGGAGGCAAGATTATGCCACGGAGAAAAGACAGTCTCTTCAATAAACGGTGCTGGACAAACTGGACAACTATGTGTAAAGGAATTACTAAACCCCATGTAGAAAATAAGTTTGGAATGAATTAAAGACTTAAATGTAAGGCCAGGAAATATAAAGCTCTTAGAGGAAAACATAGGTAGTACACTCTCTGACATAAATTGCAGCAAGATTCTCTCTGACCCACATGCTAGATTGTTGTTCAGGCCCAAAGTCATGTCCTATTCTAACTGCTGCTTCTTGACCTTCATACAGGTTTCACAGGAGGCAGGTAAGGTGGTCTGGTATTCCCACCTCTTTCAGAATTGTCGACAATTTGTTGTGATCCACACAGTCAAAGGCTTTAGTATACTCAGTGAAGCAGAAGCAGATGTTCTGAAATTATCTTGCTTTTTCTATGATCCAAAGGATATTGGCAATTTGATCTCTGGTTCCCCTGCCTTTTCTAAAGCCAACTTGTACATCTGGAAGTTCTCGGTTCATGAATTTTTGAAGCCTAGTTTGAAGAATATTGAACATTACCTTGTTAGCATGTGAAATGAGTGCAATTACATGGTAGTTTGAGCATTCTTTGGCATTGTCTTTCTTTGGGATTAGAATGAAAACTGAATTTTCCAGTCCTGTGGCCACTGCTGAGTTTTCCAAATTTTCTGGTATATTGAGTGCAGCACATTAACAGAATCATCTTTTAGGATTTGAAATAGCTCAGTTGGGATTCCATCACCTCCACTGCTTTGTTCATGGTAATGCTTTCTAGGGCTTCCCAGGTGGCAGTAGTGGTAAAGAACCCACCTGACAATGCCAGAGATGCAAGAGAAATCAGGTTCCATCCCTGGGTTGGGAAGATCTCTTGGATAAAGGAATGGCTACTCACTCCAGTATTCTTGCCTGGAGAATCCCATGGACAGAGGAGCCTGGTGGGCTACAGTCCATAGAGTCACAAAAGAGTCAGACACAACTGAAGTGACTTAGCACACACAATGCTTTCTAAGCCAACTTGACTTCACACTCCAGAATGTCCAGCTCTAGGAGAATGACCACACCATTGTGGTTCTCTGGAAAATTAAGACTTTTCTTGTATAGTTCTTCTGTGTATGCTTGCCACCTCTTCTTAATCTCTTCTGTTTCTGTTAGGTCTCTGCCATTTCTTTATTGTATGCATCTTTGCATGAAATATTCCAGTGGTATCTCCAATTTTCTTGAAGAGATCTCATATCTTTCCCATTCTATGTTTCTCTCTATTTCTTTGGATTGTTCATGTAAGAAGGCTTTCTTAACTCTCCTTGCTAGTCTCTGGAACGCTACATTCATTTGGGTCTATCTTTCCCTTTCTCCTTTGCCTTTCACTTCCCTTCTTTTTTCAGCTATTTGTAAGACCTCTTCAGATAACCACTTTGCATTCTTGCATTTCTTTTTCTTAGGGATGGTTTTGGTCACCACATTCTGTGCAATGTTACGAACCTTAGTCCATAATTCTTCAGGCACTCTGTATACTGGATCTAATCCCTTGAATTTATTTTTCATCTCCACTGTAAAAATCATAGGGATCTGATTTAGGTCATACCTGAATGGTCTACTAGTTTTCCCTACTTTCTTCAATTTAAGCCTGAATTTTTCAGTAAGTAGAAAAGGAGTGGAGAAATAGCTCCAGAACGAGTGAAGAGGCTGGGCCAAGGTGAAAATGATGCTCAATTGTGGGCACATCTGTTGTGGAAGTTAAGTCTGATGCTGTAAAGAACAATATTTCATAGCAACCTGAAATGTTAGGTCCGTTTGCCGGAGTCCTGCTCCAGCTGGTCCAGGGGTACCCAAGGAATGAACGGCGTTGGCAAAAAGAAAGAAAGGAAAGAAAGAAAGACACAGAGTCTTTTGAAGGTTCAGAGATGAGGATTCTTTATTGCTCTAAGTTTTGACTTATATAGCACATGTTTTAGGTCAGTAACTTTTGTAATGATTCTTTTGCAATATTTTCCTATTCAGATGATTTATCTCTTGATTCTAAGATGTAAATGTTCTTTCCCGGTCTTTTGTTACATTTCAGTTACATTTTTACCCCAAAACCTAGTCTTATTTTACTAAAAACATGATCCATGATGTCATAAAACATATTGTTCTATCTACTTCAGCAAACACAGCGTCTTGCTTCAAGGAATAAGCACTATAGTGGGGTCTAAGGTCAAGAGTCTTTCATAGTACAGCCATTGTCTGTGGGGGTCTGTTTACCATCTACCCACATATCACAAGACTATTTGTGGCAAAAAACAAATCTTTTACAGTCTACCCTGAAACCACCTGCAATATGACTCACATATATCTGTTTGTCTGTGTTCAGGTTCTGGGGTGGGGCGGAGGGCACAAATATCTCTAGCGTCCCAATCTTTATGAGAAAAGGCAATTGGATTAGTTCCTTTAATTTTTCTTGATACATGATCCAAGTTTTCAGTCATCAATAATAATCTTCTCATGAGGCCAAATCACATTAGGCTTAGGACTTGTTTTTTAAATGAACATGGCCTTACTCCCTGGCTGAGTGTTAGGGACCCATCAGCCAGGGGCCTCAGTAGGTTTAATCATTTTGGGAATATTTCTTTGGGACAGAGGATCATATTTCTTTTCTCTAAACTCTCGTGAAATCACTACAGAAGCCCCTTTAAATCCTGCCAACAAGGAAAGAAACACAGCTAGCCACAACAAAGGCATAGAAACAGGAAGGAGTGAAGGTTCCGATCCTGGAGAGAAACTGCTTTGCAGTTTCTTCTTGAGTGGTGCCGTGACTTCGTCATCCGGCAGTAGATCCAGAACAGCTCCCAACATCCATGAATCAAGGTAAATTGGATGTGGCCAAGCGGAAGTTGGTAAGAGTGAACATTGATATTTTAGGAATAAGTGAACTAAAATGGACAGGAATGGGTGAATTTAACTCAGATGACCATTATATCTACTACCATGGGCAAGAATCCCTTAGGAGAAATGGAGTAACCCCCATAGTCAACAAAACAGTCCAATATGCAGTACCTGGGTGAAATCTCAAAGACAACCGAATGATGTACTTGCAGGCAACCTCAAAAATGACAGAATGATCTTGGTCCAAGGCAAACCGTGAGGTGGATGAACCTAGAGTCCTTTATACAGAGTGAAGTAAGTCAGAAAGAGAAAAAACAAATATTATAATAACACATACGGGAATCTAGAAAAATGGTACTGATGAACCTATTTGCAGGGCAGGAATAGAGATGCAGACACTGAGAAACAGACTTGTGGACACAGTGGGGAAGGAGAGGTGGGACAAATTGAGAGAGTAGCCTTAAACATATACATTACCATATGTAAAATGAGATAGCTAGTGGGAAGATGTTGTAATAAACACCAGGAACACAACCCAGTTCCCCCTGACAACAACCTAGAGGGGTGGGATGGATGATGGGGTGCAAGGGAAAGCTCATGAGGAGGAACGCGCGTAAGTTACTATGGCTGATTCACCATGTTGTATGTCAGAAACCAATACAACATTGTAAAGCAATTAATCCCTCCAATTAAAAAAAAAAAAAGAGGAGTACATAATGCTCCTCTTGTCTTTCTCCATTCTTAATCCATGGCAAGACTAAATATGCAAAAATGATGTAGAGTATGTTTAATCATTTTAAACTAGCTCAGAAATGTCATCCTAGCTAGCTCTCCTTTAATACCTGGACTGCAGTGCTATTGTATCCGTCAAATCTCATGAAATATGCAATGAGGGGATGGATTTCTGAATTGTTGCTTTTGGGGTACTTTTGCCAGGTGCTATATTGAGAGTAGCTAATAATAAGCAGTATCCGTGTCCTCCCCACAGTGGGATTAAAGGTCGGAGAAAGCAGGTCCAAGGCATGGAATCTATTGTGAAAAGTCCCTGTAGGTCTGCCAAGTTCTAGAGCTTGCAAGACAAAAGAGTACTTAGGTTCTAAGGGCCCTCCTAGAAAAATGAGTCACAGTTGCGCGTCGAGCAGTGCTTTCTCATAGGACAGCTGACAGCTGCAGGAACAAGGGCTCTACCTGTAGAATTTCTCACTTCAGAGCAGAAACCACAGAAACATACCATCTTTATTATGGAATGTGTTAGTTGCTCAGTCGTGTCTGACTCTTTGTGACTCCATGGACTGTAGCCCGCCAGGCTCTTCTGTCCATGGAATTCTCCAGGCAAGAATACTGGAGTGGGACACACACACACACAGCTCCCCAGAGATTTTATCACCAACCTAAGGGGGATCGAACCTGGGTCTCCAGCATTGCAGGCAGACTCTTTACTGTCTGAGCCACCAGGGAAGCCCCTAGCATATAGGGAAAGAGAGGGCAGGGAGACGGGAGAGAGAGAAGGGGATAAGAGGGAAGAAGAATATAAAGAACTTAAGACTCTCATTACGATTTCCTTGGTTCATAACATCATAATGGATATAGAGATCTTTAACATATTATTTTTCTTTTTGAAAGTGAAAGATCGCTCCAGTTGTGTCCATCTCTTTGCGACCCCAAGGACTATATAGTCCCTGGAAATTCTCCAGACCAAATACTGAGTTGGTACTATTCCTTACTCTAATGGGATCTTCCAACCAGGTTGGAACCCAGGTCTCTCACATCGCAGGCATATTCTTACAAGCTTAGCCACCAGGGAAGCTGTTTTTGTTTTAAAATAAGGGAAATAAAAGCTACCACTTATTGGGGAGCTACCAGTTACAGATATTGAATGAGGCACTTTATGCTACATAAATATCATCACTTTATTATCTCATAGCAACCAATATATATTATTCTTGATATCTTCATGTGTAAAAGGTGAAGAAATATGCTTTCAAGAGATTTATGAACGTTCCCAGGAATCATACAGTTAGTCATTTATAGAGCAGAATTTGAACTTAGTTTTTTCTGACACAAAAAATCATTGTAAAAGTCTCACATTATAATAAACAGTGTTATTCTCCAAGGCATAATCACAATATAAGTCCTGGAAACATACACTTTTTATGAAGCCTGTAGTTTTTCTAATTGCATTGCAGTATACAGGTACTTAATTCTTCTCATTAAAGATTAAGTACCATTTGATAAATACCTTAAAGGAGAGAGGCAAGTGAGTGAACTGTTAGCCTTGAATGACCTGCAGGGGGCATCAGAGGCCCACTGATCATTAGTGTTACTCATCAATGTCTTCACCCTATGGATTTGTTGCCTGCCAGGCACCCTGACCTGGATTCTCTGCAAGAATACTGGAGTGGAGTTGCATTCCCTTCTCCAGGGGATCTTCCTAGCCAGGGATCAAACTGTGGTCTCCTGCACTGCAGGCAGATTCTTACCATGTGAGCCACCAGGGAAGCCTATTGAACTTTAAGACTCAGCATCATTCAGAAATGAAGCCCAAAGGGCACTGTGACCAGGAGTGTTGCTGCTTTGAGTGGAGAATGAGGGCAGAAATAAAAGTGCAGTGAGACCTTAACAGAATGGAAGGAGATATATTTCACTTTGCTCCCTGCTGTTACCCACCACATTTCACTTCCTCTTCTTTTTGTACTTTTTGTTTTGTTTTCATGCTCTTTCAACTTCTTCCTAATCCTGTTCCACCATAATTGCATTTTACTCTTTCCCTACCCTATTCCCCCCTGTAACCTTAAGATTATTTCTCTCTCTCTCTGTTCCTTCTTTTTTCGGCTGTGCCACATTCCCTTGTCAAGATCTTAGTTCCCCAGCCAGGGATTGAATCCACCCTATCCGTGAAGTACAAAATTCCAACCACTCAGGGAATTCCTTCACTTCTTTTTAAGAACTACAGATTGTCCTTAAAATTTGCCCTCATACAGGGCACAAAAGAGACACATTTTTAAAAACAGACTTTTGAACTCAATGGGAGAAGATGAGGTGGAGATTTGAGAGAATACCATTGAACATGTATGGTACTAAATGTAAAAATAGAGACCGTGCAAGTTTCATGCATGAAGCAGGGCACCCAAAGCCAGTGCTCTGGACAACCCAGAGGGATGGAGTGGGGAGGGGGGTTCAGGATGGAGGGACACATGTGTACCTATGGCTGATTCATGTCAATGTATGGCAAAAACCATCACAATATTGTAAAGTAATTATCCTCCAATTAAAATAAATTTAATTAAGAAAAATAAAAATGTCTTGGGCTTCCCTGGTGGTCCAGTGGTGAAGAATCTGCCTTGCAATGCAGGGGACACAGGTTTGATCCTTGGTCATGAGAAAGATCCCACATGCTGAGAGGCAACTAACCTTTTACCACTTCTCCCTGAACAAACTCTCAGGAGCAGGTGAGCTGCAACTACTGAAGCCCACGTGCCCTAGAGCCCATGCTCTGCAACAAGAGAAGCCATGACAATGAGAAAAGCCTCCACAATCACAACTAGAGAGTAGCCCCTACTCACTCAACTAGAGAAAGTCCATGCAGCAATGAAAGACCCAGTGCAGCCAAAAATAAATAAATAAATGTTTAAGAGATATATGTACAAAAATTGTCTCTATACATTGTAAGTTAAATGTAAATACAATGGCAAGCATCGATATTCTAAAATAAAATAAATATTAATACCAAGAGAGAAGAGTACTAAGTGCTAAGGAGGTGCTTGTTGGTTTTTGTTTTGGTTATCAGGTGGTTGGGATGGGGCGAGTGGGGGGTGGTGAGGGACACTGAATTAAAATCAAAATGGAGAATTCCCTGGCAGTCCAGTGGTTAGGACTCAGTGCTTTCACTGTGGGGGGCCCCAGGTTTCAATCCCTGTTCAGGAACTAAGATCCTGCAAGCTGTGTGAGCTAAGTTGTTTCAGTTATTTCCGAATTCTTCAATGAACCTCTGGCGTATCTGGCAGGCTCCCCAGTTGACAGGACTGTGTTCCTTTCAAGAGGCTTCATGGGAACAATGTGTTTGTTTGTCCTTTCACAACTTCTAGAGGCTACTTTGCATTCCTTGGGCTCATGGCCCCTTTCTCCCAACTTCAAAGCCAGCAGTGTTGCATCTGTCTGTACCTTATCTTTTAATAATCACATCTTCCTTGACTCTCACACTTCTCTGCCTCCCTCTTCCACTTTTAAAGATTTTTGTGACTACATTGGGCACACTTAATAATTTCCTAAGCATTTAAAGTCAGCTAAGTAACCTAGTAACCTTACATTCCACCTGGCAATCTTAATTCTCCTTGGTTATGTTATCTAACATATTGATAGATTCTGGGGATTAGATGTGGACATCTTGTTAATGGGGGCAATATTCTGTCTGCATACATCAATTACCAATATAGTTGACATACTTAACACATCTATCAACTAATTAAAAGAATTCGTTATTTACATAATCCTGTCAGATTTTATGAATTCTCATTAAATTGTGGCTCAGTTAGTAGGGTTTCTTCCATCACTTATGGACCAACATCCACCTTTCATAACAAATACTTTTACTCCCTTTACTTTCACCAACGAAACAAAATTCATTAGATAATATAACATCTAGGGGCTTCCCAGGTGGCACTAGTGGTAAAGACTTGCCTACCAATGCAGGAGACACAAGAGATGCGGGTTTGATCCCTGGGTCAGAAAGATCCCCTGGAGGAGGGCATAGCAACCCACTCCAGTATTCTTGCCTGGAGATCCCATGGACAGAGGAGCCTGGTCAGCTACAGTCCATGGGGTCACAAAGAGTTGACACGACTGAAATACTTAGCATGCATGCATGCATAACATCTTATATGCATAACCTAAAAAAAAGAATCTGATATTCCAAATAGTCATATCGAAGAGATATAAAAGGACACACTAATTTATAATAAGGACACTAAAAAAACAAAAAATTGATAAAAAAAAAACCCTGCTGAATCAATCCAATAGGTAATTGCTCAGAAGTAGCTCCTTGGAGAATCACCACGATGGAGCTGGGTAATCCTCCTAAGTACACATAGGATCCCCTGTGATTCTGATAGCTACTGATACTGGCTGACACAGGTAGGCTGATTGCCTCAAATTGTTGTTGGTCATCTAATTTTGCAAAATGAGAACTATTCTTCGGAAGGGTCTGAACACTATTTTCTTAGGGAAGGTTCTGAGGCAACAAGAAGTTTGAACTTCACTTGGTTTACATGATAGTTGTGTCCTGGAAATTTAGTAATATTTAAGCTGTGCAAAAAAAATATTTTGCATTTATATGTAAAATGGAATTAAGGCTTCATTTTCAGATAATACAAAGTTTTTTTTTCTTTTTTTTTACCTACATGAAGACGGGAATACATAAAGCTGTGTATGAATGTGAGGCAGTTCACCATTTGTGCAGACCCAGTTAATTGTAGAACATCTAGTATCATAACCTCAACCCTAAAACTAACCCACTGAGTGTTGGCAGTGCTTTCCAATCATTGGACAAACCAAGCCAAAACCCCTAACAAAAACAGAAACATCATCACTTTTGAATTTCCAGACTAGTGGTGACGTCCCATCCTTGATGATAAACACCAATGGTTCAGCATTTTGAGTTACCATGTTTTCATATGAGAGATGATAGCATTAAAGTTGATATTGGTTGAGTTCTAATTATGTGACCATCCACTGTTCAATATAATTTTTTTAATCTATTTAGAACTTGTTTAAATCCTCACAACAACCCTATGATGTAGAGTCTACTATTACTCCCAATTTAATAATAGGGAACTAAAAACTTATCAGTTTAAAAGAGCAATGCATGCAGAAAACCTAGCTAGGGAATTCCTATCGTGGGCCTAG
Source organism: Okapia johnstoni (assembly GCA_024291935.2). Taxonomy (NCBI): domain Eukaryota; kingdom Metazoa; phylum Chordata; class Mammalia; order Artiodactyla; family Giraffidae; genus Okapia; species Okapia johnstoni. The sequence continues at coordinate 56,473,403 of CM044305.1, read as the reverse complement.
AGTTTTTAGGACCCCATGCTTTCACTGCATGAGGCCCTGGTAAAATCCCTGGTCGGAGACTAAGATCCCATAAGCCTCGTGGCATGACCACAAAGGCAAAAAAAAAAAAAAAAAGAAAGGAAGAAGAAAAAAGAAAAGGAAACCTAGCTAGTAATTAAAAAATTCGAATCAAATCTGGCAGTCTGGTGCTAGATCCCTTCGTGAGTAACCATTGCACCCCCACTGCTTTATGGCAGAGGGCTGCTCAGTCCTTTAATCACTTTCCCCCCATCTAATAGTGATCCTATTAAAATAATATCAGCAGTCCTAAACTAATGTGACTAAGCCTGCGCTGCAGTAATTGATCAAAATATTTGACTCCCTTTTCTAACTGGCTCGCATCCATTTCTCTCTCTCTCTCTCACACACACACACACATACCCCCAGTACACCCACTTTTTCAAATCCTATGTTCACTGAAGAAATGATGATATCAAAGCTGCTGCAGATACTGTGATGATGATAGAAAAGGATTGGAGAAATGAATCAGGGGCCTTTCATTGAAAGAGATGTGTGTGTGTGTGTGTGTGTGTGTGTATTGTAATTTCCACCACGGATGTAGTAACTTGGTGACAGTTGCCTTGGTAACTATTTACTGTTATAAGTAATTAAAAAAAAAATGGACCTTGGCTTCTGGTAAAATTCCACACAGAATTTTCCACCCCCTTTACCAGTCCTCAGTTCTCACGTAACTGTCATGGTAAAACAAAAATCCAGTAGTGCTCCATGCTTTACCTTTCTCTTATTCCTGCCACTAGTGTTGGCAGCTTCTCATAGCACTCTGTATGCCAAAATTTTGCCAAGTTTCAGACATTTGAATGCATAGCATGCCAATTTGCTTCAACAGTAGCTTTTTGACTGACTAGATTTATAGATATTTGTTGGCAAAACAGTAAACACACAAAACTGTAACACTCTTTCAACTAAAGGAAGAAAGACTTAAAATAAAATTTTGTATCTGGAGTGGTCAACATCCTACCCACATGGGATTTGAATGTAGTAATACTCCTAGTCTGAAGTGGCTCAGTGGAATTCCAGGACTTAGGTGCAAGGAGCAGTAAGCCTCATGCTGAGGAGGGGCATGACTTGCCCCGTGACAGATCCCCAAGGTGGGACTTGCTTTGGGATCTTGGGTAAGTTAAACTCAGACTCTTTGAGACTAGTTTTCTCATCTGGGGACTGAAATAGTACTAGTCCTTAAATCAGTGATATTGTAGGATGAAATAGATAATGGATGTAACAATAGCCAAGGCCTTTTAGGTACCATACAAATATAACATGGGACAACTAAAATAATATTCATTATTGCTCCAAGGTCACCAACCTTTCAAGAGGTCAAGTGCAAATGTTCCAGGTTGTCTTCTATGGTCAGAGATTGTGAATTTACCTCTTGTTCATGCCATGCTGTCCTTTGAAAAACATTTTAGTAATTTGCCAACATTAAAAATCAGGATATATTGTACAAACACTCCTGAATTTCTGGCTTCTTGTGGAAAATGTGGGAATTCTAAAAATCTCCTGCCTTTCCTACACAGCACAATAAATGCATAGACTGATTTGTTGATGTACCCTAGGGACTCTGGCCTTGTCATCTAACCAGCTCCAAGGCATTTGAGTCTAGCCACGACTGGAATGCAGAACATCTAACCATCACCCGTACCTAGAAACAGTAACATCATTGTGTTCCAGCCTCTTCCAGTGTTATAGGAGCTGGGAAGCAAAGCCCAGTAAAAAGCAAAGTTACTAGAAGTCCCATCACCCAAGAACTCCTGTAACTGAACTGGATCATCACATAATCCACTAGTTTTAGCATTTTAGGCCATTCTTCAAGAAACATTTCAAGCTAGTGGAATAGACATGCCTGTTACATTGGGTATTTAGCTGAAAATTCAAAAGGAAGACTTTCCTAAAATCAGGAGAATGGCTCTGGTCAAATAGCATTTTCATGTGGCCTGCCTTTTCCCTTTCTAATATCACCTTAGACAAAACCTAATTTCGAAATATTCCAGGATGCCTCATTGATCTTGGTGGGAAGGGAGAATGGAATATAAGAAATTCTCAAAATACCCTTAAAGCATAATGATAGCAACATTCTTAATGTGTTAATAATTTGCCACTTTGCCAAAGAGTGGGAAATTGGAGAGAAGTGGCAGTCAAGCAAGGAGCCAATTGGGGGGACATATGATTGGCCCCAGTCACTGTCCTCATGAGTACCCTTCGCACTGGCCCTGCAAGTAAAATAAGTAAATATGCCACTAAGTAGAAACAAATCTTTATGCTATTGATAAATGAAACTGCAGGCAGGTACACATGCTCCCTCCCACACAGTCCCCCAGAACCGTTAATCATTAGAATCCATTCTTTGTAGGAATTCTGGAAGAAAAGTGGGAATGTTGAAGGCAGCTTGCACCCCTCTCACTAAGTGTATTGTTAGTTAACAAATGGGATTGGGTCCCATTCCGTATAGAGCTGGCCATGCAAGCATTAGAGTGGATTCAACAGCAACGAAACTTTATGGTTTGTTTTTTATGAAATTCGTTTTGACCCCTCTGCTGTGCCCTGCTCCCTGCCCTTTGAACTTGATCCAGGTGCTTGGTTGGGACTATGATCCTAATTAACAGGATTTTAAAAAGAAACTGAGCTTGACTGTTGCACTGTTAATGTATTATGTGTGTGCTCAGCTGTGTCTGACTCTTTGTGACCCCATGGACTGTAGCCTGCCAAGCTCCTCTGTCCAGATTTTCCCAGGCAAGAATACTGGAGTGGGTTGCCATTTTTCTTTTCCAGGGAATCTTCCCAATCCAGGGATCAAAATCCACATCTCCTTACATCTCTTGCATTGCCCGTTAGGGCTCACGATATCTGGGAGGCCCCTTTGGCTGAAATACTTTTAGAAAAACTGACATGAGCAAAAGAAGACAAATTGATAAAATTTGAAAGACAAACTTTTTTATACAGTGTCCTCCCTCAGTTCATAGGCTTCCCAGGTGGCACAGTGGTAAAGAATCTGCCTGCCAATGCAGAAGATGCAGGAGACGCGGGTTCAATCCCTGAGTTGGGAAGATCCCCTGGAGGAGGGAAATAGCAACCCACTCCAGTATTCTTGCCTGGGAATCCCCATGGACAGAGAATCCCTCCCCAGGCTACCGTCCCAAGAAGAGCAAAGAGCTGGAACACAACTGAATGACTGAGCCCATAGCACAAACTCCCAGTTTTAGCAGATAAACTGACTTTCCAAACAAAAGCATATTCAGGGGTCAGACTGAGCTTAGATGGAAATAAATTATGCTCAACTGAATGACAAAGTTCAAAAAACTAAGATTTGAAACATGTGGCAGGGTGTCCAGGAAGCACCCGTGTCAGTTTAGTGTCCTTGATCCTCAGAACCATCATTACAAGGTAGGAGCTATTACTATCCCTATTTTGAGTAATTGAAACTGAGGGACAGAGAATAAAGTAACTTACCGATCCCAGAGGCAGTCAGCGCAGAGGTGGGTAATGAGCTTGGACAGTCCAGTCTGTAGGGTGTGCACTGTGATGATGAGATAATTTCCTGACATCACAGGTTGCTGAGCCTCTCCATGACAGGTTCTCACAGTAATAGGATAGTGCCCCTGCCTTTCTGTGGATAGCCATTTTGCATTATGAACCCAGCATAAAGCATTAAGCCCCATAGTTACTGACTTCAATGTTACCTTTAACGACCTGACTAGGTCCTAAAAAACCTGCTGAGTACAACAATTGACAAAATGCTTAAATTATTATCAATGCCTAAAAATAAGTGATTGCCATTTAGATCCTCATTTGCATTTGAATTTATGTCCAACCAGAATCTCTTAGTTGTGAGCATTAAATGAATGTGGTCATTGTCTCCCTTTTTAATCTTCTCAAATAATGGCTCTGACCCAAGCTATTAGCCCTTTCTGAGTCCAGCAATATCAAGCAGCGAGTGGGGTGTCCGGCAAATGAGACGTTACTTCAGCGTGCATTATGGTGTCATGGGTGGTCCCTGATGGCTCTCTGTTGGTAGGATAAGTTCTGGTGGTTTGTGTTTCCATTCATGGCGGTGGAGTTGGTCCCGATCCGTCCCCAGCAGAAGTTCCCCTTGTGAGATAGAGAGAGCTATGAGTTTGTAAGATGCCTGGTCAAAATGGGTGAGTCCTTGCTGTGGAACGTAACACCGAGCATAAGGAGGGAGCATAAGGAGAATTTAGGTTGATTGGCAGCAAACAGAAACTTTCTCCATGCATCTGTGAGTGGAATATGTCCCATCCTACCAGCTGGGACCCTCTACTCTACTAACTCTACCACTTCCTCAGTTTTTTTGCTTGTTTATCATTTAACTACTGACAAATTAGAAATCCACCCTATTTTAGTCTTCAAAGCCTTGATATAATCTGACTTTAGTTGGCATAAAAACCAACAAATTAACACAACCAGATGACACTGAGGATCTTCCTCTCTCCTCATTAACCTTTGGTCATCAGATTGTAGTGTTTTGTTGACGTGGGTCCCTTGGATCAGACTTCCAGAGTATGAGATCCTTGCTCTGTAACTTACCTGTTGAATAACCGTTAATCTCATCTCCGATGTCTCAGATTCTGCATCTGTAAAACAGGAATAAAAATAAGTGAAGCTGTGAGGATTAGGGCACCTCATAGTAAAACCTCAGTAACTATCATTATCTCTATTTTCCCATCTTCCTTAGGTGGTTCAGTGTTATGTGTGGCTAATTTCACAGGAGTAGACATACGATTTGTTAAACAAAGTTAAAAGAATTATTATCTATTTATTTTTGGTAAACCAAAAAAAATGTGTTGTTTTGGTCTCCTTCTTTTCTTTTTTGCTTCTGCTTCATGCTATGGTGGACAGCTCTCTTGTACCAAATGGCCTCTTTCCTGTGATTATTATTTCATAATCTATAACTAGTCAAATCAGATACCCAAAAAAAAAAAAAATGGCAGTATTATTCAGTCTAACCCACCCCCAAAGTGGAGAGCATATATTTGACTGTTGCCATGGTGATGTAGAAATAAATTTGTATAAAACATTTGGCCCTGGGGGCAGGTGCATGAGTCATTCTTTTGAGGCTGGGTGGGGATAGGGCAACTGCTTTCAAATAAAACCACGCCCGCCAGACCCATAGTTGAAATGAGAGACCCCACTCTTTTCCTGCAGTAAATCAGAGACATCTCATTCTGGGGAATTTGTTGTACATTGTGGTTCATTTGTTTCGTGAGAATGTTTTTTCTCTATTTTCTTCCTCAGGTAGGACGGAACTATTGAATACTCTTTTGCTCTTCCTACTGCATATTTCTTAGGACAGCAAACTTAGTTTTGATAAAAAATATGGTCCTGTTTGTCCCATTAGTGTCCCTGACAAAACTAAACCTATAATTGTGAGCTGCTTCTCTCATTTCCGTGCCTCTCCACACATACTCATTGTCCATAAGTGGTGGCATGCTGAAATATTTATTCAGCATTTTCTTTCCTTCCCATAGGAGTAAAGCACACAGGAGGAGAGTTTCAGACAGAAGTGTTGCAACAACGTACAGGCGATTGTGATTTCAGATGGAAAATCAGTACCAATACGCTGTCTGGAATTTACTAGCTGGCTGAAGTCAGTAAATCAGCATCCCGAAATCTGAGAAGCAGAGTGACATGCTATCCCCTGATAAAAATGTTGTCCCAATGGTCTCAAGTGCCATGGGTTTGTTTAAAATTAATACATTGGCTTAGTGTCCTTGACCATCATACATAGTTGGGCAGGAGCAGAATTTACACATGCCCTCTTGTCTTACTCAGCCTGTCGTCAATGCCCAAGGTACCAATGCTAGGCCAGAAGCCGAGATATAAATGACTGAAACACAGCTTGTAACCCTTCTAAAGTTTTCTAAACTAGGTAAGAAAAATACAGGGAAAAAAAAAAGCAGGGAAAAATTATCTAGCAATAATATGAGGTGGCAAGGTAATATAAATTGAATAGTAATCAGCAATGGTTTGGCACATGTTGGGAAGAGAGAAGATCACCCTGGACTGTGTGAAGGCAGTGTGGGATCTGAATGAGACTTGATGGGTGGGTAAAGACAGTGAGAGGCAATAAAGAAAGGGAAAGAAGAGCAACATGCAAGAGGTCGGGATCCCCAGCAACAGGAACTTGGTCTAGGAAGGGGTGTTAGCATAACGCGCTTGTGCTCATACAGTGAAGAATCTACCAGTCAATGTGGGTGACCTGGGTTTCAATCCCTGGGTCTGGAAGGATCCCCTGGAGAAGGAAATGGCAACCCACTCCAGTATTCTTGCCTGAAAATCCATGGACAGAGGAACCTGGCAGGCTACAGTCCATGGGGTCACAAAGAGTCAGACATGACTGAGCAAACTAATACTAAAGGAGGGTCAAAAACTTAGGGACAAGACAAGGCATTGGTGTGGATGCTGTTAGCCAATGATGCGTGGGTGTGGGTGGAGGGTGGTCAAGCCAAGAGCCTAAAAGACTACAGATCAAACAAAAACCAGGAGAGCCGTGTAGAATTCCTAAGAGAGGCTATTTAAAAATGTGTGAGTTATGCCCTTCGGCCAAAGAAGATATGACAGAATTTGCTCCACTCAAATCCAGCAATAAGGTACAAAAGTTTACAACATAATTCTATTCTGCTTCAAAAGATTCTGATGAATTCGGCATAAAATATAGTGACTTGAGAGTCCAAATGGAAGGTCTCAATAACGGATAGCAAAAAAATTAAAAGTAGAATAAACTAAATCTACAAAGTCAGTTTTAAACTATTTAGGCATTTAATTAATTTTGTGAAGGCACATCTTAAAAATGATGTTGAATTGGGCCAACTTGATTAATAAGTTATGAATATCAAGATGTAATACTAGAAAGTACAGGGACTTTAAAAGTTATCTTTGAGTAAACCAAAAGTTAATCTTGAAAAATTCAAAGTTGACATAGGACACCTATTCAGGATAAATCTGTGTGAAGATAAAGCACGTTTGGATGAGTTTCACCGCCCCCTTAGGTGAGTGTTTTGACCGACAAGCTGCTAATAATCATTGTTCTTTGTACAACCACCACTTTGGTGAACACCAATAACCTGACTTGGCGTTGGCCAAGTTTCAGAAGCAACCTTCTGTGGAGGAGGAGGAGGGCTGGCTTGCAGCCCACCCAGTGTGGCAAGGACCCTCTGTATGCTATAAGAGGTTCAGGCAGCCAGGTGGTGAGCATCAGGAAGGGGCCGTCAACCCTTTTGGACTGGGTTTGAAGGAAGGAAGTTTAGTTCCAGGATACCGGAGAGGCACAAGAATAGGCCGTGATAGCATAGGATCCCCGGCATGAAATGGAGTCCAGGCGTGTCAAACCAGTCAAGGTTGGCAAGAAAGTCTTCTAACAGTCCAGGTTCCTATGCAATATTGTTCTTTATAACATCAGACTTTACTTCCATCACCAGTCACATCCACAACTGGGTGTTGTTTTTGCTTTGGCTCCATCCCATCATTCTTTCTGGAGTTATTTCTCCACTGTTCTCCAGTAGAATATTGCACACCTACCAACCTGGGGAATTCATCTTTTAGTATCCTAGCTTTTTGCCTTTTCATACTTTTCATGGGGTTCTCAAGGCAAGAATACTAAAGTGGCTTTCCATTCCCTTCTCCTGGTGACTACATTTCGTCAGAACTCTCCACCATGACCCGTCCATCTTGGGTGGTCCTACACGACATGGCTCATAATTTCATTGACTTAGACAAGGCTATGGTCCATGTGATCAGTTTGGTTAGTTTTCTGTGATTGTGGTTTTCATTCTGTCTGCCCCCTGATGAATAAGGATAAGAAGCTTATGGAAGTTTCCTGATGGGAGAGACTAACTGTGTGGGAAACTGGGTGTTGTTCTGATGGCCGGGGCCATGCTCAGTAAATCTTTAATCCAATTTTCTGTTGATGGATGGGGCTTCATTCTCTCCTTGTTTGGCCTGAAGCCAAAATATTGACCCATGCCTCTGCCGGAGACTCCTGGACACTCATAGTTAAGTCTAGCTCAGTCTCTTATGGGGACACTGCTCCTTTCTCCTGGCTCCTGGTGTGCACAAGGTTTTGTTTGTGCCCTCCAATAGTCTGTTTCCCCAGTCCTGTGGATGTTCTGTAACAAATCCCACTGGCCTCCAAAGTCAAATTCCCTGGTGGTTCTCAGTCCCTTTGCCAGATCCCCAGGTTGGGAAATCTGTTGTGGGTCCTAGAACTTTCTTAACAGTGCAAGAATTTCTTTGGTATAATTGTTCTGCAGTTTGTAGGTCATCTGCTCAGTAGCTCTATGGTGAAGCTAATGGCGACATTCTCCAAGAGGGCTGATGCCACACGCAGCATGGGTCCTGGTGTGCACAAAGTTTTGGTTGAGCCCTCCGAGCATCTCTGGTGGGTATGGGGTTTGATTCTAAATGTGATTTTGCCCCTACTACCAACTTGCTGGGGCTTCCCCTTTGCCCTTGAACAAGGGGTATCTTTTTTTGGTTGGATCCAGCATTCTCCTGTTGATGGTTGCTCAGCAATGAGTTGCAATTTTAGAGTTCTCACAGGAGAAGATGACCACAAGTAAACTCTTGATGTACTTGCATGAAATGGAAATCTCTTTCCCCTTATAGTTTAGAAAACTGTTATCAAAAGCTGATTAGTTTTTGATAGTTTATATCACTAAGCAACATGAAATTGAAATAGTGGGACATAGAACTGAAAACATTAAGAACTGTTACCCCAAAGTAAGAAAGGAAATTTTTTGACCCACCAGCTTCTGCTGGTATTAAAATTTACTCTATAACTCATTCCTAGTGGTGAATTACTCAGATGAAAGAAAGGTCAATAAATGTGAAAGTAAATGGTTTCTGTTATCAGAGTTTGGAATTTGAAACCCCTTTACATGATGAGCTACATAAATTTAGATAAATTATTTGAGTTTTCTAAAAGACAAGTCCTGATCACATGGACCACAGCCTTGTCTAAATCAATGAAACTATGAGCCATGCTGGGTAGGGCCACCCAAGACGGATGGATCACGGTGGAGAGTTCTGACAAAATGTGGTCCCCAGGAGAAGGGAATGGCAAACCACTTCAGTATTCTTGTCTTGAGAACCCCATGAACAGTATGAAAAGGCAAAAAGATAGAACACTGAAAGATGAACTCCCCAGATTGGCAGGTGCCCCATTTGCTACTGGAGATAGGCGGAGAAATAATTCCAGAAAGAATGAAGAGATGGAGCCAAAGCAAAAACAACACCCAGTTGTGGATGTGACTGGTGATGGAAGTAAAGTTTGATGCTATAAATAACAATATTGCATAGGAACCTGGAATGTTAGGTACATGAATCAAGGTAAATTTTTCTCTCTATCTTTCTCTTTAGTTACTAAGTCATGTCCGACTCTTGTGAACCCATAGACTGTAGCCTGCCAGACTCCTCTGTCCATGGAATTCTCCAGGCAACAGTACTGGAGTGAGTTGTCATTTCCTTCTCCAGAGAATGTTCCTGACCCAGGAATCGAACCCGGGTCTCCTGCATTGCAGGCAGATTCTTTACCAACTGAGTTATGAGGGAAGCCCTAAATATCGTATGAAAGTTAAAGTCACTCAATCATATTCAACTCTTTCCAACCACATGGACTACACAGTCCATGGAATTCTCTGGGCAAGAATACTGGAGTGGATAGTCTTGCCCTTCTCCAAGCAATCTTGCCAATCCAAAAATAGAACCTGATTCTCCTGCATTGCAGGCGAATTCTTTATCACCTGAGCAACAAGGGAAGCCTGAAATATATAGGGGAATCAAGTGAAGTGAAAGTTGCTCAGTTCTGTCTGTCTCTTTCTGACTCAAACCAGGACACTGGAATGGGTAGCCTTTCCCTTCCCCAGGGGATCTTTGCAACGCAGGGATTGAACCAGGGTCTCATGCATTGCAGGCGCATTTTTTACCAACAGAGCTATGAGGGAAGCTTCAAAGTAAATTGGAATTGGTCAAACAGGAGATGGCAAGAGTGAATATCGACATTTTAGGAATCAGTGAGCTAAAATGGACTGGAATGGGTGAATTTAACTCAGGTGACCATTATATCTACTACTATGGGAAAGAATCCCTTAGGAAAAATGGAGTATCCCTCATAGTCAACAAAAGACTCTGAAATGCAATACTTGTATACAGTCTCAAAAATGACTGAATGATCTTTGTTCGTTTCCAAGGCAAACCATTCAATACCAGAGTAATCCAAGTATATGCCTCAGCCAGTAATGCTGAAGAAACTGAAGTTGAATGGTTCTATGTAGACCTACAAAACCTTCTAGAACTAACATCCAAAAAAGATGTTCCTTTCATTATAGGGGACTGGAATGCAAAAGTAGGAAGTCAAAAGATAACTGGAGTAACAGACAAGTTTGGCCTTGGAGTAGAAAATGAAACAGCATGAAGGCTAAAAGAGCTTTGCCAAGGGAATGCACTGGTCATAGCAAACACCCTCTTCCAATAACACAAAATAATACTCTAAACATGGACATCACCAGATGGTCAACAGAGAAATCAGATTGATTAAACTACCGCACAATTGCACTCATCTCACACGCTAGTAAAGTTATGCTCAAAATCCTCCAAGCCAGGCTTCAGCAATACATGAACTGTGAACTTCCAGATGTTCAAGCTGGTTTTAGAAAAGGCAGAGGAACCAGAGATCAAATTGCCAACATACGATGGATCATCAAAAAAAAAAAAAGAGTTCCAGAAAAACATCTATTTCTGCTTTATTGACTATGCCAAAACCTTTGACTGTGTGGATCACAATAAACTGTGGAAAATTCGGAAAGAGATGGGAATACCAGACCACCTGACTTGTCTCTTGAGAAACCTGTATGCAGGTCAGGAAGCAACAGTTAGAACTGGACATGGAACAACAGACTGATTCCAAATAGGAAAAGGAGTAGGTCAAGGCTGTATATTGTCACCCTGCTTATCTAACTTATATGCAGAGTATATTATGATAAACCCTGGGATGGAAGAAACACAATCTGGAATCAAGATTGCTGGGAGAAATATCGATAACCTCAGATATGCAAATGACACCCCCCTTATGGCAGAAAGCGAAGAAGAACTAGAGCCTCTTGATGAAAGTGAAAGAGGAGAGTGAAAATGTTGGCTTAAAGCTCAACATTCAGAAAACTAAGATCATGGCATCTGGTCCCATCACTTCATGGCAGATAGATGGGGAAACAGTGGAAACAGTCTCAGACTTTATTTTTGGGGGCTGCAAAATCACTGCTGATGGTGATTGCAGCCATGAAATTAAAAGATGCTTACTCCTTGGAAGGAAAGTTATGACCAATCTAGATAGCATATTTTAAAGCAGAGACATTACTTTGCCAACAAAAGTCCGTCTAGTCAAGGCTATGGTTTTTCCAGTGGTCATGTATCGATGTAAAAGTTGGACGGTGAAGAAAGCTGAGCGGCGAAGAATTGATGCTTTTGAACTGTGGTGTTGGAGAAGACTCTTGAGAGTCCCTTGGACTGCAAGAAGGTCCAACCAATCCATCCTAAAGGAGGTCAGTCCTGGGTGTTCATTAGAAGGACTGATGTTGAAGCTGAAACTCCAATATTTGCCACCTCATGCGAAGAGTTGACTCATTGGAAAAGACCCTGCTGCTGGGAAGGATTGGGGGCAGGAGGAGAAGGGGACGACAGAGGATGAGATTGTTGGAAGGCATCACCGATTAGATGAACATGAGTCTGCGTAAACTCCGGGAGTTGGTGATGGACAGGGAGGCCTGGCGTGCTGCAATTCATGGGGTCGCAAAGAGTCGGACACGACTGATCGACTGAACTGAACTGAACTGAACTGATAGTCTTTGCAGCCGAAGATGGAAAAGCTCTATACAGTCAGCAAAAACAAGACCAGGAGCTGACTGTGGCTCAGATTATGAATTCCATATTGCAAATTCACGCTTAAATTGAAGAAAGTAGGGAAAACCACTAGACCATTCAGGTATGACCTAAATCAAATCCCTTACGATTATACAGTGGAAGTGACAAACAGATTCAAGGGATTAGATCTGATAGACAGAGTGCCTGAAGAACTATGGATGGAGGTTCAGGACATTGTACAGGAGGTTGTGATCAAGACCATCCCCAAGAAAAAGAAACACAAAGAGGCAAAATGCTTGTCTGAAGAAGCGTTACAAATAGCTGAGAAAAGAAGAGAAGTGAAAGGCAAAGGAGGAAAGGAAAGATATACCCATTTGAATGCAGAGTTCCAAAAAAGAGCAAGGAGAGATAAGAAAGTTTTTCTCAGTAATCAATGCAAAGAATTAGAGGAAAACAATAGAATGGGAAAGACTAGAGATCTCTTCAAGAAAATTAGAGATACCAAGGGAATTTTCATGCAAAGCTGGACACAATAAAGGACAGAAACAGTATAGACCAAATAGAAGCAGAAGATATTAAGAAGAGGTGGCAAGAATACACAGAAGAACTATACAAAAAAGATCTTTATGACCCAGATAACCACGATGATGTGATCACTCACCTAGAGCCAGATGTCCTGAAATGTGAAGTCAAGTGATGCAAACAAAGCTACTGGAGGTGATGAAATTCCAGCTGAGCTATTTCAAATCCTAAAAGATGATGCTGTGAAAGTGCTGCACTCATGGCAGCAAATCTGGAAAACTCAGCAGTGGCTGCAAAAGGTCAGTTTTCATTCCAATCCCAATGAAAGGGAACACCAAAAAATATTCAAACTACTGCACAATTGCACTCATTTCACATGCCAGTAAGGTAATGTTCTAAATTCTCCAAGAGAGGTTTCAACAATATGTGTACCTTGAGCTTCCAGATGTTCAAGCTGGGTTTAGAAAAGGCAGAGTAACCAGAGATCAAATTGACAACATCCGTTTGACTGTAGAAAAAGCAAGAGAGTTCCAGAAAAATATCTACTTTTGCTTTATTGACTATGCCAAATCCTTTGACTGTGTGGATCACAACAAATGGTGGAAAAATCTTCAAGAGATGGAAATACCAGACCACCTTACCTGCCTCCTGAGAAATTCGTATGCAAGTCAAGAAGCGACAGTTACAACTGGACATGGAACAACAGACTGCTTCCAAATCGGAAAAGGAGTACATCAAGGCTGTATATTGTCACCCTGATTATTTAACTTATATGCAGAGTTCATCATGTGAAATGCCAGGCTGGATGAAGCACAAAGTTAAATCAAGATTCCCAGGAGAAGTATCAATAACCTCATATGTAGATGATACCACACTTACGGCAGAAAGCAAAGAACTAAAGAGCCTCTTGATGAAAGTGAAAGAGGAAAGTGAAAAAGTTGGTTTAAAATTCAACCTTCAGAAAACTAAGATCATGACATCATGTGCCATCACTTCATGGCAAATAGATGGGGAAACAATGGAAACAGTGTCAGACTTTATTTATTTGGGCTCTAGAATCACTGCTGATTGTGATTGCAGCCATGAAATTAAAAGACTTTTGCTCTTTGGGAGAAAAGTTATGACCAACCTAGACAGCATATTAAAAAACAGAGACATTACTTTGCCAACAAAGGTCCGTCTAGTCAAATCTATGGTTTTTCCAGTAGTCATGTACGGATGTGAGATTTGGACCATAAAGAAAGCTGAGCACTGCAGAATTGATGTTTTTGAACTGTGCTGTTGGAGAAGACTCTTGAGAGTCCCTTGGACTACAAGGAGATCAAACCATTCAATCCTAAAGGAAATCAGTCCCGAATATTCATTGGAAGGAGTGATGTTGAAGCTGAAGCTCCAATACTTTGGCCACCTGATGTGAAGAACTGACTCATTAGAAAAGACCCTGATGCTGGGAAAGATTGAATGCACGAGGAGAAGGGGACAACAGAAGATGAGATGTTTGGTTAGCATCACCAACTCGATGGATATGAGTTTGAGCAAGCTCCAGGAGTTGGTGATGGACAGGGAAGCCTGTCGTGATATAGTCCATGGGGTCGCAAAGAGTCAGACACGACCAAGTGACTGAACTGAACTGAAAAGACAAGTCAGTGGGCATAACAGTCCCAGGCTTCAGACAATACTAAAAAGATACAGTGATCAAAACAGGGTAGTACTGGCACAAAAACAGCAATAAAAATCAATGGAACATCATAGAGAGTTCAGAATTAAACTCACAAACCTAAGGTCAATTTAAATTTGACAAAAGAGGCAAGAATACAATATGGGGAAAAGGCAGTCTCTTCAGCAAGCAGTGCTGCTGATTTACAGCATGTAAATCAATGAAGTTACAACATATTATCACACCATGCACAAAAATAAACTCAAAATGACTTAACAATTTAAACATAGAACACAACACCTTGAAACTCCTAAAAGAGATCATAAGCAAAACATTCTCTGACATAAATTGTACCAACGTTTTCTTATGTCAGTATCTGAATGCAATAGAAATACAAACAAAAATAAGCAAATGGGACTTAAACTTACAAGTTTTTGCACAGCAAAGGAAACCATAAACAAGATAAAAAGACAACCTAGAGCATGGGAGAAAATATTTGCAAACAATGCATCTGACAAAGGCTTAATTTAAAAAATATACAACAGCTCATACAACTCAGCAACAACAAAAACATGCAGTCACATGAAAAGATGTTCACCATTGTTAATTATTAGAGAAATGCAAGTCAAAACTACAATGAGGAACCATCTCATACCGATCACAATGGCTATCTTTAAAGTCTACAAATAAATGCTGGAAAGGGTGTGGAGAAGAGGGAACTCTCCTACACTGTTGGTGGGAATGTAAGTTGATGCAGCCACTATGAAAAACAGAATGGAAGTTCCTCAAAAAACTGAAAATATATTTACCATATGATCCAGCAATCCCACTCCTGGGCATATATCTGGAGAAAACTATAATTCACAAAGATACATTCACCCCTGTGTTCATAGCAACACTATTCATGATAACCAAGACATGGAAACAACCTAAATGTCCATTGATAGATGAACAGATAAAGAAGATGTGGTACATATAGTCAAAGCTATGGTTTTTCCAATAGTCATATATGGATGTGAGAGTTGGACCATAAAATTAGACCAAAGAATTGATGCTTTCGAACTGTGGTGCTGGAGAAGCCTCTTGAAAGCCCCCTGGACTGTAAGGAGATCCAACCAGTCAATCCTAAAGGAAATCAGTCCTGAATACTCATTTGACTGATGCCAAAGCTGAAGCTCCAAAATTTTGGCCAGCTGATGCAAAGAGCCAACTCATTGGAAAAGACCCTAATTATGGGAAAGATTGAAGGCAGGAGTAGAAGGGGATGACAGTGGATGAGATGGTTGGATGACATCACTGACTTAATGGACATGAGTTTGAGCCAGCTCTGGGAGATTGTGAAGGACAGGGAAGCCTAGAGTGCTACAGCCCATGGGATTGCAAAGAGTCGCACATGACTTAGTGACTGAAAAACAACAAAGTACCTGTACACAATGGAATACAACTCAGCCACTAAAAGAACAAAATAATGCTACTTGCAGCAACATGAATGCAACTAGAGATTTTTATACTTTGTGAAGTAAGTCAGAAAGAGAAAGGCAAATACCATATGGTATTACTAATATGTAGAATCTAAAATACAGCACAACTGAACCTATCTATGAAACAGACTCACAGACATAGAGAACAGACCTGTGGAGAGAAACAGGGGGAGAGGAGGAGCAGAGGGATGGACTGGGAGTTTGGGGTTAGTAGATGCAAATATATTACATATAAAATGTATGAACAACAAGGTCCTACTGTATAGCACAGGGAAATATATTAAATATCCTGGAATAAACCATAATGGAGAAGAATATAAAAAAGAATGTATATGTATGTATAACTGGGCCACTTTGCTGTATAGCAGAAATTAGTAAACATTGTAAATCGAGTATACTTCATTAATTTTTAAAAATTATTTGAATTCCCTGAAGCTCAGTTTTATCTGCAGATATAATACCAATTTCTCAGAGTTGTCATGGGAATTAAAGTGAGATAATACATGTATAACACTTGTCACAGTGCATAGCTAATAAACGTGAGTTTTTACCTGAAAGATAAGTAATGCCAAAAAATGAGTAAATTCCACACTCATTTCTAAAATATATAAACTTTTCTTGTGTATAATATACTCTGTATAAAAAGGAACTGCAATTTGTGTGGGGGGAATGCTCAGATCTCTTCTAAAATGCAAATACAGGGGTCTTATTTTGAATATTGGAGTAAAGGTCACTGTATTAATTTTTACCATGAATCTCAGAATAAGGTTGCAGTGTTTCTGAACTAGGATTATTTTGCTCAATAGGGAACAATTGTTAACATCTGGAGACATTTTTGGTTGTCACAACTGGGTTAGGGGTTGCTACACACAACTAGAAGGAAGAGGCCAGAGATGCTCTTAAACATTCTACAATGCACCAGCAGCCCTCACCCAACATACAAACACACCACAAAGAATGTCAGCTTTGGGCAAGATAATTTAAAGTGGGCTTCCCTGGTAATTCATATGGTAAAGAATCCACATGCAATGCAGGAGACCTGGGTTTGATCCCTGGGTTGGGAAGATCACCTGGAGGAGGGCATGGCAATCCACTTCAGTATTCTTACCTGGAGAATCCCCATGGATAGAGGAGCCTGGCGGTCTACAGTCCATGGGGTTGCAAAGAGTAGGACATGACTGAGTGACTAAGCACACAGCACAAAATGTCAATAGTGATGAGGTTGAATTAATGAAATGAAGTTAGAGTTTATTAAAGCTAATAGATGAATATATGTTTAATTGATAAATGTTTAAGATATTTGCTGTGATTTGCACTTGGAAAAAATGAGTGTTCATCTGTAAATTATTTGAAAGTCAGAATACATTATGTCCCAGATAAACGTCCCATTTTCCACAATATGTGTCCACGTTACCTAGGGATATTTTTAGGAATGTTACTAAGTTTAAGCCTTTCAGCTGTTCAATTTTTTTTTTTCATTTCTATTATTTTGAGCTCAGACACATTTATCACAAATTTTAGATCATAGCCCTTGACTTCAAGGAGCTTACAGTATAGCTGAAAAGGTAAGAAATGCATTCAGAAAACTCTACTATATTATCAGCCCCATGACAGCAAGAGTCCTATCTATCTTGTTCACTCCTGTGTCTCTTGTGCTCAGCACAGCACCCAGAAATATATGAATAAAGCAATCAGTGAACAAAATAAATGATAATTTTGAGTCACTTAGACAGTAAATGATAAAATTAGACATTAGAAACTATCTAATCTCTTATTCCCTTTCAAGCCCCCTCCCTTGGTTAACTCCTACTCATCCTTCAGGTCTCTGATTACATCATTCCTCTGGGAAGTCCTCCCTGACCTCCTCCAAGATTAGGTTGGATGTTCTTTTATGCTCCCATAGTACTCTCTACTTCAATTGCAGCACTTATCACACTGGATAGTAATATTCTGTTTACTGTTTTTATTTACCACCAGTCAATAAACCTGTTGTATGCAGGAACTGTGCCTTGTTCACTTTTGTGTGTTCAGTATCTGCCAAAGTCTGGCACATAGTCAGAACTCAGTAAATATTTGTTGAATAAAAGAATGAATGATATAGAATTGAAGTTAGAAGAAGTGAAATGACTAAAACATAGGTTGAAAGTAACTATATCAGAGATGGTAGCTGAAGCCATGAGAATATGAGTTATCTAAAGAAAAGAAATAAACTGAAAGTAGCCAAAGACTAGTTAGACTTTAATAGTGACAGCTAAGAATGTGAGGACAAATTAGAGTTAAGGAAATATTGGAAATTTTGGAAGACAATTGGAACAACAAAACATCATGGAAGACAAGGTAGGAGTTTTAAGAAGGTTCTGCCACAAGCAGCAAAAATGGGGGATGGAGAAAGGTGATTGGGTTTCACAACTTTTCAGTAGCAGTTGGAATAGAAGCCTGATTGCAAATAATTAAGGGCTGAATTAAGCTACAAACAAATAGAATCATCTGCATCAGTTCGGGCCCACACAGTAATTTGAATAGGGAAAGTTGAGAGTAAAGAATTATTAGCTATAAGAGTGAATGGTAATGAAGGGATTGGCTAGTAAGAAGTAAAGCCTTTAAAGAATGTTTTTAAAGAATATTCTTAAATAAAGAATAGCAGAAATAAGGAATAACTACTACTCCTAGGACTGAGATAGAGCACCCAAAGTAAAACATCCCTATCCCACACCCTGGCCAGTGTTGAGATCCAGACCTCATTGGACTGGGCACTACTATGACAAAGAAGTCACTGTGGTGGTATGCTGATGGAACTTGCTGGAAATTTTCCCTCCAAGGTTTATCAGAAACCACCCTCTAAATTACCTAAGAAAGTTGATTATGTGTAAGTATCACTAGCAAAATGCCCATGGGGGATGGGGTCAAGAGAAGCTGTGGGAACTGAACACTGAAGAAGCATCTCCGCTGAAGGAGCTAAGTACTTGGGAGGCTACACGTGCTACAGGAGCCAAGTACTGGAGAAACTGCCCATATGCTGCATAAGCTAGGCACCAGGGAGGCCACATGCACTGGAGTCTACATGTGAAATCTCCAGTGAGGCAAATCTGGAGAGAAACTGATATCCTCTTGTGAGAACCAGATTTTGTTAGGCTGATAAAAGATTTAGAAAGAAGCAGAATTTGCCTACAACCATCGGGGTCTCCATAAAGCACCCAAGACGAAAGGAAAGGGGAAAAATGCAGAATTGAGAGCACTATAGAGTAGGGTAGGGATATGTTGGATGAGTATTTGTATATTAAAGGAGGTAATAGAAATAAGAGATTGCAGCTTCACTGGATGGATATTGAAAACTGAAATGGATAAAGTAATGGAGTAGAAGCAAAGATTATAGTCACAGAATTTTAGAGTTAGAAGAAATACACTCACTATATAATTGCTTTCTTAAAGCCTAAATAAGTTAAACGATTTGCCTAAGTTCATGCAGTTAATGACAGAGCCAGAATTAGAACAAAATTTTTCTGACACTCACACTATTCATTACTGTTTGAACTGCATCATGCTGGAAAGATCTATTAATATTTTGAGAGAAATAAAAGCTACTAACAAATTCATAAAAATTTCAAAGGAAAAAGTGTATTTTGATGTCATTAGCTCAGGTAGAAAACAAGTTTACTCAGAATAAGAAATTCACATTGTCAGGAATTTTTGTTTGTGATGCACTTAGAAGAAAGAATAGATATTTGGGGATTAGGTGATTTAACTTGGGCTATACCATGTAAAAATGTAAAACAATAAATTTAATTGGCAATATGGACTTTAATGCATCTAAAGTTAATTACAGTGAATTTTCAGTTTACTCAGAGAGCTGGGGAAAAGAGGGATTATGGCTCATAGTACCTGGTTAATCAGAATTATCCAAAATGTAATGTGAAAATTTTGTCTTACAGTAGTAAATAAGAATGCTGAAATCAACAATATTTCTTTGAAGACTAAATATTCTATACTAGGGTTTTATATTATCACTTTTAGTGGAACATTTTACAGACTCGTTGCATATACAGAGATTGAACTATATTATCCTGACCCTCAGACATTCCCTAAAGTATAAAACAAAATTACTTTTTTATTTTGCTAAATGTAAAAAGTTATATAAATACATGTTTATAATGAAGGTTCTCAATTAGCTGGATATGAATGCAAAATTAGTATGACTTGTTCTGTTCATATTTGTAGACAACATCAATTAATTGTTAAATAAGTGGACAATTTTTAAGGGTTCTTTAAGTTGTGATTGTAATTTTTTGATAACACTATATAATTTGTCCCCAAGTAAAGAAAGAAACTAGGCAAAATTCGAAAACAGAAATCCTCTATTCCAGAGACAGAAAACTGGCAGTTATAAGCCAAACCCAGCCCTCAGATTCTCTTGGGATTTGTGTTGTCTTGTTTTATTTTGATTTTCCTATACAGATTTTTAAAACTATTAGAATTAGATGTCAATATTTAAAATCTAAGAAATTTAGCATAAAATTCTAGATTCACAGCATCTCAAAAAATCATATCTGACCACACTGGGTCTACATTCCTACTTTACAACAATCAACTGGCACTGAGTTATGGCTGTTCCATTTAGACAGGGAATGAGTTATTTTGTTTGTCACAGCCCCCATCACTTTCTTTGCTACAGTTACAGAGTTTCAGCCTTCATGCATCATGCAATTATATAATAGACCCACCTTACTTAAGAATACAGGTGCAAAATTCCTAATTCAACAGTATATTATACACTATGCTATATGCTAATATAATATGCAATTTAATATATAATAATATGCCATTCACAAATAGGGTTTAATCCAAGAATGGAAGGATCATTTTATATTAGGAAATCCATTAATATATAACATCATATCTGGAGAAGGAAATGGCAACCCACTCCAATATTCTTGCCTGGAGAATCCCTTGGACAGAGGCACCCGGTAGGCTGCAGTCCATGGAGTCACAAGAGTCAGATACGACTTAGCAACCAAACCACCACCACCATATCTATATTATTCATGGAAAGATTTTTATGTGGCTCAAAAGAGTACAGCTGATAAGATAAATGAAAAATGAGTAGAAAAAAAGGAAAACAAAGGATATAAAATGATACCAACACTATCAGCTTAATAAGTACTATAAAAATCTATTCTTGATTTATAAAAACAAACCCTTCCAGACAGAGTAGGGAAAGGAGTAGGTGGGACAAATTGAGAGAGGAGCACTGACATGTATACACGACCATGTGTAAAGTATTAACTAGTGAGAAGCTTCTATATAACACATAGAGCTCAGCCAGATGCTCTGTGACAACCTAGATGGGTGAGATGGCGGGAGGAGGGCTGATTGGCGTTGTTGTACAGCAGAAACCAACACAACATTTTAAAGCAATTATCCTCCAATTAAATAAATAAATAGAAACTCTTCTTAGAAAATGAAGAATAAGCATGCTTTTTCAATCTGACAAAGAATAGCAACCTTAAATCAATAGTCAATATTATATTGAACACTAGAAATAGTCCCAATAAAACTGAATTTTTAACTGTTATAACCATATTATTATTAAACATAGTTTGGAAAGTTCTGATCATTGTACTAAAAAGACGTGAATTAAAAGACTTCCCTGGTAGTCCAGTGGTTAAGACGCTGTGCTTCCAACGCAGGGTGCATGGATTTGATTCCTAGTCAGGGAACTAAGATCCTGCCTGCCATGCTGGGTGAGGGGGGAGACATGAATCAGAAATAAGTATGGGGAGTTCCCTCGTGGTCCAGTGGTTAGGAGTTGGCATATTCACTGTCCTGGCCCAGGTTCAATCCTTGGTCTGGGAATTAAGATCCCTCAGGCTGCATGGCGTGGCCAAAAAAAAAAAGTTATAAAGATAGAAAAGGAGATTAAATCATGATTAATAGATAAATAAACTACCTAGAAAGCCCATCAATTGTAAAATTATTATAAAAGAAACATTGCACATATATATTACCATATGTAAAATAGATAGCCAGTGGGCGTTTACTGTATGACGCACGGAATTCAAATCCAGTACTCTGTGACAACCTAGAGGAACATTACAAAATGACCTGGATTTATCTGGATTCCAGAGGACATTGAAGAGGACACATTGCATATATTACCATATGTGGGATGCAGTGGGAGAGAGGTTCAAAAGAGAGAGGATACATGTATACTTACAGCTGATTCATGTTTATGTATAGCAGAAACCAACACAATATTGTAAAGCAATTATCCTCCAATTAAAAATAAATACATTTTAAAAAAAGGTTTTAGACTGAATAATTTTAACAGGGACTATATGGAGTCTTAAAGAAAATTTACTTAAGAAATATATATATATATAATTGAGTTAAGAAAAATGGTATACATAGCACAATTGTAGTTGATAGTCCAACTTAAAATTTTTCAGTAAAAAGGGAAAAATGTGACAAATTTTTTCTGAAATTCCCCTGGGAAATTAAATAAGAGACAGATTAAAAATGGAAGACAGAAAAAAATGATGTGTGAAGGCTAGTTGTGTCAGATGCTAAAATTTAATATAATGTAAAAATTAAATCAACTTGATACTGACACAAGAATGACAAGACAGATCAATGGAATAGAACAAATAGCAAAGAAATAAACTTTATTATAATGTTTTAATAGATGATAAAGGCAATAGGATACTATTTTCAAAGTAAAGCTAGTCAATAAATAACGATAGAACACTGGTTAGCTATTTGTAAACAATCCTTTCACATCACACAAAATAAATTCCCAGTTGGGAAAAAAAATTGGTTATACGTTTAAAAAAGAAAATTATTACAAAAAAAGAACAAACTGGGGGAAAAAACTTGCAAAAAATATGACAGAAAGGTGGTCATATTCTTAATATACAAGTGATTCATACAAAGTGATAAGAAAAATGCCAAAGATTCAGTAGATAAATGAATGAAGGATATAGGTGGTTCAGACAATCCATAGAAGATGAAACATAAAAGGCTAATAAACACATAATAAATGTTTAATTTCACTAAACCAAAGAATTTCAGTAACTAACAAATTAGAAAATTAAGTTTAGTGATACAGGAAATTTCATGAACTGCTGGAAGGAATATTACAATTAGTGGGAGTATAAATTAATACATTTTGGAAGGAATTCCTTGGCAGTCCAGTGATTAGGACTCTGAGCTTTCACTGTAAGTATAACTAAGTCACTTTGCTTTACACCTGAAATTAACATAACATTTAAATCAACTATACTTCAATTAAAAAAATTAAAAAGATAGTATTGTGTTTACAAGTTTACTTGAACATATAAATGAATGTACAATAGCTTTCAAAATGAATTTATGAAAAATTGATGATCTTTTTTGCCTTCAATTTTGGGTACAAATATTTACATGAGACTTTCTTTGTAATGCAGGTGACACAGTTTCAATCCCTGGTCTGAGAACTAAGATCCCACATGCCATGGTGCAGCTAAACACACCTGCCACAACTACTGAGCCTGCCAGCCACAGCTAGAGTCCACATCACAATGAAAGATCCCACATGACATAATGAAGATTATGCATGCTGCAACTAAGACCTAACACAGCCAAATAAATAAGCAAATAAATAAGCAAATTTCTATACTACATTGCCATTTTGTTTTTCTGAATCTTGGATTCTCTCTAGTATTTTAGACTTCTGGGTGATATCTAATATTGACAATAGAGAGAAGCATCAGGAGTAGAGTAGATTTTGTCCTGTTGTTGATTGTAAAGGCCATTTTAATTAAGCTGGGCCTGGCTTAATATACAGTAATTAACTTCTAGGGAATTCCTGTCAGTCCAGTAGTTAGGACTCACTGTTTTCACTGTGATGGTCAGAGTCCAATCTCTGGTTGGGAAACTAAAATCCCCCAAGATGTGTGTCTTGACAAAAAAGAAAAAAGAAATTAACTCCTAAATTAGGTCTTCTTTTACAATTGATTCACGAATTGTCCACTTGCCATGAAATTAGTTCCCAAATTTAAACTTGCATTTTCATAATCACTATTTTTTCATGATATAATTATCATATTAAGGAAAAATCACAATAGTAGAAGACATTTATCAGTTTTCAGAATCAATATCCAGACAAAAAAATAGAAGATCATTATAATTGCAAGCCATAATGGAAACATGATTAACCTAACAATATAAAATAATTACATACAATTTGAGGGGTTAACTAGAGTGATGTGGTAAGTGGAAGTGGATACATGCACATGTTTTCATATGCCCAGCCGATTTATATCTTTTGGTTTCAGTATTTAATCCATTTACATTTAAGATAATTATCAATAAATATAATCCTATTACCAATTTCTTAATTATTTAGGGTTTATTTTGTGTAGGTCTTTTCCTTGTGTTTCCTGCTTAAAGTTTCTGTAGCATTTGTTAAAGCTGGTTTGGTGGTACTGAATTCTCTAAGCTTTTGCTTGTCTGGAAAGTTTTTGATTTCTCTGTCAGATCTGAATGAGAGTCTTGCTGGGTACAGTATTATTGGTTTTAGGTTCTTCTCTTTTATCACTTTAAATATATCATGCCATTCCCTTCTGACTTGTAGAGTTTTTGTTGAGAAATCAGCATGTCAATGTGTGGCAAAAACTACTACAATATTGTAAAGTAATTAGCCCCCAACTAAAATAAATAAATTAAAAAAAAAAGAAGATAAAACAAACAAACAAACAAAAAAAGAAATCAGCTGACAACCTTACAGGAGTTCCCTTGTATGTTGTCTTTTCCTTTTTGATTTTAAAATTTTGTCTTTGTCTTTAATAGTTATCAGTTTGATTACTATGTGTCTTGGTGTGTTCCTCCTTGGGTTTATACTTCCTAGGACTCTCTGTGCTTCCTGGACTTGGTTGACTGTTTATTTCTTTTCCTCATATCAGCTATTATCTCTTTAAACATTTTATCAGGTCCTCTCTCTCTTCTCCTTCCAGGACCTTGAATCTTGGTGTGTTTAATGTTGTCCCAGAGTTCACTTAGGCTTTCTTCATTTTTTTTTCATTCTTTCTTCTGTGTTCTGTTCTGCCACAGTGATTTCCACCATTAAGTCCTCTATGTCATTTATTTGTTCTTCTGCCTCAGTTATTCTGCTACTAATTCCTTCTAGTGTATTATTCTTCTCTGTCCTTCAGTCCTTCTAGGTCTTTGCATCTTCTCCATTGTTTTCCTGAAATCCAGAATCATCTTCACTATCAGTATTCTAAATTCTTTTTCTGAAATGCTGCCTATTTCCCAAACTTTTAGTTGTTTTGGGGGGTTTTATCATGTCCTTTCTAGGACACACAACACACAACAGATTTCCCACCCTGGGGACCTGGCAAAGGGACTGAGAAACCCCAGTGAAATTGACTTTGGAGGACAGTGGGAGACTGAACTATACTTGGCTGTGAGTGTCCAGGAAGCTCTGGCAGAGGTCCACAGTTTTGGCCTCAGCCCAAACAAGGAGGGAACGAAGCCCCGTCCATCAACAGAAAATTGGATTAAAGATTTACCGAGCATGGCCCCGGCCATCACAACAACACCCAGTCTCCCCCTCAGTCAGTCTCTCCCATCAGGAAGGTTCCATAAGCTTCTTATCCTTATTCATCAGAGGGCAGACAGAATGAAAACCACAATCACAGAAAACTAACCAAACTGATCACATGGAACACAGCCTTATCTAAGTCAATGAAACTATGAGCCATGCCGTGTAGGACCACCCAAGATGGACAGGTCATGGTGGAGAGTCCTGACAAAATGTGGTCCCCAAGAGAAGGCAATGGCAAGCCACTTTAGTAGTCTTGCCTTGAGAATCCCATGAAAATTATGAAAAGACAAAAAGCTAGGACACTGAAAGATGAATTCCCCAGGTTGGTAGGTGTGCAATATCCTACTGGAGAACAGTGGAGAAATAACTCCAGAAAGAATGAAGAGATGGAGCCAAAGCAAAAACAACACCCAGTTGTGGATGTGACTGGTGATGGAAGTAAAGTTTGATGCTATAAAGAACAATATTGCATAGAAACCTGGAATTTAAGGTCCATGAATCAAGGCAAATTGGAAGTGGTCAAACAGGAGATGGCAAGAGTGAATATCAACATTTTAGGAAATAAGTGAACTAAAATGGACTGAAGTGGGTGAATTTAATTCAGATAACCGTTATATCTACTGTGGGCAAGAATCCCTTAGAAGAAATGGAGTAGCCCTCATGGTCAACAAAAGAGTCCGAAATTCAGTACTTGGGCACAAACCTCAAAAACGACTAAATGATCTCTGTTTGGTTCCAATGCAAACCATTCAATATCACAAGTCTATGCCTTAACCACTAATGCTGAAGAAGCTGAAGTTGAACGGTTCTGTGAAGACCTACAAACCTTCTAGAACTAACACCAAAAAAAGATGTCTCTTTCATCATAGGGGACTGGAATGCAAAAGTAGGAAGTAAACAGAGAACTGGAGTAACAGGCAAATTTGGCCTTGGAGTACAAAATGAAGCAGGGTGAAGGTTAACAAAGCTTTTGCAAGAGAATGCACTGGTCATAGCAAACACCCCCTTCCAACAATGCAAGAGATGATGCTACACATGGACATCACCACATGATCAATACCTAAATCAAGTTGATTACGTTCTTTGCAGCCAAAGATGGAGAAGCTCTATACAGTCAGCAAAAACAAGGCTGGGAGCTGACTGTGGCTCAGATCATGAACTCCATATTGCAAAATTCACATTTAAATTGAAGAAAGTAAGGAAAATCACTAGACCATTCTGGTATGACCTAAATCAAATCCCTCATTATTATGCAGTGAATGTGACAAATAGATTCAAGAGATTAGATCTGATAGACAGAGTGCCTGAAGAACTATGGATGGAGGTTTGTGACATTGTACAGGAGGCAGTGGTCAAGACCATCCCCAAGAAAAAGAAATACAAAGAGGCAAAATGCTTGTCTGAGGAGGCCTTACAAATAGCTGAGAAAAGAAAAGAAGTGAAAGGCAAAGGAGGAAAGGAAAGGTATACCCATTTGAATGCACAGTTCCAAAGAATAGCAAGGAGAAATAAGAAAGCTTTTCTCAGTGATCAATGCAAAGAAATAGAGGAAAACAATAGAATGGGAAAGACTAGAGATCTCTTCAAGAAAATTAGAGATACCAAGGGAACATTTCCTGCAAAGATGGGCACAATAAAGGACAGAAATGGTAGGGACCAAATAGAAGCAGAAGATATTAAGAAGAGGTGGCAAGAATACACAGAAGAACTATACAAAAAAGATCTTCATGACCCAGATAACCACGACAGTGTGATCACTCACCTAGAGCCAGACATCCTAGAATGTGAGGTCAAGTGATGCGAACAAAGCTAGTGGAGGTGATGGAATTCCAGCTGAGTTATTCCAAATCCTAAAATATGATGCTGTGAAAGTGCTGCACTCAATATACCAGCAAATTTGGAAAACTCAGCAGTGGCCACAGGACTGGGAAAATGTCAGTTTTCATCTAATCCCAAAGAAATGCAATGCCAAAGAATGTTCAAACTACCACACAATTGCTCTCATCTCACATGCTAGCAGAATAATGCTAAAAATTCTCCAAGCGATGCTTCAACAGTACGTGAACCAAGAACTTCCAGATGTTCAAGCTGGATTTAGAAAAGGCAGAGGAACCTGAGATCAAATTTCCAACATCTGTTGGATCATATAAAAAGCAAGAGAGTTCCAGAAAAACGTCTACTTCTTCTTCATTGCCTGCATCAAAGCCTTCGACTGTGGGATCACAACAAATTGTGGAAGATTCTTCGAGTGAGGGGAATACCAGACCACCTTACCTACCTCCTGATAAATCTGTATGCAGGTCAAGAAGCAACAGTTAGAACTGACATGGAACAATGAACTGGTTCCAAATTGTCACTCTGCTTGTTTAACTTACCTGCAGATTACATCATGCAAAATGTCAGGCTGGATGAAGCACAAGCTGGAATCAAGATTGCCAGGAGAAATATCAATAACTTCAGATACACAGATGACACCACCCTTTTGGCAGAAAGTGAAGAGGAACAGAAGAGCCTCTTGATGAAAGTGAAAGAGGAGAGTGAAAAGGCTGGCTTATAGCTCAACATTCAAAAAATGAAGATCATGGCCTCTGGTCCTAGCATTTCATGCCATATAGATAGGGAAACAATGGAAACAGTGACAGACTTTATTTTCTTGGGCTCCAAAATCAATGCAGTTTGTGACTGCAGCCATAAAATTAAAAGACGTTTGCTCCTTGGAAGGAAAGCTATGACGAACCTAGACAGCATATTAAAAAGCAGAGACAGTCTCATCACAGAGACTGGCCAACAAAGGTCTGTCTAGTCAAAGCTAAAGTTTTTCCAGTAGTCATGTATGGATATAAGAGTTGGACTATATAGAAAGCTGAGCATTGAAGAACTGACTCTTTTGAACTGTGGTGTTGGAGAAGACTCTTGAGAGTCCCTCGGACTGCAAGGAGATCAAACCATTCAATTCTAAAGAAAATCAGCCCTGAATATTCTTTGGAAGGACTGATGCCGAAGTTGAAGCTTCAACACTTTGCCACCTGATGTGAAGAACTGACAACATTGGAAAAGACCCTGATGCTGGGAAAGATTGAAGTCAGGAGGAGAAGGGGATGACAGAAGTTGAGAGGGTTGGATGGCATCACCGACTCAATGGATATGAGTTTGAGCAAGCTCTGGGACTTGTTTATGGACATGGAAGCTTGGTGTGCTGCAGTCCACGGGGGTCACAGAGTCGGACACGACTGAACGACTGACCTGAACTGTTCATGTCCTTTCATCTAGGACATAACTTTCTGCTTTTTCATGCTGATTAAGCTTCTGTAATGCGTTTTTGTTCTATCTACTGTAGGATGGTTGTTCTTACTTCTATAGTCTGCTTTCTGATGGAGGAGGCTAAGAGGCTTGTATAAGCTTCTGTGGTGGGGGAGTGGGGACTGGGTCTTGCTCTTGTGGGCAGGGCTGTGCTCAGTAATGTTTTAATCCAATTATCTGCTGATGGGTTGGGTTGTGCTCCTTCCCTGTTAATTTTGCCCTGGGGTCTATGGTAGGGTTAATGGAGACTTCCAAGAGGACTTACACCAAAGGGCCCTTTTCAGGACTGTTGCTGTCAGTGCCCCAGTCTCTGCAGTGAGCCAGTGCTGACAAGTGCCTCCACATGGGACCCTCCAGCACTAGCAAGTAGGTCTGGTTCAGTCTCCTGTGTGGTCTCTGCTTCTTCCCTCTGGGTCTTGGTGCAGGCAAGATTTTGTTTGTGCCCTCCAAGTGTGGAGTCTGTTTCCCCTAGTCCTGTGGAAGTCATGTAATCAAATCCCACTGGCCTTCAAAGTCAGATTCCCTAGGAGATTGCCTGTCCCTTTGTTAGGTCCCCAGGCTGGGAAGTCTGATGTGGGGCTCAGAATCTTCACAACAGTGGAAGAACATCTTTGGTATTATTTTTTTCCAGTTTGTGGGTCACCCACCTGGCAGATATAGGATTGACTTTGTCATTATTGTGCCCCTGCTACCGTCTCACTATGGGGTTATCATGTTTAATGCTGATATAAACATTCAAATACAAATTTTTGAGTAGACATACATTTTCAGTTCTTTGGAGTACATATCTAGGAGTAGAATTGTTTTAACTCTGTGTTTAGATTATTGGGGATCTGTTGATCAGTTTTTCAAAACAGATTCCACGTTTTATGTTCTCACCAGCAGGGTATGAGTGTTCCAATTTCTCCATATCTTTGTCAACATTGTAAATTCCAGTTCAAAGTCAGGGCAGGATGAGATGAGATGTCCCAGCTTAACAGCAAGACAGGGGGAAAAACAGATAAATTTCTCTTTCTTCTGCCTTTTGTTCTATTTAGATTCTCAAGGGATTAGATAATCCCCATCTA
This sequence comes from Okapia johnstoni, assembly GCA_024291935.2. Classification (NCBI taxonomy): domain Eukaryota; kingdom Metazoa; phylum Chordata; class Mammalia; order Artiodactyla; family Giraffidae; genus Okapia; species Okapia johnstoni. The sequence continues at coordinate 56,443,871 of CM044305.1, read as the reverse complement.
AAGTTCACAGATTGAAATGTTAGTCTCATCCAGAAACACCCTCCCAGACACACCTAGTTTTTATTGTTGTTGTTCAGTCACTAAGTCATGTCTGACTCTTTGTGACCCCATGGACTGCAGCATGCCAGGTTTCCCTGTCCTTCACTGTCTTCTGGAGTTTGCTAAATCTCATGTCCATTGAGTCAGTGATGCCATTTAACCATCTCATTCTCTGTCACTCCCTTTCCACTCCTGCCCACAATCTGTCCCAGCATCAGGGTTTTTTCCAATGAGATGGCTCTTCTCATCAGGTGGCCAAAGCATTGGAGCTTCAGCTTTAGCATCAGTCCTTCCAATGAGTTTTCAGGTTTGATTTCCTTAAGGATTGACTGCTTTGATCTCCTTGCAGTCCAAGGGACTCTTAAGAGTCTTCTCCAGCATCATGGTTCAAAAGCATCAATTTTTTGGCACTCAGCCTTCTATATGGTTCAACTCTGCCATCAGTACATGACTCCTGGAAAGACCATAACTTTGACTATACAGTCCTTTGTTGGCAAAGTGATATTTTTGCTTTTTAATATGCTGTCTGGATTTGTCATAGCTATATTTGAAGCTTTTGAACTGTGGTGTGGAGAAGACTCTTGAGAGTCCCTTGGACTGCAAGGAGATCAAACCAGTCCATCCTAAAGGAAATCAGTCCTGACTATTCACTGGGAAGACTGATGCTGAAGCTGAAGCTCCAACATTTTGGCTACCTGATGCGAAGAATGGATTCATTGGAAAAGACCCTGATGCTTGGAAAGAGTGAAGGCAGGAGGAGAGGGGGGCGACAGAGGCTGAGGTGGTTGGATGGCACCAGCAACTCGATGGACATAAGTTTGAGCAAGCTCTTGGAGTTGGTGATGGACAGGGAAGCCTGGCATGCTTCAGTCCGTGGGGTCACAAAGAGTCGGACACGACTGAGTGATTGAACTGAACTGAACTGAGATTTGACACACCTAGAAGTAGTGTTTAATCTGGGCACCCCTAGGCCATTCAAGTTGACACACAAAATTAACCATTAAAACCCCACCCCTGTCAATCTAAAACCATATTTAACTACCAAATAAAGACAATAACAAGACCTTAATTCTAACATGATAAAAATATCCTGCAAATAACTGAAAACATACTGACACCTAAAGAGGGAATAGTCTTTGAGTGATGTTCAGTCCTCTTAATTTCCCATTATTTAAATGTTATAATGTAAAATTCACAATACTTAAATACTATGATATAAAATCAATACACCTTACATACATACACACACACACCTGCATTCATAGCAAAATAAGTAGAAAATCATCCATGATAATTACAGTTCTTGTTTCTGTCACTTATCAGTGGACATAGCTGGTATTTTATAATTACCTTCTTCTGCTATCCATTTTGTATTCCCTTTGTCTTCTCTAAGTACTTCAGCTGGTCAGGGTTCTTTACCTGGTAGGATGATTCAAAGCTTCATTCCTGAAAGATCTGGGTCATTACTAATTTTTCCTGGATTTGTTTGTTGTAGTTTTCCATTGATCTTAATCACAGAACATGGTAAACAAGAGAAGCACTAAGGGATCTCCTGTATACCAGACATACTCCTCTTTACCTCCATTCTGGAGTAACAGTCCAATATTCCCTTCGTATTCATGATCAAACACCTCAGTCAGTCTAATAATTCCCTTATTTGCCTGTTGATATAGAGGCATTAGGGGAAATTCCCTTTCAGTCAGTGGTTAGGACTCCCTGCTTTCACTGCCAAGGTCCTGGGTTTGATCCCTGGTTGGAGAACAAAGATCCCACAAGCCACACAGCATGGCCAAATAAATAAATAAGTAGAGGCATTAGGAGCCCAAAGTGCCTGGGTGACAGTCTTAATTTTCTTTTCAGCAGAAACATTGTGTCTACTAGTGGAAGCGTTCTTCCATTTGGAACTAAGATCTCCAGCCCAACAAAGCATAATATCATGGTAACAAGAATCAAAAATCTTGCTAACAGACCACTAAGGGTAATCGTAAGTGATGCCACTCCTATTTTTACCCCTTGATTCTTTTTTTTTTTTTTACCCCTTGATTCTTGGATCCATAAATCCTGGCTATTGGAGCAACAGTTATCATATACAAGTTTCTGGAGAACATTACGCTCTGAAAGATATCGCCATCTAGTGGGCACTGTAACTGAATTTTCAAAAGTCATTACACTGTACCATCAAGCAAGCTTGCACAGTGATAAAGAATTAGCCTGCCAAAACAGGAGATGCAAGAGACCTGGGTTTGATCCCTGCATCGAGAAGATCCCCTGGAGTAGGAAATGGCAACCTGCTCCAGTATTTTTGCCTGGAAAATTCCATGGACAAAGGAGTCTCACAGGCTGCAGTCCATGAGGTCTCAAAGACTTGAACATGACAGAGTGACTAAGCAAGCATTAAGCCAGCTGCTTCAGGATAGCAGGTAACATGATAATATCAGTGAATTCCGTGAGCACGGGCTCACTGACATACTTATTTACTGTTTCTTGATCAGAAACAATGCTGTGTAGTATACCATGATGGTGGATAAGGCATTCTGTTAAGTCCAGAGATGATACTGATGACAGAAGCATTGTATGCTGGAAAGACAAATCCACATTCACAGTATGCTATTTGAGAAAGAACAAAATGCTTTTACTTCCATGATAGAAGTGGTCTGATATAATCAACCTGCCACTGGGAAGCTGGCTGATCAACCCAAGGAGTATGGCTTCATAGCAGGAGCTCAGTGTTGTTCTCTGTTGCTGGCAGATTGGGCAATTCAGTGGTGGCCATAGTCAGACTGACGTTGGTGGGTAGAAATCTATGTTACTTAGCACACCTACAACCTCCATCCCTGCTTGTTTTGTTCATGAGCCCATTGTGCAATAATAGGTCTGACTGGTAGCCAGGGAATGGATCATACTATCAATTAAGTTATTAAAGTCATACTCTGATAATGTTACTCTTTGGTAAAAATTCATATAAAACACAGATATCTTCACATTTTTTGTCCATTCAGAGAGTTCTATCCACATAGCGTTAGTCACCCAACTGTCAGTGACCCCATGAACTGTAGCCTGCCAGGCTCCTCTGTATGGAATTATCCAGGCAAGAATACTGGAGTGGGTAGCCATTCCCTTCTCTAAAGGATCTTCCCTACCCAAGGATCAAATCCAGGTGTCCTGCATTGCAGACAGATTCTTTACAGTCTGAGCCACCAGGGAAGCCCTCTTTCCACATACGTCTTCCCCAAATGCCTTTGTTACCATTTTCCTGATCATGTTCCTTCCAAGTCCCAGACAATCCAGCCAAATCATTGGTTACAGCCCATCAATTTATATATAATCACACATTTGACCATGACTCCTACCAAGTGAAGTGAACAACCAGGTGCACTGATCAAAATTCTGCACACTGGGAGAATGTCACTTTATTAGTTGCCTTCAGCAATGTCTCAGAAAGGGCCTGTAGTGCTGTATTTCTCCACTTTCAGGTGGTGCCTTTATGTTGTCTAGAACCATTTGTAAACCAGGTTGGAGTCTTCTCTTTTTCTGTCAACTTATCTTATAGAACTCCCCATAAGGCCAAATGGACCAGAATGGGAGAGAGAAAGTAATTTAAAAGGAATGGACTAAAAAAAAAAAAAAGAGGAGTGGAGGCCATGGGCATTTGGGCCACTTCACATAACTTACTTGTGCCTCTAAAGCCTGCTTCAGCCCAATCTTGTATATACCACTTACACTTGATAATGGTGTGTTGCTGTGAATTCCCAACTTTATAGCTTTGTGTGTCAGATAACACCCAGTTCATGATTGGCAGCTTAGGGAACATGGTAACTTGGTGGCCCATAGTAAAGCATTTAGTCTCTGCTAAGGCCCAGGAGCAGGACAAGAACTAGTTCTCAAATGGAGAGTAGCTATCAGCAGATGATGGCAAGATCTTGTTCCAAAATCCTAAAGTTCTGTGCTACAATTCACCTAGACAGGCCTCTCAAAGACTTTAAAAATTATCCCTACCTGCTTTAAGCACCACTGAATATGCAGGATAATATAGTCCAAGTGGCAGAGCAGTTTTCGCAGCAGCCAGGACCTGTTGTAGAGCCTTCCCTTGTTCTGGGCCCCACTTAAAAGTAGCAACTTTTTTGTTGACTTGGTAAATGGACCAGAGAAATACACCAAAATAGGAATATGCTACCTCCATAATACAAAAAAGCTCACTAGGTGTTATGCCTCTTTCTTGGTTTTAGGAGGGGCCAAATGCAGCAATATATCTTTCACCTAGAAAGGAATTCTCAACATCTCATATCACAAGACTCCTAGAAATTTCACTGAGGTAGAAGTCACCTGAATTTTAGTCAGGTGTATTACCCCATTCTCTGACATACAAATGTCTTACCAAGTTTATAGAAGTTGCTATCTCTTGTTCCCTGGGTCCAATCAACATAATGTTATCAATGTAATGGAATAGGGTAGTATCTTGTGGACAGGAAAGTTGATCAAGGCCACTGAGAACTAAATTATAACATAGGGGTGGAGAGTCCATACACTTCAGAGAAAGAACAGAGAAAGTATATATTTGGCTTTCTCAGATGAAAGCAAAATGCTTCTGGTGGATTTTTATGTCCAAATATGTAGAAAAAGACATTTTACAGATCTATAGCCGTGTATCAGGTACCAGGGGATATGTTAATTTGCTCAAGCAATGAAACTACATTTGGTATAGCATCTGCAATTAGAGTCATCGCCTGATTAAGCTTATCACGACCTATTGTCATTCTCCAAAACCCATCTGTCTTCCTCAAAAGCCAAAGAGGAGAGATGAATGGGGATATGGTAGGAATTACCACTCAGATGTCTTTCATTTCCATGTTGGTGGCACAAATCTCTGCAGTCCTTCCAGGAATGTGGTATTGCTTTAGATACACTGTTTTTCTAGGTAGAAGCAGTTCTAAGGGCTTCCATGTGGGCTTTCACATCATGATAACCCTCATTCCACAGATTATAGAGAACCAATGTGGGAATTCTACCATTTACTAAGTATGTCTATTCTAATTATGCATTCTGAAGCTGGGGAAATAACCACAGGGTATGTTTTGGGACACACTGTGAGATGGATCTAAGCTAAAACACTATTGATCACCTGACCTCCATAAGCTCCTACTCTGACGAGAGGACCACAGTGACATTTTGGGCCTCCTGGAATCAATATCAGTTCAGAGCCAGAGCCGGATAGTCAACAAAGGTCTAATTATTTCCTTTTCTTCAGTACACAGTTATTGTGGTAAAAGGCCGTAGGTCCTGTTGGGTAAGGTTGAGAGAAAAAATAACAGTATAATTTTTAGTGGTGTACTAGTCTTTCCTTGAAGCAATGTGCCTTTCCCTTTATTCAAGGGTTTCTGGGTCTGTAAACTGGTTTGTCTGGTAATTGATTGAGTGACTATGACTCCATTTCTATGACTTAGGTTGGACTTTGGTTTACTTGTCTTAGAACTTTTCTGCTCATATAGATCAAGTCAGGTTTTAGTAGGTTTCCTATCACTTTTACTTCTAAGAACACTATGATCAATTAGCCAATGCTATAGGTCTGGCAATCATACTTTTGTAATTGCAGCTTTAAAATCACTGCAGATGGTGATTGCAGCCATGAAATTAAAAAGACGCTTACTCCTTGGAAGGAAAGTTATGACCAACCTAGACAGCACATTAAAAAGCAGAGACATTACTTTGCCAACAAAGGTCCGTCTAGTCAAGGTTATGGTTTTTCCAGTAGTCATGTATGGATGTGACAGTTCGACTGTGAAGAAAGCTGAGTGCCAAAGAATTGATGCTTCTGAACTGTGGTGTTGGAGAATACTCTTGAGAGTTCCTTGGACTGCAAGGAGATCCAATCAGTCCATCCTAAAGGAGATCAGCCCTGGGTGTTCATTGGAAGGACTGATGTTGAAGCTGAAACTCCAATACTTTGGCCACCTGATGCAAAGAACTGACTCATTGGAAAAGACCCTGATGATGGGAAGGATTGGGGGAAGGAGGAGAAGGGGACAACAGAGGATGAGATGGCTGGATGGCATCACTGACTCGATGGACATGAGTTTGGGTAAACTCCAGGAGTTGCTTATGGACAGGGAGGCCTGGCGTGCTGCCATTCATGGGGTAGCAAAGAGTCGGACATGACTGAGTGACTGAACTGAACAGTAAATTACAATAAACTTTAGTTCCCACTGTGAGGTGTGGCCTTCAAAGAAGAGTGACCACAGAGCTCTTCAAGGATGCTGCGGGTCTCCTTACAAATATATGCCTCACAACATTGGTAAAATGTATGTCTTTTGAACCATCTCAGTTTGGATGGGTTGGTCTTTAATGACAACCTCCACCATTCCAACCTCTTTAAGCCCTAAGTCTTTGTAGCACTTCCTCTGTTAAACCAAAGCATGTCTAGCATTTTCAGCTCACTCATGCTGGCTACCTTGTAGTTCTACCAAACAACAAACTAAACAAACTGTTAAGAGTCCTTTCTAACTTCCTGGGCTGAAACATTAAACATGTAATTTCTGTTTAATGAGTCCATATCAAAAAATTTGTCTTGATTCATTATGTTCCACTCATTATTATCCACACCCTTCCTATCCATTTCTACATAGGTTCCCAGAATTTTGGTTTGTATAATTAGAAAAGTCAAGTAGTTATTTTGGAATACATACACCTCCTTATGGGTCACACACATTATACCTCATCTTTAGGGGCCTACAGATATTCCAGTCTAGTTATAGATATAGAAGTAAAGAGTGGTGGAGGAGGTGGGTCCTTAGGAGAATCACCATTGTCTTACATGGCAACTGCCTTACAAGGGATCTTTACAATTTCTTTTGGCAAATGCATGATTAATTCCTTTAGGTGGAAGAGGAAGCCCTGATACTGCTATTGATGGAAAAGCTGATATCAATCAAGGTTGAAATGTTGCTGCTGCTGGAGGTAAAAGACTGCTTCTGACAGGAGTTGGGCAGCCAATTCTGCTGGGATTGAGGAGGGTACTTTCCACTGTGGAAAGATGTCCCTTGGACTAGTAAATAAAATTAATCAGAATTTAGGGGCCCAATGTCCTCAGCTTCTTCAGGATCTTCCCACATTTCCCTATTTGAATTTATGAGATCTCATTCTTTCAAAATCTATGTCCTCACTTGAACACAGACACCTTGCAATTCTGGGAGTTCAACTTGCATTGTAAGTCAGTCAGTCACAAGATGGCATTCTGTATTTGATTTTCAGCTATTTCAGCTCTAGAGCTATAAGAGATAAGAGTTCCCTCATGGCACATGTACACCTTCTTAGGTCATTTCTGTGCCTTTTTTTAAAATTAAATTTATTTATTTTTAATTAAAGGATAACTGCTTTACAGTATTGTGTTTATTTCTGCCAAGCATCAATATGAATCAACCATAGGCATACTTATGTCCCCTCCCTCTTGAACAACCCTTCCACTTCCCTCCTCATGCCACCCCTCTAGGTTGTTACAAAGCCCCAGTTCGAGTTTCCTGAATTATATGGCAAATTCCCATTGGCTATCTATTTTACTTATGGTAGTCTATGTTTCCATGTTACCCTCTCCATACATCCCACCATCTCCTTCCTTCTCCCCAGCCCCATGTCCATAAGTCTTTTCTCTATGTGTCTCTGTTTCTGCCCTGCAAATAGGTTAATCAGTACTGTCTTTCTCTATTCCGTATATATTCATTAAGTATATGATATTTATTTTTCACTTTCTGACTTCATTCTGTACAATAGGTTCTAGGATCACCCAGGTAGTTAGGACTGACTCAAAATGCATTCCTTTCTTATGGTTGAGTAATATTACATTGTATGTATGTACCACAGCTTCTTTATGCATTCATATGTTGATGGATATCTAGGTTGCTTCCATGTCCTAGGTATTATAAATAATGTTGTAATAAACACTGGGGTACATTTGTCTTTTTCAACTTTGGTTTCTTCAGGATATATGCCTAGTAGTGGGATTTCTGGGTCATATGGTGGTTTCCTAGTTTTTTAAGGAATCTCCATACTCACTTCCATAGTGGCTGCATCAATTTACGTTCCCACCAACAGGGCAAGAGGGTTCCCTTTGCTCCACACCCTCTCCAGCATTTATTGTTCGTAGATTTTTTGATGGTGGCCATTCTGATCAGTGTGAGGTGATATCTCATTGTAGTTTTGATTTGCATTTCTCTGATAATGAGCGATGTTTAACATCTTTTCATGTGTTTATTAGTCTTCTGTATGTCTTTTTTGGAAAAATGTCTGTTTAGGTCTTTTGCCCACTTTTTGATTGGGTTGTTTGCTTTTCTAGTATTGACTTGTATGAGCTGCTTGTATACTTTTTAAATTAATCCTTTGTCAGTTGTTACATTTGTTATTATTTTTTCCCATTCTGAGAAAAAATGTCTTTTCACCTTGTTTATAGTTTCCTTTGCTATGCAAAAGCTTTTAAGTTTAATTAGGTCACACTTGTTTATTTTTGCTTTTATTTTCATTACTCTAGGAGGTGGGTCATAGAGCATCTTGCTATGATTTATGTCATAGAGTGTTCAGCTTATTTCTTCCTCCAAGAATTTAATAGTTTCTGGCCTTAAATTTAGGTCTCTAAACCATTTTGAGCTTATCTTTGTATATGGTTTTAGAAAGTGTTCTAACTTCATTATTTTACATGTAGCTGTCCTGTTTTCCCAGCACCACTTATTGAAGAGGCTGTCTTTGCCCCATTGTATATTCTGTCTCCTTCATCAAAAATAAGCTACCCATGGTACATTGGTTTATCTCTGGGATTTCTATCTTGTTCCATTGGTCTATATTTCTGTTTTTGTGCCAGTACCATACTGTGTTGATGACTGTAGCTTTGTAGTAGTGTCTGAAGTCAAGAAGGTTGACTCCTTCCAACTCCATTCTTTCTCAAGATGGCTTTGGCTATTTGGGGTCTTTTGAGTTTCCATATAAATCGTGAGTTTTTTGTTCTAGTTCTGTGAAAAATGCCATTGATAATTTGATAGGGATTGCATTGAATCTGTAGATTGCATTTGGTAGTATAGTCATTTTCACAAGAGCGATTCTCCAACCCAGGAGCATGGATTGTCTCTCCATCTGTTTATGTCATCTTTGACTTCTTTCATCAGTGTCTTATAGTTTTCTTTATATAGCTCTTTTTTCTCCTTAGGTGAGTTTATTCCTAGATATTTTATTATTTTTCTTGTAGTGGTAAATGGGATTGATTCCTTAATTTCTCTGTCTGATATTTCATTGTAAGTGTATAAGAAAGCAAGTTGATTTCTGTGTACTGATTTTGTATCATGTGACTTTTCTAAATTCATTGATTAGCTCTAGCAATTTTCTGATAGTACCTTTAGGGTTTTCTGTGTATAGTATCACGTTATCTGCAAAGAGTGAGAGTTTTGCTTCTTCTTTTCCAATTTGGATTACTTTTTGTTTTTCTTCTTCTCTGATTCCCATAGCCAGAACTTCCAAAGCTATGTTGCATAATAGTGGTGAGAGTGGGCACCCTTGTCCTGCTCCTGATCTTAGAGGGAATGCTTTCAATTTTTCACCATTGAGAATGTTTGCTGTGGGCTTATCATATATGGCCTTTTTATGTTGAGGTATGTTCCTTCTATTGGAGAAGGAAACGGCAACCTGCTTCAGTATTCTTACCTGGAGAATCCGATGGACAGAAGAGCCTAGCAAGCCCCAGTCCATGGTGTTGCAAAGAGTTGGACACGACTGTGCTACTAACACTTCATTTCACTTCATGTTTCCTTCTATGGGCTTCCCTGGTGGTGTTAGTGGTAAAGAATCTGTCTGCCAATGCAGGAGATATAAGAGATGTGGGTTTTGATCCCTTGGTCGGGATGATCCCCTGGAGGAGGACATGGCAATCCACTTCAGTGTTCTTGCCTGGAGAATCCCATGGACAGAGGAGCCTGGTGGGCTACAATCTATGGGGTTGCAAAGAGTTGGACACAACTGAAGGGACTTAGCATGTTCCTTCTATGACCATTTTTTTGAAGAGTTTTTTATAATAAATGGGTGTTGAATTTTATTGAAAGTGTTTTCTGCATCTATTGAGATTATCATATTGTTTTAATCTCTCAATATGTTACTATGGTGTATCACATTAATTGATTTGTGTACATTGAAGAATCCTTGCATCCCTATGGTAAAACTGACTCGATTATAGAGTATGAACTTTTTATTGTGTTATTGGATTCTGTTTGCTAGAATTTTGTTGATGATTTTTGGATCTCTGTTCATCAGTTATATTGGCCTGTAATTTCTTTTCCTGTGTTGTTTTTGTTTGCTTTTGGTATCAGGGTGATGGTGGCTTCACATAAAATGAGTTTGGAAGTGTTCCTTTCTCTGCAATTTTTTGAAAGAATTTTAGAAGGATAGGGATTAGCTCATCTTTAAATGTTTGATAGAATTCACCTGTGAAGCCATCTGGCCCTGGGCTTTTGTTTTTGGGAGATGTTTGATCACAGTTTCAATTTCACTGCTTATAATTGGCTTGTTCATAATTTCTATTTATTCCTGGTTCAGTTTTAGAAGGTTGAACTTTTCTAAGAATCTGTCCATTTCTTCCAGGTTGTCCATTTTATTCGGAGAAGGCAATGGCACCCCACTCCAGTACTCTTGCCTGGAAAATCCCATGGATGGAGGAGCTTGGTAGGCTGCAGTCCATGGGGTCGCTAAAAGTCGGACACGACTGAGCGACTTCACTTTCACTTTTCCCTTTCATGCACTGGAGAAGGAAATGGCAACCCACTCCAGTATTCTTGCCTGGAGAATCCCAGGGACGGCGGAGCCTGGTGGGCTGCTGTCTATGGGGTCGCACAGAGTCGGACACGACTGAAGCGACTTAGCAGCAGCAGCAGTCCATTTTATTGTCATATAGTTGTTCATAATGCTCTTTTATGATCCTTTGTATTTCTGCGTTGTCTGTTGTAACCTCTGCCTTTTCATTTCTAATTGTCTTGATTTGATTCTTCTCCCTTTTTCTCTTGATGAGTTTGGCAAGTGGTTCCTCCATTTTGTCTATCTTCTCAAAGAAACAGCTTTCAGTTGTATTAGTCTTTACTATTGTTTCCTTCATTTCTTTTTCTTTTATTTCTGCTCTGCTCTTTATGACTTTTTTCCTTTTAAAAACTTTAGGGTTTTTTCCTTCTTTTTCCAGTTGTTTTAGGTGTAAAGTTAGATTTTCTATTCAATTTAGGCTTTGTTGGTTCTTGAGATAGGATTTTATTGCTATAAACTTCCCTCTTAGAACTGCTTTCAATGCATACCGTAGGTTTTGAGTTGTCTGTGTTCATGTCTCATAATTAGTACCTAGTCTCCAGTACTCTTGCCTGGAAAATCCCATGGACGGAGGAGCCTGGTAAGCTGCAGTCCACGGGGTCGCTAAGAGTCGGACATGACTGAGCAACTTCACTTTCACTTTTCACTTTCATGCATTGGAGAAGGAAATGGAAACCCACTCCAGTGTTCTTGCCTGGAGAATCCCAGGGATGGGGGAGCCTGGTGGGCTGCCGTCTATGGAGTCTCAGAGAGTCGGATATGACTGAAGCGACTTAGCAGCAGCAGCAGCAGTCTCATAGTGTTGTGGTCAGAAAAGATGCTTGATATGATTTTGGATTTCTTAAATTTACTGAGGCTTGATTATTTGACCCAAGATGTGGTCTATCCTGGAGAATGTTCTATGTGCACTTGAGAAGAAAGTGTATCCTTCTGCTTTTGGGTGGAAAGTTCTAAAGATATCAATTATGTACATTTGGTCTAATGTTTCATTTAAGATCAGTGTTTCCTTATTAAATTTCTGTTTTGATGGTCTGTCCATTGGTGTAAGTGGGGGCTTAAAGTCTCCTACTATTATTGTGTTACTGTCAATTTCCCCTTTTGTGTCTGTTAGTGTTTGCCTTATATATGGAGGTGCTCCTGTGTTGTGTGCATAAATGTTTACAATTGTTATGCCTTCTTCTTGGATTGATCCCTTGATCATTACATAGTGTTCTTCCTTATCTCTTATAATATTCTTTATTTTAAGGTCTATTTTGTCCGCTATGAGATTTTCCATTCTGGCTTTCTTTTGATTTCCATTTGCACGGTATATCTTTTTCCATCCTTTTACTTTCAGTCTGTACGTGTCTCTAGGTCTGAAGTGGGTCTCTTGTAGACAGTATATATATGGGTCTTGTTCATATATCCACTCAGCCAGTCTGGGCCTTTTGGTTGGAGCATTTAATTCATTTACATTTAAAGTAATTATTGATATATATGTTCCTATTGCAATTTTCTTAATTGTTTTTGGTTTGTTTTTGTAGGTCTTTCTTTTGTCTTGTGTTTACTGTCTATATAAGTCCCTTTAATATTTTTTGTAAAGCTGGTTTGGTGGTGCTAAGTTCTTTTCACTTTTGCTTGTCTATAAAGTTTTTGATTTCTCTATCAATTTTGAATGAGATCCTTGCCATATAGAGTAATCTTGGTTGTAGATTTTTTTTTCTTTCAGTAATTTAGATATATAATGCCATTCCCTTCCGGCCTGCAGAATTTCTGCTGAAAGATCAGCTGTTAGTTGTATGGGCTTTCCCTTGTATGTTGCTTGTTGCTTTTCCCTTGATGTGCTTAAAATTCTTTCTTTGTGTTTAGTCTCTGTTAGCTTGATTAGTATGTGTCTTGATGTGTTTCTCCTTGGGTTTATCCTGTATGAGACTTTGTGCTTCTTGGACTTGATTCAATATTTCCTTTCCCATATTGGGGAACTTTTTGACTATAATCTCTTCAAAAATTTTCTCAGTGCCTTTCTTGTTCTCTTCTTCCTCTGGGACCCCTATAACTCATATGTTGGTTTATTCAATATTGTCCAGGAGGTCTCTGAGGCTAGCCTCAATTCTTTCTTCTTTTTTCTGCTCTTCAGCATTTATTTCCACCACACTATCTTCCTGTTCACTTATCCATTCTTCTGTCTCAGTTATTCTACTATTGGTTACTTCTACACTATTTTTAATTTCAGCAACTGTGTTATTCATCTCTGTTTATTCTTTATTTCTTCTAGGTGCTTGTTAATTGTGTTAATTGTTTACTTTTTCTGCATTCTATTTTCAGTGTTTTGGAACATCTTTATTATCATTACTCTGAATTCTTTTTCAGGTAATTTGCCTATTTCCTCTTCATTTATTTGGTCTTGTGTGTTTCTAGTTTCTTCTTTCATTTGTGCAATATCTTTATGCCTTTTCATTTTTTTAATTTATTGTATTTGAAGTCTCCTTTGCTTAGGATTCAAGGTAGAATTCTTTTCTCCTTATGGTTTCTGCCCTCGGTGGGTAAGGTTGGTCCAGCGGTTTGTGTAGGCTTCGTGTTGTGTGTGACTTGTGCTTTAATTTTGCTGTGAGGAAGTGAGTTTTTTCCCTCTGATGGGCAGACTTGTATGACATGGTAATCCTGTCTGATGGTGATTTGGTTTGTGTTTTTGTCTTGTTTGTTGTTTGGGTGAGGCTTCCTGCACTGGTTGCTTTGGGCAGTTGGGTGATGTCAGGTCTTGTATACACTTGTCAGGTCTTGTATACAGTTGGAGACCTTTGTGAGAGTTCTACCTAATTAATACTCCCTGGGGTTATGAGTTTTCTGGCAGTAAAGAGTCCTGTTGTCAGGGCTCCCACTCCTAAAGCTCAAGGCCCTATCTCTGGCTTTGAAACTGAGATTCCACAGGTGATTTGTTAATGGCATTAAAGGGGATTAATACACACAAAAATAATAAATTAAATACAAACCCCTGACACATGGGAAATACAATATCAGGCAAATAATAACAAAAATAATGGAATGTACACACATATATACACACATAAACAAAACCAAGAGTCCAAAAAAAAAGAAAGCAGAAGTGATTGACCTAGTGAGCAAAGGAAGGCAAAAATGGTACCAACCAGTTAAAAACTAAACTAACTAAAGCACAAATTGGAAAACAAAACCAAAGCAAGGTGCCAACTTGGGAATAAAGTAATGAAAGCAAAACAAACTAATAAACATAGCAAGAAAAAGAAAAAAATAGAAGAGCAAAGTTAAATAGAGATGAAGATTTATATATATTAAAGAATAACTACAACAGGAAAGGGCTTCCCAGGTGGTGCTAGTGGTAAAGAACCTGCCTGCCATTACAAGTTAGGCATACGAGATGCCAGTTTAATCTCTGGGTTGGGAAGATCCTCTAGAGAAGGGAATAGCAATCCACTCCAGTATTCTTGCCTAGAGAATCCCATGGACAGAGGCGCCTGGTGGGCTACAGTCCATAGGGTCGCATAGAGTCAGACATGACTAAAGCAACTTAGCATGGCACACAGCACAACAGGAAAAGAACAATAAGAAAAGCCAACAAAATCATATATGTAGAAAAATAATAATAAATTTTAGAAATTCTAAAATAAAAAAAATGTTAAAAGAAAAAAACCGCATAAACTCACAAATGGCCAACACAGAGGCAGAACTACTTAAAGGAAATAAAAAATGTGATTAAAAAATTCTCTAAAGCGTAAATAGATTTAATAGTACTAATAAAATCAACAACTTCAGCAATAGAAGGGGAACAAAGAAAAGAAAAAAATTCAGAAGCAACAGCAGAACAGGTCAAAATATAAGTGTAATAAATGTTTTTTTTGGATCTCAGCTGCCAGTGTCCTTTTTCTTTGCTGTGAGTCACAGTCCACCTCACCTCCCTAGGATGCCCTTGGTCTGTGGACCTGCTGTGAGGGCAGCCCAGACTAATCTGGTCTTGCTCCTGTATGTGCTTGCCTACAATGTCCAAAAATACCAGGGCTAGGGCATTTGTTTTTTTTTGTGTGTGGGATTTCTCATTTTCCTTTTATTTATCCCATAGACACAAAGTCTGCCTAGTTGATCATTTGGATTTAATCTGCAGCTTGTACCACTGTTGTGAAGGTTTTAGGTCCTCTTCCTCAGCCACACTGTCCCTGGGTTTCAATTGTGGTTTTTAACTCCAAATCTTCATGTGAGTCATCCACAAGGTTTTGCTCCTGAGGCTGCCCTAGTGAGGACCGGGTGTTGTGGTGGTACAGCTGCTTGGATCACTGAGACCCTGGCAGCATCAGTTACTCAGGGGAGCTGGAGGCTAGGGCAGCAGGAAATATGGTGATCTTAGGGTTTTTTTCTAGCCTCTGGCAGCACTGTCCCAGTGGAGATTGAGTGTGGAGTTTGGGCAGTTGCTTGGATCATGGTGACCCTGCCAATGTGCCCCTTGAATGTGTGAATTTGAATCTCATCTTTTTCTTTCACCATTAGTTACATTAAGAGCAATAAACCAACATCATTATACTCATTAGTTTTCCAAAAATACTGGAAAGTATCATATGCCAGTTACCAAGCTCTTGCTCAGTGCCATCTTTCAATGTAATCGATTAGAGATTTGAAAAGCTTAAACCCTAGAACCAAGGAGGTTTGTAACATTGTATAGGAGGTGGTGACTAAAATCATCCCAAGAAAAAGAAATGCAAGAAGGCAAAATGGTTGTCTAAGGAGGCCTTAAGAATATCTGAGAAAGAAGGGAAGCAAAAGCATAGGAGAAGAGGAAAGATATACCCATTTGAATGTAGATTTCCAAAGAACAGCAAGGAGAGATACGAAAGCCGTCTTAAGAGAACAATGCAAAGAAATAGAGGAAAACAATAGAATGGGAAAGATTAGATATTCAAGAAAATTAGAGATACCAAGCGAATATTTCATCCAAAGATGTGCCCAGTAAAGGACAGAAATGGTATGGACAAAACAGAAGCAGAGGAGATTAAGAAGAGGTGACAAGGATACACAGAAGTACTGTACAAAAAAAAATGTCTAAATGACCCAGATAACCATGGTGGTGTGGTCACCAACCAAGAGCCAAACATTCCAGAATGTGAAGTCAAGTGGGCCTTAGGAAGCATCACTAAGAACAAAGCTAGCGGAGGTGATGGAATTCCAGCTGAGCTATTTCAAATTCTAAAAGTTGATGCTGTTAAAGTCCTGCACTCAATATGCCAGTAATTTGGAAAACTGAGCCGTGACCACAGGACTGGAAAAGGTCAATTTTCACCCCAACCCCAAAGAAAGGCAATGCCAAAAATGTTCAAACTACTGCACAATTGCACTCATTTCATATGCTAGCAAAGTTATACTCAGAATTCTTCAGGCTAGGCTTCAACAGTTATGTGAACTGAGAACTTCAGATATACAAGCTGGATTTATAAAAGGCAGAGGAACCAGAGATCAAATTGCCAACATCTGTTGGATTGCAGAAAAATCAAGAGAATTTCAGAAAAACATCTACTTCTGCTTCACTGATTATGTAAAAATCTTTGACTGTGTGTATCACAACAATCTGGAAAATTCTTAAAGAAATGGGAATACCAGACCACCTTACCTGCCTCCTGAAAAACCTGTATGCAGGTCAAGAAGCAACAGTTAGAACCGGACATGGAACAACAGACTGGTTCAAAATTGGGGAAGGAGTACGTCAAGCCTGTACACTGTTACACTGCTTATTTAACTTATATGCAGAGTACATTATGCAAAATACAAGGTTCGATGAGTGGCAAGCTGGAATCAAGATTGCCAGGAACAATATCAACAACCTTAGATATGCAGATGATACCACGCTAATTGCAGAAAGGGAAGAGGGACTAAAGAACCTCTTGATGAAGGTGAAAGAGGAAAGTGAAAAAGCTGGCTTGAAACTCAACATTCAGAAAATTAAGATTGTGGCATCTGGTCCCATCACTTCATGGCAATCAAAGGAGAAAAAATGGAAACAGTGACAGACTTTATTTTCTTCGGCTCCAAAATCACTGCAGATGGTGACTTCAGCCATGAAATTAAAAGACACTTGCTCCTTGGAAGAAAATCTATGACAAACCTAGACAGCATATTAAAAAGTAGAACCATTATTTTGCTAACAAAGTTTCATCTAGTCAAAGCTATGGTTTTTCCAGTAGTCATGTATGGATGTGAGAGTTGGACCATCAAGTAGGCCGAGCATGGAGGAATTGATGCTTGCAAACTGTGGCACTGGAGAAGACTCTTGAGAGTCACTTGAACAGCAAGGAAATCAAACAAGTCAATCCTAAAGGAAATCAACCCTGAATATTCATTGGAAGGACTGATGCTGAAACTCCAATACTTTGGCCACCCATGGTGTTACTGAAGGAGCATATGTGTGGAGTCTGGCTTCTCACTGCTCAAAAGCCAATAAGCAGGCCAGGTTGTGGAAAAGAAAGTTTGCTTTATTTCAGATGCTGGCAACTGGGGGGTGGGGGGGGGGGTGGGGAGGGTGACAGACATATGTCCAAAGGTCAACTCCCCCTACCTGACAAGCAGGGGGTGAGAGCTTTAATAGAGTCGGAGGGGGGGGGCGGTGCGGTGCTACATGCAGAAACAGCACAGTCATGTCTATCCACCTGGGGTTTTAGTATCTATAAGACATCTCACAGGATGTGGCTCAGAATATTGTCTACAGACCTTAAAGAACCAAAGGTCCTTGATTATGCTTACTGACTACATTATTATTATTTAATCTCCTTTGGCTGCCTTCCTTTGTTTCAGCATTTCACACTTCTTTGATTAAACTTATTCTTTTCCATAGACAAAAGCCAGGTAGAGGATGTGCTGTGGGGGGTGGAGGTATGGACAAAGTCCATATGATCCTGCTCTGTTTCAGTGGGAAGAGACAACTCATTGGAAATGACCCTGATGTTGGGAAAAATTGAAGGTAGGGGAGGTGATGACAGGGTAAGGTGGTTGAATGGCATCACCGACTTGATGGACATGAGTTTGAACAAACTCCAGGAGATGGTGAAGGACAGAGAAGTCTGATATGCTGCACTCCATGGGGTGGCAAAAAATCAGACACAACTTAGTGACTGAACAACAAACCCCATAACAACTTCAGAAAACAGATTCATAAAATTCTGTTCCTCTAGGAATTGACTTACATGTTTACGAAGTCTTGAGAAATCCCAGTTGTCTCCAGTTTAGAGACTGTGGTATAATTCACTCTTAAGTCCGAAGCCCTGAGAATGAGGGAAGCCAATGTTGTCATACTTATTCAGAGGGCAGGAGAAGATGAGATGAGATGCTCCAGCTTGAAGAGTAAAATGGGAAAAGGGGTCAATTTTCTCCATTCCCTGTCTTTGGTCCTTTTAAAGCTCTGAATGGATAGGATGATGCCTACCCACATTAGGAGGGGCAGTCCACTTTACTGAGCCTACCAATTCACAAGTTAATCTCATCCAGAAACAGCCTCAAAAACAAACCCAGTATTGTTTAATCTGGTCACCTATTTCTAGTCAAGTTGACACAGTAAATTAACTATCACAATATTCATAGGAGATACTGTCTATAGTTTTCTTGTGATGGGTTTGGTTGCTTTTGATGTCAGGGTAATTCCTCATATAATGATTTATAAAGTATTGTTTCCTCTACTATTTTTTGAGGAATTTGTGAAGAATTGCCATTAATAATTTAAACTTTTGTTAGAATTCAGGAGTAAAGTTAACTAGATCTGGGCTTTATTTTTTGAAAGTTTTTTGATTATTTTTTGTCTCTGTGAGTTTGGCAATAATGCTTCATCTTTCATTCTTGATTTTAGTAGTGTGATTCCTCTTTCATTTTTTTTCCTTGGTCAGCCTATCTAATTTTCTCAGTTTTGTTGGTTTTTCACATTATTAAGTTTTTCTTTCATTGACTTTTCTCTACCATTTCCCTATTTTCCATTTCACTAATTTTTCTTTAATTTTTATCATTTCTTTCCTTCTGTGTGTTTTGTATTTCATTTGCTTTTCTTTTTCCAGTGTATTGTGGTATAAGGTTAGATTATTGATTTTGGAGTTTTCTTCTTTTTTAATGTAGACATTTACAACTTTAAATTTCCCTCTAAGCACTGCTTTAGATACATCTAATACGTTTTTGCTTCGTTGAGTTCATCTAAAATATTTTTAATGCAATTGAAGAAGCAACAGGACTATGGCTATGCACTTAGCATGGTAAAATCACCACTAGGACACATTCTAAAGTTTTTATAATGCTTTTCAAGCTTATGTTAAATAGTTTTGGACAGTCTCAATGACAGGTGATACATTATCTTTTGTATAGTTCTTCTGTGTATTCTGGTCACCACTTCTTAGTCTCTTTTCCTTCTGCTAGGTCTTTGCCAAGTTTGTCCTTTATTGTTCTTATCCTTGTGTGAATTTTTCCCTTGGTATCTCCAATTTTCTTGAAGAGATCTCTATACAAAAAAAAAAGGTTTTAATGACCCGGATAACCTTGATGGTGTGGTCACTCACCTAGAGCCAGACATCCTGGAGTGTAAAGTCAAGCGGGCCTTAGGAAGCATTACTATGAACAAAGCTAGTGGAGGTAATGGAATTCCAGCTGAGCTATTTTAAATCCTAAATGATGATGCTGTTAAAGTGCTGCACTCAATATGTCAGCAAATTGGGAAACTCGGCAGTGGCCACAGGACTGGAAAAGGTCAGTTTCATTCTAATCCCAAAGAAAGGCAATGCCAAATAATGTTCAAACTGCCAGACAGTTGTGTGAGACTTCCAGGTATACAGGCTGGATTTAGAAAAGGGAGGGTCTTCTCAGGAGGTGTTAATGGTAAAGAATTCGCCTGCCAATTCAGGAGACATGAGACACAGTTTCCACCCCTGGGTCAAGAATATCCCCTGGAGAAGGACATGGCAACCCAC
This sequence comes from Okapia johnstoni, assembly GCA_024291935.2. Classification (NCBI taxonomy): domain Eukaryota; kingdom Metazoa; phylum Chordata; class Mammalia; order Artiodactyla; family Giraffidae; genus Okapia; species Okapia johnstoni. The sequence continues at coordinate 56,424,084 of CM044305.1, read as the reverse complement.
TCCAGTATTGTTGCCTGGAGGATCTCATGGACAGAGGGAGCCTGATGGGCATAAGGTCACAAAGAGTCAGACATGACTGAAGTGACTTAGCATGCACAGAGACAACTTATTAAAAAGCAGAAACATTACTTTGCCGACAAAGGCCCATATAGTCAAAGCTATGGTTTTTTCCAGTAGTCATGTATGGATGTGAGAGTTGGACCATAAAGAAGGCTGAGCGCCAAAGTATTGATGCTTTCAAATTGTTGTGCTGGAGAAGATTCTTGAGAGTCCCTTGGACTCCAAGGAGATCAAACCAGTCAATACTAAAGGAAATCAACCCTGAATATTCATTGGAAGGACTGATTCTGAAGCTGAAACTCCAATACTTTGGCCCTCTGATGCGAAGAGCCAGCTAATTGGAAAAGACCCTGATGCTGGGAAAGATTGAAGGCAAAAGGAGAAGAGGGTGACAGAGGATGAAATGGTTAGATGGCAACACCGACTCAATGGACATGAGTTTGAGCAAACTCCTGGAGATAGTGAAGGACAGAGCAGCCTGGCATGCTCCATACAGTTCGTGGAGTTGCAAAGAGCTGGACGTGACTTAGCGACTGAACAACAACATTATCTTTTGAAGGTGAAACCAGTTTTGGAGATATTTCAAAAGTAATTCAGAACCAAGTCTAGTGAACAACGTGTGTGTGTGTGTGTGTGTGTGTTAGTCACTTAGTCATGTCCAACTCTTTGCAACGCCATGGACTGTAGCCTGCCAGGCTTCTACGTCCATGGGATTCTCTGGGCAAGAATACTGGAGTGGATTGCCATTCCCTTCTTCAGAGGATCTTCCTGACCCAGGGATCAAACCCTGGTCTCCTGCATCATAGGCAGATTCTTTACCATTTGAGCTACAAGGAAGTCTACAATGGGAAGAAGAAAGTGAACAATGAGGGTAACACTATTTTTGTTTGAAAATTATGTCATAGAGAGGACACTGTGAAAGCAGAGTAATACAATTCTAAAGTCAATCAATGATTTAAAGTATATTTCTGTACTTCACAGATACCCTCGGATGTCTACAAAATGAACTTGAATGAAGTTTTGAGAAATTTTGTACAAAGACTACTACTGAAGTCGATGAAAAGAATCAATATTTTCTCTTCTCGTTCATCTAGTTAGCAATCATTTACTGAGTTTATAACTGCATGAAAGAAAATCTAAAGTTTCTACAAAAGGTGTTGATGTCCTTTGAAGTCATACTGTTCATGTGGTTCTCATACTGTTCATGGGCTTGCTCCTTGGAAGAAAAGCTATCACCATCCTAGACAGCATATTAAAAAGCAGAGACAGTACTTTGCCAACAAAGGTCCGTCTTATCAAAGCTATTGTTTTTCCAGTAGTTATGTATGGATGTGAGAGTTAGACTATAAAGGAAGCTGAGAGCTGAAGAATTGATGCTTTTGAACTGTGGTGTTGGAGAAAACTTTTGAGAGTCCCTTGGACTGCAAGGAGATCCAACCAGTCCATCCTAAAGGAAATCCATCTTGAATATTCATTGGAAGGACTGATGCTGAAGCTACAACTCCAATACTTTGGCCACCTGATGCGAAGAACTGACTGATTGCAAAAGACCCTGATGCTGGGAATTGAAGATGGGAGGAGAAGGGGACGACAGAGGATGAGATGGCTGGATGGCATCACCGACTCGATGGACATGAGTTTGAGCCAGCTCTGGGAGTTGGTGATGGACAGGGAACACTGGCACGCTGCAGTCCATGGGATCACAAAGAGTCGGACATGACTGAGTGAGTGAACTGAACTGAACTAAAGTCATACTATAAACATCTTGTTTCATCACTAGGTACTGATTTCCTCAAAGACTAGTTTCCTTAAAAGATCAGAATATCTGACATTTCACGTATATTACCTCTTGAAACATGGACAAGGACTGTCCCTAAAATCTGGTTCATAATAAAAGAGAAATGTAGCTCACATTTCAATTTCTTTTTAAAAGAAATCCAATTTATTTAAATGCAACAATCATCGGATAAATATTCTTTGGGAGAAATACAATTTCAGTGATTTCATCAAATAAATGAATAGATAAAATAGATTTAAAATTTCCCTTTTGGTTTCTTCTTCCATGGTAATATAGAAGTGTGCTGTTTTATTTCCACATATTTTTAAATTTCACATTTTTTTAATTTAAATTATTTATTTTAATTGGAGGATAATTACTTTACAATGTTGTTTGTTATTGACTTCTAATTTCATTCGATTGTGGTCAGAGAACATAATTTGTGTTACAGACCTTCCTTGACTTATGGTGGAGTTAAATCCTAATAAACCCATTATAAGATGAAAATATTGCAAATCAAAAATGCATTTAATACATCTAAACTATTGAGCATCATAGCTTAGCCTAGCCTACCTTAAACACACTCAGGGCACTTGCATTATCCTACACTTGGGCAAAATTATTTAACACAAAGCTTATTTACAATGAAGTGTTGAATATCTCATGTATTTTCTTGAATACTGTACTGGAAGTGAAAAACAGATGATTGTGTGGGTACAAAACCTTATGTCTCAGCTGTTTACCCTGGTGATTGCATGCCTGACTGGGAGCTGCAGCTCACTGCTGCTGACCAGCATCATGATAGAGTATTGTATTATATACTGCTTGCCCAGGAAAAGATCAAAATTCAGAATTCAAAGTGTAGTTTTTTCTTTCGCACCATTGAAAATTTGAAAAATCATAAGTACCAACTTAAGTTGAGGACTGTTTGCATTTCTATCTTTTACAAATTATTGTTGTTCAGTCGCTCAGTCATGTCTGACTCTATGTGACCCCATGGACTGCAGCACATCAGGCTCCCCTGTCCTTCACTATCTCCCAGAGTTTGCTCAAACTCAATGTCCATTAAGGTCAGTTTTATGGCCTAGAATATACTTCTTCCTGATGTATTGAAACTTCTATCATAAAATGTCCCTCTTTATCGCTAGTAACGTTTTTTGTTTTTAATTTTGTTTCTTCTGATATTAGTATAGACTCCAACTTTTTTGTGGTTGCTGTTTGCATGATATACATTTTTTCCATCCATTTCATTTTAATCTGTTTGTATCTTTGAGTCAAAAATGTTTTACCTACAGACTACATACAGTTGGATAATGTTCTTTTTAAATCCAGTATGACAAACTGCCTTTTTACTGGATTGTTTAATCCTTCATATTTAATGGCATTATTGATATATTTGGATTTACATATCATTTTAGTTTTTCCCCAGCTTTACTGACATATAACATTGTGTAAGTTTAAGATGTATAATGTGATGACTTGATACAAATATATATTGTGAAATGATTATCATATAAGATTAGTTAACACATCCTTTACATAATTACAATTTTTGTTGTTATGGTAAGAACGTTTTAGATTTATTTTCTTAGTAACTTTCAAGCATATAATAGTGTATTGTTAACTATAATCACCATGTTGTACACTAGTGTTGAGGGTTTAGTTAAAGTACTCTACAACATCGCTTCCTTGGTATCCATTTTGTGTAGCCAAGTGGCGTCCAGGGTCCCTGAACTGACACTAGGTCTTGGTCTTCCTGGGAGCATCTGCCCTAGAAACAACTTGCAGAGTCACAAGCAACTACAAGTTCCTGACATGACTGCCCTAAAGGCCCTTGTGATAAACAGTCCCCACCACCTCGCAGCACCTTCCCCTTGTGCACTCTTCAGATAAAACCCTTGTAAAACAGACCAAGCACCTTCTCTTTTTGGTTTGAATTGATCAGTCAGGCTTTAGCCTGGAAATCTCAAAGCACTCCACCCTCGGACTCTGATACAGGCATGGATCTTAAGTGTGCTACACACAATCCCTTGAGGCATGCTGTGTACCTCCTCCAGGACTTGTGAGGAATAAACTTCACTAGTTTTGTTTTTGTTTGATGGCCTCGAATTGCAAGGCTTGTGGGATCTTAGTTTCCAACCAGGAATTGAACCTGTGTATGGCAAAACAAATACAATATTGTAAAGTTAAAAAGTAGAAAATAAACTAATTTAAAAATAAATAAATAAATAAATAAAATTTAAAAAAGGAATTGAACCTGTGCCCCCTGCAGTGGAAGGGCAGAGTATTAAACAGTAGACTGCCAGGGAAGCCCTCAAAACTTCTCTATTTTAATCCTCTTGTGGTCTTTTCTTGAGCTGAGGCTCACCACCTGACACTGAGGCTCTACTTAAAAATAACTTAACACAACAACTAGATTCCCAGAACTTCTTTATCTTATAACTAGAAGTTTGTACCCTTTGACCAACATCTCCTTATATTCCTATTCCCTTGCTCCTGGCAGCCATCATCCCACTCTTGTTTTTATGTTTAGCCTTTTTAGGTTAACATAAAATACGAGCTTATACAGTATTTGACATTCTCTGCCTTCTTTCACTTAGCAAAAGGCCCTCAAGTTTTATTCATGTTGTTGAAAATGGCAGAATTTCCTCTTTTTTTATGGGTGAATAATGTTTTTTATGGATGAATAATGTTATATATATATGTATACATCAGTTTGTTTTTTTTCATTTTTTTGGCTGCACTATGTGGCATATAGGATCTTAGTTCTCCAAGTGGGGATCGAACCAGCATCCCCTGCATTGGAAGCGTGGGACACCTTCCTACTGGACAGCCAGGTAAGTCCCTATACCAGATATATTCTCTATCCTTTGTTGATTGACACTTAGGATGTTTCCCTGTCTTGGCTATTGAGGATAATGTTATGAACATGAGAGTGCAGATATCTGCACAAGACAGTGATTTCGTTTCCTTCAGATATATACACAGATGTGGATTGCTGGATCATATGTTAGTTCTTTTTTTAATTTCCTGAGGAAAGTTATACTGTTTTCCATGCTGACTGCACTAATTTAGATTCCTACCAAGAGTTGTGTCATTTTACTTTTTGTTCATTTTTGTCCCTGTACTCCTTATTTGTTTCTTTCTTTTGCATTAAAGTGAATATTTTCCGATGTAGCATTCAAATTTCTTTAATAATATTTTCACTACATTTTGAGGAGTTATTTCCATAGTGGTTCTGAAGTTTACTATGTACATTATAAATCATTAGAATTATCTTAAGATTTATACTGACTTTATTCTGTGGAGATATAGAAATGTTATTCCCATATGACTCTACTCCATTCTCCCTTTGTGATGTTAAACATATTACATTTATAAATTTTTTTTAATCCACACAATATATTATTATAACCATTATTTTATGTAATTTAATCTTTTAAAGAAGTGAAGAGAAGAAGAACTAGTATATATTTATAGCTTTTGTTATATTAATGTGATTGTTTGTTATTTCTTGCACTCTGCATTTGTTCCTACAGATCTGACTTACCATATGGTATTATGTTCTTAACCCAATGCAGCTTTGTTCTCACCTTCTTTTTGCTGTTATCTGCAAATATATTACACTTCTATATGTGATATGCTAAACATTTTATTTTATACAATCATAAAATAATTCAACAATATAGGAGAAATATATATTTTGACTGTCTTTTGTAATTTACCCAGTTATCTTTGCCATTGAGTTTTGTTTTCTGTGTGGATTTGAAAATTTTTTTTCATCTGGACTAAGTTGCTTTCAGCCCAAATAACTTCCCTTGATAGTTTTTGTAACATGGGTCTGCTAGCAACAAATTCTCTCACTTTTTATCTGGTAATTTCTTTATTTCACCTTCATTTTGAAAGATAGTTCTCTTGGATATAGTATTCGCCTTTAATTTTTTTTTCTCTTTGAGCACATTAAATATGTTGTCCACTGCCTTCTGTCCTCCATTATTTCTGATGAGAAATCAGCTTTTAATCATCCTTTGTAAGATAGAAATCTTTTTTTTTTGCTGCTTTCAAGGCTTCCTCTTTGTCTTTATCTTTCAGAATTTTTACTATGATGTGACTATTTGTGGATCTCTGCATTTTTCCTAATTGCAGTTCACTAAGCTTCCTGCATGTTTTGAGTATTGATTTTCAATAAACAGTCATCATTTTTTCTAACTTTTTTATTCTCTGTTTTCTCACTCTTCTTTCCTTCTAATACTCCCAAGTCACATATGTTAGTACTCTTTCTTTAAAAAATTATTTATTTATTTATATTTGGCTGCACTGGGTCTTCAGTGCTGCATGAGGGCTTTCTCTGGTTGTGGTTTTCTAGTTGTGGTATGCAATTGTGGTGGCTTCTCTTGTTGCCTAGCTCTGGCTATAGGTACACAGGCTCGGTAGTTGTGGCACGTGGGGCTTAGTTACTCTAAGGCATGTGGAATTTCCCCAGACCAGGAATCAAATCCATATCCCCTGCATTGGCCTGGAATTCTCCAGGCCAGAATACTGGAGTGGGTAGCCTTTCCCTTCTCCAAGGGATCTTTCCAACCCAGGGATCGAAACTGGCTCCAGTGAAACCACTGAGTCTTAACCACTGGACCTCTAGGGAATTCCCTCCCTGCCCATTTTTAAGTCAAATTGTTTATTTTTTGTTAATGAATTGTATGAGTACTTCATGTACTTGGATATTAACATATTATAAGATATATGACTTGCAAATATTTTCTCCCATTTAGTAGGCTGCCTTTTTAATTTGTTGATGGCTTCCTTTGCTGTGAAGAACCTTTTTAGTTTGATGTAGTCCTACTTGTTTATTTTTGTTTTGCTATTTTTTTATTCTGCCAGTTCAAATATACTTTTGTTCCCTCTAGTGAATTTACATTTTAGTTATTGTTCTGTTGAAATCCAAAATCTCCATTTTTTATAAATATAAATTATGTTTATATTCTCTATTTGATGTGACATTGATGCCATACTTTCCTTCTTTAATCATGGCTTCCTTTAGTTTTTTGAGCATATTTATAATGGTTACTTTGAAAGTTTGACTATTAAGTCTAATATAACCTGATCATTTTCACAGGAAGTTTTTGTTGCCCCCCTTTTATTTCTGGTGTATGGTTCATACTTTCCTATTTTTTTTTGCATGTCTTTTTTTTTTTGATGGAAACTGGACATTTTAGACATATTGCAGCAACTCTGGGTACTGGTTTTTTCCCCCACCTCCATGTCTTTGTTATGTGCTTGTTTACTTCACTATGTGAAGGCCTTGATGTTGACCCTCAGATGATGTAACTTTGAATATGCATACAATCACACTGGGATGACACTAATTTTGGCAGGGGTCTCTTTGTCTTTCTCTGACCACTTTCAGCTCTTAAATTTCATTATTTGCCTGCTGTTTGCTCTACTGTTTTCAACAATACCCTTGGGTATTATTGCTTCACAGTCTGATCCAGTCAAATTGGGCTCCTTTGAAGAGATATTTCCCTAAGCTAGTGTTTGAAACTTGCTCTGACTTCAGGAGGGATTTTTTTTTTGGCCTCACCACACAGCTTGTGGGATCTCAGTTCCCCAACTAGAGATCTAACCTGGGCCTTTTGCAGTGAAAGTGCAGAATTCTAGCCACTGGACCATCAGGGGATTCCCAAGAAGGCTTTTTTCAGTTGTCTTTTTCCTATGTTTCTTTTCTGCAAGCTAACCAGCCTATGGTTTAGCCCACAATTTCAAAGAATATACCAATTTTCTTAAAATCCTCTTTTACCACTATCTTCACTGTTTTTTAGAGTGCTCTGAGGTTTGAATTTCTTTATTCTGTTGCAAATGAAATCAGTTCTGGGTGAAGATTAAGAGCTCTCTATTCTTAGCCCAGTTTCTCCCCTAGGACAAAATTTCTGAGCTATAGCTCTGGTAACTGAGGGCCAGGGCCAGGACACTTCTCTCTGACATCTCTGCTTTTGGCGATGAGTGCTCTGTGTAGGAAGGGAGCAACAGGCCTAGGTCTCTTTGCCTTGCCTATTTAGCATATATCTCCTGTGCCTCAATCTGGTGCAAGGTTGATTGAGGCCCCAATATTCCCATTGTGTCCAAGATGTAGTCCCATGACTGGGGGTTGGGTAAAAGAATGGGGCTCCCACCTCTTGGTTATTCAGAAGGTAGCCTCAGCAATAGGTAGTTGGGAGAAGTATGAGAAACACTTATGTCCTTTCCCATACAAGAATATAGCCCTTCAACTGAGAAGCAAGGGGAGAGGGAGCCCTGCATTCTTGGCCATTCTACTCTGCAGTGATAAGCTTCAGTAGGCAGAGGAAGGGAGTGGGTCTTGGTTCAAATACCATAAACTTTCACTGTTCTTAAAGTTTTAGATTTCTTCAACATGTGTGTTTTTTTTAAATTGTTTTATGCCATTAGGACCATTTTCAGAAATTTTAAATGATCATTTACATTTTATAATTTTTACTAGTTTAACTGGGGAGCTGGTCTACAAAGCTCTTCATGCTATCATGCCAAAAGTGAAACTTATCCATCCACATATAATGTTTTTATTGATGTAGTTAGACTTATGTCTACCATTTTAATATTTTTTTCTATATGTCTCATGTCTTTTTTGTCCTACTCTTCCTTTTTCCCTTTACTTTGCACTAAGCAAATACTTCTTAGTGAAACTTTACTATTTTTTTGAACTTTGAAACATTTTTAATTTTTTTCACCATTTTTAAAGTTATTTTCTTAGTGGTTCATCTAGAGTTGACTGTGTACCTCTTAATAGAATACAGTTTGCTTTTATACCAAATTCATTCTTTTGAGATATACAAATGATACTGTTCTTTAGTTCTATTCCCTCTTCTTTTTTCTTTTTTTGTTATATTACAACTATGCATGTGTTAAAATATATTATTAATAACATATTATAATGCACATGATATGTTTTTAATGTAAGAGCATGTTATTTTAATTATCATACTATATAATTTTGTTATTTTAAGAAATGGAAACAGGAAAAGAAATCAACTATTTATTTACAAAGTTTGTTATATTAATCTTTTTTTTTTTTTAGCTTTTTTGGCAGTGCTGAGTTGCTTGCAGGATCTTAGTTCCCTGGCCAGGGATTGAACCTGGGCCCATGGCAGTAAAAGCATGGTGTCCTAACTACTGGAAAGCCAGGAAAGTCCCTTAATTTACCTTATTTACCACTTCTGTCCCTCCATCTCAGAATTTCCTATCTTTTTTTTTTTTTTTGGCCATCCTGGGTAGAACTATCAAACTTTCAACTTTGATTTTCCCTTAAAACGTGATTTTTATAGAGTTAGAATAAAATAAATATTTTGTGGGTTTAGTTATTCATTATCCAAAAAATATGTCTATGCCTTATCCTCCAGTATCTGCGAATATGACCTTGCTTGAAAATAGAGTCTTTGCAGATGTAGCTAAGTTAAGGTGCTCAAGATTATTCTGGATTTGGGATGGGGTCAAGACCCAATGACTGGTATTCTTGTAAGAGAAAAAAGAGAAGATTTAACACAGGGACACACAAGGAAGAAGGCCATGTGAAGCCAGAGGCAGAGATTTGACTTCGTGCATGCTAAGTCTCTTCAGTGGTGTCCAGCTATTTGTGACCCTATTGATGGTAGCTCGCCAGGCTCTTCTGTCCATGGGATTCTCAGGCAATAATACTGGAGTGAGTTGCCATGCCCTTCCCCAGGGAATCTTCCTGACCCAGGGATCGAGTACACATCTCTCTTAAGTCTCCAGCATTGGCAGGTAGGTTGTTTACCACTAGCACCACCTGGGAAGCCTGAGATATGAGTTAGAGGCAACCATAATTTCCAGGAATGCCAGGAGCCATCAAAGCTGAAAAAAGGGTTCTTCACCAGAAATTTTGAGGAATTCTGGCCTGGTGACAGTTTAATTTCAGACTTCTGGCCTCCAGAACTCTCATAAAACAAATTTCTGTTATTTCAAGCTGCCCAGTTTGTAGTATTGGGTTAAATACCACAAAAGGTTTGTTTGGTATTTTCCTTAATATGGCTCTCATAGTGCTTAGTTGTCTTTAACTTCATTTGGAACAATTTTGTTAGATTGTATTGCAATGGCTGTCATATCAGCATGAATTTGAAAAAAAAAACACATCAAAATAGGTGAATTTTTGTGTAGCCATTTTAATATTGAAGATGGAAGAGAAAAAGCAACATTTTCAGCATATTATGCTTTATTATTCCAAGAAAGGTAAAAATGCAACTGAAACACACAAAAAGGATTTGTGCAGTGTATAGAGAAGGTATAACTAATTAAATGTGTCAAAAGTGGTATGCAAAGTTTCATGCTAGAAATTTCTGGTTGGAAAACACTCCATAGTCAGGTAGACCAGTTGAAGTTTATAATGATCAAATATGATAAGCATCTGGAATTAGCAGAAAATGCATAATCTTCCATCAGGATAATGCAAGAGACCGCATGTTTCTTTGATGACTAGGCAAAAACTGTTATAGTTTGGCTGGGAAGTTCTGATTCATCCACTGTATTTACCAGACACTGCACCTTCAGATATCCATTTAATTTCAGTCTTGACAAAATTCTTTTAATGGAAGAAATTTCAATTCCCTGGAAGACTGTAGAAAGGCACCTGGAACAGTTCTTTGCTCAAAAAGATAAAAAGTTTTTGTGAAGATGGGATTATGAAGTTACCTGAAACATGGCAGAAGGTAGTGGAACAAAATGGTGACACACTATTCAATAAAGTTCTTGGTAAAAATAAAAAATGTGTCTTTAATTTTTACTTAAAAATCAAAGGAACTTTTTGGTCAACCCCAAAATTTGTTATGGCAGCCCTTGTAACTAACACAACCTATCAGGTAAACATTCCTGACTCTTTCTACATAAATTCACATTTGTTTTAATTTATAAAAATTTCCTTCTCCTCCCAATTAAGCCTTTAGCTACAGGGTTAAAACTTTAGCCACAGGTGATTTTTTAATAATTTTATTTATTTATTCATTTTTGCCTGTGGTGGGTCTTCTTGCAAAACACAGGCTCTAGGGCATGTGGGCTTTGGTAGTTGTGGCTCCCAGGCTCTAGAGCACAGGCTCAATAGTTGTGGCACATGGGTTTAGTTGCTCTGAGGTGTGTGGGATCTTCTTGGATCAGGGATCGACCTCGTCTCCTTCACTGACAGGTGGATTCTTTATCACTGAGCAACCAGGGAAGCCCCACAGGTGATTTTAATTGCAACAAAATAATTCAAAGCATTAGCCTCATTCTAAAAAACAGATGCAGGGATTCCCAGGTGGCTCAGTGGTAAAGAATCTGCCTGCCAATGCAGGAGACAGCAGGTCTGATCTCTGGGTTGGGAAGATCCCTTGGAGTAGGAAATCAAAACCAGCTCTAGTATTCGTGCCTGGAAAATTCCATGGACAGAAGAGCCTGGCAGGCCACAGTCCATGAGGTGGCAAAGAGCTGGACACGACTGAGCACATTATATTATATACTATGTCTTCTATATTTCTTTGGTTCTCATTACACCTTATTAGGTAATTCCTCATTATTCCAATCTTCTGTTATTTTCTGTTATTGTTAATAATTCTGTATCTTAAACTTTTTCTATTCAAATTACTGTGTGCTTTTTCTCTCCTGTGTGCACCCAGATTGATACTGAGGATCATGGAAATAACAATGCCCTATAAAGTTTGAAATATGACACAAATATATTCACATTACTTTTACAGCAGTTCCTTTTAAGTGGGATGGCAAGTACTATTACATTTTATACATGAAGAATATGTAAGTGAGTTGTCCAAAGTCATACAGTATTTTTATCATTTGTAAAATACAGATAACAATAGAAACTACCTTCTAGTGTCATTATAAAGATTAAATGAGATAAATTTGTAAAGTGCTTTGTACATGGTAATGGCTTTAATGTTAACTGTTATATACATTATACTTGATCTGTAAAATGTATTCAGTCTGGTGTTTTGCTGAGCTACTTGCAATCACTTATATAGGTCTTATATATTTTTTCAATATCTAATTTTTTTAGTTAATGGCATTTGTCTTATCAAGTACTGTAGCATAATGACCTAAAACAGACCTATCATATCACGTATCTTGTGTGGTTCTCTCTGAGGGGAAAATAATGGCCAGAGTGAGAGCTAACCAAGGTATGCTAAGTTTATGTCAGTATGATGTAATTCTAGGCCCACTGTGGTCACTGGCTGAGCTCTGTGGGAGGAAATCAAATTCCTAAGAATCCAGTCCTAACCTTAAAAGGTGAACCATCAAATCGGAATATTTCTTTGTAAATAGTACATGTAGCTTAAACAGCATTTCTGGTCTCATCAGGTTCAGCTTCCATTAAGTACATTTTGGTCAGGGCTTGAGGTGGGAACATGACATTACATAAGAGAAATAAGAGCCTTGATGAACGTGAAAGAGGAGAGTGAAAAGGCTGGCTTAAAACTCAACATTCAGAAAACGAAGATCATGGCATCTGGTCCCATCACTTCGTGGCAAATAGATGGGGAAACAATGGAAACAGTGACAGACTTTATTTTTGGGGGTTCCAAAATCACTGCTGATGGTGACTGCAGCCATGAAATTAAAGCTATGACCAACCTAGACAGCATATTAAAAAGCAGAGACATTACTTTGCCAACAAAGGTCTGTCTAGTCAAGGCTATGGTTTTTCCAGTAGTCATGTATGGATGTGAGAGTTGGACTATAAAGAAAGCTGAGCTTAAAGAACTGATGCTTTTGAATTGTGGTGTTGGAGAAAACTTTTGAGAGTCCCTTGGACTGCAAGGAGATCCAACCAGTCCATTCTAAAGGAAATCAGTCCTGAATATTCATTGGAAGGACTGATGTTGAAGCTGCAACTCCAATACTTTGGCCACCTGATGTCAAGAACCAACTCATTGCAAAAGACCCTGATGATGGGAAAGATTGAAGGCAGGAGGAGAAAGGGACGACAGAGGATGAGATGATCAGATGACATCACTGACTCAATGGACATGAGTTTGAGTAAACTCTGGGAGATGGTGATGGATAGGGTGTGCTGCAGTCCATGGGGTCGCAAAGAGTCAGAAACGACTGAGCGACTGAACTGAACTGAAAGGGAAAAGAGGGAAGACTGTTCATTATACGTGTCAATTACTCTACAAATCCTTTTTATCACTTAAGAGTTCAGTAACCAAATACTGAAAATCAGTATTATACTAAGAGTTCGGCGTTTTATATTAAATAACAAATGTTGCCCCAAACCTGTAAAACACCTTGCACACAGATATGAAATAATGCTTAAAAACCCATGGTTAACGTAAACATATTTTGGCAGTATTTGAAGACACAACTGAAAATTATCCTATAGGAAAGGGACAGATATGGCATGTGTTAAACATTCAGAAGTGGAAGAATAAAATGCTTCATGTCTGACAGCAAATTCTTCCTGAAATATTTATCAGAATCAGGGGACATTTGATAGCTGCTCTTTCTCTGTAACAATATGAGCCCTGCCCTCTGGACTGCTAACTACACAGCATTTTCATCTGGTACAAAAATCATTTTAAAGAAAAACAAGTGACCACGAAGTAGGGGATCCTTTTCTTTCTCAGTCACAAGATCCTTTAGCGGCTAACCTCCTTTTTTCAGAAGAGAGGCAAAAAATAAAGCCTCTTTGGTGCCGTGAGGAAATCTAAGAAAGAAGCTGAGTCAAGTTGGCTCCTCACAAGTCCCTCATCACAAAGCCAGAGGGAAAAGTCCTTAACAGGAAAGGACCTGATTGCTCACACAGGAAGGGCAACGGATTCACGAGCTCGCGGAAGGGAACGTCACCACCGAGTACTGCGGCGGCTGCCAGAGCGTCGGCCATCAGTGAGCACCTCCCCTTCTTTCTGGAGCAGTAGCTAGGCAACCGTGGCCATCTAGGAGAGAGGAGGACTGGCGGCTGCGTTAGTGCCCCTGGTGGCGAACAATGAGCGCTGCAGTTACCTCTTACAGTTTTTACCCTCCCCTCTCTCCACCCCCTTTGCCCCCGCCCACCCCTCCGCCACTTCGGCTCCTCCCTCCTCTTCTCTCTCTTGCTCTCCTTCCTCCTCCGCCTCCTCAGCTCTTGGGCTAGAATATCTATGGGTCGAAACGTGATGCGATGAATCCGAGAAAGACCGAAACTGGGACGCGGAGTGCGGCGGAAGCGGCGGGACTCCTGGGCATGGGGGCTTCACCACAATAGAGACAGCGCCCCCACTCTCCCCCGCCAGCCCCTCTGAAGCGAAGCCCCCAAACCCCCTCAGGAAAAGGATGGCGGCGGCACCTACCCAGATCGAAGCCGGTGGGTGGCTGTGTCCGGGGTTTAAGAGGATGGGGGCTTAGCGCGGCGGCTGTCAGTTTCTTTTGAAAAAGCTTCTATTTCTCTTTGCCTCCCTCTCAACCTCTCCCTCCCCCCTCCTCTTCCTCAGAGCTGTATTACCTGATCGCTAGATTCTTGCAGTCCGGACCCTGCAACAAATCCGCTCAGGTGAGAAGGGGAAGGAGATCTGGAAGTCTTGGGGAATGGTCCCACTGGGGAAATCGAGGCAGCAGAGTGTGCGGTTTCGTTGTGGTTGAGGTAAAGGCCGGCCTTGAGTAGCTCTACAGTCAGCGGCTGGGTTCGAATTGGGGAGGGAGGAATGGGTGATGGCCCGAGCTGCTCGTCATAATCTGTGTTTCCCTTTTGCTCAGGTGCTAGTGCAGGAACTCGAGGAGCATCAGGTACGTGGCCCCTCTGGGAAGAGGTGGGTAGGGTTTGGGTGAGACTGGAGGAAGGGGAGGGCAAGTAAGGGGCGGAGGGCAAGGACTGGGAGGGAGCCTTGGATCTGGGCACTCATAGCTGTTGCTACAGGGGTGAACCGGCTTCTTCCCTCAAAGGGGGCGGATATCTCTGGGGTCCTAACTCACCCCATCTTTATGCCTGTGGGAGGTGGTTTTTCAGGATTTCCTCCTCCTCGGCCTCCTTCCCCCAACACTCGTCTAGCTCTGAGACAACAGCTCTCAGGCCAGAGAAATAAAGACGCCAAGGGTCGAGGACCCGGACCCAAGCTGGGTCGGATTGATGCGGAGCAGAGGCTTGGCCTTTATCGTTGCCCCCTCCACCCTTTCTTTTTGCCGGCCCCCAGCTTATTCCGCGCCGCTTAGACTGGGAGGGGAGAGAGCACCGAAGAAGCTTCGAGGATCTGGTGAGTAAAGTTTTCATTTCAACTCAACCCAACTCTTTCTTCACTCCCTTTCCACCACCTTGTACCCCCAACCTACCCCCGACCTTTCTACCGACGCGGCTCTAGAGCTCCGTGCTGAGCCGAAGAACGTCCCTTCCCCCCTCTTGCTGAGTCGGAGAAAGGGTATCTTGCCCTCCCTTTGGCCACGTTTGTTTCCACCCGAAAACTTTGAAGAATGTGAGTTGGTTATCACAGATGCCGTCTTGTGGTTTATAAATATGTTACAAACATCAGGAAAGGCCCATTGTAGGAGGAAAAAAGGAGAGAAACCCGGGGTTTATCTTAGGGCACGTACCAAGGACTGACGCTGACCAATGACAGCATTGGTAACAGCCGGGAGTTCCGGATTAGTGGAAAGAAAACTGTTCTGATGGTCCTGGCTTAAATACGGGAACTGAGGCCAGGCTTCAACCTTTTTTTTTTTTTGTGGGGGGGGTGACAGTCGGCGTCACGGCGAAGCTTCCGAAGGGGAATTGACAGACCCAGACTGGTAAAACGCACAAAAAAAATAATAGGGAGCATCGAGCTAATTCCAAAATTTGCCATGTTAAGATAATCGCTGCGGAAAAAAGCATAATCGTTGTAGAACTCAGATTTTAGAAAATAGCTTTTAGTCATTATAAAAATCGCGTTTGTGTAGTTAAAATTTCACTATATAAGAACTATAGATTATGCTTATTTTTGAGGACTAATGAAACGCGGATTTGAGATTTACAAGGACAAACAAAGAGTTTTAAAAATTTAAAATAAGAAAAATACTATAGTAAAGGACCAAAAGCATTGTATTGACTGATGTATTCTATCGATATAATTCAGAGTGTAAATGCACCTTCTGTTTGACATTGACACACCAAAAAGATGATCCTTTTTTAATTATTTGGGGGCGGAGGATGTTCACCTTGTGTTTATCCACTGGCACAGTCAGTTGGAAGGAATGGTAGGAGAAAGGTATATGTAACTAAAATCTACATTCAGCTACTTTTCCTTCTAATAAATCCGAATGGAGGAAAATTAAAGTTTAAAGGAAATTTGGATGGATATGTAGACTCTAAATATAAATAACAGAACTACAAGTTTGCTTTCAGCAAGAACATATTTAAATACTTTGGTGTTCCATCTTGGATTTTTCTTTGTCTTAAATTACAAGAAGAAGCCATGCTAATTACCCGAATCTAAATTTTTCAGTTTTGCAAAGCACAGGAAATGGTATAAAACTGCGATTAAGGATAAAGTCCCATCATCTTACTATAATTAAAGGCAAAAATTCTCAGATGAATAAAAAATTATTTCTGAAAAACTGCATGTATTTCCGCTTTATTTAATTTGTATTCAGACCTTTTTGTTTGGACTGAAGTCCATAGCCAAAAACAAAAACAAACAATGCCAACCAAATTATGTATATAACACATCATGACTAATGTTGGTGTTTGAAATAGTGCTTCATAACTAAGGTGTATCGACAAATATTTTGTTAACGTTTATTTGTTCTCTAAGAGTAACATTTAAACCAAGTAGCATTTTTTTAAAGGAAAACACTTTTTTAAAATTAACTTGATGTGTAAAAGAGTAAAATGAGCATCAAAATTATTAAAAATACAGTCTTCTAACCACACACACATATACACACAAAACACACAGAAAACCAAAAAACTAAAAAAAGCCAGTTTAACAAGACTTCATTTCCTTATATTGTAAAGTGCAAATTATCATGTAATTGCAATCAGTATCCACTTCATGTGTTTATTTTCTTAACACTTGTTTACATATACTTAATCTATATTTGAATATCAATTGTTGAATTTAACTGGCAAGGAAAGACCTCATTTTATTTAGTTTTCCTTGTGATTAGAACACAATTGCTAGTTTGAGCATTTGGGTACTGCAGTTATTCACTAGTATCTATTGCAAATGGGGGGGGGGGGGGGGGGGGGGGGGGAGTAAGTAGTCATTTCTGCTTTTCCCCCCCTTTTATTCCCAGTTGTTTTCCTAGGCAATATTTCTGAATGGAGTTAATCAGGTTCAGGGTCCTATGCATCCATTTTATATATTATAAAATTGCTCACCAGAGTTGTATTAATTTATAATCTAACACATACTAGATACTTAAGAATGATTCTAAAATCTATTGGTGGCTTTAATAGGTGGAAAATAAATCCTCTTTATATTAATATTTTTTAATTAGCTCTTGTTCTCTTTAGTGAGGCTTTTAACTTTAGCAAGTTATTTTTTTAGTTATTGTAATCCATTGTATATCCTGTGTATACTTAATTTTCACCCTTTAATCTTTTTTAATTTATTGTTTTTAAAATTTCCTTACATTTAAAATTTTATATACACAGAATTTCTCTATTAATATTATTCCTTAGTTTAGATAGTGGTATCTTTTTTGTTTTTTAACCTTAATTTTTATTTTGTACATATAGGCTTTTATTTTCCACACCAGGATCCAATTTTTCTAGGGATAATACATTTTGAAAATATGGTTTTTATTTTTAGTCATATGTCGTTCTCACCTATAGATTTCTTTTTGGTAAGGGGCAGAAGAAGCAGAGCTGAATGAAATATGAACAGAAGGTAAAATAAGTGGCTGAAGAACTGAGTTGTGTAGTGTTATATTGATTGCAAGTTCATCAGTTGTTATTAATAAATTGATTCAAATCTGACGTGAGAGTGTGAGTGGCTTCAATTGTAGGAGAGACATGGGATTGTTTCGTTGGGCGTTATTTTTTAAAGTGCTGTTATAACAATGATTTAAAACTGTGATTTTGATTTAGCCTACATATTTTGATTGAAATTTAGGACAAAGTTTTATTAATTAGTAATATACCTTCATATGTTAAATTATAATGGCAGAATTTCGAACTTAAAATGTAATGATATTTAAAAAAGAAAGAATACAAAGTGCAATAATGAAGAGGCAAAGGAGTATAAAAAAAGATATCAACATACTGAATTGAAGTTGCATAGAGTCATGTATACTACATACTGGAAACAAAAATCACTTGCCTTCTGACCCATATGTATATTTTTAATTGAAAATTGTAAAAAACTATACTGCTTAACTTGAATTGTATCCAGAAGATATGAAGATAATATGTTGGATTTCTTCAGCAACACTGTTACTACTGTTACTATTACAGTAGTCTAAAAATCCCTCTTTTTTCTTTCTTAAATCTGATTTAAGTGTATTAACTTATAATTGGAAACACCAGGAAAAGGTGCTTTTTTTTTTGTTAAACCTACTTGCAGCCAAATTATCAACATGTTAGGATCCTAAAGTGCCTTTTTATAAATGAGTCTTGGTGAAATGTTTGTCAGGATAATGCTGAACTGTGCATTTTTTGATTATGACATTAGAAACTTCTAATTAATTTTCAGAATTTTGTAATGAACAAGGGAGAGATTTGAAGTCAGGGTGATTGTTTCTAAAGCCAACTTTGATCTGAGTATTTTTCTTCATTTCTGTGACTTATTTACAATATAATAGGAAAATTAGATTTGCTTCTTACCTTTCTTAAGGTAGATAATTTTAAGTAATTGCAAATGTCCTTTCCTTTGTGTTGACCCTGTTTGAATTGTTCACTATTTTATTGCTATCCTCCCGTGGAGCTTTACTGGGATGATCATTTGGGAATGACAGAGCAGTGAGAGGTGTGTTGTGTGTTTGTGTGTGTTGTGGTGTGTGTGTGTAGGGTGGGGTGTGTGTGTGTTTAAATGAATCGTTTTTTGTTAATATACAAAAACTTACATATTGGAAAGATGACTTTGGAAACATTTTTAAAGACATACCTTAAGATTTTTGAATCTTTGTGGTACTATCTATCATAAGACAGAACCAGAGACATAATATCTTAGGTGTGGTGTATTTTTACATTTAATTCAGCATTTTTTATCCTTAGAATTGAAAGCACCAATGTAATGCTTACATTTTGGAGTGGCATAGATGTATTGCCTTTGTTTTTATGTGGAAAAGACTTGAAGCACTTTTATGCTATTTTAAAAAAAAAAAGAAAACTTTATTAAGATTGTAATCCTCACCCTCGTAACTTTAAAAGTAATACATCTATGGTGATATATGCCATTATAAGAATTTTACACCCTGCATTTAACATATTTTGAGTTTAAAAATGTTTCACATTATCTCATTTGAATCCTCACCAACATGCTTTTAAAATACCCTATTTGAAATTCCAGACATACTTATTTTTTCTCTCTCCTCTTAACCACTCTTGATCTCTAGTTTTACTAGTAATACTTAAATTGTCTAGTAGAACTGTAGAATGATCTTTGAGTGCTAGTAGCATGTTATTGCATCTCTAAGTGTGGAAGCAATTTAAGCTTGTGTGACTTATTAACTGTTATGTGAACACACAGCCATATTAGGAACAGAATGCATCGTGGGAAACCAAAGGCAATGTGCAGCTTGACCCCTTGTGGATTCATGCTAACTGACGAGTATGGCAGACAGCAATCAGTGTCTGAAACTGGTATTCTCGCACTACTGCTTTGCTTGAGCCACATCATTTTAGCGTTATTCATCTGGATTGATCCTTGGCTTGTTTCCCCCCATCAGATCTTGGTCTAGGAATACATTTTCAGTGATTAAATCCCTTTGAGATTTTCTCATCATTCCTCAGAAAACTGGTATCTCAGTAACAAATGAGATGGTATTAAGAAATGAAAGAGTTAAGAATTGGATTTGGGTGAATGTTTCTTTTCTTATAAAATTTTGTCCCAAAAGAACCTTTGTGACAATTGACTATTAAATTTAGTTTTGTGTTTTTGTTATAGTTTTACTGATGTTGGTTATTGATTGATTAATAAATTTTTTGTAGTGATTAAAATAGTAATTTAATATGTGTGTCATATTTTAGAGATGCCTTTAACATGTTTCAAATAGAATTTTTGTGGGTAGTAGAAAAAGGCCATAATATTTAGCCTGGGAGATAGTCTTTACTTGCTGCACCACCCTGGCAAGTTACTTAACCTCTCAAGAATGCAATTTCTTCATTTAAAAATAAGAACCCTTACCTGTTTTGGCAAGGGTTATGTGGACCAAATGAGTTAAATATGAAAAGAAATGCAAATGAGTGCAAATAAGTTGGTTACTACATGTTACTATATTTTAAAGAATAGAACAGAAAGTTTGAATGGCCAGCATTAAATCGAATGAACTACGACCCCAGAATTTATGTTTCTTAGCTATCTAATTATCACTACCCAATCTTCCTAGTAATTTTTTTGATAAGGTAAGGGGGAATATATATATACAAGTAACATTAAAAAAAGAGCATTTAGGAAGTGTCAAATTGAGCCCAAAATGATGTTTTTGAATGTGCATCTGTGTTAACTCAGAGAATGATCATTATGTCAAAGATATTTAGTGTTATTTGCATTTTTATGATTACATAAAATAATTCCGTGTAATACTGACAGTATTCACATGATTTTTTAAGAAGTGAGGTATATTTTTTTTTCATGGTCTTGTTGCAAGAGGTCCTCAACCCTTCTGGTTGATTTTCCTCTTATCCTAATCTTATTTTACTACACATGATTTGGAAAAAAATTTAAAATTTATCCATCTGTACTTTATATTACCTTGTTGAAAGTGTTTTCCTTATGCCTTTTAGAACCTACCATGGCACTTTATAATTAGCTAGATCTTATTTTGTTCAATCTTTCTTAACTTTTTAAAAACGTGTTTCATGGTTATATACTTTTCACATATACTAATCTGCTAGCTAGTATTGAGTTCTTTTTCTTGGACCTTCTCGTCCTGAGAAACTTCTAGAATGTGGGTGGGCCCTTAGAAACTTGTCTTGATATCATCTGACCTCAAGGTTATAGTACTTTTTAAGTACTTTCTTGGAGGCAGTATAGGCCCAGAGAATACTTGAGCCTAGTGGATTGCTCTGCCTGTTTCATTCCTGAGGAAATCTCAAAACTAATAAAAAGAAAAAGATGCTATGAACATGATTCCATATTTTTCAAAGTAAAGTGATAGGAAGCTCCTTAAACACTGTAGCCCCACCCTGTTAACCATTGGTATTACCTAATAATGGGAAAGCCTGTTTTCTTTCCTTTGCTGCCCATTTTTACATTTTCTCCATCAAGTTCATCAAACATAAAACTAATTTTTTAAAATTATAAAGTATATTGGATTACTGTAGACCATTATATTTTACTGGAATGTTATCAGGCAGAAAAATAATCATTAATTTTTAATGTTCTCTTTCATTCTTCTTTTTTTGAGACGAGTATGTGCAGTTTGTTTCTTCAAAATCGAGAGGGACTCCAGATATTGTTTGATTTTTTTTACTAATGTTGTGGAGGTGCATCTTAAAACCTTGAAGGAGATATATGTACTAAGGCACTGTGCAAAGTGTTTTTCTTTTGCCTGGAATGCTTTCTCTTTGACCTCCTTCTCGTTAACATTTCCCTTAGAATCCAGGTGTGAAATTGGACATGAACCCCTACCCCCAGGGTGAATGGGGTACCTGTACTTTATTCCTTTGAGCTCTCTATAATAAACCACTGGGCACTTGTAGAATTGATTTGTTTCTTCTACTAGTTTTCCCAACTCGCACTAATGGATCTCCTAGGGCAGCAGTTTAATCTTTCATTATAGTCCTATACTTTAAATGTCTGAATAAATTGAATGCCTAAGTGAATGTTTTTGGGTTTTTGTTTTACAAATAAATTAAGTAGCTATCATACTCTCATTTTACAGATGAGGGATCAAGAGTCAGAGAGGCTGAATAACTTTGCAGGTCTTCATAGAGTAGGCGCCTGGGGATGCTAGGAAAAATTCAAATCGCAAGTCTTTTCTACTGGTATCACACTACCCAAAAGGAGTAACACAGCCTATAAAGTTTTAGAACCTGAATAATTCATTCTCTTTAGACCGTAAGAGTACCATGCTTATCCTAAAGCCTTGCTGTGTTTTTCAAAATCTGTTTCGTTTTCTGTCCCCTAGATATCCAAAAGTCCTGTATAAACTGTGTATGTTTGCTTTTTTTCCTCTTCCCCCTCCTCCACCAGAAAAAAGAACATTTTAAATCTCAGATAAAATGTTGCATTTTGCTTCTTCAGCATATTTCTCAGTTTGCCCATTCTCATTTTTCCTGTTAGTCATGATTTTAGTTAGAAAACAAGATACACAATTCTGTTTTCTTGTTTTTTTAGTTACTTTCTGATTCCTATTATTTCAAAATGGCCCGCAAGAAAATACTATCATGGCCATCTGAAAATTAGTATTTCAAATTATAGCTCTTGGTGAAGGCTGCCCCCTGAGATTAGGGACCCTTTGTTTTTATTTCAGGCCCAGCTGGATTTCTTTTTAACTAATTATGACTAAGTAGGATCTGTCTGGCTCTCTCAGTTGTCATAAAGATCTGAAGTGTGGTAAAATTCAGTTGTTTAGATTGCTCTTTAGGTCATACCAGCCGTCCTGATAAAAGGTTTTTTAATCTAGGCTTCAATTAATTTCTTTCAGTTTATTCTGATTATAGTTATAATTTCCTGCAGTCATTTTGTGTTAATTACCTTCATTTTTCATTCACTGCCTTAAATGGACATTAATAGAAATAACAGTGGCCGAGAGAGACCCAGATTGGTATCCATTTATTGTGACCATTGGAACATCACTTCTCTGAATCGTTTTTTTCCCCTAACTCAGATGTGGAATTAAGTTAATTATATATAAGGATCCTTCCAGTTCAAAAGTTTTATAATGTAACTCTTTGGAGTTTTTTTTACAAAATAATACAGAAGTTTGTATTATACTCTTGTATTGTGTTTTTAGAGAATGGTTTCATTCTTCCAATCTCAAAGCACTTGTCCTATTACATGTGGTCATTATATTTCTCCGAAAGATAAATTTGGCTAAATAAATTGAAATTAGAAGCTTGGAGATTTAATCCAAAAATGCTTTTTAATAAGGCATTAATTTTCATTAGAAATTTATAATACATACTTTTGATATTATATTTTATTAAATAATGCAATTATATTCACATGAAATTCTAATATAGAATTTTTTAAAAACTTAGAACTGTAAAGTAACTAATGTTACATGTACAATCTACTGATGTAGATAAGAGTTCTTATGTTAAAAGATCACCTTAAGAAATTCTTCCAGCTTTAATCCAAGAACATGGTTGAAGTAAACGTTTATACCCACCTATAATCCTGAAGTGATTTAGAATAAACTATTATTGCAAGAACTTGCTGATAAAGTCTGGAAGCCTGCAAATGTTTATTTAAAGGTGAAGAGTTATGTCAAGCACAAAAGTATGTTATTGCCATTGTGGTTGATAGAATCTATGTCCTCTAGTACTAGTTTTATAATCAAAATGTTTTTTATTTTGTAGAGGAATGAATCAATTTTGAATGGGACTTGCCTAGAAAGTTGAAGTAATTTTTCTGTTGTATAGGGTGAAAAGCAAACTTGTGAACTTTATTTAATAGTTTATAATGCAAATTTTCAAGGGGGAGAATTTGAGAGTAGATGAACCTTGTTTTAGTTGCTTAATTAATAATTCTGTGTTTTAAAATAATTATTGAGGAAATGATGAAAAGTTTATATAATTGTTGATGCAGATGGTAAAGAATCCACCTGCCAATGCAGCAGACACACACAAGAGGCGTAGGTTCAATCCCTGGATTGGGAAGATCCCGTGGAGGAGGAAATGGCAACCCATTCCAGTATTCTTGCCTGGAAAATTCCATGGACAGAGGAGCCTTGCAGGCTACAGTCTACAGGGTCACAAAGAGTCAGACAGAAATGAGCGTGCACATGCACACCTGTGTGCACACGCACACACACACACACACACACCTGAAAATCAAACATTGTTTTTTTAAAAATTTGTTTTCATTATTTATTTGAGTGTACACACACATCCGTCTTAGTTGCGGCAGGCAGGATCTTTGATCTTTGTTGCTGCATGTTGGATCTGTAGTTGTAGCATTCAAACTCTTAGTTGTGGCATGTGGAAACTAGTTCTCTGACCAACGGTCAAACCTGGAGTCTTAGCCACTGAACCATCAGGGAAGTCCCTAAACATCATTGTTTTTATAAAATGAAGTAGCTAGGGGGCCTAGGATTTCAGTTTAAGACATGATTGTTAGAATATTCAACTTTAAGTAGTAAGGGTTTATTGAAGTAAGATTATATTTATTTATTTTTTGTCCTTTTCTTACTGCTTGATTCTTAATAAAATTTGTATAATCATAAAAAAGACATAAATCTGACAGGTTTCTATAAGAGGGTAATTCTAAAAATTTATATCAGAGAGCTCCTATTTTCTGGGTATATATTACTGTATATTGCAAGTTCTAGGGTAGTTAGCTCTTTGTAACTCTTGAGATGGTAATGAAATGAGGAAAAGAAAATTGATAGAATAGAAAATGCCACTGAAGACATCAACTACCATCATGTGTAAAGCCTTCTTATAACATTTACTTGGTGGAAAATGTTAACAGAAGCCCAGTTTATACAAGAGAGTTTTTTTGGGAAAAAAGCACAAACTATTATAGATGTTAATATGCTGAATTTTAAGGCTTTTTTCTTTGTGATGCATATATTTTTAGGAGTACTAATTATATTTGTGTGTAGGCCTATTTAGGAATGCCCTCTTGTGGAGAGGATGAATTACAAACTAGGATTCTAGGATGTCAGTGTCTCTGAAAAGTGAAAGTCACTCAGTTGTGTCCGACTCTTTGGGACCCCATGGACTATACAGTCCATGGAATTCTCCAGGCCAGAATACTGGAGTGGGTAGCCTTTCTCTTCTCCAGGGTATCTTCCCAACCCAGGGATTGAATCCAGGTCTGCATCCCAGGTCTTCCACATTGCAGGTGCATTCTTTAAGGGAAGCCCATCAGTGTCTCTAGGTAACAACAACAAAAAAATGGCTTTTAAATTGAATCATCACCTGCTTTGACTTTAATATTACTTGTATTATTTTAGTTCTATGTAGTTAATTGCTTAGAAACACAACTAGAGTTGTATGAAATAACTGAAAGAATTTGCTTGATCCTTTGTCCCAATCCATATGCAAATAAAAAGTAATCAGATTAAGTTGCCATTCTTCCTGACCATCATGACAGTTGCGCAGGCCCCAGTGATTTGGGTAGATCAAAATTGGTTTGTGGGGGCTTCTCCGATGGTCCAGTGGTTAATACTTCCACTGCAGGAGGCATGGGTTCTATCCCAGGTCTGGAACTAAGATCCCACTGTCATGTCGTGTGGCAAAAAAAAAAAAGTTTTTTGAGGGGGCTTGTAAAAAATAATTGGCAACAAATAATTTTTAAAAGTCATAGTAGATCACTTATCCCCAGATCCTACATACATGTTGGATCGTAATTCTTCAACCTGTGTTTCCTAAGAAAACAATCTGATAGGAGAAACATTTTTCCTCTGTGAATTTTTCTGATATTGCTTATAGGTAGACTTGGGTTTTTATTTCTTCATTGATTCAGTGAACCAATATTTATCAAGAACACACATAATCTCTTCTCCTTGTGATCATTAAGGATGATTTACAAAATTAGCTTTTGTACTATGTTGTTCTTGATTTGGTGGTGATATATTGATGTGTGTCTTATGTGATGGCAGGTGTATATATATATATACACACACACACGTGTTTCTCTCTCTATATAGCACTTATAAAAATTGGCATTGTAACTGTATGACTAGATAGATTTTAGGACCTTTTGTCAAGATGAGAATGTAGAATCCTTTTTATCTAAAGATTTTTTAATATTCTGGTTTACTCTGTTTACTGTTTTAATAATTAGGTATTTGTAAAACACATTAGTAACTTTAACACTAGCTTATATAAAAAATGGAAACCACTTTTGTTGTTTTATTGTCTCATTCCTGTCTGCATTTGTTAACCATCTTCAAAAATTGTGTTTTAAAAATGAGTTGTTGCATTGAATTTTGAGTACATAGCTTAGTTGTTTAGAACATGGTATATAAAATTATCATTAATTTTATACTCTTTTGAAAACCTATTAGCTTTTTTAGGGAGAGAGTGCTGCTTTAATTAAGCAAATATGTACTGTTAATCCTAAAGGGGCTTAAGTAGGAGTTTTATGGAAGAAATACCTTTGTTTGCATTCTTATCATTTGTATAGAATCTAGATTCTCTGATTCTTGATCGGTTTATCACTGCTGATCAAGTACTAGTAGAATTTTCCTATCATCTTTCTACTTCTTTGGGTTTTAGGCATGCTCATTTTTGCTGTTTTCTAACACTTATTGTATAAGATTAACAGCTAAGCAAATGATTTAATCAAAACATGTAAAAGTAAGTTAAACTGCCTTGTCATTTACATGTTAATATTTGTTTAAATGGTGCTTAATTCTTTGTAGCTGTTTCCTAAATTTGGTTGAAGTATTAAATATTTAAAATGTTATTTTCCTTGTTGTGTACTTTAAAATTGTACTTTGTTCCATGTTGGAGCACTTTGGTAATGTTTTTAAAACCAAATTTGTTTTCCTATATTTTATTTATGCTTTTTAGGTGGCAGCCAATGCACACATTCCTCCAGACTACCTCCTTAAAATTTGTGAGCGGATTGGTCCCTTACTAGATAAGGAGATCCCTCAGAGTGTTCCTGGGGTACAGACGTTGCTCGGTGTTGGTCGGCAGTCTCTGTTAAGGGATGCCAAAGGTAAGATTTTTACGGTTTTTAGAGAAAGGAGTATTTTTATGTGAATGAAATGTTCCCAGGCTTTTCTAAATACTAATTTTCTTCTAGTGTTTCTTATCTTGCCAATCTTGTTTTTATTTTCCTAGTGTACAAATAAATTTCTAGAGGCCTAAATGGAGCCCTTTTCTGTAAAACAGTGAATACTGTAGAGGTAAAGAATATAAAATCTCTTTGTAATCCTGTGGAATAGAGATCTCAAAAGATCACTGCTCTGATTAGTACAGTATAAATGTATAAAATATTCTTTCATTACATTTTGATGTTCTTAATCTTTGAGTCTTGATATTCTAATCACAAGGGGTATTTCATAACAGGTAAATGAAAATTATGATCTGTCAAGATGTTTATATTTAAAGATATTTAAACAAAAGTATCAATCTATCATTTTTCAGTAACAATTTCTCCACTCCACTGTTTTTCAGTCTTTTACAGATTTTCCCCAAAGTTGTTTTTTAATTTATTAATTGATTTATGGCTGCACTGGATCTTTGTTGCTGTGTGCAGGCTTTCTCTAGTTGCAGTGAATGGGGGCTCCTCTCTAGTTCTGGTGCTTGGGCTTCTTATTACAGTGGCTTCTCTTGTTGCGGATCACATGCTCTAGGCTGTAGGACTTCAGTAGTTGTGGCATGCGAGCTCAGTAATTGTGGTACACGGGCTTAGTTGCCCTATGGGATGTGGAATCTTCCTGGACCAGGGATCGAATCTGTGTCCCCTGCATTGGCAGATGGATTCTTAACCACTGGACTACCAGGGAAGTCCTCCCCAAAGTTTTACATGGAACCCCAGTATGTAAATCATATAGATAGAATATTCTGAACATAAAAGTGTGTAATTAGGTGTTAAGGATGCCTTAGTGAATTAAATACTTCAGGTCTATCTAGCAACCAATTTATTTCTGTTTTGCTTTTTTAGCATAATGCTTTTAAAAATCCTAATTCACAAAGATAAATAAATGGTTGCATAAATGATACCAGTTTTTTATTATCTCATTTTATAATTTAAGGAAATTCTTCGGTTAGCTTGACATCTTTCAGGAGATTAGTAGAATACTTTTGTTTCAAAGTTGAATTATCAAGAATATTTCATATTTGCTTGAATTTTGGCATAAACATTGAAGACAAAAAACACAACTATTTTTACTCAGTTTTCATTTGATACATAGTGTTGTTACCTGTTACAGTACTGCCAGTCACTCCATAACATGAGCATACACAAAGTACAAATTTCTGAATTTTACTGGGCATACTTGTGCTGTATTCATTTCCGTGTTTGTACAGTTTTATATGAGTAGATATGTGTAAGCCTAAAGATCCAGAAGGGGACCAATATAAACTTAAAACCTTATTAATCCATGACATATTTATATAAGATTCAAATAATGTATAATAAGAGCTTTGATTCTAGATCAGCACAGAAAATAAAATATCCTGATGATAATATGAAGGCATTGGTGTTTACCTGTCATAATAAAGATTATAGCATGTTTAAACATATGTGTTATTTTTTATTGTGGTTTTAATAGTTATAAATGTATTTCAACAAGTGAAATTGAAAATAGACATTTGCTTCCGAGGTACAGTTAAAAATATTCTATTCCTTGACTAACTTTTGAATCTTTTTGTATAGACTGTAAGAGTACACTGTGGAATGGCTCTGCTTTTGCAGCTCTACATAGAGGCAGACCTCCAGAACTACCTGTAAATTATGTGAAACCTCCAAATGTGGGTGAGTAATGTCCATGTGAGTTATAAACACATTCTTGATTTGTTCCTTCCTGAACTCATTATAAAGCCAAAAATAGGTACAAAAATTAAATTTGAAATGTAAATGAACTGCTTACATTTTGAGGTGTTTCATGGTTGGTCCAGAATTTTTTTAAAGCATTTTTACTTAAAGCAAATATAATCATAGTTTTGTAAAAGGTGACTTTCTAAAATTTATTTTCTTTCTTCCCCTCCCCTGTTCCCCTCCTTTTCCCCTCCTCTCCCCTCTCCCTCCCCTCCCTCTTAAGACCCCTCCTTTTTCTCTCCTCTCCCCTTCCCCTCCCTATCTCCCCTCCTCCTCTCCCCTCTCTGCCTCCCCCATCCTCCCCTCCCCTTCCACTTCTCTCCTCTCCTGTCTTTTTCTTTCTTCTTAGCAGAATCATTTCCTTTTTTATATACTTCAGGTGTTTTTAGCCATATGGAAGTGTATTTACATATTTCTGTGCCAAGCTCAAAGATTTTACAGGAAACTATGTAAAGACAGATTTTAGAAGGAAACAAAAGTACATTTTTCTTATATCTGCTTGCCAAACTTATAATAATGTAATAAGTTTTATCTTTATTAAGAGAAAGAAATATCATCCTTCCTATATGTAGTTTACTGAAATTCATATGTCCTTTTCATATTATCCTGGGTCATCTCTGGCCAGAACATTGTAAAGAAATGCTAGTAGTGGTTCCTGAGAAGATCTAGCTAACAAAACATTTATACTAAAGTTAATTCTTGCAAAGACTGTATAGAACCAAGCAGATAGATGAGTATCTGCCCTCTGTTTTCCTATTTTCTCACTCTTCTGACAAATTATTAAATTATTTTTTTTAGTGCCTAATGCCTATAGAATATGCCTTAAATTCAAATTGAAAAATAAGAATACATAATAAGCTTATAGAGTTTATTTTCCCAAAGAGTTTAAATAAATTTAGACTAGAAATAATTTTAAAAGTATTTAGATGAAGTCATTGATAAAAGATTCATAAGCATTATTAAGATAATTTTGGATTCTTTGATCTCTGTTGCCAACAGTACTCTTTGATAGCCTGGATTTTACCAGAAAAAGTAGACTACTAGGTTGGGTCTAATTTGACATGGTGTTTTTAACACTTTTTTTCATTTTCCGGGGTAGTTTGTTCACCATCCAGAATTTTCTGGTGTTCACTTTTCCCTTAAACTTTATTGATAATTAATTGATTGAATTAAGTTGAAATAGCTTTTATTATTCATGTATTTATTTATGTTCAAAAGATATAATAGTTTTAGCCACACTATCAATATTGTTTATATGCTTTTATGCTTCCTTCAGTGGTCACATGTGAAGTGCTGAAGAGCAGTCTTTAGAGTATTAGGTTTTCAATATTTCTTTTCTTTTCTTTTAAAAAATTCTAATACTGCACATATGCATTTAAACTTCTGTTGGTTTTTTAACAGTAATTGCATTGATTTAATCACTTTGTTATTCATAATGTTAATTGCTTAGGAATTTTAGTGTCCCTGTCATGGATGCTTTCACATTCTTAAATCTGCCATGTTATTTGGGGAGGAGCTATTAGAATAGAGATAGTTCAAATATGATATGTTTTCATGTAGTATATACTAGTCAAGATACTTAAGTTCAACATATTTAGAATTCAGAACCTGGTAAAAACTCAAGGGAGTTGACTAGGAAAGTAAATAAGATGAGTAGGAGATCTTTTAAAATTTGTCCTTTGAAATAGTTTTCTCATGGTGGGGTATAGTTTTCCATAGCTACTTTTAAATCAGTTAGTTTTATAATTCCCCTATGTAAATAAATCTTAATCATTAAAGTAAATCTTAAAGGTTTTATCAAAGAATCTTAGCACTAGAAAGAACTTTTATCAATATTATTTCTTATCTTGGTCAAGTAAATGTGAAAAACACTGAGTTTAAAAAAATATGGGAAAAAATGACTACATGTAGGACTGCTCATATACTAAAATGCATTGTGAATCATCTTTGGGAGAACATTATCTAAATAATTTGACAGTGGTAATCCTTTTCCCTGTAACTTTCTGAAAGTTTCCTGGTAACAAATTTGGGAAACTGGGTTGTAAACACCTATTTACAGAAGAAAAATCCATAGCCCAGAGAAGTATGTGGCTGGCATACATTACACTGCTTGTCTTTCAGTTTATTTCTGAACCATTTCATGGTGAGGTCCCTGACAGTCCAGTGGTCAGGACTTTGTGCTGTCATTGTCAAGGTCCCGGTTCAATCCCAGCCCAAAAAAACAAACCAAAACCAAACAGATGTTACCAATACTTTGTAACAGATCTACACTTAGAGCCCTCAGAAGATTGAGAATTAGCCACATTACTTTTATTTTTTTTAAGTCAAGAACATTACGGTGCATGTATGATTCACATAAAAAAGTTCTCCCCTTTTTTTCTTTCGGTCCCTGCCATGAGGCTTGTGGGATCTTAGTTCCACAACCAGGCCAGGGATTGAACCTGGCTGGCAGTGAAAGCTGAGTCCTAACCACTGGACCACCAGGGAATTCCCAAATTCAGCCTTTTTAAGTGTGCAGTTCAATGAATTTTGACAAATGTATACATTTACATAACCACCACTAGGACAATACAAACATGGAACATTTGTAACACTCCTTAAATTTCTTTCCTGCCTCCTTAGAGTCATCCCCTATTCCTCAATCCCTAGAAACCACTAATCTCTATCACTGTACTTTTGCCTTATTTAGAATGTCATCTTAATGCAATTATACAGTATGTAGCCTTTTGTGCTTGTTTGATTTTGCTTAGACCGAATTCTTCTGATTCATGCATATCATTTCACCAAGTTGTATTCTGTTGTATGGATATACTACAGTCTGTTTGTTCATTCCTCAGTTGATGGACATTTGGGTTCCATATTTTGGCTGGTATAAATAAAGGCCTATAAATATACTTGTGCATGTTGTTGCATGAACATCTATTTTCATTTCTCTGGGTAAATAGTTAGATAGTAGATTATTGGATCATATGGTAAGTGCAGGTTTAACTTTAAGACACTGTCAAATTATTTTGAAAGTAGCTATCATTTTGTATTCTACTAATAATTTTAGAATTAGAGTATCAATTTCTATTAAAAAAAAAAGTGACGTGGATTTTGTTTGGGATTACTTGGAAGCTATAGATGAATTTTGGGAAAGTTAATATCTTAGCAACATTGAGCCTTCAATTCCAGGAACATAGTATAATTCTCCATTTATTTAGATCTTTTAAAATTTCTCACAGCAATGTTTTGTGAAATTTTTTCCCTAAGAACTTCCTGGGTTTCTGATGGTATTTTAAATTCTGTATTTTAAAATTTCAGTTTTCAGTTGTTAGTAAATAGAAAATATATCACTAAATCCACAATTCCACTAACTACATCAAATAGCCCCTATTTTTTTGAGATGCTTTGGGATTCTCTACATGGATGATCTGTTGTCTGCAAATAAAAGCAGGTTCACTTTATCCTTTCTAATCTTGTTTGCCTTATAGTGATTTTTTGTTTTTACATTGAACTGCTAGTACCTCAAGTACACTGGTGAATTGAAGTGATGAAACTGGATGTCCTTGCCTTGTTGCTGATCTTATAGGGAAAGTGGGCAATCTCGCCATTAAGTATGATTATAGATGCTCTTTATCAGGTTGAGAATGTTCCCTTCTATTCCTACTTTCTTTAGAATTTTTATTGTAAATAGATATGTCCCACGTTTACAATTTTATTCAGTAATGTTAGAATTTTACTAGTCATTTCTTGGCACTCATTTTAACTGACATTTTATGTAGAATAGTGCTATCCAATAGAACTTTCAGTGATAATGGAGATGTTCTATCCTGTGATATCTAAAACAGTAGACACTAGTCACATGTGGCTATTGTATCTGATGACTAAGTTTTTGTTTTTAACTTTAGTTATTTTTTGGCGGGCTTTTCTCTAGTTGCAATGTGCAGGCTTCTCATTGCAGTGGCTTCTCTTGTTGTGGAGCACTGGCTCTAGAGCACAAGCTCAGTAGTTATAGCACATGGGCTTAGTTTCTCCATGGCATGTGGGATCTTCCTGGACCAGGTATAGACCAGTGTCCCCTGCATTAGAAGGAGAATTTTTTACCACTGTGCCACCAGGGAAGCCCCTAAGTTTTTAATTTTATGAAATTTTAAGTAATTTGACATTCTGTAAGAACATATAGCTAATGGACAGTGCATACCTAGACCTATGTGGGAACCAGTAAGCAGCCCTCTGGATAGGTGCATAATTTGTTAATAATCTATTGAATAATATTCACTCTACATACTTAACCTGAAGTGTTTCCAATTTTTGTATTTAGAAGCTGACTTTAACTTTTCCTATTATGAGTTTAGTAATTCACTTTAAAAATCACATTGTGCCACTTTTTTCCAATCAGAGTTTTACAGTTGTCTTTGGCCAAATCCAAGAAATTCTGACCTTATCTGGACTCTCTGCTGTATTGGATTGTGTATTCAAATGTTTCCATCTTCTGTGCAGTTACTCAGCAACATTATTTAGTAATTTAATGAAATGGAGGGGAGGTACTTCCCACATACTCTTCAGACTAACAACTGTAGCACTTTAAATGTATGTGACTTAAGTGTACCAGGAGTAAATTTCCAAATTCCTTTAGAGTAGGCACAGTGCCTATATTTACATTATCATAGGTCTAAGCTCCAGTCATTCTACCTCATTAACTGTATGCTTGACTAATCAAGTTGATTTTGCTTTGTGTCAAATTAAATCAGAGGAAGAAACTTGAACTGAATTAAAAATAGTATTTTTTTCATATTAAGTCTCTGTCTTAATCTTTTTTAACCTTTTTTTTTAAATTGAAGTATAGTTACTTTACAATGTTGTATTAGTTTCAGCAGTATAGCAAAGTGATTCAGTTATATGTATATTTATCTACTTCTCAGATTCTTTTCCATTATAGGTTAAGATACTGAATATAGTTCCCTGTGCTATACAGTAGGTCCTTATTTAATCTATTTTATGAATAGTAGTGTATATAGGGTAATCCCAATCTCCTAATTTTTCTCCGTTCCTGTCCGCTATCCCTTTAGATATTCATAAGTTTCCTATGTCTTTGAGTCCTTTTTTGTTCAAAACAGTATTAATACTTAATGCCACTCAAAGAAATCTTGGGGCATATGTAATTAATATTTGTAGTATTGTTTGAGATCTTACACTCTAGACACTATGTATTTTTACTTCTTTATCCCTTTAAAAATTAGTAGTTGTTTTGGAAACTGTGTAGTGGTCACACTAAAATTTGAAAATATAATTTCACACCAACACAAATCTGCTATGAGCTAGTTTTTCAGCGCAGAAACAATTTTAAAAATCTGTTTCATGTCTGTTCAAAATGGGTATTTGGAAGAACTAATATTATAGTTATTACCCATCATGGTAAAGATTTCAGAAATTGTCCTAATTATCACATTCTGAACAGTTTTCATAAAATTATAGAAATGGCAGCAAGATAGCTTGTTCATTTTAGTTTGCAGCTTAATGTATTACCCAAGGAACAAATGTACATTCTTGTATTTCTAAACTGAGTGAAGAGTATGATGCAGTAATACTCGAAACCTTTTTTTGTTTTACCCCTTTTATCTTTAGTACAGTTGACATATAGCAGTGTCCTATAATTTGCATAGTAGGCCTGTAATTTATACCTTGCACAGCTCAGGAGACTTATATTAACTCTATAGACAAATTAATATTTATTTGTTTTCATAAGCTTCCATTTAGCATTGATTGGCTCTTGACTTATTGGCCATTGTATGATTATATGTCACACTTAAAGCCAGAATTCACCTAGAGGTGGGGAATCTGCCTCTTGTTAATATGTAAATATAAATTGAAAGAAAGGAGTCTAATTTATGCCTTATTTGGCTGAGGTGACAGTTTTTCTGCCAGGAATATTTGTCATCCTTCGTCTCTGATTTTATGTAGTTTTCATCTCTTGCCCATGGCTAGGCCTTGCTGTTTGTTGCTTGCTTCCCTCCACTTCACCTTCCTCCTTTTTTGTGCTTGATAATTGTGCGTGAAGCAAGTTGCTTCTAAAGTTATTACTTTTTTTTTGTATCTGGAGAGGAGCAAGGGATTCTTGTCACACCTGCAAGTGATTAGAAGTGGAATATAAACTCAGTCTTTTGGTATGTTCTACATTGTGAGTCCTCACAATATTAAATGAATGGAAGTGCTATAATTGCTGTTACGGTAGAAATGGAAGCATCCCTTTTAAAGGCATTTTTATGGTTTCTTATAGCTTATGTGAGTTTCTAGCCCCTTGTATCCATTTCTGGAATCAACGTTGTATTAATATTAGGGCAAATAATTTTATTTGCTTTATTTAAAGGAAAATAGATTTTATTGTGTTAGTATGATCCTGTAAAGTATAATGAAAAAAGAGTTTCTGTTTAATTCTGTTATGAACACTTTTTCCATTCCTTATCATTCTTTGTCATTTCTTTAGCTTTTTCTTTCAACATACACAAAGTATTCTAAAAGGATCTTTTAGTACTTGTTATATACATTTTACTCAGTACCTTATAGAAATAGAATTTTATATTTATAGTTTACAAAAGGAAGCTGTAAACAGTTCCAGATTGGTTTAGTTGGAGGAAAAGGCAGTCTAAAATGTCTGTGTATAATAACCAAATCAAATGAAATGGTTTAGAAGAATATAGTAAAATGAAGATTTAGAATATTTATTCTCGAATTATATTAAGTGAACTTTACAGAAAGGCTGAATGGAATTAGAAATACTGTTTCTTTGCCATATCTTAATATTATCTAGCAATAAGACTTTCAATGCCCATGAATACCAATAGCCTTAGGACTTACTAGTTTTATTTAAATTGTACTGTGGATGTGTGTTAAGGGAGTGGGAATGGCATCAGCCTTAAAGATTGTAAAGCTGTTACTCTATGTGATTAAGGTTTCAGAGACCTAATTTGATTCATAGTAGCATCAAATCCATGAAAGAAATAGTTCTGTTTTGCTTCTACTACAGTTTTCAGGTTTTATTAAAATTCATTTTTCTTTTTTTCTGGCTTCTTTTGAGACTTTATGTTAATTTGCTTCCCAAGTGACCCTAGTGGTAAAGAACCCGCCAGCCAATGCAGGAGACCTAAGAGGCATGGATTCGATCTTTGGGTTGGGAAGATGATCTAGAGGAGGTCATGCCAACCCACTTCAGTGTTCCTGCCTGGAGAATTCCATGGACAGAGGAGCCTGACAGGCTACAGTCCATGGGGTCGCAGAAGAGTTGGACTTTACTGAAGTGACTTAGCAGGCACTCATGCATGCAGAGCTATTTTGGGAAATCCCAAACCAAGCTTCACACGGAAAACACTACCAGTCATTTTAAATCTTGTGTTGACACTGAATTTCATGAGTCAATTTCCAATGTTCTTTTTTTATGTATACATTTTTAAATTATTTATTTTGATTGCACTGGTTCTTTGTTGCTGTGTGTGGGCTTTCTCTAGTTGTGAGGAGTGGGGGATACTCTTCATTGTAGTGCATGGACTTTTCATTGTGGTGGCTTCTCTTGTTGTGAAGGACAGGCTCTAAGCACATGGGCTTCAGTAGTTGCACCTCTCAGGTCCCTAGAGTGTGCAGGCTTCAGTAGCTGTGGCACTTGGGCGGTTCACAGACTCTAGAGTTTTGTGGGTTAGTAGTTTTGGCACAGGGGCTTAGTTGTTCCATGGCATGTGGGATCTTCCTTCCTAGTCCTGGGATCAAACCCATGTCACCTGCACTGGCAGGTAGATTCTTATCCATTTTACAACCAGGGAGGTCTGATGTTTTTGACAGAGTATTTTCTTGGTTTGTTATAGTCCTCTCTGTTTATAGGAGCTGATTGATATGTTGAACTACATTTTAACCAATCAGAAAATGGTATATATGCTATTATTCTATTTTCTAATTAAAATTAAAATATATAACTATAAATGTTAATCATGTGACTTTTTTTGTAAAAGAAAAGACTAATCCAAGAATATTTTAGCCCTCTTTAAATAAGGCTTGTTTTCTGAAAAGCTGTATTTGAAGATGTTGTTGATGGGTGTGGTATAAGGAGCCTGATCTGTGAACAATAATCTTTTCTGCCTTGTGTGTATAAAGCCTTAAGTCTTTTATTTGGTTAGCAGTTATTGGCTGAGCCTGGTACTGTTTTGACTTTCTTAAGCTTTTGCTGAAAGCAGGCTTCTCCCTGTTTCATCCTCTACCCTACCCCCACGTTCCTGAAGTTTGTCTTTGAGGTAGATGTATAGTTACTATCTCCTAGAAGTTCACAACTTTGCTTTACTGTTATGGAGTTGTTTTAGTGGATTTTAAAACATTTCTTCTTGATGCTATAGGCATCATATTAGAGTGTGCTATCTCGAGCTTGATGCCAAGTTGAAGATACAGTGTTTTTTCTAGCAGATATAGTAGTTACCGGGCTTCCCAGGTGGCTCTAGTGGTAAAGGACCTGCCTGCCAATGCAGGAGATGTATGAGATGTGTGTTTGATTCCTGGGTCGGGAAGACCCCTGGAGGAGAACATGGCACCTCACTCCAGTGTTCTTGCCTGGAGAAGCCCATGGGCAGAGGTGCCTAGCAGGCTACAGTCCATAGGGTCGCACAGAGTCAGACATGACTGAAGCGACTTAGCATGCGCGCACGCATAGTAGTTACCTGGTTTTGGTTAAGCATTATTATCTCTTAGCATCATTGATATTTCCTGTGATATAAGGAGTAGAATTCAGTGTCTTGTTCATCTTTATTGGAAGTGGAAGTTTCTTGTGCTTAGTGATTTTCAGGTTTAGGTTCGTGAATTTTTTGTTTTGGAGTGGAGAGGGCTTTTGTCAGTACTAAACTGCTGAATGTGTAGGGTAATTCAAAGTAACTTACCTCATTAAGGTCTCATCAGATGGAGACCACCAGGAACAAGTCTGACAAAAATCAAATTTACTGACTCATAGTGAGGGAGTGTATCCCTGAGGGACCATGAAAGGCCTTTGGACAAGAGGGAGGAGGGAAGCGTCTTTTGTGAATTTTGGCTTACCACTGAAGAATTCTGAGGTCAATCTGAAGGAAGCCAGGACTAGTTCTGTATTGGTGGCTACTTCTGAGGCAAATTAAGGGAAGTGGGGATTAACTAGGGGTTGGGTGCTGTCATGAAACAGGGCAGTATAGGAATTGGGTA
This sequence comes from Okapia johnstoni, assembly GCA_024291935.2. Taxonomy (NCBI): domain Eukaryota; kingdom Metazoa; phylum Chordata; class Mammalia; order Artiodactyla; family Giraffidae; genus Okapia; species Okapia johnstoni. Next base: position 56,386,272 of record CM044305.1, on the reverse strand, counting down.
TCTCTTTCCAGTAAGAAATGAAAATACCAAAGTGAGGATGGGGGCATCATTGGTAAGAAAACAGTAATCACCCAAAGAAGGGGTCGTTTACAACTGCTGCATGACCTTGGGAGGAACAGTGTTTCCTGTTAACTTTGCAGCTGGCTTTATCTGTGTCTGTCTTCACAGGCTGATTAATTGCAGAGCTGCTTTTGTCTTTTTCAGCCCTAGCTGATAGTTTACTCTTTCAGTCCCAAATAGATTTTGATTCTTTCAACATTTGTTCTTATAAGTCTTTTAGAAACACATGGTCAGCATACAACGATTTGTTATTTTGTTTAAGGGCTTCTCTGGGCTTCCCTGTGGCTCAGATGGTAAAGAATCTGGTTGCAATGCAGGAAACCTGGGTTTAATCCCTGAATTGGGACGATCCCCTGGAGAAGGGAATGACAACCCACTCCAGTATTCTTGCCTGGAGAATTACATGGACAGAGGAGTCTGGTGGGCTACAGTCCATGGGGTCGCAACGAGTTGGACATGACTGAGCAAGCAACAAGGGCTTTTCTGGATGTTCTTGTTTGTTGAATCGAAAATCTTTTGTTTAGCCTAGAAATATTTTCTAGCACTACTTCAATGTTCCATGCCAATGTAAAATAATTTTAAAACAAACAGATTTTTTTTCCAATGTAAATAGAGAATGAGTGGAGTAGAAGAGTGGTCTAACAACTCTGATGTGGCCGTTTCAGAATACTCTTTGGATCTTGGTAAACTTTCCAGTAAAACCCAATTTAGTAGATACCAGGATCCCTGCTGATTTTGTTCAGTGTCTTGCAGGTAGAGGGAATATTGAAGAATATAATATAGAATTTTTGATGTTAAAGTTATGTCCTATTTCAGGATTATATTAGGTTGTATTTCCTATAATGTCATTAAGTAAACAGCATTGAAATATAAGAAGACTATTGAACTAGAATCAAGAGACCTGGATTGAACCAAGGGTCTGCCATGTATTGATGTTAGGCAAGACACTTAGTTCCTTTGGGCTTTAATTTCCTTATTTACGGATTGAACAGAATGCTTGCCTTCACGTCTCACAGAATTACTGTGAACTCATGTAGAATTACTTTATAAGCTTTAAAATATTATGCAAATACAACATGTAATTACGATTTGGGGTCGTGTGTGTGTGCTCACTTGCTTGCTGCTGCTGCTGCTAAGTCACTTCAGTTGTGTCTGACTCTCTGCGACCCCATGGACAGCAGCCCACCAAGCTCCTCTGTCCACAGGATTCTCCAGGCAAGAATACTGGAGTGGGTTGCCGTTTCCTTCTTCAGGCTCAGTTGCTTAGTTGTGTCCAATCCTTTGTGACCCCATAGACTGCAGCCCGCCAGGTTCCTCTGCCTATGGAATTTTGCAGGCAAGGATACTGGAGGGGGTTGCCATTTCTGACTCCATGGGATCTTCCTGACCCAGGAATTGAACCCCTGCATTGGCAGGTGGTTTCTTTACCACTGAGCCACTGGGGAAGCCCATGATATTGGGTCACTGATGCTGATAATAATGTTGATAATGATAATAATGACTCAAAGATTAAAGATCTAGTATTCAGGTTATCATCACATAAATAATATCTAGCTCATGTGCAGCTGTAGTGTGGTGTTTTTTTAGTATTTAAACTTAAGTTTTGGGATCTGTTCTTTGTCTCCAAACCCAGTGCCCTTTCCACAAAAGTATAAGCAAAGTAAGTAATATATATTTCCTAGTTGCCATAATAGAACCCCTTGTAAGAGCTTAGGGTTTGTAGTGGGAGGTGAAACTGGAAAGGGAGGTTTGTTGTTGTTTAGTCACTAAATTGTGTTCAACTCTTTTGCGACCCCATGGACTGTAACCTGCCAGTCTCCTCTGCCCCTGGGATTTCCCAGGCAAGAGTACTGGAGTGGGTTGTCATTTCCTTCTCCAGAGAATCTTTCCAACCCAGGGATTGAACCTACATGTCCTGCTTGACAGGCAGATTCTTTACCACTAAGCCATCTGGTGAGCCAAAGTGAGGTTCAGTTCAGTTCAGTTCAGTCGCTCAGTTGTGTCCGACTCTTTGCGACCCCATGAACCGCAGCATGCCAGGCCTCCCTGTCCATCACCAACTCCTGGAGTCCACCTAAACCCATGTCCATCGAGTCGGTGATGCCATCTAACCATCTCATCCTCTGTCGTCCCCTTCTCCTCCTGCCTTCAATCTTTCCCAGCATCAGGGTCTTTTCAAATGAGTCAGCTCTTTACATCAGGAGGCCAAAGTATTGGAGTTTCAGCTTCAACATCATTCCTTCCAATGAACACCCAGGACTGGTCTCCTTTAGGATGGACTGGTTGGATCTCCTTGCATTCCAAGGGACTCTCAAGAGTCTTCTCCAACACCAGAGTTCAAAAGCATCAATTCTTTGGCGCTCAGCTTTCTTTATAGTCCAGCTCTCATATCCATACATGACCACTGGAAAATCCATAGCCTTGACTAGATGGACCTTTGTTGACAAAGTAATGTCTCTGCTTTTTAAAGTGCTGTCTAGGTTGGTCATAACTTTCCTTCCAAGGAGTAAGGGTCTTTTAATTTCATTGCTGCAGTCAGCATCTGCAGGGGTTTTGGAGCCAAGAAAAATAAAGTCAGCCACTTTTTCCACTGATTCCCCATCTATCTGCCATGAAGTGATGGGACCAGATGCCATGATCTTAGTTTTCTGAATGTTGAGCTGTAAGCCAACTTTTTCACTCTCCTCTTTCACTTTCATCAAGAGGCTCTTTAGTTCTTCTTCACTTTCTGCCATAAGGGTGGTGTCACCTGCATATCTGAGTTTATTGATATTTCTCCCAGCAATCTTGATTCCAGCTTGTGCTTCCTCCAGCCCACCATTTCTCATGATGTACTCTGCATATAAGTTAAATAAGCAGGGTGACAATATACAGCCTTGATGTACTCCTTTTCCTGTTTGGAACTAGTCTGTTATTCCATGTCCAGTTCTAACTGTTGCTTCCTGACCTGCATACAGGTTTCTCAAGAGGCAGGTCAGGTGGTCTGGTATGCTCATCTCTTTCAGAATTTTCCGCAGTTTATTGTGATCCACACAGTCAATGGCTTTGGCGTAGTCAATAAAGCAGAAATAGATGTTTTCCTGGAACTCTCTTGCTTTTTCGATGATCCAGCAGATGTTGGCAATTTGATCTCTGGTTCCTCTGCCTTTTTCTAAAACCAGCTTGAACATCTGGAAGTTCATGGTTCACATATTGCTAAAGCCTGACTTGGAGAATTTTGAACATTACTTTACTAGCCTGTGAGATGAGTGCAATTGTGCGGTAGTTTGAGCATTCTTTGGCATTGCCTTTCTTTGGGATTGGAACGAAAACTGACCTTTTCCAGTCCTGTGGCCACAGCTGAGTTTTCCATATTGGCTGGTATATCAAGTGCAGCACTTTCACAGCGTCATCTTTCAGGATTTGAAATAGCTCAACTGGAATTCCATCACCTCCACTAGCTTTGTTCATAGTGATGCTTCGTAAGGCCCACTTGACTTCACTTTCCAAGACGTCTGGCTCTAGGTGAGTAATCACACAATCATGGTTATCTGGGTCATGAAGATCTTTTTTGTACAGTTCTTCTATGTATTCTTGCCAAATCTTCTTTAATATCTTCTGCTTCTGTTAAGTCCATACCATTTCTGTCCTTTATTGAGCCCATCTTTGCATGAAATGTTCCCTTGCTATCTCTAATTTTCTTGAAGAGATCTCTAGCCTTTCCCACGCTATTGTTTTCCTCTATTTCTTTGCAGTGATCGCTGAGGAATCCTTTCTTATCTCTCCTTGCTATTCTCTGGAACTGTGCGTTCAAATGGGTATATCGTTCCTTTTCTCCTTTGCTTTTCGCTTCCCTTCTTTTCACAGCTATTTGTAAGGCCTCCTCAGACAGCCATTTTGCCTTTTTGCATTTCTTTTTTTTGGGGGATGGTCTTGATCCCTGTCTCCTGTACAATGTCATGAACTTCTGTCTATAGTTCATCAGGCACTCTGTCTATCAGATCTAGTCCCTTAAATCTATTTCTCACTTCCACTGTATAGTCAAAAGGGGTTTGATTTAGGTCATACCTGAATGGAGTAGTGGTTTTCTCCACTTTCTTCAATTTCAGTCTGAATTTGGCAGTAAGGAGTTCATGATCTGAGCCACAGTCAGCTCCTGGTCTTATTTTTGATGACTGTATAGAGCTTCTCCATCTTTGGCTGCAAAGAATATAATCAATCTGATTTCAGAGTCGACCATCTGGTGATGGCCATGTATAGAGTCTTCTCTTGTGTTGTTTTAAGAGGGTGTTTGCTATGACCAGTGCATTCTCTTGGCAGAACTCTATTAGCCTTTGCCCTGCTTCATTCTGTATTCCAAGGCCAAATTTGCCTGTTACTCCAGGTGTTTCTTGACTTCCTACTTTTGCATTCCAGTCCCCTATAATGAAAAGGACATATTTTTTGGGTGTTGGTTCTAAAAGGTCTTGTAGGTCTTCAAAGAACTGTTCAACTTCAGCTTCTTCAGTGTTACTGGTCGGGGCATAGACTTGAATTACTGTGATATTGAATGGTTTGCCTTGGAAATGAACAGAGATCATTCTGTCATTCTTGAGATTGCATCCAAGTACTGCATTTCAGACTCTTTTTTGGACCATGATGGCTACTCCATTTCTTCTAAGGGATTCCTGCCCACAGTAGTAGATATAATGGTCATCTGAGTTAAATTCACCCATTCCAGTCCATCTTAGTTCACTGTTTCCTAGAATGTCGATGTTCACTCTTGTCATCTCCTGTTTGATCACTTCCAATTTGCCTTGATTCATGGACCTAACGTTCCAGGTTCCTATGCAGTATTGTTCTTTACAACATCGAACCTTGCTTCTATCACCTGTCCCATCCACAACTGGCTGCTTTGGCTCCATCCCTTCGTTCTTTCTGGAGTTATTTCTCCATCAACTCAATCCTGAACTGTCCATGTCAGGAGTCAGCAAAATTTTTGGATAAAAGGGCCAGATAGTCTAATTTTTTGGCTTTCTGTTTCATTTGGTCTCTGTTAAAATTATTTGACTCTGTGGTAGTGTAAAAACAGCTCTAGATAATATGTAAATGAATGAGCATGGTGGTTGGCTGAATTTGGCCTACTGACCCTAGTTTGCCAACCCCTGTTCTACAATTATGAATTTAGATTTTATCTTATAGGTACTGAGGAAATATTAGATACTTTTGAATGGGAAAATTATATGATTGAATTTTTTATTTTGATATGATAACTCAGGTGACAGAGGCAAAGTATAGGATAAATTGGAGAAGAGAGAGACTGGAGGAGGCAGGCTGGAAAATCAGAGAAGGCTGTTAGTGTAGATGTAGACAGAAGATGATGAGTGTGGGGGCTGTAGCAATTGAAATTGAGACAAACAAATTGATTCAAGCAAAATTTTTGAGGTGAGATGAATAATACAGTTTGATTGGATATGGGGCACAAAGGAGAAGAGTAAAAAAAAATCTATCAGTAACAAAATTAAGGAGAAGGAGAATATAGAAAACTTGTGATGAAATAATAATGAACTTAATTTGGGAACTCTCCATCTGTGGTACCTCTAGATAGAGGGGAAGGATGTCCATTAGGTAGTAGAAAATGTGGTTCCAGAGCTAAGGTGAAAGATAATGTTGTAGGTAAAAATTTCACAGTAATTAGTATGTGAGTCTGAAAGATTGCAGGGACAGCATGAAAACAGAGAAGGAAGCCCAGGATAAAATTTGAATGAACTCTAAGCATTTCATCAAGAGTGAGATGGAGTAGAAAAAGACAATATAAGAAAGTAAAAAGCCAAGGTTTAGAGAGGCAGAGGGAGAAGCAGAAATGATATTTTGGAAGTCATAATACAAGAATTATAGATTTGATCAGTATTCCCTATAAAGTTTGCTATTAAATTTATATTCTCAATGGTTTTGGAAGGTTTAACACTAGAAATAATTTTTATTCAATTCAGCAAACACTTGAAAACCAAATTGATACAAAACCTTTTCTAAGTGTTCAGGGCAGCACTTGCTTTCAAGGATTTGACTCTTTGCAAAAGTTTAGACATATGCTGGAGTATGATTATAGTATAAGGCATTGTCTCAGTCCTTCTAGATGCTATAACAAAATAGTATAGACAAAGTTATTTATAAACAACATTTATTTCTGACTGTTCTGGAGTTTGAGAAGTCTAAAATTAGGCTCTAGCAGATTTATTGTCTGATTAGGACCAGTTTTCTGGTTCATAGATACCTCACATGGAGGAAGGAGCAAGGGAACTTTCTTAGGCCTCTTTTATAAGGCCACTAATTTACCTCCCTGAAGGTTCCACATCCTTTGTTCAGTCACTTAAGTGATGTCTGACTCTTTGTGACTCCATGAACTGCAGCACACTAGGCTTCTCTGTCCTTCACTGTCTCCTGGAGTTTGCTCAAACTCATGCCCATTGAGTTGGGGATGCCATCCCACCATCTCATCCTCTGTCACCTCTTTCTCCTCCTGCCCTCAGTCTTTCCCAGCATCAGGGTCTTTTCCATTGAGTTGGCTCTTCACATCAGGTGGCCAAAATATTGGAATTTCAGCTTCAGCATCAGTACTTCCAATGAATATTCGAGACTGATTTCCTTTAGGATTGACTGGTTTGATCTCTTTGCTGTCCAAGGGCCTGTCCCAAAAGTTCAGTCTAAAGAAGACACAGACTAACTGATTTAAGGGAAATATAATAATGAACATTAAGGAAGAAGAGATGAAACTGATTAAGAGAAATAAGGAAAGATATTAAGGAATAAGTGATCTTTGAAATGAACTTAGAAGGATAAATTATAACTGAAAGGGGAACATTCCAGGTGAGAGTATATCTGCATAGGACAGAAAAAAAGGCTTGTCTGATTTTAAATGGAAAATTTATACCTTGGAGTAGTGTGAATTATGGTTGGATATTTTGGGAAAGATGGGACTGGATTAATTAAACAAATGTTTGAGTGTTTTTTGCTTCCAAGGGACTGAGCTCAGTCAATTACATGATACATTAGACATTAATCTCTGTCCTTAAAGTGCTGGTAATTAATCTTAGATCAGAGATGTACACAAATAACTAATATTAGGACTATGATAAGTGAAGCTGGAGAGTTTACTTTTGGTTGAAGTGATTGAAAAATATTTCATGAAAAATAATGGTTTTAGGTTGTGCCTTCAAGGATAAGGATCTTGACAAGCTGAAATGGCTGAAGTTTGGCGTAAGACTAAGGGAATAGCATAAGCAAAGGTGCTGGGTTGGTAAACTGGGAGAAGTTTAGGTTTGAAGTTGAGGTGAAAGTTATTTTTTTTTAATCAATAGATGTCTAGTTGCTCCAGCACCATTTATTTAAAATTATATCCTCTTCCATTTCATTTGATTAGTACTTTTTTAAAACATCAGTTAAGAATATTTGTGTGAATCTACTTATTGGTCCTCTATTCTGTTCCATTGACCTCTGTATTTAACTCTTTACCAGTACTGCATTGTTTTGATTACTGTAGTTAGATAGTAAGCCTTAACATTGGAAAGAGTAATCCCTCCCACTTTATTATTTCTCGAGAGTGTTTTCAGCATGCTAGGGCCTTCTAGGGCCAGCCAGTGCCATTCCATATAAATTTTAGGACAAGGATATTAATGTCTGTAAAAGCCTTTGGAAAGGAATTGCACTAAGCCTTTGGAAAGGAATTGCAGTAAGATCATTTTGGGAGAATAGACATTTACTTTGTGGAGACTTCCAATCCATGAACATGGTATGTCTCTATTGAGGTCTCCTTTGATTTCTTTTATCAGAATTTTATAATTACAGCATACAGATATTGTACATGTTAAGTATATATCTAAGTATTTTTCAAGTGATCAAAAATGGTATTGTGTTTTTAATTTTGGTTTCTGCATATTCATTATTAGTGTGTAGAAATGCATTTGATTTGTGTGTATCTTCTTTCCTATGACCTTGCTGAGTCCACCTATTTCTAGGAGTTTTTGATCTCTTTTTAAACATATTCTATCTTGCTTTCTTATACTGTAGTTTTGGGATTGGATGATTTCGCAGATGTAATTATGTTCTGAGTTTGTTTGGGCTAGAAGTTAAGGTTTGTGGTGAAACCTATTATAGTCATTGTAGCATAGTTTACCTATTGGGGCAAATGATAATTTTAAAAAGTTTTTTCTCTTCTTCAGAAGAGCTATTATAGAATATTGGTTAAGAGATCAGCCTCTTGAGGTCAGATTGAATCTTGTTTGTATTGCTTACTAGCTTGGGACCTGGGAGAAGTTGTTTAACCCCTTTATGCCTCAGTTTCCATGTCTTAAAAAGGGGATATTAATAGTAATCATGGGGTTAAATAAGTTAAACATATAATGTAGATGTGCTACAAAATTCACTTCACTTAATTTTCAAGATAGGTGGTATTATGCTTATAGATTTTATAGGTAAGGAATAAGATAGGCCACTTGTTCTTTTCTCAATACTGTGTTACCTTTTTACTTCATCGTTCTGCCAAAATAGGGGGATTAGCAGAACCCATTCTGCCAAAACCTGTTGACCTACATGCCTGGCTCTTTGATTTTCCCATAGGATTACTGATGTATATATCCTTACCCTTGCTCTCCTTGCCCGTCAGACACATGTCCTCATTGTTTACCATTTTGTATTGAATAGTGACTTGGTACCCAAAAAAACAAGATGAGTTCACTGCTTTGATCATCAATATCTTTTATTTGGTGGGAGATAAGTATTGCTGATATGTTTAAACATAAAGCACTAACTGAAGAGGCAGCTATCATATAAGAAGAAAGAACATTGGACCCAAGTTCAAGCACCCTCCTCTGTTTATTATCACCTGTATGACTTTGGAAAACTTGCTTCACCAACCTGAATCACAGTTTATTTATATGTAAAATGAGTGGTTGGACTAAAAATTAATCTTTATAAAGTCCTTTCAAGCTCTGGCAAAATTCTATAATGTACACTGGTTCAAAGAGAGAAAGGTAGAGCATGGTTGCTTGTAGATTACTTTCTAGGGCCTCAGAGATGGTGATTAGCCTCTCAGAATCTTCACTAGTGTTGGTTTGCATTTTTCCTTTTTATTTTTCACAGATACATATTGTATACATTTAAGTTGTACAACATGGTGTTTTGATATATGTCTGTGATATGAAACGATTACCACATTTGTGTGTGTGATGAGAACACTTAAGATCCACTTTCTTACCAAATTTCAAGTATACACTAGATTATTATTGTTAATTATTGTCACTAAGCTATATATTAGCTATATATTAGATCTCCAGAATTTTTTCATCTTAAAACTGAATGTTTGTACTCCTTGAATAATATCTCCTTTTCTGTCTCCCCCAAGCCTCTGGCAGCAACCATTCTACTTTATTGTTAGTATGAATTCAATATTTTTAAAAAAGATTCTACGTATGAGTGAACTCATGTAATATTTATCTTTTTCTGGCTTATTTCATTTAGCATAATGTCCACCAGATTCATCCATGTTGTCATAGATGGCAGGTTTGCATTTTCTCATTGCAAAAGGCAGCTGTTTTCCCTATCTCCTGCATTTCCTATATCGAGAATTAAAGAGCACAAAGGTCAGTTACTTTTTAAATGTAAATCTCAATGAAAAATTTCATAAGACAGAAAATGATTACAAATATTAAATTTCTAATTGTACCTGTGGGCAAATGTTTCTTCATGTGGTTGAATCAAATGCTTATTTGAGCCTATGCTTTTTACAAAAATGGACATTTTTAATGCACATTTTTTAAATTGAAGCAATTTTTTGCACATATAGTGTAAATTTAAGGATTGCAACATGTTGATATGATATATTTACATATTGTAATAGGATGTCCATTGTAAGGATAGTTAACACCTCTATCACATTACATAATTATCATTTTATTTTAGTGATTGGAATAATTAAGTTCTAGTCTTTTAGCAAGTTTGATGATTATAAATCAATTCTGTTGTCCGTATTCGCTGTACTGTGCATTACGCCCCTAGGACTTATTTACTACTTATTAGAAGTTTATACCCTTAAATATCTGTCCCATCCCCCTAGTCCCCAGCCCCCGATAACCACCATTTTACTGTCTTTATGAATTTGGCTTTTTTTAGAGTCCGCTTATAAGTGATATTGTATAGTACTTATCTTTCTCTGAGTTATCACACTTTTATTAAAGTCTTCAGGGTCTATACCTGTTGTCACAAATGGCAAGATGTCCTTCTTTATCATGGCTGAATAATATTCCTCTGTGTATATATTTATATACCACAACTTCTTTATCCATTTGTCTGTTTATAGGTAGGTACATAGATTGTTTCCATGTCATGGTTATTGTGAATAATACCACAGTAAACATGGGAGTGAATCTCTTCAATGTCCTGTTTTCATTTCCTTTGGGTATATAATGAGAAGTGGAATTGCTGGATCATATTGTAATTCTTCTTTTTGACTGCACCATGCAGCATGCATAATCTTAGTTCCCTGAACAGAAGTTGAACTTGTGCCCCTGCAGTGGAAGCGCAGAGTCCTAATCCCTGGACTGCCAGGGAATTCCCTGGTAGTTCTATTTTTAATTTATTGAGAAACCTCCATATTGTTTTCCATAGTGACTGAACCAATTTACATTCTCACCAACAGTGGACAAGGGTTCCCTTTTCACCTCATCCTTGCCAATTCATGTTATCCCTTGTCTTCTTGATGATAGCCTTTCTAACAGGTATGAGGTGATATCTCATTGTAGTTTTGCTTTGCATTTCCCTGGTGATTAGTGATGTTGAACCTCTTTTCATTTACCTGGTGCACATTTGGATGTCTTTTTTGGTTTTAGTTCCTCTGCCTATTTTTTTTCCTCTGCCCACTTTTTAATAATATTTTTTTGTTATTGAGTTTGAGTTCTTTACATATATTGGATAATAACCCCTTATCAGATATATGGTTTGCAAAAAATGTTTTCCATTCTGTAGTTTGTCTTTTCATCTTGTTGATTACTTTGCTGAGCAGGAGCTTTTAAGTTTGAAGTCCCAGCTGTTAAATTTTGTTTTTCTTGTTTATACTTTTGGTGTCATCTCTGAATAATCATTGCCACAACCAATATCAAGGAGCTTCTTCCCTATATTTTCTTTTTAGAAGTTTTATAGTATCAGATTTTTGATACATTTTGAGTTAATTTTTGTGAGTGATGCAAGGTAGGGATCTGTTTTCATTTTTTTGTTGTTGTTGCTGGCCTGTGTTATCCAGTTTGCTTAGCACCATTTGTTGAAGAAACTGTCTTTTCCCCATTGAGTGTCCTTGGTTCCACTGACTTTGGTTTTTGAACATTAGTTAACTGTACATGTGAAAGAGTTAATTCTTATGTAGGTTGATAAGAAGCCTCGAAGGAGGAGGAGGAGGAGGAGGAGGAAAGGGGTCTGGGGTGCTCAAGGAGGAGAAAAGGACAAACTTTTTTTTTTTCTACATTGCTTTGTCTTAGTCATTAAAAGTCAAAAAAAAGACATTAGTCAAAAAAAGACATTTTTTTCTTGAACTCGTGAGTTGTTATGGCAACAATCTTTAAGACTAACTTTCTTTATCCAGAGCTAATAATTATACAAGTTCAGTTCAGTTCAGTCGCTCAGTCATGTCCGACTCTTTGCAACCCCACGAATTGCAGCATGCCAGGCCTCCCTGTCCATCACCAACTCCCGGAGTTTACCCAAACTCATGTCCATCGAGTCAGTGATGCCATCCAACCATCTCATCCTCTGTCGTGCCCTTCTCCTCCTGCCCCCATTCCTACCCAGCATCAGTGTCTTTTCCAATGAGTCAACTCTTCACATGAGGTGGCCAATGTATTGGAGTTTCAGCTTCAACATCAGTCCTTCCAATGAACACCCAGGACTGATCTTCTTTAGGATGGATTGATTGGATCTCCTTGCAGTCCAAGGGACTCTCAAGAGTCTTCTCCAACACCACAGTTCAAAAGCATCAATTCTTCGGGGCTCAGCTTTCTTCACCATCCAACTCTCACATCCATACATGACCACTGGAAAAACCATAGCCTTGACTACACGGACTTTTGTTGGCAAAGTAATGTCTCTGCTTTTAAATATGCTATCTAGGTTGTCCATAACCTTCCTTCCAAGGAGTAAGCGTCTTTTAATTTCATGGCTGCAATCACCATCAGCAGTGATTTTGGAGCCCCAAAAATAAAGTCTGACACTGTTTCCACTGTTTCCCCATCTATTTCCCATGAAGTGATGGGACCAGATACCATGATCTTAGTTTCCTGAACATTGAGCTTTAAGCCAACTTTTTCATTCTCCTCTTTCACTTTCATCAAGAGGCTCTTTAGTTCTTCTTCACTTTCTGCCAAAAGGGTGGTGTCATCCGCATATCTGAGGTTATTAATATTTCTCCCAGCAATCTTGATTCAAGATTGTGTTTCTTCCAGCCCAGCGTTTCTCATGATGTACTCTGCATATAAGTTCAATAAGCAGGGTGACAATATACAGCCTTGACGTACTCCTTTTCCTATTTGGAACCAGTCTGTTGTTCCATGTCCAGTTTTAACTGTTGCTTCCTGACCTGCATACAGGTTTCTCAAGAGACAGGTCAGATGGTCTGGCATTCCCATCTCTTTCAGAATTTTCCACAGTTTATTGTGATCCACACAGTCAAAGGCTTTGGCATAGTCAATAAAGCAGAAATAGATGTTTTTTTTTGGAACTCTCTTGCTTTTTGGATGAACCAGCGCATATTGGCAATTTGATCTCTGGTTCCTCTGCCTTTTCTAAAACCAGCTTGAACATCTGGAAGTTCACGGTTCACATATTGCTGAAGCCTGGCTTGGAGAATTTTAAGCATTACTTTACTAGCCTGTGAGATGAGTACAATTGTGCAGTAGTTTGAGCATTCTTTGGCACTGCCTTTCTTTGGGATTGGAAAGAAAACTGACCTTTTCCAGTCCTGTGGCCACAGTTGAGTTTTCCAAATTTGCTGGCATATCGAGTGCAGCACTTTCACAGCATCATCTTTCAGGATTTGAAATAGCTCAACTGGAATTCCATCACCTCCACTAGCTTTGTTCGTAGTGATGCTTTTTAAGGCCCACTTGACTTCACATTCCAGGATGTCTGTCTCTAGGTGAGTGATCACACCATCGTGATTATCTGGGTCGTGAAGATCTTTTTTGTACAGTTCTTCTGTGTATTCTTGCCACCTCTTCTTAATATCTTCTGCTTCTGTTAGGTCCATGCCATTTCTGTCTTTTATTGAGCCCACCTTTGCATGAAATGGTTCCCTTGGTGTCTCTAATTTTCTTGAAGAAATCTCTAGTCTTTCCCAGTCTGTTGTTTTCCTCTCTTTCTTTGCATTGATCGCTGAGGAAGGCTTTCTTATCTCTCCTTGATATTGTTTGGAACTCTGCATTCAGATGGGAATATCTTTCCTTTTCTCCTTTGTTTTTCGCTTCTCTTCCCTTCCCAGCTATCTGTAAGGCCTCCTCAGACAGCCATTTTGCTTTTTTGCATTTCTTTTCCATGGGAATGGTCTTGATCTCTGTCTTCTGTACAATGTCATGAAACTCTGTCCATAGTTCATCAGGCACTCTGTCTATCAGATCTAGTCCCTTAAATCTATTTGTCACTTCTACTGTATACTCATAAGGGGTTTGATCTAGGTCATACCTGAATGTACTGGTGGTTTTCCCTACTTTCTTCAATTTAAGTCTGAATTTGGCAGTAAGGAGTTCATGATCTGAGCCACAGTCTGGTCCCGGCCTTGTTTTTGCTGACTGTATAGAGCTTCTCCATCTTTGGCTGCAAAGAATAGAATCAGTCTGATTTCGGTGTTGACCATTTGGTGATGTCCACGTGTAGAGTCTTCTCTTGTGTTGTTAGAAGAGGGTGTTTGCTATGACCAGTGCGTTCTCTTGGCAAAATTCTATCATCCTTTGCCCTGCTTCATTCTGTATTCCAAGGCCAAATTTGGCTGTTATGCCAGGTGTTTCCTGACTTCCTACTTTTGCATTCCAGTCCCCTATAATGAAAAGGATATCTTTTTTGGTTGTTAGTTCTAGAAGGTCTTGTAGGTCTTCATAGAACTGTTCAACTTCAGCTTCTTCTGCATTACTGGTAGGGGCATAGACTTGCATTACTGTGATATTGAATGGTTTGCCTTGGAAACGAACAGAGATCATTCTGCCGTTTTTGAGATTGCATCCAAGTACTGCATTTTGGACTCTTTTGTTGACCATGATGGCTACTCCATTTCTTCTAAGGGATTCTTGCCCACAGTAGTAGATATAATGGTCATCTGAGTTAAATTCACCCATTGCAGTCCATCTTAGTTCGCTGATTGCTAGAATGTCAACGTTCACTCTTGCCATCTCCTGTTTGACCACTTGCAATTTGCCTTGATTCATGGACCTAACATTCCACGTTCCTATGCAATATTGCTCTTTACAGCATCGGACTTTGCTTCTATCACCAGTTACATCCACTGCTGGGTATTGTTTTTGCTTTGGCTCCATCCCATCATTCTTTCTGGAGTTATTTCTCCACTGGTCTCCAGTAGCATATTGGGCACTTACTGACCTGGGGAGTTCATCTTTCAGTGTCCTATCTTTTTGCCTTTTCATACTGTTCATTGTTTTCTCAAGAAAACAGTGCATTTTCCTCAAGGGTATGTTTTTCCTTAAGCTCTGTACTAATCATTATATAGCAACAGTGTATCTTGCTCAAGGACCTGTTTATCCTTCTTATCAAGAACCTTCTGGCTAATCTTATTTTCTTAAGAAATGTTGTGGGACTGGGTCTGGTAAGACCTTTCTATTATTATTTCTAATCTTGTTCACTTAAGATGTATGTTGTGGGAGTGGGTCTGGTAAAAGTATTTAAAGCCTTGATAAGACTAGAGGGAGTGGGTCTGGTAAAAGTATATAAAGCCTTGATAAGACTAGCAAGTAGAGCACTCTCCATCCCCCTTCTGATATCTGTGTCAGAAGCTTTCTCTGTCCTTTTTCACTGTAATAAAACTTCTGCCACACAAAAGCTCTGCGTAATCAAGCCTCGTCCCTGATCCCAAAGCTAAATCTTTGGAGGTCACAAATCAGCACCATTCACCATAAGTTATCACATGGAGGCTTATTTCTGGATTCTCAATATGTTCCATTTGTATGTGGGTGTGTGTTTATACCAGTGCTGTACTGTTTTAATCACTATAGCTTAGTAGTATAGTTTGAAATCAGTGTGGTACATCTGGCTTTGTTCTTTCTCAGGCTTGCTTTGGTTATTCTTGTGTTTTTGTGGTTCCTGTACAAATTTTAGGATTGCCTTTTCTATATCTTTGAACTATGCCATTAGAATTTTGATAGTGGTTGCGTTGAATCTATAGATAGCTTCGCGTGGCATGGACACTTGAACAATCTTTCCAACCATGAACATGGGATTTCTTTCCATTTGTTTGTTCTTCAATTCTTTTCAACAAAGTCTTACAGTATTTTTATTTTTGCATAGATCTTTTACATTATTGGTTAAATTTATTCCAGATATTTTGTTGTTTTTCATGCTGTTGTGAATGGAATAAGCTTGTTTACAGATGTTTCATTAATTTTTTGTGTTTAGAAGTGAAACTTTTGTCTTTATGTTGATTTTGTATCCTGCAACTTTACTGAATGTGTTGATTTATTCTAACATGTATAAAATCATACCATCTCAAAAAAAAAGAAAAATCATATTATCTGCTATTAACAACTGTTATACTTCTTCCTTTCCCATTTGCATGTCTTTTATTTCTTTGTCTTAGGTAATTTCTCTGTCTAGGACTTCAGTACTAAACTGAATAAAAGTAGTGAGAGTAGGCATCCTTGTCTTGCTCCTAGTCTTAGAGGGAAAAAACTTTTGATATTTACCATTGAATATGATGTTAACTATGGATTTGTTGCTAATGGCCTTTTTTATGTTGGTATGCTGTTTCTATATCCAATGTATTGAAAATTTTTACCATGAAAGGGTGTTGGATTTTTCAGTGCTTTTTCTTCATCTTTTGAGATGATTGTGTGATTTTTATATTTTATTCTATTATTGTTGTACATTACATTTACTGATTTGCATATGTTGAACCATCCTTGTATCCTAGGGATAAATTCCACCTGATCGTTGTCTGATTCTTTTAATGTTTTCTTGAATTCAGTTTGCTGATATTTTGTTGAGAATTTTTTGAATCTGTGTTCATTAAGATATTGATTTGCAGTTTTCCTATAGTGTCATTATCTGACTTTAGTATCAGAGTAATCCTGGCCTTGTAGAATGAATTTGGAAGTGTTCACTTTTCTACACTTTGAAAGAGTTTGAGAAGAAATGATATTAATTCTTGAAAGTTTTGATGGAATTGGCCTGTGAAACCACCTGTTCTAGGGTTTTCTATTTTGAGAGCTATTTGATTACTGATTCAGTCTGTTTACTCGTTATTGATCTGTTCAGATTTTCTGTTTATTCCTGCTTCAATGTTGGTAGGTTATGTGTTTCTAGAAATTTATCCATTTCTTCTAGGTTATCTAATTGTTGGCATGTAATTGTTCATTGTAGTCTCTTATGAACCTCTTGTGTTGGGTTGGCTGAAAAGTTCTATCATTTTTTTTTCCCATAAGATGGTTCTTAGTTGTCTTTAACTTGATTTTAAACAGTTTTGTTAGATTGTATTGTGTATAATGATGCTGTCGTATCAGTGTGCATTAAAAAAAACTTACCAAAATTGGTGAATTTTTGTGTAGCCATTTTAATATTGAAGATGAAGTATAAAAGCAACATTTTTGGCATATGTTGCTTTATTATTTCTTGATAAAAATGCAACTTAAACATACAAAAAAATATTTGTGCAGTATATTGAGAAGGTGCTGTGACCGATCAAATGTGTCAAAAGTGATTTGTGAAATTTTGTCCCGGATTTTTTTCTCACTGTATGATGTTCCATGGTTGCAGAGATGAGTCAAAAATGATAATGATCAAATTGAGACATTAATTGAGAACAGTCAATGTTATACCACATAGGAGATAGTTGGCATACTCAGAATATTCAAATCAAGTGTTGAAAATCATTTATACTAGCTTGGTAAATTAATCACTTTGATGTTTGGGTTCCACATAATTTCAGTGAAAAAACTTTCTTGACCATATTTCCTCATGTTATTCTCTTCTGAAACATAACAGAAATGTTCTGTTTTTTAAAACAAATTGTGACATATGACGAAAAGTAGATACTGTATAATAATGTAGGATGGAAGAGAGTGTGGGGCAAATGAAATAAACTACCACCAACCAGACCAAAGGCTGGTTTTCATTCAAAGAAAGTGATGTTGTACATATAATGGGATTGGAAGGGAGTCCTCTATCATGAGCACCTTCTGGAAAACCAAATATTAACTCCAACAAGTACTGCTTCCATTTAGACTGTGGAAAGCAGCACTTGATGAAAAGCATCTGGAATTAGTCAGCAGAAAGTGCATTATCTTTCACCAGGCTCTTGTAAGACCATATGTTTCTTTGATGACCAGGAAAAAACTGTTACAGCTTGACTGAGAAGTTCTGATTGATCTGCCATATTGATCAGACATTGAACCTTTGGATTTCCATTTATTTCGATCTTGACAAAATTCTCTTAATGGAAAAAATTTCAATTCCTTGGAAGACTGTTAAAAGGCACCTGGAATAGTTCTTTGCTTAAAAATATAAAGTTTTGTGAAGATGGAATTATGAAGTTGCCTGAAAAATGGCAGAAGGTAGTGGAACAAAACAATGATACACTGTGCAATAAAGTTCTTGGTGAAAATGAAAAAATGTGTCTTTAATCCAAAATCGAAGAAACTTTTTGGCCAACCAAATATTTCTGCAGTATCATTTGTATAATGTCTCTTTCATTTCTAGTATTATTTGAGTCTTCTCTTTTTTTTTCTTAGTCTAATTACAGTTGTCAATTTTGTTTATCTTTTTGAAGAACCAGCTCTTAGTTTTGTTGGACCTTTCTACTGTTTTTCTTGTCTGTTTCACTTATTTTTCCTCTGATCTCTTATTTCCTTCCTTCTGCTGTTGGGTTTTACTTTGTTCTTTCTAGTTTCTTGAAGTGATGTTGTCCATTCCCAATTGTTCTAACTTGTTGATACATTCTGCAACATCTCATAGGATTTGATATGTATCCATTTTCATTTATTTACATATAGTTTTTCATTTCCTTCTGGTTTTTTCCTTTTACAATTGGTTGTTCAGAAGTGTGTTGTTTAGTTTTCACATGTTTGTAGACTTTCCAGTTTTCCTCTTTTTGTTGATTTGTAGTTTCATACCATTATGGTCAGAAAAGATAGTCAAAATTATTTCAGTCTTCTTAAATTTGCTAGGACTTTTTTGTGTCCTTTCATATGATCTTCTAAGGAACAAGCATCCTTTTTAATAGTCTTTTCCTTTAACCTGTATACTAAAGTTAAGTGGTTAACATACCATTCTAATGTGGAATTATAGTTTCCTAACTGTCCATTTTTTACATTTACGAAAGTGTTTCATATGTTATCATCTTGCTTTTTAGTGGTTTTTTTTTCTCAGCTTGAAGAACTCCTTTTAGCATATCTTTTCAAAGCAAGTATACTGGTGTTGGTTCCCTCAGCTTTTGTTTGCCTTAGAAATCCTTTATTTCTCCTTTACTTTTGAAGGATAACTTTGCTGGGTAAAGTATTCTTGGCTCGCAATTTTTATTTTTCAATAATTTGAATATATCATTCCACACTCTCCTATAGAGTTTCTGCTGAGAAATCTGATAGCCTAATAGGATTTCCTTTGTAGATTATCTTTTTTTCCTTTTGCTGCAATTAATATTCTTTATCATTGATTTCTGAAATTTTCATTGTAATGTGTCTTACAGAAGGTCTTTGTGAATTGTGGTAATAGGGTTTTCTATTAGCTTCATGTACTTGCATGTCCTTTCCCATGACTGCAGTGTTCTCAGCTATTATTGTCCAATTAGTTTTTCATCAAAGGGGAGAGAAAAAAAGAAAAAAGTAAACTGCTACAATGCTGACATCAACCCCCTAGTGCATTTTAAATTTGGATTCTGCTATTGATAGCCGTATACTAGCAAGAAATCATGTTTACTATGAGATTTAAAAGAAATACTCATTTTATTTATTTATTTTTAAGAAATGTTCATTTTAACTCAACATTTTGTTTACTAGGTATGTAAAATATAAAACCCTAAATGTAGTATAAGATAAATATTTTATACTTTATTACTAATTTCCCCAATTTTAAAATTATTAGCTACTTTGTAGTCTTTATAGCATCGGACTTTGCGTCTATCACCAGTCACATCCACAGTTGGGTATCCTTTTTGCTTTGGCTCCATCCCATCATTCTTTCTGGAGTTATTTCTCCACTGATCTCTGTTAGCATATTGGGCACCTACTGACCTGGGGAGTTCATCTTTCAGTGTCCTATCTTTTTGCCTTTTCATACTGTTCATGGGGTTCTCAAGGCAAGAATACTGAAGTGGTTTGCCATGCCCTTCTCCAGTGGACCACATTCTGTCAGACCTCTCCACCATGACCCATCCGTCTTGGGTGGCCCCACACGGCATGGCTTAGTTTCACTGAGATAGACAAGACTGTGTTCCGTGTGATCAGTTAGTTTTCTGTAATTGTAGTTTCAGTGTGTCTGCCCTCTGATGCCCTCTCGCAACACTTACCATCTTGCTTGGGTTTCTCTTACCTTGGGCCTTCGGTAATTCCTCTCGCCGCCGCCGCCACCGGCCCCCCAGCCCCCGGCCCGGCCTAGGCCCTGTCGGCCGCCGCCCCCGGCCCCCGGCCCAGCCCCTCTCGGCCGCAGCCCCCGGCCCGGCCCAGGCCCTCTCGGCCGCTGCGCCCGGCCCCGGCCCGGCCTAGCTCCTCTCGGCCATGCTTCTGTGCCGAGCCGTCGCAGCCGCCTCGCTTCTGCGCCGAGCCATCGCAGAATGTTAGGTCCATGAATCAAGGCAAATTGGAAGTGGTCAAACAGGAGATGGCAAGAGTGAACGTTGACATTCTAGGAATCAGTGAACTAAGATGAACTGGAATGGGTGAATTTAACTCAGATGACCATTATATCTACTACTGTGGGCAAGAATCCCTTAGAAGAAATGGAGTAGCCATCATGGTCAACAAAAGAGTCCAAAATGCAGTACTTGGATGCAATCTCAAAAACGATAGAATGATCTCTGTTCGTTTCCAAGGCAAACCATTCAGTATCACGGTAATCCAAATCTCTGCCCTGACCAGTAATGCAGAAGAAGCTGAAGTTGAATGGGTCTATGAAGACCTACAAGACCTTCTAGAACTAACACCCAAAAAAGATATCCTTTTCATTATAGGGGACTGGAATGCAAAAGTAGGAAGTCAAGAAACACCTGGAGTAACAGGCAAGTTTGTCCTTGGAGTACAGAATGAAGCAGGGCAAAGACTAATAGAGTTTTGCCAAGAGACTGCACTGGTAATAGCAAACACCTATTCCAACAACACAAGAGAAGACTCTACACGTGGACATCACCAGATGGTCAACACCAAAATCAGATTGATTATATTCTTTGCAGTCAAAGATGGAGAAGCTCTATGCAATCAGCAAAAACAAGACCGGGAGCAGACTGTGGCTCAGATCATGAACTGCTTATTGCCAAATTCAGACTTAAATTGAATAAAGTAGGGAAAACCACTAGTCCATTCAGGTATGACCTAGACCAAATCGCTTATGAGTATACAGTGGAAGTAACAAGTAGATTTAAGGGACTAGACCTGATAGACAGAGTGCTGGATGAACTATGGACAGAGGTTCGTGACATTGTACAGGAGACAGGGATCAAGAAAATCCCCATGGAAAAGAAATGCAAAAAAGCAAAATGGCTGTCTAAGGAGGCCTTACAGACAGCTGGGAAGAGAAGAGAAGCGAAAAACAAAGGAGAAAAGGAAAGATATTCCCATCTGAATGCAGAGTTCCAAAGAATAGCAAGGGGAGATAAGAAAGCCTTCCTCAGCGATCAGTGCAAAGAAATAGAGGAAAACAACAGATTGGGAAAGACTAGAGATCTCTTCAAGAAAATTAGAGATACCAAAGGAACATTTCATGCAAAGATAGGCTCGAAAAAGGACAGAAATTGTATGGACCTAACAGAAGCAGAAGATATTAAGAAGAGGTGGCAAGAATACAGAGAAGAACTGTACAAAAAAGATCTTCATGACCCAGATAATCACGATGGTGTGATCACTCACCTAGAGCCAGACATCCTGGAATGTGAAGTCAAGTGGGCCTTAAAAAGCATCACTACGAACAAAGCTAGTGGATGTGATGGAATTCCAGTTGAGCTGTTTCAAATCCTCAAAGGTGATGCTGTGAAAGTGCTGCACTCAATATGCCAGCAAATTTGGGAAAACTCAGCAGTGGCCACAGGACTGGAAAAAGGTCAGTTTTTCGTTCCAATCCCAAAGAAAGGCAATGCCAAAGAATGCTCAAACTACTGCACAATTGCACTCGTCTCACATGCTAGTAAAGTATTGCTCAAAATTCTCCAAGCCAGGCTTCAGCAATACGTGAACCGTGAACTTCCAGATGTTCAAGCTGGTTTTAGAAAAGGCAGAGGAACCAGAGATCAAATTGCCAATATCTGCTGGATCATCGAAAAAGCAAGAGAGTTCCAGAAAAACATCTATTTCTGCTTTATTGACTATGCCAAAGCCTTTGACTGTGTGGATCACAATAAACTGTGGAAAATTCTGAAAGAGATGGGAATACCAGACCACCTGACCTGTCTCTTGAGAAACTTGTATGCATGCAGGTCAGGAAGCAACAGTTTAGAACTGGACATGGAACAACAGACTGGTTCCAAATAGGAAAAGGAGTACATCAAGGCTGTATATTGTCACCCTGCTTATTGAACTTATATGCAGAGTACATCATGAGAAACGCTGGGCTGGGAGAAACACAAGCTGGAATCAAGATTGCTGGGAGAAATAACAATAACCTCAGATATGTGGATGACGCCACCCTTATGGCAGAAAGTGAAGAAGAACTAAAGAGCCTCTTGATGAAGGTGAAAGAGGAGAGTGAAAAAGCTGGCTTAAAGCTCAATGTTCAGAAAACTAAGATCATGGCATCTGGTCCCACCACTTCATTGGAAATAGATGGGGAAACAGTGGAATCAGTGTCAGACTTTATTTTTTTGGGCTCCAGAATCACTGCAGATGGTGATTGCAGCCATGAAATTAAAAGATGCTTACTCCTTGGAAGGAAGGTTATGGCCAACCTAGATAGCATATTTAAAAGTAGAGACATTACTTTGCCAGCAAAAGTCCGTGTAGTCAAGGCTATGGTTTTTCCAGTGGTCATGTATGGATGTGAGAGTTGGACGGTGAAGAAAGCTGAGCGCCGCAGAATTGATGCTTTTGAACTGTGGTGTTGGAGAAGACTCTTGAGAGTCCCTTGGACTGCAAGGAGATCCAATCAATCCATCCTAAAAGAGATCAATCCTGGGTGTTCTTTGGAAGGTCTGATGTTGAAGCTGAAACTCCAATACTTTGGCCACCTCATGTGAAGAGTTGACTCATTGGAAAAGACCCTAATGCTGGGTAGGATTGGGGGCAGGAGGAGAAGGGGACGACAGAGGATGAGATGGTTGGATGGCATCACCGACTCGATGGACATGGGTTTGGGTAGACTCCGGGAGTTGGTGATGGACAGAGAGGCCTGGCGTGCTGCAGTTCATGGGGTTGCAAAGAGTCGGACACGATTGAGCGACTGAACTGAACTGAACTGAACTAGTAGTCTTTGTCTGCTATCTGTTATATGATTGTTTCAACATGTTTTAGCAGAGGTGCCCTAATCTTTTTTTTTTTTTTTTGCTCTAATAATATTATATTTTTCATATATGGAGATAATAGAAGGAAATGTACTTTGAGGTTTGTTTTTTTTTCCCCACAGAATTTGTGCATTTTCAATTGCAATGATCCTTCTCTTTCTTCCTGCTTACTGACCTAGGTGCTTTGTTATGATTGGCTGGATTTAGGAGAACAGACTGTGTTGTCTTGAACAATTGTAGAAATAAGCTGATGTACTAATTACAGTTTTCTTGATACAACCACCCTGTAATAAATCCTTGATTTGGATTTGCTGTCTTTGTTATTGATTCTTCTAATGTTTTTTAGGTCTTTTTTTTACCATTTAATATTTGAAGGTCTAGTACTGACCTTTGAAGTGAAGATAATAAATAGTACATGCTGTGCCAGACTTAACAAATGTTCTAAAATATGCACACTTTTTTCTAACAGTAGAATTTTACTAGTTATTGAAACTTTTTAATTTTTTTTTCATATGAAATGATGGATGGATCACTTTATGGAGAGGACAGTGAAGAAAAGAGTAACATAAGAAAAGAAGCACATCCTTATAAAAAATTGAGGATGTCACAGCATGAGGAAGTTCAAGCTAATATTGAAGACTAGATGAAAAAAGTCAGTGTAATTCTAACTTTACTAATTTGGAATACAGTGTTCTGTATTGTAATTTTGAAACAAGTAGAACTTGATTATATGAAATGGTGCATTAATATCCAACATACTGTAGAATATTATATGCTTTGTTTGCATTAGGAGATTTTGTTTTTTTTCAAAGACCATTATTATTCATTTCTCAATATAACTAAATAACATTTAAAATGTTAATAGAATAAAATGACAGATTTTAAGAGAACCTTTATGTGAACTTTTTTCAGTTTTAATTAATTCTTTAATATGTTCTTCGTAAAATTTTAGGCTTCTTAGGGAATTACTGTGTCCTTGTATTCTCTCCCTTTTACTCTTCATTACCACTTCTAACTGATGTTGAGAAAGCACAGTATATTAAGCCAAAATAAGTTTAAGTTACTGTTTTTTAGTGACACTAGTAAAGTTACCTTTAAGAAAATTACCCAATGATATGATTAAGTATACCATGTATAACATGAGGAAAAGACCTATACAGCAGAAAGTGACCAGTAATTCACAATAGAAAACATTTAAGTTAGGCAGGATGTTTTTAAATATTGGATATAATGCAACAGAGTGAACTAGAAATTTTGACATTTTAAAGAGATTCAAAGCTTGAAATAATATTAGTGCTTAAAATGTGATGAGTGGCTATATTTGGTCCTAAACAAACATATCTGTTGGGAAGGTGAGGCATAGTAGTGCAAGTTAAATGTATTTACAAATCCATGGACCAAAATTTGGCTGTACTACAGTGGGTAGAAATTGAGTGATAAATTTATACAGGATTATATTACAGACTGGGCAGTATGAATGATGCTTTCCTAGTAGAGAGGTAAAAAAGCAGGATATCAATCAAACTAAAAATGTATGTCCCCCATTCCTCCCAATTCCAATTTAGTTATTATGTTGAGGCATTTAAAACTACTACTTCTGTTTGTAGAAAATGATTGAATATTAACAATTTCATATGGTTAATCCATGTAAGAATACCCCCAAAACACATTTGAAGTTCCAGTTAGCATATGGGGAAGGAATTTATAGATTTATTAAAAAGGAATAGATGGGATAAATTAACTAATAAAGTTTTAAATGTTGGCGATAATTATATTTTGCTTTAGTCTTCTCTATCCAAGAGAAAGATTTCTAAACTGTAAAGGGGAGAGCTAGTGTGGTGAAAAATCTCAAGATACATGAGTGAGTACCTGGCTACTTTAAGAGTCCCAAATGAATTAAATCCTGGTATACTGAAGTAGTTTTCACTAGCAGGTATTCTTTGTGCAGAGTAGACAAAAGAAATGGGAATACTCAATGAACAGGTATACAAAAGGCAACAAAGAATAGATCTTGAAATTATTGATTGATGAATTTAGCTTTAACCCCAAGAAAATTTTAGACAGGCTTATTTAATAACTGTATACTTTTATTTTTTTTAATTTTAATTTTTCATTGGAGTATAATTGCTTTACAATGTTGTATTTCTGCTGTACAACAAAATGAATCAGCTGTATGTATACATATATTCCCTCCCACTTGAACCTCCCTCCTACCTCCCCCATCCTACCCATCTAAGTCATAAAAGAGCACTGAGCTGAGCTCCCTGTACTTTATAGCAGGTTCCCACGGTAGTGTATATATGTCAATCTTAATCTCCCAATTTGTCTCACCTTCCCCTTCTGCCTCTGTGTCCACATGTCTATTCTCAATGTATGTGTTTCTATTCCTGCCCTGGAAATAGGTTCTGCAGAAGACCTAAATAGACCTCTATCCAAAGAAGACATACAGATGGCCAAGAGTCACATGAAAAGATGCTCAACATCACTAATTATTAGAGAAATGCAAATCAAAACTACAATGAGGTATCACCTCACACCGGTCAGAATGACCATCATCAAAAATAAATACAAACAATAAATGCTGGAGAGGATATGGAGAAAAGGGAACCCTCTTGCATTGTTGGTGGGAATTTAAATTGTGGAGAACATTATGAAGGTTCCTTAGAAAACTGAGTAGTACTATATATGACCCAGCAATCCCACTTTTGGGCATATACCCTGAATAAAACATAATTCAAAATGACATATGTACTCCAATGTTCATTGCAGCACTATTTACAATAGCCAGGACATGGAAACCACCAAACTGTCCAATGACAGATGAATGGATAAAGAAGATATACATAAATACAGTGGAATATTACTCAGCCATAAAAAGGAATGAATGTGAGGCTTTTATAGAGATGTGGATGGACCTAGAGTCTGTCATACAGAGTGAAGTAAGTCAGAAAGAGAAAAAACAAATATAATATATTAATGCATATATGTGAAATCTAGAAAAATGGTACAGATGTGTACTTTAAGGAGGTTGTCACTGGAACTTAAATATGTATCCTAAAAAGGAATGTCTAACTAATCTGGCTAATAGGTAGTGTAAGGCAGCTGTTTTAGAAATCTAATGTAGTCTTTGCAATCTGAAATTGCATTTGTAGAGGTGTAGCTGGAAATGATCCCTTGTATTCTGTGCTGATTAGACTGCTGGGATATTTTGCTCAGTTCTTACTGTTTTAAGAGGCTCAGATATTGATGAACTAGGTATTTCCAAGAAAAAAAAGCAAACACAGTAGTGTTTATACTTAGAGTGTTTTTTTCTATAGGGAATGATAGGAAAGAAAGGTGTTTGTAAATTGTTGCTGTGAGTAATGTAAAGGGGGACCTCACATGTTGAGAGACAAAATTAAGGTACAAATCATAGTTATGTTTAAATATTTCATGAATTAGCATATTGCAAAGGTATTTGACTTGTCTTTTATGTGTAGCTCTCAAGGGCTAAATTGTTATTCTCTGAAAGTTATGGGGAAAGCAATTGAGTTCAGTTAAAGATAGAGTCTCTCCAAAATTAGAGCAAAGTTTGAGACACAATAATCTCTTCTTTATTAGAAGTGTATAGGAAGAGTCTGAAAGGCCTTCAAACAGATATGTTATAGAAAGGACAATTTTGTGGGGAGAGAATTTGAGTAGAATTGGTAGTTCCCTAATTGGGCACAGTATCAGCATCACTTGCAGAGCTTATTAGAAAAACATTTTGAGAGCTATATATATTTCTGTAGATAATTTCATTAAAATATCTTATTCATTCCTATAGTTGAGTAAATGATTAAAGCTTTTGCCCAGTAGAATAATGTAAATTCCACAAGGATAGGGATCTTGTTTGACTTATAAGTTGTATTTCCTGCATCTATCACAGTGCTTAGCTCATAGTAGGTTGTGAACAAATATATTTTAAGAAATAGAGCAATAACTTTATTTGTAGCTGTTTATTAATTTTTGTGACTTAAAAAGTTTATAAAGACAGTAAGCCTTATCTTGTTATTACTTGAATCTTTAAGCATTTTGGTCTCTTATTGAGTTAGTTCATATATCATTTTTTTAGAGAACAGTTTGGAAGCTTATTCTACAAAAATTTAAAGAAAAAATTTAGGAGACATAATGGATTCTGAATATAATATTTTGTACTTAAATACATTTTATGCATATGTATATTTGACTAATTTGTCAACATTTTATTGTGACATCAAAGATTTTTCTCTCAAAAATTCTTAATATATTTCAAGACAAAGTTGGCATGTTCACATCACTACTCAAGAGAAAAATACCCTGTGGTTGATTGTTCGAACCTGACTATAACTATCTTAGCTCCCTAGATAAAAAGGTATCCTAATTAATGTGTGCTATTTTTCAAAGGTTGCCAAATCCTTTACAACAGTGGATGAAGAAGCAGACATTTTGTTCTGACTAAAATTGTGTTGCTTGATTGCCCTGTTCTTACCAGTGTTTTGAGTGTTGTAATCTGAGTGTTTTAACTTTGAGAGCTAAATTCCTTAGTAAATAGAGGCTGAGATGACATTTACTCTTATAGTGATTTTAAAATACTTTAATCAAGATAATTAATTATATATATTAAAGCTGCTTTTGAAATACTGTAGATATTAGAAGGCTAAATATTGAGAATGTAATAATGAATACTGGATATATTGATATAGAGTTTGTGGTAATTTTTTATTTGTAGTTGTTTCTCATTAATACATCGTTTTACTTTGTTAGAGTGAAAGTTTAAATTGCTCATCTCTTATCTTGTGCTTATAATAGAAGAAGAAGCAATGTAGTGTTTTAATCATAACTGCCAATATCTTTATCTAAAGGCCTGTTGCCATTTTTATCTTTTCTGAAATTTTTGTCACCAACAAAGGCAGGATTACATTTTTTTCCTTCCAGATTGAGTTGGTGTAGTGTATTCTTGGTTATCAAAATACTCATAGCTTTGGGACTTTGGAATAGTAAATATTTATGATGTGTGAAACAGCATGATACTTAACTGTAAGATCTTAATTACATAAAAATGGATGCTTAGTTGTGAAAATACAAAAATGATTCCTAGAAGAACACATCAAATGGTAAACTGCTTGTGATTATGAATGACTTTGTCTTTTGCTTCTTGTATTTTTTGGTTTCCTATTATGCACATGTTAACTTTTAAGAAATAAATGTTATTTTAAAAACCTTAACAAAAGAATCAATGTGTTCAAATAGTGCATTTAATAGACATTTATTTTTAAAAAATTGGTATATACTTTTTATTTTTGACTGTTTTATTTTTATTTATTTTTAGTTGACATATAATTGATTTATAATATTAGTTGCAGGTATATAATTGATTCAAAAATTGTATTGATTGTACTGCATTTATAGTTATTATAAAATATCAGTGATATTGCCCTGTGCTGTACAATATATATCCTTGTGGCTTATATACATTGTAGTTTGTATCTTTTAATCTTCTATCCCTAAATTGCCCTTACCCCCTTTCCTCTCTTCATTGGTAACCGCTAGTTTGGTTACTGATGGACTATTCATATTTTCTGTTTCCTCCTGGTTTAATCTTAGGAGATTGTACATTTCTAGGAATTTGTCCATTTCTTCTAGGTTGTCCATATTATTGGCATATAGTTTTTCATAGTAATCTTGATAGATACATTTAAATTACAACACAGTAATAATTGTGTACGTGTGTCCCTTTATTTTATTATTACTTTTAAGAAAAGGAACTTTGAGGATCCTTCTCCCCCAAAGGAGCTATCTATATATTCATACTAGAAGAATGAGATTCACTTCTTTCTAGTAAAATACTCAAGGATTGGTCAAAAGTGAACTCTTTGTAATTGTATTTTTATAGGCATTTATCAGCCATTACAAATTTCAGAAAATGTTCTTGATAAAATGCTCTTTAAAGATGTGAGAAAAACAAAAAGCATCAGTGCTGAAAAATAGTGGCTAAATGGAGAATACATGCAGAAGAGTGTTGACAGAACTCCTTATTGAATATAGAGCCTAAGGCCTGTTGACATTACCAAATGTCTGAGAAAAATGTACAAATATTATCATTTCACGTTACTATATATATATCATTTTATATATAAAAAAGATTGCTGAGTTAGGAAACAAGGAATATTTGATGATTATGCTGTCAAATATGCAATATACCTTATATTGGAATTTTTTGAACAGCTGTTAGTGGACTACAGAACCTAATAGAAAACTTGTGTTTAAGATAAAAATGTATGTTAAAAGAGTGTTAGTGAAAGTGCAAGTTGCTCAGTTGTGTCCAACTCTTTGCGACCCCATGGACTGTAGCCTGCCAGGCTCCTCTGTCCACAGAATTCTCTAGGCAAGAATACTGGAGTGGGTAGCTGTTCCCTTCTCCATGGGATCTTCCCAACCTAGGGATTGAACTGATGTCTCCTGCACTGCAGTCGTATTCTTTCCTTCTGAGCCACCAGGGAAGCCCATAGAAGAGTGTTTAAATGAAACTTAAAAAAAAATCTACACTTTTGTCACAAAGTGGTTGGTTTCCTTTCTCTTTTTCTTTCTAGTGTTTATGCATATATATATGTATTTTTATATAATTTAAGTCATCATATATTTATAAATTCATATTTTTTGCTTTGTAGTTCATAATTGTTCCACACTGAGGTAGTTTCCAATTTTAATTATTAATTTTTATAGAATAGTTTATCATATATTCTGTAACTCTGATTCTTTCTCTGTCTGCTTTTCTGGTTTATTTTTCATGTGGATGATGTTGCTTTTAGTTCTTAAACTTCAAATTGATTTTTAACCAGGGGCAATTTTTTCCCCCAGGAGATGTTTGGCAATGTCTGGGGATGTTTTTGCATGTCACAAGTTTTTGGTGATGGGGTGTTAATAGCATCTGTTTGGTAGAGGCCAGGTATGCTGCTAAACATTGTACAATAGACAGGTAGCCCCCCTACAACAAAGATTCACCAGTCTCAAAGTTCCTAAGTCCAGTAGTTCCAAGGTTGAGAAATCCTTCCTTAAAATAATACACCTTTTCCTCTATTTACTTAAAAAATATGAATGTAGAAAAGCAAAGCAGAAGTAATGGTTGATTATTTCAAGGAACTCAGAGCAGTAAAAAATGTTTGACTAGAAAAGGAAGATAACTTCTATAATTTTTCAGACTTTAGTGCCTGCTCTTCCCAACTTAAGAGTTGTAGATATTTCTAGAGTTTGGGATGGGAAGCAACCACCAAAAAGGAATCTTCTTATGAAATGGCAACCCACTCCAGCATTCTTGCCTCAAAAATCCCGCAGACGGAGGAGCCTAGTAGGCTACAGTCCACGGGGTCCCAAAGAGTGGGACACGACTGAGCGACTTCACTTCACTTCTTATATAGTACTGATGGTTATGGATTTTATACCATTATTTACTTAGCATCTCAATATAAATACTCAGATCTCTAATGTGTTCTTATGTTTTGCATTCAAAGTTGGATTTTGCTATTCATCCATTTTTTATCCTTTTGTCAATTTAAGGTGACTGTTAAGGTGACCTCTGCCTGAGAAAAGATTGAGATGTTGAAAGGTTTTTTATTTTTAATTGTGGCATGGTTCTAATTGTATTAATCACAGTTCTTGCCTTAATTTTCCTCGCTTCAACATGAAGGTATTATTATTTATACTGTTACTCTTAATAAATTTTTAGGGACAACTGTTTATGATGTGGGTAGGTGTGAGAAGGTAGGACAGGAGTTCATAAAATTTCCTGTATAGTTTTTTAAGATGAGTTATACTTAACCAAATGCTGTCTTTATTCTAAAATTCCTTCATGATATAGTAAGATTTAGTTATATATTTAAAGTTACAGTTTCTTTGACTATAGTGAACCAAGGAAGGCAAAATGGGATTGTACTTGAGAAACCATAGGAAGGCAAACAGAAAATCAGACTTCTGGGATTTAAAAGAAAAGTATTCTTAGGGCTTTGTGGTAATGAACTTGAGTTTGTAAAATCGTGAAATGTGTGATGGAATTTAGACTTCTCACAGCATAGAATTGCTGTTGTGTGTGTACCCTCTTTATTTCATCATAATATTGATGATTTAACTTTAAATGTAGGTTTTGCTTTTAGGTTTTAAGAAGTGAATCTTCTGTTTTATGTTTTTCAGTGAATATCACCTCAGCCAGGCAATTAACCGGATGTAGTCGTTTCAGCCATATTTTCCCTTCAGCTGCTTACCAGCACATTAAGATGCATAAGAGAATTCTGGGTCACTTGTCATCTGTCTACTGTGTAGCATTTGACAGAAGTGGGAGAAGAATTTTTACAGTGAGTTTAAAATTTATGACACTTGCATATTAGAGATTTACAACAATGGAAGCTAGGCTTCATGGCGTTGAATTATGCTTTATAAGCAGTTCTTCCTTTTTAGACACATGAATGCAAGAAAAAAATAAATGGAAATTGAAAATCTTTTCTCTTTTTATGTAAGTAAATGGATGAACTATAATGACTTCTATCATTAATTTTTTAAAAAATTAAATCATCAGAAGGCCTTATATTCTAGAGGTGGTTAATTTATGTGAATCAAGTTTTATCTACTTAATTTGATATCATTCTATGTTAGCAAACATTAAAATGCATTTTTCATTTGCCATTTAGCATAATTGGTACCAGTTCTGCTTAATTAATGATTACATCATCCTTATAGTTGAGTAGTTGAACTACACAGTTAGTAACAAAGATTATATATTGTAGTATTGTATATATCTCTCTTTGAATTCAGTACTATTTTTAAAATTGGATTTTTTTAACTAGATCATATTGTATGCTTTTTTTGTACAAAGTTGTAGCACACTAATGTTTCCAAGTTAAGGCTTAGTCTCATTATTTCAGTACTAAGTTAATGTAAAAGTGTAGGTAATGGCATAATTTTCTTTTTAAATTCCTATGCTAAAACAAAGGAAGTGGTTTTGTACTTTGAGAAGTTTGACTTCTTGGAGTTCATTACTCTTGGAGTTCAAGACTCTTCCAGTGATGTTTTCATGACTTCAAAATGAGTATATGGATGTTGTTGATGATGAGGAGGATGATGATTTTAATTTTTTTATAAACAGATAGCTTATCTACCACATTAGAGTAGAATTGCTTTTTACTATTTTAAAGCTCTTTTGAAATTCTCATGAGGAAGTTCATATTAGCTTCACCAGAGGTTATAACAAAGCCTCATGTTTACTGAGAAATGCATGTAGCTTTTAGGTTAAAGTTTTAAGTATTTGTAGAGAAAAAAATATTCAAAATATTCAAGCAATTAAGAAAAAAGGCTGTCAGGTGTAAGGAAGAAATAATGGCAGATATACTTAATGCCACCACACTTAAATGTGAGTTAAAAATGTTTTGAATTGTCAGAATTGGTAGTAGCTTTGAGGAATTCTTCACATACGCCATTATCATTTTAGACTGTCAGTGCTATTATTTGGACATCTTTTATATTTGCTATTAGATCCATATTATATGAAGAAAAGAGACTAATAAGTAAATGCTTAGAAGCAACCTTAATAAAATCCTCACTTTGTTTTTGCTTTTTTTTTTTTTGACCCCTTTGTGAGGGGGTGAATTTCTGTTTCATTGTAAATCTTCTGTCCTTTTGTGTTGCTGTAGGGTTCCGATGACTGTTTGGTGAAAATCTGGGCAACAGATGATGGACGCCTTCTCGCTACACTTCGAGGGCACTCTGCTGAAATTTCTGATATGGCTGTTAACTATGAAAATACTCTCATTGCCGCAGGCAGCTGTGATAAAGTTGTAAGAGTGTGGTGTCTTCGAACTTGTGCGCCAGTTGCAGTCCTTCAGGGACATTCAGCTTCTATCACTTCCATACAGGTAAGAAAAATACAAAGATACCTCTAATATATATAATAAGAATGAGAATTTTCTTGTTTTTTGTTACATTGTGTGGATAATATAAAGAATGGCAACAGAAAAATTTTCATCTCTTAGGGGCTTTGTCCCTATCTTGCAGACAGGTATTTTTTTTTAAGTTCCTTTTTCATGTAAATCTGTTCCCTTTAGAAACAAGTAAAAAGGTTATTGAAAAGGTTTTTTGAGTACAGTGTAAGACATCTTATTTATCTCATTTGTATTTGTGAAAAAGGGGCAAGACTTGGAATTGCCTTAAGGAACACTGATAACTTTTAGGCAGGATATAAATAGGTTCTAACTTGAATATTGGCATACTTTGTGTTAATATTTAATGCAAAATGTTTGTCAGTTCAGATTTTGTGTGTGTGTAGTTTAATATTAGCGAAATTTTTATTCTTATTTTCAGTAATTTCTTATTTCAACTTGATGTTTGACATACATCAGCTTTTTAAATATTTGTCCATATAGTGTTTTTACCAGACGTTGGTAGTGAAAGTCCTGGATACTCCCCAAAGAACTTTGTTTTCTTCTTTGTGTTGACAGCAAAACAGAGGAATCCTTTTGACACTGTCTTTCAGTTTGTTCAAGGAGACCACTTTTGTGATGAGATAATTACTCCCATTTAATTTTCTTTGTTCTTTAGTCACTAATAAGTATGCCAGGCAATTTTTGTTATTAATATTTAAATAATATAACACCTGTTTATGAGGCACTAGCAAGAATTGGGTTCAATGTGTATTGGATTTGAAAAATTATACATCAAATTTTTGATTGGTTGAAATTATCTATTGGATTTTGTTTTGGGGTATACTCGTTATTTGTGTTCTCACCATCCTATCTGACAGACTATTTCTGAAATTTGGAGATAGTCTCATACAACATGAAAAATATGAATATTTGTTACTACTGAAAATGTTTATGGAACTGTTTTGCTCCTTCATAGTTTCATTTGCTAGTTTCTGTCTCACTTCGTTTGTGTGTAAGTGCCCTAGAGATCCATGGGCCTCTTTTGTTTTTTGGGTTGTTTTTGTATGGACCTCTTTTCTATAACATTCTTTCCCTTAGTGGGATCACGTCAAGTTTCATGACTTTAAATTTCATCTATAAGCTGATGACTCCAAATGTATACTTCCATTTTGGGGCCTATCTTTTAGCTCTATACTTGTACATTCAGTTACCTAGTTGGCATCATCACATGAATGTCTGCAAGGCATCTCAAACTCAACATCTTCAAAATTGAACCCCTGTCTTCCTTCCTCAGATTTGCTCCTCCTAAACCTTTTCCCATATAAACAAGTGACAACTTCATCCCTCCAGTTGCTCAGAGTAGTCATCCCTGACTTTTTGTTTCTTACATCGCATATCTAACTTGTTAGCAAATCATGTTGACTTTACCCTCAAAATATATCCAGAATCTGAACAAATTCTCATGACCTTTGTCATTACTACCCTATTTCAAATCACCATCATCTGTGACCTAAATTATTGAAACAGACTTCTAACTGATCTTCCTGTTTCTTCCCATCCCTCTTTCCTGCCCGAGTCTAGACTTTGCATAGCTGCATAAGTGATTTTAAGATGGAGGTTTAAAAAAAGGAAATTAAATCATGTCAGTGGTGCTCAGAACCTTTAATAGCCTCCCAGCTCAGAGTTAAAGCTGAAGGTTTTACAGTGACCCACAAAGCCTTACATTCTCAGCCCCTTGCTCTCTTTGACCATATCTCCTACTGCTTGTTCTCATTCTGCTTTAGCTGCTTCTTTAAACCACTCAAGCTACTCCCCTGCCCTTGCTTTTGCTGTTTTATGTCTCTGAAATGGTCCTCTTTGGATTGTCATATGACTTATTCCCTTACTTTCTAAGTGATGGAAATGTATGTCACTTTTCCCAGGGAGATCTTCTCTGACTAACTTAATATTTTAAAATTGTAAATCATTACCCCTACCAGCACTCTTTCATTTTTGTTCATAGTAATAATCATCATTTAGCATACATTCTATATGCTTTATTCTTTGCTAATTGTCTCTGTTAACATTGTAGTATGTTATTATTTTTTCAATTTCTTTCTTTTTTTAATAAAATTGAAGTAAAATGGTATGGTGTTAATAGTGGTTGCCTCTGGATAGTGGGATTATGAATAGCTTTTGTTCTGTTTTTCTATATTTCCTAGCTTTTCTTCAATAACTATGTATTAAAATAAAATTGTAATTGTAATAAAAATTATATTCAGAAATGCACATTTAAGTGTTTTTAATTTTATAATCTTAAACATGATTTCTCATTTGAAAACAATCCAAAAATGGATCTTCCCTGGTAGTCCAGTGGTTGGGAGTCTGCCTGTCAAGGCAGGGAACATGAGTTCAGTCCTTGGTCCCAGAAGATCCCACATTCTGCAGAGCAACTAAGCCCAGGTGCCACCACTACTGAGTCCACACTCTAGAGCCTGCAAGCTGAAACTACTGAAACCCGCATGCCTAGATCCTGTGCTCTACAAGAGAAGCCACTATGATGAGAAGCCTATGCACTATAACGAAGAGTAGTCCCCGCTTGCTGCAACTAGAGAAAGCCCATGCATAGTAATGAAGACCCAGTGCAGCCAAAAATAATAAATAAATTAATTAATTAAAAACTGCATTAAATACAAAAATAGACACATTTACGGACTGAATTCCCCTTTGTGATTGAAAAAGTTAAAGTATAATGAGGATAATAAAGGTTTTAGTGTTTCTTCAAACTTAATAAAATCATACTGTTTCATATTTTATTGTCTCATTCCTGTAGATCCTAGATCAGCATATTTACCAGCCAGATAGTAAATATATTAGGCTTTGCAGACCATATGGCCTCTATTGCAGACTGAGTGACTTCATTTTCACTTTCATGCCTTGGAGAAGGAAATGGCAACCCCCTCCAGTGTTCTTGCCTGGAGAATCCCAGGTTCGGGGGAGCCTGGTGGGCTGCCGTCTATGAGATTGTACAGAGTCGGACACGACTGAAGAGACTTAGCAGCAGCAGCAACATATAAGAGTACTACCTGAGCCCTGGTTTCTTTACTGTTCATCAGCTCTGAATGGATAATATTAATTGGCATTTTTTGTTTGATTTAAGCTTTGTAGTCTTTAGAAGTTCTGTGCTTCCAAACAAGAAAACTAAATAAATGACTTCTAATATCTATAATGATTATTTGCTTTTGATTTGAGCTTAAAATTTATTCAAGTCATATTCATCTTGATCCTTAATCTTCTACTCAGTGGAAGGTATTCATTATGTTTACTTGGAATTTTTATTTTTTTAAATTATTTATTTGGCCATGCTTCATGGCTTATAGGATCTTAGTTCCCCAAACAGGAATTGAACACAGGATACAGCAGTGAAAGCACTGAGTCCTAACCACTGGACTGCCAGGAAATTCCCTATTTGGGATTTGTAAAACTCATGGGCATGCTCGAGACCCTGGTTTGATTTTCAGTCTTTTCCTATGTCCCAGACATCAGGAGCGCAGTTAACTTTTCCCTTATTCTCTTCTGAGGATGTGTAAAATACTGAAAGTTAGAGCTTGAGAATCCTATGTGACTAAGACCATCTGTGGTCTATCCAGGATAGTAGTCATACTTCAAACTGGCAACTCAATTTATATTTTTAAATCTTTTTTCCACAATGATACATACACACATTTGACTTATGTTATCCATGTACATGAAAATGATTTAGGTTTAAAAATGCCAAAATTTCCCTTGTACTTCATTGAAGTTAAGGGTTTAAAATGTTAAAACCCAAATGCTTAGACTTGTAACTTTCTAGTTACTGATTTTTAGATTTTCTTTTGATGCCTTTTTCAGGTGAACTATAAAAATTTTATGTTGTTGCTATATAAGCATGTATTCAGCAGATTTATAATGGTTTAACTAGTAATGACTTTGTGAAATAATAATTTTTAAGTGTTATATTGAATAATTTTAAAATAATTGTCTTTAGGACTAAAATATTTCATCCTGAATTAAATGACTGACTTTTCTCTACAGTTTTTTGATATTTTAATTTTTAATAAGATATCCATTAATCTAGGAAATTTAAATAACTAATTTCTTGAAACTGAAATTAAGTTGGAACATGAAAGGTTTCTATTTTAATTAGAATTTTTTTTCCAGTTTTGTCCATCAACTAAAGGCACAACCAGATACCTCACTTCTACTGGTGCTGATGGAACAATCTGTTTCTGGCAATGGCATGTGAAAACAATGAAGTTTAAGTAAGTTTAGAATTTGGTTAAAAATTTTATGAAAAGAATGTTCATTTTTCTTTATTATCTTCAGATATTCTTGATAGTTCATGTATTAAATATGTAAATTATGTGTGCATGGGTGTGTGTGTGTACACATCCATACTGACTTCAATTGGGTGTTAGAGATTTTAGAGTAAATTTTTTATGAAACAAATGTTGAAGAGACTATACACAAAATTTTGATAAGGTGTATTTGTTTCATTTCTTACTGTGGTAAGAACACCTTGAACTTGTCTTCATGATGGTAGTAAGTAACATGGTAACTTATTTGTAAAGCTAAAATGACAATACCTATAGCATAAAGTATGTTTGTAAGTTTAAATGCATTTTTAACTTCAATAGTGGAAATAGTACCTATTGACTACTTCAGTTTTGTGGTTTCTATAATATTGATGATAAATCTGTCAATGTCTAGCAGTGTGCTAAAATTCTTGTACTTGAAAAGAACATGATGAAAAATAAAAACATCTTACTTTTCTCTTAGAGATCGCCCAGTGAAATTTACTGAGAGATCTAGACCTGGAGTTCAGATATCTTGTTCATCTTTCAGTTCTGGTATGTATAAAAATTGAGTGTTTTGAGTACCTAAAATATTGAATAATGCAGTTATAAAAGATTTTTCAATTGTAAAATATTTTTCAGTTTTGTGGAGAAAAATGCCTATGTTCGAGAATTAATAGACGTGTACTAAAAATGTGAACCATGTTATAATAGACCTTTGTGGATTCTAATTAACATATAATAGAATTTGAGTTTTTTTCTTATTTACAATTAATGTGTTTTTATGTAACAATGAATTTAGTTGGTAAAAAGTACAGCCTTCTCCCAGCACTCACACACAATTCAACATGAAAATCCTACCTTGACTTTTCAGAAAAAATGTACTGTGGCTCCATATAGAAGACCCGTTCTCAGTATGTAAACAGTGCTTTTCTACTGTTGTTAAGAATTGTATGCTAATTAACCTGCTATTTTTTTGTTTGGTAAAATATAGCATTAAATTTACCATTTTAAGAAACATTTTTAAGTGTACAGTTCTATGACATTAAGTACATTCACATTGTTTTGCATACATTACCACCATCCATCTCTAGAATTTTTTTCATCATCCCAAAAGCTGCTGAATTTTCACCCTTAACCACTATAGCTACTATACAGAGAATTGTAAATATAGATTATTTTATAAATAATTTTGGAACATTATGTTTTTATAAATATAAAGAAATGAATTCCTCAAGGCTTTTAATGTTTATGATCCAAAGGCCTGTATTTGGTGTAAAAGTTGTGTTTTTATTGGGTGAGTGATATAGTTGTTCCTTAAATATTCCTCTTGTTTTTCTTGAATTTTACTTATTTTTCTCTGAAATATTAATATACCTTTAATAGTTAGAAGATAACCTTATGTTGGTTGAAGACTTTTTTATTAATAAGGTAAAGTATAACTAAGGAAGCAGTCAGAGGGTTTTTAAAGTTTCTTGGTAGAATTTTCTTAAATGTTGGTTTATTTTTTAATCCTCTAGGTGGTATGTTCATTACAACAGGTAGCACTGACCATGTGATTAGGATATATTACTTGGGTTCTGAGATCCCTGAGAAAATTGCTGAATTAGAGTCACATACGGTAAGAACAAAGTGAAAAACTTAAATATCATGCTTTCTTTTTAAACGCCCATGGAAAGCTGGTTTTATTTCTTCTTTGCTGATCTCTAATCTAATATAAATTGGTCCTGAAACCTGTATGGTAAGATGTCTCTTTAGTGGTGAAGATTAGTATGAAATTCTGAATTTAGTATGCTTATAGTATTTAAGACAATTTCTGACTATATGAGAAGGGAAAAATATATGTTACAGTAATAATTTATTAAAAAATCATCTTTTAGCTTGCTTTATTAATCATATAAGTGTTTGTTACTTTGAAGTCTACTTACTAAAAGACATATTAAGGTACATCTTAGGAAAAAAATTCTTTTTACTGAATTTAGCTCATTGGTCTTAGTTTGATTATTTT
This sequence comes from Okapia johnstoni, assembly GCA_024291935.2. Lineage (NCBI taxonomy): Eukaryota > Metazoa > Chordata > Mammalia > Artiodactyla > Giraffidae > Okapia > Okapia johnstoni. The sequence goes on along the minus strand of CM044305.1, from coordinate 56,347,134 downwards.
CAGAATGCCATCAGACTCCTGAAATCTAATCCCACTCAATTGTCAACAGCAGCCTTCCATACAGGGAACAGTTTTATACTAGGGTGACAGCCATTGGTGCCTGGGACTTTTCTTCTCAAGCTCTCTCCACTGTTGTGTGACATTTACAAGAAATTTTGGAGCCATTATTGTTTATTTGTATCCCTGTATACCTTTTACTTCTTCCTTCTCTTTATTTCCTTACCTTCTTCTCCAGACAGTTGTTTACTGTTGAATATGGGAGTATTTGTTTCAACTCATTGTAGATCTTGTGTTTCTCATTGTCAAAGCTGTATACTCTGCATCTGAAAGTACTCAGCTTTACAAGTCTTACTATTACTGCCTACTACTTTTGATGCTTAATTGATTTGGAATAGTATTAGTCCATATAAGTAAAACACAAAATTTCCCTGAAAGATAACTTTTTAAAAAAGATACTTTGTGAGTTCCAGAATCACTCATGTTCCTGAAATTTGAGTAAAACAGAGACCCCTGTTTGAAACTTTTCCTTGAACTTTTGAAAACAGCCTCCTGCTTTTGTCTTATCATATGAACATAATTGGATATTCAGCTTATGAAGAGTTACTGAACCAAGCTGAGCTCTCACCTTGCTGTAACTTATTCCTAGATACTAAAATCCTGGAATATTTTTTAAATTGTGAAATACAAAAACTTAGGAAGTATATAACAATCTCAATCTTGAGACTATCCAGTGGGAAAAATCCACTGTGCTAGAGCACACAAAGGAGGCGTCTTTACAGTTACCACCCAAGCAAGGTGTGTATACAGTGTGGTCAAATTTACTGAGAGCTGAGAAAAGAGGAAGTCATAAATAAATGGGAAATAATTGAGGGGGGAAAGATGAAGAAAAATTGATTGGTAGAGGGTTTTTGGCAGAGGCCCAGATAAAAAAAGTCAGAAAACTTAAACATTCCCTGTTGAAATTAGTGGCAGCTGTTAGTCATTGAAAATAAGATGTCCTTTCAGAACATCTAAAACCAGTTATTGGAACTGGCAGTGAGAGTCCTGAATTTATCAGATAAAAATACTCTGAAATCATGGAACAGTGTGAATCACAGATATGTCTGAACATATGAAGATGGTTTAATGTGTTTTTAAAATGAAAAAATAACTAAATATGAAGATATTTAGTATCTGAGCTTTTTATTAAAATTTAAGTTCAAATAAAAAAAGAAATTAAGTTCAAATGTAGTTCAATAATTGTGGTTTGTGAAAATGTTTACCACATTTGAAGGTACATTACTATAGTATAATCACTACAGTACACATTATATTTGTAATAAGTGTAGTTTAGTCATAAAGGAAGATTCAAACAGCAGTATCTAAATTAAGATACCTAAAGACTGTCAAATGAATTCATTGTAAAATAATTAAATAAACCATGTGAGAAAGAGCAAATGACTGATTTGTTTTCTGAAATTAAAAAAAATCTTAAGTGAAAAATTTAATTCAACTACTATTAAATGAATTATTTTAAAGTGGCATTTTAGTGTGTTGTTTTATTATGGGGATTATAATAAACTAATACCTATTCAGAACTGTCTTGTCTCCTGAGATTATGGTTTAGAAACAGATTTGCTTATGTTTATAAACAAGTTTGTCTCAAATTACTGCTGATAACTATTCCTCCTTAGTTAATAATTTCAGTCTTCATTAATTTTTTAAAGAAAATTATAACATTAAAAAATCTGCTTAATGATACTTTTGTGTGTGAATTTGAAGAAAAGAGTACTTTATTCATTTTAAAAATAAATTAATTCTAATCACAAACCTTTTGTTTTATGTCTTAGGACAAAGTTGTTGCTGTTCAATTCTGTAACAATGGAGACAGGTAATTATGTAGTACATATCTGTATAAACAGATGTTTCACATATTTTACCTCTATGTCTTCAGAAAAAGCTACTTCTGCTATAGATGTTTTATTTCTGTCTAGTTAATAAAACTGAAAGCCGTTGTCTATTTTTGATGACATTCTCATCCCAGATCTTCTAAGCTCTCATCCAAATAGTAACCATAGTCTATCAGTTCTTCCTGTATGAATGATTTTTTTTTTATTTTGCTTTTTCCCTTTCTGTTATCATTCACTTTGGTCAAGAATTCCATTATTTGACCTTCAATATTCTTCTCCCTTCTAAATGTGTGTTATCCATCTCTGTCAGATTAACTTTGCTCTATTCAGAAATTTTTAGTGTTTCCTCTTTGCCTGTAGGATAGAATTCAGATATTTTAGCCTGGCATTCAGAATTCTCTACAACTTGACTTAGGCCTACATTCTTTTCTCATCTACTATTCTCTATTTAAATACTCAGATCCAGCCCAATTGATTTAGTCATCATTATTATTATAGTCCATATGCATTCTCTCATCCATTCTTTTGCTTATACTTTACCTCATACCAGGAATAATCATACCCTACTTCCTTTCATTCCTGTTCTATCCCTCCTATATCCTCCCTTTCCCTTCTGCTCTCCTTCCTTTTATTTCCTTCTCCTTCCTGTCTCTTTTTCTTCTCTAAGTTCTGTCCATCTTTTAAGGTTCTGATAACTTTCTGCCTTGGCCTACAGATTGACCTAGAATAGATTTTAAAATTTATCCACTTGGCATAAATTTGTATCCATATCTGTCTATAAGGACATTATGTGAGTGACCATGTTTTACTCTTAAATACTTTTCAAACACCGGGTGATTACTATGGTGAATGTGTTCATCTTCATTCAATGCAAGAGTAGATAATAATGATCCACCAAGAGTGATGTTTTTATTAGGAGTGAAAAAACCTTCAAATAATTTTTAAGGTTATTGTATTGTAACATAGACTGTACTGTCGACACTCTATACCTACTGACTGATTACTGACTATCTGCTGTCTATTGTCAGACATACTCAATAGACCCACCTGTGACCATCTGTTCGTTCCCAGTCCCAGTCTGCCTATACACACTAAATGTCCTCATCAGATCTACTGTAAGCCACACTATCTATATCCCTTCACCTCTACATCTACCTGTCAGAGTCCCGTCCTGTCGCTGTGTGACCTCTGATCAACTCTCACATATAACCCATGACATATCCATCTATACTCAACCGCGGCGCAGTCCGATTAGTGTGTTGCACATGTACTTATCATCCCAAAGGTTCGACATACATACTCTCTCATCCAGTTGTTGCAGACCCATGTGCATATCCCTCCTCTGTCATTTATCTGTTCCTCTTGTGCCACGTTAGTCACTCTGATATAGTCATCTTGTTGTGTGTGTGTGTACCATGGTGTGCCAATGTGTCCCCACATTTCCGTACACTTACCCACACACTATCGCCACGTGTTGTCACTGTGTGTGCCCCACCATGTCCCAAGCACTCCAAGTCAGTACTAAGATCTCTCCAGTTATGTTTCAGTGTATATAGTCAGTGCTGCGTTGCTCCTTTCTCTCTAGTCTAACACGTGTCTGTGTGTCATTCCCCTCTCTCCCCCTTAGTACCCCCCTCTCTATGTATTCATCTGTATCTGTCTCCTGTCCACCTGTTATATAATCCCTTATTGTGATGTATATGGTCTCCTGGAATCCCTCCCATATCCGCCCTTCTTTACTCTACCAGACCACACTCCTCTACAAAAGATATTCTTCAGTCAAACTAGTGCTTCACACCCAGTCCTCATAGACACCGACTGTGTCCAGACGTGACTACTTCGCTCTAATAGACTCTCGCATGTGCCTAATGTCTGACGTAGTTTCTATAACCATCCATCACTTCTCTCCTCTGCTATTCTACTACTGTATACAGTCTCTGCCATGTCTACTCCTCACTGTGATCCCCACTCACATGTAGTGTGTGTCTTCCATGTAGTCTGGTGCATGAACGCACATGTGAGTGTACCCTGTCTAGATGTCTACACAGTGCTCACTATGTGCGTTGTGTGTCCCTGCCTTCATGCTCCTGCTACTAGTTAGTCACAACTGCTATATGTGTTTATAGGTCTCTCCAGATACGTCGTGTGTTCTTTAACAACCCCAGTCTGATCACACCTCTCCTCGATTGTTGCGTCACTCCTGTGTCATCCATCCTACCTTAGATCGTCGTGCCCAAAATCTCTGTGCCTGGTGTGCCTCCACTGAGACAGTGCTAAGAAACTATGATACATTAGCGTGTACGTGTGCCTAACCTCTTACAGTGCCTATGCTTCTCAGAGGCACACTCACCCATTACTACAGTTATCTGCTTGTTGCTCCTCAATCCCCTCCTGTCTAAACACTATTCACTGAGTCTAGAACACCCATCCCACATGTCAGTGTGGTACACCTCGTACTATCCACTGAGTATATCCCGATCCATGTTGTCCTGTCCTCCGTTGGTATTCCTCTACCCTCCCATACGTAGAGACACCTCACACTCAGACCATCAAGTGTGTGACTACCCTCTGTCATTAATCTCTAATTAGATCTGAAGTCTTCATGTCTGTGCACTGGACGTCCTCCCCCTATCATCTTTGTCTCATCACTGGTGTAATGTACACAATACACGAAACCCCTCATATATGTCCCCGCCCTCCTCCACACACTCCTCCTTCATCCCCTGTAGTGTCGCTCCCTCGCCAGTGTCACACCCCACCCTTCGTCTCTTTCGATGTAGACACTCTCCGCCTGCACATGTGTGTTCTCTGATACTATGTTCAACACTGTCTGTTGTAGCAGTACCGTCCACCTCGTATGTAATACCCACATAACCACTTATACAGACCTCTATCCACCTATGAATTCTCCTGCGTTCATTAGTACCCCTACCTGTCACCCTCTCCTCCTAAGCAGCTGTCTTCGATTTATTTCTTATAAATGAGACAGCTGTATGCTCTGTCTCTTGTGTCTCCGTGTATCTCTCTCCACCACCGTCACACACACTTGCACTACTCATACTTCTGTGTCTACCCTAACACATCCCATGTTGTCAATACATCACCTCTTGTTGATGCTCCTATGTGGAGAGTCATCAAGTCTGTGTACAACCAACACGAAATATTATTAAATAGACACTGCTCATACTCTGAGTGTGTTATGTGTCCCCATCAACTCCCTATCTCACATCAATTATTCATCAGACTTGTCGCTCACACTATTCACCCTCTCTCGCCTCCCTAAGGCCTCCCATACAACGCTCTCCCCCCTACAAAGTCCCTCCTCGCTCTAACTCATCACATCCTAATACATCGTGTCGTCATAGTCTCCTCCTGTCAACCACATCACAGACATATCTGATACCCATCCACTGTCTATACACCATACTCCCTGTATGAAGATCCCTCTAGGTCACCCACTACAATACTATATACCTGTCTTCCCAACTATCCCCCACCAGCTACTCTATTAGAGTGTTAGCTATAATACCACCCTAGTGCACAACCATCGTCTTTACCCCACTTTCTCTACTTGTGTCGTCCCTGATCCCAAGATCAGACAATCCTCTCCTACTTCCCCCCATCTCCATGCACCTCTGACTCTTCTCTATGTCTAGTATCTCCACTATTGTGTCACTCTCCTGAGATCACACTACTATATCACACAGTAAGCAGTATAGAGTGTGTAAACCAGAGATAATAGAGTTGACTAATGTATGTACAGTAGAACTAGGATCTCCTAGAAACCTATTAATACACCAACGATTATCTACGCCATAACGACCAGTTTGAGTGCAGTGCTTATTAGATCTAATAATCTCTGTCTCCCCTAGCAATACCATTGACAGATATAATAATTAGACTCCCTCTCATACATCACCAATCGTGATGATACAATATAATCTGTCTTCTATATACATAATACATAATGCTGTCAGTACCTAGAATAGTCATAGTGCTACTCGTGTGTGTGTGTGTGTGTATATGTGTGAATGTGCCCTAAAATAATCAACTCACTCTCCAACTCACATATCCGTTCCTCAATAGTTATGTCAACCGCCATGGTCACTAACAATATCAGTCACACTATCTCGTGCCATACTAGTGATGTAGTTAGTCTTGATAACGTCACCACTATCAATACACAAATTATCCCTCTACAGAGACCTATTCAAACGTGTTATCATATCTCAATATCGTGTCACGTAGATGGTGTGTGTGACTACTAATTCTCCCTAACTCCTGCTTGTGCACATACATATCCTACTTGAGCTCGGATTGTAATCACCACCCCTTATCCTCTACTATATAGATAATCATCTATCTATTAGTCAGAACTCCAGAGAACCTCTAATAAATGTCTAAAATGTGATAAAACATATCAATGAGACTCCATCAACCAACACAGTACTACTTAGAAGTGTATGTGTGTTGACCTCTCACTAACTCTCCTAAAAAGATTCAAGGATGATATGATGCATATATGATACATCTTAGATCCTCCCGTCCATATATCGTACTATCGGATCGTAGTACTCTAATATGTCATCTCTCTCACAATTATGAGCTCCACTCTCATATATGATAATAAGGATGGTGTCTGTCATCTTCCATGTGATCACCACACCAGCGTGTAACCACACCCTCTAATTAGTCAGTATCTTCACACTACATCTCATGACAGATAATGCCAAGTAGAATAATATCACATAAAGGAACACATCCGCTTGACTTGAGAGAAATCTATGGACTCACAACTGTAACTCGTCTTGAGATCTCTCAGAGACTCTCTCTTCCGTGCTATGTCAAACTATACCCAGTAGTCTCTCAGTATGTAATATATCCATCATACTCCCCTAATCTAATACTCCTCTCCGGACTAAAATCTCACATTAATATGCCCTAATGACGTCTAAGTAATCTCACACGACCTTTCTTAGTGATGTTTATCAGGACTATGACGTGTCAGTATCTCAATTGTGTCTACCATAAGCCCCATCCACTACAAAGTTCTGTAAGCTCAGCTATACATCTCCACGTCGTGGCTGTGTCCATTTCTAAATCATTTCCTATTAACTTTTATCACATCACTCACACTCCATTCCTGTATAGTAAGCTCTAGCAGTGTGTCTCGTTCACTCCACTATTCTACCACTGAGTTGTCACACTCTAGTGTCTACTACCACTACTAGCGGTAGTCCTACCGATCTCTCTACTCAACACACCACCTCTAGTGTGTTGTGTGTGAGCATCTAACTCTCGTACTCACTTCCACACTGTGACGAATAGTGCCAACAACCATGTCACCCAATTGTACCAATACGTGTGTTGCAAGTCTGACCCTATCCGAAATGTCCTTCTCCTCTAATCTCGCTATCTCTATCTGCCATGTATACCCCTCACGTCCCTACTCATACACATCTATCCTCTCCCACCAGCACACCTTGACAGATGGTGTTCACCTCTACTATGTGCTGCCACCACTTGTATATCACGTTAGAATTGTTCTCCTAGTGTGTGTTCCCAGCGCTCACATACACTAGTGCAAGCAAACCTGTGCAGTCCACGATCACTATGTTGTCCCCTCCTCAACATGTCTGCCTGTGCCTCTAATCACACTCATACTCACTACATATACTGTCAACAGAGATACCCCTGTCTCACCATATCATGCTATTTGTTCCAATACAATATATTATTGTGTGTAACTTGTGCTGTCGTGCTGTCAGTTACTCTGCCTCTCCCCTGTTACGTAGAGTGTCCTATGCTGTCCATTATTTATCAATATACATATCTCACAGAAATACACCCATGAAAAGTGTATTATGGTAGTGTAATTGGTACTTGATATATAACGTGATCTATACCACACACTCTGCAGTAATCCGCACTGTGTCATTCACATAGCCTCTCTCTCCGTACTAATGAGCTGCCCACCTAGCTAGTGAACATAGAAATCGACGTGTCACAATGTCTCTTATAATGTGTGTCTCCGCACGTGCTCTCAAAGATATCATCCTTAAACACTATTTCACTTATCTCATCACATCTGTGCTATAGACACCTCTGACCTGTCTATCCCGACCATCCTATCTTGCTCCCCCATTCGCTGCACCATTTCCTCCAACCTGTCTACCTCAATCTCTATACTTACGATATATTATGAGTGTGTCTAATATACTAGAGCCTATTGATTGTACGTTTCTCCTCTCACCTAACTCTCGGTCGCCCATCTGTACATCACGTGTGATATAACACTGTCTGTATACACTAGCCATCATGTCACCACTAGTCAGATAAAAAGTCAGTCTCTCTGTGTCATGATGATTAGCTCATGTTACACAATTAGTTAATGGTGTTTACTCTGCACTCTATAACATATAACATGACGTCGTGCTAGAGCTGTGCAGCATGAATGTCTACACTCTAACACTAGATATCTACGTTTCAATCGGCAAGTGTAATGTCAAACAGACCGTTCTTGCATACTAATTGACTCTGTGTCATGCATCCCACATGAGCACTGTAGCAATCTCATATAGATATAAGATAATTATCAGTCATCTATGTTCACTCTGTCCTCCACCTCTCAAACAAAAAATCAGTGTTCCATCTGTCCTCCAATATATATGAGATACAGTGTGTGAGTCTGACCTACTAACTCTCTATCTATATATCCTTAGAGATCGACTAATATGTTTCTGTACGATACTCACTTGACCCTAAGTGTCTCATCTACAATCACAATCCTATCTGTGCCTCTCTAGAGAGACCAAAGAGTGAAGAGAACTAAGAGATCAGCTATGTCACTGCTTAGATGCGTCATCTGAACCTATGACACATCTACAACATAATCATGACTATGTCACTCTAGATATCTCCTACCTACGTAAAGTATCTCAACTCAAGAAACACTGTATCACACAATATTAACCAAACTTACCACCCCTCTTAGTGCCTAAACGACCACCCACCCCTCGTATATGACAGATCCCTGTGTCACGTCTCACTTGTCCTCCCCATACAGATATCATGAATACACGTCTCTCATCATCTCTATACCCTATCCTGTCCACATCTATCTACTGATATCCAATACACTAATGTGTGTTCACACTGTGTCTCACCAAATTAAATAAGTATAATACATAGTAGTGTGTCACCCTAGACACGCATGATCTTTAGACTTAGCACATGTTGTCTCCCAATGACGCCGTTCAGAGTATCCATATGTGTGTGTATCCCTGCACAGTGTGAATCCACTCAATCAGACTATCCCTATTCTGTGCTGTATTTGAGTCCACTCTACAGTTTGACTAGTGACTCAACACACACTTGTTCAGCTACTTGTACTATGAGTCCTACATATACAAACCCCCCATGACTCTTTAATCTCATCAGACTGTGTCTCATCACAGTGTCTAATCTCTCGAAGCATGATAGTAAACATAATAGTCCTACTCGCTTCTACCTAAGTCTATCTAATGTATACTACATATGCACCCAGTAGTGATAGACAGATAACACTAGGCAAGTTGCCCATCCTCATGTCACCTAGATCATAAGACTTGTCACCTACCTCCCATCACTCGCGCTACACACAGTTTTAGTAGAGTCCACGCACTAAAAATACTAAGTCTGAATAGCATCCATCTGTACCATAACCTCATACACAATCCTGTGCACACTCTCTCACACAACACACATAACCTCACTCACACATTGTCGTCTATAATAGATATGTCTTCGAGATCTCCTCTGTAATACCTACTACTCAACCGATCACACCTGCTATGTACATATGTGTCATCACGTTTATCACTTCCTACCCACTCACATACCAATAATCTCAAAATCACACTCTCCCATCATAGATACTGTTAGTATAGTATAGACAGATGACCCACATTGCATATCTACAGTGTAAGTCCTTGTGTACAATATATCTGTTGTCCATACGTCTTATGAGTCCCATTAAACTCATATCTACCCTATGTTGTGCTCTAATATGCACTACATATACCTATATACGATGACACTCACTAATATGTATGAGTTGCCACGCTCTCCTGTGTCCAACTGTAGTCCTCACCCCAAATATCTCACATATAGTGTGAACTCACACTACATCCTAAGAGTCCCAACAGAATACACATCGCAAATACTCACATACTATGTAGTGTGGATTATACACTCACCTAAGGACGTTATTAATAGTATAATAGTGTATATAGCTCATATGTTATCTGAATCATCTACATACATACACACTCACCCCACGCCTCATATCTCCCCACCTACTCTAGACCCACGAACTAGACCACTAAAGTACCCCCTCTCTATAGATGTCTCATCTACTCGTGAACACGCAAGTACCTATGAATATATAATAGTCAGACTCTCACATATCACACTATATCATCTCATATCACTGTCTGGATAATGTATAACACACACGACGCACAGTGATGTGAATAGATGCTTTGCTATCAAGTGTAAAATGTGAGTCTGACTGAGATAAACATCTAAGTATTCATTGTGCTCCAGTGGCCTGTTTGTTGTAAGTGGACTGATGTGAAGTGTGTCACTCAGAGATAGCGCTATCAACTACTAGCATTCGATATAATGGATGTATCAACATGTATCAGCGAATCCTGTCCCACATACGCTATTGGTATGTGTAAATAATACCAAACACTAGAGCTACAACCAGACTCTCTGTTGTCTGTGTTAATCTGTTGCAATCTTAAAAAGAGATGTATTAGAGTGAGATGCGTAAGTAGTGCGTCGCCATAATCTCCAATACTCTCTCGCTTCTCTGTATCTCCAGTGTCCACTATATATAATAGGTAGATCCTCATCCATGATTCAAGGTCCACGTTGTCACTGTATCACACCTTCTCTACAGCAATTGTATTGAACCCCCATGTATTAAGATGTGGGTCCCGTCAGTCCACCCATTAATCGTGTGCTATCCCAATTTCCCACAATCACACCTGTAGTGTGTGAATAGTGTACTATGGTGACACACGAGATATACGTCCCCACGCCCGACTCTCAGCGCGCCTCAAAGAGAGTTGATGTGTGTGTGTTGTGTCTCAACCTGGCTACGTTGTATTGGTCTCTGAGTAGTGTGTTCATCTATGTGTTGAACCGCTCCCGTGTACACCCCCCCAACGTCAGCGACACCTTCCAACTGTATCACACACAAAATACACTCCACACATACTTCCTCACGACATATCTCTGTGCCAGCTCCCATATGCTCTATATACTGTGTCTGTAACGACTTAGAGATACGTGATGTCAATATTGAGTATATCTTATCTCTCTGACTAACTGACAACATCACCCACGCTACTGGCCTCATAATCGTTCCAAACACCAGCTCCAACTCTCGGCTGTATACACTTGTAATGACAGTTTCGTGCCCTCTCAATCTTGTCTTCACACTTACCGGATCCCTCCCTCTAAACATGTGTAGGTCTAGTGCATGATAAATCTACTCTTGTAGTCTATGTGTCTCTCACACAAATCCCGATCTGTGTTTATTGTGCTCTTGTGGCATCTAGTACCCTAGTTTCTATTCCCTCTCTACCTATTTATATATAGAAAGATCACACACTAGATAGTGTCTGTATCACACACAGAAATCGTATAGTATGTGTTGTTCACTGTGATACGTCGCGCATATGTGAACCAAGACAGTGATACAGCTCATCACCAACTTCGTGTGTGAAGTGCAGACTTGAGCCAAGTCTCCAATGTTCACTGTTTAAAGTGTACAATCCAGTAACATGAACTGACATAACACGATCGCGTACTTGATGAACACTACGAGACTCACCTATATAATATACTCTGTAGTCTGTACTCACTTACCACTAAAATCTAACAGTCTGCAAGTCGCATATGTCTTTATCGTACTCAGCTCCACCACACTCATATTTTCCTCCCTCTGATCTAATACCTCTTGTGTTGGTGCATATAGTCCTAAAGATACCCAAAAAAAAATACACCCCCACATCTCCTTGAGATCCCCTATATAATATAAGTCTATATTGATGTGTCAAAAATTCTCTAGTCCAATCCTCAGTCTCTTACACATAAATATCCTGAATCTCTCACCTCAATATGAGTTGACCTGTTATAAGCCATTATCACGTAATAGGTGACGCCCACCTCCTCATGTCACCGAATGACTCTCTCGAACTATCTATGAGTAGCCCATAACCACACCTGATCCCCACATGTGTGATCCAACACTCACAATTGTGCTCACCACAATCCACTATACTATTATACCTCTTCACATCTCGCTACTCACTCCACTGAAGCATGTGTCTCTTCATGTGATAACCCTCATATGTGTGAATACAATACCCCCCACTACCCCCCCCCACACTGTATGTACATAGTGTACTAATGGGCCTCCAACAAGATACATGATGTAGAATCTTGACAGTGTCTGATACCTAGCAGTCAGAGACTATAGTGAAGTGGACAAGATATCATGCTTCTCATGTGTTATAAACTCCTTACATACGTCACTATGTGCAGTAGAGTGAATATGTACTGTGTAACTACCATATATCATAACTGTCCAACTCAAAATGTGGACTATGTCCTCTCATCTCCACGCTGTCTCACCTACTGACTTGTCCCATCCCGGTCCACTAGTGTACCAACTATCACTCTAATGCAGCATCATGAAGTCACACATCTCTCCCACTAAGCATGCAGAGTGATCACCAGAAGATTCACAATATAATGATGACTCTATGTGACTTGTCATGTAAGCGTTCTTGATACTCCCAATATATACCACTCTTCCATAAAAAAAAAAAAAAAAACCCAAACCTTATCACCCCTCCCCTCATTTCTATCTACACCAATACTCACCCTACTTACCCAATCCTGCTATGTGTATGTGTATAAGCGCGCGTCACCTCCACCACCTATCAATAAGACTTATGTGTGCTTGTGGATAGTATAGTCTATTCTATGCATAAACACATAACCACATTCCCTCGTCGTAGGTGCTTGCTACTGAGGTATGTCAATTCTAGAATATAGTCACCATAATGAGTTGTGTTATTCTTAATATTAAGTAGTGTGTTGCTCAAAGAGTGACTCACACCAGATGGTGTATAATATCTCACTCTACTTGTGCGAAACGTTACTCATATTCACACTACTCCGATTGCGTACTAACCCTGTAGTGACTCAGTTAATGTCTAGCAGGTGAACTCTATACAAAGATCATCTCTAGCATAGAGTCATCATCTGCTCATCGTTTCTCTAATATCTAGTATATCCCATAGTGGTTCATGTGATACACGTGATACCAGACCCTTTGAGCTGTGTTCTATGTACAGTATGATGTGACTGTAGTCAGACTCTAGTGTGTATGCCTGTGTCGTGTTCAGAATATCACCTCTAATCACTCAAATTATCCGGACACCTAGAAATGTAACTACATAATCACACATAACAAAGTGCTCTCCATATCCAACCTTGTGATAAAGACTCGCAGTTATGTATATCTTGCTGTCCTGTGAAGTCGATCACGAGAAACATGTGTGTGGATATGCTCCTCATATGATTACATATTTTAATGTACGTATCCAATGTGTTTAGAGCAAATAACATACACCCTACTCAACCAACAGTTAAGTGTAATACTAACATAATCAGTGCTACGACCGAGCGTCCATTGTGCTAACTACGCATCTCCGCCCGTCTACTGCGTGTACTCCCCTCTAGTCTGTGACACGTCTCTCTCTGTCGTGTGTCAGTACTCACTGTATGTCCAAACAGTTAACTGCCCTAGAGTCACCGCACTCAATCTCCCAATACTTTGTATACAGAGTATCATCACGTCTGGCCTTGCCGTATCACTGTTGTGACTACCTGTGGGATTTACCGTAGTCTGGTGCCCTGCACCCTATATATACTGTTTGCTCTTGTGACCTACACAGTGTGTCCTTAATCTCCGTGGAGACACTATAATCTCTTCGTCGCGTAGACTAGTTTGTAACCATGTCCCTGTCTACGAACCTATCCTCTATGCTGTTAATTCGTATCAGAGAGAGGACGCCCTATCCGTGTGACTTTGAACCTCCCCCTCACCCCCCATTAGATCCTAAGTGTGTCGCACATGCTGCACATAGATGTGCGGCCTGGTTCACTCGTCCGCTGTGCATTTTATCTACCGCGCCCATCTTTTCCAACTTCCACCAGTTCCTCCGTGGTTGGTGTCGTGCATCACAGTCTATGTGCGTCGTATCGACCTGTCATTTTCTGTGTCCCATACATACTGCTTGCAAGAGATACATTGTGTGACAATAAACTGGTGCACAATATACCATAAACTACGCATAGTGACATCTGGTATAATATGTTGTGTGTGTTCCCACAAATATCATGCCTTCACACATACAACTCTAATATAATAACACTCTGTAACACATAATATAGATAGTGTGTAGTGTGTGATCTATCCATACCAAACTCCATCCTAGAGTTTTCGATCCTGTGTTCTATGTTGTTGTGCCCCATCTCAACATATATCTAGAACACATATAAGAGACGCTCATACGACCGCTCTACTTGCTAAAATTCTCAACGCACCATCAAATCATCCAGTTCCCTGGATGACTAGTGCTCGCCATCCCTACCATTCGTAATATTGCACTACAATCTACACAATACCTCACCTATCACATGTGAGACTACAAGTCAAGTAGTACACATACACAGATCCAGAGAAAGATACAATCACACTCCACTGTCTAGAATCACCTGTATCCACTCTACCCCATGTGGCGCCGACCTAGTTGTGTGTACCTATGTGGTCATGTATGCATTCCTTTAAGTGTACTCTCTCTCAGAGTGACTTCTTTAGTTCTTAGTACGTCGAGACAGCCCCTGCCCCGCTCCTAAATCCTCTATACACATACTCATAATCCAGAGAGTGAAACACTCTCTGTCATCTCAACTTAAGTGCTCTTCCGCCACAACTCCCCTTATTCACAACATCACTATACTACAGTTCATCTTCACTACCATCAATCCCGTTGAGATATATGTACACATCATGAATATCATCAGTTGTACCATGTCTCACATTCTCCAGCACCAAGTATAGACATATCTGTGTCATGATATCACTCTCATCACACCCACCTAGCATCAGGTCCTCATATCACCCAAACTCCTGTCGCCTCTCATGTGTTCTCTCTAATCTACCTATATACAGCTATCCGATCTTCACTAAATAGATTGTGTACTCACTTCAGACAACTGATAACTAGTGCATCTCTACACACATAGTCTCTACCAATGACTCCCCACCTCTCAAACGCACCTCAGTGTACATGCCACACATATCAAATGCATATGTTCTCCTGTACCATAACCAGTTCTCAACACAACAGTCTAACCCACCAGACCTGCTGGTTGTACATGTGTCTGTCAATGTCTCCATCTCCCTAGATTGCTCTACCTATACTGTCTACACTACACCCTAATTGTACTGAACAGATGACTCCACTCTCTATAGTTTGTTGTGTCTCTGTGTCTAGAACACCACTCCTCAGATAGAGTGTAATCTATCTACTCTATCCCGTTGATGTCAATTGTAAGTGTAATATGTTTTACCCTCCTCTGTTGTACCGATGGTTCCCTAGGTACACACTGTGAAGACTCGCTCCTAGTCTGTGACTTCACATTGCCTCTATGATCCTCCTCCCCACCTACTCAGTGTCCCTATGTGTCAACTCACCTAGAATCTCCCAGTATACTAATCCACTACACCACCTTTGTGTCAGTCCCACTGTGTAGTCATCACTTACTTATCTATCAGCAAGATGTATCTCTCTCTCTATGTTAGAAAATCACAATTATGTGTCACCTCCATAGATGCTCTCTACAACTGATGTGTGATCCGCAACTATATAGCTGAACACCTACAGGGTCGATTGCAATCCACATGCCTGTGTGATACATAATCTAACCACTGCTCAACTGTCCCGTCCATACTCATAAGTGATGCGTTGATGAAACAATTGATGATAGTAGACGTAGTCTCTCCACACCTCTAATCATCCCTCGTCCTCAAGAGTCTCCAGTGTGATACTCCTTCCACTACTGTATGCGATGCGCCCGTGTCACCTCTGTGTCACCCTCCCCCCTGTCCGGTGTACTCTCTCAATAATCACTCACAAGTACACATTATATGCCTGTCCACCCTATTCCCATCCCCATGTTTCTCCTAACCTACTGAATCACATAATCCATTTCATGATACTTCTCCCAACCTGACAAAGTGAATCTGTTCATGTACCATATCCCTATATTGTCCTCACATCTCCTTGTGTGTGTGACGTGTCCTTACATAGAGTGGTGTGTGTTCGTCTCTATTTGTTCTGAATCAGCTTCTCAACGCACATCCCCTACATATCCAGAAGAATCTACACACACTGTGGTGTGTGTATCCCATCATTACACCGAAAATGTCCCTACTCGCTATGCCATTGTAGACACTGTTTGACAATCGCATACGCATCCTCCCCTATACATATGTATATCCAGACCCCCCTCGACTCTAGAGTGCACTATGTGTGATGTGTGTCCCCCGCTGCATGTGTGTCGTCATTGTGTCGTCCTGAACGAGCGCGCAGTGCGCTTTCCATGTGTAGGTCACTGGCGCCCCCCTAACTTTGTGTGCGTGCGATAGTGTGTGTCACCCAATTAAAGTGCTCCCATATCGTCGTATTCCTAGATCATGTGCTGTCACCTAGTGTTGATCCATGATGTGTGCCTTGTGCACACAATTTCTTGTGCTTCTGTGACACCACTCGTCAGTACATCACATCAACATAGCTCTCTCTCTCTACACCACATAATACTCCCTCACCCCAACATACACTATGACAATCTACCTCTAGTAATAATATCGTCAAACATTCCATAGCCCATGTCAAGAGTAAGGTATTACTCCTAGTCTATTTCTCTCAGAGCTGTGTGTGATACCATGTACTACATGACAGTCTAAGAGTTCTATAAAACAGAGTGTCACACATACAAGTACTCTCACCATGTGTTCTCTCTACAGTACCTCGTTGTCGCTATACATCTATAACTGTCCTGTGAAACCTGTTATCGTGTTTATGTGTGCGTGTGTGCCCCTAGTCAGAAGTCTGCTCTTGTGTGTTATGTAGTAAGTAGTTGTTGTGATTGTATAGACACGCCCATGATGATCTGACGATGTGTGCCTTCAAGAGTCGTGTCTGATCGTCCCATAGTGTGATGTGACAAACATTATATATTACTGACAACCATGCACACATTCACGTTATGCAAACATCGTGCGTGTACATTGTATGTCTGTAAAAAGTGTGACGTAGCTCCATAAAATTATGGTTGAGTCAGTTGTGTTTGTATTCTCGCTGTTCTGATGTGTATCGACCTACATGATGTAGGTGTCGCCATCTGACATGATCGTGAGAATGGGATATAGTGGCCTTCTTGATGCACTAGTGTATACTACCGCCACGTCGGTGTAACTATAAAACATCCTTTGTCTGGCTAGGATTTTATTTCATCTAGTCTCTACCACCTCGAGTTCTGTCACTCCAGTCTCTGTCAGTGAAATATAGATGGTGTTCTCTGTATTGTCATGCCTAGATTACAGACATATAAGTTACCTGCTTCTGAGCATATGTGTCACCTGCGTAGGACAATATGATCAGTATAAGAAAAGAGAATATCACCCATGAGAAGAGGAATCTCTCGTGATTACAGAGCAAATGAGCTACAAACTGTCGGACCTCACAACGCGCTAGTACTAGCACCCCTTGTCTGAAATGTGTGATATCGTGACCAGAAATGATCCCGATGGTCGCTAACTGACTCTCATATCTACACTTTTGTCCCACGATAGTCCTGAACCTATACATGTGTACATGCGCTCGCTGATATGTGTGGACACGTTGCCTCCATAATATGAGCTAATACTTGTCATGTGATGAATATCTCACTGTATATTATTTGTACTAGAAAAATATCTAGTGCTCACTCAGTCGGCGTTGTGTGACGACTCTGCACTGTGTGCACCGGGAATGAGATGAATCGGCTCCGGAGAATGAATAGCTCCGTGAGTCGCACTGCGAGAGTGATGTGTGTACTACCGGACACATGAATAGAAGTCTCTACATGAGTTCAGAATGTATAAAGTTAGAGACGCATTATTCATATTTGTAACCATGGTAGAGCTCTGCGTAACTCATATGTGTGAGAAAATCCGCCGGCGACACGATACCTCCTAGCGGAGTGAGCGCTCCCTGAGGTGGTAGGTGTTGTCCCCTGACCCCGGAGATGCGGTGCAGGCATCTCGAAATCTCTACTTTGAGAAGAATGTTGACCTCTCCGTCTAAGATAGTGAGCTGAAGCTCCTTACCTAGAGCAAGGTCGTAACCGATAATGCAGAGTGTAGGTGACAGACTCGCTCGCCATGTACTCTAGTGTGTTGTGTGATCAGATGATTAGACTCCTGAGGGTGGTTTGTCTCACAGATTGTAGCACGCGTAGGCGGCTTGTGCGGACAAGTACAGATCTTGTTATATGCTCTATAGACAGGAGTCTGGCCACTCTAGTCTGGTTTTCCTGAGTATATAGAAAGTGATCGTCTTGGACAACTAGACGAATGTGTCTTTGGAAGAGTGATAAGATGGAGACTCTCGAACTCCTAAAGATCTCATGATCAACTTTGGTTCAAAAGGATCGTCAACTGTCTGATGTTTGCTTTTGTGATCTAACGGAATTAGATGTTGTTAGGAAGTAGTGAAAGAATAGGTGTTAGTCAGGCAAGACTTCACTGTTAGCGAGGCCGTTGATATGTGTTCCTAAGGTTATGATAACATAGAAAGGAAACTAAAAAAATAAAACTCACACAAAAACTATCGGGAGCCTGCGGTGTCCTGCGCTAACACGTAAGATTGTGATGGTGAGTACGGCTATCACAGTATTTCTTTATAAGATTTTGAGAGAAAGAGACAAGATGTTTTCGTCTGTCCTCAGTGAGAATGTGGGGTCATGTAGAAGAAAGAAACAAAAGAGGCATTCAATAATGGCTGTTTGATTATTGTTGGAGTGAGCTGAAAAATGGTAAGATGGCTAGAGAAGGTGGTGGTGAGAAACCATTATGATGAACAGGCTGAGAGAGGGGCAGTTTGTCGGGTCTGTCAGTTTGAGATTCTTGTAGATATCAGAGTGAGAGTCCATCCTTAGTTCACAGTACTTCGTGCCTGGTTGAGAAGGAGATGTGAGCTGAGCTCTTGACGCCTGGAAGTAAGAAGTTTCCAGTCTTCTGTTTATCACGTTATCCTTGCTGCTGCTGCTGCTGCTGAGTCGCTTCTAGTCGTTGTCCAAACTCTGTGTGACCCATAGATGGCAGTCACTGGCTTCCACCCATCCCTGGGATTCTCCACAGGCAAGAACAACTGGGGTGGGAGTTGACCATCTCCTGTCGCCAATGCTCTCATGAAAGCTGAAAATGAATGAAAGTGGAATAGACGCTTCGTTGTGTCCACCTTACTGTTGAGATCGACCTAGGGTACTATAGCCTTCCAGATCCTCGGTCGTCATGGGATTTTCCAGGTGAGAGTATGGATGTGTGGGCTTCATCTTACCTTTCTCCCACCTTATCTTGTGTGACACTTGAGAAATACTCTAACCTCCACCAATCCAAGTATATTTCCTAGCTATAGATATGATTAGGCTAAAGAATCAGCGACCTGCTCAATAGCACTGAGTAGACCTCGGTACCCTGTGATCTATACTTGTGTTTGGGAAGGCGAGAGGGGGATGGACACCTCACACAGTGATTCTTGCGCGACTGGGGAGAATTTCATGGAACAGAAGAGACCTGGGGGCTATAGGTACATGGACGGGTCCCAAAGAGTTGGATACAAAACTCAGTGACTAACCACTTTCACTTTCAGAATGGGTTAGGGTATAATTAAGTTATTCTTAAGGGCCTCCACCTCCATTCTCCAAACATGCTGAAGAGTGCCATTTTTTCCTTGTTGGTAGGATTTTTTCCTATAAGGGGTCCAAACCTTTTTTGACAGACTGGTACTACTTTTAGCCAGCCCTCCCCACCATCTCATAGGATAAAGAGTGTAGCTTTCTTCTTTAAGATAAAGAAGTTCACACCATGGTGAGAGTATCATAAAAGTATGCGTTGTTGTTATTCCCATTTCTGAGAGAAGGCAGAGGCAAGACCTCTTTAATTCTTAAATCTATTAAGAGTTTACCGCATTTACATACCTGTCACTCGTCTCTTGAGATGTACCTAGCTACTCTAGTTAACGTCTTGAGTTGATTCTTATCTATTTGTGTTACTTAATGGAAAGGACTTTTTGATCGTCCTGTAAAAATAAACAGAAAAGCGACGTTCATGATTTTTTTCCCTACAACAACCCAGCTTAACCTACCTTGTAAATTTGAAAGTGATTTAAAACATTTAGAAAAGTACACACCTCTCAATGCAAGAGATCCTCTGATTAGAAGGCTGTCTGATATTGGTAATGCCAATAATCCCAAAGACTTCCATTGAATCAGTAGACAATCTGTAGAGGATTGTTGTGTCTCGACTCAAAGGCATAGGTTATAATACCGCCCAGACGAGATTAAATCAAACCAGCAGGCTTCCCCAGGGTGAGGGATTGAGGGGAGATAGTCAGCTAACTGCCCCAGAAGGTCTCAGTCACTTGACTTGTCTGCATATGGTAATGGTATCCAGCACGCCCTCGAGTAGCACTACAGCTGTTCTTCAAGATATATATTGCAAAACGTTGCGATATTGGATCAGGAATGAGAGAGGGGTCCCGTTTGGACCATCATCTGAGGTCCAGGACAGTTTGAGGAATGGTGTAAGGAATAGATGTTCTGCTAACTATTAGATTTATGTTGTTTCATAACACAACCTTAACCCATGCGATGAGTCATGATATAGTATTCAGACTTCGATCTAAATCATGTGCGTACCCCTAAAGTATTGTTCCCTTCCTCTGCTTCACAACCTGTGTAATCACGCAATTCCATCTTATGACATTTATACTCATGTATGACCAGCACTTCCTTCATACAATCTACACCTTACTTACACTTATCTCTCCTAAAAATCCTCTCTGTACACATCCCTTAGTGCGCAGAGCCAGCGGACTCGAATACCCACAACATTGTGAAGCGTAAAGCTTACTGTGTCTGCCCTCGACTTCCTGGACACCGTGAACACAGCGCACTCTCTTCTATTCATTCTTGTTATAAGGCCATGGCAGCTTGGTGTACGACTTGCGACGATGTGAGGCTATCGTCATTAGTATTATTCCGCATATCAGATGATAAGTAGTGATGTAAAAGAGTCTTGTATAAGAGATATGATTTCTCTTGAAGATAAATATATATAAATATATATAAACCCTTTGCAAAGCTTATCAACATAGACAGAGAGTACAGCCTGCATGCTTGAATAGGAGTCACTCGAATAAGAAATATATGGACCATTCCATAACGTTTGGTGTTGGTGTATCATGGAAGTCTTAGAATCAAAAAGAACCTCTTGCTGTCTATACCTCAGAAAAACTAGACTGCACCTCGCTGCATGGACAAAATAGCAGAAGAATATAACTAGTGGAGAAAGAATGCTAAGTCATGCACTGGACAAAGAACCATAATCCTAAGGCAGAAGTATATATTGCCCTTAGACATTGATGTCTCAGTTCCCTCTAAAAGCAATATGTCTCTGGAATGATCAATAAATCCATGAGAATGTTATGTGTTGTATATAAAAAGTACTGACCTAAGACTTCACTTACCATTGGATTGTGAAAATAGGGCGTCAGATTACTAGTAATGAGTTTGTAGTGATATAAGCAGAGAGAGAGACTCCTTCGCGCAGAGTCATATTAGGCGATACATAAGAAAGTAAAAAGTATGTGATGAGTGTTGAGTAGAGATTAGAGAGAATTGATATCACTTAGCAGGGAAACAACCTCAGTTTCACTTATTATTTCTCCATAACTTGAAGCTCCAAGGACTGAGAATCTCATTCAACATCTATTATCCTTTATATGTCATAAACTATCACAAGAAACTACATAAGTGTATTTTCAAATATTACTGCCTATCAGAGGAATTAGTCTGGTTTATATGATCCGTGTTACGGCATCTAACTGGAATGAGATGTAATCTTGAGATGTGACATAAAGGATCTGATGGAACGGTGTGGTTTGTGATTACAGAGATATCTTGTTACCTTTTTCATTGTCTCTTTATGAGTACCTGTTACACGAGTACATCCAGTTAGAGCTCCATGAGCTCTCAGCGTGCGTGGATGGCGTAATTTAGTGTCAGGAGAGAGCGACTCCTCACACATGACCACAAGGCATACGGACTTCTCAGTATCACCATGAGTTGATCCTGGGTTGGTCCTTGTGGCTTAAGACTCTGTACTGTACGAGATGCAAGAGGGTCAGGTTACGGATACCTGGTCAGGGAGCTAGATTCCATATGATGTGCACCTTCCTGTCAGTTGAAAAAGGAAGATCCTGCATAGCCTACAACTAAAAAGATCCCCACATGCCCTCATTAAGACCCAGCACAGCAAAAAAAAATAAATATTTTTAATAAGAGGAAGGTTTTTCTAGGTAGACGTCTTCCCATAAGTGTCAATCAGGTCAGCTGTGCTCATTGGTTGAAAATTGTGAGACTCTTGAGAAATATAATGAGACGAAATTATTGCGCAAATGATAAGCAGAATTTGATATGTCTGATTTTTGAGTGACATGTGGATGCGGTTTAGTTATAGGGACCTGATATGACTTTCTAATCTGGTGATCTGAAGGCCTGAGAGAAGCTGAACCAATGTTAATATCTGGAGGATCCCAGAAGCTGTATTATTTCAGACGAGAAGCCACTTTAGGTGCAATTGTGGCTAGAAAAGCCTGCTCCTTGAAGTTAGTCTGTGTCTAATCAGCCTGACTACAGCAATTTACTAGAATACTCATAGAATAACAAATAATGCTCTTCAGCGCGTGTGCTGAAGAAACATCAAGAAAACATGGGAAACCAACTTTATCATTTCCATGCTGTTTTTCCGCAAGATGTGAGAGAACAGCGCCCAAGACTTCGTAAAAGGATAGCGATAAAAAAACTCTCTATGTCAGGGTGTGGCTGGAATTTGTATGCTATGGCAAATGGCCAAATCTGCAACAATTTGGGAACAACTTTTTGAGGAACAAGCAAACACTAGCGCATGTAGTAAGTTCCAGGGCACTGTGAACTTTGATCGCGCATATGGAGTGACATGTTATTGCAGTTAGTAGACAGAGTAGCAGAAGGCGCTAATTAATAAAAGTGAGAAAAATATTTGTTAGCAGTTGTGTCCAAGAAGACAATAAGACCCTTGACATAGGATAAAGGAAATGTCTTGTGTGATCTAGTCTGCGTCGCTTGTCATCATGAATGCAGAGTATTCAATATGATCAGTCAAAATTGTTGCTAGGATGGCTGGAGGTAGGGGGCGTAACGGAATTTCTGGAGATCCGGGAGATTGTACATAAGTATATACGAGACTCACTAAGGGATCTAATAGACAGTAGTAATGTGTTTGTGGACAGAAACTCCAAAGCGTGCGCTCTGAAGAGTATATAGATGAAAGACAATAGAGAGTCAAAATCAAGTCGGGAATCTAAAGTCACTTCTATAAATAGTGTTCTGTTCGAGAACAGACACAGTAATACATATTGGGATAAATAGATACGCACACATATCAGATCTCCGGTGGTCTTAAACTCCCCGCTGCCTAGAGGAGAGAGTAGAAGATTTCGTATATGGATGTAGCAAAGATTTTGTACTGTCTTTGATCGCGTTGGAGGTTAGACTCTATAAGATCTACGCTATACGATATCTATAAGGCATAGTGTTTTGTGAGTGTGTTGTCGCAACTGAATGAACAGTGTTCCTCAGTGTTAGACAGGTAGTTGAGATGCATCAGTGAGGTTATATAAGCTGATATAGAAGTGTGATATCTTGTGTGTGAGTTATAGTCAATAAGTGTGCTATTCTCAGAATTGTTTGACTGAGTGTGTGTGTGTGTCTAAGGATAAGAGAACTTCTCTGATTGTGAAATATACTATATCACATGGTTGTCTGTGTTACTCTAGATAGTCACTCCGCAGGTGTCTCCGCGCTTCATTCGTATTGACTGCTTCCAACCCGCTAATGGCTCAATATCAAAGAACTACAGCGCTCTCACTCTCACGCGGCTTGCTACCTACTTGCTAGTGAATGCACTCGTGTCTCGTATATGGTATCTCCACAGAGATGTAGAGTAGCAGATCTCACATAATACATGTCTGATAGATACATGACGACTATTATGTTGTATCTGCACCATATATGTCACTAGATGTATATCACTAGATCGGACTCTCACAGAGACGTTTGTGTTCGAGTGCGCACACAGTCAAGTTGACACGTGAGCCTGGGCCCCAACTTGGATCATCCTTAAAGGAATCTTTTTTTCTCATTTGGGTACAAGGAGCCAAGTGGGAAGTAGGTTTTGTCTTCTTTGGGACCCCCGTTGCATGGGGCACTTGGAGGGGTTTGTCTGTGTCTGCTTCGCACATACCTGAGGATCTTGTCCCACAGATGGCACAGATGTGTTTAACAGAGAATCCGGGCTGGGTGGATGGTAGTTCATGTTTCCAATGCCAGGAATCCTGGTAAGGGCTGTGTCCTCTGAAAAGTGACACTGTTGGACCACATTTGCTTCAAAAAAGAAAAAAAGATACAATAAAACCACAGAAGCCTATAAACACCCAAACCCCCAATTCATCCAACTCACAATTCCTTCCTTGTTTTAAAAAAATCTTGTTCACAATTCAATAATCATTTAACCAATAACATATTACAATAAAAATCCAACAATTAATATATTAAATTTTATCAAAAACTATAAACATCAATTAACAACTACAAATTCTAAACATCCACACATCGTACCCTATGATACCATACACACAGAGTAATACACCTCACTACACCACACCCAGTTGTGTAGATATTATATAAAGCACATGCTATGATATCTAGTGTGCCAAACTGGTCTCTTACCATTGAGACGGCACCTAATCACAGATTATAAGATTGTCATTGGAATAGACATTCTAATGTGACTCTGCTCTATCTACACCACTATCAGCTCACATGACGATACGTATCATAATCGTAAGACACCCATATAGTCCTCATAGAGTCCACGTTTGTGAACTACTATATTTCTGTAGAACTATTTGAGTGACCAAATAGCCCTATAGAGTTCTTGACTAGATTGTCAATCTTCCCCATATTATATCATGGTGTTCAGTTGTTGACTCGCGCAAAACCACTCCAATGAGTCTAGACCACATCCATTGTTTCTGAACCCCATACACTGTCGGTGCACCAATAACAATGAACATCAGTCACAACCACAATGTTCTAACACCATACCGATCCCTATGCTATACACCTCGCACACAGTGGTCCACACATACACCACACACCTATACTACAGTAGATGTGTGTGCTTCCATGCCTGTCATAACTCCACATAATCTATCACATATGTCAGTAATAAAGCGACAACCCACATCGCTATACACCCCCACTAACCATCAGCCCAATGTGTCTTACAAGTTGTATCTCGCCACCAGCTATAATCTGTACCCATGAAGTGTGCATATGTGCTGTCTGTTCGAACAATCATAGAGAGTGTAATTGTATCCGTGATCCATCAGTCAACTACCGCTGTAGAAAAATACAGATTAACTGCTATATCTTGTCCCTTGACTATGTTCCCTTTGTGAACCACCACTTGAGTCATTCACTAACGCACTGTGCCTGTCCCCAAATGATTGAATACCAATAGTTCCTACCATGTGTATAATAACCTGAAGGTATCGCCT
Source organism: Okapia johnstoni (assembly GCA_024291935.2). Taxonomy (NCBI): domain Eukaryota; kingdom Metazoa; phylum Chordata; class Mammalia; order Artiodactyla; family Giraffidae; genus Okapia; species Okapia johnstoni. The sequence goes on along the minus strand of CM044305.1, from coordinate 56,321,189 downwards.
ACAAGTACTATATCACTCAGTATCAATATGTCGTCTCACTATAGCGCCTGCACTAAACACAACACACAGAGTGTGTACATCCACTACAAGGATAGATCAGACTCCTTAGTGACTACCACACTCCTAACCATGATAACCACTAGAGCATCTATACTGAAGGTACCTAAATGTCCAAGGTTTCACAGACATGTCCTCTCCATGACCCAGATGTTCATTAATGTGTTCATGAGTAGCTGTCGGAGATAGACATAAATGTGACACTGTGAGGTGTATAGTCATCAGCCTGTAAACACCAGTTGACATTACGTGTGTGATGTATAAGATGTAACAGAGTTGATAGACTCTCAGATATCACATCAGATCATACGCCACTCTATGAGATCGTGTGTGTCTTCACCTACGCGACAGCTCATTTTCTCTTTTTGTGCTTAGTACTGGTGATGAGTCTCCTGTGATTGCGTGTCTAGATCTCTAAGTTCGCTGATGTGAGTCTGGTTCTCGCGCTAGCCTGACAGCATGAGATACAATCTACACATGTCCTCACTCTTCTGTTCGTACCTCCATCCCGTACTATGTGTCTAGCATCCATATAATCACAACACTACCACCAACGTCACTACGTGTGCACACTATCAACCTACCCGCCATCATTAATCCTACTCTCATACACCTCATAGCGTCTAATAATTCTCCACTCACCGTACCGTCGTATATACTCCCCTTCACGACTACGTCGCTCCACAGACCTCTCACAAACATACAGCACCCCTCCTAACTAACCTCCCATACAACGTTCGCCCATCACTATCACGTACAGTAAGACATGCGTGTACTAATCAATAACCCCTTCAGTGTCTACTTCCCAGTCAGAAGAGTCGCTTCCATCCAGTCTCTTGCAGTGTCACATACCACCTGTATCATAGAGTCAGTCACACTCGTACAACTGCTGTGCCATGTACACTGTACGCGTAGAGTCACCGAGTAGACCATCCACAACTCTTATTAAAGAGCTCACTTTCTTATAAGCGCCCCAGCTGTGTATATCTCATGTAGTGTTCTCATTCGACTATCACTCCCTACCTTATCTTGCTGTGTGACACGATCACGCGTACGCGACTCTGTACATCACCCCTTGCACTGCAATACACATGTCATTCAAGAAGCAGTTGACCCCATACACTGAATAGAATCATCCGTACAATCTACAATCCAAACCTCAACAACCTGTGTGCTCTCGCGTGACCTACATAGTATAGAACTTAATCATGTGATAATAACTCGTGATGTCAACACACTCTAAATCATCACAATCATATGACCGTCTGTGCTCCACTTCTAATGTAGATCTAATCTCACACGCCGACTACTGAACAAGTATCACTAGAAGAGTGAGCCTAGACAGTGTAAAAATGTAGTGTGACTATGTGAGATTCCAGTGTGTGTGTGCCTCCAACTGACTACTCTCATGTATGCTAGATGAGTGTGTATGCGCTTAGACTAGTGATTGAGAGACCACTCATAGAAAGCATTGTATTGTCTCGCTAAAACATCCTCATCCAAGGACTTCGTCCCTCTATGATAGAAGAGTCTGTCCAAAAACAATTGACCACAATGTTGTGCCACTCTCACTGTATCTCTGCAAGAGTATCGTACCTGTGAGAACTCTACCCACTATCCTACTGATCTGAAACCAACCTGTTCTGTATGAGGTAATTCCCCTCCCTCGCATCCTAATCCTCTTTGTATTCCTCATATGTTGTGTGTAAGTGGTATGACCATAGTGAACCATGCACACTAATCTCAGCCAAAGATCAACCACGATCTCAATCGTCGTTAGAGAAGATGAACACCACTAGAACCAGTGAAATCCCATGTGTGTATACACACAAACATCTAGTTGCCAGAGAAGTCACATCAGTTGAAAGAGAGACTCTAGAATCGCTCCGCATGAATCTTGAGACACAAACCTCGCGCTTTATTTTAGGATGACCTCTCAAGAGCACTGTTGTACACATGTGCATGTTAGAGAAGAGATGGTGTGTGAATGAGATACTGAATCACCTCCCATAGTACTTCAATCATACTATATGTGTTGAGTCATAGAGATACTCTGCTATCCTTATATAAAAAAAAGAACGAGCACAACAGATCATATTTAGATTAATAATATCACGTCTATGTTAGAGTGTAGAACACTAGTAAATCTTAAGAGTCTACTAAATATTGATGTAGTTACCATCCATCACTGTGCCATCTGAACTGGTATCTCCCACCCACCAACATCCTAATACATCTCATAGAATCTGTCTACGCACTAATACTCATAGAACTCTTCCATATGTGAGTAAGTAACCTTGAGACAACCCAAGAGACACTTCTCTCACTCAGTTGTGTGTGTGCCACATATCAGAGAGTATCACTCTCATCATAGTAAGACATACATCCATATCTGTCATTACTATGTGTGAGTCCTGTACACAGAGTATCACACAGATCTCTATCAGTGATACACACCACAGACCTGTCCTAGAACCGTGCTGTTCTACTACCTACCTAAAATATCACACCCCAGGACACTCTGGTGACCCCATCATTGTCCAATACACCTCACCTCACACATCTCCTTGTGTTGCCTACTGTGTCAGTAATGATGTGAGATTGTTACACTCCCACACTATCCATGATATAGAGACCTTGTAATCGAGCTCATCCGTGAACTCTGTAGTATAATCGAGTGTACATAATAGAATAGACTCCACAATGATTCTAAACACAGACAAGAGATCCATAAAGAACAATCTACCAAAAGATCCATGCTACAATGTGCTACTTTTCTTCGTACCTTAAGATCACTACTGTGCAGAGATCCACGCCCAGACAGATCTCCAGGTCCTCGTGCCCGGATCACTCTATACTGTCAGTACTTCCCTCTAATGTACTCAATCTCATCGTCACAGTACCTACTCCTACTGTCTGGCTAGAAGCGTTAGTGCCTCATGTGAGATCACCCTGTAAATACTAGCCGCCTACGTCAGACCCAAAGTGCATGCCTCAGAACCTAATTTGACTATCATATCAAATGTATGCGAATGTTGTACTACTATTGCCCGTATCATCTCACCGTCTCAGCCACATAATTAACGCCCCCTGAATGCCCACTCGCTCATAGCCTCTGCCATGTGAATTTACCGCTAAGAGTGACACATCAGAGTCTATGTGAGATTAGTGCCACTGACTCACTTGCACGCTCCCCAACTGACCTTGAGTCTCTCTCCACTTTTTCTCGGACCCTACATAGTTTCCTCCATAAAAGCCACTGAGTGCTGTCATAGTCCTCCACCTCTACTGTCACTAGTACCCCCCAACAACCTACACACCAAGACTCCCCTATACGTGCACACCCCAAGAGACTCTGCTCTATCTTACGACTACTCGTTCGATCCCTCGCTATCGCACTCTCCAGCGTACACCTCTAGCCAAGATATATCTTATTATCCCACCCACACTCGTGTTGACAAGAGACCATGACACCCCTACTAGTACCTCCACCAATCCCCTAGAAGACTACCACCCCCACCCCACTCTTCGTGCATCTAAAAACAATAGATGTGTGATACACTATATGATGTCTAGTGATAAATCTATAGATAGACTCTGTGCTCATGTACTGTCAGATAATGCAGTGCTACCTGCCACTTGTATGTCTCTGATAACACAGATCACCCACCCACAGAAACCATCACTATGTGCACAATATAATGTGTGTGTGCTTCATAGAGTTAACGAGAGACACCACTCTCACCACATGCCATAGAACCCACACGACCAAGAATCTCTCTCTGTGTATTCCCTCCATATCAGTGCTTGATAACACACTGTAACATATACACTATTAATGCTCACAACCTTGTTCAATAAGACGACTGAAGTATAGACAATACCTAAACATTGAATATGTTCCCATGTGCCTAATAAATCAAATCCTACACTAGAGAGAGTTCATCCTCACTCTGAATAGAAGTAGAACTTATACGAGATATATCAGAAAATAACTCCTCGATAGTGCTCTCGTCTGCAGATTCCTGTTCAATCTACCAAAACAGTCTCTGTATCTCTGTTCCTAAGGTTCTCCATCTCTCTACACAGACAACTGCCAGACTCTCGATCTCTTAAGCTACTCAATAGTCTGCTATCCATCAACTATAGAGACAAGACCTGTCATATCTCAAGTCAAACACGATAGTAGACTAGATATAAACCTAATACGAGCGTGTCTAACACATATATTCCGGACACCACCCCTCCCCTCTCTTCCTTCTCCCGTTCTTTGTGTGATGTGTGTATAGATCCTTTGAGTTAGAGAGATCATGTACGTCAGCTCATGTAAATTGTCTCAGTGCCTGAGTGTTATGTGAGAGAGTACATCGCACACGACAGAATCGTATGTCCTACGCCACATGTGTGTCACGATTGTCCAACCAGTGTGTGTGTTCCCTTTGTCACCCATTCTTGTTCCCGCTCCTCACCAAGTGTCGAACGAGCAATATGTATCCTTCTATGCGTGAAAGTCCCTGATGACACCTAGATGTTCTGCATATTGCCACGCCAATTGCCACCTCATTTCTGTTCTCGTCTCTCTCCTCGTCCCATGCTATCACTCTCAAGTGACCGTTGTCTGTCGTGTGCCGCCACAAGAGAGATACTGTGCCTCTCCACTACTATTCCTGTCACCTCTACAACCCCTCTACCACTGATTGAGCTGATAAACCACGCGTAACCAATCAATGTAGCTATGTGTGTCGCTATCCATCTGACTGCCTCGGTGCTTCATTACACCACCATGCACCTCCCAATAGTTCAGTTAGAGTACCAACCACGCACACTTTGTCTAAATCCCGGTGTCGCTAGTGTTACGCTTGTTCACTCCCTATGCATAACCAACATCGCCTCTATCCATCTATCCCTAGTACATGATGTGTGCTGTGTGCTCTCTACCTCCCGCGTTCGCCTTTTGACGCAGATAGCCGTGCTACCAGTGTGCCTGTTAAGTGTGTGTTCATCACACCAGTGTTGTCATAGTGTGTCCTCCATTCCGCCGCAGAGAGAGCACCACCCTTCTAAACTCTCACTCTTGACTATAAAGCCCCGTCACTCTCCACATGCTGAACGTCTTGCATATGTGAAAGATGTGTATGACTCTCCACAGCAGAGTCATCAAGAGTGAAGTGACTGCTCGTAGTGTGACGCCGCCTTCACTACCGACTTGCATGTATCGCAGACCAGCGCACATGTCATATATCCATCAGGCTCCCCTTGTCCTGTCATCCCCATCTCTGACCACTCATTGTATACCACTCTCTCATCTGAGTCCACACAAACTATGTTCACACACTCCAGTACACCTACTCCACTACCCAGACCTTTTGTGATACACTATATCGTCTGCCACACCCTTTATGATAAAATCAGTCCGCACACCTCAATGATATCCTCACACTCTACTGTGTTTTATCGCCTATCACCACTCGAGTTAACTGCATAACACAATATCTACATCCATCTTTCATCTGAGTTAAGATGACTACCCATCACCCTCTTCCAATCAATTGGTTTTCTGAGAGGAGTGTGTGAAAACAATCACTCTATGTCAATGTGCTCCATAACCTCCCTCATATCTATTCTGTGTGTGTATATTCTCCTCATCTCAACAGACGCACCTAAATGCACCAAGTGAATAACTCACGCTTATTGTACACAGTCTATACATGCACACCAAACTGAGTATATCTCAACTCAATCCTCAAATACGCATCTATATAGGTAGAGTAGTCTCCCACCTCTGTGTGTGTACATAATTCAGACCTGATCACATTGTCACTGTATCTCCCCGCTCTAGTCTCTCCCTGATCGCACCAGTCACACTCTCCATCCCTAATGTCAATCTCATCCAAGACCCCAACAGCATACACCCTTCTTAGTCATCTAGTTATGCACTCTAATGTGTGTAAAGAACCACCTATTCAGCTCTTGATTGTCACTCAAACAAAACCCTATCAATTCATAATACTATCGTTGTCAGTGTTGATTCCTAGCCTCACGAAATACCATATAATTCATCTATTCTCTCCATGTTACCCTCTGTCCAGAGATGCTCTCAACAGACTCAGTGTTTGACTCTGACCTAGACTGGTCGTCAATCAGCGATGACTGCCAATAGATGTTACAGCTCGCTGCTGTGATCGTTAGTTCACGTGTTTACTCCACTCCCACTAGCTGGTTGTCTAGACTAACCACCTACAACCATTCCCTCTACATCCATGTACCATCACCCAGGTCTGTTCTCACAACTTGTTCCACCTGATAGTCCTCTCACACTCTACAATTCCAGATCACATCATAGTTATCAAATCAGTAAGCAGAGTAGTCTACAATATGGTCTCGTGACTCTACTCCATAGTGTCCTCCCACTAGTCATTAGTTACTCCAGAGTCTAACTCATCCTCCTCCCCTAACCCGCATGTGACCTCATCTCTCATGTGTGTACTCTGTCCAATATGTACGACCTCTCACAGTCACCTGGACTGCTAAGATATGTGACCCTATTGTATCTGTTAGTGACGCTCACACCACTGTACTAGTGTTCTGCATAGTTGTTCCTGTTAGTGTGTCTGCACATATATCACACTACACACATAATCACTTACGCTCTCACATGATCACAGTTGCATACACGTGTTCGATACTAAATCCTCACCCATATCCATGTGTCTAGCACATTATTACATGTCTGCACCACTATCCCCACACCCACCCCCACCAGAAAACCCTCCCACCACACATATATCATACCACTCACACCCTAAAAGTCGCCGCTCTCCTCTTCACTCATTACTCTCACTCCCTCTAGTTGACTTCTAACCTCTTGTGTCTATTCCCTCTTCTCACATCCATATACATCCACCATAGTATTAAACCATTTCTCAATACCAGTCGATTATGTGTATGTCACTATACGCTCCATCTTCCACATCCTTACACAATAGATACTTCCTTTCATCCTATGTCCAACACACACTCACCGCAGTAAAGAGTCCACTATCGATACCAATGTCAACCAAACAATACCTCACAATACATCATGTATACTGTACCTGTTAATCACACTCTCACTCTCTCACACTCTCTCACACCCCACATCACCCCCCTCCACATCCACATTCCCCCCCCCCCCCACCCAAACCCTAACCCTTTCATCTTTAACAAACAAAACACCCAACCCCTAACCACACACATAACCTCCTAAATAACACCATGACACATTGTTAGTGATCTCCTCCTGTGACTGGTGTGTGACTGGGTTGCTTTAATTCGCAAGAGACTGTTATGCATTACTAACCTCCACACAAATACTGGATTAAAATCTATACTTCTATGCACTCGGCTATACAGAGAGCATATTGTCTCTCAATGTTGTCGTGTCTGTGCCTTATCTTCAGTACCTAGTCATGTTATTCTGGTCGCATAAAGTGTTGTTGACCTCGTGCTCATATCAGTCCCATCCCATCGTGTCGTTCTCTGAAGATCTATCCTTGTCTGATGACTATAGTGTGTGCCTCTATGTGTGCTCTACAATCCATCGCTCTAGTACCGCGTTATGTCGATACATAGATTCGATACATCACATATCCCAGGATAGAATGAGTCACGTGATGCTTCTGTCATATCTGTCCCAACCCACACTCTAGACATGTATAACCCTGCTCGTACATCCATTGACATTCAACAGTGTCCCTTGATAACTACACCACCTATGGTGATCAACAAAGCTACACACACCCTCGTTCTCACACCCACTGAGTGCAGTCAGACACCTGTGTATCCTCAGCTCGTGTCTCACGTGTACTGCACCTCAGTGATCTATAGAGAGTCTAAGAGAAGAAAGGAAGATCTAAGTCCTCCGTGTTAAGATAGTCCACATAGTGTTGCTCTCTCCATCTGTGTGTGACACCTATGTGATGTGACTCAAGAAAGAGTGTGCCTCATCACCTGCTCTCTCCAACTCACCACTCCCACACTCACACCTTCCCAACTTGAACGAGTGATTTGTTCAGACCCTACGATCATAGAGTTCCTTACACATCCTGTGCTTAATTACATGTATCTCCCTTCATGCACACCTGTCTGTACCATGTGTTTCCACATTCACAGCCCTATCCGTTGTGCTACAGGAGCTACTTCTCGCACACTACTCCTGTTGTTTATAGGTGCATCTGTGATATTCTACATATACAATCTAAAGTCTTCACCACTCCCACCTCTCCCTCGTTCACTCATAATGTGTGTGTGCTCCTGTACTTACCATATGTCCCTTCACACTCTCATGTTCACCCCCAGCTCCATCATCACTCCACTAGCCACTATCTTGTATCTCACCTTATCTACCACATCATCCACACCTTCAATCCACCATCTGGAGATGTAGACAGACCTGTAAGAAGTCTATACATAATATAAATAGAACATCAACTACATGTGCTCACTACACACTCTGTGCCCACGTCTCCACTGTCCACTCACTCCTCTCACTCAACTCTGTGTCTCTACCCCACCACCAACCCCCCCTCCCAAAACCCCAAATTCTCCAACACTGTGAACTCCATCAGTGTCCCACTTACACAGTACCTCCAGATCCTGTGTTCACCCACACCATCTGCACCAGAGTCTTATACCCCATGTGAACACTCTCTATACTCAACTATAGAATCTCATTGTTGTGCGCCCTCTGTCAGTTTGACCAATACCTCTCCCCCGCTCTCTCCAACTTTACCCCTCACTATTGTCCTTATACCCAATTCTCGTCGTTAAGATGTGCCTGGTATGTATGAGTCCTCGCGCTGCACTCTACAATACTCCCACATAGACAGTCATAACCTTAGTGTGTATAGGTATCTATTCCACAGTCATATACTACTTTACACAGTGTGCTCACATACTAACTAGTAAAACCCTATGCCTCATACTGACCTCTTGAGCCTCACTAAGTGAATATCAGCATCGCCATGCCTCACAGCAAGAGTGTGTATCTCATATGATACATGTCTCACCCACAGACCCGTGTTGATGAACCTGTCTCCACTAAGTGTATTGATAATACTTTTGTCCCACAAGTGGACTGTGTCTCTATCACGTCGCCTAACATCCCCTTGTTGTTTGACACGGTCCATACCTCATATCATTGTTCCATGATACAATACCAAACGATGTTATATACCCCACCACTCATATTTCCTCAAGTATCCATGTGCCCAGACAAGAGAACTGATGTTATTCATCAACTATACCTCCTCCAACCTACACCCTTACTGTGAGACTTGTGCACATTGGTATCACACTCGTGAGTCCCCTGATGTTACTCTGAAAGACTAGACAGAGATGTGTTGTGTCTCCTACTCCTCCTCCCTAGTATTCAGGACCCCTGTACCACCCGCGACATTCTAGTCCACTGTATCCGATGTTTACCGTACTAATGTGTTGATCCCCAGACACATGCTCCAAAAAAACTCCATCCATTCATCATAGACTTCCCCCTATCAGACCCATCTACCTCGTATTTAGGTGTGACAGATCACCCAATATAGAATAACACTTCCCTTTCGTGTCCTACTCAATTCTACGCCCACCCATGAATGTCTGTTACTGTCAACAAGACAAGTCTCCATATCATAAGAACCACGTTAAATAAGATCTCCCTGTGTGTCCAACACCTCCACTCTAATATTGCTACTCATCCTTCTACCAACCTTGTCCGCCTATAGTATTCCCACCATGTTCTCCTTCACACTCATCTATAATCATTGTATCTCTACATGCACGCCAGAAATCTGTGTTCACACTAGATACTCTACATATGTGTGCCCCTGTCTCATACATCACTACCTAGAGACTGCCTCACTCGTGCTCTGTACCTCCCAATCTGTCCCTGTGTGCCTGTAGTCGTTAGATTTAGATCTCTATAGTGCACTCAGTCACGCAACACTTCTTAAGACGCAATCCGTATACTCCTCTCTGTGCTCACGCAGCATCTGAGACAAGTTCCTCCTCCCTCTCCAGTCGCCAACGCTCCCTCAGAAATGTGCCCCTTGCAAGATACATCTGTGATGTTTCTCGTGACATATGTTACAAAGTTCTCACTCCACTACTCTACTACTTTGCGCACCATCCCGTATCGTAGTGTGTCACTCTTCTCTCATCCATCAATCCACAATCATATCAAGCAGTGGTGAGAAGTACCTAGTTGAAGTTGCACAGTGTGCTCTGTCAGATCCGTCCTAAATGTGTGGTCTTACTATCTGCTAGTCACACGAGTCCTAGAATCACTATATCCACCTCCCGCCTGCACTATAGCATATCTGACGTGTGATTGTGCTGTGATATGTGATAATGTTCAGTATAGTGTTCACTTCGCTCTCCGATGACCTCACTTATAAATTATCTTTCTACATAATGAAGTGCTATGTGTGAACCATATGTTCTCTCATCCATTCGTAAGCTAACCAGTCCTCTCTAAGATCTATTCTAAGAGTCGTCAAAGTACATAACCTAGTGAATCCCTGTGCGCCCACCCTTGATCACTCTTCACCCCGTCTCGTGTGCTACACTGTGATATGGTGACTATGCTCTTCTGCACCATGAACAGCCACTTGGTCCCCGAAGACACCATCATAGTATGAGTCCGTATACTCAGTCTACCCTGTAGCCCAGTCCACACCCCCATAGTTCTGTAATAATCGCATGCAAAGATGCTGACTAATGACTATTGATGTTAGACCGACTCTATCGAGTAACTGGCGAGCTTTATCCAGTGTTGAGTTCACTGTCCCCATACATGTATCATGATAGACAACCTATAGTATCAGACATATCACACACGCATATAGACTTATCATGACATATATATTTAATACAGAAGATACCAACCGATCGTACCCCTCATCCTGTTCCTCAGTCACCCACTCGCTCCTGCATGTGTGAGACATGTCACCCAAAGAAGTCCACTCAGTGTGACATATAGAGAAGTGCACGACTGATGCGAAACACACATGGTGTTCGAGATGCATGAGTCTATAGTCGCACACCGTCGCCTCTCATACACTAGGTTCAATACACTGTACTCTTCCCCACAAGTGTGTGATGAGACACAAGATGACCGATGGATCTAACTTCGGTGAATCCCCCCAGTCCCCATAGCCACCTCGTTCCACATTTATCTGTCTGACGCCTAAACTGAGTGCAACGCTATCCGCATTGCACACCATGTTAGTGACTGATAGATGTCTGACTGATTCATCAAAAATTCTTACTATCTCTCCAATGTAAACCTGTAAGTAGTAGGTGTGACGCAGAAGAAATCATCGCAGTGTATGTCCTGTATAGATGCTCCGCAGAGAGGAGACTGAGATGTACTCTGTCCACGAGAAACGGCTCGCGTTGCTTATGTTCTTCATGCTGTGTCGCCCCCCAGAGCACTACAACGCACACCGTAGAGACGTGCACTATTTGTGTGTTGTGATAGTCTACGTTTGCATCAACGTAATCGTCTCGAGGCTAGTAATATATCTACTTTTGCCTGACACTCGCTAAGTCTCCTGAACTTTCTCGCTCATGTTCCTGGTGTGTGCTAAGCGCTCGCACAGAACCTCGCGTATACAAGCCTGTCGTTTGCTGTGGACTGTGTCTCGCAGCATGCTCTCTCTGACGTCCCTAGCTGTTTTACTTCTTGATCGTAGCTACCGATGAGCGTTCGAGCTGACTAAAGCTGCAATCTACAGTCTTAGTTGTGTGTATTGTTATGATAGGTCTAATGATACATAGGTGCGCAGTAGGGCGAGCACGTTATTCGCACATACTCTCACTTCATCGAGTTATCTGTGTTGATACGCTGCTCACAAGTGCCTCAGTTGCTCGCGCTCTCTGTCTTCATGCGCTACGCGCTGTTTGTCTATTTTCTCGCTTCATCTGCAGACTAGTGAGTGCGTTCTTTTTGTCCAATGCTTGTGTAATGTGTTCGCCTGTAGTCGCTCCCTCTGAGAGCTTACGTGAGTATTGCAGAGGTTATGAACTCAACTAGACATTACCAGTGTGTTCACACTGTTTGTTAGCTAGTGTCAGTGATAGACCACTGGTTACTCTCTGGTATTGTTGAGACCTCTCCCCAGTGCGTTTACACGGTTCCAATGTCAGTCTCATACCAGAGCCAATCACCTGTTCCCTTACTCTCAGTGTGACAGCCTGATCTGCGAATTGTATCTGTCTTCTCCTTGTGTCTCTCCTAATGTGCACTCAACTACACAAGTTTCAGACCTACACCTCTCACATGCCTATAGTGCTACCAATACGCCGACGCGCATCTAGATGTAGTCGGAATTGATGATCTTGAGCCAGTATGCCCAGTGTATACAATGCCCTGTGTATGTGTGTCTAACACCTGCTCCTGTTCTGGAACATTAAACCAGACCACACTAGAGTGGATCCTACTGACTTTTACGTCACAGTATATTCGCTCGTGATACTCTTCTCTACGCACTCACGATAGATATGCGCAGTTTTTGACATCCTATATTGACAGCGCACACTACTCGTGAGATCTAAGTGATAGTCAGTGGCACTCTCCGTCGCCCAACTTCTCATTTTTTTCTACTCACAAGCTCACGTAGCTTGATGCTGTTGATGGTGTCTCGAGTAGTTGTTCTCTGTGAACTCTCCAGCATATACATATTGTTGTGTATTCTCTCTCTCAGGGATCTGCTTATGATGTGAGTACTAGTCATAGGTTGGCGTCTCATAGACCGTCATCAGAGTAGTTAGTGTCTTCTAGGTGGTCTACTCTCGCTAGAGAAATTCGGATCTGATAGCACACTCCTCTATAATTCCCCTCTGTCGGGCTTAGCATTGTGTCGGATGTGATGCTGGATAGAACTTAGTAGATTATCGTATGTGTGAGAAGATGCTCTCGCAAGATCGAAGATGGTGGTCGTGTGTCGCGCTGGAAGCTTGGTCACCACGTGAGACCTGGTAGATCGGGTGTAGTGAGGCTATCGGAAAGTGTGGTAACCGTCGTAGCGTGTGTATGCTGAGGCAGGTGGGGAGAGTGGACTCAACAGACCCAGGGCCCTTCCTGAGCTGTTAAACAGCATATAGTGTTGTGTGCAAGTCTCGACCATGTACTTCTCCGCACACATCTTTCTATCTCATTTGCACGCGATGAATGCTAGAGACGGAGTTGAGGGGTTGTCTGATCCCACTAGATCAGTCGATTACTCACGTTATAGAAGAGATATTTCCAATCATGGGTGGATCTAACGTTTCTATTGAGCAGCGACGATCCTTACCTAGCACATAGCATGAATGTTGGCTCGGAACAACATTCAAAAATCTGTGATAGATCTAACTGGATGTGTCATTAATTTTGGCATCTCGCGATAATGCCTCCCAAATACTATGAGAACTGTCTTCTGAAGTGTGCTCATCGCAGAAGTGACATTGTGACAGGCAGTGTTTGTGGGATTATTAACGACTGCTCTCTAGTCGAATCCTCCCAGTTGACTTCTGTAAAGTTAGGTATTACTATTGTTCATGTCTTACTAGACAGGAGACAGTGAGGGTTACTAGAAGCGAAAGATATGTGTGCTGTGTAGGATGGTTGGGGATCACAGGCACTTCTTGTCTGAAGTATGCTGGTATAATATAAGGGCGCGCGTGTGCGGAAGTCCAATCCCACGAGGCTGTGTGAGATTTCAGATAAGACGAGTTTTCGCTCGTACATCAGAGTTTGAATAAGCACCTGGAGACTGCACTAATTGATCGCATTCGCTATATGTATACATAGTTATCTAGAAATTGCCAGTACCATATGACCCTCAGACCATTTCTTGGTGTGGAATTAACGCTTTGATTCCAGAAGCTGGTCGTTACGTTGTCGGCAATGAGACTCTGCACTGTATTTAGTGTCCAAAAGAAGAAAAAAGTACTGAACATAAATTCTAGATAAGCTTGTCTTTGCCTTGTACAAAAAGGATGGAGGAGGAGGAAGAGGGGGGGAGATAATTCTCTCCATCATACATAGTGTTTTTCTGCTTGCGCAGAAATTAATTTTTAAAATAGTTGTTCTGGCGGACTGTGATTGCTAGTTTCAAAGCGCTCATGATAATGGCCCTGAACCGCTATCGGTTTCTTGATTTTCACATCGCCTGCGAGCATTTTAATCCTGATCCTCTGCCTACCTCCTGCTCAATAAATATTTGTTTAGTGAGATTGAAAGACGTAGTTAAAGTTTTTGCAAGGGTGAAAACCTGTAATCAGGCTATGTTACATTTTATGTTTTTTGATCATTTCTCTGTTTCAAAGCCTTAAATTGAGAAGAAAATCTTACTTTGGTTCAGTTTGGGTGTTGCAGGTCACTTTGGTTAGGCACATGTGATTCAGAATTCATATGACCATGCAAAAGTCAGTGAACCCTCCCCCATAAATCCCAGGTATTCACCAGGTGCTTCTGCTGGGCACTTGAACACACGCACACTCAGCATCACCTTTGTTTGAATTTACTTGGAGTGTTTTAGTTTTTGTGGGTGTTCTGACTCCTCACTGAGATTGTGACCATTTTTAGTGAATGAGAGACAGATCTAGATTTTATGTCTTCCCTTCACAGTGTCTAGAATGTTGGACTCTACCCATGGGTACAGAAATGGCTGGACTGACTTGGATGGCGGCTCATGTTTATTTAACTTTTCTTTGATGAATAGAAAAAACAGGTTGCAGTGGCTTCTCAGTCATCTCATTAGAGCACGCCAGAGACATGGAGTTGGTATTGGTGAGGAGCTAATGTTAACTTGTGCATGGGGGGAGCAATCTCACAATGTTCCTTGTTTCGAGCATTCAGTTCTGCCAATTCCCTACTTATCCCAGGAGAGACAGCAGTGAAAGCGATGACCTGCGAAGGGGTGCTTGGCTCCACTGCCATAGAGGAAATTAGAACCAGGTAACTGATGAAATCAGGAATCCTTGCAACCAGGGACTAGAGGCTCAGAAGCAAAAAGTGGCGCCTGGCCCGTTTGCCCCTGTTGGAAAGCAATAATGTTTCATGGAGGCAAAGCTGTAAGAAAAATAAGTCAAAGTTTATTAGAGACAGCGTAACATGTATGGGATGTGGAGCACACCAAGGAAAATATAAGGTTTATTTAAGACAAAGTAAGGAAGAAATAAAGACCAGATAAAGAAAGGGTATGAGATCCTCTCTAGTGAGGAGGAGCACAGTAAGTTGAAGCTAGGGCAGAATACACCCCGGAGAGGAGGGTGGTCACCCTGTGATGGGGAGGGAGAGCTGTAAAGAGGTGATTTAAACTCATTTGTGGTAGGGTTGTCGCTTTGGGCCTTTGTGCAGTGTGGTCAGTTGCTCAGTCGTGTCTGACTCTTTGCGACCCCATGGACTGCAGCCCGCCAGGCTCCTCTGTCCATGGGATTCTCCAGGCAAGAATACTGGAGTGGGTTGCCATTTCCTCTCCTCCAGGAGATCTTCCCGACCCAGGGATTGACTGACTGTCTCTCCTGTCTCCTGCATTGGCAGGAGGATTCTTTACCACTAGTGCCACCTGGGAAGCTTGTCTTTGTTTACACTAGCCATGTATCTTGTACCTTTCTTCTATATGACTGTTCCTAGGACTCCCCCCACAAGATGTGTTCGAAGTTT
Organism: Okapia johnstoni; assembly: GCA_024291935.2. Taxonomy (NCBI): domain Eukaryota; kingdom Metazoa; phylum Chordata; class Mammalia; order Artiodactyla; family Giraffidae; genus Okapia; species Okapia johnstoni. Next base: position 56,305,447 of record CM044305.1, on the reverse strand, counting down.
TTGTAAGATGGGATCCACTGCAGATGGTGTGGGTGCCAATGTTCACACTTGTTATGGCAGGGCTCCATGGAGCTGCCTCCCATTTGTGACCCGCAAGGAGGCTTCCCTCTTCAAGCACATGTGCAGAAGGGTGTCTTTCCTTGATCTAAGAGTGAGCACCCTTACCTCTTTCCTCTACTTTTTAGCAGAGTAATCTTTTGCCATGGCTTTTGCTGTCTGAGGAGGCCTTACAGATAGCTGGGAAGAGAAGAGAAGCGAAAAGCAAAGGAGAAAAGGAAAGATATTCCCATCTGAATGCAGAGTTCCAAAGAATAGCAAGGAGAGATAAGAAAGCTTCCCTCTGTGTGGATCAGTTGGAAAAAAGAAATAGAGGGGAAAAATAGGGTGGGGGGGGGAAGAGGGAAAAAGAAAGGTAATAAAAACAACACAAACCTCAGATCGGGCAAAATTATATAAGTTTTTTAGAGGATTTCTCTATCTCTTCTTTACAGAAAAAAATTAGATGGATACCAAGGGAACATTTCATGCAAAGATTAGGCTCAATAAAGGACAGAAATGGTATGGACCTAACAGAAGCAGAAGATATTAAGAAGAGGTGGCAAGAATACACAGAAGAATTATACAAAAAAAGATTTCATGACCCAGATAATCACGATGGTGTGATCACTCACCTAGAGCCAGACATCCTGGAGTGTGAAGTCAAGTGGGCCTTAGGAAGCATCACTACAAACAAAGCTAGTGGAGGTGATGGAATTCCAGGTTGAGCTATTTCAAATCTTAAAAGATGATGCTGTGAAAGTGCTGCACTCAATATGCCAGCAAATTTGGAAAACTCAGCAGTGGCCACAGGACTGGAAAAGGTCAGTTTTCATTCCAATCCCAAAGAAAGGCAATGCCAAAGAATGCTCAACTACCGCACAGTTGCACTCATCTCACATGCTAGCAAAATAATGCTCAAAATTCTCCAAGCCAGGCTTCAGCAATATGTGAACCGTGAAACTTCAGATGTTCAAGCTGGATTTAGAAAAGGCAGAGGAACCAGAGATCAAATTGCCAACATCCACTGGATCATCGAAAAAGCAAGAGAGTTCCAGAAAAACATCTATTTCTGCTTTATTGACTATGCCAAAGCCTTTGACTGTGTGGATCACAATAAACTGTGGAAAATTCTGAAAGAGATGGAATACCAGACCATCTGACCTGCCTCTTGAGAAACCTGTATGCAGGTCAGGAAGCAACAGTTAGAACTGGACATGGAACAACAGACTGGTTCCAAATAGGAAAAGGAGTACGTCAAGGCTGTATATTGTCACCCTGCTTATTTAACTTATATGCAGAGTACATCATGAGAAACGCTGGGCTGGAAGAAACACAAGCTGGAATCAAGATTGCCGGGAGAAATATCAATAACCTCAGATATGCAGATGACACCACCCTTATGGCAGAAAGTGAAGAAGAACTAAAGAGCCTCTTGATGAAGGTGAAAGAGGAGAGTGAAAAAGTTGGCTTAAAGCTCAACGTTCAGAAAACTAAGATCCTGGCCATCTGGTCCCATCACTTCATGGGGAAATAGATGGGGAAACAGTGGAAACAGTGTCAGACTTTATGTTTTTGGGGCTCCAAAATCACTGCAGATTGGTGAGTGCAGCCATGAAATTAAAAGAGTCTTACTCCTTGGAAGGAAGGTTATGGCCAAACCTAGATAGCATATTAAAAAGCAGAGACATTACTTTGCCAACAAAAGTCCGTCTAGTCAAGGTTATGGTTTTTCCAGTGGTCACGTATGGATGTGAGAGTTGGACGGTGAAGAAAGCTGAGCGCTGTAGAACTGATGCTTTTGAACTGTGGTGTTGGAGAAGACTCTTGAGACTCCCTTGGACTGCAAGGAGATCCAATCAGTCCATCCTAAAGGAGATCAATCCTGGGTGTTCATTGGAAGGACTGATGTTGATGCTGAAACTCCAATACTTTGGCCACTTCATGCGAAGAGTTGACTCGTTGGACAAGACCCTGATGCTGGGTAGGATTGGGGGCAAGAGGAGAAGGGGTGAAAGAGGATGAGATGGTTGGATGGCATCACTGACTCGATGGACATGGGTTTGGGTAGACTCCGGGAGTTGGTGATGGACAGAAAGGCCTGGCGTGCTGCAATTCATGGGGTCGCAAAGAGTCGGACATGACTGAGTGAATGAACTGAACTGAAATACATTTTAAAAATAAAAGACATCTTCTTCTAGGTAAATAATATATACTGAAACAGAAACCATGCCAGAGAGGTTATCTGCTTTAGAAATATAGAAAACTATATGTAATATTTTATAATAGACATGTGAAATTCAGTGACTGTTTAGTCAAGAAGAGTTCCTCTGTGTAAGGGATATGGAAATAGTAATCCTGACAGTTTTTAAAAAGGGGGCACATTTCCTGATGCACAAATTTTTAATTCCTGAAGTTTTTCTTCTACATTTTCCTCATTTACTAAAATGGCATCTTTCTGTACTCACAGTGATAAGATTTTTTAAAAAAAATGAAGCCTAGGGGGGATTTATTACTGTTTATATTACCAAAAGATAAAATGACAGAACTTCAAGTTTAGTTCTATTGACTCAGATAGGATTGTGATGGTAGATGGTCATATTCTAGAGAATAAGATTTTCATAAGTGCTTTATGGGAAATCCAATTTTAAGATTTCTTGTTCTTCAAGATGTCTCTTAACTAGAATATATTAACAACATTTTGATTCAAAAGCCATAATTCTAGAGATGAACATTGACTTTCAGTTCTTTAAGAACCCAGGATTTCCAAACACCTGTATGCAGAGAAATCATTTACATGGCTTACTGTATCATTCACAGTTGGGATTAGAATAAATTATAAACTATTTTTAGTAAGAAATAGTCAATATTATTTTAAAAAATGTTATGTGCTCCTGTATAATTATTGGGAATTTTTTAAAGTTAGATAAGTTACATTTTAATTAGTACATATAAAAATTTTGTCAAAACAATCAAACTTTTAAAATCAAAATCCACACATCAATTTAGATTTAAGGCATAAAATTATATTTTAAAGTATACAGATTTTTTAAACTTATAGAATTAATGCTATGTTGAAACTTAATTAATTATAATGCAGTATCACATTTATTGAAAAAGCATATTCCGTGTATTTCACTCAGAAATCTTAACCATTTTCTAATAAATATTGGAAATAATCTTTTGGATTATCTTAATCTCCCAGATCTCAACCCATTATGATTTGATAATATTGTCCTATGACTATCTTTTCCAATTTGTCTTTACGTTCCCGGTTTACAAATGATATGCTAAAACAGAGCAAATTTTTACTTACTCTTTAAATAAATGTATTCTTCCATTTTAAAACAAATCCCATGTATCTACTTTATTATATACTTTAACCCATATAGTGCTTCTGCTGCTGCTAATTTGCTTCAGTCGTGTCCGAGTCTGTTCGACCCCAGAGACGGCAGCCCACCAGGCTCCGCAGCCCCTGGGATTCTCCAGGCAAGAACACTGGAGTGGGTTGCCATTTCCTTCTTCAGTGCATGAAAGTGAAAAGTGAAAGTGAAGCCGCTCAGTCGTGTCCGACTCTTTGCGACCCGTGGACTGCAGCCTACTAGGCTCCTCCCTACATGGGATTTTCCAGGCAAGAGTACTGGAGTGGGTTGCCATTGCCTTCTCCACCGCCATATAGTGCTACTAGATTTAATTGAAAAGTAGAGTTCCCTTTGACAGTTTGTGGCTAATTGTTTCATTTCACATACTTCCTGTTTAGACTGAGTAAAATTGATATTAGTAACTTTCTTCTAGTTTGAAAAGCATGAGCAAGTAGAAAACTTTTTCCATAACATTCTTCTGGATATTAAATGAGTGTGTCAACCTACAAAACAAAAAATTAAGTAATCACCCAGATAATTCAGACCAGAAACATGTCATTAAATAATGAACAGGGAAGATTGAACCTAAATTATTTTTGATACAAGTTATTAATAACTGCATTTCTCTCATATAGACCAGACAAAAAGTAACTATTGAATATGAAAAAAATCCTGAAATCTATTACTGGGTGTAAAACAATTCATGCAACAAAGAACACATTAAAATCAGAAGAAAACTTTGAAAGCTTAGCAAACAAACTGAACCAAAAAATATCTATGTTAAAGACGTGTTTCAAGTTTCAATTAATTGAAATCCAACTGTTCAGCATTAAAGAAAATATCAATGAAAGGAACTGTAATCACTGAGTGGTAAATGAAACAGAAACTTCTAAATGTAAGTACCCAGCACCTAGGAAAATTATTGATATGATTTCCTACACTACTTCAAGACAGACCTACATTTTATCATTAAATAATTCAGCATTTTATAAAAGCAGTAAATATAAATATAGCTTTATAAATACAAATGTTTTTGGTGCCTTTCTAGCATTTTAATTCACATCATTAATTTTAATCTTTTACTGCAAAAATTGTGAAGTGTTCTTAACAATTTACTCTGTGTATGTGAAAATTTCAAGGGTATCAATGGAGTGTCTAAGGGATAACTGAAATGTCTAGAATTGAGTGAAATATGCACCTTTGCTTTCATGTTGATGATATGTTAACTCAGATTAGTTAACCATGTTAGTGCTCATTATATAGTTCTAACTGAGACATGTATATTCTATCTTGGAAAATGTATTTTACTGTTGATAAATCATTTAATGTTATATGAACAACACAGGGTTTTTTGGTGGAAACTATTTTCAAATCAGTTCAGTTCAGTCGCTCAGTCCTGTCTGACTCTTTGCAACCCCATGGACTTCAGCGCACCAGGCTTTCCTGTCCATCACCAACTCCCAGGGCTTCCTCAAACTCATGTTCATTGAGTTGGTGATGCCATCCAACCACCTCATCCTCTGACATCCCCTTCTCCTCCCACCTTCAATCTTTCCCAGCATCAGGGTCTTTTCTAATGAGTCAGTTCTTCACATCAGGTGGCCAGAGTATTGGAGTTTCAGCTACAGCATCAGTCCTTTCAATGAATATTCAGGATTTATTTCCTTTAGGATTGACTGGTTTGATCTTGCTGTCCAAGAGACTCTCAAGAGTCTTTTCCAACACCACAGTTCAAAAGCATCAATCCTTTTGTGCTCAGCCTTCTTTATGGTCCAACACTCACATCCATACGTGACTACTGGAAAAACTATAGCTCTGACTAGACAGACCTTTGTTGGCAAAGTAATGTCTCTGCTTTTTAATATGCTGTCTAGGTTTTCATCCAAGGAGCAAGCGTCTTTTAATTTCATGGGTACAGTCACCATCTGCAGTGATTTTGGAGCCCAAGAACATCAGGTCTGTCACTGTTTCCATTGTTTCCCCATCTATTTGCCATGAAGTGACGGGACTAGATGCCATGATCTTAGTTTTCTGAATGTTGAATTTTAAGCTAGCTTTTTCATTCTCCTCTTTCACTTTCATCAAGAAGCTCTTTAGTTCCTCTTTGCTTTCTGCCATAAGGGTGATGTCATATGCATATCTGAGGTTATTGATATTTCTCCCAGCAATCTTAATTCCAGCTTGAGCTTCATCCAGCCCAGCATTTCTCATGATGTATACTGCATATAAGTTAAATTAGCAGGGTGACAATATTTCAGCCTTGACATACTCCTTTCCCAATTTGGAACCAGTCCTTTGTTCCATGTCCAGTTCTAACTGTTGCTTCTTGACCTGCATACAGATTTCTCAGGAGACAGGTAAGGTGGTCTTGTATTCTCATGTCTCTAAGAATTTTCTACAGTTTGTTGTCATCTACACAGTCAAAGACTTTGGCATAGTGGAGAAGCAAAAGTAGAGTTTTTCTGGAACTCTCTTGCTTTTTTGATGACCCAACATGTGTTGGCAATTTGATCTCTGGTTCCTCTGCCTTTTCTAAATCCAGCTTGAATTATACCATGATAATTTTATCGTTTTATTTACCTAATAGCTCTTATCTCTGTTTCCTTTGCTTTGTCTTGTGCTTTTGTACACTTTGTGGAAAAAGCACTGTAGAGATTATTAGATGACATTTGGAAATAAAATCACTGTGAAACTTGCAGCAGTGTGCCAACTATAATAATGGGTAAATGTTTATTATTTCATTACCACCACATTAATTGTTTGCAGTTTTTTTACAAAATATGCTTAGAAATTAACTTTATCCTGGAATTTGTACATAATCCCCATTTATAATGGGAATGAACTGACCTTCAGTATATTATGGCTCTATATAATTGACTCTAACATTTATAATAGACTAACCAACAGATAATCCCATTTGTGTAGCCTAATTATATAAAAAGTGTGTATTAATTCATTCCCAAAATTTCATTTGAGTTTATTTTGGTAAAATGTACTACCTTCTCCTCTGTCTCAGATAGATGGTATCTATAGTATGTTTAATAAGAATATAACTGGTGGAGAAATGAATAAAATGGCAATATCACTCAAGGAAATGAACCAAATGATATGGCATTGTATTGAATATATCCCCCCCACACACATATCATCATTATACAGTTAGCAGAGCTAGATGGTTTCTCAGTTCAGATCTGTATGCTGACCACATAACTAAACAATGACCTTAGTGATTACTCTATGGAGTGACAAATAGGTTAGAATACAACAAGTGTTAGAAGAATAAAGAACTATGGTAAAAGTGATCAAAGAGATGAAATAACAGTTGATATGGTTTGCTAAGTTTCTACAGCCTTAGCAACAGCCTAGCATCTCTGAGGATTAAGTATCCTATGTGAAATATAGAGTAATATATCAGTAAATACCCTTATGCTAAAATCTGCATTTTTTTCTACATAAGTTATCAGATGGATAAACCTTAACCTAAAATAGATACTTACAAGAAATGAACAAAATGACCTACTGACACAACCAAGATAGCTTTTTAATCCTTTAATATGCAAGGATAAGTTGTGCCTTGTCTGGTACTTCCAATTTTACCAGAAAGCATAGATACTATCCACACATAACAGTAGTCAACTTTAAATTTAGTAACAAATGGTGGTTAAAAAAACTGCAAGACAAAAATATTCCTATTTTTGTCTCCCACAGTGTTTTGCTTGTAAATGTGCCAATTAAATCATAGGAAATAAAAGCCACCGTTATATTAACATAGTATATTTCTTCAAGCGTTTGTAATGCTATTCCATTATTAAGTATAGAAATGAGATTGGTAGAAGTGAGATTCATTTACTTTGAGATCCCTGCAAATCATACTATTAAATTACATGCATATTGCAAAATTTCTCATTGAACTTGGTGAATTCTGTACTTGTCTTCTCCGAACATTATTTTCCAATAGTAAAACAAAATGGAGGCACATAATTATTCTCTCTGCTCTGATACCTGCCTAAATCAGTCCTTGTCTTTAGTAGGAATATCTAAAATTATCTATTTGCATAATTTATTCAAAGGTATACTTTGTTCGTTTTTCTGAAAATATTAACAATATTTTCATATATTTAAAAATAAAATTGTAAAGACAGAGAAAGGTGCTGAGTCATATTATACTTCCCATCACTGCTCATATTATGTATTATCCATCCCAGCTGCTTCTCTATTCATCTCTCATATTCTGTGTTATTACAAAATCTTCATTTCTAAAATCATAATTAGTTGCATGGAAAGAATTCAAACATTAAAATACAATTTGAATTATGTGGTCAAACAACCAATTGGGTCTCCCAGTAGAGTATACATATAATTGTGAAATGGACTCCACATTTCTTTTAGCTCCATAACCAATTCCTTCCCCCCACATACACACATAGTAGGCTATGCAAAAGTAACAGATCATTTTGATATACATGTCATGGAGGAAAATCACCTCTTCACTTTCGAAGGGAGACTGAAAACTGGTATATGTGAGAATGGTCTTGCTTGCTTATGCTAAGTCGTTTCAGTCATGTCCGACTCTGTGAGACCCTATGGACTGTAGCCCACCAGGCTCCTCTGTCCTTGGGATTCTCCAGGCAAGAATATTGGAGTGGGTTGCCATGCCCTCCTCCAGGGGAATCTTCCTGACCCAGGAATTGAACCCGCATCTCTACCATCTCCTGCAATGGCAGGCTTTTTTTTTTTTCACATCTAGTGCCACCTGGAGTGGAGGTGGCTTCCCTGGTGGCTCAGATGGTAAAGAACCCGCCTGCAATGCAGGAGACCTGTGTTTGATCCCTGGGATGGGGAGATCCCCTGAAGGAGAGCATGGTAACCCACTCCAGTATTCTTGCCTGAAGGATCCCCATGGACAGCAGAGCCTGACATGCTACAGTCCATGGAGTCACAAAGAGTTGGACAGGACTAAGGGACTAAGCACAGCACAGTGCCACCTGGGAGGGCCAAGAATGTTCTTAGGTTATAGTTAAAATATTTAGTTGAGACTGATCATTTTTTTCTAGGCACACAAGATATAGGGATAAGATAGTGACTGAACTGAGAGGCATTACCAACTAATATTATAGAAAGTTAAAAAAAAAAGCAGAGAAGTCGTTTGAGAGTATTTCTATGGGAAATTAATTATCATAGTCTTACAGGTTTCTGATGCCTTCATAGATTCTAAGGGAGATTTAAAATCACCTGAACAACCCTTTATTGAGCATGTCTGGGTATCTTCTTTCAAAACTCATTGAAATATCACCATCTCTATAGTGACTTCCTTCATGAACCCCAATGCATAAATGAAATAACTTTAAACATCCCCACTGGGGAAGTCCTCAGGGCAATTGTTAAGCATGGTTTTATCACTCTCTTCCAAAGATTCAAGCCCATAAATATTTGAATCTGCACCATAGAACTCCCTTCCACACATTGCTCAGTTCATATATGTGTATATCCTGATGTGACTTCACCTCCATAGGCTATACTTTATAGATCCCTCCATCAAAATACAAATGCTTCATGGTATCATCTCCTGCCAAGTTCATTCTTTTAACTTGTCTTTGTTTACACAAAATGTCCAGGGTGAATTCAGTAAAAATGGTAGAGTAAGGACTTCCAAAAATTCAATCATTGATAAAAGCAATGAAAAATGCAAAGATTGTCAGGATTAACTTTTTCAGAACTCTTGAAATTATCCAGAGGCTTAAAGCAACAGAGAGAGAAAAAAGGCTAAATATGTTTTAATTAATTTATTTATGACTCTTTCAAGAAAACAGTTCTGCCAAGTACCCACTACAGAAACTGGTGTGAAGTCTGGTCACCATAGAGCAACAAATAAATAACACAGATGACACAGTGGTCAAGGCCCTTGTTAAAGAGTTTATTCTCCAAGACAATTCTAATTAACACAGAATAGTTTAAGGAGTAGATTCATTTTTTGTTATTTGTAGTTTTATTTGAGTCTTGTTTTTTTATAATCATTCTTAAACCTCGTTAGGGACTTCTCGGTGATTTTAAGTGCATTGATTTTGGAGGAAAACCAAAGTAATAAACTACTTAACAAAGAAACACAGAAAACACCAAAATGCCATAATTTTCCTCCCATGATTTTTGTCCAAGTGTTATCTTATTTTCCATACCATTTTATACAAACATTTCCAACCTTTTGCACACATTTGAATATACTCCCTTTTTAAGCACTCCTTTAACCACTTACCCAACCTTTCAGTAATGTGGCTATTCACAGAAGTATTTTTCTTTGATTTTTCCTTTTAAAAAATTATAAAATATACCATTTTTTTAATTGGTAGTATTTTCTCATTGACTCCCATCATATTAGAGGTGCTTCCTACAGGAGAAACAGAAAAAACCTTGACTCAGATGTGCCAAACTATTTTAGATCAAGAACATCTTTACCTTAAGAATGTGGCAAACCATTTATTAAAGTAATTTTTCCCAGCTGTTTATACTTAGACATTTTAATTTCAAATCTCTACAGCAATCACTTCAAGGTACTGGAAATTTAATAGCTTGCCAAGGATGTTTGGTGCAAAGAAAGGCTTTGTTTTAAGTAAAAATAGAGTCATCTTTAAGTAAAAAAAAAAGAAACTTCTCGTACGTTTTCCAACACCTATCTTTGTTTTTTTGTTACTGGCCTCTCACTTCATACAGCTTTACTACAGATGGTGAGGCCACAGGAAAAATACAAGGCTTTTGGCTTTTTGCATTTGCAAAAGAAGATTAAAACCCAAGCTAAAGCTTTCTCTTCTCTGCTACATTACCAAAGTAGATCCTTCCTTGACCCGAGAAGTTAGCAAATAAGACCATAAGAGAGGGAGATAAACAGAGGTTTTTAAAAAACATGTAACAGACTGGAAAAGAAACAAAATTAATAGAGAGGAAGATGGAATCAACATTGGCTGTTGAAATTAGAACCATCTAACTAACAAATTAACACACCTAACATCTAGCTGGAAACAACTACTAAAGTTCCTAAAATAACACGGTGATCCTGGCAGAAGCTATCTAAGTGCACATATTGAATCTATTTAATGTAATGAATCACATCCCAGATTGCAATTTTTAAAGCTAAATAAATGGCATACTTGAAGAATTCTCTTTAGTATTAACTGAATTTATCTATACATGAATTATTCTAATTATTTTTTCATTCAAAAGCAATTTAAATCATCACAAATTTCTGGATGAATTAGTTTCACTCATTAAAAACAAAAGCACTAATTATTTTGAAAAGATATATATATACTAGTGTTCCGTACAGCAGCATTATTTTCCATTGCCAAGATAGTTTTAAGTGACCTAAGTGTCTAACAGATGGATAAATATGTGGTGTGTGTGTGTATAAACTATATACATTAAATAAATATATATATATATATATTATATATATATATAAAGGAATGTTACCACCCATACAGAAGAATTACATTTTGCCATTTGCAACAATGTAACAGACTTAGAGGAGAATTATTCTTAGTGAGAAAAGTCAGACAAATAAAGACATAAACAAAATGACAAGATAGGATAGTAGACTATTAGTATAAAACAAACTATAAAGAGACTTACCTGTACAACACAGGAAGATAATTCAATACTTATAATAGGTATATGTAGTACTCCTATAACATATAATCATTTAATGCTTCAGCTATAGTTGAATGTTTTTAATTTAATTTAAAAAACAACAATTCACACAAACACACAACGAAACAAAAAAAAAAAATATGTTATGGTGCTGTAGAACCTGGAGGGTCAACAGCCGCCGGGAGGGTCACAGCCAGAGACCAGCTCCCCAGAACCGACACAAAGCACACCGCAGCCGGGCGCGTCCATAAACCGAGGCGGGGACCAGGGAGGTGATAAGCAGCACTGCCCCAACAGGGGAGAGTGCGCTCGCCAAACTCCTGGCTGCCTGAGCTGCTCCGACTGGCGATCGGCACAAACCGCAGGCTCAACCGAGTCTGCGCCTTTGTGGAGTACCCGGGAACCTGAACCTGAGCAGCTTAGACTTTGGAAGTGCACGCATCTCAGGGCCCACACCCCGGCAGAGTAACCTGAAGCCTGAGCAGGGTAGACTGGGAAAGCACACACGCTGTGAGCGGGGGCGAACCCAGTGCGGCTGAGACACTGCGAGCTCTCCACACGCACGCCAGTGATATTGGTTTGCAGTGTTCCTCCCTCCCCACAGCACGACTGAACAAGCAAACCTAAAGAGACCACCTCCGCCCCTTTGTGGCAGGGCGGGAATTAGACACTGAAAAGACCTGCAAACAGAAGCCAAATAAACAGAGGGAAGCGCTTTGGAAGTGACAGGCCAACAGATAAAAATCCCTGTAGTTAACACCGACTACATTGAAAGGGGCCTATAGATCTTGAAAAGTATAAGCAGGAAAAAGGATCTACCTGAAACTGAACTGACCCCACAATGCTCACAACAGCTCCAGAGGAAGTCCTGGACATATTTTTACTATTATCACTTTTTAAAATTTTTTAATTTTTTTTTCTTTTTTCTTTAAGTCGTCTATCACACTTTTAATTTTCATTTTTATAACCCACTATTACCTTGAAAAAAAAAACCCCTATTTTTAAAGCAAACTGCATACATATATCGTATACTTTTTGTGGTTTTGTTTTCTATTTTTTATATTATATTTTTTAACAGTCTAACCTCTACTCTAGATTTTTAATCTTTGTTTACATATTTGATATTAATTTTGTACATTTAAGAACCCAATCTTTAGTACCCAATATTTACTCAGGAGTGTAATTACTGGGTTTATTACTCTCTCCCCCTATTGACGCTCTTTCTTCCCCCCCAGGGAATCTCTATCTCCCACCTTCCTCCTTCTCTTCTCAACCCAATTCTGTGAATCTCTGAGGGAGACCTGGGCACCGGAGAACACTTCAGGAACAGAATACTTCCCAGATCTCTCTCTCCCCTCTTGATTCCTCCCTTTCTACTCATGCTCACCTCTGTTACCTTCCTCCCCCCTCTCTATGTATCTCCATGAACCTCTCTGAGGGTTCCAGACTGTGGAGAGCACAGAGGGAACTACTTACTGGCTAGACTGCTCTCTCCACGTTTGAGTCGCCCTATTCTCTTCCTGGTCACCTCAAACCCCCCCTTCACATCTCCATGTACCTCAATGAACCTCTCTGGGTATCCCTCAATGTGGAGAATCTTTTCACCATTAACCTAAAAGTTTTATTATTGATGCTGTATGGATGGAGAAGTCTTGAGGCTACTGCAAGTATAAGACTGAAAGCCAGAGGAAACATTAATTAATAAGAGATCATCCAAAAGTCTCCACATATACACTGAAACAAAGCTCCACCCAAGAGCCAATAAGTTCCAGAGCAAGACATACCATGCAAACTCTCCAGCAACGTCGAAACATACCCCTGAGCATCAATATACAGGTTGCACAGAGGCATACCAAATCCTTAGACATCTCAAAACTCAATACTGGACACTCCATTGCACTCTAGAGAGAAAAAATCCAGCTCCACCCACCAGAACACCGACACAAGCTCCCCCAACCAGGAAACCTTGACAAGCCACCCGTACAACCCCACCCACAGTGAGGAACCTCCAAAATAAAGAGGAACTTCAAACTACCAGAATACAGAAAGGCCACGCCAAACACAGCAATCTAAACAAGATGAAAAGGCAGAGAAATACTCAGCAAGTAAAGGAAAATGATAAATGCCCATCAAACCAAACAAAAGAGGAGGAGATAGGGAATCTATCTGAAAAAGAATTTAGAATAATGATAGTAAAAATGATCCAAAATCTTGAAAACAAAATGGAGTTACAGATAAATAGCCTGGAGACAACGATTGAGAAGATGCAAGAAATGTTTATCAAGGACCTAGAAGAAATAAAAAGGAGTCAATATATATTGAATAATGAAATAAAGGAGATAAAAGACATTCTGGAGGGAACCAACAGTAGAACAACGGAGGCAGAAGATAGGATAAGTGAGGTAGAAGATAGAATGGTGGAAATATCTGTTTAGTTCTTTGGCCCATTTTTTGATTGGGTCATTTATTTTTCTGGAATTCAGCTGAAGGAGTTACTTGTATATTTTTGGGATTAATTGTTTGTCTGTTGCTTCGTTAGCTATTATTTTCTCCCATTCTGAAGGCTGTCTCTTCACCTTGCTTATGGTTTCCTTTGTTGTGCAAAAGCTTTTAATTTTAATTAGGTCCCATTTGTTTATTTTTGCTTTTATTTCCAATATTGTGGGAGGTGGGTCATGGAGGATCCTGCTGTGATTTATGTCAGAGAGTGTTTTGCCTATGTTTTCCTCTAGGAGTTTTATACTTTCTAGTCTTCCGTTTAGATCTTTAATCCATTTTGAGTTTATTTCTGTGTATGGTGTTAGAAACTGGAGCCCATTATACAGAGTGAAGTAAGCCAGAAAGAAAAACACCAATACAGTATACTAATGCATATATATGGAATTTGAAAGATGGTAACAGTAACCCTATATGCGAGACAGAATAAGAGACACAGATGCATAGAACAGTCTTATGGACTCTGAGGGAGAAGGTGAGGGTGGGACGTTCTGGGACAATAGCACTGAAACATGTATATTATCATATGTGAAACAGAACACCATTCCATGTTCAATGCATGAGACAAATGCTCAGGGCTGGGGCAATGGGATGACCCAGAGGGATGGAATGGGGAGGGACGTGGGAGGGGGGTTCAGTATGCGGAACACATGTAAGCCCATGGCTGATTCATGTCAATGTATGGCAAAAACTACTACTATATTGTAAAGTAATTAGCCCCCAACTAAAATAAATAAATTTATTAAAAAAAAAAAGAAAAAAAAAGTATGGTGAAAATAAATGAAGCAGAGAGGAATAAAGAAAAAAGAATCAAAAGAAATGAGGAAAACCTCAGGGACTTCTAGGACAATATGAAACGCCCCAACATTTGAATTATAGGAGTCCCAGAAGAAGATAAAAGGAAAGGGCATGAGAAAATACCCGAGGAGATAATAGTTGAAAATTTCCCTAAAATGGGGAAGGAAATAGTCACAGAAGTCCAAGAAACCCAGAGAGTCCCAAACAGGATACACCCAAGGCGAAACACCCCAAGACACATATTAATCAAATCAACAAAGATCAAACACAAAGAACAAATATTAAAAGCAGCAAGGGAAAAACAACAAATAACACACAAGGGGATCCCCATAAATATAACAGCTGATCTTTCAATAGAAACTCTTCAGACTAGAAGGGAATGGCAGGACATACTTAAAGTAATTAAAGAGAATAATCTACAACCCAGATTACTGTACCCAGCAAGGATCTCATTCAGATATGAAGGAGAATTCAAAAGCTGTACAGACAAGCAAGAGCAGAGGGAATTCAGCACCACCAAACCAGCTCGCCAACAAATGCTAAAGGATCTTCTCTAAACAGGAAACACAGAAAGGATGTTTAAACATGAACTCAAAACAACAAAGTAAATGGCAACGGGACCATACTTATCAATAATTACCTTAAATGTAAGTGGGTTGAATGCCCCAACCAAAAGACAAAGACTGGCTGAATGGATACAAAAACAAGACCCCTCTACATGCTGTCTACAAGAGACCCACCTCAAAACAAGGGACACATACAGACTGAAAAAACATATTTCATGCAAACAGAGACCAAAAGAAAGCAGGAGTCGCAATACTCATTTCAGATAAAATAGACTTTAAAATAAAGGCTGTGAAAAGAGACAAAGAAGGACATTACATAATGATCAAAGGATCAATCCAAGAAGAAGATATAACAATTATAAATATATATGCACCCAACATAGGAGCACCACAATATGTAAGGCAAATACTAACAAGTATGAAAGGGGAAATTAACAATAACACAATAATAGTGGGAGACTTTAATACTCCACTCACACATATGGATAGATCACCTAAACAGAAAATTAACAAGGAACACAAACTTTAAATGATACAATAGACAAATTAGATTTAATTGATATTTACAGGACTTTCCACCCCAAAACAATCAATTTCACCTTTTTCTCAAGTGCACACGGAACTTTCTACAGGATAGATCACATCATGGGCCATAAATCTAGCCTTGGTAAATTCAAAAAAAATTGAAATCATCCCATCCATCTTCTCTGACCATAATGCAGTAAGATTATACTTCAATTACACAAAAAAAACTACTAAAAATTCCAGCAAATGGAGGCTAAACAACACACTTCTGAATAGCCAACAAATCACAGAAGAAATCAAAAAAGCAATCAAAATATGCATAGAAATGAATGAAAATGACAACAACCCAAAACCTATGGGACACTGTAAAAGCAATGCTAAGGGGAAGGTTCATAGCAATACAGGCGTACCTCAATAAACAAGAAAAAAATCAAATAAATAACCTAACTCTACAGCTAAAGCAACTAGAGAAGGAAGAAATGAAGAACCCCAGGGTTAGTAGAAGGAAAGAAATCTTAAAACTTAGGGCAGAAATAAATGCAAAAGAAACAAAAGAGACCATAGCAAAAATCAACAAAACTAAAAGCTGGTTTTTCGAGAAGATAAACAAAATTGACAAGCCATTAGCCAGACTCATAAAGAAACAAAGGGAGAAGAATCAGATCAACAAAATTAGAAATGAAAATGGAGAGATAACAACAGACTACACAGAAATACAAAGGATCATAAGAGACTACTATGAGCAACTATATGCCAATAACATGGACAACTTGGAAGAAATGGACAAATTCTTAGAAAAGTATAACTTTCCAAAACTGAACCAGGAAGAAATAGAAAATGTTAACAGACCCATCACAACAACAGAAATCTAAACTGTAATCTGAAACCTTCCAACGAACACAAGCCCAGGACCCAACGGCTTCACAGCTGAATTCTACCAAAAATTTAGAGAAGAGCTAACATCCATCCTACTCAAACTCTTCCAGAAATTTGCTTAGGGAGGTAAACTTCCAAACTCATTCTACGAGGCCACCATCACCCTAATTCCAAAACCAGACAAAGATGCTACAAAAAAAAGAAAACTACAGGCCAATATCACTGATGAACATAGATGCAAAAATCCCTAATAAAATTCTAGCAAACAGAACCCAACATCATATTAAAAAGATCATACATCATGACCAAGTGGGCTTTATCCCAGGAATGCAAGGTTTCTTTAACATCCACAAATCAATCAATGTAATTCACCACATTAACAAATTGAAAGATAGAAACCATATGATTATCTCAGTAGATGTAGAAAAAGCCTTTGACAAAATTCAACATCCATTTATGATAAAAAACCCTCCAGAAAGCAGGAATAGAAGGAACATACCTCAACATAATAAAAGCTTTATATGAGAAACCCACAGCAAACATTATGCTCAATGGTGAAAAATTGAAAGCATTTCCCCTAAAGTCAGGAACAAGGCAAGGATGCCCACTTTCACCACTACTATTCAACATAGTTTTGGAAGTTTTGGCCACAGCAATCAGAGCTGAAAAAGAAATAAAAGGAATACAGATAGGAAAAGAGGAAGTAAAACTCTCCCTGTGTGCAGATGACATGATCCTCTACATAGAAAACCCTAAAGATTCTACCAGAAAATTACTAGAGCTAATCAATGAATATAGTAAATTTGCAGGATATAAAATTAACACACAGAAATCCCTTGCATTCCTATACTCCAATAATGAGAAAAAACAGAGAAATTAAGGAAACAATACCATTCACCATTGCAGCAAAAAGAATAAAATACTTAGGAATATATCTACCTAAAGAAACAAAAGACTTCTATATAGAAAAGTATAAAACACTGATGAAAGAAATCAAAGAGGACACAAACAGATGGAGAAATATACCGTGTTCATGGATTGGAAGAAATTAATATAGTGAAAATGAGTATACGACCCAAAGCAATCTATAGATTCAATGCAATCCCTATCAAGCTACCAACGGTATTTTTCACAGAACTAGAACAAATCATTTCATAATTTTTATGGAAATATAAGAAACCTCAAATAGCCAAAGCAATCTTGAGAAAGAAGAATGGAACTGGAGGAATCAACCTGCCTGACTTCAGGGTCTACTACAAAGCCACAGTCATCAAGACAGTATGGTACTGGCACAAAGATAGAAATATAGATCAATGGAACAAAATAGAAAGCCCAGAGATAAACCCACGCACCTATGGACACCTTATATTAGGCAAAGGAGGCAAGAATATACAATGGAGAAAAGACAATCTCTTTATCAAGTGGTGCTGGGAAAACTGGTCAACCACTTGTAAAAGAATGAAACTAGAACACTTTATAACACCATACACAAAAATAAACTCAAAATGGATTAAAGATCTAAAACGTAAAGACCAGAAATTATAAAACTCCTAGAGGAAAACATAGGCAAAACACTCTCTGACATAAATCACAGCAGGATCCTCCATGACCCACCTCCCAGAATATTGGAAATAAAAGCAAAAAAAAAACAAATGGGACCTAATTAAAATTAAAAGCTTTTGCACAACAAAGGAAACTATAAACAAGGTGAAAAGACAGCCTTCAGAATGGGAGAAAATAATAGCAAACGAGGCAACAGACAAACAATTAATCTCAAAAATATACAAGCAACTCCTGCAGCTGAATTCCAGAAAAATAAACGACCCAATCAAATACATTTGAATCGGTGCTATTGAGATGGATGAAACTGGAGCCCATTATACAGAGTGAAGTAAGCCAGAAAGAAAAACACCAATACAGTATACTAATGCATATATATGGAATTTGAAAGATGGTAACGGTAACCCTATATGCGAGACAGAATAAGAGACACAGATGCATAGAACAGTCTTACGGACTCTGAGGGAGAAGGTGAGGGTGGGACGTTCTGGGACAATAGCATTGAAACATGTATATTGTCATTTGTGAAACAGAACACCATTTCATGTTCTATGCATGGGACGGGGGCTCAGGGCTGGGGCATTAGGATGGCCCAGAGGGATGGGATGGGGAGGGGGATGGGGGGTGGGGGTCAGGTTCGGGGGGGCACGTGTGGACCCATGGCTGATTCATGTCAATGTATGGCAAAAACTACTACAATATTGTAAAGTAATTAGCCCCTAAATAAAATAAAAAAAAATGGGCCAAAGAGCTAAACAGACATTTCTCCAAAGAAGACATACAGATGGCTAACAAACACATGAAAAGATGCTCAACATCACTCATTATTAGAGAAATGCAAATCAAAACCACAATGAGGTACCAATTCACACCAGTCA
This sequence comes from Okapia johnstoni, assembly GCA_024291935.2. NCBI lineage: Eukaryota > Metazoa > Chordata > Mammalia > Artiodactyla > Giraffidae > Okapia > Okapia johnstoni. The sequence goes on along the minus strand of CM044305.1, from coordinate 56,286,712 downwards.
GAATGGCTGCTATCCAAAACTCTACAAGCAATAAATGCTGGAGAGGGTGTGGAGAAAAGGGAATCCTCTTACACTGTTGGTGGGAATGAAAACTAGTACAATCACTATGGAGAACAGTGTGGAGATTCCTCAAAAAACTTGGGAATAGAACTGCCATATGACCCAGCAATCCCACTGCTGGGCATACACACCGAGGAAACCAGAATTGAAAGAGACACGTGTACCCCAATGTTCATCGCAGCACTGTTTACAATAGCCAGGACATGGAAGCAACCTAGATGTCCATCAGCAGACAAATGGATAAGGAAGCAGTGGTACATGTACACAATGGAATATTACTCAGCCATTAAAAAGAATACATTTGAATCAGTTCTACTGAGATGGATGAAACTGGAACCCATTATACAGAGTGAAGTAAGCCAGAAAGAAAAACACCAATACAGTATACTAATGCATATATATGGAATTTGAAAGATGGTAACGATAACCCTATATGCGAGACAGAATAAGAGACACAGATGCATAGAACAGTCTTATGGACTCTGAGGGAGAAGGTGAGGGTGGGACATTCTGGGACAATAGCATTGAAACATGTATATTGTCATTTGTGAAGCAGAACACCATTCCATGTTCTATGCATGGGACGGGGGCTCAGGGCTGGGGCAATGGGATGACCCAGAGGGATGGGATGGGGAGGTGGGAGGGGGATTCAGGATGGGGAACACATGTAAACCCATGGCTGATTCATGTCAATGTATGGCAAAAACCACTACAATATTGTAAAGTAATTAGCCCCCAACTAAAATAAATAAATTTATTAAAAAAATAAAATAAAATAAAATATGTTTAAATGAAAAGAAGAAAAAAGTGATCTCTGTGACAGTAGAACACTCCAGTGATTTAGCTGCCTGATTACAGAGAATGCAAATTAAAAGTGGAAGTCTATTTCTAATATGCATGATAGTAGTAGGACTGAGATTGAAGATTAATGCACTTTTAACTCACTTTGCCTTGAAAGACATGAGTATTTTGCAGTTATCAATACGTATCAACAATTTACCTATGTGTCTCAACTACCTTGAGTCCACAGTAATCATGCATATTTCCTTTTCTGAATTCCTGCAATATCCACTTATATGATCTTAAGGCAATGCTTATAATGGTCACCAAATCAGAACAAATATTCCTTTACAGAGATAGGGATGATTCCATAGAATATTTCAGATTACAGGCATACTTCAAAGATATTGTGGGTTTGGTTCCAGACAACCACAATAAAGCAAATATTGGGAGTTCACTGGCAGTCCCATGGTTAGGACTCTGGGTTCTCACCATCAAGGGCCCAGGTTCAATCCCTGGTCAGGGAACTAAGATCCCAAAAACCTCATAGTGTGGGGCATGTTGGAGCCACTCTTCCTTCATTCTGAACTCTTAGAGGTAGAAAAACAGAGACAGCCATGCAGGGTGAGATTAATAATGACCTTAGGTCAAACAAGAAGCTAGGTCTGTCTTATTAAATAAATCAAATATTGCAGTAAAGCAAGTCATATATTTTTTGGTTTTCAGTGTATATGAAATTTGTTTTTACACTGGTCTGTAGTTTATTAACGGAGTAAGAAATGGCAACCCACTCCAGTAGTCTTGCCTGGATAATCTCATAGACTAAGGAGCCTGACAGGCTACAGTCCATAGGGTCACAAAGAGTTGGACAAAACTGTAGCAATGTAGCATGCATGCATGTAGTTTATTAAAGTGTGTAATGGCATTGTCTAACCAAATGTGCATACATTAATTAAAAATACTTTACTGCTAAAAAACACTAACCATCACCTGAGCCTTCAGTGAATCATAATCTTTTGCTGGTGGAGGATTCTGCCCCAATGTTGATGGCTGCTGACTGATAAGGGTGGTGACTGCTGAAGGTTGGAGTGCCTATGGAATTTCTTAAGACATTGAAGTTTCTATTTCTATTTCCACCACATTTGCAGTTACTTCCTTCACTGAAATCTTGAATCCTTCAAAGTCACCCATGAGGGTTGGTTATCTCAAACTCCTATTAAACGTTAATATCGTGACCTCTTCCCATGAATCACTAATGTCCTTAATAGCATCTAGAATGGTGAATCCTTTCCAGAAGGTTTTATATTTACTTTGCCCAGATCCATCAGAAGAACCACTATGGCGGCTACAGCCTTACAAAAGATATTTCTTAAATAACAAATCATGAAGTCAAAGTAAGTCCATGGGCTGTAGGATGGATGTTGTGTTAACAGGCATGAAAACAGTATTAATCTTGTACATCTCCATCAGAGCTCGTTGGTGACCAGGCACTTGCAAATGAATAGTAATAGTTTGAAAGGAAACTTTTTTCTGAATGGTAAGTTTCAACAATGGGCTTAAGATATTCAACAAACTGTTCTGTAAACAGGTGTACTGTCATCCAGGCTTTGTTGTTCCATTTATAGATGCAAGCAGAATAGATTTAGCATAATTCTTAAGGGTCCTAGGATTTTCAGAATGGTAAATCAGCATTGGCTTCAGGTTAAAGTCACCATATGCACTAGCCCCTAAACAAGAGAGTCACTTTGCCCTTTGAACCTCTGAAGCCAAGCACTGATTCTCTCCAGTTATGAAAGACCTTGATGGCATTTTCTTCCAATACAAAAACTGCTCCATCTACATTGAAAATATGTTGTTTAATACATCCAGACCACTAAACATTTCTACATACCAGAAATAAGGCTGTTTTGCTTTATTATCATCTATTTCTTCACTGGAGCAGCATTTTAAATTTCAAGAACTTTTCCTTTGCATTCATGAATTGATGGTTTGGTGTAAGAAGTCTAACTTTCAATTAATCTGGGCTTTCTACCTGCCTTCCTCACTATGCTTATTCATTTCTAGCTTTTGATTTAAAGTGAAAGATGTGTGACTTTTTCAAGTGAGCACTTAGAGAAGTCATTGTAGGCTTATTAATTGGCCCAATTTCAACCTTGTTATGTTTCAGGGAATAGGAAGGCCTGAGGAGGGGAGAGGTATGGGGAAAAGGCTGTTCAGTGGAGCACTCAGAACACACACAACATTTATCAACTATGTTCACAGCCTTATACGGTCATTGTTCTTGGTGCTCCAAGACAATTATAATAGTAACATCAAAGATCACCAATCACAGTATACCATAAGAAATATAATAATAATGAAAAGTCTGAAATATTGCGAGAATTGACAAAATGTGACAGGTGCACAAAGTGAGAAACTGCTGTTGGAAAAATGATGCCAATATACTTGTTTAAAGCACGGCTACATAGGCAGGACACTTGAAGACATAAATCAAAGAAAGATCCTCTATGACCCACCTAGTAGGGTAATGGAAATAAAAACAAAAGTTAACAAGTGGGGCCTGATTAAACTTAAAAGTTTTGCACAGCAAAGGAAACTATAAGTAAGGTGAAAAGACAACCCTCAGAATGGGAGAAAATAATAGCAAATGAAACAACTGACAAAGGATTAATTTCAAAAGTATACAAGCAGCTCATACAACTCAATACCTGAAAAATAAACAACACAATCAAAAAGTGGGAATAAAGACCTAAGCAGAGATTTCTCCAAAGAAGACATACAGATGGCTAACAAATACATGAAAAAATGCTCAACATTGCTCACTATTAGAGAAGTGCAAATCAAAACTACAATGAGATAGCACCTCACACTGGTCAGAATGGCTACCATCAAAAAGTCTACAAACAATAAATGCTGGAGAGGGTGTGGAGAAAGGGAATCCTCTTGTACCACTGGTGGGAATGTAAATTGACACATCCACTATGGAAGATGGTATGGAGATTCCTTAAAAACCTAGGAATAAAACCACCATATGACCCAGCAATATATGGGTCCTAGGCATATAACCTGAGGAAACCAACATTAAAAAAGACACATGTGCCCCATTGTTCATTGAAACACTACTTACAATAGCTAGAATGTGGAAGCAACCTAGATGTCCGTCGACAGATGAATGGATCAAGAAGGTGTGGTACAGATACACAATGGAATATTACTCAGCAATAAAAAGGAACACATTTGAGTCAGTTCTAATGAGGTTGATGAACCTAGAGCCTATTATATAGAGTGAAGTAAGTCGGAAAGAGAAAGATAAACATTGTATATTAACGCATATGTACTAATGAATCTAGAAAGATGGCACTGAATAATTTATTTGCAGGGCAGCAATGGAGACACAGACATGGAGAACAGACTTATGGTCACAGGGAGAGGGGAGGAGAGGGTGAAATGTATATATAGAGAGTAACATGGAAACTTACATCACCATATGTAAAATAGATAGCCAATGGGTATTTGCTGTATGTCTCAGGGAACTCAAACAGGAGCTCTGTATCAACCTTAGAGGTGTGGGATGGGGAGGGATATGGGAGCGAGGTTCAAGAGAGATGGGACATATGTATACCTATGACTAATTCATGTTGGTTTGACAGAAAGAAAAACAAAAATTCTATAAAACAATTATCCTTCAATTAAAAATAAATACATTTAAAAAAAAAAGCACGGTTGTCACACACCTTCAATTTGTAATAAAACAAATACAGTATCTCTGAAGTGCAATAAAGCAATGCACAATAAAATGATATAGGCCTGTACATGACAGATGAAACTAGTTGCAGGATGTAATAAAATAAAGATAGATGTACTTAAGGTTGACCTCATGCAGTCTAATGCATCTTTAAGTAAAAATTCTTAGCTGCAACACCTTAAAGGTAGACTCTCTTTGGCTGTCATACTAGCTTTTATGCCTGTGATAACTGAAATTTTTAAAATTGTGATGGCTGAAATTCTAAAAGTGTGTATAAAGTAAAACTGAAGTTAGACAATTCCAAAGAACTTGTTTTTTCCTTTCAATGAGAGATTCATTAGTTACTTGTTCCACTAAAATTGGAGTAGGTTTTACATATAAGGATAGAAAATAAACCTGTGTTTTGAGTCAAATTGTAGACAAATGACATTTTCTATAAAAACTAGTACTAACATTAAGTTCTGTGTGGGCAAATCTATGAAATTCTTTTTATAAACACCATAATCACAATGTGTTTATCAGTTGCTCTAGTAGACAGTTATTTTAAGCTCTGTTCAAAATAAATATCTTTACTAAAAATTATTGATTAAGCATTTGTTCCTCCTTGTGGACTTTTCTGTTATCCAATTACATTCAAAAGATTAGCTACAAAGCAATCTTAAAACATATTTCAGGTTAAAATGTGGCAAAATTTTAACATGTTTTAAGTGAAAAACGTGAACCTTTAAAAGAAAAAAACTGCACATTTTCAAAGTTTTTAATATAGATCAGTTCAGTTCAGTTTGCTCAGTTTCAGGTCGTGTCTGACTCTTTGGGACCCCATGAATTGCATCATGCCAGGCCTCCCTGTCCATCACCAACTCCCGGAGTTTACCCAAACTCATGTATAGATAACGTTCTGAAATTAATTTATATATTATTGAATTTAGAACTGCAATATTGATCTGTGCTATTTTAGCAGATTTGTAATTGATCTCAGTACTTGAGTCCCTACAAGATGTACCACTTATGCCATAAGACATTGTTTAGCTTATAAGTTTACAGCATTTAAAGATTGAGGAGGGAGTTCTCAATACCTGTTCATTTTTAGCATTAGTCATTTTCAAATTTGGTTCTGAAGAATGAGTCACATTATTTCTAATGCTAAAACAGTTACAGTTCAGGTCAATTCACAAAACTATTTCATTTGCAAAGATTCACTTTCATTTTCTAAATTTATAACTTCTTACAAATGTACCTCAGATGATCATGAAGCTTTAGAAAAAGTTTTTATTTTTTAATTTTCAAATATTTTTTAAAAAAATGACATTAAAAAGCCAATTTTAAAATGTGTTTAATAGAAATTTTCAACTACTAGAAGTGATAAAATGCTAAGAGATGTTGCTGTGCTTATTGTAATTAGGCTTGACCCATGGAGGGAAAGAAAAGGGAACATCCATTTCTCTTGTACCAGAAAATAGTGGAAGTGTGCAAGCTTTCATTCAGACCCAGAACAAGGCACACATATAGTTTCTATTTCAGTGTTACTCATATCTGATCTGTCATTCTCCATTTTATGACCGTCTCTTTTCAAATACCATGCTTAACTCCATTTCACATTCTAAAATTCAGTGTTCTTACTGACTGAAAATTTACATGAATTCTCAGTTTTTGCCACTGATGAAAGGGAAATAACTTGTTCATGAAATCCCTATATATGGGTGGCATCATGCTAAAAGACAGTCTTTTGAGTGGAAAAGCTCAGGTGAAAAGTGCATTGGAACAATAAAGATAAACATGGCAGGCACCTAGAGAAAAGAACACAAAGGTTCCAAAGAGACGCAGCTCTGAATTTAAAAGCATGATTTATAGAAGCTGAAAATGAACTGCCTTATCCCAGGTTAAACCTCTGCCCCTGATCCCTGAGAAATCTTATCACTTTCTTCCCACTCTGTCCCAACCCAAATACATATACTCTGTTGTGTTCATTTTTATTTTTGTGTTGTTATGGATATTGTTTGTTGCTTTTAAGTTTTAAAAGCATGCACTATTCTAAAGAAATTGTCTCCCAACTCCTTTCAGTTCTAGTGCCAATCCCTTACAGTGTGAAGTATGAGAGCTGGAGGCACTGTCTCCTCCTTCTTTCCCATATTTCCTTACTTGGTTGACAGAGGTCGATAGCTATGCAAATTCAATGGGCCACCAAATCAGGCCTCTTTGACTCCTGAAGTACCTAATTAAAAGACTTGCTGACTCTCCAAACTGCCATTAACCTCAGTGAAGGGAGCTGGCCAGAGAGAACTCTAGTTTCCTTTGGAGGGAGTGACTGGTTGGGGATATCACTGAGAAGACTCTAAAGTCCAATGGGTTTCTGGGCAAGCTGTGAGCTAAAGCTACCTAGTGATTCCAAAGTGCCATCCATTCTGCACTGGACCCTGTTCAGCTCCTCATGATAGTAAATAATAAACTTATTATAATAATAAATCCAGTAACCAGGTAACCATTCCCTTCATCATTTCAGATTTCTTATCCCTTTGTGGATGACACTGCCAACACTGAAGGGATCAAGGATTCTCCAGAGAATGAAGGGGACCTCAGAATTATAGTCAATGACTATACACCTTCCACATGACTCAGGAACACTATATGAAGAAGCAGGATAGTAGGAACTCACCAGAATCCTCAAGGAAAAAGCCACAGCTTAGAAGAAAAAAAAAATCTCTTTGTTTGCATCTATCCCCACCTCTCCCCTCACTGAACCCTCTGATAGGCTGTAAGAACTCACTTCATCAACTGCTGCTCTCTTCAGTTTCTTCCAGGCAATGAGCAACTGAAGCAGGCAGGGATGTGGCAGTAGAGTGAGCCTCTGGAGGGGGCCTGCTGATAATCACACAGGAGAAAGGGAGGGGTGTCAAATAGAGAGAAATAAAAATGTAGAAATTAAAACAAAAATAAATAAATAAGGGGAGAAGGAAAGAAAAAGAAAAGAAATTAAGGAAGAAAGGAAGGAGAACAAATAGAGCAAGCACTTGCAGCAACTGCCAGGGCTGCTAAACAACTGCTATTCAAAAGCAAATGGGTGCTGAAATTACTTCCCCCAATACACTCCTCTAGTCCCATTCACTCACTCCACAGATTCACCTTCCTGCCAGGCTTAACTTGCCCTGTAGAGTAAAACCATTTCCATGGTAATCTGTAGTCACACAGAAGGTCATCTGTAATATCGAGTCATGAGTACCTCCTACACCAGGGTGGTGATCTCTCCACTACTTCCATTTTCCTTTAGTGCTGAACTTTCTCCAGTGGAGTAATACTCCTTTTCTTCCTTCCCATAAAGGGAAGGGAGATTTCTTCTCATTCCCACAAATAGTGTATTGCTTTTGTCTTTCCTACATTTCACTCATTCAACTCCTCCTATCATACACAAATGAGTGACTCCCCCACTTCAGTCTTTGCCAACACAAACGCAAACATATTCAGAAGACAGTATTTCTGAAAAAAAAAGTGGCTTTTTTTCTGGTGTCTTTTTAAACTCTATCATGAGTTCCCTCCATTAACATCATCTGTTCTTTGTTTTGCTAGAAATATTTTAGGTCCTTATGTTTTTCTCTATATCTTTAGCCACTTCTCATAAGTGAAAACAGGTGGATGGCATTCCTTAAAGACACAATTTCAAAATTCTATCTTTGACAGTTTAAAGAAGAAGTACTTTAATGAATGGTTAAAATAGAATTACTTTAATGGTTGTCTGAGGAGGCCTTACAAGTAGCTGTGAAAAGAAGAGAAGCCAAAGGAAATGGAGAAAAGGAAAGATTTACCCATTTGAATGCAGAGTTCCAAATAATAGCAAGGAGAGATAAGAAAGCCTTCCTCGGTGATCAATGCAAAGAAATAGGAAAACAATAGGATGGGAAAGACGAGAGATCTCTTCAAGAAAATTAGAGATCCCAAGGGAACATTTCATGCAAAGATGGGCTCGATAAAGGACAGAAATGGTATGGACCTAACAGAAGCAGATGATATTAAGAAGAGGTGGCAAGAATACAAAGAAGAACTATACAAAAAAGATCCTCATGACCCAGATAACCACGATGGTGGGATCACTCACCTAGAGCCAGACATCCTGGAATGTGAAGTCAAGTGGGCCTTAGGAAGCATCACTATGAACAAAGCTAGTGGAGGTGATGGAATCCCAGTTGAGCTTTTCAAATCCTAAAAGATGATGCTGTGAAAGTGCTGCACTCAATATGAGAGCAAATTTGGAAAACTCAGCAGTGGCCACAGGACTGGAAAAGGTCAGTTTTCATTCCAATCTCAAAGAAAGGCAATGCCAAGGAATGCTCAAACTACTGCATAATTGCACTCATCTCACATACTAGTAAAGCAATGCTAAAAATTTCCCAAGCCAGGCTTCATCAATCCATGAACTGTGAACTTCCAGATGTTCAAGCTGGAAAGAAAAGGCAGAGGAACCAGAGATCAAATTGCCAACATCCACTGGATCATAGGAAAAGCTAGAGAATTCAAGAAATGCACCTACTTCTGCTTCATTAACTATGCTAAAGCCTTTGACTGTGTGGATCACAACAAACTGTGGAAAATTCTTGAAGAGATGGGAATAGCAGACCACCTGACCTGCTTCCTTAGAAATCTGTATGCAGGTCAAGAAGCAACAGTTGGAACTGGACATGGAACAACAGACTGGTTCCAAATTGGGAAAGGAGTATGTCAAGGCTGTATATGTCACCCTGCTTATTTAACTTATATACAGAGTACATCATGAGAAATGCTAGACTGGATGAAGCACAAGCTGGAATCAATATTGCTGGGAAAATATCAATAGTCTCAGATATTGGGGACACCACCCTTACGGCAGAAAGTGAAGAAGAACTAAAGAGCCTCTTGATGAAAGTGAAACAGGAGAGTGAAAAAGTTGGCTTAAAGCTCAACATTCAGAAAATGAAGATCATGGCATCTGGATGGGGAAACAATGCAAACAGTAACAGGCTTTATTTTTGAGGGCTCCAAAATCACTGCAGATGGTGATTACAGCCATGAAATTTAAAGACACTTGCTCTTTGGAATAAAAGTTATGACCAACCGAGACAGCATATTAAAAAGCAGAGACATTACTTTGCCAACAAAGGTCCATCTAGTCAAAGTTATCGTTTTTCCAGTAGTCATGTATGATGTGAGAGTTGGACTATAAAGAAAGCTGAGTGCCGAAGTCTTGATGCTTTTGTACTGTGTTGGTGGAGAATTCTCTTGAGTGTCCCTTGGACAGCAAGGAGACCCAACCAGTTCATCCTAAAGGCAATCAGTCCTGAATATTCATTGGAAGGACTGATGCTGAAGCTGAAACTCCAATACTTTGGCAACCTGATGCAAAGAAGTGACTCATTTGAAAAGACCCTGATGCTGGGAAAGATTGAAGGTGGGAGGAGAAGGGGACGACAGAGGATGAGATGGTTGGGTGGCATCACCAACTCAATGGACATGTTTGTGTCAGCTCTGGGAGTTGGTGATGGACAGGGAAGCCTGATGTGCTGCAATCCATGGGGTCACAAAGAGTCAGACATGACTGAGCAACTGAACTGAACTGAACACTAATGAAATATACTAAGCTATGATTAATAATATTAAATTTATTAATCTGACTATTGTTTCTAACCTTTGCTTGCAATAAAGTTTATTAACAATTATTTAATTATTTAAAATTAAATTATTTAAAATTTAAAATTAAATTATTTAATTGTTCTACTCGCACAAAATAAGAGTTCACTTTTAAGGTACTGAAAGACTGTGCAAAAGAGATAACTAATGATTGCTTTATAGGAAGAAAAATGAGTCTTCCCTAGCAGCTCAGGTGCTAAAGAGTGCAGTGTAGGAGACCCAGGTTCTTTCCCTGCCTTGGGAAGATCCCCTGGAAAAGGGAACGGCAACCCACTCCAGTATTCTTGCCTGGGAAATCCTATGAACAAAGGAGCCTGGCAGGCCCCAATCCATGGAGTTGCAAAGAGTCAAGACATGGCTGAGCAATTCACACACACACACACACACACACACACACAAACACACATTTGTAAACATACTTGATTATTGACCACCTTAGTTTTAACTTTCATTCACTGATATGTAGTACTTAAACATACTTGATATATAAGAAAAAATTAGGTACAGAACTTTAATACTTCATTTTAGAAATTTATGAAGTTAAATTTTGAAAAACATTCACTATCAGGTTATTGGGATGTCAATGTGTTAGTCAGTTAATCTTGGGGTTTTGTATTTCCTTTACCTTGGAGTTGCAAATAAACGTAATTATTGATACTGAATGAACATGTGTTATATCTCCCATTTATTACTGTTGACTTAGCACAGAAAGTGAAACATTAAAATAATCACTGATGCTGTTTTCAGCACATTAACTGTGTCCAATTTTACCAGAGCCATATAGACACAATTATTAATAAAAGAGCTAATTTTCTAAGACATTCAGTATACATACTTTAGTTGAATAAATCAGTTTTTGAATAAAACATAATTTCAATGTTTACACACAGCTGAAACTAAAAGTAATAAAATTTCCTTTCTATGAGATTTCCTACCAGGTCTTTTGTTAGCACACTTGGTTGAATTTAACAACACCTTCTCTGAAGACTAACTTTCTTCTCCAGAATTTGCCATAAACTGATCTCCTCACATTCTCTGTGCCTCACTTGCAACAATCACATGGATACTGTTGCCAGGAGACCAAGAATATTACTGTTGCATCATTGTTGCTATTATAGTTAAGAGTATTTTCAAATGAGCATTTTATATGAGACAATTCTGATTTCCAAGACTCAAATAAAACAATGCTACACTGGAAATATTAAGGATTAAAAACATTTCTCAAGTTATTTTGACTTCAATAAAAAAATGGTAAAAAAAAATAAATAAATAACATTACAGATGAATTTGTTGTTGTTCAGTCGTAAAGTTGTGTGACTCTTTGCAACCCCATGAACTGCAGCACACAAGGCTTTACTGTACTACATTATCTCCCTGAGTTTGTTCAAACTCATGTCCATTGAGTTGGTGATGCCATCCAACCATCTCATCCTCTGTCATCCCCTTCTCCCCCTGCCTTCAACCTTTCCCAGCATCAGAGCCTTTTCAAATGAGTCAGCTCTTCACATCAGGTGGCCAAAGTATTGGAGTTTCAGCTTCAACATCAGTCCTTCCAATGAATATTTAGGACTCATTTCCTTTAGGATGGACTGGTTGGATCTCATTGCAGTCCAAGGGACTCTCAAGAGTCTTCTCCAACACCACAGTTCAAAAGCACCAATTCTTCGGTGCTCAGCTTTCTTTATAGTCCAACTCTCACATCCATATATGACTACTGGAAAAACCGTAGCTCTGACTAGATGGACCTTTGTTGGCAAAGTAATGTCTCTCTTTTTAATATGATGTCTAGGTTGATCATAACTTTTCTTCCAAGGAGTAGGCATCTTTTGTTCACATGGCTATCATCAAAAAGTCGACAAACAATAAATGTTGAGCAAGTTGTGGAGAAAAGGGAACTCCTGTGTACTGCTGGTGAGAATGTAAACTGGTGCAGCCACTATGGACAACAGTATTGAGGCTCATTAAAAAAAAAAAACTAACTAAAAATAGAGTTACCATATGGTCTAGCAATACCAATCCTGGGCATTTATCTGAAAAAAGAGAAAAACCTCTAATTCGAAAAGATACATGCATTTCAATGCTCATAGCATCACTATTTACAATAGCCAAGAGGTAAACAACCCAAGTGCCCATCAACAGAACACTGGTTTAGGAAGATGTGGTATATATGCACAATGGAATATTATTCAGCCATTAAAAGAATGAAATATTGCCATTTGAAGCAGCATGGATGGACCTAGATGATATCATATTAAGTGAGGAAAATCAGACAAAGATTAATATTATGTGGTATCATTTATATGTAGAATCTAAAAAATAATGCAAATGAATGTATAAATTATACAAAACAGACTCATAGACATAGAAACCAAAGTTACAGTTATCAAAGGGGAAGAGGAGGGGGAAGGGATAAATTAGGAGTATAGGCTTAACAAATTACTATACACAAAATAGATAAGCCACAAGGATTAATCACATAGCACAGGGCATTATATTTAATAGTTTGCAATCATCTATAATAAAAAAAATAACTTGAAAATATATATGTATAACTGAGTCACTTTCCTGTATATCTTGAAACTAATATAATATTGTAAACCTAAAAACTGAAATTTTTTTTTAAAATTCCAAAATTCCAATTTTCACTTAAAGACCTACGTTTTGTCATTGACAATGAATGTCATCAGCTCTCTTCCCTGAAGTGAAAAATTCAAATCATTCATTTTTGAAAAAAGAAATCTGTCAAACAACCAAATCAGAATGACCATTGTTTGTCACCAGTTCTTCCAAGTAAAAATGGTGTTCCATGAAAAAGGCAGTTAGAAAAGTTTCACAATTCAAACAATCTTATAACTGCTTTTTCTGGCGATAACTACCATATACCTGGTAAGAGAAAGAAGTGATTTCTGCCTACTTTCCATCCTGTTGTACAAATTATTAGATAGATGTATACTCAAGGGTTTAAGTTCAGTTCAGTCCAGTTCAGTCACTCAGTCATGTCCGACACTGCGCGACCCCATGAATCGCAGCACACCAGGCCTCGCTGTCCATCACCAACTCCCAGAGTCTACACAAACCCATGTCCATCGAGTCGGTGATGCCATCCAGCCATCTCATCCTCTGTTGTCCCCTTCTGCTCCTTCCCCCAATCCTTCCCAGCATCAGGGTCTTTTCAAATGAGTCAACTCTTCGCATGAGGTGGCCAAAGTATTGGAGTTTCAGCTTCAACATTAGTCCTTCCAATGAACACCGGGACTGATCTCCTTTAGGATGGAATGGTTGGATCTCTGTGTAGTCCAAGGGACTCTCAAGAGTCTTCTCCAACACCACAGTTCAAAAGCATCAATTCTTTGGCACTCAGCTTTCTTCACGTCCAACTCTCACATTCATACATGACTACTGGAAAAACCATAGCCTTGACTAGATGGACCTTTGTTGGCAAAGTAATATCTCTGGTTTTTAATGTGCTCTCTAGGTTGGTTATAACTTTCCTTCCAAGGAGCAAACGTCTTTTAATTTCATGGCTACAATTACCATCAGCAGTGATTTTGGAGCCCAAAAAAATAAATTATGACATTATTTCTACTGTTGCCTCATCTATTTCCCATGAAGTGATGGGACCAGATGCCATGATCTTAGTTTTCTGAACGTTGAGCTTTCAGCCAACTTTTTCACTCTCCTCTTTCATTTTCATCAAAAGGCTTTTTAGTTCCTCTTCACTTTCTGCCATAAGGGTGGTGTCATTTGCATATCTGAGGTTATTGATATTTCTCCTGGCAATCTTGATTCAAGCTTGTGTTCTTCCAGCCCAGTGTTTCTCATGATGTACTCTGCATAGAAGTTAAATAAGCAGGGTGACAATATACAGCCTTGACATTAATCCTTTTCCTATTTGGAACCAGTCTGTTGTTCCATGTCCAGCTCTAACTGTTGCTCCCTGACCTGCACACAGGTTTCTCAAGAGACAGGTCAAATGGTCTGGTATTCCCATCTCTTTCAGAATTTTCCACAGTTTGTTGTGATCCACACATTCAAAGGCTTTGGCATAGTCAATAAAGCAGAAATAAATGTTTTTCTGGAACTCTCTTGCTTTTTCTATGTTCCAGTAGATGTTGGCAATATGATCTCTGGTTCTTCTGCCTTTTCTAAAAGCAGTTTGAACATCTGGAAGTTCACGGTTCACATATTGCTGAAGCCTGGCTTGGAGAATCTTGAGCATTACTTTACTAGTGTGTGAGATGAGTGCAACTGTGCAATAGTTTGAGCATTCTTTGGCATTGCCTTTCTTTGGTATTGGAATAAAAACTGACCTTTTCCAGTCCTGTGGCCACTGCTGAGTTTTCCAAATTTGCTGGCATATTGACTGCAGCACTTTCACAGCATCATCTTTTAGGATTTAAAATAGCTCAACTGGAATTCCATCACCTCCACTAGCTTTGTTTGTAGTGATGCTTTCTAAGGCCCACTTGACTTCACATTCCAGGATGTCTGGCTCTAGGTGAATGATCACACCATTGTGATTATCTGGGTCGTGAAGATCTTTTTTGTACAGTCCTTCTGTGTATTCTTGCCACCTCTTCTTAATATCTTCTGCTTCTGTTAGGTCAATGCCATTTTTGTCCATTATCAAGCCTATCTTTGCATGAAATATTCCCTTGGGATCTCTAATTTTCTTGAAGAGATCTCTAGTCTTTCCCATTCTGTTGTTTTCCTCCATTTCTTTGCATTGATCGCTGAGGAACATTTTCTTATCTCCTTGCTATTCTTTGGAACTTTACATTGAAATGGGAATATCTTTCCTTTTCTCCTTTGCTTTTCAATTCCCTTCTTTTCACAGCTCTTTGTAAGGCCTCCTCAGACTGCCATTTTCCTTTTTTGCATTTCTTTTCCATGGGGATGGTCTTGATCCCTGTCTCTTGTACAACGTCACGAACCTCTGTCCACAGTTCATCAGGCACTCTGTCTATCAGATCTAGTCCCTTAAATCTGTCACTTCCACTGTATAATCATAAGGGATTTGATTTAGGTCATATCTGAATGGTCTTCTGGTTTTCTATACTTTCTTCAATTTAAGTCATACTTATCAATAATTACCTTAAATGTAAATGGGTTTAATGCCCCAACCAGAAGACTGGCTGAATGGATACAAGAACAAGACTCCTATATACGCTGTCTACAAGAGACCCACCTCAAAACAAGGGACACATACGGACTGAAATTGAATGGCTGGAAGAAGATATTTGATGCAAATGGAGAGGAAAAGAAAGCAGGAGTAGCTATACTCATATCAGCTACAATGGACTTTGAAATAAAGGCCATGAAAAGAGACAAAGGACACTACATAATGATCAAAGGATCAATACAAGAAGAAGATATAACAATTATATATGCACCCATCATAGGAGCACCGGAATATGTAAGACAAATGCTAACAAGTATGAAAGGGGAATTAATAATAACACAACAATAGTAGGAGACTTTAATACCCCACTCACACCTATGGGGAGATCAATTAAACAGAACATTAGCAAGGAAACGCAAACTTTAAATGATACAATGGATCAATGATACCTAATTGATATCTATAGGACATTTAAACAGAAAACAATGAATTTCACCTTTTTCTCAATTGCACACGGAACATATTCCAGGATAGATCAGATCTTGGGCCATAAATATAGCCTTGGTAAATTTAAAAAAAACTGAAATCATTTCAGGCATCTTTTCTGATCAATATGCGGTAGGATTAGATGTCAACTACAGGGAAAATATAATATTAAATATGCAAACATATGGAGGCTAAAAAATACACTTCTGAATAAGCAATAAATCACAGAAGAAATAAAAAAACAAATCAAAATATGCATAGAAACAAATGAAAATGAAAACACGACGACAACTCAAACTCTATGAGATTCAATAAAACCAGTGCTAAAGGGAAGGTTCATAGCAATACAAGCTTACCTCAATAAACAAGAGAAAAATCAAATAAATAACCTAACTTTACACCTAAAGCAGCTAGAAAAGAAGAAATGAAGCACCCTAGGGTTAGTAGAAGGAAAGAAATTATAAAAAATTAGTGCAGAAATAAATGATAAAGAAACAAAGGGGACTATAGCAAAAATCAACAAAAGTAAAAGCTGGTTCTTTGAGAAGATAAATAAAATAGACAAACCATTAGCAAGACTCATCAAGAAAAAAAGGGAGAAGAATCAAATCAAAAAAATGAAATGAAAATGGAGAAATCACAACAGACAACAGAGAAATACAAGGGATCGTAAGAGACTATATGCCAATAAAATGGACGACTCGGAAGAAATGGATAAATTCTTAGAAAAGTGCAACTTTCCAAAATTGAACCAGAAAGAAACAAAAATCTTAACAGACCCATGACAAGCATGGAAATCAAAACTGTAATCAGAAATCTTCCAGCAAACAAAAGCCCAGGACCAGACGGCTTCACAGCTGAATTCTACCAAAAATTTAGCAAAGAGCTAACACCTATCCTACTCAAACTCTTCAAGAAAACTGCAGAGGAAGGTAAACTTCCAAACTCATTCTATGAGGCCACCATCACCCTAATACCAAAACCTGACAAAGACGCCACAAAAAAAGGAAACACAGGCCAACATCACTGATGAACATAGATACAAAAATCCTCAACAAAATTCTAGCAAACAGAATGCAACAACAAACTAAAATGATCATACATCATGACCAAGTGGGCTTTATCCCAGGGATGCAAGCATTCTTCAATATTTGCAAATCAATCAATGTGATACCCCACATTAACAAATTGAAAGATAAAAACCATATGATTATCTCAGTAGATGCATAGAAAGCCTTTGAAAAAATTCAAAATCCATTTATGATAAAAAAAAAACCCTCCAGAAAGCAGGCATAGAAGGAACAAACCTCAACATAATAAAAGCCATATATGATAAACCCACAGCAAACATTATCCTCAATGGTGAAAAATTGAAAGCATTTCCCCTAAAGTCAGGAATAAGACAAGGGTGCCCACTCTCACCACATCTATTCAACATAGTTTTGGAAGTTTTAGCCACAACAATCAGAGAAGAAAAAGAAATAAAAGGAATCCTGATTGGAACAGAAGAAATAGAACTCTCACTATTTGCAGACTGGATGATCTTCTACATACAAAACCCTAAAGACACCACTAGAAAATAACTAGAGCTAAGCAATGAATATAGTAATGTTGTAGGATATAAAATAAACACACAGAAATCCCTTGCATTCCTATACACTAACAATGTAAAAACAGAAGGATAAATTAAGTAAACAATTACATTCACCATTGCAATGAAAAAAAAAAAACAACTTAGGAATATATCTACCTAAAGAAACAAAAGACTTATATATAGAAAAATATAAAACACTGATGAAAGAAATCAAAGAGGACACAAATAGATGGAGAAATATACCATGTTCATGGACAAGAAGAATCAATATAGTGAAAATAAATATACTACCCAAATCTATAGATTCAATGCAATCCCTATCGAGCTACCAGTGGTATTTTTCACAGAACTAGAACAAATAATTTCTCAATTTTTATGGAAAAACAAAAAATCTCGAATAGCTGAAGCAATCTTGAGAAATAAGAATGGAACTGGAGTAATCACCCTGCCTGACTTCAGACTATACTACAAAGCCATAATCATCAAGACAGTATGGTACTTGCACAGAGGAAAAAAAATAGATCAATGGAACAAAATAGAAAGCCCAGAGATAAATCCATACACCTATGGACATCTTATCTTTGACAAAGGAGGCAAGAATATACAATGGAGAAAAGATGATCTCTTTCACAAGTGGTACTGGGAACACTGGTCAACCACTTGTAAAAGAATGAAACTAGAACACTTTCTAACACCATACACAAAAATAAACTAAAATAGATTGAAGATCTTACGTTTGTAAGACCAGAAACTATAAAACTCCTAGAGGAAAACATAGGCAAAACACTCTCTGACATTAATCACAGCAGGCTCCTCTATGATCCACCTCTCAGAGTAATGGAAATAAAAGCAAAAATAAACAAATGGGACATAACTAAACTTAAAAGCTTTTGCACAACGAAGGAAACTATAAGCAAACTGAAAAGACAGCCTTCAGAATGGGAGAAAATAATAGCACACGAGCAACTTACGAAGAATTAATCTCAAAAAAATACAAGCAGCACATGCAGCTCAATACCAGAAAAATAAACGACCCAATCAAAAAATGGGCCAAAGAACTACTCAGACATTTCTCCAAAGAAGACGTACAGATGGTTAACAAACACATGAAAAGAAGCTTAGCATCACTCATTATCAGAGAAATGCAAATCAAAACCACAATGAGGTACCATCTCACACCAGTCAGAATGGCTGCTATCTAAAAGTCTACAAACAATAAATGCTGGAGAGGGTGTAGAGAAAAGAGAACCCTCTTACACTATTGGTGGGAATGCAAACTAGTACAGCCACTATAGAGAACAGTATGGAGATTCCTTAAAAAACTGGAGACAGAACTGCCATATGACCCAGGAATCCCACTGCTGGGCATACACCCCGAGGAAACCAAAATTGAAAGAGACATTTGTGCCCCAGTGTTCATCGCAACACTGTTTACAATAGCTGGGACATGGAAACCACCTAGATGTCCACTGGTAGAGGAACAGATATGAAAGCTGTGGTACATACATACACACAATGGACTATTATTCAGCTATTAAAAAGAATGCATGTTTTCCCCTTCCAGAACCCCCCTTCCACCTCCCTCCCCATCCCATCCCTCCAGGTCATCCCGGTGCACCAGCCGCAGGCACCCTGTATCATGCATTGAACCTGGACTGGCGATTCGTTTCACATATGATAATTTACGTGCTTCCATGCCATTCTCACATATCATCCCACCCTCGCCCTCTCCCATTGAGTCCATAATACTGTTCTATTTATCTGTGTATCTTTTGATGTCTCGCATACAGGGTTATCTTTACCAATTGACTAAATACCATATATATGTGTTAGTATACTCTATTGGTGTTTTTCTTTCTGGCTTACTTCACTCTGTATAATAGGCTCCAGTTTCATCCACCTCATTAGAACTGATTCGAATGTATTCTTTCTAATGGCTGAGTAACACCCATGGTGTATTCATGTCAATGTATGGCAAAACAAATACAATATTTTAAAGTTAAAAAATAGAAAATAAACGAATTTAAAAAAAAGAAAAAAAAGAAAATTGGCATAAACAGCTTTGGAAGCAAAAAAATAAATGCATTTGAATTCGTTCTAATGAGGTGGATGAAACTGGAGCCTATCATATAGAGTGAAGTAAGAAAGAAAAACACCAATACAGTATATTAACACATATATATGGAATTTAGAAAGATGGTAATGATGACTCTATATGCGAGACAGCAAAAGAGACACAGATGTAAAGAACAGACTTTTGGACTCTGTGGGAGAAGGCGATGGTAGGATTATTTGAGAGACTAGCTTTGAGACATGTATATTACCATATGTGAAACAGATTGCCAGTCCAGGTTTGATGCATGAGACAGAGCACTCAGGGCCAGTGCATTGGGATGACCCTGAAGGATTGGATGGGGAGGAAGGTGGGAGGGGGTTTCAGGATGGGGGACCCATGGCTGACTCATGTCAATGTATGGCAAAACCCACTACACTATTGTAAAGTAATTAGCCTCTAATGAAAATAAATAAATTAACTAAAAATAAATAAATAAACTAGGACTAAGGACATTAAAAAAAAAAACAACTGAAAATGAAAGCACAATGATCCAAACCTAGGGGACATAGCAATAGCAGTTCTAAGAGGGAAGTTTATAGCAATTCAGTCTTACCTCAAGAAACAAGAAAAATTTCAAATAAACCCTGTAATCTTACATCTACATCAACTAGAGAAAGAAGAAAAACAAAACTTTAAGATAGCAGAAAGAAAGAAATGAGAAAATCAGAGGAGAAATAAATAGAAACGAAGAAAACGATAGCAAAGTTCAAGGAAACTAAAAGCAAGTTCTTTGAAAAGATAAACAAAATTGATAAACTTTTAGCAAGACTACCAAAAAAAAAGTGAGAGGTCGTAAACCAATAAAATTAGTAATGAAAAAGAATTTACAGTTGACACTGCAGAAATACAAAAGGATCATGAGACTACTACAAGCGACTGTATGCCAAATGGACAAACTAGAAGAAATGGAAAATTTCTTGGAAAGGTACAATCTCCCAAGACTGAAACAAATAGAAATATAAAATATGAACAGACCAATGACAAGCACTGAAATTGAAATTATGATTTAAAAACTCTCAACAAACATAAGTCCAGGACCTGATGGCTTCAGAGGCAAATTCTATCAAACATTTAGAGAACAGCTAATACCTATTCTTAAACTCTTTCAAAAAATGCAGAGGAAAGAACACTGCCAAACTCTTTCTACAAGCCTGCCATCAACCTGATACCAAAACTAGACAAAGATACCACATAAAAAGAAAGTTAAAGTCCAATATCACTGATGAACATAGATGCAAAATCCTCAACAAAATACTAGCAATCAGAAGCTGACAATACATTAAAAGGATCATATACCATGATCAAGAGGGATTTTCCCTACAGATGCAAAGATTGTTCATTATCCACAAATCAATCAGTGTGATACACCACATCAACAAATTGAAGAGTAAAAACCATATCATAATCTTAATACAGAAAAAAGTTTTGACAAAATTTAGGACCCATTTATGATAAAAACTCTCCCAAAAGTAGGCTTAGAGGGAATATACCTTAACATAATAAAGGGCATATATGACAAACCTAAGCTAACATCATATTCAATGGTGAAAAGCTGAAAACATTTCCTCTAAAAACAGGAACAAAACAAGGATGTCCACTCTTGCCACTTTTATTCAACATAGTTTTGGAAGTCCTAGCTACAGAAATCAGAGAAGAAAAATAAATAAAGGGAATCAAATTGGAGGAGAAGTAAAACCACCACTGTTTGCAGATGACATGATACTACACACAGAAGATCCTAAAGAAGCTGATAGAAAACTACTAGAGCTCACCGATGAATTTGGTAAATTTTTGCAGGTTAAAAAATTAATACACAAAAGTCTGTTGCATTCTGTACAGCAATAACAAAAGATGAGGAGAAAAATTCAAGAAACAATTCCATTTACCACTGCATCAAAAAGACTTAAAATACCTAGGAATAAATCTATCTAAGGAGACAAAAGACCTGTACTACAAAAAACTGTAAGATGCTGATGAAAAAAATCAAAGAAGACACAAACTAATGGAAAGATATACCATGTTTGCAGATAGGAAGAATAAATATCATCAAAATGATATTTATTGAATCTACAGAATCAGTCCAATCCTTATCAAATTACCAATGGCATTTTTCACAGAACTAGAACAAAAATTCCTATAATCTGTATGAAGACACAAAAGACCTCCAATAGTGAAAGGAATCTGGAGAAATAAAAATGGAACTGGAGGAATCAGGGTCCCTGATTTAAGACTAGACTAAAAAACATATGATACTGGCACAAAAATGAAATATAGATCAACGGAACAGGATAGAAAGAATAGAAATAAACCCACGTATCTATGGTCAACTAATTTACAACAAAGGAGGTAAGACTACACAATGTTGGAAAGACCTTCTCTTCAACAAATGGTGCTGTGTTTTTTACAGTGACATGTAAAAAATGAAATTAGATCCTTCATTAACATTATACACAAAAATAAGCTCAAGATGGATCAAAGACCTAAATGTGAGACCAGACACTATAAACTCCTAGAGGAAAACATAGGCAGAACACTTTCTCACATAAATTGCAGCACTATCTTTTTTGACCCATTTCCCAGAATAATGGAAATAAAAACAAAAATACATGGGACGTACTTAAACTCAAAAGCTTTTGCACAGCAAAGGCAGAAATAAACAAAACAAAAAGCAATCAACAAACTGGGAGAAAATATTTGCAAATGATGTGAACAACAAGGAATTAGTCTCCAAAATCTACAAACAGCTCATGAGGTACAACATCATCAAAATAAACTAACCAATCAAAAAATAAGCACAAGATCTAAACTGACATTTCTCCAGAGAAGACATCCAGGTGATCAACAGGCACAAGAAAAGATGTTCAACATTGTTAATTAATAGAGAAATACAAATGAAACCTACAATGAGATATCACCTCACACTGGCCAACATGGTTATCATTAAAAAATCTAGAAACAATAAATTCTAGAGAGGGTGTGGAGGGAAGGGAACCTTCCACACCATTGGTGGGGAATTAATTGGTACAGTCACTATGGAGAATATGAAAGTTCCTTAAAAAAACTAAAAATAGAGCTACCATATGACCTTGAAATCCCACTCCTGGGCATATATTCAGATACACACATGGTCTGAAAGGTATATGCACTCCAGTGTTCATTGCAGCACTGTTTACAATAGCCAAGATATGGAAGCAATCTAAATGTCCACTGACAGAAGAATGGATAAAGAAGATGTAGTACTTATATATAACAGAATATTACTCAGCCATCAAAAGGAGTGAAATAATGCTATTTGCTGCAACATGGAAAGATCTAGAGACTGTCATACTGAGTGAATAAGTCAGACAGAGAAGCAGAAACATCATACAACCTCCCTTGTATGTGAAATCTAAAAAGACATGATACAAATGAACTTATTTACAAAACAGACTCACAGACTTAGCGAACTCATGGTTGTTTGGGGGGAAGGAAGATGGGAAGGGATAGTTAGGGAGTTTAGGATGGACAGGTACACACTGCTATATTTTAAATGGATTAGCAACAAGGTAATTCTGTTGTATAGAACAGGGAATTCTGCTCAATGTTATGTGACAGCCTCGGTGGGAGGGAAATTTGGGGGAGATTGATACATATATATTTATGGCTAAGTCTCTTTGCTTTCCACCAGAAACTATCACAATATTGTTAGTCAGCTATACTCCAATACAAAATGAAAATTAAAACAACAACAACAACAACAACAACAGAACCCAGATGTATGTAGATAAGTGCTTCAAAACTAGTGCCAGCTGATGAAGACATACTAAAAGCAGTGGCAACAAACACACAGATTTTGACAATCTGGTAGAGGGGTTCTGAGTATTCAGGACTGTTTTTGACTTCATTTACAACACTTCTATGATACAGGCATTGAAACTAAAGCAAATCATGGAAGAAGTATTGGTGCCAAATAGAAACAATTTTAGATAAATGGAAAAGGAAAAATGTCAGAAATTATGATATATTTCCATAGTTACATCACCAAGTGTGCTTTCTCTCCTGCCTCCACTTCCACTTTCTCTACCTCTTTCTTTTCTGCCATCCGTGAGACAGCAAGACCAAATTTTCCTCTACCTACTCCTTCTCAGCCTTTATTGTGCCTTTCTTTGCATCTACTCATGGAAAATAGACGGGGAAACAGTGACAGATTTTATCTTTTTGGGCTCCAAAATCACTGCAGATGGTGACTGCAGCCATGAAATTTAAAGATACTTGCTCCTTGGAAGAAAAGTTATGACAAACCTAGACAGGAAAAGCAGAGACATTACTTTGCCAACAAAGGTACATCTAGTCAAAGCTATGGTTTTTCCAGTAGTCATTTAAGGATGTGAGAGTTGGACTACAAAGACAGCTGAGCACCAAAGAATTGATGCTTTTGAACTGTTGGAGAAGACTCTTGAGGGTCCCTTGGACTGAAAGGAGATCCAACCAGTCCATCCTAAAGGAAATCAGTCCTGATTATTCATTAGAAAGACTGATGCTGAAGCTGAAACTCCAATACTTTGGCCACCTGATGCGAAGAACTGACTCATCTGAAAAGATCCTGATGCTGGGAAAGATTGAAGGTGGGTGGAGAAGGGGACGACAGTGGATGAGATGGTTAGATGGCATCACCAACTCAATGGATATAAGTTTGAGTAAGTTGCAGGAACTGGTGATGGATAGGGAAGCCTGGTGTGCTGTAGTCCATGGGGTTGCAAAGAGTTGGACATGACTGACTGACCAAACTGACTGAACTGAACTCCTTCTCAGCCTACTCAACATGAAGAGAATGAAGATCTTTGTGATGATTCATTTCCACTTAATGAATAGTAAATAATTATCATTCCATACAGATAATACACTTATCTGTTGTGTATGTGAGTCTTTGTGTGAAAATCTAATCACTATATGGCAAGAACTGTATGAGACATTTTCACTGCATCATCATCATCCTTGCCTAAGCATTCATCATGAAGAACGTCATGTGCAAGGTCTGTATTGAAGTAGAACAGTCCTATCACCACATAGATGTAAGACAAGTGATATTTAGAATAAAATTAATAATGTGTTAGTTTTGTTAATGATTTTAACATAGCTTTCAAACAATTACCTTACTGTACCATATGCTTTCTCTCTCCTAATTGCAGAAACTGCATATCAGTCTATAATCACAAGTAAGTGGTTCTTAAAAAGTATAACCATGTTCCCAATATTTTGTTATGAATATGTCTGTAATACTATCTGCCATAAAATTTTTATAATGATTCATTCATTAGTGTACAGACTAGGCTACTGTAAAGCAATTATATTGTTTGCATTAGGCTAACCACAAATCAATCATATTGCTGCTTATTCATTATTAATGCATGAATCTTTATACCTATAAATAAATATGAATTTCTTTTCGCATTATCTTTTCACTTTTGATGCTGAGTGGTAGTATTATGTATAACATCTACAGTGTTTTCTATCATATAAGACAATATTGATTGGGTTCTGACAGATGATTCACTTTGTAAATAATTTAAACTTTTATAAACTGTAAACTGTTAAACTGTATCGATACAGTACTGCAAATGCATTTTCTTTATGAATTTGTTAATATTACTTTTCTCTAGTTTACTTTAAGAATAGAGTACATAATACATATATTAATAACATACAAAATATACAAAATAATAGGCTATTTATCTTATAGGTAAGTCTTCAGGTTAATAGTAGGCTATTAGTAACTGAATTCAGGGGGAGTCAAAGTTAAATGCAGATTTTCAACTGAATAGAGGTTTGGAACCTCTAACTTCCACATTATTCAAATGTCTACTGTGTTTTTAGGGTCCCTTCAAGTTTAGAGACTCTGAGTACTCTTTCTGCTTTTATTCTGAATGCCATGTATTACCATAATGTGTAATTTGAAATGGTGGTTGTTCAACTAAATAAAGCATGTCCTACAGCAGCTACATACATGAGCTGATTCCTACAAAAATGATCTTCCAAAGCTGCATGAGATCATACAATGAGTTAGAAAATAAACAGATATTGATTCATGTATCTTTAGTATTACATGACATCAGTAATTCTAGATCTAATTTCTCTGGTTATGAGATGAACCAAACTACATAGTTATGACTATTATTGTGCACAACTTTTATGTGCTCAGACCTCAACATGAAGTTTCATCATCATTTACTGACCAGTTAATCCATATAATTCTAGCAAATGCCAAGGCATTATTTCATGCTTTTATCTGTTTTATTGCTTCCTCAAGTTGAAAATGTCCTTTCCTGAGTCCATCTAGAAAATTAAGCCTCAGGTTCAGCATATCATATGCATATCTATCCCTTTTGGACTTTCTCACCAAGAACCTGAGTTTTCCATTATTCTTTCTAGATTTAAGATTTTCCATGTTTTCCAATCTTATTTTTGTTTTTCAGTATAGGTGCTTATAACTTGCAGTCTAATTTAGTTCCTATCCTACACTTAATGCATAAATTTGGCTAAAATCTCATAGCTACTTCTGAATACTTCGTTTTCCTGTTGATTTTTGTTGTTCAGTCATTAAGTTATGTCTGATTCTTTGCGACCCCATGGACTGCAACACGCCAGGCTTCCCTGTCCTTCACTATCTCCCAGAGTTTTCCCAAATTCATGTCTGCTGAGTCAGTAATGCTATCTAACCACCTCACCCTCTGTCACCCTCTTCTCCTTTTGCTTTCAATCTTTCCCATGATCCCTATTAATACGATATCTTTTATTATTCTAGTACCAAGTGGATTCTCTGATAGCAATTTGAGATTTTAAAATCTTTTGAACTCTCTAGACATTATCAATCTTTCCACTATTATTTACCACTTTGAAAATACTGTTAGGTGACTGTATTTGTCACAAAATATGCATAAAATACCCCTCTCCTACTGAAGCACCCACTCGCTAGAGCCTGTGCTCTGCAACAAGACAAGGCCCCCACAGTGAGAAGCCCACACACTGCAACTAGAGTTAGCCTCTGCTCTCCACAACTACAGAAAGCTGACATGCAGCAACAAAGATCCAACACAACCAAAAATAAATAAATATTTTCAAAATATTATTCCTTTTTTAAGGATAGTCTTATTTCAGCAAGTGTAGTCTTCAAATCCTTTGTATCCTCAGTCTTTCACTGTCACTCTTTATGAGAAATCCATAGTAAATGATAACTATAATCAACACAAATACAGCTATAGAAGCTTACATTTAGTCTGAGAATCCCTTTTTAGGTATTATTATTAGCTGTTATAATCATGTTTGTAATTGTGTATATTGTACTATCAAGCAGAATAATTTTCCTTAATCAGAAAATCGGAGTATCAGAAAATTAGCATATACCTCGATGACTATCTGACCTTGAACAATCTTTTTATATGTCAAAATTAAATTACTGGGTGGGGAAATGTTAATGTGATGCAATAATAACAAATATATCAGAAAGCATGACAAACTAATTGCATACCAGTGTACCAGATATATTTTAGCATTTAGATAGACTGTCTAGAAAATTCTATTGACTCTTAAAATCCACAGTAATAAAAAGAAAAGCATGCTAAAAGAGTTTATTTGGGGGGGGGTATGTTTTTAGCCTTTTTTACTCTGTGATTCCAAATTTCAAGGCCAGGAAAGAAAAAGCATATTAGGAATTCATTCATTCATTCTCTCTCTCCTATATTTTTTGGACTTTTTCATACTTTTATAGTGATTTACATAATGGGTATTTAATCATTGTGCATAAAGTCATTTTGACTACAAT
Source organism: Okapia johnstoni (assembly GCA_024291935.2). Lineage (NCBI taxonomy): Eukaryota > Metazoa > Chordata > Mammalia > Artiodactyla > Giraffidae > Okapia > Okapia johnstoni. The sequence continues at coordinate 56,259,359 of CM044305.1, read as the reverse complement.
GCATAACACATTTAACAACACTGGAAATTACTGAATGACTTTTAAAATAATAAAAACATTTTATAAGACAAAAGAACCTCTTGATATATTTGAGAATCCTTCTGAAACCATTTTTTTTCTTAAGGTATTATTAATCTCTGCACTGTATCAAATGAACTAAGAAATATAAAATCAGAATTCTAACCAGATTTGAACTGTTAATGTGAGAGTAATTATAAAATTTGCAATAAAAGGGTCATGTTACATTATGATTAGCAACACAAAGATTACTGGATTGTGATGATTTCTCATTAGCTATCTGGGTTGAAAAATATGATAGATTTTAGGCTCTGGAATTGCTAAACTGATATAAATTCAAATTCTAGCTCTGCTATTTAATAGCTATGGAATCATGAATACATTACTTAAATTCTTTTTTTATGTTTTTAAAAATTTATGTATTTTTTATTGAAGGATAATTGCTTTACAAAATTTTGCTGTTTTCTGTCAAACCTCAACATGAATCAGCCATAGGTATACATATACCCCCTCCCTTTTGGAATCATGAGTAAATTACTTAAATTCTTAAGTCTCTCATATAAAAAATATATAACCTTTATCTCCACATGGATGCTATGAAAATTAAGATAAGAGAATGCACCATGAAACTGCCCAGCATGGTACTTCAAAAATTATAGATTCTTCAGCAAATAACAAAACCAGCATGATATAGTAGAAAAAGAATATGACAGTCTCAGAATCCTGACATGCCAGGGCTTAAATTTGTATATATAACTTATAAACTACATTATGATAAATAAGTTACTTGATATTCATACTTTAGTTTTCTTATCTATGAAATGGGAGTAATGATGATAATATACTTCATATACTTATTTGATGATTAAATGAGAAAATACACAGTGAGCATTCAATAAAATATCCATTCTCTTAACCTTTCCTAAAAATCAAATGGAATCTATGTCTATAACTTTTAGAAAAGTGTATATCTGGTATGCCACTATAAAAATAATTAGTTCTTGTGTCTTCTATAAGACAAAGGATAACTGAGAAAGTCCTTATTCAAAAAAAAATAATAAACTATAGCCCACAAGACCATGTTTTACTTTTTTGTGAAAATATTACTACTTTAAGTACATTGTAATAAAAGGGCTAAATCTTAAAGTTAGTTTATAAAGTAAGCAACATAAGATCTATATTAAAGATTAAGTGCCAGAAAAACAAAACAGTTGTATTATTTTCTTAAAAATGACACTTTTTCATTATTAAAGTTGTGGAATAAGTTCCATAAAAGAATACACACACACACTCTCTCTCTCTCACCTATCACTAGAGCAACCTATTTAGTTTTATAAATAGTAACAGTCAAAATACTTTCAACTTTCCTTAAAATATCATGATAAAGTATCAAACAGCACAGACCTAAGAATTAACTTTGAGGCATGGATTAATCAGTGAACTAAATGTGCACATGTGCTGATACAACATATTGCTATGACAAAAGGTAGTATAGCAACAAGAACAACAATTACTACTGTTAAAATTATTCTACTGCTGCTGCTCTTGACAATAAAATGTGAGATTTTTATTGAATTTTTAACTATGTTTCTTGTGGTCTGTTAAATACTATAACGTATACTATCTCATTTAATCTTTACAACTATATGAATAAAACATAACTATCTTCATTTTATAGATGAGGAAATTAACTTTCCAAAAGTCACAGGTGTCAGAGTAAGGGCATAAAAACCAGGTCTAACTCTGGAAATTTTGGAATGATATCTACATATCAGAAATAAATTTTGAGGAAGTTTTGTTTGATAGGGTAAATGAAGCCAGGCTGAAGGAAGACACCAAAGACTTCCTAATAAAGAAAAGTAGCCACAAGAAGTGAGGAAATTGCCACTCCGCATACAGGATTTCTTTCTTGACAAAAAAAGGAAGCAAAACAACTCTGGCCATCATGCTCCATTCTGTGTTAAGGATACGAATGCAACAATAAACTCTGACTTCATATTCAAAGCATTCAAAGTTAATGCTGGAAATTAGGAATGCACATCACCATGAAGTTAATAATTACATATTAAAATGTCATGGTATTTTAAAATATTCAGTTAGCAAAGTACCTATTCTAAGTCTGTCAAGAACAGAAAGGCAATGCTAAAGCTGGTTAAACAATAAATATAATCCACTAATCCCACTCCTGGGCATATATCCAGAGCAAATAAGATACACGCACCCCAATGTTCAATGAACCACTATTTACAATAACCAAGACACGGAAGAAACCTAAATGTCCACTGACAAAGGAATGGATGAAGATGGGGTACATATATACAATGGAATATTACTCAGCCATTAAAAAGAATGAAATAATGCTATTTGCAGCAATATGGATTGACCTAGTAGAGAAGGAAATGGTAATCCACTCCAGTATTCTTGCCTGGAGAATCCCACAGACAGGGAGCCTGGTGGGCTGCTGTCTATGGGGTCGCACAGAGTCGGACATGACTGAAGCGACTTAGCAGCAGCAGCAGGATAGACCTAGAGATTCTCACACTGAATGCAGTCAGTCACACAAAGACAAACATCATTTGATATCACTTATATGTGGAATCTTTAAAAAATACAAATGAACTTATTTACAAAGCAGAAATAGAGTCACAGTTGTAGAAAACAAACTTATGGTTACCAAGGTAGTAAGAGGGGAGGGATAAACTGGGAGATGTGGACTGACATATACACACTACTATATATACAACAGATGACTAATGGGGACCTACTGTATAGCACAGGGAACTCTACTGAGTACTCTGTAATGACCTATATAGGAAAAGAATCCAAAAAGAGTGAATATATGTATATGTATAACTGATTTAATTTGTTGTATAGCAGAAACGAATGCAATATTGTAAATCAATTATACTCCAATAAAAATTAATTTGAAAAAAGATGTGGTACATATATACAATGGGGTATTACTCAGCTGTAAAAAGTAAGCAATAGTGCCATTTGCAGCAACATGGATGAACCTAGATATTATCATCCTAAGTGAAATAAGTCAGAGAAAGACAAATAGCATCTGACATAACGTATATGTGGAATCTAAAGATATGATATAAATGAACCTATTGACAAACCAGAAACAGACTCTCAGCTTTTAAAATGAACTTATGGTTACCAAAAGGGAAACATCAGGGGGCGGGGGGATAAATCAGGAGCTTGGGATTAACATATACACACTACTACACGCTACTGTATATCACATAGATAACCAACAGTTCAGTTCAGTTCATTTGCTCGGTCATGTCTGACCCTTTGCTACCTCATGAACCGGAGCACGCCATGCCTCCCTGTCCATCACCAACTCTTGGAGTCTACCCAAACCCATGTCCATTGAGTTGGTGACGCCATCCAACCATCTTGTCCTCTGGCGTCCCCTTCTCCTCCTGCCCTTAGTCTTTCCCAGCATTATGGTCTTTTCAAATGAGTCAGCTCTTTGCATCAGGTGGCCAAAGTACTGGAGTTTCAGCTACAACGTCAGTCCTTCCAATGAACACCCAAGACTGATCTCCTTTAGGATGGACTGGTTGGATCTCCTTACAGTCCAAGGGACTCTCAAGAGTCTTCTCCAACACCACAGTTCAAAAGCATCAATTCTCCGGCACTCAGTTTTCTTCACCGTCCAACTCTCACATCCATACATGACTACTGGAAAAACCATAGCCTTGACTAGAGGGACCTTTGTTGACAAAGTAATGTCTCTGCTTTTTAATATTCTGTCTAGTTTGGTCATAACTTTCCTTCCAGTGAGTAAGTGCCTTTTAATTTCATGGCTGCAATCACCATCTACAGTGATTTTAGAGCCCCCCAAAATAAAGTCTGACACTTTCCACTTTTCCCCATCTATCTGTGATGAAGTGATGGGACCGGATGCCATGATATTAGTTTTCTGAATGTTGAGCTTTAAGCCAACTTTTTCATTCTTCTCTTTCACTTTCATCAAGAGGCTCTTCAGTTCTTCTTCACTTTCTGCCATAAGGGTGGTGTCATCTGCATATCTGAGGTTATTGATATTTCTCCTGGCAATCTTGATTCCAGCTTGTGCTTCCTCCAGCCCAGCATTTCTCATGATGTACTCTGCATGCTAAGTTAAATAAGCAGGGTGACAATATATACAGCCTTGATGTACTCCTTTTCCTATTTGGAACCAGTCTGTTGTTCCATGTCCAGTTCAAACTGTTACACTGTTGGTGGGAATGCAAACTAGTACAGCCACTATGGAGAACAGTGTGGAGATTCATCAAAAAACTGGAAATAGAACTGCCATATGACCCAGCAACCCCACTGCTGGGCATACACACTGAGGAAACCAGAATTGAAAGAGACACATGTACCCCAATGTTCATTGAAGCACTGTTTATAATAGTCAGGACATGGAAGCAGCCTAGATGCCCATCAGCAGATGAATGGATAAGGAAGCAGTGGTACATATACACAATGGAATATTACTCAGCCATTAAAAAGAATACATTCGAATCAGTTCTAATGAGGTGGGTGAAACTGGAGCCTATTATACAGAGTGAAGTAAGCCAGAAAGAAAAACACCAATACAGTATACTAACACATATATATGGTATTTAGTTAATCAGTAAAGATGACCCTGTATGCGAGATGTCAAAAGAGACACAGATATATAGAACAGTATTATGGACTCTATGGGAGAGGGTGAGGGCAGGATGATATGGGAGAATGGCACTGAAGCATGTAAATTATCATATGTGAAACGAATCGCCAGTCCAGGTTCAATGCATGATACAGGGTGCTCAGGGCTGGTGCACTGGGATGACCCGGAGGGATGGGATGGGGAGGGAGGGTGGGAGGGGGGTTCCTGAAGGGAAACAAATGTATACCCATGATGGATTCATGTCAATGTATGGAAAAACAAATACAATATTGTAAAGTTAAAAAATAGATAAATAAACTAATTAAAAAAAAAGAATACATACAGTTTGATTCTCACTATTTGCATTATGTTTCATTTGTAAACACTGAATTAGCAAGTAATGAATCATTATTCCTAGGGGGAAAAAGATTTGATTCCTGAACGCCTTTGGACAGTGGTTGCTAGCTATATGTTATTCTCTTTGAAAAGTATGTTAGTCACTCAGTCGTGTCCTACTCTTTGAGACTTGATGGACTGCAGCCTGCCCGGCTTCTCTGCCTATGGAATTCTCCATCCAAGAATACAGGAGTGAGTAGACATCTCCCCCTCCAGGGGAGCTTCCCAACCCAGGGATTGAATTTGGATCCCCTGCATTACATGTAGATTTTTTTTTTCCATCTGACCCCACTAGGGAAGAGTTATTTTCTCTAGGGAATATTAAAACAGTATTACTGATACTGAAATTTTCTGGTGTATGAGAGGAATAATGATAGGATTTACTGAGGTTAGCATCTTTAACAACAACCTTTCAATCATACTGTATCTCATAGAGGCAATATGTTATAGAACAAACAAAAAGAACTAGATTGGAAGGGAGGATATCTAACTTTAATATTGACCCTAATATTGCGTGTGGGACTTGGAAATCACCTCACCACTTTGCACCTCAGTCTCCTCCTCTGTAAAATGAAAGGGTTGAACTAGATCATTAAAAGCCTTAGCACCTTAAACTTTATATAGTTCTATTCTACCTATGGGCTTCCCAAGTAGCTCAGTTGGTAAAGAATCTGCTTCCAATGCAGGAGACACTGGTTTGATTCCTAGGTTGGGAATTTCCCCTGGAGAAGAGATAGGTTACCCACTCCAGTATTCTTGGGCTTACCTGGTGGCTCAGATGATAAAGAATTCACCTGCAATGTGGGAGACCTGGGTCCGATCCCTGTGTTGGGAAGATCCCCTGGAGGAGGGCATGGCAATCCACTCCAGTATTCTTGCCTGGAGAATCCCCATAGTCAGAGGAGCCTGGCGGGCTACAGTCCATGGGGTCACAAAGAGTTTGGATATGACTGAGTGACTAAGCACAGCACATTCTACATATACAGGTCAGCAATAACAAGGACACTCTACAAAACTACTTTGCTTGACATGGAGGTATTAAAATGTTCAATTATGTTTCAATATGTAGCATTATCAATGGTTCTTCTAATATACATACCTTTATCTCAAACATCCAGAGAAGTTGAGCTACTGCTCTGTAACCTCTCTGATCACAAACTATCAAATGTCACATACCACTCTTCTCCTATTATCATGTGCAACCAACAATCTGCAATCCTCCTAGACTTCCAAAGACCAAGAAGTTGTGTTGAACTTTATTCTGTACTTAAGGGGAAAAGATCATGATTTACTAAAACCAGTTTTTTAGTTCCAGTTTACCAAATCTAAAATTAATTTTGTTTACACCAAAATTCTGCTTTAAATCTATACAGTTAATCAGTATGAACAGGAACCAATGCTACCAATTTTTAAAATGAATGATTCAAACTATCAAAATGTTTTCCAAATATATCTGAACCAAATGGTATTTCAAACACCTAAATTGGGTTCATCTTTACTCTTATATTAGAACTGTGTGGTAGATATCCCATCTAATAAAATAGTATTAATTTGAAATTTATTCAAGAGAACAGATAAAAAGAATGCATCTCTCAATACTAAAAACCTCAACTTTATTCATAACTAGTCAACTGTCTCATTATTTTTACACCATTGAGTTCTTTAGTAATAATGGGACCTTACTGTGGTATCATTGTTTTCTGTTATATTAACTGCAAAGTGAAAAAAATGTTGATGTAACTATGGGTAATACAGTAAAATCTCTAACAATTTGTGTTTGCTTATCTGTAAAATGGACTTCTATGGTGGCTCAGTAGTAAAGACTCTGCCTGCCAATGCAGGAGACTTGGGTTTGATCCATGGGTCGGGAAGATTCCCTGGAGAAAGAAATAGCAACCCATTCCAGTATTCTTGCCTGGGAAATCCCATGGGCAGAAGAGCCTGGTGAGCTACAATTCAATCGGTAGCAAATAGTCAGACATAACTGAGTGACTAAGCACACAAGTGTAATGAGGCCATAAATATCAACTGATAAAAAAAGGACTACTGACTTCTCAGTCTCACCCATCTGATTCTGAAACCTGTAAAAGTATTTTAATATACAGCTCTGAGATATACTTTAAAGATTTCCCATCTTTAATCTCTACTACTTAAAACAGAATTAACTGGGGAAATGTTACTAAGATATTATACAAAACTTAGAGTTTCATAGTCTCCCAGTTAGGATATAAGGTGGAGTTACTGACCAAACCAACACAGGCATACCCCTGGAGTGGAAACAGGTATTAATTCTTACCTCTCTGTTTTCATTATTGTCATTCTACCAATCTGGAATTACTTTCCTTTTTCCCTTGGCCTATCCTAATCCTTTAACTATAAGGTCTTGCATAAAGCCTTGATCATTCTAATCAACATTGATCTCTTCTGTGCCAGAGCTGCGAAGTTGACATTTGATACTATCTAATTGTGTAATATATGCTGGCTTGGTTCCTACAACTGAGTTGTAAATTGCCTGATGACATAATTCATGTCTTACATTTCTTTTTCATCCAGAGTGTGGGGAAACAGAAGATTCCATCAAGGTGTACTAATTGATTAATTAGATTCAGCAAAGATATTCCCTATTATGTCATTAGTATAAAGACTTTATAGGGAAAGCCTATCTACAAAGAAAAAATTCCTAAAAGTAATTAAAACCATAGTCTGCTTCATGGAGAAAACAAATGATTGTGATAAAATCGGTATGTTCTCTGTGAAGTATGTGATCTCAATTTTTCTTATGATTACAAGCTGGAAGACAGCTCTTTATTCTATTTTAGAGAGGGACAGCATTTAAAAGTTCTTAATACATTTATTTCTATTAAATATCAGTAAAATGCTTCATATACAGTTTAAGATAAAAAAAATAGGACTTGATGGCTTGCTTGCTGTAACACGTAACTACATGGTATTTTGACAGGGTCTTCTTTTTTTAGTTACTCATAATGAATATTGTCTTTTGTGATAGGGGGAGGACACATTTCTCTTGAAAGGAATTGTAACCAGAAGGTCACTTTAATACATGGTTCCAGTGGTCAAAGTCACATGACCTGATCCTAAGGAAGATTATAAATGAATTGAAGAGGTAATGCACACATATAAGTTAAATAAGCAGGGTGACAGTATACAGCCTTGTCATACTCCTTTTCCTATTTGGAACCAGTCTGTTGTTCCATGTCCAGTTATAAATGTTGCTTCCTGACCTGCATACAGGTTTCTCAAGAAGCAGATCAGGTGGTCTGTTATGCCCATCTCTTTCAGAATTTTCCACAGTTTATTGTGATCCACACAGTCAAAGGCATTGGCATAGTCAATGAAGCAGAAATAGATGTTTTTCTGGTACTCTCTTGCTTTTTCGATGATCCAGTAGATATTGGCAATTTGATCTCTGGTTCCTTTGCCTTTTCTAAATACAGCTTGAACATCTGGAAGTTCATGGTTCACGTATTGCTGAAGCCTGGCTTGGAGAATTTTGAGCGTTACTTTACTAGCGTGTGAGATGGGTGCAATCGTGCAGTAGTTTGAGCATTCTTTGGCATTGCCTTTCTTTGGGATTGGAATGAAAACTGACCTTTTCCAGTCCTGTGGCCACTTCTGAGTTTTCCACATTTGCTGGCATATTGAGTGCAGTACTTTCACAGTGTCATCTTTCAGGATTTGAAATAGTTCAACTGGAACTCCATCACCTCCACTAGCTTTGTTTGTAGTGATGTTTCCTAAGGCCAACTTGACTTCACATTCCAGGATGTCTGGCTCTGGTGAGTGATCACACCATCGTGATTATCTGGGTCATGAAGACCTTTTCTGTATGGTTCTTCTGTGTATTCTTGCCACCTCTTCTTAATATCTTCTGCTTCTGTTAGGTCCATACCATTTCGGTCCTTTATCGAGCCCATCTTTGCATGAAATGTTCCCTTGGTATCTCCAATTTTCTTGCAAAGATCTCTAGTCTTTCCCATTCTATTGTTTTCCTCTATTTCTTTGCATTGATCGCTGAGGAAGGCTTTCTTATCTCCCCTTGCTATTCTTTGGGACTCTGCATTCAAATGGGTATATCTTTCATTTTCTCCTTTGCTTTTCACTTCCTGTCTTTTCAAAGCTATTTGTACAGCCTCCTCAGATGGCCATTTTGCTTTTTTGCATTTCTTTTTTAACTTATATGCAGAGTACATCATCAGAAACACTGGGCTGGAGGGAGCACAAGCTGGAATCAAGATTGCCGTGAGAAATATCAATAACCTCAGATATGCAGATGACACCACCCTTATGGCAGAAAGTGAAGAAGAACTAAAAAGCCTCTTGATGAAAGTGAGAGAGAAGAGTGAAAAATTTGGCTTAAAGCTCAACATTCAGAAAACTAAGATCATGGCATCCAGGCCCATCACTTCATGGCAGATAGATGGGGAAACAGTGGAAACAGTGGCTGACTTTATTTTTTGGGGCTCCAAAATCACTGCAGATGGTGATTGCAGCCATGAAATTAAAAGATGCTTACTCCTTGGAAGGAAAGTTATGACCAATGTAGATAGCATATTAAAAAGTAGAGACATTACTTTGTCAACAAAGGTCCCTCTAGTCAAGGCTATGGTTTTTCCAGTGGCCATGTATGGATGTGAGAGTTGGACTATAAAGAAAGCTGAGCGCTGAAGAATTGATGCTTTTGAACTGTGGTGTTGGAGAAGACTCTTGAGAGTCCCTTGGACTGCAAGATCCAATCAGTCCATCCTAAAGGAGATCAGTCCTGGGTGTTCACTGGAAGGACTGATGTTGAAGCTGAAACTCCAATACTTTGGCCACCTGATGCGAAGAGCTGACTCACTGGAAAAGACCTTAATACTGGGAAGGATTGGGGGCAAGAGGAGAAGGGGACGACAGAGGATGAGATGGCTGGATGGCATCACTGACTCGATGGACATGGGTTTGGGTGGACTTAGGGAGTTAGTGATAGACAGGGAGGCCTGGCGTGCTGTGGTTCATGAGGTCACAAGAGTCAGACACAACTGAGCGATTGAACTGAACTGAATGCACACATAGGTCTTCCCAAGTGGTTCAGTGGTAAAGAATTTGCCTGACAATGCAAAAGATGCAGGTTTGATCCCTGGGTTGGGTAGATTCCCTGGAGAAGGAAATGGCAACCTACTCCAGTGTTCTTGCCTGGGAAATCCCATGGACAGAGAGCCTGGAAGGCTACAATCCGTGGGTTCGCAAAAGAGTCGCACGTAACTTAGTGACAAAAAAAGAATAAAAAGGCACACACACAAACAATAATAATAAAAAAAATTAAGTAGTAACCCCACTTGTTTGCCAGTGTGATTACCACAGTGATTATATCACTCTGAATGCATGTATGCTAAGTCGCTTTAGTCGTGTCTTACTCTTTGCGACCCTATGGACTGTTGCCTGCCAGGCTCCTCTGTCCATGGGGATTCTCCAGGCAAGAATACTGGTGTAGGTTGGCATGCCCTCCTCCAGGGAATCTTCTCGACAAAGGGACTGAACTGTGTCTCTTTTGTCTTCTGCAATGGCATGCATGTTCTTTATCACTAGCTCTACCTGGGAAGCCCACATTACTCTGAATATTTGATACTAAATTTTAATGGCATCTTTTCAGAAGTTGATAGGCTTCTAGAACACTTATACACTCATGCACTTGGCACAAGACTATGAACTAAATCTTCATTTTAAGTGTACTGCATCCTATGAATTCCAGTAAATTCCTTCTTGTCTAAAGTGTAAAAAGCTAGGTTGAGCTTGAGAGTCCTTGGTCAAGCATAATTTTTGAATTATCCAAAAGAGTTGTACTGTGGATGAATATGAAAATTAGCAAAAAATTATAGAAAGTTAATAAAGGAGAAAGGGATATTAATAGAGAAATATAAGTTTAAACAAAAAAATGCAAAAGAAAAATATAATGGAGCACATGCTTGTCAAGTGTATATCTATAACGTTTCTTCTATCCAAAGTTGAACAACTATTTATGAAAATCATACTTTATTTATTATTATTATCAAAGGGAATTTTCAAGACGATCCTCTACCCTGTTCATAAAATCATCTTAAATGATGTGTGATCTGAAGGGCAAAATAAAGAATGAAATGGTTAATTCATACCAAACTGATATACAGTCTTTATCAAGTTATATAACCCCTCTTTTTCCCTCTAATTTATAAACTTGCATCTCTATAAACTTTCTATCTTACCTTCAGTTAGTGAAACTTCAGTTAGATAGATGTCAAATATCAGATGATCTGTTTTTCACAAAGAATTAAATCTGAAAAACAGAAACACAGTAATTAATTTTTGTGTAATTTGGATAATTGCCAGTTCTGATTAAACTCTGTCATAGGACCTGACTTAAAAGTGGGTCAGATGAATTTGGTTGCTATTGAAAGTCACTGTTTTGTTTTCAGGCAACTGAGATATGCAAAGTCTGGGATAATAAGAGTTTTTTTGGTTTGGGTTTTCTTCTTTTTTAACCATATACAAAATTTGAGACTTATTGTGGTCAGAGTGGTTATCTCACTGAAAAGTTCTATGAAAAGCCTGATTAATACCATTTGAACAAGTTACCGTCTTGAGTGTCCATAGGATTTGCTTTTTATAGTTTGACATTTTTTCCATAAATTCTTATTTTTCTTTACATTCTTATGAGAATTTTTTTTAAACTGGCTGCCTCTTTTATTATAGTTTTATTGTGAATCAAGTGATATATATTTTCCTCTATATCTTCACATGCCTTACCCAAAACCCCATTTTAGGTAGGAGTTATTAATATATACATGGAAATGTTAATTTTTAATATAGCTCAGCTACAACTAACAGTAGTCTTCAAAATTGTGAAGTTTAGAGAGGATAGAAGTACCTGACAAACATTCTACACCAGAGCTATGCAAATCAAATATGCAATTAACCTGATATATTTACTCTTTGTAGACTTTTGCCTGATACATTGATCTTGTTCTGTAGATAATTTTTCCTTCTAATTGAATAAAGCATAATAAAAGCCATTCTGGATCAGATTCAGAGTCCATCCAGCTCAGTAATCTGTTACTGATAATGTCAGTTGTATAGTACTGAGCACACAGTAGGCAATCTTTTTTCATTGTACTGTTCTTGAAATAAGCAGGCATGTGTGATTTCTAAGGAATCAATTCCCAAAGAAAAGCTAGCTCTTCCATAAAATGCATTCAAAGTTAACTCCTTTCTGAATCTTCAGTTTTTCAGTATATACAACATTTTAACATATAAAATGGTACTTCTCTTATTTATTTCACAATAGCTATTTCTACCCTAATGTCCCAGTAGTTCCACTTCCAGAATATGCCTTAGAGAATTTTTGCAAATGTGTACAGTGAGACACAATGAGTCACAGTAGCACTGCCTATAACTGATAAAAAATGAAAGCAGTTTATAAATGTGCATCAAGATGGGAATAGATGAATAAAATGTGGCATATTGATATGGTGGGTTATTATACATACAAATGTAGATATGTCAGCACAGATAGATCTCAAAAACAAAGCTGAGGAAAAAGAATAGAACTTGGACATATACTAGGTGTAATGTTTATATAAATTAAGAATACATACAAAATATTGTATATTACCCATGAATGTATATTTATGCATGTAAAAGGATACACAGTACCTCATGCAAATAGTTGTTTTCAGGAGGGAGTACAACGAGTAAGATTACTGGGGTCAAGGAAGACCTCAACATCTTCTATACTGTTTTATTTATTTTATTTTTAAAAAGAGATCTTCCAATAATTTGCCAAAATAACTAACACAAAGGGAAAGAGGAGGGGCACCCACTACATGTTCTCTAGTTCTTTTAGAAAACATAAAGTTGCTCCTTTGGCCACATACATTCGAACCTACAAGAAAGGTGATATTGTAGATATCAAAAGGATGCTGCTGCTGCTAGTTCTTTTAGAAAACATAAAGTTTCTCCTTTGGCCACATACATTCGAACCTACAAGAAAGGTGATATTGTAGATATCAAAAGGATGCTGCTGCTGCTAAGTCGCTTCAGTCGTGTCCGACTCTGTGCAACTCCACAGACGGCAGCCCACCAGGCTCCTCCGTCCCTGGGATTCTCCAGGCAAGAATACTGGAGTGGGTTGCCATTTCCTTCTCCAATATCAAAAGGATGAGTACTGTTCAAAAAGGAATGCCCCATAAATGTTACTCTGTCAAAACTAGGAGAGTGTATGTTACCCAGCATGCTATTTGCATCATTGTAAACAAACAAGTTAAGGGCAACATTGTTGCCAAGAGAATTAATGTGCATAGTGGGTATCAAGCATATTAAGCACTCTAAGAGCTTAGATGGAGTCCTGAAATTTGTGAAGGAAAATGATCAGAATTAGAAGGAAGCCAAAGAGAAAGGGACTTGGGTTCAGCTGAAGTGCCAGCCTGCTACACCCAGAGAAGGACAATACTTGAGAACCAATGAAAGGAGCCTGAACTGCTGCAGCTCATGCCCTATGACTTCATGGCATGATGGGTGTAAAGGAAATAAAGACCTGCACTGTACAAAGAAAAAAAACCTTGAAAGAAATTGTGACAGAATATTAACTGCTATGAATTCTTGGATGAAGAGAAAACACAGGTGTTTAATATAATATTCTTTATATATTTTAAGAATTTATCATAAAATAACATTTCTTATAAAACTATAAAAAGAATCATATAATGTTAGAGGCATGTTTAATATGTTAATTTAACATCTTAAAAATGAAAGACAATGAATATATTATTCTAACATTGAGTAGGAAGACTCACAGTCATAACCTATTCTTAGCTGCTCAAGATTCTAGAAGCAACAAATGGAAAGGGTATGCGAAAATATATGAAGAGATAACAGTCAAAAACTTCCCTAAAATGGGGAAGGAAATAGCTACCCAAATCCAAGAAGCCCAGAGAGTTCCATATAGTATAAACCCAAGGCTAAACATGCCAAGACACATAATAAGCAAACTAACAAAAATTAAGCACAAAGAGCAAATATTAAAAGTGGCAAGGGAAAAGCAACAAACAACATACAAGGGTATTCCCATAAGGATAACCACTATTCTTTCAAAAGAAACTCTACAGGCCAGAAAGGAATGGCAGGATATACTTAAAGTGATGGAAGAGAAAAACCTAAAACCAAGATTACTCTACCCAGCAAGGATCTCATTCAGATTCAAAGAAGAAATCAAAAGCTTTACAGACAAGCAAAAGCTGAGAGAAATCAGCACCACCAAACCAGCTCTTCAGCAAATGCTAAATGATTGTTTCCAGATAGAAAACATAGCAGTTTTACAAAAAACAGACCCAAACAACAAAGGAAATGGTAACAGGATCATGCTTATCAATAAATACCTTAAAGGTAAATGGGTTAAATGCTCCAACCAAAAGACAAAGGCTGGCCAAATGGATACAAAAAGAAGATCACTATATATGCTGTCTACAAGAGATCCACCTCAAACCTAGGGACACATGTAGATTGCAAGTGAGGGGCTGGAAAAAGATACTTCATGCAAATGAAGACCAAAAGAAAGTGGGAGTAGCAATGACCATATCAGATAAAATAGACTCTGAAATAAAGACCATGAGTAGAGACAAAGGAGGACACTACATAATAATCAAGAGATCAATCCAAGAAGTAGATATAACAATTATAAATATATATGCACCCAACACAGGAGCACCTCAACACATAAGGCAAATGCTAACAACTATTAAAGGCAAAACTGACAGTAACACATTAATAATGGGGAAATTTAATGACCCACTCACACCAATGGACAGATCATCCAGACAGAATATTAATAAGGAAAAAAAAAGCTTTAAATGGTTCATTGGATCAGTTAGCCCTAATTGATATCTACAGGATATTCCACCCAAAAACAATGGATTTCACCTTTTTCTCAAGTGCACATAGAATATTCTCCATGATAGATCACATCCTGAGCCACAAATCTAGCCTTGGTAAATTAAAAAAAAATACTGAAATAATTTCAAGTATCTTTTCTGATCACAATGCTGTAAGATTAAATATCAATCATAGGAAAAAAACTATTAAAAACACAAACATATGGAGGTTAAACAAGACACTTCTGAATAACTGACAGATCACTGCAAAAATAAAAAAGGAAATAAAAATATGCATAGAAACAAATGAAAGTGAAAACACAACAACCCAAAACCTATGGGAATCAGTAAAAGCAGTGTTAAGAGGGAGGTTCATAGCAATACAAGCCTACCTCAGGAAACAAGAAACATCAAATAAACAACCTAGTTTTACACCCAAGGCAACCAGGAAAAGAAGAACAGAAAAACCCCCAAAGTTAGTAGAAGGAAAGAAATCATAAAAATCAGAGCAGAAATAAGTGAAAAATAAATGAAGGAGACTATAGCAAAAAAAAAAAAAAGCTGGTTCTTTGAGAAGATAAAGAAAATAGACAAACTGTTAGCTGGACTCATGTAGGGAAAAAGGGAGAAGACTAAAATCAATAAAATTAGAAATGAAAATGGAGAAATTACAACAGACAATACAGAAATACAAACAATAATAAGACTACTATGAGCAACTGTATGCCAATTAAATGGAAAACTTGGAAGAAATGGACAAATTGTTAGAAAAGTATAACCTTCCAAAATGGAACCAGGAAGAAATAGAAAAGTTGAACACACCAATCACAAGCATGGAAATTGAAATTGTAATAAAAAATTTTCCAAGAAACAAAAGCCCAAGACCAGATGGCTTCACAGGTGAATTCTACCAAAAATTTAGAGAAGAGCTAACAACTGTCCTACTCAAACTCTTCCAGAAAATTTCAGAGGAAGGAAAACTCCCAAACTCATTCTACAAGGCCACCATAACTTATATACCAAAACCAGAAAAAGATGCCACAAAAAACCCCACAAAAATATAGGCCAATATTGCTGATGAACATAGATGCAAAAATCCTCAACAAAATTCTAGCAAACAGAATGCAACAACATATTAAAAAGATCATTCATCATGATCAAGTGGGCTTTATTCCAGGGATGTAAGGATTCTTCAACATTCCCAAGTCAATCAACATGATATACCATATTAACAAATTGAAAGATAAAAACCATATGATTACTTCAATAGATGCAGAGAAAATCTTTGACAAAATTAAATATCCGTGTATGATAAAGAAAGCAGGCATAGAATGAACATACCTTAACATAATAAAAGCAATATACGTCAAACCCACAGCAAACATTATCTTCAATGGTGAAAAATTGAAAACATTTCCTCTAAAATCAGGAACAGGTAAAGGGTGCCCATTCTCACCACTACGATTCAACATAGTTGTGGAAGTCCTAGCCACAGCAATCAGAGAAGAAAAATAAATAAAAGGAGTCCAGACTGGAAAAGAAGTAAAACTCTCACTGTTTGCAGATGACATTATCCTCTACATAGAAAACCATAAAGATGCCACCAGAAAATTACTAGAGCTAATCAATGAATATAGTAAAACTGCATGATGTAAAATCAATACACATAAATCCCTTGCATTTATATACACTGACAATGAAAAACAAGAAAGATAAATTAAGGAAACAATCCCATTTACCATTGCCACAAAAAGAATAAAATACTTAGGAACAAATCTACCTAAAGATAAAAGATCTGTATACAGAAAACTATAAAACACTGATGAAAGAAATCAGAGATGACATAAATAGATGGAGAAATATACCATGTTCTTGTATTGGAATAATATAGTGAAAATGAGAATACTACCCAAAGTAGGCTATATGCAGTGCAATCCCAATCAAACTACTTATGGCATTTTTCACAGAATTAGAAGAAATAATTTCACAATTTCTGTGGAAACACAAAATACCTGAATAGCCAAATCAATCTTGAGAAAGAAGAATGGAACTAGAGTAATTGATCCTTCTGACTTCAGACCATACCACAAAAATAAAGTCATCAAGAGAGTATGGTAGTGGCACAAAGGCACAAATATATATCAATGAAACAAAATAGAAAGCCCAGAGATAAATACATGCAATTATAAACAATTTATTTTGACAAAGGAAGCAAAAATATACAATGGAGAAATGACCATCTCCTCAACAAGTGCTGGGAAAACTGGTCAACTACATGTAAGAGAATTAAACTAGAATAACTTTCTAATACCACACACAAAAATAAACTCAAAATGGATTAAAGACCTAAATGTAAGATGAGAAACTATAAAACTCTTAGAGGAAAACATAGGCAGAACACTTTATGACATAAATCACAGCAAGATCCTCTATGGCCCACCTCCCAGAGTAATGGAAATAAAGACAAAAATAAACAAATGGGACATAATTAAACTTAACAGTTTTGTGCAATGAATGAAACTATAAGCAATGTGAAAAGAAAGCCCTCAGAATGGGAAAAAATAATAGCAAACAAAATAACTGACAAAGAATTAATCTCCAAAATATACAAGCAGCTCATGAAGCTCAATACCAGAAAAATGAACAACCCAATCACAAAATGGGCAAAAGACCTAAACAGATATTTCTCCAAAGAAGACATACAGATGTCTAATAAACATATGAAAATATACTCAATATCACTTATTATTAGAGAAATGCAAATCAAAACCACAATGAGGTATCATCTGACACTGCTATATGACCCAGAAATCCTACTGCTGGGTGTACACCCTGCAGAAACCAGAAATGAAAGAGACACATGTACCCTAATGTTCATTACATAACTATTTACAACAGCTAGGACATGGAAGCAACCTATATTTCCATCAGCAGATGAATGGAATAAGAAGTTGTGGTACATATGCACAATGGAATATTACTCAGCTATAAAAAGGAACACATTTGAATCAGTTTTAATGAGGTGGATGAAGCTGGAACCTATTATATTGAGTGAAATAAGTCAGAAAGAGAAAGACAAATACTGTATATTAATGCATATATATGTAATTTAGAAAGACAGTACCAATTATCATACATGCAGGTCAACAAAGGAGACATGGATGTAAAGAACAGGCTTTTGGGCTAACCGGGAGAAGGTGAGGGTGGGATGATTTGAGAAAATAGCATTGAAGCATGTATATTACCATATGTAAAACAGATGACCAGTGCAAGTTTGATGCATGAATCAGGGCCCCCAACATCCAGTGCTCTGGGACAACCCAGAAGAATAGTGTAGGGAGGGAGGAGGGAGAGACATGTATACCTGTGGCTGATTAATTCAGTCACCCAGTTGTGCCCGACTCTTTGTGACGCCATGAGCCACAGCACGACAGGCCTCCCTGTGCACCACCAACTCCCGGAGTTTACCCAAACTCATGTCCATTGAGTCGGCGATGCCATCTAACCATCTCATCCTCTGTTGTCCCCTTCTCCTCCTGCCTTCAATCTCTCCCAACATAAGGGTCTTTTCAAATGAGTCAGCTCTTCGCATCAGGTGGCCAAAATATTGAAAGAAAGTTATGACCAACCAAGACAGCATATTAAAAAGCAGAGACATTACTTTGTAAGCAAAGGTCCATCTAGTCAAGACTAAGGTTTTTCCAATAGTCATGTATGGATGTGAGAGTCAGACTATAAAGAAAGCTGAGCAAAGAAGAATTGATGATTTTGAACTGTGGTGTTGGAGAAGACTCTTGAGAGTCCCTTGGACTGCAAGGAGATCCAACCAGTCCATCCTAAAGGAAATCAGTCCTGGGTGTTCATTGGAAGGACTGATGTTGAAGCTGAAACTCCAATATTTTGGCCACCTGATGAGATTCATGATGATGCATAGCAAAAACTATCACAATATTGTAAAGTATTCTCCAATTTAATAAAATTAATTAAAAAATGGTTCTAGAAGCAAATTTACATTTACTCTGTGTGTGTGTGTGTGTGTGTGTGTGTGTGTGTGTGTGTGTGTGTATGTGTGCGTACATGCTCAAACATATCCAAATCTCTACGGTCCCATGGACTGTAGCCTGCTAGGCTCCTCTGTCTATGGAATTTTCCAGGCTAGAATACTGGATTAGGATGCCATTTTCTATTCTAGGGGATCTTCCCAACACAGGGATCAAACCCATATATTTTGTATCTCCTGCATTGGCAGGTGGATTCTTTACCACTAGTGCCACCTGGGAAGCCCTACTCTACCTATACACTGTGATTTTACAAACAGGTAGCTCAGCTTGTACAGAATCCACTTGCAATGCAGGAGACTCTGGTTCAATTCCTGGGTTAGGAAGATTCCCTGGAGAAGGGATAGGCTACCCATTCCAGTATTCTTGGGCTTCCCTTGTGGCTCAGATGGTAAAGAATCCACCTGCAATGTGGCAGATCTCGGTTCAGCCCCTGGGTTGAGAAGATTCCCCTGGAGGAGGGCATGGCAACCTACTTCAGTATTCTTGATCCTGAAGAATCTCCATGGAGAGGAGCCTGGTTGGCTACAGCCCATGGGGTCACAAAGAGTCAGGCAGGACTGAGCGACAGCACCACCTTGGAAGCCCTACTCTACCTATACTTATACTCCTTGATTTTACAAACTGATTAAATCAACATTTACCCATTCTTTCTATACAGAAGAATATTAAACAGTACATTCTTATAAAAGTCCCTCTGGTATTTGTAACTGTCTTCTCTAACCTTTCTTTTGACATTAATTCTTTCTCAAGGAGTGGTTATCATAAATGCCCCAATTTTTCCAAGCACCAAGGGCACATTTTTACCTCAAAACTGTAGTTTTTTTCTTTTGTTTCAAGTACTTTTCTTGATGATATTTACCTCTTTGTTGAGGTTTTTTTTTTGTTTATTTTGTTTTCATTTTTGTCTTTGAGGTTTTTTGGGGGGTATCTTTTTTCTTTTTTTGGCTAGAGAAGACATTACTTAACTACTATGTCTGATTGAGTGCCTCTATTTTAACTATTATAACTTTCAAGATAATCTCACAATAAACTTAGGAAATAAATGCTATTATCTGTTTTTGCAAATGAGGAAATTGACATGCAAAGATGTTAAATAACTTGTCCAAGAAAAGCAGCCATTCAGTATAAGAATCAGAAAATTGAACCTAGCTCTGAATGATTCCAAATGCCTTGCCCTTTCAACTGCCTGCAAAGTGAAAATGTTGCAATAATTTCAAAATCCTTGACTGGACATTAATTTTACTAATTATATTAAGAGTAAAATGGTTCAAAACTTAGAGATATTGTTGTTTTTATCTTGCTATGGTTGTTTCTGAAAAAGAGTAAGCTTATTTTTGTTTCTACTGTTGTGTGTCTATAAATTTAATATAAAGGTAGTGTTAGATAATTCTAGAGCTAGAGTGGTAGCTTGTAACTACCACGATTGGGGAGGTGATCTTAGCCTCTACAAGATATTTAGCAATCTCTGGAGATATTTTTGGTTATCACAAGTTGTGTGGGGTTACAGGCATCTAGAGTAGACAATTATAGCTGAAGGTGTGTACCACAAGGAAATACAATATTAAAAAATCAAAGAATATATGTACTAAAATATAGAGGACCTGAAAAAATTTACAAAGCACGCTAACTCTGTTTTAACCAATCACTAAAGTTCTAAACTTTACATTCAAACTCAACATTCAAAAAACTAAGATCATGGCATCCAGTCCCAACACTTCATGGCAAATAGATAGGGAAACAATGGAAACAGTGACAGACTTTATTTTTGGGGGGCTCCAAAATCACTGAAGATTGTGACTGCAGCCATGAAATTAAACAACGTTTGACTTTTGGAAGAAAAGCTATGACAAACCTAGACAGCATATTAAAAAGCAGACATATTACTTTGCCAACAAAGATGTGTCTAGTCAAAGCTATGGTTTTTCCAGTAGTCATGTATGGATGTGAGAGTTGGACTAGAAAGAAACCTGAGTGCTGAAGAATTGATGCTTTTGAACTGTGGTGTTGGAGAAGACTTTTGAGAGTCCCTTGGACTGCGAGGAGATGAAACCAGTCAATCCTAAAGGAAATCAGTCCTGAATATGCATTGGAAGGACTGATGCTGAAGCAGAAACTCTAATAATTTGGCCACCTGATGTGAAGAACTGACTCATTGGAAAAGACCCTGATGCTGGGAAAGACTGAAGGCAGTAGAAGAAGGGGACAACAGAGGATGAGATGGTTGGATGGCATCATTGACTTGATGGACACAAGCTTGAGCAAGCTCCGGGAGTTGGTGATGGACAGGAGAGCCTGGCGTGCTGCAGTCCAAGGAGTCAGAAAGAGTTGGACATGACTCAGAGATTGAACTGACTGAAAATTCTAAAACCAGGGGAAGGACTTTGACAGAATTTTGACTTGAGATTCCAAAATTGATGTGGGATCAAGAGTAGTAAGAAGGTGATACTAAATAAGCAGTATCTGGAGCTAAGTGTATAGGTTCTGTGGCCAGTAAAATAGGATACGGGAGTAGAAGATAGTTGTTTTCTTTTTTTCTTAAGAGAGCAGGTATTTTGTTTGTTTGCTTTTTGCCTCGCATTCATCTGTTTTTATGATAAAAGTATTTTACTTTTTGCTTTTTCTTCTTTTAAGGGTTTTTGTCAAATAGCTCCTACATGCTAAAATAAGAGAGATAAGGCAAAGGTTTATTAAAAATGAGCTTCTTAGCTTTTCCTCTAAAATCAGGAATAAGACAAAGATATCCACTCTCAACATTTCTATTTAACATAGTACTGAAAGTCTTAGTTATAGCAATCAGAAAAAAATAAATAAAAGGCATCCAAAATGGAAGGGAATAAGTAAAACTGTCACTTTTTGTAGATGACAAAATATTATGCACAGAAAAACTGAAGTCTCCAAAAATATACCAGAACTAATAAATGCATTTAGTAAAGTTGCAGGATACACGATTTTTATACAGAAATACATTTCTTTTATGTACAGTAATAATGAACTATCAGAAAGAGAAAGCAAGAAAATAATCCCATCTAAAATTACATTAGAAAAAATATATATGCATACCGAGGAATAAACTTAACCAAGAAGGTGAGAGACCTACACTCTAAAAACTATAAGACACTGAAGGAAATTGAAGATGATACAAAGAAATGGAAAGATATCCTGTGCTCATGATTAGAATTGTTATTATTAAAATGTCCATGCTACTCAAAGCAATCTACAGATTTAAGCAATTCCTATCAAAACACCCATGGCATCTTTCACAGTACTAGAACAGGTAATCCTAAAATTCATATGGAACCACAAAGAACCTGAACTGCCAAAGCAATTTTGAGGAAAAAAAAAAGAATAAAGCTAGAAGGATAATGCTCCTGCATTCATTCTATACAACAAAACTACAGTAGTCAAAACAGCATGGGACTAGCACAAAAGCAAACATATAGATCAATGGAACAAAATAGAATGCCTAGAAGTAAACTCATGCATTTTGGTCAATTATCAACAACCAAGGAGGCAAGAATAAATTGGAGAACATACTGGAGAAAAGACAATCTCTTCAATAAGTGGTGCTGGGAGAACTACATAGCTGAATGTAAAAGAATGGAATTAGAAAATTTTCTCATATCATATAAAAATAAACTCAAAATAGATTTAAGGTCTAAATGTAAGGCTGGAAACCATAAAGCTCCTAGAAGAAAACAGGCAGTACACTCTTTGTCAAAAGTCTTAGCAATCTCTCCTCTAAAGCAAGGGACACAGAAAGAAAAAGAAACAAATAAGACCTAATTAAACTTAAAAGCTTTTACACAGCAAAAGAAACCATCAACAAAATTAAAATACAACTTACTAAATGGGAGAAAATACTTGTAAATGATAATGTCTAATAAATGATTTATATCCAAAATATATAAACAGCTCATACAACTTAATATCAAAAATTAAAGAGAGAACACCTAAATAGACATTTTAAAAAACTCATATAAATGTCAATTAGGCACAAGAAAAGATATTCAACATCTCTAATCATCAGGGAAATGCAAATCAAAACAACAATGAAATATGACCTCACATCTGTCAGCATGACTGTCATCAAAAAGACAACAAATAACAAATGTTCAAGAGGATATAGAGAAAAGGGACCATTGAGACACTGTTGATAGGAATATAAATTGCTTACAGCCACTATGGAAATTAATATGAAGGCTGCACAAAAAACTAAAAACAGAACTACCATATGATCCATATATTCCAGTCCAGAGTAAATATTTGAAGAAAAGGAACACCAATTCAAAAAAGACATATGCACACCAATGTTCACAGAGGTATTATTTACAACAGCCATGATATGGAGGCAGACTCTAAGTGTCCATCAATGAATGAATGGAATCTTCAAGACATAAAAAGTCTCACAGATATGCAGAACAAAGCATTGGTTATCACTGGGGAGAGGGATGGGGTAGCGGATCAAGAAGTAAAACTACAATGCATAAAATAAGCTACAAGGGTGTAATATATGGACCAGGGAATATAGCCAACATTTTATAACATTAAATGAAGTACAATATATAAAGATGCTGAATCACTTATGTTGTACTGCTGGAACTACCACCTAAACTTCAATAAAAAAGAAAACTAAAAAGTTTCTATATGAACACTTACACTTATATTAAGGAATTTCTGACTAATACAACTCTCAAAACTGTTTTGGTATCATCTGAAGTGAAAAGTATCTCTAACAGTAGTAAATGCTTTATTCTTTCTCACAATGTCATCCTTTAAGACTCAATCAACTCACCTGATTATTCAAGTTTTAAAAAGATTCCCTGGCAAAGAGAAATTTTAAAGTGTTGCGTGCTCTGTCATAGTAAAGGTTTCTAGAGAAATGGTCTTTTGGATAACTATATATTTTAATCACCCAATATTACCACTTCTTATTAAAGTAATAATGAAATATTAGAAATTTCACATATAGAAATGGTATATATGTAGATGTAGTTTTCCTATTCAAGACTATTTTTTCATTATTTGGTTCATTTAAATCTTCCATCCAGATTCTCATCTTGTCTCCTTTTACTCATCTCTCACTTTCTAATTATCAGTATAAATTGGATAAAATTTTAAGTCACCTATGGCAGCCACTTAAACCCATTCTTTTTGTCTTTAAACTTCTATTCCCGCTTAATTTTCTTTTTGCCTCAGCTAAAAGAGCTTTACCTCGTCTGTAGCTTTAATCTCTTTCACCTGTCACTTGTACAAATTTTTGAAAATCAAACAAAAAACAGCAGAACAATGAAACCAGCAAGGTGTTCTCTGTCTGCCTAGGGAAAATATTTTTCCATTATAAACAGGAAAGACCCTCATTTATACTGCACTACAATTTTCAGGAAACCAAATATTCTTCTTATAGAAATTAGAAAGACTGCGTGCAAGCTGAAATAATTCTTGATTTTAACCTGATAAATGGGTAACAGAACTACAGAAACAAGAAGCAGAAGTGGTCTTATTTATGATTCCTCCTTGCCAATCTGCTATGTGCATTTGAAAGTACTGGATGAGGAATCAGAATCCTGAATTGAATCAGAGTCCTCCATCTGCTCAAAACTTGCTTGGGCAAATCATATAATCTTTCTGAGATTGTTTTTCTTTATTTTTAATTGGTAAAAAGAGGATGATAATACCTGCCAGTTTGCCTCAGATTACTAAGTGTCAAACAAAATTATATACAAGCAGCACTTTGTAAACTATAAAGTTCCATCCAAATTGAGTTATTTTAGGCAGTATAATGAGATTTATATTCCTATATATTAGAACTTTCATTTCCATTACACACCAGAGGCAAAATACAGACTTCTGAGCCCTGCTCCAATTTTATTCTATCAGAATCTATAGAGGCCAGTCCCAACCATCTGTATTTTTAGCAAGAACACCAACGTTTGAGAGGTACCACCCACTCCAGTATTCTTGCCTGGCAAATCACATGGACAGAGGAGCCTGGCAGGCTACACTCAATGAGGTCGCAAGGAGTCAGACACGATTGAGCTACTAACACTCATATAATAGTACACCATTCTCTTTTCTGGCATATTCCTGTCTTTCTACTTCAAGGAAAGTTTAACTGTTACATACCATTCAATTTTATTATCATCTTTAAGTTGTTTGCTAAAATACAACAAAAATGTGTTGTCACAAAACAATATCAATTAAATTTTAAAAATTAAGTAATTTAGCTTTCAACTGAAATTGTCTGATAAATGCTTTTAACTTTAAAAAGGAAAGCTTGTTCTTTGTATTACAATGGATTGCAAAATAGAGAACTAAAAATGAAGAATTATGAAAATAACTCAATATCCTGGGGGAATTATAATTACCATATTAGCTTTATTCATGCCAGAGTTTAACACGGATTCAATAGTTCCTGAGTTAAGAGACTCTATTGGTTTTTTACATCTCAATTATTCCAGTAAAAATTCAAGATCTCAAAACACCTCTCTCTAAGTTTCATAGGTGCAATTTACCATACCTGAGCTTATCAATATGTGACTTACGTTGTTTCAGTTAAACCTTCTTATTTAAAGTCCCAAAAGAACAGTTTGGGAGGCCCTATACATATCACCTTTATCACTTCAGCCATGTTCTAAGGGTGAAAAAGGAAAAACACAGTTGCCTATTTAGGTTAGACAGGGTAGGAGGTATTACTAAATCTGGTAGAGTGGAAGAAACAAAACCAATATCTAATATAACCCAAAACAAAAAGAAATATTACTAAATACAATGAAGAATGAATGAATAATTGTGCCTAGGGTGTGCCTAGAGTGTAAAATTATATTTTTGAAGACTAGATCTAGCTTTTAAAACACTAACATTGATAAACTAAACATTTCCAGATTTCATACTAACATGTTTAGGAGACTACAATAAGTTCAGCGATCTTAAGTGTTTAATTGGATTATGTGTTAATATAACATTAATATATTTTTAGAGACTATATTAATTTGGAAACAATCCAAATAACCACCCTCAGGGCAGTATATGAATAAATCATGATATATTTATACAGCAGAATACTCATTTGCAGTGAAAATGAATGAACTATGGTTACATGTAGTAACATAAATAAGGAACATTATGATGAGTTACAAAAGCAAGTTAAAGAAGGAGGAAAAGTAGTTATAATTTCATCAACACGAAGTTCAAAAACACATAACCCTAAAGAACATACTGTTTAGGAATGCAAACACTATGGTAAAACTAGGTAAAAAAAAAAGGGGGGGGGAATTATATATCAAGTTGAGACAATAGTTGCCTATTAAGAGGGAAGGGAAGGAAAGCAATGTGATTAGGAAAGCATTACACAAGAGAATTTATGTGGAATGGTCATTTTCTTTTCTCATAATGGATACTCAGTCACAAGAGTTTGTTGTTCTGTACTCATGTTTTACGAATATTATTTTACAGGCACTCGATGTTTAAAAACAATTAAAATTTCATGTATTTCTTTTCTCTGTAATACATTTGCTCTGCCATAAAACAAGTATATGATTAACAGATTTCAGTTCTTTGTTTTCAACAGCAGCAGTTATAACTGAATATGCTGATGGCTCATATGGTAAAGAATCTGCCATCAATGCAGGAGACCTGGGTCCAATCCCTTGGTCAGGAAGATCCCCTAGAGAAGGGAACAGCTACACACTCCAGTATTCTTGCCTGGAGAATTCCATGGACAAAGGAGCCTGGCAGGTTACAGTCCATGCAGTCACAGAGTCAGACATGACTGAGTGACTTAACACATGCATTTACTTTAAATAGCTCTATTACTGTGCCTAAGATTTAAAAAAAAATACTAAATCCAACTTTAAGAAAAAAAGAAGTTCAAGGATAATAGGAGGGCAATTTTTGGAATCAAAATTAGTTTAGAACTCTGTTTGTTGTTTTTTGTTTTAACTCAAGATGGACAACAGTAACAAATTTACTAACTGGACAAATATCTTCAGATCTTAATTTTGCCAAAAACCTGATCCTATCCTAATAGCCCTCTCTTAAGAAGATCAACAATATGCAAAAACACTTTTGAAATACTTTTTAAAAAAGACTTGCTCTTTTTAGAAGAACATAAGTGAAAGTGAAAGTCACTCAGTCGTGTCCAACTCTGCAACCCCACGGACTATACAGTCTATGGAATTCTCCAAGCCAAAATACTGGAGTGGGTAGCCTTTCCCTTCTCCAGGGGATCATCCGAACCCAGGGATCGAACTCAGGTCTCCCACATTGCAGGCGGTTTCTTTACTCACTGAGCCACAAGGGAAGCTCCATAACTAAAGTACTTTATGTAAAACTTAGAAGTGCTTAAGCTTTGGTGCACTGTTCTGGTCTACATGCGGATTTACTGAATGAACTGTATAAATACTTATTAAAAACATAGCGAAGAATTTTTAGAAACATTTTTACCTTTTCACCAAAAAAGTCCTCAAACTGTGAAATACAATTGTTTATCTAGCAAGTAAAGTGATAAAATAATAACAAAATCTGCCAAGTTTTGTCTCCAGAGAAGTAAATCTTGCATCCCAAATACATACATGTGGAGAGATATAAATAAGAATCTATACAGTTTCACCTATGGAAGTGGTTTACAGATTATTCCTCAGAACTATACACAAAAAGGGTTGTTTTTTTCCAGCATTACGGGTTTAGAATTAGTTAACAGTCTGAAGCCTAACAATCATCAACACAAAAGAGTAAACAGTATCGTTTTGAACCATTTTGGTTCAATAGAAAATGATCCTTAAGATAAAAAGAGGCTTACCAAATTATTTGTTCATTATTTTCCCCACATAGTTAAATATTAAAGATGATAAGAAAAACGTTAACATCACCCATAAAATTCCCCACTAAAAATATAATTATTATGGTTATTTTTTCCCCTAAAGTAATATATATTAGTGCTTTCCTGGAATTTCTAAGAGTTTTGAATTGAAACACGACGCCAATGCCAAAGATTCGCTTCCTTCCCATAAATCTAGAGATTTAGCATCTAGTAAATTACCTTTGGGTATATTAATAAATCACATATAAATGCTAATCACTATTTAGCATTTCTATTAACCTCCCGCTCACTATAGATTTCATAGTAGCTTTCGTATTTTATACCATCTATTATAAAAGACATTCTATTACTAATGTATATTTCACAGTAACTTCATCTCTTAAACCCCTAGGCTTACATTTTTTTCCTCCCCGTCTAACCTAACAAATCAAAATCACCGGGCCCGAATCCCTCAGGTCCTTACTTCATACAAGTATAATTTTTTAAAAGTACTTTAAAATCCCTATACCTTTTTCCTTCGTCCGTAAGACTTAAGCTCTGAGAACAGAAGTGAGGCGTCAAGGATAGTATGAAATCTGAGGAAAGAAGTGTGGCGGAGGGTTAAAGAGAGTATGGCGTAGGGCAAGAAAAAACTACGTCATGTCGGCTGGGTGAGGAAAACCGTTAAGCACTGGGCACGCTAAAGACCCGAGGGGGAGGGGCGTGACCTCTTGCCCTCCAGCCCCCTAACGCCCCCAAGCGACTGCCGCGCACCCTAACGGCTTCTCCGAATGGTAGCCATTTTGACTTTGCCCCAGCCCCGCCCCTCCGACGCAGACGGCTCCTCCCCCCACCTGCGGAGAAACAGGAAGCTGAATTGCGAACCTTGGAGCAGGGCGAGTAGCAGCTCTGGACTAGAACCGCGCTCCAAAGCGCCTTGAAATCTTTGCTGCTGCCACTGGCTGTCACAGTCCACAAAAGTCATGGGACTATATCGAATATGGAGAATATTCTTTCCTGTTTGAAAAGCTGCTGCTGTGGCTTAAGGAAGCAGGGAAGGGGAGGGCTAGGAGCCCTGAAAGTGGCTAGTGGAGACCTTTTCAGGTCTAGTTGAGGAGATGTGAGGGCTCTGACAGCGCCGGCAGCTTGTTTTGTTTGTTATTGTTTTCCTGTTAGCTGCACTCATCCTAGAATCAGGAGACATGGGACTGCTTTGGCAACAGTCAGGAGTCGCGGGACTGGTTTGAGAAGCTTCCTGAATGTGAACCCTCGCTTGTTGAGGACTACTGTTTTTTCTGTGAATTTATCCACTCCTGAGAAATCAAAGTAGGGTGGTGTAGAAACAGGTGACCGAAGTTTGCCAGAGGTTTGGGGCAGAGGTATAGGTTTTGAACGGATAATGAGGACAAATAGTTTTTGTGGACAGTGTAGCCTGGCGTGTTGCAGCCCATGGGGTCACAAAGAGTCAGACACGATTGAGGGAACTGAACTTAGTTTTTGTGGAACTTCTTCCTTTTTCTGGATAGAGGTGACTGGTAATGAGTTAAAGTTCATAATACCAGTCCTCTGAACTAAACTGAGTGTCTGCTTTTTAATAATCTGATTTAACACATGAGGAAACTCACAGTTCCTAAAGCTACGAAAATTCATCAGTGCCACCTGTGTTACCCCTTAAGCAATGAGGTTGAGGTTAGGAACGAACCTGTGGGAAGCCCTGAATTGAAGAAGGATGAGATTGTTTTTCACAACTGAAATACCGTCACAGAATTTCCATGTGGCTGTTCTTCCAGAAATTGGTATTACAGAAATAGAGTAGTTTGGTATCTTGCTATTGAATGAAACTTGGCGAAATAACAAAATGTGGATCATAGTAATTCTTTGATAGCTCATATTAAAACTATTCTGCCTTCATTAATTTGTAAATCTGAAATATAGAAAGACATTTGGTGAGAGGATTAAATAATGTAAACCATACTGAGAATATTGGTAACATTTTGTGCTGAACTGGCCAACATAAACCAAGAATAAAATGTGAACCTTTGTGGAGATGCACAAATAGGTCATTTCATGAACGGAGTAGATAACTGAAAGGCTCAGTTTAAAGGATATAATTTACGGAAGTGTAGTTGTGTTAGATAATTTTTTTTTTAAAGAACCATCATAAAAGAGAGAGTGCTGGACTATGAGTCAGAAAGTCAATTTCCACACTCATTTCTGCCTTTTAAGAAACGTGTTGAGACATGTCATGTAGTCTTTGTCATCTGTAAACATTTTGACCTGCCAACCTTTTAAAGCTTTTATGAAGATAAAATGAAATGTAAGGGCTCACTAAACTGTAAAGTTTTGAAACATGTTAAGTATTAAGAAGTAGAGTACAAATTGCTGTCTCTTTCCCCAGATCTTTTGGAAGGATTTGAGGTAATAGCTCTAACACTGCTTTTGTTTTCTACTTTAATAATACAGGTTACTTTTGCTGTACCTAAAAGACTACTCTATGTGATTTCAATTAATAAGATAGTTACTAATTTTCTTCGCTGTGAAGTATGTATGCCTGCCTATGATTTAAATTAATGATACTATTATCAGTAGTTTAGTACCTAACAAAAAAATAAACTACTAACTACTCTTCAGTCCATCAAAGAAAGTGGAGAGGTTTACATTGATTCATACCATCTGTCAGTGATTAGTTTTCTTGATTCTTTTTTTTTTTAAGAAATGAACCTTTTCCTTTGAGTAGAGGAAGAAGAAAATGACATGGATTCAGACCTATCTTTCATAAATAACTTGAACTGAAACTTGAGTAACATTTATTTGTCACCTATATAGAATGCAGAAATCTCATTGTTCCAGTATGCAAAAAGAATAAATGCGCTACTACAATCGAATTAGCATGGAAATTGTGAATTCTGTCTTCAGGCATTTAAATACACTGAATAATCATGTTAGATTAGATCCAGTCTCATTTTAAATAGTTTGATGGCGTAGCCAGATTTATTTTTTGTAATGTGTTCATGTAGATGTTTTATAAGTATGCAGTTAATAACAATATGTGTGCAATATGAACATTGTTTCAAGAGTAGTACTTGATGAAACAAGGAAAGAATTGAAGGATACTTCCCTACTCCAATGCTCTTTTTTTTCCTTTTTTGCTTCTCTCAGTTTCTACTCCTCTACTGTGTTATCCCTTAAGCAATGAGGTTGAGGTTAGGAAAATGTTCTGACAGGTATTTTTGTTGTTGTTGTTGTTGGATTTAGTAAAAACATATTCATTTCCAGGAAGCCTTCCAGGTCATCTACCTAATCTCCTAACCCATCATCCCAACAAACCAAATCTGACAGCACCATTTCCCACAAATCGCTATTCTTTCCTCCTTTCCCCATCTGTTTCCTATCCATTTTAGACCCCTCCCCTTTTTTTACCTTTATAATCATATGATTACTTATCTCTCTCTTTCATTAGACTGAGTTCCTTGAGGATGGGGTTCTTATTTTTTTCTTTGAATCCTCATTTTCTCACGTAGCACTTGGCCTATAGTGAGCAAAAAAAAATGAGCAGAGGACCTTCTGCTAAGAATTAACACTTATTGAGTCTCTACTGTGGACTGAGCAGTGCATCTAGGATGTCAGTACAGAGGTTTATAAGACTCATGCCCAATTTCAAGCAACTTTTGATTTAACTGAACCAGGACACATAAGAAAATAAATGCTAGAACAGCAATTCTTAATCTCATGTGTGGACTTACTAAGCTTGAAATTGTATGCAAAATTTTGTATATTAGTATGTGCTTTTTCCTGGGGAAATGTCTATTGTTGACATCTGTTTCTCCAAGGGACTCTAACCTGGAAAAGGTTGAGAATCAATGAAGTAGATAATAGGTACTGTAGACATAAGAGTAAAGAAAGGGATGTTGTGAACTGGACTGGTATCATTGTCTCCTTTTGTAGTGACCTAAAAATGTGAGACTGTGTTATAGGCAAAAGTTGCCAGCTACCTTACAAATGCTGTCCACTGTGAATGGCTTTATATGCTAAAGCAGAATTACATATCAGAGTCTCTGAGGCTTTGCTATTATTGTCTCTGAGGCTTTGGTATTATTGACAAATGTATTTTTTGACCACAATATTATTAATATTTCAAAATTTGTTTTTCAATATCACCTGAAAGTAGTCTTATGATTTATGTCCTAGCTGATTAGTAGAAGATGTATCTTATAAGAAGTATTGCATGTAAGGATTGCTTATGGTTCATCATTTGATGAACTTGTCAACTTCTTTCATTTTACAGATGTGAAACTGAAGCCTAGAGATGGATAATTAACTGCTGAATAGAAGAACAAGGAGGAAGGAGGAATTCAATGCCAGCTCAACTCAAAGTCACTCTGAAAGTTAGAATGCAAAGAGAGAAATAATAGTTGAGCTGGCTTTGAATTCTTCCTTCCTCCTTGCTCTTCTATTCATCAGTTATTCAATTATCCATCTCTGAGCTTCAGGTTTCACATTTGTAAAATGAGGGAATTTGACAAGTGATCTCTAAGGTTTCCATTCTGAATATCTTGAGTTTCCGTGTTTCCAAACTCTACCATCCATACATATACAAAGGATGATTAAGATGCTGGGAGCTACTGCAGAGGCACATGCTGACCCACACTGAGAGCCAGTCGGACATGGAGGCATCATTGGCCAGCAGCGAAGTGCTGGACCTCATCGCCTGGGAGCAGGAGCTGCCAAGCCCAGCCTGGTCCCTGTCCCGGTCCTGGAGGAGCCCCCAGCAGCAGCGCAGGACACGGTAAAGCAAGTGGTGGCTGAGTAAGAGGAGGACCACACTGAGGAGTAGTGGGATGAGGATGCTGATGGCTCTGAGGAGGGCACGGTCAGCAATGAGGGCCTGGACTTCAACCTTGCCAACAAGCCGATGGGCTTCAAGCTGGCCAAGGACAAGGCGGGAGCAGGTGTACAGGACCACAAGCATGCCTACCATGTGTGTGGGAAGAGCTTCAAGTTCCTTGGGCCCCTCAGCCGACTCTGTAAGGCCCAGAGCCCCAAGGAGCCTGGGGCAAGAGCACTGTCTCCCAGGAGCCCAAGGGACCACCACTGAGCCACTTCCCAGGCCAGGTGAGCCCCAGCCCCTGGAGCCCCTGGCCAAGGTGGAGGCCAGACCTGAAGCCCTGGAAGATAAGCAGAGCGAGGAGGTCAAGGGGCCCTCTAACCATGTGCGGGGAGGAGCAGAATGAGGGGCTGCAGAGAAGAAATCCTTGGAGAAAAAGTGACAACAACAAGAAGCCAAAGAGAGGCTCCCCCAGGAGCACAGCCAGCAAGGTGGACAAGAGGAAGAAAATGTGCAGTGTGTGTTGCAAGAGGTTCTGTTCCCTGCAGGACCTGACCCAGCATCTGAGGTTACACACAGGAGAGAGGCTGTACAAGTCCCAGACCTGCGAGTGGATCTTTTCCTTGAAGCACAGCCTGGTGCGCCACCAGGGGTCCACCAGAAGGCCCGGCACACCAAGCACCACAGCAAGGACAGTGAAAGGGAGGCCAGGGAGGATGGCAAGAATGAGTTCACCCACAGTGGCATCACCCACATGTGAGAGAGCAAGGCGAACTTGGGCCTGCTTGCCAGAAACCACATGGCAGTCACCCAGAGCCAGGAGAGCGTGGCCACCATGAGAGGGCAGCAGGTTGGACCACCATCACCGGCCAGGCCAAGGCTGGCAGGAGTGCTCCCAGGGCCACCTCTGTGGGCAGCCCCTAGGAGCTGGCATCTCAGGGCAACCCTGGCCAGGAGAGCCCAGCTCCCCTTATGCAGAATGTGCTAGAGCTGTCCAGCCAGAGGCCCGCCCACTCCTTCCTGGCTGCTGCCTATGGCGCCTTTCTCCTGGGCCTGGAATGATGACCTGGCCTGCCCCCAAGCCCACAGACAAAAGCCAGCAGAGCAAAGTGTCCTGAATCTATGTTTTCTGAGGCATCCTTAGTGTCCTTCAGCGATCTGGGGGACAGAGAGAGAGAGAGAGAGAGAGAGAGAGAGAGAGAGAGAGAGAGAGAGAGAGACAGAGAGAGGGAGAGAGAGAGAGAGAGAGAGAGAGAGAAGGGCACCGCCTCCTCTGTGCCATAGCCTTACTGACCGTACAGAGATGCAGCACATGCGATTCGAGGGCCTTAACTACTTACCAGCCTGTTGGAGTTGTCCTGGGTGTTGTGTGTTCCAAAAAAGACTTTTTGAAAAACAAAGGATATATTTTAATAAATTATTTGGAGAGGACCTTTTCATTTAAGAATTAACCTTACCTTCTGTCTTGGTGTGTGTGAGCTTGTTTTTGTGAATCTGTGATAATAACGTTTGTTCTGTGAGCTGGAAACAGAAGGAAAAAAAAAAAAACCATGCCCTTCGATACCTGTGGCCAATAACTGGAAGAAAGTGACGTGAATTTCATGTAAATTCCCAGAGGATATGTGGACAAGATGCTCATTTCTCAAATAGACTTTTTTTTTTCTATTTGCTACCTTGTGGAGCTGTAATTTGGTCCTCGGTGTACTGCAGGATGTGGTTGATGAAGGTTTCCAATTTGGTTCAAGCCAAAACCAGGAAAGATTCTAGCTTCGACCTGGTACACATTTCCACTCTCTCAGCGTTAAACATGCCGTTACCGCTGCATTTCCAGACAGAGGAGAGTCCCCTGGCAACTGAACTGACTGAAAACATGCATAGATGTCATATCTGATCCCACTCCCTTTTTGGTTTATGTATTATTATTATTTGTAGGTCATCAATTTGGTGGTCTATGCAGTCAGCAGAAACAAATGGGCAACATTTCTCCTGGGATATCTGAGCCACCCCCACCCAGGTCTCCTTTTGAGTGTCTGCCCACAGCTTTTCCTTGTCTCCCTCAGAAGGCAGCTCTTCGACTGTACTTAAACGAGCCTCTCTTCTGTGACTGAAGAACCCAGAAAGGGTCCTGTGGTCCTCCACCCTCTCAGGGGTCTCGGGGCAGCTGGGAGGGGAGAGTAGGCTAGGTGAGTGCCAGGGTTTCGGAGAAAGCCAGGCAGCAGTACCTGTGGCTCACCAGGTCTTTCTGCCAAACCCAGCCCAAGCCTCACCCACCTGCACTCCTGTCCTTTGCAGAGTGAGGAAATTCTACTACTGGTAATGTGAAACTGAAGAGGAAAAATAGTTGTGTGTTAACCTTCCTGTAATCTGGATTTGGTGCTTGAAGATAAACACCTTGTCTCTAGTTTCTGAATCCCCTGAGCCCCTGGGCATGCAAACTAAGCTATGATTCACCGAGTTTAAACAAATCACAAATTTCATAGTTTAATATTGGTAGAGGGGACAAAACAACAAACAAATGATACATCTCTCAACCTCACTAATAAAATGTGGCAAAACCTTATTGACTACGAGGGTACAGATGAAGCCTAAATAAAGCTTTAAATCAACAGTGATTATTACGAGTGGCAGCCTCGGCTGCATTGCTGGGCTGGTTCCTGCTACATCTCGCCCCAGCATAGAGTTGGGGTGGGCACACAGAGGTGGATTTTCTTTCCTGAGCATCGTATGCAGTCAATAGACCCCCTCACTTTAGCTGCCAGCAGTGACAAGAAACTGATCATACTGTAGCTGTGCTGTGCTCAGTGGCCTGTCCTCCAGTCAGACCCCAAGACCCCACAACCTCAGTGCCTCAGACCTCCTGGGACTCAGGACTCCTCTGTCCATAGATTTGTGCCCACCACATGGACCCCCTACCCCCTCCACTTCCTCACCAACTTCTGGTGGCCAAAATCCACCTCCCCAGTCTTCAAAGGAAGTTCTGTGTTCTTGATGAAAAGCAATATCTTTGCATATGAAGGTAGAAAGGTTGAGGTATATAAGATTTTTAACTATATTAAGGATGTGTGAACCAGTTTCAAAATGAGGTTTTTATTTTCTCTAGGTGAAGATGAATCAGAACCAATGATCCTCCCACCCCATATCACTTCATACCATGTGTGGTGTGCTTACCTAAAACCAGTTCATTCATCCTTTAACTTTTTACGACAATTGTTGTTGTTATTTTCGTTATTATTATTATTTGGGAGTCTTGTTTTTCTTCACAGCTCTCTGCACTAAAACTCAGAACGTTGTGGGGAGAAACCATGAGTTAACTCTTTGCTGGGGAATATTACTCAGCCATTAAAAGGAGCTAATGTGAGTCAGTTGAACTGAGATGGACGAACCTAGAGCCTGTTATACAGAGTGAAGTAAGTCAGAAAGAGAAAAATATAGTATGTTAATGCATATATATGAAAGCTAGAAAAATGGTACTGATTAACTTATTTGCAGGGAAGGAATAAAAACACAGACATAGAGGGGGAACTTGTGGACATAGCAGGGAAAGGAGAAGGTAGAATGAATTGAGAGTAGCATTAAAATACATACATTACCCTCTGTAAAACTGTTAGCTAGTGGGAAATTGTCGTATAACACAGGGAGCTCAGCCTGGTGCTCTGTGATGACCTAGAGGGATGGGATGGGGTGAGAGGTGAAGAGAGGTTCAAGAGGGAGAGGAAATATGTATACCTATGACTAATTCATGTTGATGTGTGGCAGAAACCAACACAACATTGTAAAGCAATTATCCTCCAGTTAAATGTAAGTTAAAAAAGGTACAATTTATGTTGTATATTTTCCAATTTTATATGTATGGTATCATGTTGCTTTCTTTTTTATTCAAGATGATACTTCTGATTCATTATGTCATTTTCACTTTCACCTCAGTATAGTTTTTATTGTAGAAATATCACACAATTTATCCATTCTATTTACTGATGTACCTTTAGGCTGTTTCCATAGTTTTCTGTCATCACAAACAATAGTTCTATGGTCATTCTTGTATATATTTCCTATGTCAGCTGGGGACAGTTTCTCTAGGGAATATACCTGAGTAGGGTTGCTGGGTTATAGACTATAGGTATTTTCAACTAATGATTCTTTGTTGATTTCCATTGTAATCTATATACCTTTTATTTTTCTTATGTTTACTAGGAATCCAGAACAATGCTTAATTTCATATCTATATCTATATATCTATCTATATCTGTTAATATGCAAATCTGTTAGTTGACCCTCAGTTTTCATGGATGTTTTGTTTTCCCATTCCTAGTTTACTAGATGTTAGGTCATGAACCATTCATCTGAAAGTTGGTTTGTTGAATACATCAAGTGTTTGATTTTATCTAATGTTTTTTCTCTTTATGTTGAGATTATCATTTGTGTTTTTTTCTTTAACTTCATAATATGGTTAAAATATGTAGATCCATTTTTCAAATATTAAACTATGCTTACATTTCTAGGCTAAACCCATCATGAAGTATTTTTAATGCATTGCTTGAATAATTTTTTTTTTCTCAGTCCCCACACTTTGATCCTGAACGATGAAAGAAACTGCATCGTTCTATGATGTTTTTAGAATCTTGGCAGCTACTGGAGTAATTAATTGAAGTGATCAGGCTTGTGTTCATTCATTAAAAGTGCATGAAAAAATTCCACAGGGCATGAGGAGGAATATTGCTTCATTGCTAGTCTTTTGTATAGTATTATGCCTCTCAGTTTTCAAGTGAGTTTAGACTATAGTTGTCCATTCATTTATAGTAGTATCCTTTTTTTGTTTTGGGTATCAAAAGTTGGGGTGTGTTCTTTATATTTTCTATTCTTTGGAAGAGTTTGTTTAAGATAGGAATTGCTCTTTTCTCAAATGATTGATATAATGTACCAGTAAAACCATTTGGTACTGTGTCTGTTGTTAATTAATTTGTTTATATGTTTTAACATATTTAATCAAAATTGAGAATACTATTTAACTGTCTTTAGTTTATTTCAGAAATATTGTCCTATGATATGTCCATTTTTTCTAATTCCAATTTATTGGCATACTGTTCATAATTTATCATTTTAAAGTAACTTCATCTGCAGCTATTTTTCTATTTTTATTTCTGCACTTTGTTTATGCCTTGTCTTTTTCCCTTATCACTTTCTGTAGAGGTATGTTATTAGTCTTTACAGAGAACTCAACTTTAAACTTTTTGATCCTGTCTATTATATTTCTATTTTTTTTAATCTCTGAGTTTATTTTCTTATACCTCCTTCAGATTTATTCTCTGTTTTTCCTGACTTTGTGAGATGAATGCTTATTGAGATAATTTTTAGCTTACCTTCCTTTCTAAAGTGAGTTTTTAAGGATAGAAAATTCTAAGTATGACATTAGCTTTACATCCCACAAGCCACATTCCACTTATTTATTTGTCTTTCAATTGTAACTGTTTTTAAATGTAAAAAAGTCTCTTAAGTTCATACATATAGTCTTCTCCAAATATATGTATGCCTATATATGTATTTTAAATAAACTTTAACTCTTAGAACAGTTTTAGATTCTTACAAAAAAATTCTGAAGCAAATTCTCATAGTAATTCATTATTGAACTGTGGTTAGGCAGTAGGTTTGTCTGATATGTGTTATATCTGCTTTATGGCCCAGTGTATGATCAGTTTTCATGTGTCGTATACTTATAAATGATGTGTATTTACAAATTAATGGGCACAGCTATAAATTAATGGGCACAATTATAGACTATAATTGTCTATATGTTGATTTTTAAATTAAGATACTTAATCAGGTCTTTTGTAACTTCTTTAGTCTTAGTTTTGTCAGGTACTGAGAGAATTTTATGAAAATACACCAAGGTTAGTAATTTCCTCTGTCAGTTTTATATATATCCATACAAACACACTTTGAGGCTATATGGAGGAATATGAGTGCTTCCATGGTAGATAAGCTGGTAAGGAATCACCTGCAATGCAGGAGACCCCGATTTGATTCCTGGGTTGGGAAAATCCCCTGGAGGAGGGCATGGCAACCCACTCCAGTATTCTTGCATGGAGAATCCCCATGGACAGAGCAGCCTGGCAGGCTAAAGTCCATGGGGTTGCAAAGAGTCGTATATGACTGAGCAACTAAGTACAGCACAGAGGAACATGAAAGTCTAGAATTATTTCAGTTTGTGTATTTACTTTCTATCATTTTATAGTGATCCACATTTTTGAAATTTTTCTAATGCTTTAGATAGTATGCTTTGATTGATAAAGCTACAATTGTTTTCTTAGGTTAGTGTTTTATGGATAGAGAAGCCTGGCAGGCTACAGTCCTTGGGTTCACAAAAAGAGTTGGACAAGACCTAT
Organism: Okapia johnstoni; assembly: GCA_024291935.2. NCBI lineage: Eukaryota > Metazoa > Chordata > Mammalia > Artiodactyla > Giraffidae > Okapia > Okapia johnstoni. Next base: position 56,220,335 of record CM044305.1, on the reverse strand, counting down.
CAACTAAACAACAACAATTTGCCTGGTACAATTTTTTTCTGACTTTTAACATCCAACCAGTTATTATGATTTAAAATCCTGTCTAAAGTACATACTTTTAATTTGTTTCATTATTTTTTAATATATCCTGATATTTTGGGGATGTTTCTTTTTATTTTATGATTTCTGTTTATTCTGTTTTATCAGTGATTCAATTTCGCTACCTTCTTTTGGATTTATTAAGTGTTTAACACCATTTTTTTCCTTTATTATTTTAGAAGATACATGCTACTTCCTTAGTAATATCCTGCACATTTTTACATGCATAGCTAATTTAATGTCTAAATAGAAATTCTTTTCTTGGATTTGTAAACATGTAACTTGTCACCCCATCCTCTGTCTTGTATGATGTTTATTGTTTAGTTTTTATTTGTTCTCCCTTTTTCACCTCCAAAATTAGACCTTATGATTATCTTATACTCAGCACTTCTCTGGGTTTACCTGTGTTTACCAGTCTCTGTGCTCACTAAGTAAGCCTTTCATTATGTCAGACCTAATTTTGTTTCTTGTGAGGTACATTAGGTCATCATTATTCACAGATTATGTCTTTGCAAATTCACTTATTAAAATCTGTTTTTAGCCTTAAATTAGTCCTTGCTGTGTTTTCAGTGTTATTCATGGACACGCTCTGGCAGTGAAGAATTTGAATGGTCAAAGGAGCATGTTCACAACTGAGGGTGAACAGTGTGATCCTCTTCCTTCTTATTTTAGCTCTTGTAATGTAAAAAAACATTCTTTTCACTTCATCAAGTGCCACTTTTTTTTTTTTTTTGCTTTTTGTGTTGGTGATTTCACTAGTCTCCAATAAAGAAATCAGATTGATTATATTCTTTGCGGATGAAGATAGGGAAGCTCTATACAGGCATCAAAAACAAGACTGGGTGCTGACTGTGGCTCAGATCATGAACTCATTACAAAATTCAAATTTAAATTGAAGAAAGTAGGGAACACCTCTAGGCCATTCAAGTATGGCCTAAATTAAATCCCTTATGATTATATGGTGGAAGTGACAAATAGATTCAAGAGACTAGATCTGAGAGAGGGCCTAAAGAACTATGGACAGAGGTTTGTAATGTACAGGAGGCAGTGATCAAAACCATCCCCAAGAAAAATAACTGCAAAAAGGCAAAATGGTAGTATGAGGATGCCTTACAAATAACTAAGAAAAGAAGAGAAGCAAAAAAGATATACCCATCTGAGTGCAGATTTCCAAAGAATAGAAAGGAGAGATAAGGAAGCCGTCTTCAGTGAACAATGCAAAGAAACAGGAAAGCAATAGAATGGGAAAGACTAGTTCTCTTGAAGAAAATTGGAGATACAAAGGGAACATTTCATTCAATGATGGGCACAACAAAGGACAGAAATGGTAGGGACCTAACAGTGTTCTTGCCTGGAGAATCCCAGGGACAGGGGAGCCTGGTGGGCTGCCGTCTATGGGGTCGCACAGAGTTGGACACGACTGGAGCAACTTAGCAGCAGCAGCAGCAACAGAAACAGAAGATATTAAGAATAGAGGGCAAGAATGCACAGAAGAACTATATGAAAAAGGTTTTAATGGCCCAGACAACAGTGATGGTGTGATCACTCAGCTAGAGCCAGACATCCTGGAGTGTGAAGTCAAGTGGGCCTTAGGAAGCATTACTACAAACAAAGCTAGTGGAGGTGATGGAATTCTAGCTGAGCTATTTCAAATCCTAAAGATGATGCTGATAAAGTGCTTCACTCAATATGCCAACAAACTTGGAAAACTCAGCAGTGGCCACAGGACTGGAAAATGTCAGTTTTCATTCTAATCACAAAGAAGGGTAATGAAAAAGAATGTTCAAACTACTGCACAATTATGCTAATTTCACCTGCTACCAAGGTAATGCTCAAAATCCTTGAAGCTAGTTTTGAATAGTACATGGACTGAGACTTCCAGATGTTCAAGCTGGATTTAGAAAAGACAGAGGAAACAGAGATCAAATTGTCAAAATCTGCTGGATCATAGAAAAAGCAAGGGAATTAAAAATCTACTTCACTGACTATGCTAAAGCCTTTGACTGTGTGGATCACAACAAACTGTGGAATATTCTTAAAGTGATGGGAATACCAGACCACCTTAGCTGCCTCCTGAGAAACCTGTATGCATGTCAAGAAACAACATTTATACATTTAGACATGGAACAATGGACTGGTTCACATTTGGGAAAGGAGTATGTCAAGGCTGTATATTGTCACCCTGTTTATTTAACTTATGTGCAGAGTACATCATGTGAAATGCCAGGCTGAATGATGCACAAGCTGGAATCAAGATTGCAGGGAGAAATATCAATAACCTCAGATATGCAGATGACACCACCCTTATGGCAGAAAGCGAAGAGGAACTAAAGATTCTCTTGATGAAAGTGAAATAGGAGAGTGAGAAAGCTGACTTAAAACTCAACATTCAAAAAATGAAGATCATGGTATCTTGTCCCATCACTTCATGGCAAATAGATGGGAAAAGAATGCCAGCAGTGACAGATTTTATTTTGGGGGGCTCCAAAATCACTGTGGACAGTGACTGCAGTCATGAAATTAAAAGACATTTGCTCCTTGGAAGAAAAACTATGGCAAACCTAGACAGATTATTTAAAAGCAGAGACAACATTTTTGTCAACAAAGATCCACCGAGTTTAAAGCTGTTTTTTCCAGTAGTCATGGGTGGCTGTGAGAGTTGGACCATAAAAGAAGGCTGAGCACTGAAGAACTGATGCTTTCAAACTGTGATGCTGGAGAAGACTCTTGAGAGTCCTATTGGACACCAAGGAGATCATACCAGTCAATCTTAAAGGAAATCAATCCTGACTATTCACTGGAAGGACTGATGCTGAAACTCCAATACTTTGGCCACCTGATGGGGAGAAATGACTCATTGGAAAAGACCCTGATGCTCAGAAAGATTGAAGGCAGGAGGATGGTTTCAACAGAGGATGAGATGGTTTGGATGGCATCACCGACTCAATGTACATGAGTTTGAGCAAACTCAGAGAGATTGTATAGGGCAAGGGAGCCTGGTGTGTTTCAGTCCATGGGGTCACAAAGAAAAATACACAGAAAGCAAAAGTTATGTATTCATAGGTTGACAAAAGTGTGTTTTGACCAGAGACTCACAGGAACTTAAACCCTGTATTTTCCTTAGGAGCAGTGTTTCTGTACTCATTAATTCCCCTGTTTGCAGTGATTTATAATGAAACATAACTGTCAGGAGCCACGTTAGGCATTATTGACAAAATGGAGGTCATGGCCCCAACGCCCCTCTCCTCATCTCGCAGGCAACAGTCCCGGGATGAAGGAGTTAGGTCTTGTGATTCGTGACTTGTCCCTTTCTGACTTGTCCTTTCCTTCCTTCGGTTGAGTTGGGCTGGAAAGAATGTTAAGGTGCTTATTGTTATTGCATGGAAAGGCACAAGGCCTTCTGCAGTTTATGCCCAGGAAATAATCCATAAAGTTACATTTTGTTCAAGGAATATTTTGAAAAAGAATGCTCCCAGGATGAGCACATAGGCCACAGCTTGAAGGCCATGGTACAAAGATTGTTTATTGAGAAACCTGCTTGAGAGGGAAATGTTTATGGCAAAACCAAGTTTTGCTGAGGAACGCAGCCTGTGGACACCAGGATTTTAGCCCGATGAAACTGGTCAGACTTCTAGAGAACCATAAGATAATGCATCTGTTGGTAGTTTAAACTGCTGATTTTTGTGGTAAGAAACTGTTTACAGCAACGATGAAAGTGAGATACAAGACGTAAGCCACACCTGAGATCATAATAGTTCTTGCCTGTTTAAGTTCACTTTAGAAACAAGGATTCAGGCAGGCCCAGGGAAGTGAGGCGTCTTTTGTTGTTGCATTATTTGCTTCTTTCCCTCAATTTGTCTGCCTGACCAGCCCTCCTGCCGTCTTCATTGAGTTCAGCATCTTCCTTTCCTGTGAGAAATTCCTCCAGAATGAGTGGACCCCAGGTTTGTGGACTGGATTAGTATCTGAGCTAATAAAGAAGGCAATTTCCCTCCAGTGAATCACAGAATGTTGTAACATTTAGGGACAATCCTATTTAGTGAAGTAACAGATGCCCAGTTAAAAATGATTTCCTTGTGGGAATTACCTTGTGAGCTATTTCAGACTGGGACTCTGAAACTAGTCTTTTGGCTTTCCAGTTGGGATTATGGTTTACCATCACTCTGGTGGTTCCAAAGAATCAGCCCTGGATGTGCATAAAATCATGAGGGAGCTTTTAGAAAAAAACAGGGATGCCAGGTTCCCACTCCAGTATTCCTGATTCAAATGTCAGCAGCAGGCCTAAAACAGTATTATTTTTTAAAAGCTCTCCAGTTCTAACGGTGCTTCACATCAGGCCCGATATTTGCCCATCTCATGCACACTGAATTCCGACTTAAAAGGCCAGATTAGATGATAAATAATGGTCCAAAGTAAGAAATGAGACCAGTACCGAGTGTTATTCCTGGTTACATAGGGTTTTGCAAAGCAAAATGCTTTAATTGGATTTCCACATTTTCTTCTCTAAAATTTCACTCTTTCCTCTGTTCTCATTTAATCTTGTTAGAAAGACTTTCTGCCACTAGAATGTTTGACAGCTTGACTCATATCCTGCCTGGATCCCTATGCTATTCACTGTATCTTGGCTCTCCGTGTCCTCCTGGAACTAAAGCTTCCGCTCCTCAACTCAGTCCGCAAGGGTTGACAGCCCTCTCCTGATGCTCACCACCTGGCAGCCTGAACCACCTATAGCCAACAGAGGACCTTTCCACACTGTGCTTGGCCTGCAGCCAGCCCTCCTCCTCCTCCAGAATGCTGGCACTGAAACTTGGCCCGCACGCCAAGTTGCAGGTTATTTGGGTGTTCACCAAAGTGGTGGTTGTACACAGACAAAGATTATTATCAATTCTTTGATTTTTAAGATTAACATTTGGTTTAATCAAAGATAAATTTTAAAGCCCAGTAATTCTAGTATAAATCTTGATTTTCTAATATTAATCAACAAAATTCAACCATCAATTTTTTAGAGATGTGCCTTCACAAATTAATTAAATGCCCTTAAAAAGTTTTTAAAACTGACTTTGTAGATTTCGTAATATACTACTATTAATTTTTTTTTCTATTAATGAGACCGTTCCATTTTGGCTCTCAAGTCACTTATAATAATAATGCCAATTCATCAATCTTTTGAACATAATAGAAATTATTTTTGTAACTTTTGTACTCTATTGCTTGATTTGAGTTGAGCAAATTCTGTCAACTCTTCTTTGCCAAGGCCATAACTCACACATTTTTAAATAGCCTCCTTTGGATTCTACTCGCTCTCCTGTTTATGTTTTGACTCTGTATCTTTGGCTCTTGGCTGACCACCCCACCACCACCACCACCATCATAGCAAACAGCATCTCCACCAATGCCTTGTCTAGTCCTCAGTTTTTGGACTCCAGGGTCTTCCTTTAAGTAAATTAGTTTGCTCAGTCATAGTCCTAACTCTTAGTGACCGCCGAAGCAACTGTAGCCTGCCACTTCCTCTGTCCATGGGAATTTTCCAGGCAAGAATACTGGATTGGGTTGCCATTTTCGCTTCTCCAGGGGATCTTCCCGACCAAGGGATTGAACCCAGGTCTCCCTCATTGCAGGCAGATTCTTCACTGTCTGAGCCACCCAGTCGTATGCTAACACCCCTTCCTAGACCAAGTTCCTAGTGCTGGGACCCGACCTATGGAAGTTTGCTCTCCTATCCTTTCTTTAATGCCCTCTCCTGTTTCTTTACCCACCCATCAAGGCTCATCTCAGATCCCACCTGCTTCACCACAGTCAGTGATTTCTTCTCTCTTCCACACATGTGCCCACCATTGCTGATACATTCAATTATATTACCTTGCACCTCAGTATTATTGCTTAGTAATTATTCCTGCTTTTTTTTCCCTGTATTTTCTTACGCTATATTTGAAACTCTTATTATAAGAAAAATGGGTTAACAGCTGTTGTTTCAGAGCTATTTTATATCTCGGCTTCTGGCCCTAGCATGGTACCTTGGGCATTGACGACAGCTGAGTAAGACCAAGAGGGCATGTGTAAATTCTGCTCCTGCCCAATAGCTTGGATGGTAATGATAACTAAGCAGAATTAATTATAAACAACCCTTGGCACTTGAGACCCATGACACATGCCCCCCCCCCCCCCCCCCCTATTATCAGGGATAGCATGTCACTCTGCTTCTCAGATTCTGGATGCAGATTATTACTGGACTTCAGTCCAGCTAGTTAGATTCCAGACAAGCCGTATCTGGTACTGATTTTCCATCCTGAAATCACAATGACTGTAGTTGTTAGCAAACACTCATTTCTGAAAAATCTACCTCGATGTGTGCTTTTACTCCTACTGGGAAGAAAATGCTGAATTAACATATTTCAGCATGACCACACTTATGGACATGAGTAATGTGTGGAGAGGCAGGAAATGAGAGAAGCCAGCTCACATTCTAGTTTAGTTTTGTCAGGACCTACATTGGAAAAACAGACTCCATATTTTTTTTATCAAAACATAAGTTTGCTATCCTATAATTATGCAGAAGAGCTAAAAGAGTATCAATAGTACCGTCTACCCAAGAAGAAATAGAAGAAGAACATCACACGACAAAAGAACCACATGTACAACCAAATCCCCAGACCTGAGATGTCTCTGATTTACTGCATGAAAGAGGGATCCCCTCTCATTTCAACTATTGGTCGGCTGTCGTGGTTTTAATTGAAAAGCATTCCCTCCATCCCCACCCAGCCCCAAGAAGACTCATCACCTTCCCCCCAGGCCAAAATGTTTACAAAATATTCCTACATCACCATGGAAACAGTCAAAAATCTGCTCGCACTTTGGGTGGTGTTAGACTGAATACACTGCCATCATTTTTTATTTGGTATCGTTTTTGACTATTTATAGATTTGAAATATAGATCACAGGAAGAGGCCCATTTGGTACAAGAGAGCTGTCACCATAGCAGAGCAAGAAGCAAAAATAAAAGAAGGAGACCCATAACAACCCAATTTTTGTTACCAAAGAAAAATAGATAATAACTTTTTAGTTTAACTTGTTTAACAAAACGTATGTCTCTCCTGTGACATTAGCCACACATAACACCTGAACCACCCTAATGAAGATGGGAAATAGATATAATGATAGTAACAGAGGTTTTACGTATGAGGTGCCCTAATCCTCACAGGCATCACTTATTTATATTCCTGTTTTACAGATGCAGAATCTGAGACACACGAGATTAAGGTTATACAACAGGTAAGTTACAGAGCAAGAATCAAACTCGGAAGTCTGATCCAAGGACCCACGCGTCACAACCACTACATCTGATTACCACAGGTTTATGAGGGAGGGAAGATGCCTCAACGTGTCATCTGGTGAGTTGAATTTGTTGGTTTCTTTGCCAACTAAAGTCAGATTCTATCAAGCTTTGACAGACTAAAAAAGGAGTGTATTTTCTAATTTGTCAATAACTGATAAATCGATGCAAAAACTGAGGAAGTGGTAAGTAGAGACCCAGCTGGTAGGAATGGACATATTCCACTTCACAGATGCATGGATAAAGGTCTTTTGCTGCCAATCAACCTTAAAATCCCGCCTTATCTCCTCCTATGCTCGTGTTTACGTTCCACATCCAAGTGACTCCACCCAATATGAAACCAGGCATCTTTACAAACCCCAGCCCACATCACAAGGGACTCTGCTGGGACGAATCGGCACAACTGCCACCGCAATACAGGAACACAAACCACAGGAACTTACCTACCACAGAGAGCATTCAGGACCACCCAGTACAAACCTAATGCCCCTGAAGTAACTTCCTCATTTTTGCCGTGACACCCCGACTCGCTGCTTGAAGATTGCTTGACCTCAAGAAAGGGCTACTAGCTTTTGGGTCACGAGAGCCATATTTGAGAAGATAAAAAGGGAGACAATGACCACATTCCTATTAATGCTCAACAAATAGATCTGGTTTGAACCAAAATCAAATGCCAACTGAGATTAAATGGAATCACTTTTTAGGCATTGAAATAAATTTAAGCATTTTGTACATTGTTGACTAGCAGTTTTCTTAGACCTAATTCAGTCCGTTATAAGGTAACAAGCAGTAACAATGGCTTAATTGCTTTATGCCTGGGTCATAATGCAGAAATGGCTATGCCACAGAAGCAGGCACTAACCATATTTACTGTGAGACCTGGTCCTGGAGAGGTCCAGCAACCCAGTGATGTCTAGTAAATCATCTCATCATCACAGTGCACACCCTACAGCAGTGACTGTCCAAGCTCATTACCACCTCTGGCAGCTGACTGCCTCTGGGACTCGGTAAGTTTACTTTATCTCTGTCCCCTCAGATTCATTACTCAAATAGGGATAGTAAATAGCTCCTACCTTTTTAAGATGGATCTGAGGATCAAGGACACTAACGACACCGGTTGCTTCCTGGACACCCTTCCACATGTTTCAATCTAAGAATTTAAGAACTTTGTCCATTCAGTTGACTTACTTATTTCCATCTAAGCTCAGTCTTGCCCCCTGAAATGATGGCTTTGTTTTGAAAGTCATTTTATCTGCTAACTGGGAGTGTGTGCACCATGGGCACAGTCATTCAGTTGGAGGTCCAGCTCTTTGCTCTTCTATGGACGGTAGACGCCCAATCCCAGAGAGGCTTCTCTGTCCGTGGGATTCTCCAGGCAAGAATACTGGAGTGGGTTGCTATTCCCTCCTCAGGGATCTTCCCAACTCCAGGGATAAAACACCTCGTTCTCCTTGGTCATCTCCTGCACTGGCAGCAGAGTTCTTTACCATTGTGCCACCTGGGAAGCCTATGAACTGGGAGGACACGGTAAAAAAGTGGTCCCTTTCAAATTTATCAATTTTGTCTCTCTTTCTCAAGCTCAGATTTTTTCTAAAGTATTACAGCCAAAGGGGCCTCCCCAGAATACGGAGCCCTAACAGGCAATGCAAGAGCTGTAGAGATGTGGATTTGATCCCTGGGTTGGGAATATCCCCTGGAAAAGGAAAATGGCAACCCACTCCAGTATTCTCTCTGGAAAATCCCCTGGGACAGAGGCATCTTGGCAGGCTACAGTTCGTGGGTCACAAAGAGTCAGACCCACAGCTGAGCACACACATACATACATTAACAGGCAAAGTCAACACAGTTACTTATTTAAATCCAGTAATTCTGATCATAGTCCCCAACCAAGCACCTGGATCAAGTTCAAAGGCAGTGGAGCAGGCAGAGCAGAGGGGTCAATCGAATTTCATAAAATCAAAACCAAAAGTTTTCTTTTGCTGCTGAACCACTAATGCAAGCAAGGCCGCTCTACGGAATTGGGACCCAATCCCCATTGAGTTTAACTCACATTAGCACTTCAGTGAGAAAGGGGTGCAAGCTGCAATCAACATTCCACATTTCTTCAGAATTCCTACAAAGAATGGAATCCTAATGGATAACGGTCTGGGGACAGTGTGGAGGGCAACGGGTACCTCCTGCAGTTTCATTTAAATAGCAAAAAAGATTTGTTTACTTAGTGTCATATTAGCTTTATTACTTGCATGCCACGATGCAGGTACTCATGTATGAACAGTGAGGGGCCAATGTCCCCCCAAATGCTCCTTGCTTACTGCCATTTCTCCACAATCCCACTCTATGCAAAGTGGCAAATTATAACACTTAAGAATGTGCAATCATTTATCTTAAGGGTATTTTGAGAATTCTTAAATCCCATTCTCCCCAGTCCCACCAAGATCAATTAGGCATCCAGGAATATTTCGAAATTAGGTTTTTGGTCTAGATGTATTAGGAAAGGAAAAGGCATGCCACAGAAAGCTATTTGACCAGAGCCATTCTCCTGATATGTAAAGACTTCCTTTTTGAATTTCAGCTAATACCCCAATGTAACAGGCATGTCCCTCATCCACTTAGCTTGAGAATGTTTACTTAAGAATAGGCCTAAAACTGCTAAACTATGAGATTTAGTATGCTCCAAGTTCAGTTACAGGGAGTTCTGGGTGATGGGGGATCTTCTAGTAACTTTGCTTTACAGGGCTTTTTGCTTCCCAGCTCCTCTACAGCAGGAAGGGCTGGAGCACACAATGACTGTTACTGGTATCTAGGTACGGGGCTGGTTAAATGTTCTGCATACCAGGAAGTGCTAACTCAAATGCCTTGAGCTGTAGATGACAAGACAGAGTCCCCCTAGGGTACATCCCCAACTCAGTTATGCTTTATTGCAGCTGTGTAGGAAAGGCAGGAGATTTTAGACATTCCCACATTTTCAGCAAGAAGCCAGAGAAGTTCATGAGTGTTGACAATATCACCTGAATTTTAAAAGTGGCAAATTAATAAAATGTTTTTCCAAGGACAGCATGGATGACCAAAGAGAAATTCACATCTCTGACCATCAGAAGACACCCTGGAACATTTGCACTTTACCTTTAAAGGTTTTGGTGACCTTGGAGCACTCATGATATTATTATAGTGATCCCATGTAAATATTTGCTTAGTACCTAAAGGCATTTGGCTATTGTACATCCATATCTCATTCATCCTCACAATATCACTGATTTAAGGGACTAGTACTATTTCCGTCCCCAGATGAGAAAACCTAGTCTCAAAGAGTCTGAGTAACTTACCCAAGATCGCCAAAGCAAGTCCACCTTGGGGATCTGCACGGGGCAGTCATGCCCTCCACAATGATGGCTTACTGCACCTGCACTAAAACCAGGTAATTCCACTGAGCCCACTCTCAGACTAGAGTATTACTACCAATTCAAAATCCCATGTGGGTAGATGTTTGAACAACTCCAGAAACAAAATTTTAATTATTCTTCTCCATTTATTGAAAGAGTGGTTACATTTTTGCAGTGTTTACAGTTTTTGCCAAAAATATCTAAAACTATTCAGTCAAAAAGCTATGTAAGCAATTGCATGCTATGCTTCAAATGTCTGAACTTGCAAAATTTGCATACAAGTGCATGAGAAGCTGCCAAACAGCAATGGAGGAATAATATTAAAGGTAAACACATGGAGTACTACTGGATTTTATGATTTTCCATGACAGTAGTGAGAACTAGAGCTGGTAAAGGTGGTGGAAAAATCTGGTGGAATTTTTACCAGAGCCAGTTGACCATTATTTTTTAAATACTTATAACATATATAGTTACCAAATCAACTTTAACCAAGTTACTACATCCGTTGAAAATACAATACACACACACACACCCACACACCATCTTCCAATGAAATGCGCCTGGATACCATCTTCTCCCAATCCATACAATCATCACTTCACAGATCTGCAGCAGCATTGATATCATCATTTCTTCCAGTGGAACCAGAGGGAAAGAAAAAGTGGTGTGACTGTGTAAGTGGTGTGTGAGGAGAGAGTAGAGAGAAATGGGCGAGACAGGTTAGAAAGGGAGTCAAATATTTTGATCAATTACTGCAGCAGCAGCGCTTATTCACATTAGTTAAGGACAGTCTGATAAATTTTAAAGTAGGATCACTATTAGTGGGGGAAAGTTAAATAAAGACGTGAGCAGCCACTGCCATAAGAGCAGTGGGTGCAATGGTTACTCACGAAGGGATCTTAGCACCAGACTGCCAGATTTGGATTCCAATTTCTTTACTTACTAGCTAGGTTTCCTTTTCTTTTTCTTTTCATCCTTTCTTTTTTTTTTTTTTTTTGCCTTTGGGGTCATGCCACAGGCTATTGGATCTTAGTTCACCGACCAGGGATTATACCAGGCCCACAAGCAGTGAAAGCATGGGTCAAACCTCTAGAGCACGAGGAATTCCCAAGCTAGGGTTTCTGAATGCATTGCCTTTTTAACTTGATAATTTTTTAGTTCCCTATCAATAAATTGGGAGTAATAGTAGACTCTACATCATAGTATTTTTGTTGTAGGATGTAAACATAGTTTAAATAGATAAAATTTAGAACAGGGATGGCACAAATTAGAACTCAACATATCAACTTTTAATCTATCAATTCTCTCCCAGAAAAACACTGGTAACTCAAAAATGCTGACCATTGGTGTTTCTCATCAAGTAACGTCACCACTAGTCTGGGAAATTTCAAAGTGAGATTGTTCTTTTTGTTAGGTTATTGGCCTTGGTTGTCACAATGATTGGCAAGCACTGCCAACACTCAGTGGGTAGATTTAGGGTTGGATGGTTAGATACTAGATGTTCTACAATTAAGGGTTCGCACAATGGTGAACTGCCTCCATCCCTACACATCTATATGTAGTCCTCCAGTCTTCATGTAGTAAAAAAAGTAAAAAACTTGTGATTATCTAAAATGAAGCCTAATTCCATTTTACATATAAATCCAAAATATTTTTTTCCACATGCTTAAATATTACTATATTTTCCAGGAACACAAATATCATGTAAAACAAGTGAAGTTAAACTTCTTGTTTGCTCAGAACCCTTCCCTAAGAATAGTTGTTTCAGAACCCTTCCGAAGAATAGTTCAAACATTTTGAAAAAAAAATTAGATGACCAACAACAATTTGAGGCATCAGCATACCTGTGTCAGCCAGTATCTGTAGCTATCATAATCACAGGGCTCCTATTGTACTTAGGAGATTCCAGCTCCATCGTGATTCTTTCCAAGGGATCTACATCTGAGTCAATTACCTATTGGAATTGATAGCAGGGTTTTTTTTTCATTTTTTTTGTTTTGTATAGTGTATTAAAGAATAACTTCCCTTTTATATCTCTCTAATATGACTATTTGAATATCACAGATTCTTTTTTTAGGTTATGCATGATAAGATGTTTTATGCATGCATGCATGCTAATGTCTTTCAGTCGTGTCCAACTCTTTGGTGAACCCTATGGACTGTAGCCTGACCGGCTCCTCTGTCCATGGGATTCTCCAGGCAAGAATACTGGAGTGGGTTGCCATGCCCTCCTCCAGGGGATCTTTCTGACCCAGGGATCAAACCCATCTCTCTGTGTCTCCTGCATTGGCAGGCAAGTTCTTTACCACTAGTCGCCACCTGGGAAGCCCCTAGATGTTTATTATCTAGTGAATTTTAGTTTTCGGGAAAGTAAAGGGAGTTAAAAGTTTTTTAGTTATGAAAGGGGATGTTGATCCATAAGTGATGACAGAACCATACTTCACTAGAGCCCACACTTTAAAGAGAATTCATAAACTGTACATGATAAGTAAATAACGAATACTTTTAATTTAGTTTGATAGATGTAAGAATGTCAACTTTATGGTAATTGATTACAGACAGAATAATGCCCCCTACCAGATGTCCACATTCCTAATTCCCGCAGAATCTATAATATGTTGAGATATCATAAACCAAGGAGAATTATGATTTGCCAGGTGAATTAAGGTTACTAAGGTTACTTAGGCTGACTTTAAGCTAGGAAATTATTCAAGTGGTGGCGCCATGTAGTCACAAAAATCTTTAAAAGTGAAGAGGGAGGCAAAGGAGTGGGAGTCAAGAAGGATGAGATTATATTAAAGAAAGGTACAACAGATGCAAACACTGCTGCATTGAAGATGGAGAAAGGGTCCATGAGCCAAGGAAATGCAGTAAGCCTCTAGAAGTTGAAGAGGACAACAAACACATTTTTCCCCAGAAGCCTCTATGAAAGGAAACACAGTCCTGTCAACTGAGGAGCCTGCCAGACTACAGCCCAGAGGGTCATGAAGAATCGGAAATAAATGAAAACAACATAGCTCACACAGCTTGCAGGATCTTAGTTCCCTGACTAGGGATTGAACCTGGGCCCCCCAGCAGTGAAAGCACTGAGTCCTAACCACTGAACTGCTGGGGAATTCTCCATTTGATATTAATTCAGTGTCCCTCACATCCCATGCACACCCCCCACTGCCCCACCCCAGCCACCTGAACCAAACCAACAACCAACAAGCACCTCTAGCACTAGGTTACTCATCTCTCTTGGTAGTAATTATTTATTTTAGAATATCGATGCTGCCATAGTATTACATTTAACTTTACATGTATAGAGACAATTTTTGTACATATATCTCTTAAACATTTATTTATTTATCTTTGGCTGCACTGGTCCTTCATGTACGTGCATGGACTTTCCTCTAGTTGCCAGTGAGTAAGGCTAACTCTCGATTTGGAGATGTGAGATTCTCATGGCAAGCTTCTCTTGCTGCAGAGCATGGGCTCTAGGGCACGTGGCTATCAGTAGTTGACAGCTCACCTGCTCCTGAGTATGGTACAGAGAGTGGTACACAGTTTAAGTTGCCTCTCAGCATGTGGGAATCTTACTGGACCAATGATAAAACTGTGTCCCCCGCATTGGCAAGCATTTTATCTTTCACCACTGGACCACCGGGGAACCCAAGACAATTTATTTTTTTTAATCAATTATTTTAATTGGAGGATAATTATTACAATATTGTTGTGATGTTTTGCCATACATCGACATGAATCAGCCACAGGTATACATCATTTTGGTTTGTCCCTACCATCCAGAACCCCCCTCCCCACTCCATCCCTCTGAGGTTGTCCCAGAGCACTAGCTTTGGTGCCTGCTTCATGCAATTAGAACTTGCACTGGCTCAACATTTTTACAATTCGTACCAACAAGTATTCAATGGTATTTCTCTCAAAATCACCCACCCTCATCTTCTCCCATTGAGTTCAAAAGTCGTTTTTTTACAACTGTGTCTCCTTTGCTGCCCTGTATGAGGGCAAATTGTTAAGACAAATCTGAAGTTCTTAAAAAGAAGAGAAGGAATTCCCTGGAGTGTTGGAACTTGGTACTTTCACTGCATGGTGGATTCATCCATGGCTGGGGAACAAGATTCTTGCCAGTGGTGTGTCACAGCCCAAAAAAGAAAGGAAAAAGAGAGAGAGAGAAAAATCTAAAGGTAAGGGGGGAAAGGTAGGGGAGAAGAGTAAAATGCAATTATGGTGAAACAGATTAAGGAATGAAATTGAAAGAGCATGAAACAAAACAAAAAGGTACAAAAGAAGAGGAATAGAAATGTGGTGGGAAAGACAGCAGGGAGCAAAGGAAAATATCTCTTTCCTTCCATCGTAAGGTTCACTGCTTTTATTTCTGCCCCTCATCTCCACACACAGAGCAACACTCCTGGTCACAGTGCCCTTTGCTTTCTTTCAGAATGAAATGCTGAGTCCGTTAAAGTTCAATAGCGCTTCCCTGGTGGCTCACATGTATAAGAAAGCTGCCTGCAGTGCAGGAGACCACATTTGAAGTCCCTGGGTCAGGAAGATCCCCCTGGAGAAGAGGGAATGGCAACCACTCTATAATCTATATCCCAGAGAATCCCAATTGTCAGAGTGCCTGGCACCACAATCCATAGGGTGTAAGACAGGACTGAGTAAGCACTAATGCTCATGGGCCTCTGATGCCCCCTGCAGGGTCCACAAGGCTAACTGTTCACTCACTTCTCTCTTCTTAAGGTAATTTATCAAATGGTACATAATCTATACTGAGAGAGAAAGTACCTTATCCTGCAATGCAATAGAACAACTACAGGCTTCAAAAGTGTATTGTTTTTCAGGACAGATATTGAAATAATGCCTTGGATTACCCAAGTTATTAATGGAGACTTTACAATGATTTAATGTTGTCAGAACATAAGTTCAAATTCCTGCTCTATAACTGACTAACTGTATGATCCTGGGAAAGTTCATAAATCTCTTGAAGCTATTTCTTCACCTTTATAAGCATGAAGAAATCAAGACATACATTATTGGTTTGCTAATAAGATAATTAAGTGAGATATTATGTAACATAAAGTGCCTCATTCAAATCTAAGTACCTGTGTAGCTCCCCAATAATTGGTAGCTTTTATTACCTTATTTTAAAAACAAAAACAATCTTCCCTGGTGGCTCACTGGTAAAGAATCTGCCTGCATGTGGAGAGGAACCTGGGTTCCATCCCTGGGTTGGAAGAATCCCCTGGAGAAGGGAATAGCTACCCACTCCAGTATTCTTGCCTGGAGAATTCCGATGGACTTATATAGTCCATGGGGTCGCAAAGAGTTGGACACGACTGAGCGACTTTCACTTTCAAAAAAAAAATAAGATGTTAAGATCTCTATATTCCATATGATGTTAGAAACCAAGGAAACGTAAATGAGTAGTCTTAAGTTCTTTATTCTTCTTCCCTCTATGCCCCTATCTCCTCTTCTCCGTCTCCCCTGCCCCCTCTTTCCCTCTATTCTAGGGGTCTTCCTTCGGGCTGAGACAGTAAAAGTCCTGCCTGCAAAGCTGAGACCCCAGGTTCGATCCACCTAGGTTGGAAAAATCCCTGGAGGAGGATATGCAACCCACTCCAGTATTCATGCCTGAGAATTCCAAGTACAGAAGAAGCCTGGAGGGCTACAGTGCATGGGGTCACAAGAGTCCAGACACGATGAGCGACTAACACATTCCATAAATAAAGATGGATATGGTTTACCTGGTGGTTTCTGCTCTGAAGTGAGAAATTCTACAGGTCGAGCCCTTGCATTCCTGGCAGCTTGGTCTAGCTGTCCTATGAGAAAGCAACTATATTTCACTGTGACTCATTTTTTCTAGTAGGCCCTTAGAACTCTAAGTACTTATGTCTTGGCATCTCTAGAAACTTGGATCCCTACAGACATTTTCACACAATAGATTCCTAAGCCTTGGAACCTGCTTTTCTCCACCTTAATCCCACTGTTGGAGACACGGATACTGCTAAATTAGCTTACTCTCAATATAGCCTCTTGGCAAAGAGTACCCCAAAAGCAACAATTACAGAAATCCATCCCCTCCTGCTATTTCATGAGATTTGACGGATAGCACATCACTCAGCATTCAGTTTCAAGGAGAGCTAGCTAGGATTTACATTTCTGAGCTAGTTAAACTGCTAAACAACATCACCATCCTTTGCATATTAAGTCTTGCCATGGATATAAGAATTTGTAGAAGACAAGAGGAGCATCTTTACCCACTTTATTTTTTTTTAATTGGAGGATAATTGCTTTACAATGTTGTATTGGTTTCTGCCATACAACAACGTGAATCAGCCATAAGTATACATATGTTCCTCCCTCCCTGAATTCCCTTTCACCCCACAACTCCATCCCCACCCCTCTAGGTTGACAGGTGGAACTGGGGTTGAGTTCTGGTGGTTATACAGCAACTTCCCACTAGCTATCTATTTTACATATGGAATGTATATGTTTTCAATGCTACTCTCTCAATTTGTCCCACCCTCTCCTTCCCCCACTGTGTCCACAAGTCCTGTTTCTATGTCTGCATCTCTATTCCTGCCCTGCAAATAGGTTCATCAGTACCATTTTTCTAGATTCCATATGTGTTAATATACAATATTTATTTTTCTCTTTCTGACTTACTTCACTCTGTATAACAGGCTCTAGGTTCATCTACCTCACTAGAACTGACTCAAATTCATCCTTTTTATGGCTGAGTAATATTCCATTGTTATATATGTACCACAACTTCTTTATCCATTCATCTGTTGATGGACATCTAGGTTGCTTCCATGTCCTGGCTATTGTAAATAATGCTGCAATGAACATTGGGGTACATGTGTCTTTTTCAGTTATGGTTTTTTCAAGGTATATGCCCAATATGAGACTCTGAGTCATACTCTTACATCCCCCTTTTTACAGAAGAGGGCAGAATCCTCCAAGATCTCATTTTATATATTAATATATGTTAGTTCTTATATACCCAATTTAGAAACCAAAAAGATTAAATAAATGGAGCAAATCTTTCTCTTGTGTAAGGCCCAGCAGACAAATTTTTTGGAAGTTCTTCTAAGCCCCTAAATAAAGACAGTGGACATCAGTTAAAGAGACAAACTGATTATTTATGAGAATAAGCATAGCCGCTTAGCTTACTGAGGAAAATTAGCCTACAAGTATATCTGTAAATAATGGTGTATAAAAAGTCCAAATTCCTCAAAGGAGTTTCCTAATCACACAAATTTTACCTGACTTACCAGAAATTCAGAAATTCAGAATGGAAGATTTAAAAGGGTATAATCAATAAACATATAAATCACTATTTGTATACTTGACACTAATATGAATATTAGTAAAGTCAATTATCTTTAATTGTTTATGAAAAGGTAAATGAAGAAATAGGTAATTATCTAAATATAGTTGTGGCAGACAGAATAGAAGCCTGATAGATTCTACAACTAGTCCCCAGAACCTAAGAATATGTCACCCACATGGCAACAGAGATTTTTGTCAGAAGTGATTGCATTAGGGAACATTGAAATGAGACCCAAGGGTTTGTCTGCATGGGCTCAAGGTAACAAAACAGTATCTTAAGGGTTGAACATATGCAAGCAGAACACGATATTAAAGAGCTGTAGAAGACAGCCAGGTTGGAAAAATTTAAATTGAGCGAATCAGTTCAGTTTCTCATCAGTCCAAATTCTTGTACCCCATGGACTGCAGCATGCCAGGCTCCCTGTCCTTCACCAACTCCCAGAGTCTTACTCAAACTCATGTCCATTGAGTCATGATGCCATCCAACCATCTCATCCTCTGTCATCCCCTTCTCCTACTTCAACTTTCCCAGCATCAGGTTTTCATTTTTTCCCAAAGAATCCGTTCTTCAAATCAGGTGGCCAAAGTATTGGAGTTTCAGCTTCAACATCAGTCCTTCCAATTGAAAAATCAGGTACAGAATTTCCTTTAGATGGACTGGTTTGATCTCCTTTCAGTCCAAGGGACTCTCAAGAGTCTTCTCCAACACCACAGTTCAAAAGCATCAATTCTTTGGTGCTCAGCTTTCTTTATGGTCCAACTCTCACATCCATATATAACCACTGGAAAAACCATAGCTTTGACTAGACAGACGTTTGTTGGCAAAGTAATGTCTCTGCTTTTTAATATGTTGTCTAGGTTGGTCATAGCTTTTTTCTTCTAATTAGCAAGTGACTTTTAATTCATGGCTGCAATCACTCATCAGAAGAGATTTTTTGGAAACCCAAAAAAATAAGTCACCACTGTTTCCACTGTTTTTCCATCTAGTTTGCATGAATGATGGGACTGATGCCATGGATCTTAGTTTTTTGAATGTTGAGTTTTAAGCAACTTTTTCAACTCTCCTATTTCACTTTCATCAAGAGGCTCTTAGTTCTTCTTCACTTTCTGCCATATAGGGTGGTGTCACTGCTATCAGAGATTATTGATATTTCACCCGGCAATCTGATCCAGCTTGTTGCTTCATCCAGCCCAGCATTTTTGCTTGATAAATCTTGCATATAAGTTAATATATAAATTAAATAAGCAGGGTGACAGTGTACAGCCTTGGTGTACTCCTTTTCCTATTTAAGAACAAGTCTGTTGTTCCTATATCCAGTTCTAACTGGTTATGCTTCTTGACCCACATACAGATTTCTTCAGGGAGGCAGGTCAGGTGTCTGGTATTCCCATTTCTGTTAAAGATTTTCCAGCAGTTTGCTGTGATCCACACATCAAAGGCTTTGGCATAGTCGATAAAGCAAAAGTGAGATGTTTAATGGACTCTCTTGCTTTTTCAATGATCTAGCGAATAGGCAATTTGATCCTCTGGTTCCTCTGCCATTTCTAAATCCATCTTGACATTCTGGAAGTTTAACCGTTTTCATTAAGCTGATTGAGCCTGGCTTGGAGAAATTTTGAGTGATATACAGTTGCTGTCTGGGGGCCCAAACCAAGGAATGCATCACCCTCTAGATCTGGAAAAGGCCAAGGAAACAGATTCTCCCCCTAAACCTCCTGCCCTGCTTACATCTCGTATTTTAGCTCCAGGACCCCATTTCAAAGTTCTGACCTCCAGAACTCAAGAATACTAAATTTACATCATGTGTTAGGGTCCAACTATGGTTTGTTTTGTTTGTTACAGCACCATAGGAACGTATTTTTGGATATTAAGTTTAATGTGCAGTTTGGTGAGAAAATATTGAACCAATGGTGAAAGTGTCATCTTTCAGCTGTGTCCAACTCTTTGCGAACCCCATGGACTGTACCCTCCAGGCTCCTCTGTCCATGGGATTCTCCAAGCAAGAATACTGGATAGGATAGCCATTCCCTCCTCCAGGGATCTTTCTGACCCAGGGATTGAACCTGAGTCTCCTGGCTTTGCAGGAGGATTCTTTACTGTGTGAGCCAAGAGGGAAGCCCATATTGGTCAAAACTGTCAGCAAATCTGTGATGTTCCTTTGTGTGTGCTCAGTGGTACTATAGGTTTTTTTTTCTTAGGTACTCAGTGGTAAAGAATCCTCCTGCCAATGCAGGAGAATAAGGGAGATGAGGGTTCAGTCCCTGGGTTAGGAAGATCCCCTGGAAGGAAAATGCAACCCACTCCAGTATTTTTCTTGCCTGGGAAATCCTGTGGACAAGGAGCCTGGTTGGCTACAGTCCATGAGGTTGCAAGAGTTGGACAACGAATTTAAAGATTAAACCACCACCATCACCAATAGAATTCCCTCCATGAAACTTATGTACAAATCCATTTCTTAAGTCTCAGTATCATAAACGAGGTAAGCTGTTTCTAACAGAGGGTTATTTTTATTAACTCTTTTAGAAATCCATAATATACATCACGATACATTTTTCAAAAACCCACAGAACTACACAACATAAAGAATGAACCCAAATGTATAATTATGTGATTTATGGTTGATGTTAACTACTACTGGTTCATCACTTGTAACAAAAAGTACCAACTAATGCAAGATGTTAATGAGTAGGAGAAACTGGCGGAGAGGGAGTGTATGTAAACTCTGTAGTTTCGGTTCAAATGGTCAGTGAATCTAAAACTTCTCTGAAAACTAAAGGTCTTTTTTTAAAGTATCATACAATAAAGTACACACAGAGGAGATTCCTGGGAATATAGTGCAGTCTCATAGCTTTTCAATCTCTTTGAATCCTCACATTAAAACAGATAAGCACTAGAAAGCAAAAATAACCTAAGAAAATTCACGATAAAAGCTTCAGTATAAATTATCCCTGTGAATCCCCGATAAGCAAGTGGGGACAAAATCATAACCAGTGGCTGCACATTATCAGCATCAATATAAGAACAAGGAAGAAATTGGGCAGTGCTGGATACACATGAAACAAACTCCAAAGTAGCAACAGGTATAGAACACAGGTGAAATGGAGCGTGTAAGGGACACCCGTTAAAGGAATGAGAGGGCTGTGGGCAGTCTGGCTCCTATAACTCTCGGAACTCATGTCCCAGGGCTTCGCTCCAGAAGATGAGCCCCAGCTGGAGAGAAAATTCATGGGAGTAGAAATCAGAATCGAGCACGGTCTAGAGAGAGAGGCAAGTTCCTTATCAAAGTCCAGAGAACAGATACTTCAAATCGCAGAAAGCTAGCTTCATATGTTAATAATGTACCAAAGCACAAGAAGCTCGTGAAGTATTATAAAAGTGTCCCTGCCTTACTCTAAAGTCCCAAGAAAAATACATAAAAGTCAGCAACAAAAAAGAATTAGTTGAAAGCATCATGAGTTGTTAATGTATAATAAAAAAAAAAGACTAAGGAGTAAAATAACACCCCCCTACAAACAATAGTGTGTTCCAAAAGACAATTCCCACAAAACATATCAAAACTGTAACCTCTATTATTCAAAAATGAACTTCAAAGATGATGAGAATGGAACATCAGGTGGAGCACACCAGCATCTCGTAGAGTCCCAAGTGTGCAGGGTGGTTGAGTGTGTGAGGTGCTGTGGGGTGTGTGTGTGTGTGTGTGGTTAGACTGTCCTTCTTGGTGTGTAGGAGCTCTTCATACTAAAATTCCTCATCAGAAGTGTTTTTATTGCAAAATACCTCCTTCCCCACTGAGGCTTGCCCTTTTCATTATTTCTACTGATCTTTCAGTTAATAAAATACTCAACTATAATGACGTTCAACATATCAATATATTCTTTAATTGGTTTTTTTTTTTTTGTGATTTTTGTATTTTGTCAAGGAATATTTGCCTCTATGGTCATGAATATCTTCCAGTTTATCTATACTCGTGGGTAGTTTGGGGTTATTCTAGTGAGGAAATGGCAACCTACTCCAGTATTCTTGCCTGAAAATCCCATGGACAGAGGAGCCTGGCGGGCTACAGTCCATGGGGTCATAAAGAGTTGGACACAACTGAGTGACTAAACAACAACAGTCATGAAGATCTTTCCAGACTGTCTCTAGAAGTTTCACTGTTTTACCTTTCATGTTTATATCTATCAAACCATCTGGAATTGATTATTGTGCCGAGATATAATAGGGTCTAAGGCTCTTTTATTTTTTCCATCAGCTATCCAATGGATCTCAGCACCCCTTTGATAAAAAAGATCATATTTTCGCTGCCAGACCTGCAGGGACACCATCATTGTTAAATCAGGTGTCCCACATAATGTTTTGGTTCTGTTTCTATGCACTCTATTCTATGCACGATTCCTTTTTGTCTATCTCAAACCTAATACACCCAAACTGAATTCCTGATCTTCTTCCCTAGCCGTTCCTCTTACTGACCGCCCTGTCTCAGCTGTGGCAATTCTATACCTTTCCAGTTGCTCAGGCCAAAACCGCTTGGGTATCACCCAGTCTTCTTTCTCTTATAGTCCACTTTTAATCATCAGACCCTACTGCCATTATGTGCAATTTACATCTGGAATAACTACCTCAACCACTTCCACCCTGGTCCCAAGCCAACAACACCCCTCATCTAAGACTACGGCAATAGAATTCACTAACTGTCACCCTGAGTTAAGTGGTACCTGATAGATGTAAGGCATGGTAGAGAAGTAGTGATTCTGTTACAATCCAGGCTTCTGGTTTGTATGGTGGAAAACTTGCTTTCTTTGGAAAACTGCTTTCCCAAAGTGAAAGAAAGAAATTGATTTGGGGGCAGAGGGAAAGCAAATCACCCTTTCAGCCTCTTCTCTATCTAACAGAAAAAAGTATTACTGTTAAGCAAGCTCATGTAAGAGACAGATCATGTCCCTGCTCTACACATAACCTACCATTGGTGCCCCATACACACTCAGTTTAAAAAGCCAAAGTCCTTACAGTGACCAACAGAGTTTCATTTTGTAATTTAGCCATCTAGCCTCACTAGCTCTTTCTAAGTACTATCACCTAACCCTGAATGTAAGCCACATTACCTCTTTGACATGCCTTGAAAAACCAAGCCTACTCCCACCTCAGCATTTTGCATTTGTCATCCTCCCCAAAACCCACTAAAGGTTTACTCCTTCATTTTCATCAAGTCCTTTGTTAAAATATCATCTTTTTAGGAGTTTTTACCCTTACCTAACCTATTTAATTGTAATCAATCCCCATTCTGGTTTAACTACCCTTCAGCCTTTTTCACTTTACCTTTTACCTTAATTCTGATCACCTTCTACTTGAACACAACAAAAAGGCAATGTTGAGAAAAACCAAGCCAGCAATTTTTTCATGAGAACCATACAACATAAATCTTCTGTGTGAAATGCAACATATTAATAACACCATAAAATACTTTAAAATATTTTTGTATATTTTTTTCACTGATGCTAAGGCCTAGCACTCAGAAGAGAACCTGATATATAGTAGATGTTAAATAACACTTTATTGAAAGACTCAATAACATGGAATGAAATGAATGGCCCACGCACATCTTAAATTTGCCAACAATTAAAGGTTAATAAAAGGGGAATGAACTTTCAAAGGCGACAGTAAAACAACCAGAATAGGAAAAAGACCTAAGTAAGTCTAATACCCAACACAAAGGGAAATTCCCTGATTGATGGAGTATCTTATGATTATTCATAACTAAGTCCCTTTTCACCATACAGAATTTATACAATGAGGCTATGAAAGTATTAACTCAGGTGATAGACCCTAAATGCATCCCCCTCCATATTCTTGCCTTGGCGAAATCCCAGGATGGGGGACTGATAGCTGCAGTCCAGTGGGGTTGCTAGGAGTCAGACACGGCGAGCGACTGCACTTTCACTTGTCCTTTCATGCATTGGAGAAGGAAATGGCAACCCACTCCAGTATTCTTGCCTGGAGAATCCCAGGGATGGGGGAGCCTGGTGGGCTGCCGTCTATGGGGTCGCACAGAGTTGGACACGACTGAAGCGACTTAGCAGCAGCAGCAGCAGCAGCAAGACCCTAAATCATCTTTAAATTGGGGAACCAACTATGGTGATAGAGTTTTGGAACTTCAGGTCCAACAGCTGACCTCTAGGGATGGAGAGGTATTACAGGTTTTAGTTCAAACATCACCAGTGACAAATGAGTTTAATCATTTGTTTCTACATGATGAAACCCCAAGTAAAAACTCTGACAGAGTTTGAAGGTAGAGTTCAAGTTGTGAACTTGATGTGCTGGAGAGGGGGGGGCCCATGGGGAAGTTCATTGGGCCAACCCTCCTCCACCTCTCATCTCTAAATACCCAGACCTTGCATTTGTTGTCTCTGAGTTATATCCTTTGTAATAAAATTGTTATGGAAAATATATGCTTTCCTAGTTTTGTGAATTAATGTATTGCGGCAGGTGTACGGGAGAGGGGGCGATGAGACTCTCTAAATTTATAATTCACAAAGCAGAGTGTGGTAAGCATGGGCACCCCATTTGCAGCCGAAATCTGAAATGGGACCAAGTCTTGTGAGATTAAGCCCTTAATCCAAGGTTTGTAACTGACTCCAAGCAAGTTTGGAGTTTTTAATTGAATTAAATAACTGAACACCACAGTTGGTATCAGAAAATTGGAGTGTTTGATCATTAATTAAAAAACGAAACTGCAGGTAGGTACAGAGTTCTAATTGAACATCAAAATCTTTGGTACCACGATGTAGTTAAATAATAATTTACTTTGTCCAGATCCATGTCACATGAAAAAGAAAAGAGGGCAAAGGACAGATGTCCCAAATAATTTAGTAAGGAAATTAAATTATTCAATGACTTTTCCCAGGCTGGGGGGGGTGGTCCAGGGGTAAGAAACATGTGCTTCCACTGATACAAGGTGCAGGAGTTTGAACTCTGGCCCAGGGAATTAAGACTTGCATGCCACGTGGCACAGCCAAAAAGGTTTAAAAAGAAATAAAAGTAAATGAACTGCACAAAAGAGAAAAATTATCCAGGAAATGAAATTTAAAACTGTATGAGAATAATGTTGAGGAACCAAGAGAAAATGAAGATTAAAAGGAAAATAATCAATACTGTTAACTGCGTATGAAGAGAATAAATAAGATAAGGCTTGACATATAATCTACTGAATTGAGTAGCAGTGAAATGAGACAATTCAAAAGAGTACCTGGGGGCCTGAACTTTAATGAGTTAAAAGTGTGATTTGTTTTCCCCCCGTTGGGAACTTTTGGCTTGTGGTAGAAAGAGGAAGGGTTAGCAATGGTGATAAGTGTTAGTAGGAATGAGGTTTTCTACCTATCATATTGATTGTTCAATATTGGTGAAACAGGCCTGAGCAGGTTTTAAATGGAAATGGGGCCAGAAGCAGTTCAGTTCAGTTCAGGATTGCTGTGTTTGGGGCTCCCTTTATGCAGGCTGGAAGATCGTGGTTCCTCTTAATTGTGGAGTCTGCTCCCTGTGGGTGAAGTTGGACTAGTGCCTTGTCAAGGATTTCTGTTTGGGGGAGCTTGTATCTTTGTTTTGGTGGGCATAATTGGATCTCTTCTTTCTGGAGTGCAATGAAGTGTCCAGTAGTGACTTTTGAGATGTCCATGGGTTTGACATGGCTTTGGGCAGAAAGTCTTTTAATATTCAGTGTTGTACTCCAGTTTTTCTGGATAATTAGCATGGTATGTCTTACACTGGAACTTGTTGGCTCTTGAGTGAAGCTTGGTTTCAGTGTAGGTATGGAGAATTTGGGGTGAGCTCTTAGATATTAATGTTCCCTGCTGTCAGGTGTTCTCTGACGTTCTAAAGTTCTGGAGTTAAGTTTCCTGCCTCTGACTTTTGGTCCATCTATTACAGTCGCCTCAAGATTTCTCATCCATACAGCACAGAAGAAAAAACCCATAGGTTAATGGTGAAACAATTCTCCACAACCAGGGACACACAGAGATTCATAGAGTTATATAGAGAAGAGGGAGATAGAGGTGACCAGGAGGAGAAAAGTTAGAGTCAAAAGGGGAGGGAGCAATCAAGTCAGTAATCAAATCCCTAAGTGCTCTCCACAGCCCAGAACACCCAGAAGGATTCACAGAGTTATGTAGAGAAGAGAAGAGGGAGGAAGGAGATAGAAGTGACCTGGAGGAGAAAAGGGAGAATCAAAAGGGGAGTGAGCAATCAAGCCAGTAATCAAATCTCTAAGTGAAAATGGATACTGAAGATTAGATTATTAAAGGTACAAAACTGATTAAAAATTGTAAAGTTAAAAAATAGAAAATAAATTAATTAAAAAAATAAAACAGTAAAAAAAATATAAAAAAATAAAATAAAATAAATATGGGGAAGCAAAGATTAAAAACCTAGAATAGAGGTTAAACTCTTAAAAATACAATATAAAAAATACAAAACAAAATCGATCATAAAAAATTAAAAAAATATATATATGGAATTTGTTTTTAAAAATAGGGGTTTTTTTGAAAGATAATAGTAGGCTATAAAAATGAAAGTTAAAGGCATAATAAAGAACTAATGTTTTAAAAACATTAAGAAGTGATAATAGTAAAAATACATCTAGGAACTTCTGTGGAGCTGTTGAAACAGTGTTGGGTCAGTTCAGTGTGAGATAGCCCCTTGTTCCAGTTTATACTTGTTCTCAAGATCTCTAGTTGCTCCTCACATGCACAGTCTCAGCATTAACTGCAGGGCTTTATTCTGTTGCATCTGTTACTTCCAGAGTGGTTTCCCCTTCTTTGTTTATTTTGGCTTCCTCTGTTTGCAAGTCTCTTCAGTATTAAATTTCCACCTTGACACAGGGGGTGAATGTGGCCACTTATTTAGGCTCACCTGTTCAGTTGTGCTGTGGGGAGGGAGGCACACTGCAAACAAATACCACTGTCATGTGTGAAGAGTGCTTGCAGTAGATGGACCATACTGGTTTTGACACAGCCCAAGGTAGTGTGTACTTCCCGGGTCCACACTGCTCAGGTTTCAGGGTGCTCTGCAATGGCACTGTCCCAAGTGTGCCCTGCATTTCATGCCCTTCCCTGGTCTAAGCCGCTCAGGTTCTCGGGTACTCCACAAAGGCACAGACCCCGATGGGCTGTGCATTTTTTAGCCCTTCCCAAGTCTAAGAAACTCAGGTGATCAGGTACTTGGCAACTACACTGACCCAAGTGGGCTATGAGTGTTATGCACCTCCCCAGTCCTGGCCGCTTGGTTTCCCTGCTGTGCCCAGAGGGCAGAGTCTCAGGTATGCTGTGTGTCTCCTCTGGGAAACTGATCTCAGGCTGTGACACTCCTGGCAGTTGTGAGGCATCCAGTGTCCCAGGAAGATGTGGTTAGAAACTGGCAGCCTGCTCACAGTTGGGAGGAAGATGCGGTATCTGGGGCCAAGATGGTAGCAGCCCCTTGCCTTCTGGCCCTGGCTGTCATACATCTCCCTCTCTGCCTCTGGGGAGGGAAGGCCGTATATGGCAGCTGGGTTGCTCTCCTTTGGTATTTACTCAATACTTTGTTCTGTGAGAGCACAACGGGTCACTGTGAGGAGTTAGAGCCTTTTTCAGAAAAGATTTTTTTCTTTTGTCTCTCTAGTGATCCAACAGCTTGTGTTGCTATCTCACATTAGCTCCCTCAGACTGTCCTCAGGGCATTCAGGCCTGGTCCTTACCCTAAGGACTAACTATGCAGCCTTGCCTCCATACCCAGCCCTCACTCGCTGCTGTACCACTTCTCTGCTAGTAGTTGCAGTTTGGCATGCATTCTGTGGTTTTTTTTCCTCCAAGTTATTTTTCCCTCTGAGATTCCAAAGCTACCCACAGACACGCCTGTGAGAGGGTTTCCTACTGTGTGGAAACATCTCCTCCTTCATGACACCCTCTCCAGGACAGTCTCCATCCCTAAATCTTTTGTCTCTGTTTTCATGTTTTATATTTTATCCTATCTCCTTTCAAAGAGATTGGGCTGCTTTTCTGGGTACCTTGTGTCCTCTGCCAGCATTCAGAAGTTTTTTTGTGGAAGTTACACAGCATTCAAATTATCTTTTGATGAATTTTGGGGGGAGAAATTGGCCTGCCCATCCTATTACTCCACCATCTTGGGATGGCTCCCAAATTCTCCTTTTATTTGCTAAAAAAACGAATTGTAAAAGCTCTTAAATATTTTTAAAAATTGGTTAGTTGAGCATTGTTTTCCCATTTCTAAAATATTTGTACTTTCACTCCCAGTAATTCTTTTTGGTGTTTTTCTTCACTATTTACTTTTGCTCTGTTAAAAACAGGCTATTCAGAAGGGAAATGCAGAAGTTGCATGAATACACGCTGAAAATGCAATCTGTCAGAAGAAGCAAGCAATTAAGTTCTTGAGAATAAGTGCTAGGGTTGATGCTGTGGCAGCCAGAGTTGAAACTGCATTAACAATGGGCAAGGTAAACCTTAGTATCTTGATTTAAGTTGTTGAAGGTATTAGGAATTGTCAGAAGTCTAAAGTCACCTTGTTGCAAGGTGCTACAAGGGTACTTACTGGTAAAGTCCTTCATGGGAAGGAGAGACATAGTCAAAATGCTTAGTGAGAAAAATGATTTTGGTAGTGGCTTTTCAACTAAGGTCTAATTAGTTGTCTTGAAATGAATAGTTAAAGATAAAAGATAGTCAGTGCCTAGACCAGAAATACATACTGCACTTTCACTGTTAAGGAAATGGTAGATACTTTTGTAAGATGATCTACAAGTAACATAAGAAATTATAAAAAAATTTAGATTGTTTATATTACAGGATTCTCAGTCATTTTTAATACTCCCTATACCAAATCCATGGCAGGTGAATTTAAGTCTATGGATGCTACACTGAGGAGTATGAAGCTTGCAAATGTAAAAGTAAATATATAAATAAATTGATGTTCAGATAGTATCTTTTCAGAGTAAGTTTTTTATTATGACTACGTTCATTCCTGGGAACATATTAGAGACATTTCCTATCTTATTTTGAAGTTCTAAGAATTATTATAGGTCATAAGTCTAGGAAGTCTGGAACTTGGTTCTGCCTTGATGCCAGCGGTCCTTAGTGAGCACTAGAGGCTCACTGAAACCAGTGAGTATTAGGTATTATCCTAACCCCAGTTAATTCATCTCATTGCATGAATTTTGCTTCCTGCCTACTCTGTAAGTGTGTTATTTATGGACAAATCACAGAAGAACATATAATAAATTATAAGATCAATTATTTTTCAGAAAACTAGGATGTTTTCTAGGATGTTGTTGAATCTGCAATTTAGAGAGATATGTGCTACAGAGAAAATTAAATTTGAAACTAGATTGGATGTCACATGAGCCAGAAACAAAATTTTTTTTAACTTGAATACTAAGATAAAAAATGTACTTCATTATCACTCTTTTTGACCCCAGGACCAATAACATGGTTAATCAAATTAAAAAAAAACTTGTCATCACCACTTCAGATGATAATATGGAAAATATACAATTTACAAAATAGGTTAAGAGAAACTTCAATAACCATCCATCAAAATTTTGCTGCAGCTGATGCCTTTCACTGAGAGGTAACTAATAAGTAAACAGGCTTATACTTAGGTTTTACATTTAAGAAAGAAGAAAGTATTCATATGTATGTCTTATAGAGAGGATATATGTAGCTATTACTTTTATTTATTTATTTTAATTGGAAGCTAATTACTTTACAATATTGCAGTGGTTTTGCCATACATTGACATGAATAAGCCATGGGTGTGTACATGTGTTCCCCATCCTATCCCTCTGGGTCATCCCAGTGCACCAACCCTGAGCACCCTGTCTCATGCGTCAAACCTGGACTGGTGATCTGTTTCACATATGATAATATACATGTTTCAATGCTATTCTCTCAAATCAACCCACCCTCGCCTTCTCCCACAGAGTCCAAAAGACTGTTCTATACATCTGTGTCTCTTTTGTAGTCTCACATATAGGGTTATCATTGCCATCTTTCTAAATTCTATATATATGTGTTAGTATACTGTATTGGAGTTTTTCTTTCTGGCTTACTTCACCCTGTACAATAGGCTCCAGTTTCATCTGCCTAATTAGAACTGATTCAAATGTATTCTTTTTAATGGCTGAGTAATATTCCATTGTGTATATGTACCATGGCTTTCTTATCCATTTGTCTGCTGATGGACATCTAGGTTGCTTCCACATCCTGGCTATTATAAACAGTGCTGCGATGAACATTGGGGTACATCTGTCTCTTTCACTTCTGGTTTCCTCAGTGTGTATGCCCAGCAGTGGGATTGCTAGGTCATATGGCAGTTCTATTTCCAGTTTTTTAAGGAATCTCCACACTGTTCTCCATAGTGGCTGTACTAGTTTGCATTCCCACAAACAGTGTAATAGGATTCAGTGGCTGTACTAGTTTGCATTCCCACCAACAGTGTAATAGGATTCCCTTTTCTCCACACCCTCCCCAGAATTTATTGTTTGTAGACTTTTGGATAACAGCCATTCTGACTGGCGTGAGATACTACCTCATTGTGGTTTTGATGTGCATTTCTCTGATAATGAATGATGTTGAGCATCTTTCCATGTGTTTTTTAGCCATCTCTATGTCTTCTTTGGAGAAATGTCTGTTTAGTTTTTTGGCCCATTTTTTGATTGGATCATTTATTTTTCTGGAATTGAGCTGCAGGACTTGCTAGTATATTTTTGAGATTAATTCTCTGTCAGTTACTTCATTTGCTATTATTTTCTCCAATTCTGAAGGCTGTCTTTTCACCTTGCTTATAGTTTCCTTCATTGTGAATAAGGCTTTAAGTTTAATTAGGTCCCATTTGTTTATTTTTGCTTTTATTTCCAATAATCTGGGAGGTGGGTCATAGAGGATACTGCTGTGGTTTAGGTCAGAGAGTGTTTTGCCTATGTTTTCTCCTAGGAGTTTTATTGTTTCTGGTCTTATGTTTAGATCTTTAATCCATTTTGAGTTGATTTTTGTGTATGGTGTTAGAAAGTGTTCTAGTTTCATTCTTTTACAAGTGGATGACCAGTTTTACCAGTACCATTTGTTAAAGAGATTGTCTTTTCTCCATTGTATATTCTTGCCTCCTTTGTCAAAGATAAGGTGTCCATAGGTGCATGGATTTATCTCTGGGCTTTCTATTTTGTTCCATTGATCTATATTTCTGTCCTTGTGCCAGTACCACACTGTCCTGATGACTGTGGCTTTGTAGTAGAGCCTGAAGTCAGGCAGGTTGATTCCTCCAGTTCCATTCTTCTTTCTCAAGATTGCTTTGGCTATTTGAGGATTTTTGTATTTCCATACAAATTGTGAAATTATTTTTTCTATTTCTGTGAAAAATACCATTGGTAGCTTGATAGGGATTACATTGAATCTATAGATTGCTTTGGGTAATATACTCATTTTCACTATATTGATTCTTCCAATCCATAAACCTGGTATATTTTTCCATCTATTTGTGTCCTCTTTGATTTCTTTCACCAGTGTTTTATAGTTTTCTATATACAGGTCTTTTGTTTCTTTAGGTAGATATATTCCTAAGTATTTTCATTGCAATGGTGAATGGAACGGTTTCCTTAATTTGTCTTTCTGTTTTCTCATTGTTAGTGTATAGGAATGCAAAGGATTTCTGTGTGTTAATTTTATATCCTGCAACTGTGCTACATTCATTGATTAGCTCTAGTAATTTTCTGGTGGAGTCTTTAGGGTTTTCTATGTAGAAGATCATGTCATCTGCAAACAGTGAATGTTTTACTTCTCCTTTTCCAAGCTGGATTCCTTTTATTTATTTTTCTGCTCTGATTGCTGTGGCCAAACTTCCAAAACTATGTTGAATAGTAGTGGTGACAGTGGGCACCCTTGCCTTGTTCCTGACTTTAGGGGAAATGCTTTCAATGTTTCACCATTGAGGATAATGTTTGCTGTAGGTTTGTCATCTGTGGCTTTTATCATGTTGAGGTATGTTCCTTCTATGCCTGCTTTCTGGAGTGTTTTTATCATAAATGGATGTTGAATTTTGTCAAAGGCTTTCTCTACATTTATTGAGATAATCATATGGTTTTTTATCGTTCAATTTGTTAATGTGGTGTATTACATTGATTTGTGGATATTGAAGAATCCTTGCATCCCTGGGATAAAGCCCACTTGGTCATGATCTTTTTAATATGTTGTTGGATTCTGTTTGCTACGATTTTGTTAAGGATTTTTGCATCTATGTTCATCAGTGATATTGGCCTGTAGTTTTCTTTTTACATGACATTATTGTCTGGTTGTGGTATTAGTGTGATGGTGACCTCATAGAATGAGTTTGGAAGACTACCTTCCTCTGCAATTTTATGGAAGAGTTTGAGTAGGATAGGTTTTAGCTTTTCTCTCAATTTTTGGTAGAATTCAGCTGTGAAGATGTCTGGTCCTGGGCTTTTGCTTGCTGGAAGATTTCTAATTACAGTTTCGATTTCCATGCTTGTGATGGGTCTGTTAAGATTTTCTATTTATTCCCGGCTCAGTTTTGGAAAGTTATACTCTTCTAAGAATTTGTCCATTTCTTCCAAGTTGTCCTTTTTATTGGCATAGAGTTGTCCCTATTTTTAGTTGCTTTAGTTGCTGTAGGGTTAGGTTATTTATTTGACTTTTTTCTTGTTTCTTTTTTTTTCTTGAGGTAAGCTGTATTGCTATGAACCTTCCCCTTAGCACTGCCTTTACAATGTCCCATAGGCTTTGAGTTGTTGTGTTTTCATTTTCATTCGTCTCTATGCATATTTTGATTTCTTCTGTGATTTGTTGGTTATTCAGAAGCGTGTTGTTCAGCCTCCCTATGTTGGAATTTTTAATAGTTTTCTCCTGTAATTGACATCTAATCTTACTGCATTGTGGTCAGAAAAGATGCTTGGAATGATTTCATTTTTTTTTGAATTTACCGAGGCTAGATTTATGGCCCAGGATATGATCTATCCTAGAGAAGGTTCCATGTGCCCTTGAGAAAAAGGTGAAATTCATTGTTTTGAGGTGAAATGTCCTATAGATATCAATTACGTCTAACTGGTCCATTGTATTACTTCAAGTTTGTGTTTCCTTTCTAATTTTCTGTTTAGTTGATCTATCCATAGGTGTGAGTGAGGTATTGAAGTCTCCCACTGTTATTGTGTAATTGTTAATGTCCCCTTTCATACTTGTTATCATTTACCTTACATACTGCAGTGCTCCTATGTTGGGTGCATATATATTTTTAATTGTTTTATCAATCTTCTTGTATTGATCCTTTGATATTTTATGTAGTGTCCTTTCTTTGTCTCTCTTTCACAGCCTTTATTTTAAAAGTCTGTTTTATCTGATATCAGTATGGCTAGGTCCTTGCTTTCTTTGGTCTCTGGGATTGTGTTGAAGATATCTTTTCCCGGCCCTTAACTTTCAGTCTGATTGTGTCCATTGGTTTGAGGTCGGGTCTTGTTGTAGGGACAACATATGTAGATGTCCCTTGGAAACGGGTTTGTATCCCATTTCAGGACCAGTCTTTGTTGTTTGGTTAAGGGGCGTTCAAAACCCATTTACAAGAATTTAAGGTAATTATTGATAAGTATGATTCTGTTGCTATTTACTTTGTTGTTTTGGAGTTCGTAGTTTATACAAGACCGCTTTCTGATGTTTCCTGTCTAGAGAAGATCCTTTAGCATTGGAATATAAAAGCTGTGTTTGGTGTGATGCTGAATTATTCTCAGTTTTTGCTTGTCTGTAATGTATCTATTACTTTTATACATCTTCTACTTTTATACATCTTCCATAGCCTTGCTCCCTAAAGTGTTGTGAAAAAATCAGGAATATCTGTATCACCTGGGAGCTCATTAGGACTGCAGGCATTCAGAACCTATCCACAGATATATTGAATTGTAACCATTTTAATAAGGTTTACAGGTGAATGAAATATGGGTATTTAGGGAGGCACTGATTGTTTTGGAAGCGGACAGTGCAGCGCCCTAGGAGTGAGATCTGAATGGCA
The DNA here is from genome assembly GCA_024291935.2 of Okapia johnstoni. NCBI lineage: Eukaryota > Metazoa > Chordata > Mammalia > Artiodactyla > Giraffidae > Okapia > Okapia johnstoni. Next base: position 56,186,164 of record CM044305.1, on the reverse strand, counting down.
GGGGTGGAAACTATGTTTGTGAGGGAGGGGGTGTGGGGATGGGATGGGGGGGGGGGTGGGGGTGGGGGGTGGGGGGGTGGTGGGGGTTTTGGGGGGGTGGTGGAAATTTGATACATTAAGATACTCACTACCTTGGGTCTCAGTATCTTACAGCTGTGAATATAAGGTTGGATTTGGTGATATCTGAATGTCTTTTAGCTCTGAAGAGTCTTGAGATTCATTCACCTAACATCAGCAATTCCCCATTTTAGGTATTGTGCTAGGTGCTGGGGATATTCAGGTATATGCACAACATTCTTAATAAAGAGTCAACCAAAACTTATAACAGAAATGGAGAGGGATCCGGTTGAACATGCTTAGATGCCCAAATTCTCATGCCCTGCTAATGAGTAATTAGAATTTAAATTGTCATATTCACTTTGGAGAAGCAATGTGGTAGTATCTAAAATCCACTCTTAATGTAGTAACCAGAGCAGTCCTGTTAAAACAAGTCAGATAAAGTCACTCTTCTGTTCAGAATCCTCAAATGGCTCCAGATCTCACTCAAAATAAAATATAAATTCTTTACAGTGGCCTCTATGATCTTCCTCATTTGTCTTCTCTGACCTTATCTCCAGTTATTGCTCATCATTCTACTAAGATATTGGTCTCCTTGTTATTTCTCAAACACACAACCTACGTTTCTTCCTCAAAGTCATTACACTTGCAAGTCCTCTCCCTGAATCTCTTCCTTCTACCTTGCATGCATCCTCATTTCACACTCCCCTATCTCCTTCAGTTCTTTGTTCAAATGGAATTTTCTCAGTGAGGTCTTTTATGACCATGCTACTTAGAAGTATATCAGTAACACATCTACCATGTGGTATACTCCTTATTTTCCACCCTTGTTATATATTTATCCATTTTACAATCATCTTCATAATTTTTAAAATTTTTATGTGCTCACCTTGAACGTTGTTATCTGCACATAATAGAATTTAAGCTTAATGATATACCCATCTGAATGCAGAGTTCCAAAGAATAGCAAGGAGAGACAAGAAAGCCTTGGAAAGTGAACAAAACAAAGAAAACGATAGAGGAAAACGATAGAATGGGAAAGATCTCAAGAGAATTTGAGATACCAAGGGAACATTTCATACAAAGATGGACACATATAAAGGACCCAAAGTATACTGTTTGGAACTAACAGGAGAGCAGAAGATATTAATGATATTAAGATAGAAAGAAGAATATATTAAGATAGCATAAGATATTAATAAGAGTGACAAGAATTCACAGGAAGAAATGTACAAAAAAGGTCTTAGTGACACCGAGAATAAACATGATGGGTTCATGTGATCACTCACCTACAGCCAGACACCTGTGGAGGTAATGAAAGTCCAGTGGTGGTCTTAGGAAGCTTCACTATGAATGGAAGCAGAGCGGATGGTGAACGGAAATTCTAGCTGACTACTTCAAATCCTAGAGTGATGAGCTGTTTGCAGTGTTGTATCTCAATACGCCAGCAAATTTGTAACCTCAAGCAGTGGCCACAGGACTGGAAAAGGTCAGTTTTCATTCCAATTCAAAAATGGGCAATGACAAAGAGTGCTCAAACCACTGAATCATTACACTTGCAAGTCCATCTCCATGAATCTCTTCCTTCTTCTTCCTTTCATGTAGAGCATTTCACTGCTAGTCAATGTAATGCTCCAAAATCCTTCAAGCTAGACTTTAATAGTAACACGAACTGAGAACTTCCAGATGTTCAAGCAGAATTTAGAAAAGATGGTAGAACCAGAGAATCACATTGCCAAGAACCATTGGATCATAGGGAAAAAGTAGAAAGAAAATTCAAGAAAAGCACATACTTCTCTCATTAACTGTGGCTAAAGCCTCTTTACTCTTTGCTGGTCACAAACCAAACTGTGGAAAATCTCTTAAAGAGACTGAATACCTGAGAAACCGTAGGCAGGTTCAAGAAGCAAAAGTTAGAACGGGACATGGAAAAACCAGGGACTGGTTCAAATTTGGAAAGGACGTTGCATCAAGGCTATATATTGTCACCCTGCTTATTGAGGCTTAAATTTAGACCATCATGAGAAAGTTCCAGGGTTGGATGAAGCACAAACTGAAATCAAGATGGCTAGGAGTAATATCAATAACATCAGATATGCAGATGACACCATACAAATGGCAGAAAGTGAAGAGAAATTAAAGAGCTTGTTGATGAAGGTGAAAGAGGAGAGTGAAAAAACTGGCTTAAAACTCAACATTCAAAAAGCCAATATCATGGCATCTAGTCCCATCGCTTCATGGTAAATAGATGGGGAAAAAATGGAAATTTTGTTTTATTGGGCTCAAAAATCACTGGGGACAGTGACTGCAGCCTTGAAATTAAAAGATGCTTGCTCCTTGGGAGAAAAGCTATGACAAATCTGGAAAAAAATATTAAACACAGAGATATCACTTTGCTGACAAAATCCATCTAGTCAAAACTATAGTTTCTCCATGTATGGATGTGAGAGTTCAACCATAAAAGAGTCTGAGCATGAAAGAATTGATGCTTTTAAACTGTGGTGCTGGAGAACTCTTGAGGATCCCTTGGACAGCAAGAACATCAAACAAATCAATCCTAAAGGAAATCAACCCTGAATATTCATTGGAAGGAATGTTGCTGAAGCTCCAATACTTTGGCCACCTGATGCAAGCAGCCGACTCATTGGAAAAGACCCTGATTCTGGGGAAGATTGAGGGCAGGAGGAGAAGGGGGCCACTGAGGATGAGATGGTAGGATGGCAACACTAGATCAATGGACAACAGTTTGAGCAAACTACGGGAGAAAGTGAAGGATAGGGAAGCTTGACATGCTGCAGTCCATGGGGTTGAAAGAATTTGCACACAACTGAGCAACTTAACAACAACAACAAGCTTTATGAAAACAGAAGTTTTTTTTTTTTTTTAAATCATTTTGGTTTATTGTTCTGTCCTTAGCATTTAAAATGGTATCTGACATAAAGTCAATGCTCAGTTAATAGTTTTGAGGTGATCAGAGCATATGAAAATGCATGTAAACTATCAGCTAGATAATACCTCTGCTTTTAAATTTATACCAAAAAAATCCCTGCATGTATGTGCAAATATTAGTGTTAGTCACTCAGTCATGTCAGACTCTTTGTGACTCCATGTGATGTAGCCTGCCAGCCTCCTCCGTCCATGGAATTTTCCAGGCAAGAATACTGGAGTGGGTTGCCATTCCCTTCTCCAGGGGATGTTCCTGATCCAGGGATTGTGCCTGGGTCTCCTGCATTGCAGGCAGATTCTTTACTGTCTGAGCCATCCATCAAATCATGTGTACAAATAGACTCTTTCCGACCCAGTGATTGAACCAAGGTCTCATGTCTCCTGCACTGGCAGGCAGATTCTTTACCACTGAGCCACCGGTAAGCCCTTATACAATGTATACTATATACTAATCTGCAACTGGCTTTTTTCATTCAACCTTATAAGATCTAGCTGTATTGTGATCTACAATTCTAGTTCTTTAACTTTCACTGCTGTATAATAGTGCAGTATTGAAATACTCTAGATTTTATTCATGTTGATTCTGGACATTTTGACATTTCCCCCTAATTCCTCCTGATTATAAACAGTAGTACAATGAACATTTTTATGTAGAAGTATTTAACATATTTTGTGGATGTACAAATATACTTCTACATAAAAATGTTCATTGTATCAGTTTATAATCAAGAGAGATTAGGGGAAAATATATAAATGTCCCAGAATGCAAATGAATACATTTTAGAGTATTTCCCCCTAATTAAGTAAAAACAATGCCATTTAAATGCACATTAATATTTGATATATTATTTTATGAATTTTGTATATTTTGAATGTGAATGGAAGACAAGAGAGAATAAGTCCCAATGGCTTTATTAGAGATTTGCTTAAAATAATGTACCTTGTTAGTGGTAGAGCTGTAACTATATCTTAGAGTTCCCATCTGTATGTTCAAAATATTTTAACTGAGTTTAAAATTTTTTTGATTAATTGGACTCTATTCCCTGAGAACTCCCCTACTGTTGTAAATATCTCAATATTTATATTTTATTCTTTAGATATTTTTAAAAGAATAAACTTTAATATCAAATTTGCATCAACTAGCAGAAAGGACAGTTATGATTAATCTATAATTTAAATGTATTGCATTTTAAATACAAGCATAGTGAGTAAGAACAGAGCTTTATAAATTTGTTCACTCTGAATATATATAATATATTCACTCTGAATATATATAATATATTCAAATTATATATGAATATGACCTCAAATATTTTTCACATAACCTCATGTTTTAAGGCTTTATAATTTCACATTATTCAGAAATAAATCATTTTATAATTCAGTTCTCTCTGGTGGAAATTTTTTTTTAGTTTTCTTTTAAAAATTGTTGACCAGTTTCCCTTTTTTTTTTTTTTTTTTTTTTTTTTTTTTTAGTTTAGTTGGGGGCTAATTACTTTACAATATTGTAGTAGTTTTTGCCATACATCGACATGAATCAGCCAAGGATTCACATGTGCTCCCCCTCCCAAACCCTCCTCCCACCTCCCTCCCCCTCCCATCCCTCTCTGTCATCCCAACGCTCCATCCCTGAGCATCCGTCCCATGCATAGAACATGGAATGGTGTTCTGCTTCACATATGACAATATACATGTTTCAATGTTATTGTCCCAGAACGTCCAACCCTCACCTTCTCCCTCAGAGTCCACAGGACTGTTCTATGCATCTGTGTCTCTTATTCTGTCTCACATATAGGGTTACCATTACCATATTTCAATTTCCATATACATGCATTAGTATACTGTATTGGTGCTTTTCTTTCTGGCTCACTTCACTCTGTATAATGGGCTCCAGTTTCATCCATCTCAATAGAACGGATTCAAATGTATTCTTTTTAATGGCTGAGTAATATTCCATTGTGTATATGTACCACAGCTTCCTTATCCATTCGTCTGCCGATGGACATCTAGGTTGCTTCCATGTCCTGGCTATTGTAAACAGTGCTGCGATGAACATTGGGGTACACGCGTCTCTTTCAAAGCCACAGTCATCAAGACAGTGTGGTACTGGCACAAGGATAGAAATATAGATCAATGGAACAAAATAGAAAGCCCAGAGATAAACCCACGCACCTATGGGCACCTTATCTTCGACAAAGGAGGCAAGAGTATACAATGGAGAAAAGACAATCTCTTTAACAAGTGGTGCTGGGAAAACTGGTCAACCACTTGTAAAAGAATGAAACTAGAACACTTCCTAACACCATACACAAAAATAAACTCAAAATGGATTAAAGATCTAAATGTAAGACCAGAAACTATAAAACTCCTAGAGGAAAACATAGGCAAAACACTCTCCGACATAAATCACAGCAGGATCCTCCATGACCCACCCCCCAGAATATTGGAAATAAAAGCAAAAATAAACAAATGGGACCTAATCAAAATTAAAAGCTTTTGCACAACAAAGGAAAGTATAAGCAAGGTGAAAAGACAGCCTTCAGAATGGGAGAAAATAATAGCAAACGAAGCAACAGACAAACAATTAATCTCAAAAATATACAAGCAACTCCTGCAGCTGAATTCCAGAAAAATAAACGACCCAATCAAAAAATAGACCAAAGAACTAAACAGACATTTCTCCAAAGAAGACATACAGATGGCTAACAAACACATGAAAAGATGCTCAACATCACTCATTATTAGAGAAATGCAAATCAAAACCACAATGAGGTACCATTACACACCAGTCAGAATGGCCGCTATCCAAAAGTCTACAAGCAATAAATGCTGGAGAGGGTGTGGAGAAAAGGGAACCCTCTTACACTGTTGGTGGGAATGCAAACTAGTACAGCCACTATGGAGAACAGTGTGGAGATTCCTTAAAAAACTGGGAATAGAACTGCCATATGACCCAGCAATCCCACTGCTAGGCATATACACCGAGGAAACCAGTTTCCCTTTTTTAAAGCTAGATCAGAAACAAAAACTACCCACAACCCAAATACAATTTAAATACAAATTCTCATTAAAACAAAAATTCTGGAACCAAGTGGATACGCTGCTTCAAGAAATGGCAGATGAAGCTGGGTAAGAATTTATTCAGAGCTTTTGAATAATCTTGATTTAATATCTATAAGTCCTACAATTATATAATGCAAATAAAAATATTTGTCTTTACCACCAAAATTAGGGTTTTGATCCTAGAATTTAGTGCTTCAAGGACCTTTGGAACATCCAGCTTTGTCATGCTCATAAAAATGTGACTTTGTTCAAATCATCCTAGTATTTTCTTAAAAACCTCTGGACATAGATTCAGCTAATTTGTGATAAGAAAAGAAGGAAAGTGATTGAGAAAGGCACGAGTATTTAAAAAAATTCCTCAATACCGTCTGTGTTCAGCATATATCAAATGTTTATTTTTTAAAATAGGACCTTCCAAAAGAATTCTACAATGATCAGGCCATTAAGTATTAAGCCCAGTTTGAGTTCTGCAAATGGAGCAATATGTGGAAAATGTTCAAGGAGTTCACAACATTTCATAATTGCAGATGGTTATTTGTTTTTGTTTTTTTTTTTAAAGTTCCCTTTGTGGTACAGCTGTTAGAAATAGGGAATCTGTTAATTGGCTATTTATTTTAAGCCCTTAATGTTTGAAGGGAATGACTTGACCATAATATTATCTTTGATACATCAAGTGAAAATCTCTCAGTTGTGTCCGACTCTTTGTGACCCCATGGACTATACAGTCCATGGAATTCTCCAGGCCAGAATACTGGAATGGGTAGCCGTTCCCTTCTCCAATGATACAGAAGTTATATCAATATTCTCTCATATATTGCCTATTTCAAGAGAACGTTGTAGTAAAGAATAAAAATGTTTTTTCAAAGGTAAAAGTTACAATTGAGCAATACTGAAATTTTATGTTTTATCTTCAAAGGTAGAGTAAAAGATTGAAAGAGAGTTCTTCAAGACACCTGGAAAATAAAATTGATGAATATTATCCTAGTGTCGAAGAATGAACTTAAAGTTTGTCAGCTCTTTAAATTCACTAATGTATCTCTCATAAGTGAATTAAAACCTAGGTTAATAACTCAGGTTTGCAATATCTGAGAACAGGGATGAAGAATAGGTAGTACACTATTTGACTTTGCTACTATTCTAATATGGCCCATATACCAACAGGGAGGTAGTAAGAAGGGTGAATTTTAACTATTCTATAAGAGACCAATCTATGTACAAAAAGACTCTATTTGAGTAATATGAAGCTAAGGACTTGTTTCTACTTATACCAAACGCAGAATAAGATTGGACTTGAAAACACAGCAAGGGAGGTCTTGAAAACCAAATACTGCCATGTTATAGCCTTACTGACTCTCAGTGGAAATCGAGTTCAGTAGATAATTTTTAAAATTTGATATTAAAGTAGGATTTCTCAACCTTAATACCATTGACATTTTAGCCTAATAATCCTTTTGTATACTATATATATATACACACACACAATAGTATATATATATATATATATATATATATATATATATATATATATATAAAATACATAATATATAATAATATACACTATATATGTGCAATAATATATAAATGCTATATATACTATATATATATACACACACACAATAGTATATATATATATATATAAAAATACATAATATATAATAATATACACTATATATGTGCAATAATATATAAATTATATATATATATATATATATATATATATATATATATATATATATATATATATACACACACTATATATGTAATCCCCAATAATCTTGTTGTGTGTATATGTATGTATGTATGTATATATACACACACACATATATATATATATGTATATATATATATGAAGTTAAGTAGGCTTCCCTGGTAGCTCAACTTGTAAAGAATCCACCTGCAATGCAGGAGACCTAAATTCAATTCTTGGGTCAGGAAGATACCCTGGAGAAGGGATAGGCCACCCACTCCAGGATTCTTGGGTTTCCCTGATGGCTCAGACATTAAAGAATCTGCTTGCAATGTGTGAGAACCTGAGTTAGATCCCTGGGTTGGGAAGATCCCCTGGAGGAGAACATGGCAACCCACTTCAGTATTCATGCCTGGAGAATCACCATGGACAGAGGAGCAGGACGGGCTGCAGTCCATGGAGTCACAAAGAGTCTGAAACGACTGAGCAACAAAGCACAGCACAGCACACAAGAAGTTTAGTAGCATCCCTGGTGTATACCCAAAAGTAGTATCACCTTTCCCCCCAAGGTGTGATACCCAAAAATGCTTACAGACACTGCCAATTGTTCCTTGGGAGTAGGGAGCCAAAATCGAGATTATTAATTCTGTCAATAATGGATGGTGATTTGTTATTCAGTTTGACTGTTTGCAATCCCATGGACTGCAGCATGCCAGGATTCCCTATCCTTCACCTTATCCCAGAGTTTGCTCAAATGCGTGTCCACTTAATCAGTGACGACATCCAACCATCTCATCCCCTGTTGCCCCCTTCTCCTCCTGTCCTCAATCCATCCCAGCATCAGCGTCTTTTCCAATGAGTTGGCTCTTTGAATCAGGTGGCCAAAGAATTGAAGCTTCAGCTTCAGTATCAGTCCTTACAATGAATATTCAGGGCTGATTTCTTTAGGATAACTTGTTTGAACTCCTCGCTGTCTAAGGGACTCTCAAGAGTATTCTCCATCACCACAGTTCGAAAGCATCAGTTCTTCAGTGCTCAGCATTCTTTACGGTCCAACTGTCACATTTCTACGTGACTATTGGAAAAACCATAGCTTTGCTTAGATGGACCTTTGTCAGCAAAGTGATGTCTCTGTATTTAACACACTGTCTAGGTTTGTCATAGCTTTTCTTTCATGGAGGTAATGTCTTTTAATTTCATGACTGCAGTCATTGTCCCCACTGATATTGGGCATAAGAAAGTAAAGTCTGTCACTGTTTACATTCTTTCACCATTTATTTGCCATGAAGGGATGGGACCAGATGCCATGATCTTCATCTTTTGAATGTTGAATTTTAAGCCAGCTTTTTCACTCCGCTCTTTTATTTCATCAAGAGGCTCTTCAGTTCCTCTTTGCTTTCTGCCATTAGGATGGTGTCATCTGCATATCTGATGTTATTGATATTTCTCACAGCAATCTTGATTCCAGCTTGTGTTTCATCCAGCCATCATTTTGCATGATGTACTCAGCATACAGGTTAAATAAGCAGGGTGACAATATACAGCCTTGACACACTCCTTTCCCAAGTTTGAATCAGTCTGTTGTTTCATGTCTGGTTCTGAATGTTGCTTCTTGACTTTCATACATGTTTCTCAGGAGGCAGGTAAGGTGTTCTGGTATTCCAATCTGTTTAAGCATTTTCCACAGTTTGTTGTGATCCACACAGTCAGGGGGTTTCGGGTAGTCAATGAAGCAGAGGTATATATTTTTTCTAGAATTTCCTTGCTTTTTCTATGATCAAATGGATGTTGGCAATTTGACCTCTGGTTCCTCTGCCTTTTCTAAAACCAGCTTGCACATCTGGAATTTCTTGGTTAGCGTACTGTTGAAGTGTAGATTGAAGTATCTTAAGCATTATGTTGCTAGCATGTGAAATGAGCACAATTGTGCACTAGTTTGAACATTTTTTGCATTGCCCTTCTTTGAGATTCGAATGAAAACTGACCTTTTCCAGTCCTATGGCCACTGCTGAGTTTTCCAAATTTGCTGCCATATTGAGTGCAGCTCTTTAACAGCATCATCTTTTAGGATTTTAAATAGCTGAGCTAGAATTCCATCAGTTCCACTAGCTTTGTTTGTAGTAATGTTTCCTAAGGCCCACTTGACTTCACACTCCAGGATGTCTGGCTTTAGGTGTGTGATCACACCACCATGCTTATTCAGGTCATTAAGACCTTTTTTGTACAATTCTTCTGTGTATTCTTGACACTCCCTCTCATAGTATCTTCTGTTTCTCTTAGGTCCATACCATTTCTGTCCTTCATTGTGTCCATCTTCGCATGAAATGTTCCATTGGTATCTCAAATTTTCTTGAAGAGATCTTTATTTCTGTATTTCCCATTGTACTGTTTTCCTCTGTTTCTTTGCATTGATAACTTAGGAAGGCTTTCTTATCTCTCCTCACTATTCTTTGGAATTCTGCATTCAAATGGATATATTTTTCCTTTCCTCCTTTACCTTTCACTTCTCTTCTTTTCTCATCTATTAGTAAGGCATCCTCAGACAACCATTTTGCCTTTTTGAATTTCTGTTTCTTGGGAATGGCTTTGGTTACCACCTCGCATACAATGTTACCAACCTCCATCCATAGTTCTTCAGGCCTTCAGTCTATCAGATCTAATCCCTCAAATCTATTTGTCCCTTTCACTGTATAATCATAAGGGATTTTATTTGGGTCACACCTGAATGGCCTGAAGGATTTCCCTATCTTCTTCAATTTAAATATGAATTTTTCAATAAGGAGTTCATGATCTGAGTCACAGTCAGTTCCCAGTCTTTTTTTTTTTTTTTTGGTGCATGTATACAGCTTCTCCATCTTCAGCTGCAAAGAATATAATCAATCTGATTTCAATATTGAGCATCTGGTAACATCCATATGTCGTCTCATCTCTTGTGTTTTTGGAAGAGAGTGTTTGCTATGACCAGTGCATTCTCTTGGTAAAACTCTGTTAGCCTACTCTGTTGGCCTTTGCCTTGCTTCATTTTGTACTCCAAGGCCAAACTTACCTGTTTCTCCAGGTATCTCTTGACTTCCTAATCAAACACCCTATAATGAAAAGGACATCTTTTTTGGTGTTAGTTTTAGAAGGTCTTGTAGGTCATTATAGAACCATTTAACTTCAATTTTTTTCAGCATTAGTGATTGTGCATAGATTGAATTACTGTGATATCGAATGATTTGCCTTGGAAGCGAACAGAGGTCATTGTGTCATTTTTGAGATTGCACCAAGTACTGCAATTCAGGCTCTTTTGTTGACTATGAGGGCTACTCCATTTCTTCTAAGGGATTCTTGCTCACAGTAGAAGATATAATGGTCATCTGAATTAAATTTACCCAATCCTGTCCATTTTAGTTCACTTATTCCTAAAATGTCAATGTTCACGCTTGCCATCTCCCATTTGACCACTTCCAATTTACCTTGATTCATGGACCTAGAATTCCAGGTTCCTATGCATTATTGTTCTTTACAGCATCAGACTTTACTTTCACCATCAGATACATCCAGAACTGTTCACTGTTTCCACTTTGGCTCACCCTCTTTATTCTCTCTGGATCTATTTCTCCACTCTTCTCTAGTAGCATACTGGACACCTACTGACCTGGGGAGTTCATCTTTCAGTGTCATATCATTTTGCCTTTTCATGCTGTCCTCCAGGCAAGTATGCTGAGGTGGTTTGCCATTCTCTTCTCCACTGGGCCACTTTTGTCATTGGAACAGTAGAAATAGGTGGCACCAATGATGTAAGAATTCCCATTCTTAAAGGTGTTTAATATAGTAAACTTCTGTTTCAGCATAGTAAAATTTTTGTATTGCATATATTTTTGACTTATAAATAACAAATCTGTCTACAGACTCTCCTAATGACAAAATTACTTATTTACTCTAGTGTTTTCAAACTGGAGTTGTCATACATTCATCCAGAGACAGGCAGAAAAACTGGTTTGTATTCTAGAGGAGTATTTATAATGGAGATTTAAACTGTGGCATTAGAGGGAGACAGACCTGAATTTGAACTCTGTCACTAGAATGTCCTTGGGCAAGTGTACTTAAATTTTCTAAACTTCAGTTATATGGGTAGATGCAAGTAATGATTTCTACCAAGGGTAAATCAAGAGCTAGCCACTGAACCTGAAGTTAGCTCAAATCTTATATACGGATATTGATCCTGAGGTTACTTATATCTAGCCTGTTTTTTTTTTTCTTGCACATTAATTTTCTTTGCAGTAGGTGTCATGTAGTAATCTCTAGGAAATTCAGTACATTGGATAGCCAATGTTTAGGTCTTTTGTTCAGAAGACCAGAGCAGTTCCTATATTTTATTCACGTTTCTATCATAAGATTATCATCCACATGTGTCATCACTAAGTCTCAACAAAAACTCTTTAAAATTAGTAAGTCACTTATCCTAAGGTTGCCAAAGAATGCTCGAATTTTTGGGCTCCAAAATAATCACTGCAGATTGGTGATTGCAGCCATGAAATTAAAAGACGCTTACTCCCTTGGAAGGAAAGTTATGATATGACCTACCTAGATGGCGTATTAAAAAGCAGAGACATTGCCAACAAAGGTCCGTCTAGTCAAGGCTATGGTTTTTTCCAATGGTCATGTGATAGTGAAGGTGTGAGAGTTGGACTGTGAAGAAAGCTGAGTGCCAAAGAATTGATGCTTTCGAACTGTGGTGTTGGAGAAGACTCTTGAGAGTCCCTTAGACTGCAAGGAGGACCCAACCAGTCCCATCCTAAAGGAGATCAGTCCTGAAGTGTTCATTGGAAGGACTGATGTTGAAGCCTGAAACTCCAATACTTTGGCCACCTCATGCGAAGAGTTGACTCACTGGAAGGAGACCCCTGATGCTGGGAAGGATTGGGGGCAGGAGGAGAAGGGGATGACAGAGGATGAGTTGGCTGGATGGCATCACCAACTCGATGAACATGGGTTTGGGTAAACTCCGGGAGTTGGTGATGGACAGGGATGCCTGGCAGCATGCTGCGATTCATGGGGTCACAAAGAGTCGAACACGAATGAGCGACTCAGCTGAACTGAACTGAACTGAACTGAGGGCAGTACCAATAACTGTGTAATCTGAGAGCTCACACAACAGGTGAAAGGTAACATAACAGAGCATACCCAGAAGTGAACAACTCCAGACAAAGGATACTCAGTGGCTTCTCTTCCAGTGGGAATGCTCCAATCCCACCTACCTAGCGCCACAGATGAAAAACAGATTTGGACACCTCCGTTCCAACAACTTGAGAGCGGATTCCACTTCTAACAGGGCTGGGACAACCACAGAGCAAAGAAAACCATTCAGCAGGGAGGCCCTGCTAAATACCCAGTGCAGGCTCTGGTCGCCACAATATCAATCACACCTCTTATCAAGAGGATAACAGTCTTCATTCACCAAAAAAAAAAAAAAAAGAAGAAGAAGAAGTTGCAGAAAAAACAGCACTTTCAACAAAAATATTAACCCTCTACAGGCTACACAGGGATGTTTCCACATAAAAATAGCCCTTCAAGATAAGGGTTCTGGCATCAGGAGAAAAAAAATCTCATTATTTAGGTTTGAAGGCAAGTGCGCCTTGGGTGCAGGAGCTCCATATGGCTGATGAACATGGAGAATCCACTCTTGGAGGGCACACACAATGTTTTAAGTACACTGGGATGCACCAGAAATAAGTATCTCCATAGAAACCTGGACTACACTTACCAAAGAGCCTTGAAGGAACTCCTTGGGAAGCAAAGGTCAAATATAGCTCACTGTGGGGAAAAGGACACTGGTAGTGGAAACATCCAGAGAAGGCAATGGCACCCCACTCCAGTACTCTTGCCTGGACAATCCCATGGACGGAAGAGCCTGGTAGGCTGCAGTCCATGGGGTTGCGAAGAGTCGGACATGACTGGACGACTTCACTTTCATGCATTGGAGAAGGAAATGGTAACCCACTCAAGTGTTCTTGCCTGGAGAAACCCAAGGACGGCAGAGCCTGGTGGGCTGCCATCTATGGGGTCGCACAGAGTCAGACAGGACTGAAGCGACTTAGCAGCAGCAGCAGCAGCAGTGGAAACTTCAGGGGATAATTATCTGAGTGAATTTTCTCAGAGGTCCATATTGTTGTACCAAGACTTGGCCCCACAAAAAAGCCTGTGGGCTCCAAAACTGGAAAACCTCATGTCAAATAACCAAAAACATAGAAATACAACCCTACCCTTCAAAAGACAGGCTGCCCTATAGTCATTCAGTTCAGTTCAGTCACTCAGTCCGTGTCCGACTTTTTGCGACCCCCGCTCGCATTCGATGAATTGCAGCACGCCAGGCCTTTTCTGTCCATCACCAACTCCCGCGAGTCTACCCAAATCCACGTCCATCGAGTCAGTGATGCCATCCAACCATCTCATCCTCTGTCGTCCCCTTCTCTTCCTGCCCCCAATCCTACCCAGCTTCAGGGTCTTTTCCAATGAGTCAACTCTTTGCATGAGGTGGCCAAAGTATTGGAGTTTCAGCTTTAACATCAGTCCTTCCAATGAACACCCAAGACTGATCTCTTTAGGATGGACTGGTTGGGTATCCTTGCAGTCCAAGGGACTCTCAAGAGTCTTCTCCAACACCACAGTTCGAAAGCAACAGTTCTGCGGTGCTCAACTTTCTTCACCATTCCAACTCTCACATCCATACACGACCACTGGAAAAACCATAGCCTTGACTAGACAGACTTTTGTTGGCAAAGAAATGTCTCTGCTTTTAGATATGCTATCTAGATTGGCCATAACCTTCCTTCCAAGGAGTAAGCGTCTTAATTTCATGGCTGCAATCACCATCAGCAGTGATTTTGGAGCCCCCAAAATAAAGTCTGACACTGTTTCCACTGTTTCCCCATCTATTTCCCATGAAGTGATGGGACCGGATGGCATGATCTTAGTTTTCTGAACGTTGAGCTTTAAGCCAACTTTTTCACTCTCCTCTCACTTCCATCAAAAGGCTCTCTAGTTCTTCTTCACTTTCTGCCATAAGGGTGGTGTCATCTGCATACCTGAGGTTACTGATATTTCTCACGGAAATCTTGATTCTAGCTTGTGTTTCTTCCAGCCCAGCGTTTCTCATGATGTACTCTGCATAGAAGTTCAATAAGCAGGGTGACAATATACAGCCTTGACATACTCCTTTTCCTATTTGGAACCAGTCTGTTGTTCCATGTCCAGTTCTAACTGTTGCATCCTGACCTGCATACAGGTTTCTCAAGAGACAGGTCAGATGGTCTGGTATTCTCATCCCTTTCAGAATTTTCCACAGTTTATTGTGATCCACACAGTCAAAGGCCTTGGCATAGTCAATAAATCAGAAATAGATGTTTTTCTGGAACTCTCTTGCTTTTTTGATGATCCAGTGGATATTGGCAATTTGATATCTGGTTCCTCTGCCTTTTCTAAAACAAGCTTGAACATCTGGAAGTTCACGGTTCGCATATTGCTGACGCCTGGCTTGGAGAATTTTGTGCATTACTTTACTAGCGTGTGAGATGAGTGCAATTGTGTGGTAGTTTGAGCATTCTTTGGCATTGCTTTTCTTTGGGATTGGAACAAAAACTGACTTTTTCCAGTCCTGTGGCCACTGCTGAGTTTTCCAAATTTGCTGGCATATTGAGTAAGGCACTTTCACAGCCTCATCTTTCAGGACTTGAAATAGCTCAACTGGAATTCCATCACCTCCACTAGCTTTGTTCGTAGTGATGCTTTTAAGGCACACTTGACTTCACATTGCAGGATATCTGACTCTAGGTGAGTGATCACACCATCGTGATTATCTGGGTCATGAAGATCTTTTTTGTACAGGTCTTCTGTGTATTCTTGCCACCTCTTCTTAATATCTTCTGCTTCTGTTAGGTCCATACCATTTCTGTCCTTTATCGAGCCTATCTTTGCATGAAATGTTCCTTTGGTATCTCTAATTTTCTTGAAGAAATCTCTAGTCTTTCCCAATCTGTTGTTTTCCTCTGTTTCTTTGCATTGATCACTGAGGAAGGCTTTCTTATCTCTTCTTGCTATTCTTTGGAACTCTGCATTCAGATGGGAATATCCTTCCTTTTCTCCTTTGCTTTTTGCTTCTCTTCTCTTCCCAGCTATCTGTAAGGCCTCCTAAGACAGCCATTTTGCTTTTTTGCATTTCTTTTCCATGGGGATTGTCTTGATCCCTGTCTCCCGTACAATGTCACGAACCCCTGTCCATAGTTCATCAGGTACCTCAAAACACATGACACAGTGCTGCGCATCAGAGGGATAAGACTCAGCTCTACCCACCAGAGGGCAGATATCATTCTTTCCCAACTGGAAGCCAGCACAAGCCCCTGAACCAACCTAACCCACCAGGGGGCAGACGCCAGAAGTAAGAGAAATTTTGATCCTGAAACCTGAGGAAGGGAGTCCACAGGCACAGAAAATTAGACAAATGAGATAACAAAGAAATATTTGCAAATGAAAGAATAAGATAAAAACTCACAAGAACAACTAAATGGAGAGGAGATAAGGAATCTTATCCAAAAAATAATTCAGAATAATGATACTAAGGATGATTCAAAATCTCAAAAAAAAAAAAACCCGGAAGCACAGATTGATAAAATAAAAGAAGTGTTTAACAAGGAGATAGAATATTAAGAGAACAGACTTCTGGGAAAACATTAAATACACTAACACTCGTAATATAGGGGCTCCAGGAGGAGAAAAGAAAGATATTTTACATATTATAGACAAAAGCTTCCCAAACAACAGAAAGGAAACACTCAAGCCCAGGAAATGCAGCGCATCTCATACAGGATGAACCCAAGGAGGAAAATGCTGAGACACATGTAAATCAAATAGATGATAATTAAAGGCAAAGAGAAAAACATTAAGAACAACAAGGGATAAGCAACAAATAATGTACAAGGGAATCCTTATAAAGGTTATCTTCTGATTTTTTAGCAGAAAACTCTGCAGGACAGAAGGAAGTGTAACAATATATTTCATATGATGGAAGTAAAAGATCTACAATCAAGAATTATCTACCCAACAGGGCTCTAATTAAGACTGTTGTTGTTAAGTCACTAAGTCTTGTCTGACTTTTGTGACAACCTAGCCGCAACAATCAGATAAGAAAAATAAATAAAAGGAGTCTAGGTTGGAAAAGAAGAAGTAAAATTCTCACTGTTTGCAGATGACATAATTCTCTTCACAGAAAACCCTAAAGATGCCACCAGAAAATTATGAGAGCTAATCAATGAATATGGTAAAGTCCCAAGATATAAAATTAATTCACAAAAATCCTTGCATTCTTATACACTAACAATGAAAAATCATAAAGAGAAATAAAGGAAACAATCCCATTCACCACTGTAACAAAAAGAATAAAATATGTAGGAATAAATTTGCATAGAGTCAAAAGACCTATATGCCAAAAACTATAAAGCACTGATGAAATAAATCAAAGATGACACAAATAGATGGAAAAATATACCATGTTTTTGGACTGGAAGAAACAATATAATGAAAATTTCTATACTACCCAAAGCAATCTATAGATTAAATGTAATCCCTTTCAAACAACCAACAGCATTTTTCACAGAACTGGAACAAATAATTTTACAATTTGTATGGAAACACAAAAGACCATGAATAGCCAAAAAAATATTGAGAAAGAAGAATGAAACTGTAGGAATCAACCTTCCTGACTTCAGACTATATGACAAAGCTACAGTCATCAAAACAGTATGGTAATGCACAAAAGCAGAAATAGAGATCAGTGGAACAAAATAGAAAGCCCAGGGGGGGGGGGGGGGGGTGGGGGGGGGGGGGGGGGGGGGGGGGGTGAGAGGATAATTCCACGCACCTATGGTCATCTTATCTTTGACGAAGAAGGAAAAAATATACAATGGAGAAAAGACAGTCTCTTCAACAAGTGGTGCTGAGAAAACTGATCAATTACATGTAAAAGAATGGAATTATAACACTTTCTAACACCTTACACAAAAATAAACTGAAAATGGATTAAGGACCAAAATATAAGACCAGAAACAATAAAACTTTTAAAGGAAAATATAGGCAGAACACACTCTGGCATAAATTACAGCAAGATCCTCTGTGATCCACCTCCCAGTTAAAACAAAAATTAAAAAAAAGACCTAATTAAACTTAAAAGCTTTTGCACAGCAAAGGAAACTATAAGCACAGTGAAAAGGCAGCCCTCAGAATGGCAGAAAATAATACAAATGAAACAACTAACAATTAATCTTCAACCTGTACAAAGAGCTCAGGCAGCTCAAAAACAGAAAAATGAACAGCCCAATCAAAAAGCAAGCAGAAGGCTTAAACAGACATTTCTCCAAAGAAGACATACAGATGGCTAATAAACACATAAAAAGATGCTCAACATTGCTCATTATTAGAGAAATGCAAATTGAAACCACAATGAGGTATCATCTCACGCTGGTCAGAATGGCCATCCTCAATTAGTCCACAAACAATAAGTGCTGGAGAGGGTGTGGAGAAAAGGGAATCCTCTTACACTGATGGTGGGAATGCAAACTGATACAACCATTATGGAGAACATCATGGAGATTCCTTAAAATAAAACTAGGATTAAAACTACCATATGACCTAGCAATCCCACTACTACGCATATACCTTGAGGAAACCAGAATTGAAAAAGACATATGTACCCCAGTGTTCATTGCAACACTCTTTACAATAGCTAGGACATGGAAGCAGAACCTAGATGTCCATAGACATGGAAGGATAAGGAAGTTGTGGTACATAGAAACACATTTGAGTCAGTTCTAGTGAGGTAGAATACCCTAGAGTCTATTATGCAGAGTGAAATAAGTCAGAAAAAGAAAGACAAATACCATATATAAATGTATATATATGGAATCTAGAAAGATGGTACCAGTGATCCTATGTATAGGGCAGCAAAGGAGACACAGACATAAAGAACAGATTTTGAGACTTGGTTGAACAAAGAGAGGGTAGGATGATTTGAGAGAATAGCATTGAGACATATCTACATGTAAAATAGATAACCAGTGCGAGTTTGATGTATGAAGCCAGGCACCCAAAGGTGATGCTCTGTGACAACCTGGAAGCATAGGGTGGAAAGAGAAGAGAGATGAGGTTTCGGGATGGACGGGACACATGTATACCTATGGCCAATTCATACTGATGTATGGCAAAATCCATCACAATATTGTAAAGTAATTATCCTCCAATTAAAATAAATAAATTTTTAAAAAATAAATTGAAAAACAACATTTGCAAATAAATGTACCAAATATACCCCCAAAATGACAGAAGATTAAATAAATGAAGAGAAAAGAAGAAAAAAAAAATAATTATCTACACAACAAGGCTCTAATTATCATTGTTGTTGTTTAGTCACTAAGTTATGTCCAACTGTGACCCCATGGACTGTAGCCCATCAGGCTACTCTGTCCATTGGATTTCCCAGGCAAGTATACTGGAGTGGGTTGCCATTTCCTCCTCCAGGAGATCTTGCCTACCCAGGGATCAATCCTGAGTATCCTGCATCTCCTGCATTGCAGGTAGATTCTTTACCACTGAGCCACCTGGGAAACCCAATTAAAATTACATGAAGAAAATAAAATATTCACAGACAAACAAAAGCCAAGAAAATTCAGAACCAACAAGCCACAATATACCAAATGGTAAAGGAAGTTCTCTAGGTGGGAAAGAGACTAGCAACTTGAAAGAAGCCAGTACATATATAGACTGCTATATCAAAACCTCATGAGAAGACCAAACTCAAAAGTACAAAAGATACACACACACAAGAAAAAACAACCCAAACATAACACTAAAAATTGTCATCAAGCTGTAAAAGACAAAAGTAGCAAGGGAAAGAAAAAATCTACAAAAAGAAACCCACAACAATTAGGAAAATGGCAATAAGAATGTACTTTTTGATAATTACCTTAATTGTAAGTGGATTAAATGTTCCAACAAAAAGACAGAGACTGAGTGAATATATAAAAAACAAGAACCATATGTATGCTGTCTATGAGTTCCCTTCAGACCTAGGGACACAAACAGACTGAAAGTGAGGGGATGCAAAGAGATATTCCATGTAAATGAAACAAATAAAGCTGGAGTAGTGCTACTTATTTGACACAAAATAAAATTTGCAATAAAGACTGTTACAAGAGACAAGGAAATTACAAAATGATCGAGGTATCAATCCAAGAAGAAGATAAAACAATAAGTAAATATGTATGCACCCAACATAGGAGTATCTCAATTTACAAAGCAAGTTGAACATGTATAAGAGGAGAAATCAACTGTAACAAAATGATAGTGTGGGACTTAAACACCCCACTTTAATCAACAGACGGATCATCCAGACAGAAAATTACTAAGGAAATAAAAGCCTTAAATGACACATTAGATCACATAGACTTAGTTGGTATCTAGAGGACAGTCCACCAAAAAGCAGCAGAAGATACTTTCTTTTCAAATCCACATGAAAAAATCTCCAGGATAGATCATATCTTGAGCCACAAATAAACCTTGATCAATGTAAGAAAACTGAAATTATATCACGTGTCTTTTCCAACCATAACAGTATGAGATTAGAGGTCAATTACATAAATAAAAAAAGTAAAAAACACAAACACTTGGAGGCTAAACAGCATGTTACTAAACAAACAATAACCAAAGAAATCTAAGAGGGAAAAAAAATATCTAGAGACAAATGAAAATGAAAACACAATGATCCAAAACCTATGGGATATAGAAAAATAGTTCTAGGAGGGAAGTTTATAGCAATATAATCTTAAATAAGAGAAAAAAACTCAAGCAACTTAATATTGCACCTAAAGTAACTAGAGAAAGAAGAAAGACTCTGAGGGAGAAGGTGAGGGTGGGACGTTCTGGGAGAATAGCATTGAAACATGTATATTATCATATGTGAAACAGAACACCATTCCAGGTTCAATGCATGAGACAAATGCTCAGGGCTGGGGCAATGGGATGACCCAGAGGGATGGGATGGGGAGGGAGGTGGGAGGGGGTTCCAATTAGGATGGGGAACACATGTATTCCGAGAAGGGGTTTGGGTGGGGATGGCTGATTCATGTCAATGTATGGCAAAAACCACTACAATATTGTAAAGCAATTAGCCCCCAACTAAAATTAAAAAAAAGAAGAACAGACAAAACTCAAAGTTTGTAAAAGAAAAATAAACTATAAAGATCAGAGCAGAAATAAATGAAAAAGAGATGAAGAAACAACAGCAAAGATCAATGAAACTAAAAGATAATTCTTTGAGAAGACAAACACAAGTGGTAAAACTTTTTCCACACTAATCAAGAAAAAAGAAAGAAAACTCAAATCAGTAAAATTAGAAATGAAACAGAAATTACAATGGGCACCAGAGTAATACAAAGGATCATGAGACTACTGCAAGCAACTATATGTAATTAAAATGGAAAATCAAGAATAAATGGGCAAATTCTTAGAAAGGTAAGTTCGTCTAGGACTGAATCAGAAAGAAATAGAAATTATGATCAGACAAATCACAAGTACTTAAAATGAAATTGTGATTTAAAAACTTTCAACAAACAAAAGTCTGAGACCAGGTGATTTCAAAGAATAATTCTATCAAACATTTAGAGAAGAGTTTCCCCTATACTTCTCAAACAACTGCAAAATATTGCAGAGGAAGGAACACTTCGAAGCTCATTGTATAATATCACAGTTATCATGATATCAAAAGCAGAAAATCATATCACACACACAAAAATTACAGGCCAATATCAGATGAACATAGAAATAAAATTACTCAACAAAATACTAGCAAAAACATCCAACAGCATATTAAAAGCATATAATATGATTAGCTGGATTTATCCCAGGGATGCAAGGATACTTCAATATATGTAAATCAATCAATGTGACACATCACATTAACAAACTAAATAATAAAAACCATATGGTCATCTCAATAGATGCAGAAAAAGCTTTTGATAAAATTCAACACAATTATGATTAAAATAATGTCCAGAAAATGGACATAAAGTGGTGGCTTAGTTGCTAAGTCATGTCTGACGCTTGCAACCCCATGGATTGTAGCCAGCCAGGCTCCTCTGACCATGAGATTTTCCAGGCAAGAATACTGGAGTGGGCTGCCATTTCCTTCTCCAGAGGATCTTCCTGTCCCAGGGATTGAACCCAGATATGCTGCATTGCAGGCAGATTCTTTACCAGCTGAGCCACAAGGGAAGCCCCTAAAGGGAACATACCTCAGCATAATGAAGGTCACATATGACAAACTTACAGTCAACATCATTCTCACTGGTGAAAAACTGAAAGTGTTTCCTCCAAGATTAGGAACAATAATGTCTACCCTGCACTTTCATTCAACATAGTTTTGGAAGACTAGACATGGCAAAGAAGAAAAATAAATAAGAAATTCAAATTGGAAAAGAAGTAAAACTGACACTGTTTGTAAATGACATGATACTATACATACACACAAAATCCTAAGGAGGCTACCAGAAAACTACTAGAGCTCATCAATAATTTTGGTAAAGTGGCAGGACACAAAATTTATATACAGAAATCACTTGATTCCTATATACTAAAAGCAAAGGAACAGAAAGGGAACTTAGGGAAAGAATTCAATTTACCACCACATAAAAAAGAATAAAATACCTAGAAATAATGCTACCTAAGGAGGCAAAAAATCTGTACTCTGAAAACTATAGGATTGTTGTTGCTCATTTGCTCGTTCATGTCCAACTTTCACGACCACATGGCTGCATCATATGCCAGGCTTCCCTGTCCACTATCTCCCAGAGTTTGCTCAAACTCATGCCCATTGAGTTGATGATGCCATCCAACCATCTCATCATCTGTCAGCCCCTTCTCCTCCTGCCCTCAATCTTTCCCCATATCAGGGTCTTTTCCAATGAGTCGGCTCTTCACATCAGGTGACCAATGTATTGGAACTCAGCTTCAGCATAAGTCTTTCCAATGAACATTCAAGGTTGATTTCCTTTAATACTGACTGGTTTGATAGCCTTGCTGTCCAAGGAATTCTCAAGAGTCTTCTCCAGCAGCATAGTTTGAAAGCATCAATTCTTTGGCACTCAGCCTTCTTTATGGTCCAACTCTCACATTTGTCCATAACTATGGAAATAGCATAGCAAAATATAAGATACTGATGGAGAAAATCAAAGATGGCACAAACAGATGAAAAGATATACCATGTTTTTGCATTGTAAGAATTGGTATTGTGAAAATGACTATACTACTGAAAGAATCTACAGATTTAATGCAATCCTTATAAAATCATCAAGGATATTTTTTCACAGAACTATACCAAAATTTTTTACAATTTATATGGAAACACAAAGACACCAAATAGCCAAAGCAATCTTGAGAAAGAAAAACAGAGCTGGAGGAATCTGACTCTCTGACTTCACCCAAACTACAAAGCTAGAGTCATCAAAACTTTAGGGTACTGGCACAAAAAAGAAATGTAGATCAATGGAACAGGATGGAAAGTCCAGAGAATAACCTGTACACCTATGATAATCTAATGTATTTCAAATGAGGCAAGAATATACAATAGAGAAAAGACAGTCTCTTCAGTAAGTGGTGATGGGAAAACTGAACAGCTACATGGTAAAGAATTAAATTAGATAACTCCATACATCATGTATAAAAATAAATTCAAAATGAATTAAAGATGTAAATGTAACACTGGATACTTATAAAACTCTTAGAGGAAACCATAGACAACACACTCTCTGATATAAATTGTAGCAAGATATTTTTTGACCCACCTCCTAGAATAATGAAAAAAAAAAAAATGAAACAAATGGGACTTAATGAAACATAAAAGCTTTTGCATAGCAAAGGAGACTATAATTAAAAGAAAAAGGCAATCCATAGAATGGGATCAAATATTTGAAAAAAGTAGCAACTGACAAGAGATTAATATTCAAAGTGTACAAACATCATATGCAGCTCAATATCAAAAACAAAGAAACAAACAAACAACTTTACCGAAACTGGGCAGAAGACACAGGTAGACTTTTCTCCAAAGAAGACATACAGATGGCCAAGGGGCACAAGAAAAGATGCTCAACATTTTTAATAAAGAGAAAAATGCAAATAAAAATTATAATGAGATATCACCTCACACCATTTAGAATGGCCATCATCAAAATCTACAAAGTCTACAAACAATAAATGCTGGAGAAGGTTTGGGGAAAAGGAAAGTCTCCTACACTGTTGGTGGAAATGTAAGTTAATAGAGATACTATGGAGAAGAGTATGGATTTTCCTTTAAAAAGCTAAAAACAATGTTACCATATGACCCTGAAATCCAACTCCTAAGCATATATACAGAGGAATCCATAATTTGAAATAGTATATGCACCCCAGTGTTCATTGCAACACTATTTACAATATCCATTAAATGGAAGTAACCTAAATGTCCATCAATGAATGAATGGATAAAGATGTGGTACATATACACGGTGGAATATCAGCCATAAAAAGAATGAAATAATGCCATTTGCAGCAACGTGGATTGACATAGATTGTCATACTGTATGAAGTAAGTGAGACAGAGGAAAAGCTAATTTTGCATATTGCTTATTTGTAGAATATTTAAAAATGATATAAATAAGTATTTCAAAAAAGAGTCCAGAGTTGTAGAGAAAAAAAAATTATGGTTACCAAGGGGGATGGGACCAGAGGGATAAATTTGGAGATTAGGATTGACATATAAAACACTAGTATATATGAAATACATAACTAACAAAAACCTTCTGTATAGCCCAGGGGACTCTACTCAACACTCTGAATTGATGTACAGGGGGAAATAATCTAAAGAAGAGTGGGTATATGTATATGTATAATTGATTCACTTTGTTTTACAGCAGAAAGCATAATAACATTGTAAATCAGCTACATTGTTGCTGTTGTTCAGTCGTTAAGTCGTGTCCAACTCTTTGTGATCTCATGGGCTGTTAGCACGGCCCAGGCTCCTCTGTTCTCAACTTTTTCCCAGAGTTTGCTCAAATTCATTCCTATTGTGTCGGTGATGCTACCTAAGCATCTCATCTTCTGCCATCCTCTTCTCCTTTTGCCTTTAATCATTCCCAGCATCGGGGTCTTTTCCAATAAGTCAGCTGTTCCCATCAGGTGGCCATAAGTATTGGGAGCTTCAGCTTTACCAATAGTCATTCCAATGAGTTTTTCAGGGTTGAGTTTTTCTTTAGGATTGACGGTTGGATATCTTTGCAGTCCAAGGGGACTCTCAGTAGTCTTCTCTAGTACTACAACTTTAAAGCATCAATTCTTCAGCACTCAGCCTTCTTTATGGTCCAACTCTCACGTCCATACATGACTATTGGAAAAACTATAGCTTTGACTATGCAGACCTTTGTGGGTAAAGTGGTGTCTCTGCTTTCTACTGTGCTGTCTAGGTTTGTCATAGCTTTCCTTCCAAGGAACAAGCATCTTTTTATGTCATGGCTGTAGCCACCATCTGCATTTTGATTTTGGATCCCAAGAAAATAAAACTTGTAACTGCTTGCACTTTTCCCCCTCGTATTTGCCATGAAGTGATGGGAACCAGATGCATGAGATCTTAGTTGTTGTTTTTTTTTTAATGTTGAGCTTTAAGCCAACTTTTTCCACTCTCCTCTTTCACCCTCATCAGGAGACTCTTTAGTTCCTTTTCACTTTCGGGAATTATAGTGGTATTATCTGCATATCTGAGGTTGTTGATATTTCCCCAGAAATCTTAATTCCAGTTTGTGATGCATCCAGCCTGGTATTTTGCATGATGTACTCTGCATAGAAGTTAAATAAGCAGGGTGACTATATACAACCTTGTCATACTCCTCTTCAATTTTGAACTAGTCAGTTGTTCCACATTCAGTTCTGTTACTTCTTGACCGACAAACAGGTTTCTTAGGAAATAGGTCCTCTGGTACCTGCATCTCATTAAGTTTCCCAGAGTTTGTTGTCTCCACACAGTCAAAGGCTTTAGCATAGTCAATGAAGCAGAAGTATACGTTTTTCTGGAATACCCTTGCTTCCTTGTGATCCAATGACTGTTGTCAATTTGATCTCTTGTTCCACTGTTTCATCAAAACACAGCTTATACATCTGGAAGTTCTTGATTCACGTACTACTGAAGCCTAGCTTGAAGGATTTTGAGCATAACCTTGCTGGCATGTGAAATGAGTGCAAATGTACAGTAGCTTGAACATTCTTTGGCATAACCATTAATTCTCTGGGATTGGAATGAAAATTGACCTTTTCCAGTTCAGTGGCCACTGCTGAGTGTTCCAAATTTGCTGACATATTGAGTGCAGCACTTTAACAGCATTGCCTTTTAGAATTTTAAATAGTTCACCTGGAATTCCATCACTTCCACTAGCTTTATGCATATTAATGCTCCCTAAGGCCCTCTTGGCTTCACACTACAGGATGTTCAGCTTTAGGTGAGTGACCACACCATCGTGTTTATCCAGGTCATTAAGACTCTTTTGTATAATTTTTCTGTGTATTCTTGCCATCACCTGTTAATCTCACCTGCTTCTGTTAGGTGCTTAGCGTTTCTGTCCTTTATTGTGTTCATCCTTGGGTGAAATTTTCCCTTGATATCACCAACTTTCTTGAAGAGATCTCTGGTCTTACTTCTTTTCATTGTTCATTTAAGAAGGACTTCTTATCTCTCTTTGCTATCTCTGGAACTCTACATTCAGTTGGGTATATTTTTCCCTTTCTCTCGTCTATTTCACTTCTCTTCCCCCCTCAGCTATTTCTAAGGCCTCCTCAGATAATCACTTTGCCTTCTTGCATATCTTTTTCTTTGGTATAGCTTTGGTCACTGCCTCCTGTAGTGTTTTGAATCTCCATTCATAGCTCTTCAGGCACTCTGTCTATCACATCTAATCCCTTGAATCTATTCATCACCTTCACTGTATATTCATAAGGGATTTGATTTAGGTCATGCCTGAATAGCCTAGTGGTTTTCCTTTTCTTCAATTTAAACCTGACATTTGCAATAAGGATCTAATGATCTGACCCACGGTCTTCTCAGGTGGCACTAATGGTAAAGAACCCGCCTGCCAATGCAGGTAGATGCCAGAGACAAGTGTTTGATCCCTGGGTCAGGAAGATCTCCTGGAGGAGGGCATGGCAACCCACTTCTCTTCTTGCCTGGAGAATCCCATGGAAAGAGAAGCCTGGTGTGCTACTGTCCATAGGGTCATGAAGAGTCAGACATGATTGAAGCAACTTTGTCCTCATGCATGATCTGAGCCACAATCAGCTCCATGTCTTGTATTTACTGAGTGTACAGAGCTTCTACATCTTTGGCTGTAAAGAATATAATCAACTATAATCCAATAAAAATACTTTTAAAATAAAAAAACATAATATTACAATTTTAAAATGTTTTAAAAACAGTTATTTCAAAATATTTATTATTAGTTGTTTTTATTGGACAAAATATTCTTAATTAAAAATAATTCTACAAGCTGCATTAAATAATTGTTAAAAAGCCATCTCTGGTCTCTCTATTTCATGCTCAGGAAAGTGTGAGTCTACATGACCTATAAAGTTCAATATTAATGTCTTCCATCTTGTCAAATATTAAAAAGAAAATACTCTAACTTGGTAGGAGTGTGAAATTCTAGTGTCCTGAGCAAAAATCTTTCCTAATACAAAGTATGTTGTGAAGGCCCTAGGCATAGAGTCAGAACTCCTAGATTCCAATTATGGCTCTATCTCTTAATTAAGACACATAATTCTCTAAGCTGCTGCTTTCCAAGCTTTTAAAAAAAAATATATCATGGACACATTGAAAGATGATGGCATCTGTTCAGCACATCTGTGAAAAGTACAAGGAAATTCATATCACAGTGACTACAGTTGTCCAGATGTTTGGAGACTTCTCTTTTCATTACTATCCTGATCATCCCCAAAGTTTGAGGGACTGCTTTTTTTTTTTTAACACAGGAATGTTGCATCCGAATTTTTGTGAAACCTATGCTTTGAAGAAACTCAACTTCTACTTATAAAGGAGGAGTAATGATCCCTATTGCACTGACTTATCAATAAGAGTTAAATAAATCTGATGCATTGAAAAGTCTTATGATCTCTTTCATCCCACTATCTGTACATAAGCTGTTCCCTTTCTCCTTCCTGGAATGCTTGACTTTCTTCCTCAACTGGTTTTCAATAACCAAGGTATAACCTTCTCCAGGAAATTAAATACCCTTCCAAAAGTAGAATGAAAAATGCTACAGGCTAGTTGGCCATGATGAACATAGAGGAGGACCTTTGCTAGAGCCTATTTCAGAAAAAAAACTGAGTCTGAATCATCTGTAGCTCCACTACTTTTGGTCATAGGAAAGTATTAAGTTCTAGGCTTGACTCAGTAATTCTATAACTTCATAAGTTTCTTCTGACACTAGTACATGGAAGACTGTGTCATTGGACATAGGGCAAGAAATAGAAAAATATGTGTCACTAAGAAAAAGCCTTGTTAACTTAGATGACGAAAAAACTAAAGAGTACAAGAATCTTTATAACTCAGCGCTTATTTTCATGCAATAACACAAAAGTTCTTAATTTAAGTAAATCATAGCTTTTGGAATCCCAACAGCTAGTTTCCAGTTATGATAACCTAAACAGGACCCAAACTCACCTGAAAAAATTAGATCTAGGATTCTCAACATGGCAGAAAAGTAGGAGGACAGGCAGTTAATATATCCTCAAAAGTGCATCTACAAATGAGGCAATTCTCACAAAGTACCTGCTGGACACAAGCAGAAGACCTCAGACCTCCAAAGGATGAGAAAGATTCCCACATAGCTGGGAAGGATGAAAGAAAGAAAAAGGGAAAAGGAAGAGGAGAGGAAGCAGAACAGGACCTGTGCCCCTGGCAGGGAGCTGAAGATGAGGAGAAGGTCCTGCAACTGGGGAAGCACCTTCACTGATGAGGAAATCAGCTTCTACAGGAGGGGAGATTTGGAGGCTCATAGGTGAGCCCAGCAACCAGTGTGTGGCAGGCAGGATAGACTAGAGACCTACATAGTTGGTCTATGCCACAATCCTGTTAGCCTCGGCCTGAGACGTGTCCGCCAGTGAACAAGGACTGAGCACTGGAACATGGTGTCTGGAGAGCAGATCTGTGGAGGCAACTGCTATCAGCAGACAGCCTGAGGGGACAGAAGTGAGGAGCTTGACAACCCAGAATGCTCGTGGAGGAAACCTGGACTGCCATAGAATGCAAGCACCATTGTTGAGTGACACACAAAGGACTGGGCCCCCTTTGCAGCTTCTCTCCTCCTGTGTCATCCCCTAGGGAGGGCTCCCTCTGGAGCTGAAGCCAGCTTGTATACTCCCACCATCACCTCTTCTGTCTCCCACACCTGATGGGCTGCATTCCAACCACTAACCCAGCACCCTCCCATGTGGGCAGCTCACTAGTTCTGATCTCACAGTACCCCCTCTTACCTGATGAGCTCCTCTGCTCTAGCAACCTCTGAAGAATACTCCAGTGGGAGAAACACACAAAGATGTGGGGATGAAACCACAGCTGAGCCCCAGGGGCCATATGAGTAAGGAAGAAGAGCTGAAGTCTCTCCTTGTGGCTGCACAAACCTTTGGGTTACACATCTGCTGACAGCTTCCTAAATTCAGTGCCTGCAGAGCATCAAAAACTAAAACAATTGCACTTATAGATGAGACAGGTCTTGCTTTAGTAGCTGTGGGCATTGTGGGCATGTACACATGGGAGTTGGTTCAGGCCAGAAGCTGAAATGTCTATATAGTTCCCATAGCAAGTCCAGGTGCATGAATCTTGCAGTCCTGGGACCTGACCTCAGTGTATCTGCTCCATTGGCTTGGTGAAAACTATGCCTGAGTGTCACCAGGTTGAACTGCTGGCATATCCATAGTAAATGTGGGATGGAGAGCACTTCAAACAATGGTGTATTTTGTGAACCCACACAGTGGGTGAAAGGGGACACAATAGAGCAGACTCACAACTGAACAGCTCTAGAGAAGGAATAGTTGGTGGCTTCTCCCGACGTGGGAGTGCTCTACTCCCACCTACCCTGCACCAGAGATAAGAAACACAGCTAAGAAGCAGACTTGTGGGACTCTACTCCAACAAACTGGTAAGCAGACTTTGCCCCTGACAGGACAGTGACAACCACAGAACAATATCCAGGGCAGACTCTAGTCACCACAACACATGTCAAGCCCCCCATTTAGGAAATAATGGTGCAAGTCTCTGAATCAATCTAACTTACACGGCTGCAGACACCAGAAACAAGATTAACTATGATCTTGCAGCCTGCAAACAGGAGAGCACAAATGCAGTAAGTTAGACAAAATGAGACAACACAGAAATCTGTTGCAGACAAAGGAGCAAGATAAAAACCAACACGATTAACTAAATGAAGAGATCACAAATCTACCTGAAAAAGAATTCAGAGTAATGATAGTAAAGAAGATCTGATATCTTGCAAAATAAAAGAGGGACAGATACAGAAAATACAAGAAATTTTTAAGGCAGGGTGGGATGATTTGAGAGTATAGCTTTGAAGCATGTACATTACCATATGTAAAACAGATGACAAGTGCAAGTTCAATGCATGATACAGGGCACCAAAAGCCGGTGCCCTGGGACAACACAAAGGGATAGGGTGGGGAGGGAGGTGAGGAGATTCAGGGTGGGGGGGTGTTAAACAGATGGGGAAGCTGTTATTGATGTATGGCAAAAATGGACAATCACAGTGTTGTAGAAGTAATTGTGGGATAACTCAGTGGATAGATGAGGCGTGAATACTTAAATGTGAGATGTAGTAGAAGCGTTATTCTTCAGTTAAAGTAAGTTAAATTAAAACAAATTAATTAATTCAAAAAAGAAATGTTTAACAAAGACTTAGAAGAGCTAAAGAACAAACAATAGAGATGAATCATGCAATAATCTGAATTCTATCAAACTTTTAGAGAAATTTGACTGGAAAAGGTCAGTTTTCATTCCAATCCCAAAGAAAGGTAATGCCAAAGAATGCTCAAACTACCGCACAATTGCACTCATCTCACATGCTAGTAAAGTAATGCTCAAAATTCTCCAAGTCATGCTTCAGCAATACATGAAACGTGAACTTCCAGATGTTCAAGCTGGTTTTAGAAAAGGCAGAGGAACCAGAGGCAAAACTGCCAACATCTGCTGGATCATTGAAAAAGCAAGAGAGTTCCAGAAAAACGTCTATTTCTGCTTTATTGACTATGCCAAGACCTTTGACTGTGTGGATCACAAGAAACTGTGGAAAATTCTGAAAGAGATGGGAATACCAGACCACCTGACCTGCCTCTTGAGAAACCTGTATGCAGGTCAGGAAGCAACAGTTAGAACTGGACATGGAACAACAGACTGGTTCCAAATAGGAAAAGGAGTACGTCAAGGCTGTATATTGTCATCCTGCTTATTTAACTTATATGCAGAGTACATCATGAGAAACGCTGGGCTGGAAGAAGCAGAAGCTGAAATTAAGATTGCTGGGAGAAATATCAATAACCTCAAATATGCAGATGACACCACCCTTATGGCAGAAAGTGAAGAGTAACTAAAGAGCCTCTTGATGAAAGTGAAAGAGGAGAGTGAAAAAGTTGGCTTAAAGCTCAACGTTCAGAAAACTAAGATCATGGCATCTGGTCCCATCACTTCATGGGAAATAGATGGGGAAACAGTGGAAAAACTGTCAGACTTTATTTTCTTGGGCTCCAAAATCACTGCTGATGGTGACTGCAGCCATGAAATTAAAAGATGCTTACTCCTTTGAAGGAAAGTTATGACCAACCTAGATAGCATATTTAAAATCAGAGACATTACTTTGCCAACAAAGGTCCATCTAGTCAAGGCAATGGTTTTTCCAGTGGTCATGTATGGATGTAAGAGTTGGACTGTGATGAAAGCTGAGTGCTGAAGAATTGATGCTTTTTAACTGTGGTGTTGGGGAAGATTCTTGAGAGTCCCTTGGACTGCAAGGAGATCCAACCAGCCCATCCTAAAGGAGATCAGTCCTGGGTGTTCATTGGAAGGACAGATGTTGAAGGTGAAACTCCAATACTTTGGCCACCTCACGAGAAGAGTTGACTCATTGGAAAATACCCTGATGCTTGGAAGGATTGAGGGCAGGAGGAGAAGGGGACGACAGAGGATGAGATGGCTGGATGGCATCACTGACTCGATGGACATGAGTTTGGGTAAACTCTGGGAGTTGGTGATGGACAGGGAGGCCTGGCGTGCTGTGATTCATGGGGTTGCAAAGAGTCGGACACGACTGAGCGACTGAACTGAACTGAACACATATCATGCTCAAACTCATGTAAATAATTGCACAGGGAGGAACACACACAAACTAATTCAATAAGGCTGAAAGCTTTTGGTGAACGATGTTGGATTCATGATCTCTGAAGATTTAGCTTCAGGACCAGGGACCAGGCTTGATCACTCAAGAGGTTTTTGTAGCAGAGTTTTATTAAAGTGAAAACGGACAGAGAAAGCTTCTGACATAGACATCAGAAGGCGGATGGAGAGTGCCCTCCTTGATAGTCTAAGCAAGGGAGCTATATACTTTTTCAAATTGGTTATTACAATAAATCCAAAGAATGTCTCAAGTTGTATCTTACCAGACCCACTCCCATAAGATACTTTTTAAGATAACAGGATTAGTAAGAAGTTTCTCAAAAAGAAGAAACTTGTCCTCAAGCAGGATACATTGTTGTTATATAATCCTTACTAAAACTAAGACTAGGGAATGTAGAAAAAAGTTTGTTCTTATCTCCTCCTTGAGATCCCCAGACTCCTTTCTTCTCCTCCTTGTGGAACCTGGACTTCTTATCAACCTGCCTAGGAATTGACTCTCTAATCCCCTCCTTTTCTTTTAGGAGAATTATGTTGCCAAGGGAAAGGGACATCATTTTCATTCCATAACTTCTTCCTGCTGCTGAGGGGCATCGTCTCTAAATTGTTGAGGCAACATATTCTCCTAACACTCATATTGAGGGTCTCTGATCCAGGGGCCCCAAGTAATAGTTGGAGGAGGCTGTGGCACTCATAGGAGCCCGGGCAACCATTTGTAACTTAAAAGCTTTCAGATGGTTAGAAAAAAATCCAGTTACACATTTACAGATGCAGGGATCAAACAGTAAAAACAGAATAATTAGAATTTTTATGATTAAGATAGTTTTCCACCATGGGGATCTAGTTAATGTTTCCCAACGTGAAGTGACTGAGGCTTCAGGAGAATCTATAGCTTGACTCATCTTGTTCATGTGTTTAGTAAAGTGAGTAACATTAGTACTCATATCTGGTATATATGTACAGCATTGGGTATGAATAATAGCACAAGTTTCTCCTTGTGCAGCCAATAGAATATCTCAGGCCAATCTGTTTTGTAAAACCACCTTTCTAATTTGTATTTGTTCAGTGTTAAGGGCTGAAATAGCTTTTTGAGAATCTTGTTAAGCTTGATGAGTAAAGTTAGAGCATCAACTCATAGAATAACATCTGTAGTTCTCAGAGAGGGAATGAATATTGAAGCCAGATAATCATACCAGTGAAATACAGACCTTGCCTAATGAGTTTTAAGGTGTGACAGATTTTCAGGTTTCTATGGAAACTCTGAAAATATGAAGCCATGAGTAAAATGGCTAGGGTGCATCTAGGGTGCATCTCCGTATCCAGCCAGGTGGAAGCCACACCCATAGGTAAGAGCCACATATCCAGTAGGTCCCGTTTGGAGCAAGCCCCAGCATGACTGAGGGATCCAGGCCCAATCAGTGCCTAGGCAAGCAAAAGGAGGACCTGAATTGGGATTGAAAAACACAGGAATGATTACACTGCATATTTCTTGAGGCAAAAACGTCCCAATTGTTTCCAGTTATTATAATTAAGTTGTCAGCTAACTTCCAGGGATGGCTCTATTAATTCCCAGTATATGGGAGCGTTAGATAGTAGGTGTCCCTTTTCAAGAGTTAGCCATATGGCCTCATCCCATATTTGATAAACATCAGGTAGAAAACCACTAGATTTAGACCCATTTGCCCTCTTACATACAGCAAAATAGTCATTAAACCAAATTAAAACATAATCAGAATTAAAAATTACATTATGTGCATAGTCACATCAGTCCATCTTAAGATTCCTAGATGTCATCAGATCAAGAAGAGGTGTCACATATTGCTATTGGTGAAGGTATTCATAGAGTTGAAGAAAGTCCTTTCCTTGAAATGGAGAAGCCTACCATGGGAATCCTAGGGTATCCTTGAACAGGAGGACTGGTCCACAGACCCAGCAATTAGACCGATTATGGAGGCTGGTTCAGGGCTCACCTCCCAGAGTTCTCATAATGTCTTTTGAAAAGCTGAAAGCTGAGTCACATAGTTAATTAGTTCTAAGGCTTTAGGATCTATGACAATATCTGTGTGCAAAAACAGTCTGTCATAGAGACAGTCCCTTCTTTCTAGGG
The DNA here is from genome assembly GCA_024291935.2 of Okapia johnstoni. NCBI lineage: Eukaryota > Metazoa > Chordata > Mammalia > Artiodactyla > Giraffidae > Okapia > Okapia johnstoni. The sequence continues at coordinate 56,151,808 of CM044305.1, read as the reverse complement.
GCAGTTTGAGCCCTCATTAAAGCTATGGGTATAACTTTAAACCAACTTTCTTGTGTTTCTTGAGTTAATCTATGCAGATGTCTCTTAATAATGTCATTAGCCTTTTCTACCTTTCCTAAAAATTGGGGTCTCCAGGAACAGTGGAAGTGATATTCTATTCCTAGAGCTTTTGACACCCCTTGAGTTACAGCAGCTTTAAAGGCATAGCCATTGTTGATCTGGAGGCTCTGTGGCAGGCCAAACCCGGGAGTAATTTCATGGATTAAAATTTTTATAACTTCCTTAACCTGTTCACTACAGCAGGGAAAGGCCTCAATCCATCCAGTAAAAGTGTCCACCCAGACCTGTAAACAAGAAAATCCATTTGTTTTTGGCATATGAGTAAAAGGAACCACAGCCTCATTTATTATTCATAAATCTTGAACTAGTCTCTATTTAACATTTGACTTTTTCACACCCAAAATAGGAGTGGTATATAGACTATTACAGGAAATTAATAGACCCTGATCCTTTAAATTTTCAATGATGAGTTTTAACCTTTAGCCTCAGGCTTTAGTGGGTACTGCTTTTGATGTGGAAATATGTGGGTTGTCATGATAATGACAACAACAGCATTTTGTATTCGAGCCACAGTTTTTCTATCAGCCTACACTTTAGGATTTACATTTTGTTCAATGAATGGGAGAGAAAGAGTAGGCTCCATATTCATGAAAACAGAGGCCACCCCCAGCTTGGACCTTGCTCAGTATATCCCTTCTAAAAAGAGGTGAGGGAGACTTGGGCACAATTAGAAACTCATGAGAAAAAAGCACAAGAGTCCTTGTTGCAGCTTAAAGGACAACTGAAACAATAACATTTGGCTCATCCAGACAGTCTCATTAAGGTAGTGGATCAGGAGCAAAGCAGACCAGGGGCTTCAGTGAGCACAGAGAAAGTTGCCCCAGTGTCCAAAAGAAAATCAACTGATTGGCCCCCACAGTTATTAATACTTGGGGTTCCTCAGGTGTAATTAGGATGGGAGCTTGTGTGGGCGACCCTGGGCACCTTCAGTCCCAATTGCTTTGAGAGTCCAACCCCTGGGGTCTATGTCTCGGAGGGCAGTCTCTCCTCAGGTGTGGTCTTTTACAGACCAGACATGGAGCAGTGTTGGCTTAGATGCCCCTCCTTTCCGCAGTAATAACAAGTCCATCCCTTTTCACCTGGGTCCCCCTGGGCATTTTTCCTCAGGCTGTTTCAGAGAGGATCTAACAGCTGTGCTGGGACTTCAGTATTTTGCCTGGTTCTTTTTTGCCTTTCATTTTCCTCCTCATATTGTCTATCATAATATACTGTCTGAGCCAGCTGCAACAGTTTTTCTAAAGACTGATTCAGTCCAAACGCCTGTTTTAGTAGCTTACAGCAGATAGCTGGAGCCAATTGAGTGAGAAATCTATCTTTGAAGATTATTTCTCCCTCTGAACTTTCAGAATCAATGACAGTAAACTTGCAGAGAGCCTCCAGTCTATCTAGGAATTTAACAGGAGTTTCTCCCTGTTCTATGCCAGCCAACTTAACATAAATTTTAAAGTCTTAGTGTGCACTCGCTTTTGTCCTTTAAGAATACATCTGACAAAGTGGCTCTGTTATGGAAACTGCTTGACTTCCAGTAGGAATGAGGGCTATTTCGTGTTCCCTCTTTCCCCTTGTCTCACATTCAAGCTCTTCCTCTCCAAAAGTAGTAACTTCCCCCGGAACTCAAGCTCTCAAGTCAGGAGTCAGCAGCGTCTGTCCCAAGACATACTTTACATCACTCCAAATAAGGTCATAAAGTAAAGTTATTCCTGAAGAGGCTTCTATGTACTTTCTGGATCCTCTAAATAGTCTCGACCACAATTGGGGCTGCTTGAATTTCTACCAAGACTGAAGCAACCTCTCTTAGAAGGGTGCCCTGATTCTCAGCCTGTTCAGTTGGGAGCCCTGGATACCAGGGCCAAGTAAGAGGACAGGAGGCAGCTGCAGGTTTCACACCCAAATCTGCACCCTTAGGATACAAGTCAGGCATGTCTCGCAGAGAGATAAATAGCAGCATATATGGCACTTATACCTGTTTCTCTTGTTTTCTACAGAACTGGTCTAATTGTAAAAAAGTATTATAATTAAGAGACCCTTCAACTGGCCAGTGTTCCTAATCTTCCAAAGGATAATGTGACCATTAAGTATCACAGAAGAAGATCAGGCATGTCTTTTTTAAAGTTTGGTGATAAAACTTGTCCCAGTTTTTTTTTTTTAATACATTTGAAGGAGTGGTTCTGGAACTATTAGCTCCCATCTGTAAGAGAGAAAAAAGCATCATCTACAGCTGTGGCTTCTTTCCACTGGAGGCGTCCCTCCCTGCTCTAGATGGGAGTGTAGACAGACTTTCCACCTAAACTTTCCTTTCCTGGTTGGACTTAGTCTGTCCCTTACTGACACAGGTGCCTTACTTGTCCCTCCCAGTTCTACCACCGAGGTGGGGTGGAGATGCATCAGGGGTAGACCTGATGGTATTGCAGATTAATTTTCAGTTCCTTGCCACCAAGATTTTTGTTTGATTTGTCCTTTTCCTCTGATGCCACCTGGGGTGAAGCAGAGTAGCTTTCTAGAATGTTTTCCAAGCTAAGACTACTAGGGGAAGCATCCTTATTCCGTATGCCTACGCACTTTCCTGAGTACAGTACTGACTGCAGTAGAAGCAGTGAGTCATAAAGGGATGAACAACAACCAAGATGTCCCTTCTGAGTATCACCACACCAGTATATTTGATAGCAAAAGAGGTCAGCCAGTGAGGAAAAAGTGATTTTTGTACTCAAGCTACTAAGGCCAATACTTCCAGTTCATTTCCACAACTTCCACAAAAGAAATATCTGAGGAGTTGAGACAGAAGCCATTCAAGAGCTTTCTCTTGTCTGCTAAGAGCTGGCACTACCCAAGGAAGAAACCCGCCACACTTCCAATCTGAGCAGATCCTGCAATGCCAGATCTGTGTCCTTAAAAACCTAATGGTCATCAGCAATGCTTGTATCCACACAGATCGGAGGCACAGCAAGGACAAAGATTCACTTTCAGGTTTGAGCCCTTGAGGCAGACAGCCAAGAGAGTGACTTTAGCCTGAGACGTTCCTGAAGCTAGAGCTCCGCTTCACTCCCAAACATGCTGTTGTAACTTTCAGCTCCTAGCAAGGCTAGGTGCTTCCATACAGGGGGTATAAGTAAAAGTACACATTAACGGCATGGATCACCAGTCCCTAGGGAGTCTATGATCCGACAGAGTAGGTTAGTAGTTCTAATTCCCCACACAATTATGAAATGGTCAAAGAGACCAGGGAAAGGTGACTGAGAAAGGAAAGTTCAGTCCACATGCTTTGCCCATTTCTGGCCTCTCCATTCGCAGGGACATTGGGTGTCTCTTGACATTGGTAGGTCAGTATAAAACCCCTGACAAGGATCCCTTTCTGGGACTGCCTTCAGTCATCATGAGGCACCATGAAACCACAGAGCAGGGCTCATCACTTGCTTTGAGCAAGGCATGTCATTCATTCACACAAACACACTGTAGAGTTAGTAAAGCAAAGCAGAAAACATGTATACTGAGAAAGCAGAGAGGGTAGAGCTCTGAGTGTTCTTACCTTGTCCTGAAGATCCCAGATGAGCTCCCACGATGATACCTTATGGTGAATGATATTGGATTTGTGATCTCCAAAGAAGAATATTTAGCTTTGGAACCAGGGACCAGGCTTGGTTGTTCAAGAGCTTTTGTATACCAGAGTTTCATTAAAGTGAAAGGGGACAGAAGAAGCTTCTGAATAGACATCAGGAGGGCCTATAAGAAGACCCACTCCCACATTTTAAGATAACAGGATTAGTTAGAAGGTTCTCAAGAAGGAGAAGGCAATGGCACCCCACTCCAGTACTCTTGCCTGGAAAATTCCATGGATGGAGGAGCCTGGTAGGCTACAGTCCATGGGGTCACTAAGAGTCGGACACGACAGAGTGACTTCACTTTCACTTTTCCCTTTCATGCACTGGAGAAGGAAATGGCAACGCACTCCAGTATTCTTGCCTGGAGAATCCCAGGGACGGCGGAGCCTGGTGAGCTGCTGTCTATGGGGTCGCACAGAGTTGGACACAACTGAAGCGACTTAGCAGCAGCAAGAAGGAGAAACTTGTTCTCAAGGAGGATACATTGTTGTTATATAATCATTACTAAGACTAAGGAATGTAGGGAAAAAAAGTTTGTCCTTTCCTCCTCCTTGAGAATTCCAGACCCTTATTTCTTCCTCAAGAGCCCCAGACCCCTTTCTCCTCGTCCTTGGGGACCCTGAACTTTTATCAACCTGCCTAGGAATTGACTCTCTCAAGACCACCATCACCCTGATATCAAATCCAGACAAAGATACCACATTGGGGGCGGTCTTAAGATGGTGGAGGAATAGGACGGGGAGACCACTTTCTCCCCCACAAATTCATCCAAAGAATATTTGAACACTGAGAAAATTCCACAAAACAAATTCTGAATGCTGGCAGAGGACACCAGGCACCCAGAAAGGCAGCCCATTGTCTTCAAAAGGAGATAGGACAAAATATAAAAGAGACAAAAGAGTTAGGAATGTAGACCTGTCCCGGGATGGAGTCGTAAAGAGGAGAAGTTTCCAAACACCAGGAAACACTCTCACCAGTGGGCCTGTGGGGATTTTTGGAATCTCAGAGGGCAACATAACCTGGAAGAAAAATAAATAAATAAAACCCACAGATTATGTGCCTAACGGCAACTCCCAGCAGAAAAGTAGCCCAGACGCTCGTGTCCATCACCAGCAAGCGGGGGCTGAACAAGGAGGTGCGGGCTGCATTGCTTAGGGTAAGGACTGGGCGTGAATGCCCTGAGGGCAATCTGAGGGACCTAAAGTGAGATAGCAACCCAAACTGTGGGATAGCCCGAAAGAGAGAGAAAAAAATGAGAGAGAGAACTTTCCCATGAAAAGCCCTAATCTAAGGCACTGTCGGGCTGCTCACAGAACAAAGGACTGAGGGAATACCAGAGGAGAGCTAGCCAGCAGTGGACTGGCCCACCCCCCACCAGAGGCAGGGAGGCAGGCGGGCAACAGCCAGATCTGAAAAGAGGCAATCTCAGTCCCAAGAACAGCATCCTCTACCAAACTGCGAGCAGGCTCCCAGCTGCTAACCAAGTCTTCCTGGGATCCCAGACGGTTGACATTTATGGGAGGGTTGCAGCCAGAGATCAGCTCCCCAGAAGAGACACACAGCACACCTGAGATGGCACTTCTGCTGTGCACCCAGGAAACCGAGCGGCTGGGACTGGGGAGGCCATAAGATGCACCACACCTGGGGAGTGTGTGCTCGCCAATCACCTGGTAGCATGAGCTACTCAGACCTGGGAAGGGCACAAGACACAGGCGCAACTGAGTCTGCTCCTTTGTGGAGTAGCCAAGAACCCGAACCTAAGCAGCTTAGGCTTGGGAAGTGCACACAAACCAGGACCCGCTTTAGACAGTTCCCTGTTTGAAATACAGAGTTATGTGCCAGAAATAAATCACCTTAAATTGTTGAAAGAAGTTACCTCTCAGGACTTGGGGGAGGGGTGGTAAAGAAAGCTATGATTGTATTTTTATGCAAGACATGTATTACTTTTTATGAATTATAATATATATGTGAATATTACTATAATAAAAATAAGAATTTTAAAGTTTTAAAAGAAGAAAATTTTCCTGAAATAAGGACTTGATTCTGTAGATTAAAACCATGTCACATGATAAATACTTTAAACATTAGAGTCACACTGAGAATGTTGAGATGTTGACATTCAAGAAAAGTACAGAGAAATGGGACCTTAATGAAGGAAGAGAAAATTAATATTTATTATCCCATGCTCATTCTTGAACACACTTTTACATAGAATGGTAAGTGGAATCACTTGCAATATCTAAAATAATATTTTATCTTTTCTCTCTTTTTTCTCTTTATGTCTTAGCATTTCTTGGTTTCTTTTCATCAACCTCTGTCTCTGCATATAACTGAATTTATGTAAGTTAAATGCAAATCATGAAATATCCTTACTCATATGAATACTGTTTCACTGCTTAATGGAATTTATTCTAGGAATCCGAGGATAGGTCAATATTTTAAGATCTATTTGTATATTGAACATGATGAATATGTCTATATATCTAGCACAACAGAAAGTGAAGTCGCTCAGTCATGTCCAACTCTTTGTGACTCCATGGACTGTCGCCTACCAGGCTCCTCAGGAGCACAACAGAAGACAGACTGATTATTGAAAGAGAAAAATATAACTACTTAAAAATTTGAATCTTCTGTGAAAAAGTAATCATAAACAGAATCAAAAGGCAAATGACAAACTGTGAAAAATGCAATCCTTTTTTTAAAAAGTAATTTTTCTTATATACAAAGAAGTATAAATCAATAGGTGAAGCAATAGGAAAATGAGCAAAAGTGCATGAATAAAAAATAAGCTTTCCATAAGCATATAAAGATGTTCCACTTCTCTCATTTAAGGAAATACAAATAACAGTAATTGTATAACACTATTTTAAACTATCAGATTGGCAAATACTAAAGTGTTTGATGATATTCAGAGCTGGTTTACTGTGTACACCACTCATCAAAACTTTTAAAGTATATACCTTCTGAAACAGAAATTAAACTACTAAAATTTTATCTATGCATATACTCACAGATGTACTCACTGGTACACATATAGACACGTCTATTGCAATCTTAATAATAGCAAAACAGTAGAATAATATAACTGTTTTTCAAGGAGGGATGAATTAAATAATTATGGTTACTTTATGGAATATAAGGGACATATTGAAAAGTATAAGATACATCCCTGTGTGCTGCTATGAGAATATATGGAAGATACATTTTTATGTGAAGATATGCAAGGTACAGAACTGAATATAGACCATGATTTCCTTTTAATTCTTGTGAAAAACAATGTAAAGGCAGACTCTAAGATGGCCACCATGATCTCTGCTTCCTGGTATGTTATTCCTTTATATAATTCCCTCCCCTTGAGCGCAGGACCTATAACTTATCTCTAATCAATAGAATATGGCACGATAGTTGATCACGTGTGCATGATTATGTCAGATTTTAAGGCTTATATTGTGAGAAGATGCTCTTTCCTTTGCTGCTTTTGAGGAAACAAGAAGCCATGTTGTGAAGGCCTATACTATGGACTGAATGCTTTTGTATCCCTAGAATGCATATGTTGAAATTCTAACTCCCAAGATAATGGTAGTTGGTGATGGGGCTTTGAAAGGTGATTAGGTCATAAGCACTATGCCTCATAAGGGACTAGGGTTAGTGTTCTTACAAGAGACCCCAGAGAGCTATCTTGCCCCTTACACAAAAAGCAGAAAAAAGACACCAATTATGAACTTGGAAGTGGACTCGCAGAGGACACCAAACCTGCTGATACCTTAATCTTGGGTTTTCAAGCCATTAGAATTGTGATAAATAATTTTTGTTGTTTAGAAAACACCCAATTTATGGTAATTTTAATATAGTAGTACAAATAGATGAAGACAGTCCACATGGCAAGAAATTGAGGGCAGTCACTGTCTGACAACCAACACAGAGAATGCTGCCAACACTACAAGAGCTTGGAAGGAAATCCTTCCCCAGTCAAGCTTTAGATAAAACCATAGTGCCAACTGACATCTTGATCACAGCTTTGTGAATTCTTAAAGCAGAGGACTCAGACAAGCTGTGTGTAGACCCCTGACTCACCAAAAATGTGAGATAATAAGTGCATGCTGTTTTAGTTTTTCATAATATTGCTATGCAGCAATAGCTAAGTTAATAATACACATGTATGTTTATATATTTAGCCATAGAAAATTTCTCAAAGGATACATAAGAAGTTCTTCTACCTGTGAAAATTGGAAATAGGGGACCAGGGATAGGAGAGAGTGTTTTAATTGTTGCTTCACATACTTTCCTAGTATTTTAAAACAGTAATCATGAGTCTGTATTAGTTTCATTAAAAAAATGAAAACAAGTCCAAAGAACATCTGAGGAAATCTGAAATTTTTATAATCAGAAGATAACTTTTTGGGTCAATGATTATCCACTTTACCCCATTCTTCATTTTATGGATGAAGAATTTCAGTCCCAAACAAGTGAAATAGCTTATCATATACTTTACATACTTCCCCAATGTTTTTGTACAGCTTATAATAAAATAGAAATAACAGAGCACTTTGAAAAGAGCAAGAACTATGTAAAGGAGGAGGGGAGAAGGTAGTGGAAATCATGAACAAACTAAAAGATAGTTACCAAATCTGACTATAAAGCTTAGCTTTCACTTTCTAAGCATTTAAGGTAAAAGAGAAGAAATATACTGTGTTATATACTTCATGTTATCTGGTAAAGAGATACATCCCAAATGAATCAGGTTCAGTGAACCACATGAAGTAGCCTTCATCAAAATACCAAACTGAAATGAATAAATCTGTAAATCCTTATAAACAACATCTGGATGTAGTGAAACACAACAGATAAGAACACAGAGTTTTGTGTTGGCAGAGCCAGACTCAAATTCCAGCAATATCACTTACTTAGTGTCCTCTTTACATCTGAGTTTCTTCATTTATAATCTACAAGATAATAATACCTCTTTCATAGGTTATTTTTGAGGATTAAATAAGATGATATAGATTAACTTCTTACCACAGTGCCTGCTTCATATTAGTTGTTCAATAAGTGCTAGGAGATATAAGATTTTCTTTACAACTTAGGACTTTCTAAACATAAAGAAATCTTTTTCATATAGACATTTGTTATATTGATCTTAATTAAAAATCAAGGATATTAAAATAGAATTCTGTAAAAATTTGAAGGATGATGAAGCTCCCAGTCACATAATCAGAATGTGATGAAGCCTGTACTAAAATCCAGGACTCCTAGTTTCCAGTTCAGCACTTCTTTCAACATGGTTCTGGCTGCTGCTTGAAGATATCAGGACTTGATTGGATATTGAAAACTGCTTTGCATGCCAATGGTTTTCCAAACCATCTTGTTGTTTCTGACTATTTCTAGTTGTACTACAAGCAAAGAAGATGTTGTAATTGTTTATTGTTTTAACTGTATTGAGATCTGAGTACAGAAGGAATTTCCACTTTACACAGTCATTTTATTAGCTGTTTTCCTCTCTGCAGGTCTGTATCTGCCACATAATACACTGTTTTGTATTATTTAAACTGGCCCCAAAGCCTGAAATTTGTTGCTTCCTTAACTGCACTCCACAGGCAGTGTCAGGGGGATATTTTTCTGTCATGTGTCTTCCCTCCTGTACACATGTTTGTCAAACTGTCATTTAACCTTTGAGGCAATTAATTTGTTAGAAGGTCTTCAACAAGCCTTATAAGGGTATAACATTCCCCATGGGCAGGCCTATACATTTCTAGGGAGATTTCTGATTTAGTGAAGTAAGTCAGGAAGAAAAACACCAATACAGTATACTAACACATATATATGGAATCTAAAATGATGGTACGGAGAAGGCAATGGCAACACACTCCAGTACCTGAGGGATGGGATGGGGAGGGAGGTGGGAGGCGGATTCAGGATGGGGAACACATGTACACCCATGGCTGATTCATGTCAATGTATGGCGAAAACCACTACAATATTGTAAAGTAATTAGCCCCCAATTAAAATAAATAAATATATATTTTTTAAAAAAATAATGTTTCCACCTGAAGCCACTGGAGAGTGAAGAATTTTTGCTCTTATTGCAGGTGACTGAGGTGTATATGTGCAGAAAACTGATATCTCTATTCAAGATTAATAGCCAAAAGCAATTTATACATAGATAGCATCTATAATTGGAGGATTCTTCGAGACACCCAAAGATATTTAGGCAGGCTATTTATTATTTGATGAATTCCAAGGAAAGTTTTGGTGTTTTTCAGTTGCTCAGTCATGTCTTACTCTTTGTTACCCCATGGACTGCAGTACACCAGGCTTCCCTGTCCCTCACTGTCTCCCAGTGTTTGCTAAAGCTCATGTCCATTGAGTTGAGGATGCCATTCAACCATCTTATCCTCTGTTGCCCTCTTCTCCTCTGCTCTCAATCTTTCCCAGCATCAGCGTCTTGTCCAATGAGTCAGCTCTTCACATCAGGTGGCCAAAATATTGGATCTTCAGCTTCAGCCTCAGTCCTTCCAATGAATATTCAGGGTTGATTTCCTTTAGTATTGACTGGTTTGATCTTCTTGCTGTCCAAGGGACTCTCAAGAGTCTTCTCCAGCACCACAGTTTGAAGCCATCAATTCTTTGGCGCTTAGCCTTCTTTATGGTCCAGCTCTCACATCCGTACATGACAATTGGAAAAAGCATAGTTTTGACTAGATGGACATTTGTCAACAAAGTGATGTCTCCACTTTTTAATATGCTAAGTTTGCCAAAGCTTTTCTTCCAAGGAGCAAGCATCTTTTAATTTCAGTTTTAATTTCACTGCAGTCACCGTCTGCAGTGATTTTGGAGCCCAAGAAAATAAAGTCTGTCACTGTTTCCTTATTTTCCCCATCTATTTGCAATGAAGTGATTGCAGCCATGAAATTAAAAGACACTTACCCCTTGGAAGGAAGGTTATGGCCAACCTAGATAGCATATTTAAAAACAGAGACATTACTTTGACAACAAAAGTCCGTCTAGTCAAGGCTATGGTTTTTCCAGTGGTCATGTATGGGTGTGAGAGTTGGATGGTGAAGAAAGCTGAGCTCTGCAAAATTGATGCATTTGAACTGTGGTGTTGGAGAAGACTCTTGAGAGTCCCTTGGACTGCAAGGAGATCCAATCAATCCATCCTAAAGGAGATCAATCCTGGGTGTTCATTGGAAGGACTGATGTTGAGGCTGAAACTCCAATATTTTGGCCACCTGATGTGAAGAGCTGACTCATTGGAAAAGACCCTAATGCTGGGTAGGATTGGGGGCAGGAGGAGAAGGGGAGGACAGAGAATGAGATGGTTGGATGGCATCACTGACTCGACGGACATGGGTTTGGGTAGACTCCGGGAGTTGGTGATGGACAGAGAGTCCTGGCGTACTGCAATTCATGGGGTCGCAAAGAGTCAGACACGACTGAGTGACTGAACTGAACTGAACTGATTGGACCGGATGCCATGAATCTTAATTTTATGAATATTGAATTTTAAGCCAGCTTTTACGCTCTCCTCCTTCACCTCTTCAATGGGCTCTTTAGTTCTTCTTCTCTTTCTGTCATTAGGGTGGTATTACCTGCATTATCTGAAGTTGTTGATATTTCTCCAGGCAATCTTGATTCCAGCTTGTGATTCGTCCAGCCTGGCATTTCACATGATATTCTCAGCATGTAAGTTAAATAAGCAAGGTGACAATATACAGCCTTGGCATACTCCTTTCCCTATTTTGAACCAGTCCATTGTTCCACGTCTGGTTCTAACTATTGCTTCTTGACCTGCATACAGGTTTCTCAGGAGGCAGTTAAGTTGGTCTGGTATTCAATGGCTTTAAGAATTTTCCACAGTTTGCTGTGATCCTCACAGTCAAAGGCTGTAGTGTAGTCAATGAAGTAGAAGTAGATGCTTTTTCTGGAATTCTCTTGCATTTTCTTTATCCATTTGTCCATTGACTGATGGATATGTTTGTTTCCATAATCAGTGGATATGATACAGTTGTTACCACATCTTAACTATTGTGACTAATAGTTGATAAACATGGGAATGTAGTTTTTTTTGATAACCTGTTTTCATTTACTTTGGATATATACAGAGAAGTGTGATTGGTGGATAATATGGCAGTTCTATTGTTATTTTTTTGAGAAATTTCCATAGTGATTGAGTCAATTAATTTACATTCTCACCAGTGTGTACAAGAGTTTCTTTTTTTCACATTCTCATCAATATTTATTATCTATGGTCTTTTTGAAAATAGTCATTCTAACGAGTATTAACTGATACCTCCTTGTGGCTTTAATTTGCATTTCCATGATTAATGCTATCACATATCTTTTAATTTACTTGTTCACCATTTATATGTCTTCTTTGGAGCAAAGTCTATTCAGGTCTTCTGGTCACTTATTAATTGGATTGTTGAAACTTTCTTTTTATTGACTTTATTAGTTCTTTATATATTTCAGATATTAACTTATTTCCAGATGTACAAGCTGGGTTTAGAAAAGGTAGAGGAACCAGACATCAAATTGCCAACATCTGTTCAATCATAAAAAAAGCAAGGGAATTACAGAAAGAGACTGAAGGCAAGAGAAGAAGGGGGTGACAGAGGATGAAACGGTTGGATGACATCACCAACTCAATGGACATGAGTTTGAACAAACTCTGGGAAATGGTGAAGGACAGGGAAGCCTGGCATGCCACAATCCATAGGGTTGAAGAGTCAGACAGGAATTAGGGACTGAGCAGTATCTATCTATCTACATACTTACCTACTACTCAATTAAGAGAGAGAAAAATGTCCTGCCATTTGCAACACCATGTATGGATCTTGAGGGAGTTATGCTAAGTGAATTAAGATAGAGAAAGACAATATCATTTCTAAGTAAAGGCTAAAAAAGCTAAACTCATAGAATCAGAGAGTAGATTGGTGGCTCTCAGGGGTTGAGGGATGGGGAAAATGGGAAGATGTTGATAAAAGTATACAAACTTGCAGTTTGAATATGAATAATCTCTGGAGATCTAATACATAGCATTGTGATTATAGTTAATGATACTATTTTATGCATTAACTAGCTAAGGGCTAGATCTTAAATGCTTATCTCAGTTTTAAAAAATAAACAGTTTGCCAGCAGTTTCTATGCAATCCAGTTGATTTTCCCATCATGGATTTGTTGAGCATATCAAGAGGCACATTTACATCTGGGCTCTGTTGTTGGATCACCCAGATGTGTTGATTCCCTTCCAGGGTTGTTCACAAATATATAAATGACCACCAAGATTGTAGGGACAGATTTTGTTGAGGAAAAATTTTCAGGAATCAATTGGACAAGAAGATTGAGTGTGGCTTAGACATTTTTATTTTATTTTTCTTCTTGAAATTGAAATAGAAGTTGCTGGCCCTGTTGTCTGTCGTATTGCCCAACGATAGTTTCTCTACCAAAAGTCCTAACATGTAGTTTCACAGAATGGTACCTGCATTTGCAAACATTTCCAATTTAATCTAATTAATAATATTTTCCAGTTGACGAAGCTTAAGATTTTGAGTTGGTTTGTCTTGTTCTATTTTGTTGTTGTTTATTTGCTCTATTTTGTTTTCTTTTCCATTTGAATTGTTTACTTTCTATTTTGTCCATGGAAATAATCAGCATACAATTCATAATAAGAATAGAAGAGAGTTTTATTTGAGCAAAAGTGAAAGCTAGAGACTGGGAGACACAGATTTCAGAAGCATTTGAATTGTCTTCCACTGGACTACAAAGTGGGGATGAGATAGCCTTATAAAGGCAAAATCTGCAGCATTACACTTAGTTCCATGAGTTCTTTCCAACGAAATATCATGGGAACTGCAAGAAGTAAGGTTGCTTACTGAAAACATATTAGTTGGTGTTTGAAATCCTTGTCTTATATCTCCCAGAGAAGACTTTGAGACTATAACTTTGCAGCTGGCAGCTGCTAGCAGATGTTCCTTTGAGAAGCGCTGGTGTTGTCCTGGAGTTTGATACAATTCAGGAAATTCAAGATTCCAAGGATGCAGGAACATGCTTGAGAAAATGCTCACACTGGTCGTCTAGCTCTGTTTTGAATATGTGAAACAAACACACTGCTATTCCTTTGTCACAAAGACCAAACATCAGATATGACAGGGCTGCATCACTTCAAGTTTTTAAAAGAGAAAGAATAGCACTTACACACACTTAGTCAGCATGACCTTGGTGTCCAGAAAAGGAAGATAAAAAAACAGTAAGTAAAAACATGCCATACTACCTCAAGTCAAAACAAGTTAGAGGTCTAGCAAATATGCTCATAGACCCAGTTACAAAGTTTGCACTAATTATGTAGTTTCAGAAAGCAATACCCAGAACAGTTAGAATAAACAATGTCCACTTAGTCTTTTTTCCTTTTCCCTTTCATGTTTATGTGCATCAGAGCCTCAAACACCATAGGTGGGTAGGTGAATGTTATTTCAATCAGTCGCATGCATTTCAGAGCCTTTTATCTTTGAAATCTTGAATATTCATTCAGGAGCCCTGTAGACCTTGCTTGTTGATCGGATCACATAAGTTTCTTAAAGTGAATGGATTAATGTGTGAGACACTGTAACTAAAATTTCCTGGCTTATAGTGATGCAGTGCTGCAAGCAGTTTTAGGTCAATAAACAACAAGATCCATTACAACTTCTCAATTTTGGAGCTTACATGTTAACAATCATTCTAATGGGATCTACGTTGTCTTGTCTATTTTTCCTTAGACGATTAGATATATCCCATTAAGCTCAATTCCCTTCCCCTAAGTACCTTATGTTGATCAGGTCATAGAGTAGGTTAATTCTGCCTGTAGCATATGAAATAATGTGTTACTGTAATTGGCTCCTCAGAACAAAACCAGTGAGGACTCCAAGTGAATAGAGACCTTTTCTGCCTTAGTCACTGTTGCATCTCCAGCACCTAGGACAAGGTTTAGACTCCAGGAGATACTCAAATATTTGTCTAATGACTAAAAAAGTTTAAAATTTAAGATAATATTCTTCTTAAATATGAAAAATTATAAAATATTGGCAATGAAATCAAAGCAACACATAAATGGATAACTAAATTGTTGAATTTCAAGGTACCTGGGGTGCAATTTCAGGAGTGTGATAGCGTGTAACTTGCTATGCCTCAATCAACTGTATTATACTTTGTGGAAAGATATAATGTGTTAACAAAAGATAGCTATGTTTGAAAGGAATTTAAGAAAGAATGAATGCAAAAAGGGACAATTTTTCAGTATCTTTCCGATCTGTCCAAGGACAAAGATACCCTGGCCAGATGACCCAGGTGTTCAATTCCCTTAACTAATATCCTTGATTCTGGCCTACCTTAAAAGTAATGAAGAATTAATCATATACATGTACATAGCCAAGTTTGAATATATTCCTGACTTTCTTTTGCCATCAGCATTTTATTTCCCCCCAAATATGGCAATTTCTTTTCACTTTTAACTAATCTTCTTAGTAAACTATACTAGTTTTTGGCTGTATCTGTTACCCTCAATAAGATTTGTTCCTCACTTAGAATCATGGAATTCTAGACACATTTCTTCATAGAGCATCTACAGTCCAATACATTTTCAACTCCTACTCATAAATTAATCAAGTATGTTATGATTTTATGGAAAATAATAGAATATAAAAAATATTAACATGCGTATCATGCAGAAATGATGGAATGTTATATCAGGAAACTTCTATTTAAATGTAAGTACATACATTCATATATGTGGACTGAATTGTAATGTAAAATATATTTCTTATTATGAACCATAGTCAGAAGGTTTTAAAAGTCAGCAATATAGCGGATTCTTCTTGTTTGTAATGATAAAGAAACTGAGATTCAGTGGGAGGTAGTCTCTAATCCAAGGTCACACAATTGATCAGTAACAAATTAGATTAGGTTTTACATCTATTGATTCCTTGCTTCTGGAACTTTTAGTCTTAGGTTTTTGTTTTTTTTTAATTAGTTTATTTATCTATTTTTTAACTTGACAATATTGTATTTGTTTTGCCATACATTGACATGAATCCACCATGGGTGCACATGTTTTGAGATTTTGGACAGATAGTTTAACCTCCCTAAGCCTCAATTTGATAATCCCCAAATAGAGTGTTATCTATCTGACCTACTTCTCAGTGTTGTTGTCTGTTTTAAACAAATAATGTATGTAAAGAACTCTAGAAAATTGAGCATTTATAGATATCCTTTCTAATCATGGATACATATCCACTCTCCTACAATTCAGAACAAGCAGCATTATATATATATGTGTGTGTATATGTGCACTTGTGTGCTCAGTGCTCAGTCACTTAATAGTGTCTGACTCTTTGTGACCCCATGGACTGTAGCCCACCAGACTCCTCTGCTCCTCTGTCCATGGAGTTTTTCAAGCAAGAATACTGGAGTGGGTTGCCATTTCCTACTCCAGAGGATCTTCTGGGCCCAGGGATTGAACCCACACCTCCTGAGTCTCCTGCACTGGCAGGCAGATTCTTTACCACTGCACCATATGGAAAGCCATATATATATTTCCATTCATCATTTCCAGATGAGTCAGTGGAATAACTCATCGTTATGACTTTATGCTGTATTTTCATTCAGACTGTCTCTTTGAAGTGTTAAATTGACTCTATTATACTCATATCCATCCAGTTTTGGAAGCAAAACAGATAGTACTTGTCCCTTAGCACTGTAGATAGATGGAAAGATTCACTTTGAAACTCATCCCTCTGTAAGTTAATGACCTCCCATGAGTAGTTCCAAACATACACCATCTGGGAGTAAGCCTAAAAGGCATGTGGTAGTCTGTATCTGCCATCCCAGGGGAGAGTACACATGTTTGGATATGATTATCGGCCTGAAAAGTGACACTTCACTGATGTCTTAAGTGAGGGTGGAGTTTATTTGATTTTCCTTTGCATGTGATCAGTCAGTCAGAGAAGGTGATGTTTAAGCCAAGGCAGCATTTCCTTTTATATGACAAAGGAAAATAATCAGGAGGAAATTCTAAGCCACAGAAGATCTCCCACCCATAAATGTGATGTGATATTGCTGAATTATAGCTTCATCCAAGGGAGAGCTGAAAGTTTATGCCAAGTGCCTACAGCATATACTTATTCAATTTGTTGAAGGGAGAGTTTTGCCTACTTGTTTGGCAGCCATGAAAACTATGTTGGCAGAAAAGAAGCTTCCAAATCACAGCACGTGTTCTAGTATCCCAGATATCTCTGTTGTGAAGCACTTTCCTTAGGAATATTTCCTTATGTACTATGGACCAGGCTCCAATCATCAAGGCCAGCCAATAAAATTGTGTGAAGTTTGTGAAGTACATTTTATTCTCAGAATTTTTACCCTCCTATCAACCTTACACTCCTCCACTCCCCTTCCCCATCAAGTACCCAGGCATGGGAATACGCATATACTCTCAGCTTCCATAGATAAGTGTCTTATGAAATTTGCATTTTATGGGAATGTGAGGATGTTTATAGAAGTTCACACATGCTTCCAGTAGTGAAGGAGTGAATTGGAAGTCTTTCTGGAAACGACTCCCAATAACATCATGTAAATAAGACATATAAATTTCTTTGCTTTGTTTCTTATTATGTTCCAAGGACTGAGTTAAGTGTTTTGTGTATAATGTCCTATTTGGTCATCCAAAATCTTTATGACTTAGGTATTACTGTAACTCCCATCACATAGATGAGAAAACAGAGGCTTGAAGATATTCAAGTACCATGATCAAGGTCACAGAGTTAATACATGGTAGAGATGGGTTTGGACTACAGGGTGAAATATTATATTAGGCAATCCCTCTCAGAAGATAAATATATAACCATAAGTATAATCTTGTGGGAGAGTGCTTTAAAAGGCTGATCATATCCAAAGAAAAAGACTTGTCTTACCTCAGGACCTTCTAATATGACAGATTTGCCAATTGGCTACCTGCACAGCACAAAGACTGGCTTCTTCTGGGTGAAAAATAATCTTGATTTCACATAAGCTAAATACTCTAAGTATTTAGGGCTTCCCTGATGGCTCAGTGATAAAGAATCCACCTGCCAATGTAGAAGATGTGGTGAGTTCAATCCCTGGGTCAGGAAGGTCCCCTGGAGAAGGAAATGGCAACCCACACCAGTATTCTTGCCTGAGAAATCTCATGGACAGAGGAGCCTGGAGGGCTACAGTCTATGGAGTCACAAAAGAGTTGGACACAACTTAGCAACTAAACAACAACAATACTGTATGTACCTAGATAAGAAGGAGACTAGTTTATCTGGCAGAATCTACTGATTCAAAAAAAATATTTATTGAATATTTGCTATGTATCAGTCCATAGTTTTAAATGTTGGGGGGATTGGAAGGAACAATACAGATCAAATCCCTTTCGATATGGATTATACATTCTGGTGAACAGAGACAGACAATAACAGATTACATTAAATAATACAGGATGTTAGATGATTATAAATGCCATAAAAAATAAAGCAGAATAATGTATGGGAGCATTAGTTGAGGTGGATAATTATAAACAGAGTGGTCAGCAAGTCCACACTGAGAAAATTACATTTAACAAGGTGACAGAGCATGTGCTTGATTTGGTGGGAATGTAAGGAGAATAATAAATGATAACTATTATTAATTTTATTGTTGTTAGATGCCACATTAAGAGAAATGCAAATGAAAACCACAGTGAGGAACAATTTCACACCCAGCAGAATGGCTGCTATCCAAAAGTCTACAAGAAATCAGTCTAAAAAAAAAATGTCTACAGGAAATAAATGCTGGAGAGGGTGTGGAGAAAAAGGAACCCTCTTACACTGTTGGTGGGAATGCAAACTAGTACAGCCACTATGGAGAACAGTGTGGAGATTCCTCAAAAAACTGGAAATAGAACTACCATATGACCCAGCAATCCCACTGCTGGGCATACACACTGAGGAAACCAGAATTGAAAGAGACATGTGTACCCCAATGTTCATCACAGCACTGTTTATAATAGCCAGGACATGGAAGCAGCCTAGATGCCCATCAGCAGACGAATGGATAAGGAAGCTGTGGTACATTATACACAATGGAATATTACTCAGCCATTAAAAATAATACATTCAAATTGGTTCTAATGAGGTGGATGAAACTGGAGCCTATTTTACAGAGTGCAGTAAGCCAGAAAGAAAAACACCAATACAATATACTAACACATATATATGGTATTTAGTTAATTGGTAAAGACAACCGTGTGTGTTAGACATCAAAAGAGACACAGATAAATAGAACAGTATTATGGACTCTATGGGAGAGGGTGAGGGCGGGATGATATGGGAGAATGGCAATGAAACATGTAAATTATCATATGTAAAACTAATCGCCAGTCCAGGTTCGATGCATGGTATAGGGTGCTCGGGCCTGGTGCACAGGGATGACCTGGGGGATGGGATGGGGAGGGAGGTGGGAGAGGGGTTCTGGAGGGGGAAAACATGTACACCCATGGTGGATTCATGTAAATGTATGGCAAAACAAATACAATATTGTAAAGTTAAAAAATA
The DNA here is from genome assembly GCA_024291935.2 of Okapia johnstoni. Taxonomy (NCBI): domain Eukaryota; kingdom Metazoa; phylum Chordata; class Mammalia; order Artiodactyla; family Giraffidae; genus Okapia; species Okapia johnstoni. Next base: position 56,132,511 of record CM044305.1, on the reverse strand, counting down.
GACAAATAAACTAATTTTAAAATAAAAAAAGAGTTTATCTTTTTCAAAGTTCTTTTACATCTTTTATTCCATTAGATTATCATAAAATCCTTACAATATGGGAGGGACAAGGAGTATCCCTCTTTGAGCAAAAGGAAAACTGATGTCTGAGGTGAAATGATACATTAAATTCACAGTGAGTAAATGGTTAAGCCCGAGAAAGGAATCAAGGCTCTGATTCAAATTTCAGTACAATTACTGCTCTGCTGTGATTTTTTCAGGTCTTACCAATGGAGAGTACAAAACTCACAATTCATGTCTGGCTGTTTAAGTACATTCATTTCTAGACACACATGGAAGATCTGAGGGACCAAGAGGTTCAGTCATGAATTTCTTCTAAAAAAAACCAAAATTGGAAATCTAATCTCAGGAGCTTTAAATAAATATACAGGTCATGCAATAGAAAACCCTGACTTTACAGGTGAAGAGACTGTGGTCCAGATAGTGAGAATGTCTTGCCCAGACACACAGGTAGACAGGAGCAAAACTGAGGACAGAACTCAGGTCTTCTGAGTCCCCACATAGTATTCACCCAATTGTCACAAAGAATACCTTAATTATCTCTCTTGGATTCAGAATTCAGGGAAATTATTCCTGCTTGTGGAATAGATGCTGTTTAAAGATACCAAACCCCCATAAAGAAGTTATTTCAATGTGTGATGCTGAGAACAGGGAGAATCTTCATGGAACCAATATATTTTTTTCAGATTTAGAATCCCCAAATTATTACAGACACCACCCTTATTCAAATTATTACTGACAGGCTCTGACTTGATTTTTCCTTAAAAATCTATATTGGTTAAGAATGTTAAAGTAAGTATCAGTCATGAGAGATTTCAAAAAGTCTTTGCAAAGTGCCTACTGTGTGTCTAGCACAGTGATGAGCAGTTTTTGTAGATATAAAATGAATATAATGAGTCTAATTTTTTAGATATGCTTCTGTCTAGGTATGTGACTTTGGTCAAATTTTTATCCCTCTCTGAGTATTAATCTCTATAGTCCCTTTGAGTTGAAATATTTCATGAGTTTATAAATCTCAAACTACATATACCCCAAAACTATATTCTTGAACTTTCTCCACCTCCAAATCTTCTCTAGTCTTGGTCTTTCCTATCTTACTTGATGGCACCTCCATCTTCCTGTTGCTCGGAACAAAGATGCTAGAGTCATTTTTGACCTTTTTTTTTTTTCTTTTAGATACCACACTCTGTCAGGAAATCATGTTAGTTCTACACTTAAAGTACCATCCGGAGTCCAGTGCTTCTCACTAATGCTATTACTACCATCCTAGTCTTGGAATAAATTGTCTCAGGCCTAGAACATCACAATATTCTAAATTGGCTTTCCTGTATGCTAATTTGCTCCTTAAGTCTGTGCTTACAACAAACAGAGAGACCTGTTAAAATAGAAATCAGATTATTTTCACCTTCAGAGTAAAGGCCAAAATCCTAATAATGATCTCAAGGTCCTGGATCTAATCCCTGACATCATTTACTACTTTCTCCCTTGCTTAACCCATTATTCCAGTCAGAGAGGCTTCCTTATTGTTCCTTGAACATAGTATGCAATTTGAGACAATTTGAGTCTCAAGGTCTTCACACTGGTGTTACCTCTGACAGAAACACTACTCCCAGAGTATTGTCACCAAATCAGCAACGTCACTTTCATTTTGGAAACTGTTAGAAATGCAAGTTCTTCAGTACCATAAGACACCAACTGAATAAAAAATTTTGGATGTGAAATTCAGCAATGTGTATTTTTTTAATTAGTTTATTTCCTATTTTTTAACTTTACAATATTGTACTTGTTTTGCCATACATTGACATGAATCCACCATGGGTGTACATGTTTTCCCCTTCCAGCAATGTGTCTTTTAAACAAGCCCCATACACTGCATCCAGCTGATTCTTCTGCAAACTAAAGTTTGAGAACTACTGGCATAGACATAGTATTTAATTTAAAATATTAATTTTAACCTTTTCAAACTGCATTAATATAAAAAATTCTTACCTTTTCTGCTCCATTTATTAGGATAATAACAGTATTAAAATAGCATGATAGAGTTTGTTTTAGGTCAGAGCTTGAATTTTTAAGCACCTGAGCTTTGAGATTAGTCAGTACTTTTTAAAATTTTATTTTTTTTTTTTTAATTTTAAGGGTGATTGCTTTACATAATTTTGTTGTTTTCTGTCAAACCTCAACATGAATCAGCCATAGGCATACATATGTCCCTTCCCTCTTGAAACTCCGTCCCATCTCCCTCCCCATCCCACCCCTCTAGGTTGATACAGTCCCTGTGTGAATTCTCTGAGAGACATACAGGAAATTTCCATTGGCTATCTATTTTACATATGGTAATGTAAATCTCCATGTTACTCTCTCCATACGTCTCACCCTCTCCTTCCCTCTCCCTGTGTCCATAAGTCTGTGCTTTATGTCTGCATCTCCACTGCTCTCATGCAGATAAATTCTTCATTACCATCTTTCTAGATTCTGTATATATGCACTAGTGTTGGGGGACGTTTAGCTTTAAGGGATCCAATATGTTATTTTGTGTGCCAGTTCTCAAGGATTCTCTATTCTTTATCACTCCCTGGAAAACAAGGACGAGCAGAACTGCAAGCAGCTCTCAGGAATGAGATCATGAGAAAGAACACCTGCTTGGAATGCCTTTTAGTGACTCCTTTCAATGACTCCCTTCAATGACCTTACTTAAATGTAATCTATTCAGTTATGCCCCACTTACTCAGGATTTGGAATGTTTTCTGGCCCTTTTTTGAATTTGTTATTTGCTTGGCTTTGTTTTTCTCAATTTTTTTACTGCTTAAAGCTGCCTTGCATGAAGATATAAAAACATGTGTTTCTCTGCAAGTAAACCCACTCTTGTTCCGTCGTCTCTCTTTCTCTCTCTCTCTCTCTCTCTCTCTCTCTCTCTCTCTCTCTCTCCTCTCTCTCTCTCTCTCTCTCTCCCCCCTCAGGCTAATTCTCTGGAGTATTGGAAACTCACCTTTTTTTTTTATTTTCTTATTGTCGACTCCAGACCACCGGGCCCCGTTTTCCCCCTTTTGTTTTTTCACCCTTTTTCCAAAACCCCCCCCAAACTAAAGAAACACAGAAATTTTTTTTTTCCCTTTTTTCCCTTTGACTTTTATTTTTCACATTTTTGTTTTTTAATTTTTAAAGGCCAAAAAAATTTCTTTTCCCCCTTTTTTTAAACCTTGGAATTTTTTCAAATTTTTAATTCCTTTTTTTGGGGAAATTTATTTCCATTTGGGGTGTATAATTTACCCCAAAAATTTTCCTTTTTCCCACCCCCTTCTTGATTTTTGGTTTTGTTATTTTTTTGGGGTTTATTTTTTTTTATAAATTTTAAGTGTTTTAACCACACTAAACTTTTGGGGTAATTTGGGCCTTTTAAATTTTTTTTTGCTTCGGTATTGTTTTGGAAAAAATGGGTTTTTTCCCCCTTTTTGGGGGGTTTTTTTCCCTTGTCTTTTTCCCAACCCCCTAGTTTTTTAAAAATTTTCCAATAAACTTTCTTCCAATGTGGGTTAAATTCAATTTTTAAATTCCCCCAAATTTGTACAAAAAAGGTTTTCCCTTTTCCCCACACCCCTCCCAACCCCCAATTTATTTTTGGGTTTTTTGGGGGGGGGGGGAGGGGGGGGCCTTTTTGGGAGATTTGGGGTTTTTGGGGTGATTTTTGGTTTGGGGGTGTTTTGGGAATTTTGGGGGGGGGGGGGGGGGGGGGGGGCATTTCTTTAAAAATTGAGGGGGATTTGGGAGCCAATTTTTAAATGTGTTTTTTTTAACCCAAACGGGGGGGGGGGGGGGGGGGGGGGGAAAAAAGGGCGGGGGAAAAATTTTTTTTACTTTTTGTTGGTTTGTTTTTTTCAAGGTTTGGCCCCATCCTAGATTATAAAAAAAAAAAAATTTTTTGGTGGGTTTTTTTTTTTTTTTTTTGGGTTTTTTTTACCCCACAAAAGGAAAAAAAAATTTTCAAGGTGGGGGACCAACCCCTCGAAGGGGAGAAAATAATGGGAAAAAAACAATTTTTTTTGAAAAAGGATTTTTCTTTTTTTTTCCCCAAAAATATTAAAAGGCAAAGCTAAAACCTTTAAAAATTTAGTCCTTTTTAAACATAGGGTTTTTTCCCTTAATTTTTGCCCCAACTTTATTTATTTTTTCCCCCACCCCTTTTTGAAAAAGGGTTTTAAAATTTTGTGTTTTCCATCAAGTGTTTTTTTGGCCTTCGGGGGGGCCAATTTTAAAATTTAGTTTGGAGGGGTGCTGGTTTTAATGTTTCACCCCCGGGGGCCCAACCCCTTTGGGGTTTTGGGGGGCTTCCCCCCTCCCGTCCAGGGGGATTTAGAAAAATTTCTGGTGGGGGGTTTTCCATGCCCCCCCCAAAGGGGTTTCCCCCCCAGGGTTTTAAACCCTTTTCCCCCTGGGGGAATTTTTTTTTTCTAACTCCCGGGGAACCCCCCCTTTTTGGGTTATAAAAACCCTCCCTTCAAATTCCCCCAACCCTAAAGGGAAACTCTGAAAAAACCTACCCTTCCTTTGGGGGAAAAAGGCGGGGTTCCGGGGGGTTTATTGAAGGTTTTGGGGACTCAAATTTTTTTTTTAATTCTGATTTTCCCCCCTTTGAAGCATTTTAAAAATTATTTACTGTTTTTTCTAATAGTTTTTTGGGGCCCCTTTTTTTTTTGACCATAGTCCTTTTGGGGACAAAAATTTAAACCCCTTTGGGCGGGGGTCCATTTTTTTAAATATGTTGGGGTACCCTTCCCCACACTACTCCCATACTCTCTGGGGGAATACAGAGATATTCATTATCCCTTAAAGGGCTTTAAAAAAAATTTTTTTGGAAAAAAGCAAGCCAAGAAAAATTTGTCATCAATAAAGTCTTTGGGAAACCAAACCCGGGAATTTAAAACAAACCCTTTCCCGGGGGCAACCCACTTCATTTCACACTAAAAATTTACCTTTTATTTTTCAAAAGAAAATTCACAAATATTAGAAATACATTTCTCTTGCTTTTGTCTATCCTACAGTACCATTTTCCAAATAATTTAAACCCCAAAAAGGGAAAATTTTTTTAAGAAAAATTCAAGGGTTAGAGTTTATAACTGTTTTTGGGTTTTGCCGAAAGTTTGGGGGGTTAGAAAGGGGGGGCCCCAAATTTTATATTTATAAAATTTAGAAGACAACGGGTTTTAAATTCGCCCAATGAAAATCAAATGATATCTGACCATCAGCATTTTTGTAAAAAAAAACACCCAAGTGAAAAACTTTTGCTAATTGAAGAGGACCTTTTTTTTGATAAAAGGGCTTGGGGGCGGGGGAAAAGGGGGGGTTCGGGGGGGGGGGGGTTTGGGTTTAAAAGAAAAAGGGGGGTTGGTTGGTCAGCGCCATTTTTTTGGGGTACAGTAATTTTAAATTTCCCCCCAAAGCAAGGTTTAGAGCGGGAACAAATCCTTCCCAAATTTTTCTAAGCACAAAAATTTTAAAATTTACCATGAAATCAATTTTTAAAGGGGGAAAACCAAGGGAAAAAAGGGTAAGAAAAAATCATTTTGCAAAGTCGTTTCGGGTGGGGGTCCCAAACTCTGTGCGACCCCATAACGGGCAGCCCACCAGGCTCCCCCCCGGTCCCGGGGGTTTTCCCCGGGGGCCAAGAATACGGAGGGGGTTGCGTTCCTTTTCCTTCCGGGAAATAAAGGGAAAAAAAAGGGGGAAAAAAAGGGGAATTTTCCCCCGCAGTCGGTCTGACCTTAGTGACCCCAGGGGGATCCCCCCCCCTGCCCCCCCCTTTTTGTCCATGGGATTTTTCCCCGGGGCAAAAAAAGAAAACTTAAAATGGGTTTGGAAAAAATTGGGGGGGGCCTTCCTCCCAGAATCAAAAATTTGGTTTTAATAATGGGGGAATTTAAAAAAGGGCTTGACAGACAAAGGGGAAACTCCCCAACATTTTTTTTCCTGCAATAGGGGGGAATGATGTTTTTTGGGGGGGGACTTTTGAAACCCCCAAAAAAAAGTACCTTAGGTTTTTTGTTACTTTTTTAGCCCCAATTTAAAGATTTAATCTCCCCCTTTTCCATTCGTTTCCCTTTTTGGGGCCATATTGCCAACTCCAAATCCCCTGGGGGCTCTAGGAAAAACCCCAAAGGGGAAAATAAAACCGCCCCCCGGGTGGGTTTCCCCAGAACAAAAACTGTAGAATTTTTTCCCCTTGCTAAGCCCCCGGTGGGCATTTTAAAAACCCATTTTGCCCCCCTGTTTCCCCTCAGTCTATTTTAAAAGGGAATGAATTAAAAAAAAAAAACTGCAAAGTTTTCCCAACCCAAAATTTTTGCCATTTTCCCCTCTGACCATTGCAACCCTCCCTTTAAAATTTTTTTAAATTTTTAATAATCTGAGGCCCAAAGGTGCATCCAGGGCATTTTGGGACTATTTTCAAATAGTTTTTTTGGGGTATAAAAAAAGGGGCAAATTTTTTAAAAAGGGAAAGCTTTTTTGGGAAAATTTGCTAAGGTTTTTGTTTTTTTTTTCATTCAGAAAGGTATTTTTTTAACAGTGATCCCAATTATATAAAAAAGGAAATTTTAAAAAAGAAAATTTAAAGGGAAACTTTTAAAAACTCTTGCATTTCTTATTCCCTTTTATAGTGTCATTGTTCCACCCCCCAAAAAAGGGACATAAATTATATTGAATATCAATTTTCAGCCCAAATTTTTTGTCAAAAATTTTTTGGCCCTTAAACACTTTGTGTTTCCTAAAAAAAAAGCATTTGTTTTTTTTTCCCCTTGTTTTCTTTTTGGGGGGGGAAAAACGTACCCTTAATTTCAAAAAAAAAAATAAATTTTCAGATCTGTTATTAGAGTTTAAAGACATTATTTTGATTCAAAATTAAAAACCTTTCCCAATTTTAACCTTTTTTGGGTTTTCCAAAAACTTATTGTTTTGACAAAAAACGGGCAAAGGATTTTAAAAGTTGAAAATGTTTTTAATTTTTGGGGATAGCCCCAATTTTTCAAATGAGGAAAAAAAAATGCTTAAACCCCAACTAAAGAATTAAATCCCAACAATTTAAACATGCCCTTTGGGGAAACCCAACCCTAGATGCCCATCAGCAGACGAATGGATAAGGGGCCCCCCCCCTGTGGGTACATATACACAATGGAAAAATTACTCAGCTTTTAAAAAAAAATTACATTAATCGGTTTTATTTTGAGATGGATGAAACTGGAGCCCCCTTTACAGAAATGAAGTTTAAACCCAAAAAAGGGGAAAAAAAACCCAATTTCCCTATACTAAAAGCAATATATATGGAATTTTTAAAGGGTTTTTAATGGTAAAACCCATATGCCAGAAGAAAAAAGAGACACAGATGCATAAAACAGTCTTTCCCGGACTTCGAGGGAAAAAGATGAGGGTGGGCGTTCGGGGGCAAATTTGCATTTAAACAAGGGATATTGGATATGTGAAGCGGGAAAAAACCCCTTCCCCGTTTATGCATGGGAAAAGGATGCAGGGGTGGAGCGTTGGGGTGACACAGAGGGAGGGGGAAAGGGGGAGGGAGGTTTGGGGGGAGGGTTTTCCCGGGGGGGGGGAGCCCATGTTTAACCCCGGGTGATTCTGTCAATTATGGCTAAAAAAAAAAACTACAAAATTGTAAAGTAAATTAAACCCCCCAAAATAAAAAAAAATAAATTTATTTTTAAAAAAAAGAAAAAAAAAAAAAAAAAAAAAGCCAAAAGGTCTCTTGCCTGATTTTAAAAAAATTTAAAATAAAAATTTAAAAAAAAATTTAAAAAAACAAACCCCAAAAGGAATTAAAAAAAAAAAAAAAAAAAAAACAAAATAGCTTTATGAAAAAAAATTTTCCCGGGGAAAAAAAAGTTTTTTCATATAAACCATGAAAAAATTGAAATGGGGGGGTAATTTGAGTTTTACTATTGAAAAAAGCTTCATTTTCTCCCGGGTATGTGGGAATTTTAAGATAGGAATATTTTTTTGGCCAAAAAAAAAATCTTACAGAAAAACCCCGAAAGACTTTTTTCTTTTTTTTTGGGGGTGAGCCTTTTTTTTGCTTTTTAATCTTCCCCCCTTTGCAGGCTTTTACGGGGGGTTTCCCCAGATTTTGGGGGTTTTTTGTTGGGGTTTTTATTTTCATTCAATTTTTTTGCATATTTTGGGTTTCTTTTTTTTTTCTTCTGTGGGTTTGTTGGTTTTTTCAGCAGGTTTTTGTTGTTTTAGCCTTCATATGTTCGAAATTTTTTAAAAGTTTTTTTTTCCCGTAATTTTACATCTAAAACTTCTGCATTTGGGTAAGGGAAAAAATGCTTGGAATGATTTCAAACTTTTTGAAATTTACCAAGGCTAGTTTCGGCCCCAGGAAAGGATTTTTTTCTGGAGAAGGTTCCGTGTGCACTTGGGGGGAAAAAGGTGGGAAAATTTAAAAATTTTTGGGGTTAAATGTCCTATGGATTTTCAATTAGGTTCCCAAATTTTGAAACATTTAAAGTTTGTGTTTTCCCCGTTAATTTTTTTTTTTGTTGATCTTTTTCATAGGGGATGAGGGGGTATTTAAAATCCCCCCACTAAATTTTTGTGTTTTTTGTTAATTTTCCCAAATTTTTTACTTGTTTTGAATTCCTTAAAAATTGGGATGCTCCTAAGTTTGGTACTTTTATATTCATAATTTTTTAATCTTTCTTCTTGGATTTTAAACCCCTTTTTATTATTTTTTTAGGTCCTTCTTTTTTCCCCTTTTTTACCAGCCTTTTTTTTTTTAAAATCCCATTTTATCTGATACAATTTGCTAACCCCCGCTTTCTTTTGGGCTCTATTTGCATGAAATATTTTTCCAGCCCTTCACTTTCATCTGTATGTGTCCCTTTTTCGGGGGGGGGTCTTTTTGTAGGGGAAAAAATAAAAGGAGGAAAATTTTTTTTTTTATCCATTCAGCCCCCCAAAAGTCTTTTTTCTTTTGGTTGGGGGAAATTTAACCCCCCCTTAAAATTTAAAAATAATTTTTTGTTAAGTATGATCCCCCTTTTTCCCTTTACTTTTTTTTGGTTTGGGGTTTGAATTATACACCCCCTTTTTTGTTTTCCTGTCTAGAAAAAATCATTTAAACCTTTTTTTGGAGAGTTTGGGTTTTGGGGGGGCTGAATTCCCCACAGCTTTTTATTGTCTTTTAAAAAATTTTTTATTTATCCCTTTTTATTTGAAAAAAGATCCTTTCTTTATACAATAATCTGGGGGTTTTTAGATTATTTCTTTTCATCACTTTAAAATATGTCCGCCTTCCCTTTCTGGCCCCGAAAGGGGAAGGGGGTTTTTATTAAAGATTAGCCTTTTCTTTATGAAATCCCCTTTGTGTTTATTTGTTTTTTTTTTCTTTCCCTTGCCTGCTTTTAATATTTTGTTCTTTTTTTTGGAGTTTTGATCTTTGTTAATTTGATTACTATGTGTACTTGGGTTTTTCACCTTGGGTTTACCTGTTTGGAGACTCTCTGAGTTT